>CM062529.1:34209971-35564346 GCA_031439595.1 Pterocarpus santalinus | reverse complement strand
AGAAATCATATGATCTACTTGGAACATTCAACAGAAACAAAAAGATTTAATAAATCGACGTACAAAATACAACTTTGGCTCATTTTCTGCACAGAAGACATATGCCGCCATTTCTACTTGAGCCTTGGTGAGATCCATGTCTGGAGTGGGTCTGAATTTGCATTTCATGGGCTACGTAAAAGGACACGCGGTTGTCAGTTTGTCCACGTGGGCACAATAATATCATTATTAAAATATTTAAAACCATACCATGGCGATGATGTTGCACAAATCACTCATTTGCATTTGGGTGCCTATTGATGATTACCTGGATTCGCATTGGTAGATTGAACCTTGTAATCTTTTTTTTTTTTTTTGGTCAGGATTGAACCTTGTAATCTTATGGATCCAAATTCGAAAAACTTATGTGGACAAAGGCTTTTATGTGCTCGCGCTTAGCAATTTTATTGGGCCGGTTGGCAGTTGAGGCAGGAGTGTTAGACAAGTCTAGGCCTACTCCACTGTGTGAGCTGTTATGGGCACCTACTTGCAGGAACCAGTATATATATATGGATTAGTAGTCTGTTGGGCCAGCTGGCATCGTGAGTTGGGCATTTGTGACTTGCCCGTTGCATGCTCAGCGAAAAGTGCACAGGTCGAGTATGTAAAGGTTTCAATTATTAGAAGCCAAGCCCAGTAAAAAATAATGCATGATGACACATGGCCCGTACATGCGGAAAAAATTTTAGTTAGGTTATGTAGAAAACAAAATTCAAACCGGGGGCAAAAGCCTTGGCAAAAGAAAACATCAGTACCAAAACAAGAAAAGGGATATTCGAAACAACCATTTTAGGACGTTGACAGAAATAAAATAAAAAGATTTAATATAAATTTTATCGTACGAGAATAACGGGAGTAGCCTGTTGGCCCACTAGGCATCGCGAGTTGGGCTTTTGCGACGGGCTCATTGCATGCTCTATCAAGATTTCAATTGTTAAAGGCCGGGCCCAGTATAGATTAATGCATCATGACAACTGGGCCATATATGGGAAAAACAAAATAGGTTATATAGTAAATAAAATTCAAATCGGCAGCAAAAGTACAAGCAAAGGCTTAGTTCAGATGGCAAAAGATAGTATGCCTTTGCAATAGTGCACCCGGGGGAAATTAAGGGACCATGTTCGATCCCTGGAGTAGAGCTCCATGTCCCTCCCCCACCCCACATAGATGGGTTTTCCCCCTCCCCCCTAACAAGACCAAAAAATAAAAAAAATCAGGAGCAAAAGTCTGGACCCAAAAAAAAAAAAAGAAAAATGCGTTTGATTTGATTTGATTGAAAATACTTTTAGGAAATGTTTTCAAAATAGTTGAAAACATGGAAATACCAAATCTTCATTTTTTCCTTTTTCAATGAAAATTTTGAAAATGAAAAAGAGGAAACATGAAAACACGGTAACATTATTGTAAATTTTAAAACATCAAAACACTTTCTTTTCTTTCTCAATAGTCTCTAATAGTTGCTTCTAAACTCACCAATGTTGGAGCTCTTCTTCTCTCTTCTTGTCTTCTTCCTCTTGCTCTCTCTTCTTGGCATCTTTCTCCATCAGGTGTGCTCATTCTTTCTTACTCCTTTTTTTTTAATCTTTTTTCCCC
This sequence comes from Pterocarpus santalinus, assembly GCA_031439595.1. NCBI lineage: Eukaryota > Viridiplantae > Streptophyta > Magnoliopsida > Fabales > Fabaceae > Pterocarpus > Pterocarpus santalinus. The sequence continues at coordinate 35,562,714 of CM062529.1, read as the reverse complement.
TCTTTGGCTTCTTGTATTTCAATTCCTTCTTTCTGTTATTGAGGTTAACAACAATATGATGACTACTCCTCTATTCTTATTTTTGGTTTTTTCATTTTGAAATTTTTTATTTTCGCTATTTTTATTTGTGCTATTCATGCCTTTTGTTGTGCCATTTTCAAAATCTCATGAAGGGAATATAGGGATTTCATTATGGATTAATTGTGTGGTGTGATTGTCTATTTTTGCTTTTGCTTTATCTATCTATAGAAATAGAAAGTTGGTTAATAAGAATTTCGAGTGTATCTAGGTAGTATAGTGAGTATGATGCAACACACACAATAACTATTATCACTTGTATACAAGCTATTTGATTGAATGCTTAGCAGAGAAAGAAAAATTCGTTAAACTGGTTCTATTCATTTTGAAGTCTATTAAGATGAAAAGAATAATATGATAATTTCTTCTTTGTTATATTTGCATGTCAACTGTTCGTTTAAATTCCCAATATGATAATTTCTTCTCTCTTGTTGCATGTTAACAAAATCTAAATGAACATTTGAGGATTTAAATTAGTAAGTATTTTGTAGCTTGGCTTATAGATAAAAGCTCTTGTACTTGACAGCAAAGAGAAAATGGTGACTTACACCTTGCAAAGAGAAAACAAATGTTGTTGCTTGGTTTTGTATATACCTTCTAACACTGCATTATTGCTAATATCAGTTTGAAATTCATGCAAATGATTCCCATGTTTGGAACATTGCTGCCTTCTATTGTAGAATTATTGTTGAGAATGAATTTTGTTAGTCCATCATTAGAATTTGCATGTTGTCTTGGTTGCTCAAATGCCTTAATTTCTGAAAGGGACTTTTGCCAGTCTTTTTATTTTCTAGCATTTTTTGGGTTTCTTTTAGTTACTTATTGAGTTATCTTGATTTTCATCCATTAGCTAGAAGACACTATTCTTCAAGTACGTGTTGTTGGGACTTTCTTTCTTTTGCTTAATATCTTTTTGGTTGTTCTTTATTTATGAGCACGTCTATCAATTTCTACTTAGTAACTTATAAGGCACGAATTTACTTACCATGATATGTGATTGTGCCTTGTAATAAGATGCTACAACTCCTTGGAATTCTAAATTCATAGAAAAAGGTGCTGCAATTTGATTTGTTTCAAGTGGACTTCCTTCAATAATCTTTTTCTTTCCAAAAGGTGCATCAGTTTTGATACTTGTGGAAGTTTAGTATCAATATCTGATGAAGCTTTATATGGACCACTAATCTAATAACATATTATCCCGCTATAAAATGCATTAAAAATTATTGATTCAATTTTGAAAGTTAATTAGTATGTTTCCAAAATTAATTGCAAAGTTAAACTTATAATTCATTTCTTTGAAAATTTGTGATTTGAATGGGTGCAAAATTGATGAAAAGTTGCAATTGTTGCTATGACTATGCATGCTTATAAAGGTGTGCATGTTTATGATTCCATTGATGTTGATGAAGATGATGTTCAAGAAGGTGGCAATAAAAGGAAACAAATTGGGACTTCAAGTGAGCGTTGATGCAAAGAGGCAAAGAATTCAAGATTTGAAAGACTCGAAGAAGCTTTGAGTCAATAGATTGAATCAATGAGTGCAAGGATAGAAAGTTCTATAGCAAAAACAAAAGTATTAAAAGTTATGGCTGAGCGATATAAGGTTCAAACTAGCCAAGATACTCGTCTAATGTCCTTACTCAATAGATGCATGCATGGAATTGGTAGATTCTATGGAAGATATTCCAAGTAAAATCTATAACACATTAGTGAAGTTTAAAGATTGTGACAAGAGAAGCATTTTTGTTAAGATGCCTTCATTTAGGGAAGGATTGGCTAACATCACTCAAGTAGTATTAAATTGATGATCGAGTGTGTGATTTATTTTAAACTTTGCACAGACTTATTTAACTTTTTGTACTAGATTGTTAATGTGTGTTATCTCATGTATTGACTTGTTTAACTTTGTAGTATTGAAGTGTTAATGTGTTTTATCTTATGTATTGGCTTGTTATTATTTAATTTATTTGTAAGTTATCTATTATTGGCACTAATTAATTTTATGAATATTACATGGTTGCATTTTTTTTTTTTTGGATATGACAACTGAGTTGAGACACAACTATAACGTCTTCCTCTGTACAGTATTATGCTTAAGTCATAGTACCACATCCTAAGTTGTTACTGTTACCTAAGCAGATTTTATCTGACAACAACTTCACCCATTTTTGAAACTTCTTGAATTATCTGGAGATAAAACAGAAACAGGAGTGAAAATTTTAAATTCTCAGTAGGATTCACTAAGAAATTTCATACCGTGTCATCGTTATTATCTCCAACTACTTCAATGTATTATGAAAAAGGCGGACATATTATATAAATTGTTTAATTTTATAGTTTGAAAACATATTGTTCGAAGCAGAGTCCATTTTATTCATACACTTATCATTTGGGTGAGCCAATACAAAATTAATCCGTGAATTATACCATGAATAATAACTGAAATGTATTAAAATATAATAATACCAATATACTAAAAACATAAAATTTGCACATGACTTTACTTGTACTTGAATTTATGCAGATACACATTGTAACACCCTAATAAACCCATACTACGCTTAAGTCGTATTACGGCGTTTTATTAGTTGTTACTTATGCTCGTGAAAAAGTAAACATCACTTGAAATTAAATTACGTGGAAAATACAGTAGGATTTTTTTTTTTTTGAAATGTGTCATAGCTTTGGAAAGTAAAGCCTTGAGCGAGAAGGTAGATAGAGAAAGAACGTGTCGCATAAAATAAATACCCAAATATCATAAGACAAGAGAAAGGTAAATAAATATAAATACATTGCATTAATTAACTGATCATTACATCCATATGAGTTCATAATATATATATATATATAAACATTACATTGAAGAAAACTCATGGTCGTGCCATGACCTAAGTACTAGGTATTACTACGGACTTCAATGACAAAGCTCCTCTCAAAAGAATATGCGAGGATGCTATAAGTCCCAAAATAGCTTCATCTGGCATTCCACGTCGTACGTCCGCTTGTAGTGCGGTGGCTCCAAGCTCCACTCCATTGGATGTGCCAACAAAAATCTGGTGACGATGCGGAAAAGTAACTAGAGTGAGAAATAAGATTTCTCAGTAGGACTCGACCCTGACACGTTGGTGTCATCGTCATCGTCCCAGCCACTTCGGTTTTTAAATGAAAACTGTGGGCATATAATAGGTTCAATTATTTGATTTTCGAAAATGTTACTATCCGAAGTGGATCCCATTTTTAGTACTTATCCTTGTTGTATTAACAATATCATGGCATACATGAAAGCTTATACGACTATTCATAACATACATAAATAGGTTGAGAGTTATATTCTTTACTTGGGTTGGACCGAAGTCCCTTTCTTTCCTTAACTTGACTTATCTTAAGTCCTTTCTTTCCACCCACTAAACATAAGTGGTAATGAGCTCATACCGTGGCCGTCGCCACCATAGAAATTTCGGTACTTACACTAGCTGGGTCATGCCATGCCTCATGTAAGCCCTATCCCCTATACTCACACTAGCTGGGTCATGCCATGCCTCATGTGAGTCGTGGGTGAGGGGAACTTACTTTGGGTCACCTTCCCTTTTGAAGGATCACACCCTTAGTTTACTTTCTCTTCTTATTAAAGCTTATGCTGCAAAATATTTCTAAGTCCACAATTTCTACAAAATTTTGGCAGCATAACGGCTAGACCGAAGCTTCCCAAAATTTTGCCAAACAGAATACCAGTATCACAGCATCATATCATATCATCATCATCATTTCATCATTATCATGGCATCATAATCACATCATCATCATCATAACATCATGCTTGCAACATAAACATAGGCATATACTCAAGCGAAGTCTTATGAGCTTAGCTTAGTAAATTAGGTGCAAGCTTTTACGTTGGCTTTCGTTTTATTCGTTTCTCTTGTTAAGGATTAGGTGAACTTAGTATTTTATTCTATCTAGTCTTCATTAAGTAAATTATGAAGTTTCACTACTTTAGGCTAAGGTCTTTTACTTTTTTAAGTCATTTATGCATAGTCTTACTTAAGGTTAAGTTTTGACAGTTTTACTTTTACCCTAGGCAGTGACTTTAAAAATTCACCATAATTTGGTATTTTATCATTTTAATGCGAAATTTTATATGCTTATAGGGTTCTGAGTCTAGTTTTTAACAAAATAAGTCCCACTCAAAAATTCATTTTCTAACTCCAGTTATGCATATTTTATTCTGACTGTTCAGTTTCTAAGTTCACTCCCGGTACAGTAGATTGTTACTTCTCATTATAATTACTCAGAAGGAATCTGAGAAAACTGTTTTATGGGTTTGTTCCTCTATGTCTTAACTTTCATTTAAACTTGGTCTCACTCAAAAATCATTTTTGTAGCTCGAGTTATACACATTTTAGTGTAGACTGCCCAGACAGAAACCAATCCAAGAACAGTCCACTTTGAAAAATCATATCTCACTCATTTTAACTCCGAATCTTATGTATTTTATATGTATGGACAGATCTCTGAGTCTATTTTCACATAAAATTGGTTCCACTAATTTCTGAGTTTTCTGGAAAAAGTTATACCGTTCGGTTTACAGACTACTAGAAAATCTAGATTTTACGTTTTGATTTTTCTCATGTTTTCTCCAAAACACTCAACCTCACTTTCAAGAAAACATTCTCAAGTTATAAAACACTCATATACCATGAAAGATTAGTGAAAAACTAACATGTTGGAGTTCAAAAATATTGAGTTCAACCATGCCTCACACCAAACCGAAAACATGTTTTCAACAAACAACCATACAAGCAACAACATCTCATTTTATGACAAGAATGGCTATGATGCCCATAATCAATCTTTAAAATCACCTAGCTATGGAGAGCATAGGAGTTCTAAAGCTTGAAAAACAAGAGAGAAAAAGAGTTTAGAGCCACTACCAAGAAGCTTTCTTTGAAGGAATTTGTGATGGAAGAAGGTGATGGTGGTGGTATTCCTCCTCTTGGATCTTAAAAGAGGCTTGGTATGTGATTGTCTTTGATTCTCCAAGAACCAAAAAAATGGTGGCTCTTGAAGAGCTTGTGAGTGGGATGAGGAGAGGAAAGGATGAGAGAAGTGGAAGGATTCTAGAGAGAAGTTGGAGAGTTTAGAGAGAAGGAGGAGAATTTTGGAATTGAGGAGAGAGAAGAGGATGAGTGAAATGAAAATGAAGAGAGAAAGAGAGAGGGAGGGAGGCGTACATGGGGGAGGGGGGCTGATTGCCCTTGCTTCTCTAACAAGCAAGGGGAGTGGGTGAGTTTAGCTAGGTTGAAGGCTAAGAACTTTGGGGTAAAAGAGAGGGTTGTATTTTCCTTGAGTCTTGGAGGCATTCTAATGTCCAATTTATGTTTTTCTCTAGGGGTTAAAGGGGAGTACCCCTCTTAGGATTTGGTTGCTTGTTTAAGACTCATCCAAGTGTCAAGATCTAATGGTGGATGACAAGGATCCTAGTCTTGGCTTTTGATCTAATGGTGCAGGATTAAAGAGATTGAATGAAGGGTGAGATGTTGCTCGTCCTTGGTATGTCTTTTTAGGGCATATGCATGGAAGAATTTTCATCTCTAAATGTTATTAGAATTATTTAAATGTAATTTAACTTAATTGGCTTAATTATCCATGAGTTAACTCTTGTCAATTACACTTTTTATGATGTCTTGCATTACGGTTAACCATATGCTTAATTTGGGGTTTAATTTTTCAAGAGTTGTCTTAAGTGTCTTAATCATTATAAACTTAATTAGTAAGGTTAGGTTGTCTTAATTTTGTTTTGGCACCTTCGAGTAATTAAGGATTAGACGATTAAGGTTTTATTAAAACGCTTAGGATATTATGATTAAATTGTTGGCTAGACTTAATTTACTAAGCTCTTGCTCTTACTCTTGAGATTAGCCGATTAGTTCTCAATTAATCGCTAATCTCTCTAATTAGCCGGGAACACCGAGCTAATTAACTTAGGTAAAATGGGGATGTTACACACATAATTTTCGTTTCTTCCTTTATCTTCCTTTATTTCTTATACATATTCCAGAGTACGATCACCATATCATACTCTGTAGGGGTGTGATCACCATATTACATTCCTTAGGAATATGTTCATCCTGTCACATCCCAGAGTATGATGACCATGTCATACTCCATCGGGGTGTGATCGCCATGTCATATTCCTTAAGGTATGGGATCGTTATGCCACATTCTAGAGTATGATCGCCGTGTTATACCCCATCAGAGCATGATTACCATGTCACGTTTTTTCCGAATATGGACTCATCATCATATCTTTCATCATAGAATCTTTATTATAGCTTTAATCATAATCATGAATGCATATGTATCAAAGTGTATTTCATAACCTTTGCATAGGCTTTTCCGAAATTTCGGCAGCATGATGGATCAATTCCGCTTCCTCATAAATAGCGCCAAACTACTAGAAAGATCAATCAAGTAATGAAACCAACATAGAGCATTAAGTTTTATAACAATAATATCAATCATATAATATGTCAACATAAATACATATCTTAGGTTTTCTGCTCATTCTACTCAATTCTGCCTGATTTGGTGAAATTCATCATAATTTCTATTCAATTCATTTGGACCTACATTTTGGACATGTTATAGCTCTATGTGTCTAGTTTCCAATCCTTTTAGTCCCATCTCATTTTGATTTGTATAGCTCAAGTTATTAGTATTTTATCTCACACTGCCCTATGCTTAGCTAGAAGTGCACCCTTATAAATGAAAAATCACTAAAAATAGAAATATGGGTGAAATCATATAAAATTTATACAAAATTAAAGCTAACAAAACAAGCTTTCAAATGAAATAAGTTTTATATAATTTGCATAAGTATATTCTGAGATATAAGCCCTGTAACTTGACCCTACTAGACTACCCTATTCTAGCCTAGTTTGAACTTAAGGTAACTTCATTGATGTGTTGGGAAAAATTGGTAACAAATCTAACTCTGAAATTTTTATGGAATGTTCATTTATATGTTAGCTTTCAAAGAGCATTAGTTTCACTCAATTTAGAGTTGTGTAGGGTGAGTTACACTTGTCTCAACTCACACTGCCCAGATGGGAATCTAGAATCTAGGTCAAACTTCAAAAATTCATAACTAATTCATACTAATCCAATGGCCTTATATTTTATATGGTTGGAAAGCCCTGGATGTCTAGTTTAGTTTCATATAAAATAGTTTCATCAAATTTAAACCGCTGTAGGTGGAGCTGTACACTCTGTCGTACGAACCATCGAGGGAAAAACCCTAACAGCTTCTTGAATTCTCCCTGTTTTCAAGTTCTTTCATACCAATTTCAATTCTTATCACAACATACATGCAAAATCAACCATAATCCATCATCATCACTCCAAATCACATTAATATCATGAGAAAAACAGGATCCCACACAGCCCTAAATCAGGGAAAACAAGAAGAGAAGTTGGATTCCTACCTCCTTTAGGTGAAATCTTGTTGGTGTGGTGTCTTGAATTAAAGAAATTCTTGATGAAGCTTGAAGAGTTGATGGAGAAGGAGTGGAGACAAGTTGAGATGGAAGAGAATGATGAAGGGTCTGCCTCTTCTTGATGGCCGAATTTGTCAAGGGCAAGGAGGGGATTAATCACAAAATTTTGAAGCAAAGTTTTATGTGATTGGTGGATGTATTTGGCTAATTCAATTTGATGTGGCTGCCACACTCCAAGGTTGATTGTGGCGCCACTTGTATGGATGAGTTAGCTGAATCTTAGCTATCCATCCTAGGGTTTTCATAATATAATTTCTGTTGATTCGATTTCGACAGTTTAAAATACTAAAATCTTACCGATGTCTCTTAAATCGGTAAACTGGTTTTAGAAAAATTCTATGAGGTTTCATATGTTCCTAATCTAATTCCATCAAAGTTAATCCTTCTAAATCTAACTTAATTGGCTTTGGATAAATACTTAATCGAATTCTAATTAATTTCAATTATTCGCTAAAAACTGAACTAGGTTAAATATGATAAATTTTTCGGATGTTACAATAATGATGGTTCATTAAACATATAAGAATTGTATTTGGATTTGTCTTTGTTATGATGGTTACATTAATCAAATATCACTCATTATTTTTTGTGAATATCATATGAAATAACATACAATTAATTTAAAATGATTAACGAGCAACAATATATGAAAAAAGGAAATTTCTCCCTATTTTTATTTTTTTATTTTTATCTTTAAGAAAAAATAGAGATTAGTATAAACATACTAAATGTCAGTGTACAATACATATATATGAATTGATATAAAATTATTTTAATGTTAACATTTATTTTGAAGTTCATATAAAATTATTTTTAAATTTTTTTAATTTATTGAAAAGAAACAAACCAACATGTTTTCAATGTTTTCATTTTTTGAAAACAGAAAAAAAGAATTAAAAAAAATGTTTCCTAAAGCTTGAAAATTTGAAAATGAAAACTATTTTCAAGAAATGAAAATAGAAAATAAAAACAAAAAATATTTTCTTAAAACAAGCAGACCTGAATAGTATTGAAGGATAATTGTTGACAAACCTGGGGCGACAGCGGCCTACAAAAATTACTACGACGTGGGTGTGGAGGCTTTGATGTTGGTTGGGAATGCGATGGCCGTTTGCCTTTGGACTTTCCTTTATTCGAAGACATTCCTGCACGTATTGTGACTTGTGTATGAGGGGTTGCTCCGAGGGTTGCAGACTTGTATACGTTGAATGACGCTGACGGGTTTGTTCTGAGCACAACAAGATCATCTTCTCCATCGGACACATTAGTCACAATTTAACCTTTCTGGGGTGTCGTTGCCCTAGGGGTTCAGTTTTTATACGCCGTTTCGTCTCCTCCTACTGTGTCAACTCATCTCCACCCAAGCACCATTGGGTTAGTTCATTCATTCTTGCCTCATAAGCATCATGGTCTCGACAACGTTGGTTGTCGTTACACCAGCTATTGAACTAAGGTAAGTGAGCTGACAACATTTTTTTGCATTGGTTTTCAAGGGCTGCAACCCTTTTGTGCAGTCCTTGCACAACGATAGTTTCAAGTTCAGTTGAATACGTCAGTTGAGTAAACTAGATTTCAATCATGCAAGATCCAAGAATAAAGTAGCCCAGATCCAAAGTTTGGAATTAAAGCGTTCTAAAGTTTCGACCAATGCATTATGAGACACAATATTGGATAAGGCATTGTGAGTTCCAAAGTTTTGTGTACACGCATGCACTAAATGCAAAAAAAAAAAAAAAAAAAGCCAAACAAAATAGAAGGAATGCTATTTTAACAGAAGGGTTTGAGCATTTTAATGCAGAAAATGAAAAAAATAAAAAAAGGGAATGTTATTCCTATTAATTAATACAATACTTGATGTATTTATTAGTTGCAGTATTTGCATGGTAAAGATTTGTTCTTTTCATGTTGTATTTGATATTCCCCTGTTCATGTGGGCATAAATGTTGTTGTTCAAGTTATCCACATTTTTATGCATCCAGTACATGTAGAATCTCGTCCACATTTGCAGGTTGCAATTTGTTGATCTTGTTCTTTTGCGAGACAACATCGTTGCTTCTCTACAACCATATAAGAGGCATGCATTGACTGGCCATGTAAAGATGCAAAAAAAAACTACTATAGGATGTGTAACGAATGCTGAAATTTAATGGGGGAGAATAACCTTGACGCCAGATGTGATGTGGGAGGTCGCATCGTCGGCTTAAGGGTCAATGAATACGTTCATGTTTTGGGCAAATGTACGATTAGGTTGTGGGTACATAGGTATAGATAAGTGATGGACACAATAAATAGAGGCCATAAAAACTCACCAGTTTGTGAAGTGTGACATCCTCAATTTCTGATCGTGTTAAATTATCTCAGTAAACCTAGATAATTAGGCACTTAATGAGAAATTATGAGATTAAGGCTTAATTAAGGAATTAAAGAAGTAATTATATAATTAATTATGAGGAGAAAAGTTAAAAGAATAATTAATTAAATATTCTCTAATATTTAATTAAGCAAATCAAACCCTTAATAGCTTAATTAAGCACTAATCATGCATAACTTGCTTAATCAAGTTTAATTAAGGATAATTAAGTTTAATTACAAGATTAATTTTTGTTAATCATGATCACATGAGTTAATCTCTAATCCTTGCTTAATCATGTCAATTAAGTTGCAAGAGTACTTAATTATATCATTAAAATTCAACTTAAGTCAACTAGACAATTAAAGTAAAAGGTGATGTCACAAAAGCATAAAATATTAGATAAGAGTGCTTTATGTAAGAGTAAGTACATGATTTGTTCTCCCATCATTCAATTTGTCTTCCTAAACCTTAATTAACTCAAAAATTAAGCAAAATGACCCCACCCCCATGGCCTAAAAGTTACGGCCAACAACAACAACACCACACACACACACACACACACACACTTACTTCATTTTTCAACTTCTCTTCTCTCTCTAAAAGCTCAAATCCTCCAACTTCTCTCTACAATTCTCTTCTTCTTCTTCATCTTGTTCTTCATTCTCCAACTCTATAACCAAATCTTCTTCGCTTAGCCCTTCAAAGACCACATCTTTGGTCTTTGAAGAAAATATTTAAACACTACAGACTCATTTTATCAAGAACTCAAGAACTTCCATCTTCATCCTCTCAAAACTGCCACTTGCAACCTTGGCAGAGCCATCATCTTCTTGTTTCACCTTCAAGAACTGGCCATTTTCAAGCTTAGGTAGTGATCTTTACTCTTCTATTTTGTTTACTCAAGAAAATTTGAAGCTTGGTTCTTACAATGACCAAGATCTTCAAGTGAAAGTTTGAGAAAAACCTTCATACTCTTCATGAGCAAAAGTTTCCCTTTTTAGCAAAATAAGTTCATGCTTTTGTTCATAAGTTATTCTTGATCATTTGAAAGTTGCTTTTTTGAAAGCTTCAAAGTTTCTATTTTTCTTTCTTGAGGCATGAGATCTTGATGATTCTTGTGAGTTGTTGGAAAAAGAATGATGTTCTTGGTGGTGTTAGTTTAAAATTTGTTTATTTTCTTATGATGACGCTTAAAATTAGAAAAGTTTTCATCTTTACATGCTTTTCATGACTTGATAAGACTATGAACATTCCAAAAGTATAAAAGCTTTACAAGTTTGCTTCTTAATGCATGAAAAGTGGCGCTATTTTTATTGGTGTCATATGGTTTCATTTTGTTCTTCTTGAAGATAATAATATATGTAAAAGTCTAAACCTTTTAGAACTTGAAGCTTTTTAAGTCCAAAAAAAAATGAGAACTTGTCACTTATGTCTTGAAAATGGAATCTTGAAGACAAGACCTTTCATAAAGTTTCAAACTTTAACCAAAAATGAAATTCTTAAGTCATAAAAGTGTTGACTTGCAACTTGTAATTTATAAAGTTTGTATCTTGCGTCAAAATAATGCATAAAGTGTTAACTTTTATAAAGAACATGACTTTTTAATTCTAAAGCTAATGTCTTGTATCATTATTTCATATAGTAGGAATCTAATCTTTTAGACTTTAAGACAACTTTAAATTATAAAGTTGGAATATCGATGGTTTTATAATGATTAAAAATATCAACTTTCTTAAATAATAAGACTTTTAAGTCAAAAAGCTAGCATCTTGTATCATCTTCTTACAAAGGTTGAATCTTTAAGACAAGAATATAATTTTAGAGACTCATATTTTCATAAAGGATAACACTTTATAATCATAAAGGTGAAATCTTGCTATTCTAATTACTAAAGTTTGAATCTTATACTTGTTGAAATAAAAACTATCCCTTGATGATTGGTAAACATGGCGTTGTTGGGTTCATGAGTGTGGTTATGCATTGTCATGACCCAAGGATTAGAGGAATCTCAAAATTCTTGGGAACAGAAATATGATTAAGGCCTCTAAGCATATCATGAACCTAGGAAACACCAAGTGCACTATTTCAAGGAAAGGAAATAATTACCCAACTTAGTTAATTTGAACAAGTGTTCCGTAAAACATGTACTCAAGTAAAAAGTAATTTCCCCTAAGGACTAAGTAACTAAAAGACTACGTATACATTTATTTTAACTATGTGATTCTTTCATAGGTAACCATAGGAAATCATATGATAGCTCATAAGACTTTCCACAAAGAATAATACAACTATGAATCCCCTTAGGGTAAGAATGTATGGTGCCATTAGGTATGATGTATGACAAGTTTGATTGAGCTTTGTCTCATGATTGAATGATTGATATGATAATATGAGATGAATATAATGGATTGTTAGTTAAAAAATTTCATAATTGGCATTTTGGGGAAGCTCCTATTTAGCCGTCATGCTGCCGAATTTCCGTCAAAATTATGGACTTAGTTATATCATTGCATGTCCACATGTGTCTTGTTAAGAAGTATTATACATGTAAGGTATAATGATAAGAAAAGAAAGAATGTGATATGACCCTTCAATCACTTTGGTAAGGGAAGTGAGAGATGGTGATCCACAAAAACTCAAGGAACCTCTATGGAGGAGGCAAGGGTGACATGGAGGACCCTCCAACTTAGAGGTAGCCATTATTAGCTTAATTTGATTTGATTAGTACTGTGTGACAATAGTCACAGAATGAGCTCATGTCCAAAAGTAGTTTATTTCAAAGGAAAAGTAAAGAATGTTAAGCATGTGCTAAGAATGAAAGTAAAGTTAAAGTAAAACCATGGTCAAGTCTATGAGGTTGCATGTCAGTGCATGTATCTATATTGTCCATGCACATTATGAATGGTTATTCTATGCTCTCGTATGTATGTTTACTTATGATGATATGATTATGATGTTAAGATTAAAAGTAACCCGCTTCTGGATCTATGTTTTTAAAATCATTAAAATTGAACCTATGCATGTCCACTATTTTTATAATTAAACCTGAAGTGGCTGGGACGACGACGATGACACAGTGTTTGTCTGGTTGCGATCCTATTGAGAAATCTAGCATTTCTCATACCTATGTTTCTGTGTCGTCTTCAGAGGATGTCGGTGTCAGACATGGCGGTGATCTTCATTGAGTTCCCAGTATGGCATTGGTGCTTTGACCCAGTGCTGAATGCCTCTGTGATATTTGCAAGCGCAATCATGAGGGTCTATATCTTCCACGACCGTTTGTTCTAGGTACTAGTTATGAGCCCATTTTTCCGTCCATACCAACCGTATAGTGAGGTCACCCTAGATGATATTCGTCCCTACTTTTAGCAGCCGAGGTACCCCACCAATGGAGTGTCTGATTTGGATACCTATTTGACACCAACTATTTTTTTGGATTCTGATTCTTTAGAGCCATCTCACTCGAGCGATCACTTGGAGTCTAACCCATTTGAGTCCTCCTACCCTTCAGTGATTTGCCTGAATTCTAATTCATCTTCTTCTATTGCAGCTCCTCATCATGAATCACCCCCGGTTCATGGTCTTGGATTCATTCATACTCGCGCTGTGCCTTGTGGTGGTGGCATGCTCAAGTAGGAGGACGTAGTGATGATGCTTCTAGTGGTTTCGGGAATGATTTCCTTCCATCTGATGGATGATGTGGTGTTTGCATATGGAGCCAAGCATGAGAATAGCCCTTTTTATTTGTAGTTGTAGGGTTATCATTTTATTGTATGGCATGCTTGGGCAATAGAGATTTCTGATGTATTTTCCTTTATGAAGTATTTTGTTAGGTTTATTTTGTAGGGTCGACAGTAGATATCGGACCCATTATCTATATATGTATGACTCTTGGAACTTCTATTATTATATTAACTATGATGGCCATAGAATGAATATTGTGTTTACATAAATGATTGTTATTCATGTTGCCTCTATTTATTTTATTTGCAATGCCTATTTGAGATATAGAAGTTCGACTTTAGACGTTCATGATGTGTTTATAGCTCTTAGTTTTCAAAATGATTTACTCATGTTCTTATCATTCAAAAAAAAAAAAATTAACTCTATTTTCAGTATAAAGTAATTTAAAAATGGTAAAGTTAGTTCCGTAAGCAAAAGTAACAACTAATAATTCCATAATATGACTTAAGCATAGCATAGAACTATTAGAGTGTTACATGAAGCCCTTATCTAAAGTAGCACTAAAATCTTCATCGACATTAACACCATCCATTGACATCGGTTAGGTAGGCAACTTTAACGCTTTTGCACAACTTTAGTGAGGATATGGTGAATGAGTTTTCCAGTAGGAAGGTTTAACGCCTTTGTGTGTTTAAACAAGTTGCTTAACACACTACCTAGGAGCATTAGGTGGGAAGCATTTAGTTCTAATACGACATAAATGGGATGGTTTTCCTCTTTTTATGCGAGGTGCTCAGCATGCGCTTGCACCGTTAGGGAAGGTTAGCACCAACTACAAAGTGGCCTTCGTTAAGGTATATGTGCTTTACGGAAGCACATGATCAAATCAATTGGAGAATTAAAGAGAAACAAATAGAATAATAAGAAATAATTCCACTATAAAAGAAGAGAGTACAACAAGTTTTCTAACAATGACGAAGAAAAAAAATAAAAAAGTTTCTCTCACAAAATACTCTCTCAAAAATGGAATTACAATTATCTAATGAGCTTGATTAAAAAACTTTAATGTTCAACCTCCTTTTATAGGAGACAGGAATGGTCTTTGACCATTGAATGAAAGTGTGGCTGAAAAATGAAAAGTAATATTAAACATTAATTTTAATGGCTGAAAAGTAGGAGAATTAGAGCCACCCAACAATCTCCACCTTGGCTCGAATTTGACGAGTTTCTTATCGCCAAATAAAATCCCAAAGGGCACTCAAGTACTATGGAGACCAACTAGCTCTAAGCTGTAATACCCTAGTGTGAGTTGTGTAACACCCTACCAATTTAATGTTATGTTTAAGTCATAGCATGAAATTTAGTAGTTGCCTTACCGTGTTAATATCCCATTTGTCTTTTTACCTTCACGAAATATACCTTAGGGTGCAAGGAGTATCTAAATAGAAGACGCAGCACTTCATACATAAGAAATATATTTGCCATTGCAGAGCATTAGAAGTAAATAAATAATAGAGCAGAGAAAGAGAATTTAAGTAATACAACATCCACTATATATATATATATATATATATATATATATATATATATATATATATATATATATATATATATATATGAAGCTAAAGCTTCAAGTTTATATACAGGTGCAAAAAGGAGGATACATGTGTTGGGCCAATACACACCAAAAGACATATGGCTTGTGTTAGTGAAATGCAATCTGCAGGGTCCTTAGAGGACATTTCAAACTAGTGGATCTAACTAACTAAACCTATGGCTCAATGCTGCACATCGTTGAAAGAGGACCATACTATACAACATACCCTGCTAGTCGGAGTCTACTCCGTCAGGTAGCCGTTGCCCATATTAGGCTCAGCCGGAGCATAATCTGCGTTAGGTCTAAAGGAGGAGGAGGGTGAATCGGTGGCCTCGGAGGGGTCGCTCTAAGAGCTGAGCAGAATATTCAGAACCACTTGTGGGGGTGAAGCTGGTGCAGTGGCTGCCTGGGCTGCGGGTGCTACTGGTGCTACAGGTGGTGGAAGAGGCGCGGGGTGTGCTATATACAGAGGGATAGCAAAATATGGAACAACAGGGTCAAATATGGGGTGAAATAGTGGAATCGCAAAGTCTTTGTGACTGAAGAGGTAAAGACGGAAATGACAAGAGCCAACTATGTATAGTGAATCAAACATAGGGTCATAATGCAACTGCATATCAGGGATCTTAAAGAAAAGTACGACTCGCATCCATCGCCTGAGTCTAAGAATGATGTAACATCCCCATTTTTACCTAAGTTAATTAGCTCGGTGTTCCCGGCTAATTAGAGGGATTAGCGATTAATTGAGAACTAATCGGCTAATCTTGAGAGCAAGGGCTTAGTAAATTAAAGGCAAGTCAACAATTGAAGCATAATGCATTAAGAGTTACAATTAAAAGCCTAATTGCCCAATCCTTATTAATTCAAGACTTAGAATATAAAATCAAGGTGATCAAACCTAATTAACTAAGAGCATATAAGTATCACATCCTAATCAAATTAACCCTCATATCTTCTTCACATAATTAACAAGGAAAAATTCTTTTCGATAAAAATGCGTTAATGGCATAATTAAACCAATTGAATTAATTAACATTTAGATAAGTATAACAATTATAAAGATGTAGAAACTTCCCTTTAATTATTGTTTAAAAGTTTGGTCAAAGCAAGAGCCACATCTAACCATTCAATTGCCTTCTCATCATACACCACTAGATCAAGCGTCCATGTTAGTAGATCCCTTAAGTCATGACAAGAGTTGTACTCTCCTTCATCAAGATTGTGACACTTGGAGTGATCATAATCATTCAATGCCAATCCAAAGATAGCTCATGCTTTTAACCATTTGACAAAAACACTACAAAGCCTTTTACCCAAGTACCAAGACTCAAAAGAAAACACAACACTCCCTTTTGCCCCATGGTTTTTCCCACTCCCTAGCTTGTGTAAGAAGCAAAAATCACATCACCTTTCCTCCCTCCTTATGCACCACCTTCAGCCCTCCCTCTCTCCTCCATTCATTTTTCATTTCCTCTCTCAAGAATACACACAAAGCTCTCACCTCTCTCTAAACCTCTCTTTGTTCTTCCTACTCTTCTTCTTGTTCTTCTTGTTTTCCTACCCTAAGTCCTCACTTTTCTACCACCATCACCCTCATCTCCTATCACCACACTCACCATCCCTTCAAGGACTACCATTTTTGGTCCTTGGAGAAACAAAGCCACTCATACACAAGCCCCAATATCAAGCTCAAGAGAAAGGAGGCCATCTCCAACCACTTCATCTTCCAAGCTTCCAAGAAAAACTCATTTGGTAGTGACTCTAACCTACTCTTTTCATGTATTCTTCAAGCTCTAGAACTCCTAAGCTCTACATAGCCAGGTGGTTTTAGGACTTGCTTCAAGGTCTCATGACCATTTCTTGCTCTATGAGTTCTCTTGTCTTGTTGAAAAATGTTATCTTGAAATGAGAATATGTGGCTTGATGGTTTTATGTATCTTGCTCTATTTTGTGGTAAAACACTGATTTGGCGACTGAAACTTTGGATATGGTAATGAGATAAAACATAAAAATGGTGATTTAAAGTGGTATAGCAACATTCCCACAAGTTTATTATGTAAAACTTAAAAACGGGTTAATCTGGAATTCTGGCAGTCTATAAGGCGTTAGGTAAATTTATTTCTACAAAACTCAAAATGCAATGAAACTAATTTTTTATGAAAGTAGACTCAAAGAGCTTTTCATACATATAAAATATGCGAGATTTGGCCTTAAGATGAGAGAGATATGAATTTTAAAATCTGCTGTTCCTGGATGGGTTTCTGTCCGGGCAGTAGGTAATAAAACGTGCATAACTCAAGCTATACATAACATTTTTGAGTGGGACCAAGCTTGTTAGAAAGCTAAGACATAGGAGAACATCCCCATAAAACAGTTTTGTCAGATTCCTTGTGACGAATTCACAGTAAATGTTAAAAGTCACTGACCCGAGATGAACTTTCAAATCTGAACAGTCAGAATAAAATATGCATAACTCAAGCTACATAATGAATTTTTGAGTGGGGTTTCTTTTGTTTAAAAATAGACTCAGAGAAGTGTAAGCATACCAAAATTCGAAACAAAAGGGTAAAAGATGAAATTATGGTGAATTTTTAAAATTACTGCCCCACTATAAAAGTAAAAACTGGTTAGGGTAAAAGTTAAAGGTTAATGAAGAATAAGTTTAAGACATTAATACCCTTATACTAAGTATTAGAAAACCTTCATAACTCAACTTAAAAAGTATCAAAAAGTATATTAGATAAAATTGGCCCTACAACAATTAAAAGAGGACACCCAAGAGGTAACCTAAATTAAAAGCTTGCACCAAATTTACTAAGCTAAGCTCATAAAACTTTGCTTGAGAATGTGCCTATGTTTATCTTGCAAGCAAGCATGATGTGATAATGATGTTATGATAATGATGATATGATGATGATGATATGATATGATGATATGATATGATGCTGTGATACTGGTATTCTGTTTGGCAAAATTTTGGGAAGCTTCGGTCTAGCCGTTATGCTGTCGAAATTTTGTAGAAATTGTGGACTTAGAAATATCTTGCATCATAAGTTTAATAAGAAAAGATTCAATAAAGTGTGTGATCCTTCAAAAGGGAAGGTGACTTGTTTTTAAGTTCCCCTCACCCACGACTCACATGAGGCATGACATGACCCATCTAGTGTGAGTATAGGGGATAGGGCTTACATGAGGCATGGCATGACCCAGCTAGTGTAAGTACCGAAATTTTATGGTGGCGACGGCCACGGTATGAGCTCATTACCACTTATGTTTAGTGGGTGGAAAGAAAGGACTTAAGATAAGTCAAGTTAAGGAAAGAAAGAGACTTCGGTCCGACCCAAGTAAAGAATGCAACTCTCAACATGTTGATGTATGTTATGAATAGTCGTATAAGCTTTTATGTATTCCATGATGTTGTTACTACAACGAGGATAAGTACTAAAAATTGAATCCACTTCGGGTAGTAATGTTTTCAAAAATCAAACAATTGAACCTATTGAATGCCCACAGTTTTCATTTAAAAACCGAAGTGGCTAGGACGATGACGATGACACCTGTGTGTCAGGGTCGAGTCCTATTGAGAAATCTTATTTCTTCTCCTAATTGTTTTTCTGTCTCGTCACCAGATACTCATGGAGCATCCCGTGGAATGGAGCATGGAGCCTCCCCACCATGAGTGGGCCTATGATGAGGGCGCCACGCTATTGTGGCCACGACCACCACGATAGTCCGCATATACTTCTACCTGGGTCGAGTTTTTGAGCAGGAGGAGCCAGAGATCCCGCCTGCCCCTGTAGACGTATCATCGGCACACCTTGGACAGCCGCTGGGTCCTTGGGATTTCCCGCCCGAGCCATTGCCCGAGATCGAGATGGAGCCTATGTCTCTAGGTCTACCCGTAGCCGAGCCCGTGCCCCTGCCAGAAGTCCCTGTGATCGAAGTGAATTCGATCGCTACTCCTAGAGCCGCAGCCGCTTTGCCGCCGCTCCCTGAGTACCATTCTGCCACGTCCAAGGAGGATCCCTCTGAGGAACGTTCTTCGGTCGCCAGCTATACTCCTGGCCGTCGCGTTCGACGCGTAGAGGTGATCAGTCGGCACCCTTGCATCATCTGTACTCCTCATGTGCCCCGAGGCCGAGGAGCGAGGGGGACCAGGCACTCGAGGACCTGAGTCCGTTCGATGGAAGGGCATGGAAGGGGCAGAGAAGCCAGTATATGTCTACGTGGGCTTATCCCATTATTGCTCCTTATCTGTTGTATTTCATTTTGTATTAGACCTTGTCAGACTTGTACTTTTGATATTTTAGGGCCATGGCATGACCATGAGTTCCCTTTTATGTATTTGTTGGATATTATGAGGATAATTATAATTATTGGTTGATGTTGTAATATGAATGCATGACATTATGATTTATCTCATATTCCTTCCTTTTATACCGAAATCTTTGCGATACGCTCATTTACCGCTATCTTCTCGCGCAAGGCTTTACTTTCCAAAAGCGACGACATATTTCAAAAAAAAAATTTTACTGTATTTTCCACGTAATTTAATTTCAAGTGAAGTTTAGTTTTCCACGAACATAAGTAACAACTAATAAAACGCCGTAATACGACTTAAGCGTAATATGGATTTATTAGGGTGTTACAAATGACGCGAAAATATGAAACAAAGTGAGAATTTGAAGAAATTCTCAGTAGGATTCATATGCTTTGTTATACTGATCTCGCATTCATTCTCAGTTGCTTCGATTTTTATTTGATTATAAAAAGATCAATGTCAAATTTAAACTACCCTCATTTATTAGGTTTAAGAAAATAGCTGGTCTGAAGCTAGATTCAATTATTCTTACGACAGTAAAAATAGAATAAACAATTATATGACAATATATAGATAAAAAGCAGAATAAATACACAAGTAGTAGAAAATAAACATAATATTCAACTTATAAACAACTATCATAACTATGTAATGCAATCGTGCATGTACTCATGGGTTCTCTTATTCTCACTCATTCTTAAACTTGGTATCATAAACTTTTTCCGTTACTTGGTCCCCTGGGAGTTCTTGGCCATTCAACTCCCGGGGTAATAGTTTGCTTCTCAGGATCGAGCTCGTTCTTATATAGGAATGTCGGGTTTACTTTTCTCGACTTTCCTACCGATCTATTCCTCTTAACTTTAATCCGAGGCTGGCCTAAGTATTATGGAACTTTTATCATAACTCTTGTAAATCTCATGCAAGCATGCACATGTATCAAAGTGTATTTCATAACCTATACATAGGCTTTATTGAAATTTTGGCAGCATGACAGATCATGTCCGCTTCCCCATGAATAGTACCAGCACTCAGACAATCAATTATTCAGAAAAATCACAACATTTCATTCACATATCAATATCAATCTCATGGAAATAATAGTTGTACTTGAATTTTAGTTGCAGCCTATATACCTTCACTCTACCTGGCTTTTGTAAAATAAGTCAAAATTTATATTTAATTCATTTGGATCTAAATTTTTGATATGTTGGAATGTTGTGTATCTATTTTTTTAGCTCTTGGTCCCATTTAACTTTGATAAGTGTAGCTCAAGTTATTAGGGTTCTATCTTGGCCTGCGCTGTAGCTGGCCAGAATTGCACACTCAATAGTAAAAATTCACTAAAAATTGAAATCTAATTGAAATCATACTAAATTTATATCATATTAAATCTTATAGAATAAGCTTTTATTTGCAACAAGTTTCATCTCATTTTCAGGAGTAGAGCTTAAGTTATAAGATCTGTAAGTTGACCCTTCTAGACTGCCCTATTCTAACTCACTTTGGACTTAGGACAATTTCATTGAATTACTGGGAGCACTTGAGATCAAATCTAACTTTGAAATTTTCATGGGGTATTCCTCTATGTGTAAGCTTTCTAATAAAGTTTCTTTCACTTAATTCCAAGTCATATAGGGCAAGTTTTGCCCTGAACAACCTCTCTTATCTAGAATCAAACCCAAAAACCTAGGTCAAATTTCCAAAATTTGTATCTCCCTCAATACTAATCCAATGACCCAATATTTTATATTTTTAGAAAGCCCTATATGTCTAGTTTCATCTAAAAATAGTTTCATTGGGCGGGATGATGGTTCGTACAATCGACAATACAGATAATGTAGGATTTCCTAAGTTTCTTGATTTCTATTTTTGGGGATTTTAATGGTTTCCCCTTCAAGCTTTGAATTAAGCCCATCAAAACCCTATTAAATTCATCCCAAATCATCTCATATACAACATATCATAGTAGTTTAAAGAACAAATAAAGAGATGATAGAATCCACTAATTCAAGAAAATACCAAAAGCTAAAGAATCCTACCTTTAACAAGTAAGTTTCTTGATCAAAATGGGTGTTTGTGGGCAAAGAGAGTGGATGAGAGCTGGAGATGAAGTAATATGAATTATGATAAGAAGATGAAAGTGAAGAAGGGAAGAAGAAAAAGAAGGAACTGTAGCACAAAAGGGAAAGGAAGAAAAAGGCTTCTTTGAATTAATGAGGGGGTTGGAACTTTAGCATTTGATTGGAGGAGAGTGGATGGCTAGAATAAAGCCAAGACCACCTCATTTGGGACAGCCATTAGGCATCCAAATGCTTGGTAAGAGTGGCTAATTTTTAGCCACTCATCTTAGGGTCATAGGGGTATAATTGGTTGATTTGGTTCCGGCAGTTTAAAATACCGAATCTTTACTGGTTTCCTTCATATCGGTAAAACGTATTGGAAAAAAAATTTGTAAGGGTTTCTATGTGTCTGTTCTAGTTTATCCAACTCTAATCTTTTTAATTACTATCTAACTAATTTCTAATTAGCCTTTAATTGGCTTCCGATTAAATATCGATTGATTTCTAATTAATTTCACGAATTCGTTAAAATCGAACAAATTGATTAAAATGACAAAAAATATCCTTTGGACGTTACAAGTTGCAATTGTTTGTCAATATTGGATCTTGAAAATTTTAAGTCTGAACCTTATACCTCAGTGGAGGACTATAGGATTGAGACATTTTCATAAGATTAAAGGTTCGGGTAATGGTTCTCTAGACATCAATGAGTTGAAAAATGATTTTTAATAAATTTTAGAGAAAGGGTAATCTCTTCTTTTTTAACCCAAAAGTTTATAAAAACACAAGTTTTGGAAAATTGTACTAAAATGCAAAAGTTGGATTTTGATCCCTAAGGTAATTGATTTGTTTGATATTTTTATTGAATCCAAATGAGGGTATTCCTTTATTTATATTTATGTTTTAATGTTAAGGGGGAGTAAAATTAAAGAGCAAATAAGTGTGTGTGTGAGTGCATGTGTGTGCGCACGCACAATATCCTGGACTTAGGAAGGGACTTCAGAAGGAGGAAATCAAGTTTTTGGAGTTGGTAATTGATTACCCGGAGCTTGTAATCAATTACAAGTCTTTCCGTACACCCATAGGCTAAGTTTTTCCTAGTTGTAATTGATTACATGGAGTGGTAATCAATTACAATAATCTAGGCTCATGGTAATCGATTACTAATATATGTAATCAATTACTACAGGGCTATATAACGCCCGTGGACACGTCTCACCCCTTCTTTGGGTGAAACCACTTTTTCTCTACCCCTCAAACTTTCTCTCTTCTCTCTAAAGCACCTTCCTCTTTATTCTTTAACTCAAGTCCTTCAATCTTTCCCTCAAAACCTCATCAAATTACATTCCTCACACTCACATAACATTAATTTCATCCGATCCTTACTCTTTTACCTATCTCCAACAACACCATTGGTAGGTCTTGGGGCTTAGAGAAGGTGACACCAAGACTTCCAAACCTTTCTTCTTCATTTTTCATTTCCAAAGTTCTTTCCTCTTCATTTCCTATGAATTATGGATTATTTCTCTAATAGTGAGTTCTTGGAGAAACTTAGGTTAGAAGAATTGGGGATTTTGATATCTGAGAGTAATTTAGGTTAACCTTGGTCTTAATGACTAATATTGTAATAGATTGCCATAATTGTGATGATAGATTCCATTGGAGGTTCGGTTCTTGGCTTCGTGGTCTCGTGGGATTAAAGATTCCGCTATTGGGATTAAGTTTGTGAGTAGATAGTGTATCCCTATCTTGTTTTCTAGCATATTTACCTGATGTATGTGAAAGTGATTTGATATATCATGGAAATTATCATTTAGAATCGGGTTACAAGTTTTATTCAAAATTATCACATGAGACAATGAAGGGATTTTTCGGTGAATCTTGCTAATCATTTGAATATATATTAGATAGTTATGGAATTCTATAAATTTTTTGAAGCATTATAATGTGTAAGCCTTTATTTTTCTCTAATGATATGATTTTAAGTGTTATGCATGAGATGACAACTAGTTTTGTTAGGATCCATATTAAGTGTATTATAATGGAAAAGGAAAGATTTGGGAAAGCCTATGGCAGGATTTGCATGCTAACAGCAGTATATGTTAGCCTTGATGCACCTCAAATGATTAATTACATAGCCACACATAGTATGGTGCATGATGAAATACACAACTACTCAAGGAGTTGTGCATGATGGAATATAGGATACAAGAAGGAAAACGTTGCTTAAGTGTGATCCTGACAAACTATCTAAGAATAGATAGTTTTTCGTAGGTTTTTAGAAAAATTGAGTTATATTTGAAAGTTAAGATTTCTATTTGATTTAACTACTGTGTATGTGTGTGTGTGTGTGTGTGTGTGTGTGTGTGTGTGTGTGTGTTAGTTTAATATTTATTTTATGCACATTGTCTCATGTGGGTTAGGGATGTTCTAACTCTCATTGAGTTGCAAAACTCATCTATTGTTCTTTCTCTCTTTTCAGATATTGGTATCGATTTGGGATTCAATCTCCTTGTTTCCTGGTAGCTGATCTTGCTGATGGGTGAGGCCTTTTTGTTCGAGTGCATGTCCTTTTGAATGCTTTAGACTTGTCTTATCGGTCCATAATGTCATAGGTAGGGCCCTATCTCTATTGATTTATCTGTTGCAGTAAAAGAGTGTTTATTTTTATTTAAGACAAGTTTGAATCTTAATGATTACGGATTGAAGTTTTCTTGAATGGATATGTATATATATTTTCCTAAGTATGAGTGTGTTTTAAAATCTTATGTTCTGTGTTGTCGGGTGCATTATGAGAATGCTTAGATTTTTAATGATTTTGTGTGTTTGTGTTATCTATATAATGAGAGGATCCGTATTTGGGAATGGTCTTGAATACATAGGAGGCTCTGCCTAACTTTAAAAGAAAATGTGTAATGAAAGGCTTGCTAGGGGACTTGTCCCCTATGTAACATCCCGATTTCCAAGTTCCGACCTCGCCATCAGGAATGATCAACCCCAATTTCCGACTTTATTTTTGGATTTCAATAGGATGATTAATTTCGAGTTCCGAGTTCACTTCGCCAATTTCGATTTCATGGCAGTCATGTTTCCGACTTCATGCTCGAATGCCACATGAAATGGGACAATTTCCGACTTAGTTCGTTTCACGTTATTCAACGACTTCCGACCTAACCCCAGCTAGATGGTCACAACTTCGACCTCCGACTTCATCTACTTCTACGACTTCCGAGTTTAACATACAAGTCCAAACAATATGAACATGATCCACCGGTATCCGACTTCATGTCTCAAAGGCATTTATATACGGCTTCCGATATCATCAAATTAAGATACCAACTTCCGAGTTTAAGTACTTGGGTTGGGGAATGTGACTCGAATACCCGAGTTACGACCTTAGTATTGAACTCAATTGGGATGGACACGAGTTCGGATCCTTGAGCCGTTATCCAGGCACACGAGTTCCGATATCCGATTTTACATCCAGCATTGGCATTCCTGAGTTCAAATAGGGAGTTCCGAGATCATAGATTTGTCAGCTACATGGCTTCCGATCTCCGACCTAAGATGACAAAGTTCAAAACGATGCACGTGGTTTCCGATTTTGAATTGAGAGTTCCGAAATTATGTGATTGTAAGCTTTCGACTTACGGAATCCGATATTGATACAAGATTTCCCCAAGTCACAAACAAGCTGGTACGAGTTCCGACGTTAGACTTCAGCTCCCAGCTCAAGTAAGAACGGCACGAGTTCCGACTTCAAGTATAATAAGGATGAGTTCCGACTTGAAATAGAGTAAATGCGAGTTAGATTTCAAGCGGTATGGCGGCAAGTTACAGAAAGGAGGCGTAGCTAAATTCTGTCCGCAAGGAAATTCAGCCAATCAAAACCCTCCAAGTTAACTACCACTTATGCCTATATAACACATCCTTCCTCCTTTGATTCAGACCATAATTCACGTTGCTTTCCTCTTCTCCTTCAGCTCTCTTTCTCTCTTACTCACACATCCAAAGCTCAAGCTAAGTTCCAGCCTTGTTCATCCAAACTCCAAGTTTCAGCACTTAGCCAAATCTTGCTCCAAAGAGGTAGGATTCAATCTCTAATCTTAATTTCTCTAAACTAAGGATGCATGAAAGATTACTTTTTATGATTATTTGATAACATCGTGGATGTGTATGATTGGATTAATATGGGATTAATATGAAATCTTGAGTGGCAATTAGAATTAGAAGAAGAAAAACTAAGAGAAATGGATGGATGAGGGTGCTGCCTGAGTGAGAAGTCCACGGCAGTCCGTACGGCGGAGTGTACGGCGCCGTCTACAATCGGTCAAATCCGATGAAACCATTTTTAGATGAAAGTAGACATTTAGGGCTTTCCGTGGATATATCATATAAGGGTATTGGATTAGTATTGAGAGAGATACGAATTTTTGAAGTTTGACCTAGGGTTTAGAACTTTCATCCGAGCAGGGTGACTTGAGGAGGGTCTAACTCACACTATACGACTCCAAATTGAGTGAAACCAGTTTTGTTAGAAAGCTTACACACAGAGGAACACCCCAATATAAGATTCCGAGTTTGTTATGGTCCCAATTGTTCCCAGTGATTCGAGGAAGTTGTCCTATGTCCAATCTAGGCCAAAACGGAGTAGTTCAGGAAGGTATACTTTCAGGACTTATATCTCGAGGTGTACTTAAGCAAATGGAGCGAAACTTGTGGCAAATGAAAGGTTGTCCTGTTAGCTTTAATATGAGACCGATTTCTGCATGATTTGAGCTTAGTTTCTATTTTTAGTGAATTTATAGTTCCAAGAGTGTAGCTCAGGTTAGTGACTGAACAAGCTGAAGTAAAGGCTGAATATCTTGATTTATATAAATCAGAATGACATGGGACCAAAGAGGTTAGAAAGTAGACATATAGAGCTATGACATATCCAAATTTCAGATTTAAATGAGTTGAATAGAGATAAAGGTGGATTATACAAGATTCGGGCAGAACCGAATAGAATTGGCAGAATGGCCAAGATGATGATTTTACAAATGTTAGTGGAACACATAAAGTTTGAGTTGAGGATTGCCGCTGACATACATTGACATATATGTGTTAAAGTTGATTATGTAGCTATGACTGATTTGTCCGTGAAATGCTGGCACTATTCATGTGGGAAAGCGGACTGATCTGTGTTATCTGCGGATTTACGGCAGGAATCTAAGAAGTTATGAATATTTAGATGTACGCATGACTTGAATCATAAATGAGTATATAGAAAACCTATATTCAAGATGACATAATTATGTTATATGAGGCATGTGAGAAACATTGATGTAGCATGTGTACGCAGTACATTTATCATCACTATGCTTAGCGATACATGAGAATGAGAACATATAAGTATATTAAGTGTAAATATAAAGGTGTGAATTCCCTTACGGGTGAGTCGGTGTGACAATAGTCACGAGTTGAGTCGACAAGCTCACTCCAAGGCCAGGCTACCCAAGGGCAATAAAGGCTAAAGAGTAAAGACTTAAAGTCTAAAGATTTAAGGATATGCCCCACTCATATCAGGCATGGCATTGACCCAGCTAGAGTGAGAATATGGGGGGTAGGACTTACATGAGGCATGGCATGACCCAGCTAGTGTAAGTACCGAATGAAAGATCCTATATTCCTAAGGGAACGTGACATGGCGATCACGCCTCGATGGGGTATGACATGGCGATCATACTGGAATATAGCATGAAGATCCCATATTCCTAAGGGGCGTGACATGGCGATCACGCCCCGACGGGGTATCACATGGCGATCATCCACTGGAATGTGGCATGTAAAGATATAATGATGAGTCTATATTCCTAAAGAACGTGACATGGCGATCACGCTCTGATGGGGTATGACATGGCGATCATAGTCTGGAATATAGCATGAGGGATCCCATCTTCCTAAGGAACGTGACATGGCGATCACGCTGATGGGGTATAACATGGCGATCATACTGAATATGGTGTGATGTCGCACTTGAGGGCGGCGACACGTAACGCTCAAGTGTAAATGCATCCAAGCACCTAGGGACGGCGTACGTAACGCCTAGGTGTGCGAATGAAAGAAAAAGTAAAATTTTATGTATATGTATGAATTCAAGCAAGTTAGGTACAGATGTTATGTTTCCAGTCGATTAATGTTATGTGCCTATTATATGTTGATGTTACTATCCCTGGTAATATTCATGGATGAATGTTGTGTAGCTTTCCCCAAAGGACCAAGATATGAGTAAAAATAGAACTTTGCTTGGATAAGACATTTTTTCTAAAATGTAAAATTAAACAGCTTTGTGCATGTTCATCTTTTTCAAAATAAACGAAAACTGAGAGCGACCATGATGACATTATGTATGAAGATTAGAGAACTTACCGAGAATTTTATAATTCTCACCCTATTTCCATGTTGTCCCGGATGATTGTAGGAGTTTCCGAAGACGGCTGAAGTTGCTTTGTCGGATGAGTCCAGCTGTGATACAAAGAATACTCAGGTGTGGTACTATGACTTAAGCATAGCATTACTGTCAGAGGGTGTTACATTAATGGTATCAGAGCGATTCTATCCTCCTGACTGAGGATTTGGATCGACTACGTTTCCGATGTACTCTGGAATCTTTAGGAAATGAGAGAATGTCATGCGACTAATCTTATCTCAGATAAGATATAGGATAAAAATTAAATTAGAAACGCATAGCCTTAATCGTGATTGTTATTAGTTGTCAGCCAACTTAATGTATCGCTGAGCCCGATCAACTCAATGTTTTGTTGTGTGTGACTAGGAACTAATGCTTCAGGCGTGTAGACCACGAAATAGATCCACTCCGTAAGATCTCCGCTAATCTTATGGCGGACACGATCGCGTGAAATGGCTCAAGCGATGCGAGCAAGTCACGGCTAAATCATCGGATGATGAACGATGGGGGTAGGCGGTCGAGGCCAGCCATGGAGGTAATCCACATGGCCTAGAGCGAAAATTTAGATTATCTTAAATTTGCTGAGTTTAGAAAAGCAAATCCGCCTAGTTTCCGAGGAGCTGCCGACCCAGATAAAGCCGAGGAATGGGTCAAAGCAATGGAGAAGATCTTTTTCTATCTTGGCTCGTGCGATCAGCAGTGGCCTTTGCCACTTATATGTTGGAAGCAGACGCCGAGTTTTGGTGGAATGGAGCAAAAAGGCTGTTGGCAGAACCCTACGTTGGTATTACTTGGGACATATTCAAAGGGGCATTCTATCTGAAATACTTCCTGCATCAAACGCCATAAGGTGGAGTTTATGAAGTTTCAACAAGGAAACATGAGTGTTTCTGGGAATACATTGCTAAGTTCGAAGAACTTTGTAAATTTTCCACCATCTATCAGCGGAATCCAGATGAGACGTGGAAGTGTCTTAAATTTGAAGGTCGATTAAGGAAGATATCTCAGCAATAGGCCCTATAGAGATCAGGGATTTTCCTACTCTGGTAAACAAGTGCAGACTTGTGGAAGACTATAATAAGAAATTGGAGATTGCCCAATCTAATATTTATGGAAAAAGGCCAGCACTTGAAAACCAGGAACTCGAATATGCCTCACCACCAAAGAAGCAATTTCACGTTAGTGAATATGAGGGCAAGCAACTACAAGAATTAGTGGTCAAACAACGATGTTGAAGTGTGGGAAGAATCACGGAAATAAACCTTGCCTGGTTAAACGGTATGCGTGTTTCAGATGTGGCAAGTCAGGACATATGATCCGAGAATGCCCTGACCACCAACCACCCTTGACTCCTAAGCGCAATGCTGGGAAAAAAAAAAAAAATAAAAAATAAAAATAAAAAAATAAAAAAATAAAAAAAAAATTTCACTATAAATACGGAGGAGGCGACACCCCGAAGGAGCCATGGCCAGAATTAGGGATAAATCAGAATAAGGAATTGGCTAATTTAGTTCTAGCCAATCCTACTATGCTGGGTGGTTTTACATCTACTGTATGCTTGTATGTGAACCTTATTTACACTGTATTTACTATAACAAATTTTGAGGAAACTCATCTAATTATACGTTATATCCTAGGTAGAGCCATGAATATTCACGATACGAAAATGAAGTAAAGTTACATGATTAACCCGAAAGCATCCTTTAAAGGACAGGATATTTCCTATTGACTAGAAGGTTAGGGCAGCACATGAAGCAAGCTTGGTATTCTTTATCCGTTAAGGGTAAAGGAGGTATCGGAAGATCAGGTTACACCGGGGCTCTATTAATCTTAGTCATTATGAGCACCATATGATGCGATTATTTTCAACATTAGTAAAGAGATGCAGTTATCTGGAGGAGTAATGCGAGATGTAAGGGTCGTCAATGGACATCATTATGAATGTTATGATTAGAAACTTGAGAAGGAATGTATTCAAATTCAAGTAAGAATAATAAGGATCAGTATGCAATGGGACCCGATGGGACGAGATAGATGTTATAAATCGAGGCCAAGACCAAGATAAGCTTCTACACAAATAATAGGACATTACAAAGAGGGAGAAAGAAGCAGCCTCAATTTTGAATGGCCTATTAATCGTATGAAATTATAGTGCAGCAAGAGAGATTGTACTAGGAAACAAATTAGGTGGTCTTTCCACCTTGAAAAAAGTGCAAACAACCCGATGCACCCTAAACAGATGGGGAAGCACCAATATGAAATGGGGTGAAAGATGTGGGAATATGCCCCACCTTGGTTTAAATTCACGATACAAGATCAAGGTAAGTCCGTTAAGTCTTCATACCGGTCGATTAGATACGCATAGTAGCGCTAACGTGCGAATCCCATTAGTACTCTGGCGGTTAAGCGTGCTTAGGTAAGAGTAATCTTGATATGGGTGACCTTCTAGAAGTCTCAATGTTGTAACCCAACAAAGAGACAAGACTATTAGTTCTTTCTCTCATATTGCAATCGCACTTGGGCACAAGATATTGCGATGAATAATAAAAAGGTCTAGTAATGAAGAGAGATATAGTATTTGACCACTAAAATTTGAGATGCATGGAGGCTAACCTAATGCGGACGATAACTTTTGGGAACTGCAAGACTTCTTAAGTTAGCATTAAAAGATTCGGAGAAATAGGTAACATCACATCAAATGAGGAACCCCTGTGTTATTAAGATGAAGAAGATAGGCAAGGTAGGATCCTTGCAAACAATATGGAAGGCGAAGTTGCTATTTTCCTCTTTCCCCGACTAGTTGATCCTATTTGGAAAATAAACTCATGAGGAGCACTAAGAGTCTTCGTGAAGACAAATGAGACCTTTTCTAACGCACATTACTGAGACCCAAGTGAATGAAGCTTATAAAGAAGAAGAAATTCCAAGACAAAGCTCCTACATATGATCAAGGCTTCGATATGTGGTAGTCATATCGAAGTTAACTATTGCTATAAGTGATAACAGATTTCCCCTCAACAGTTCTTAGCCACGGAATTTTGAGGACAAAATTCTTTTAAGGAGGGTAGTAATGTAACATCCCGATTTCCAAGTTCCGACCTCGCCATCAGGAATGATCAACCCCAATTTCCGACTTTATTTTTGGATTTCAATGGATGATTAATTTGAAGTTCGAGTTCACTTCGCCCAATTTCGATTTCATGGCAGTCATGTTTCGACTTCATGCTCGAATGCCACATGAAATGGGACAATTCTCCGACTTCGAAGTTCGTTTCCGCGTTATTCAGCGACTTTCGACCTAACTGCCTAGATGGTCACAACCGACTCCTCCGCCTTCATCTACTTCTACGACTTCCGAGTTTAACATACAAGTCCAAACAATATGAACATGATCCACCGGTATCCGACTTCATGTCTCAAAGGCATTTATATACGACTTCGATATCATCAAATTAAGATACCAACTCCGAGTTTAAGTACTTGGGTTGGGGAATGTGACTTCGAATACCGAGTTCGACCTTTAGTATTGAACTCAATTGGGATGGACGAGTTCGGATCGCCGAGCCGTTATCCAGAGCACACGAGTTCCGATATCCGATTTTACATCCGACATTGGCATTCTGAAGTTCAAATAGGGAGTTCGAGATCATAGATTTGTCGGCTACATGGCTTCCGATCTCGACCTAAGATGACAAAGTTCAAAACGATGCACGTGGTTTGCGATTTTGAATTGAGAGTTCCGAAATTATGTGATTGTAAGCTTTCGACTTACGGAATCCGATATTGATACAAGATTTCCCCAAGTCACAAACAAGCTGGTACGAGTTCCGACGTTAGACTTCAGCTCCCAGCTCAAGTAAGAACGGCAGTTCGACTTCAAGTATAATAAGGATGAGTTCGACTTGAAATAGAGTAAATGCGAAGTTCAGATTTCAAACAGTATGGCGGCAAGTTACACCTGAAAGGAGGCGTAGCTAAATTCTCGTCTGAAGGAAATTCACCAATCAAAACCCTCCAAGTTAACTACCACTTATGCCTATATAACACATCCTTCCTCCTTTGATTCAGACCATAATTCACGTTGCTTTCCTCTTCTCCTTCAGCTCTCTTTCTCTTACTCACACATCCAAAGCTCAAGCTAAGTTCCAGCCTTGTTCATCCAAACTCAAGTTTCAAAGCACTTAGCCAAATCTTGCTCCAAAGAGGTAGGATTCAATCTCTAATCTTAATTTCTCTAAACTAAGGATGCATGAAGATTACTTTTTATGATTATTTGATAACATCGTGGATGTGTATGATTGGATTAATATGGGATTAATATGAAATCTTGAGTGGCAATTAGAATTAGAAGAAGAAAAACTAAGAGAAATGGATGGATGAGGGTGCTGCCTGAGTGAGAAGTCCACGGCAGTCCGTACGGCGGGGTGTTCGGCGCTGTCTACAATCGGTCAAATCCGATGAAACCATTTTTAGATGAAAGTAGACATTTAGGGCTTTCCGTGGATATATCATATAAGGGTATTGGATTAGTATTGAGAGAGATACGAATTTTGAAGTTTGACCTAGGGTTTAGAACTTTCATCCGAGCAGGGTGACTTGAGGAGGGTCTAACTCACACTATACGACTCCAAATTGAGTGAAACCAGTTTTGTTAGAAAGCTTACACACAGAGGAACACCCCAATATAAGATTCCGAGTTTTATATGGTCCCAATTGTTCCCAGTGATTCGAGGAAGTTGTCCTATGTCCAATCTAGGCCAAAACGGAGTAGTTCAGGAAGGTATACTTTCAGGACTTATATCTCGAGGTGTACTTAAGCAAATGGAGCGAAACTTGTGGCAAATGAAAGGTTGTCCTGTTAGCTTTAATATGAGACCGATTTCGCATGATTTGAGCTTAGTTTCTATTTTTAGTGAATTTATACTTCCAAGAGTGTAGCTCCGGTTAGTGACTGAACAAGCTGAAGTAAAGGCTGAATATCTTGATTTATATAAATCAGAATGACATGGGACCAAAGAGGTTAGAAAGTAGACATATAGAGCTATGACATATCCAAATTTCAGATTTAAATGAGTTGAATAGAGATAAAGGTGGATTATACAAGATTCGGGCAGAACCGAATAGAATTGGCAGAATGGCCAAGATGATGATTTTACAAATGTTAGTGGAACACATAAAGTTTGAGTTGAGGATTGCCAGCTTGACATTGACATATATGTGTTAAGTTGATTATGTAGCTATGACTGATTTGTCCGTGAAATGCTGGCACTATTCATGGGGAAACGGACCTGATCCGTTATGTCGGATTCTGGCGAGAATCTAAGAAGTTATGAATATTTAGATGTACGGATGACTTGAATCATAAATGAGTATATAGAAAACCTATATTCAAGAATGACATAATTATGTTATGAGGCATGTGAGAAACATTGATGTAGCATGTGTACGAGTACATTTATCATGACTATGCTTAACGATACATGAGAATGAGAAGATATAAGTATATTAAGTGTAAATATAAAGATGTGAATTCCCTTCCTGGTGAGTCGGTGTGACAATAGTCACGAGTTGGTGACAAGCTCACTCCAAGGCCAGGCTACCCAAGGGCAATAAAGGCTAAAGAGTAAAGACTTAAAGTCTAAAGATTTGAGATATGCCCCACTCATATCAGGCATGGCATTGACCCAGCTAGAGTGAGAATATGGGGGGTAGGACTTACATGAGGCATGGCATGACCCAGCTAGTGTAAGTCAGAATGAAGATTCTATATTCCTAAGGACCGTGACATCGCGATCACGCATTGATGGGGTATGACATCGCGATCATACTCTGGAATATAGCATGAAGATCCCATATTCCTAAGGGACGTGACATGGCGATCACGCTCCGACGGGGTATGACATGGCGATCATACTACGGAATGTGGCATGTAAAGATATAATGATGAGTCTATATTCCTAAAGAACGTGACATGGCGATCACGCTCTGATGGGGTATGACATGGCGATCATACTCTGGAATATAGCATGAGGATCCCATCTTTCTAAGGAACGTGACATGGCGATCACGCTCTGATGGGGTATGACATGGCGATCATACTACGGAATATGGTGTGATGCTTTGCACTTGTGGTCGGCGATACGTAACGCTCAAGTGTAAACAGATCCAAGCACCCTAGGGACGGCGATACGTAACGCCTAGGTGTGCCGAATGAAAGAAAAGTAAAATTTTATGTATATGTATGTATTCAAGTGCAAGTTAAGTTAGGTACAGATGTTATGTTTCCAGTGGATTAATGTTATGTGCGTTTATATGTTGATGTTACTATCCTGGTATTATTCATGAATTAATTTTGTGTGCGTTTCCCAAAGGACGGTATATGAGTAAAAATGAACTTTGCTTGGATAAGACATTTTTCAAATGTAAAATTAAGCGATTTGTCTTTGCATGTTCATCTTTTTCAAAATAAACCGGAGCAAACTGGAGACGACCATGATGACATTATGTATGAAGATTAGAGAATCCTACTGAGAATTTTATAATTCTCACCCCTATTTCCATGTTGTCTCCAGATGATTGTAGGAGTTTAGAAGGCGGCTGAAATTCTTTGTCGAGATGAGGTCCGCTCAGTAACTTGATAGACTCAGGGTGTGGTACTATGACTTAAGCATAGTACTGTGCCTAGGAGGGTGTTACACCCTATGTGCCAGTCACGACCTTGGTTGGATTCTAACAAAACAATGTTGAAACTTGTTACTTGGAAGCGGCTTAGTAAGCATATCTGCTAGATTCTCGAACATGTGAACCTTTTTCACCACAACTTTACCAACAGTAACGATATCTCGGATAAAGTGATGTTTCACATCAATGTGTTTGGTCTTGTCGCAATAACGACTATTCTTGGTCAAATGAATAACACTCTGGCTAAAACATAACAAGAACATCTTGTGTTAGACCAAGTTCATTGACCAAAGCTTAAAGCCAAAGAGCCTCCTTCACACCCTCTGTCACTACAAAATGTTCTACTTAAGTCATAGACAATGCAGCAATAGGTTAAAGTGTAGCTTTCTAACTGATAGCACAATTATAGAGAGTAAAGATATAACCAGAAAGAGATCTTCTTCAGTCAAGATCACCACCATAATTCGAATCAACAAATCCTACAACATTCTTAGTTGTAGCCTTGCTTCTGTCAAATACCAAGCCAATATCCAAGTACCTTTTAGATACTAAAAAATCCATTTTACAGCACTCCAATGATCCTTTCCAGGATTATGAATATACCTACTCATCATGCTAATGGCATATGCTAAATTAGGTTTGGTGTACACCATAGCATACATAAAACTGTCAGCTGCACTAGCATAAAGAATGTATGGCATATGCTCCATTTCTTCCTTTGTCTGTGGCTAAAGGTCTGAAGATAACTTAAAACATATAGCAAGCAGAGTAGAAACAGGTTTGCAATTACTCATATTGAACCTATCAAGCACTTTCTTAATATATTTCTTTTGTAATAAGAATAGTTTACTAGCTTGATGATCTCTACGAATGTCCATGCCAAGGATTTTCTTAGCTATACCGAGTTCTTTCATTTCAAACTCATTACTGAGTTTGGTTTTCAACATCATGATCAAGGACTTGTCACGTGATGCAATCAGCATATCATCAACATAAAGTAACAAGTATATAAAAGACCTATCTTGAAATTTTCTAAAGTCAACATAATCATCAAATTGACTTCTAGAATAACCTTGCTCAATCATATATGAATCAAATATTTTGTACCATTGTCTAGAAGCTTACTTAAGGCCATATAGAGATTTCTTCAATTGACAAACAAAATACTCCTTTCCAGGAACAACAAATTGCTCGAGTTGCTCCATGTAAATTTCTTCTTCTAGCTCTCCATGTAGAAAAACTGTCTTAACATCAAGTTGCTCCAATTCCAAATCCAACAAAGCAACAAAAGCAAGCAAAACATGAATGGAGGTATGACAAACAATTGGTGAGAAAATCTCATTAAAGTCAGCACTTTCCCTTTGATTAAACCCTTAAACAATTAACCGTGCTTTGCGTTTAGGATCTTTAACCTTGGGAATGCTGTCTTTCTTCTTATAAACCCATTTACATCTCAGTGGTTGCTTGCCCTTAGGAAGCTGTGTCAAAGCCCAAGTACCATTCTTATGAAGACTCTTAATTTCTTCATTCATAGCCACTAGCCATTTTGAAGAATCAACACAAGAAATAGCTTCAGTAAAGTTGGTAGGTTCGAAAACATCATTTATTGCCTATGTGATAGACAATGCATAAGAAGTCAAATTTTCATTATCAACATATCTTGCTTATCTTTTAATATATCATCTTGGTCTATTCCGGGGAGTAGAATAATCTTCTTGTTGTAGTTGTACAAGAGAGGTACTATCATCATGATCATGATCATCACCATGATCATCAACACTAGATTCATTTATGGGGGAAGATGAAATATCAACATTAGGAGCTATAGACTTTTAATTCCAACTCTACCTTCTCACTAGTACCTTACAAATTACTTGTACTAGGAGATTGTTTTCCAGATTCTAATAATGCATCCTCATTAATAGTCACATCTCTGCTAAGAATTAGTTTTCGTGACTTTGAATCAGAACACCATAGATGATATCCCTTCGACTTAGATGCATAACCAAGAAATGTGCACTTGACAGCTCTTAGAGCTAATTTACCATCACTAACATGTGCATATGAAGGAAATCCAAAAATTCTCATATTAGAATAATCAACAGGGGTACCTGACCATATTTCTTCTAGAATTTTGAAATAAAGTGACGAATGTGGAGAACGGTTGACCGAGTAACATGTAGTAAATGCTGCCTCATCCTATAAGTCATATCGGTGCCATAACCCAGCATTTGAGGGCATACAACAAGCTCTCTTAAGTGTAGTTCTATTCATTCATTCAGCAACAAACATTTTGTTAGGGTTTACCTAGAAGGGTTTTATGTTTAGCGATACCATGATTTATGTAGAACTCATTAAAGTCACCTTCATCAAACTCTAATCCACTATCCGTTCTAAGCTTCTTGACTTTCTTCCCTGTTTGGGTTTTGATAATAGTTTTCTATAACACCCTAATAGTCTCATGCTATGCTTAGGTCATATTATGGAATTATTAGTTGTTACTTTTGCTCACGGAACTAACATTACTATATGAAATTATTTTATATTGAAAATAGAGGTAAAAAATTTTTTTTTGAACAATAAGAACATAAGTAAA
The DNA here is from genome assembly GCA_031439595.1 of Pterocarpus santalinus. Classification (NCBI taxonomy): domain Eukaryota; kingdom Viridiplantae; phylum Streptophyta; class Magnoliopsida; order Fabales; family Fabaceae; genus Pterocarpus; species Pterocarpus santalinus. The sequence continues at coordinate 35,525,337 of CM062529.1, read as the reverse complement.
TCATTTTGAAAACGAAGAGCCATGCACGCGTCATGAAAGTATAATATCGAACGTCACTATCTCGTACAAGCTATGCAATAAAATAAATAAAGGCAACATAAAGATTAATCATTTAAGATAAATATAATATCATTCCACAATTAAAAGAGTTTAACATAGGTAATAGTAAAGTAACAAGCCATACATGATAGGTAATGAGTCCGATATCTACTACGGCTATATAAAAGAAACCTAACCAAATAAATCACAAAAGAAAATATATCAGAAATCCCATTTACCATACATGCCAAAAGAAAATGATAACCTTATATCTACCACACAAAAAGGGGCTATCCTCATTCTTGGCTCCGCATGTACTACCCAAGTCAACCATCGGATGGAAGGTAACCATTCCCGAAACCACTAGGAGTATCATCGCCATGTCATCCTCCTAGAGCATGGCCACATCCACAGGGCACAGCACGGGTACGAATGAACCCATGACCATGAACTAGGGGTGGTGCGTGATAAGGAGCTGCAGAAGAAGAAGATGAATCAGAAGTCAGACGAATTACTAAAGGGTAGGAAGGCTTGGATGGGTCAGACTGCACATGATAGCTCAAGTAGGATGGCTCTAAAGGATCAGAATCCAAAGAAACAATTGATGTCAGATGGGTATCCGAGTCAGATTCTCCATCGATGCGCTACCTCGGTGGCTGAATGTAACACCCTACCCATTTAATATTATGCTTAAGTCATAGTATGAAATTAAGTAGATTATGTTACCGTGTTGATATTCTGCTTACTATTTGGTTATCATATCATAATTTTTTTTTTTTGTAAGCAAGCAAAACGCTGCACTGTATATAATGAATGTGTTAATAAAACACAACAGAAAAGATAAGAATAAATGATACATCATCAGCTATATACATATATATATAGGCCGGAAGCCAACGCTTCAGTTTATGTACAGATTCACAATAGGATACAGAAGTGGGGCCGGTGTATCAAAAAGACAAAGGGCCCATGTCAGTTAAAACAGTCCTACAAGGTCCTCAGAGGACATTCCAAGCTAGCTGTTCCACATATGGCTAAGTTTATGGCCCAATGCTACACACTGCCAAAAGAAGGCCATGCTGTACAATATAATCTGCAGCTGGGACCTACTCGGTCAGGTAGCCGTTGGCCATACCAGACTTGGCTGGAGAGTAGTCAGCACTCGATCCCGAGAAGGATGATGATGAGCCAGTAGCCTTGGAAGGGTCGCTCTCAGAATTGAGCAGAATATCTGGGACCATCTGCGGAGGTGACTCTGGTAGAGGGCTAGCAAGAGTTGCAATTGCTGGAGGTGCTAGGGAGGGTGTGCCATGTGCAACAGGACTGCAAATATGGAGCGGCAGGGTCAAAAGCAGGATGGAATAGAGGGACAACTAAATTCCTATTACTAAAAAGGTAAAGACGGAAATGGCAGGAGCCAACTATGAACAACGAATCCACTATGGGATCATGGTGAAGCTGTAGGTCGGGAATCTCAATAAATAGGGTGGCAGTTGAGTCCATCACCAGGGTCTGAGAATGATGTGGAAATATAAAGCGAGGTGAGAATTTAAAAAAATTCTCAGTAGGATGCAAGTGTGGTACTAAACTGATGTCTTATTCATTCTCAGTTGCCTCGGTTTTTATTTAAGTGTAAAAACATGGGATCAAATTGAACTATTCATATTTAATAAGTTTAAAAAAACGTCTGGTCCGAGGCAAGGTTCAATTTTACTTCGGACAGTAAGAGAAACAGAATGACTATTAAATAATGATATATAGAATAATCAACAGAATAAACGAATATATAGCAGTAAGTAAACATAATAGTCAAACTGCAAGCAACTTATAATGACTATTCAATGTAATCCTGCAAAACTCATTCTTGAACTTATCCTCATAAACTTTTTCCATTACTTGGTCTCCTAGGAGTTCTTGCCTATTTAGACTCCTGGGTAATAGTCTGATTTTTAGGATTGAGCTCGTTCTTATACAGGAATACCGGGTTTACTTTCTCCGACCTCCCCACTGATCTATTGCCCTTAACTTTAATCCGGTGCTGGCCAAAGTATCATGGAACTTTATCATAATATAACCTTGGTGAATCTCTTGAAAAATGCTCATGTATGGGTATGCATCTCATAACTCATGCATAGGCTTTACCGAATTTTAGGCAGCATAATGGTACATGTCCGCTTTCCCATGAATAGTGCCAAACAACCAGAAAATTTTAATCATATAGCAAACTGAATATAGAACATCATATCTCCATTAGTTATTACGCACAACAAAGTCTTATGAGCAAAGCTTAGGTAGTTAGGTGCAAGCTTTAAAATCTTAAATCTTAATCTACCTTGCAAGCTTTTCACTTTTATAGATGTTTCCGAGTTCGAGCTTAGGACCGACTTCCGAGATTACATTGGTTCCGACTTCCGAGATTATATAAGTCCCAACCTCTGGGGTTATGTTTGATCTCCGAAATTGATTCTGCATCGAGTTTCGAGGTTATATGCTTATTGAGATACCGAGTTTAGGAATTACGGGTATAAAAGTGTTAAAGCGTCCTAGTTCTCAACTTCCGATATTGTTTTATATGCTGTAAAATTTCGATTTCCGACATTAATCCATAATTATCCTTCTAAGACTTTTATGAATGTGTTTCCTAAATTTCAAGTTCCAATATTAATTTTTACCAATCTAGTTTTCTATTCGCTTAGTCCTGGGTTCAATATCAAGCATACGCGATCTAGCTTTCTGTTTGCTAAGTTCAGAGTTTCGAGTTTCGGTATTAAATCAAGTTGTTTGGGTTTTATTCCAAACTACTACTTTATATCTAGCCAAAATTGTACTCTTATAAAGAAAATTCACCAAAAATAGAAACTTGGGTGAAATCATGCAAAATTTATATGGTAAAGCTAACAGAGCCAGCTTTCAGATGAAACAAGTTGCATATCATTTGAATGAGTATAATTCGAGATATAAGCTCCGAAATTTGACCTTTCTAAACTATCCTGTTTTGGCCCGGTTTGGACATAGGGCAATTTCTTCAAACCATTGGGAGCAAACAGGACCAAATCTAACTCTGAAATTTTTATGAAATGTTCTTCTATGTGTAGGCTTTCTAAAAAAGTTGGTTTCATTAAATTCCAAATCTTATAGGGCATGTTTTGCCCTGAACAACCTAGTCTACCCAAAATCAAACTCAGAAACCTAAGTCAAACTTCCAAAATTCATATCTCTCCCAATACTAATCCAATGGCCTTATATTATATATGTATGGAAAGCCTTGAATGTCTACTTTCATTTAAAAATAGTTTCATCAATTTTAATCGGCTATAGGCGGAGCCGAACACTCCGCCGTATGGACTGCCGAGGAGTTTTTGATTTTCTAGCCTCTCACATCTTCCTACTTTCACCCTTTCTTATTTCTTAGTCGATTTTAACATCAAAAACAACCAACAAACTAGCCAAAGATCATCATATTCATTCAATCATCACATCAAGAAATGAGAAAATAAAACCAGAATCAACTACCCACAATCAAAATATCAAGAACAAGATTGGATCTCTACCTTCTTGTATGTGATTTTGGCTAGATTTTGGAGTTTGGAGTAATAGAACCTTATCAAGCTTGGAGTTTTGATGGAGTTGGTTGAGAGGAGAAGAGAAGAAGAAAGCTAAAGCAAGGAGAGAAAGTGGCACAATCAGCATGAAAAGGAAGAGAGAAAAATCTGATTTAAACATAAAGAGGGCAGTTAGAGTTGCGAGTTTTGATTGGTTGAAATTTTGTGGTCCATCTTCAGCCATGCTTCCTTCCCTTTGTGCCCTTGGTGGCACCACCCATAGGGACTTGAATGGCTGAGTATTCAGCCTTGGATCATAGGGTTTTGGGCACATAATTCTATTGGTTCGGTTCCGATAATTTAAAATACCGTAATCTTACTGATTTTCTTTGAATCGGTAAATCGGTTTTAAGAAAATTCCTACGAAATCTCTTATACATCTAATTCAATTTCCTTATATCTATACTCAATTAATTGCTAATTAATTGATTCTAAATAAATATTTGGTCAAATTTTAATTAACTTCAATTATTCGATAAAAATTGAATAATTAGTCGAAAAATGATAAAAATCCCGATGGATGTTACATTACCACCCTCCTAAAAAAAATTTATCCTTAAAATTTAGTACCTGAGAATAGTTCAGGATACTCTTTCTTCATGCCTGATTCTAATTCCCAAGTGTAGTCTTCAGCATTTTCTTTTCCCCATGCTACCTTTACTAACTGCACGGTTTTGTTTCGAAGTTGCCTGCTGCTTCTGTCTATGATCCGTCGTAGTAATACGTGGAAAGTTAGGTCCTCTTTCAACTGTATTGACTCGGGTTCTAGGAAGTGTGTAGGGTCAGGATGATACCTTCTGAGTTGAGAAATATGAAAAACATCGTGAAGGTTTGACAAATGTAGAGGTAAAGTGATTCGGTATACAACTGATTCGATTCGCTTCAAGATTTGGAAAGGACTGATAAAGCGAGGACTTAGCTTCTTGACCTTAATGGCTTTACCTATCCCTGTTGTGGGCATAACCTTCAGAAATACGTGGTCTCCTTCTTGAAATTCTAGAGGTTTTCTTCTAGCATCTGCGTAACTCTTCTGACGGCTTTGAGCGACAAGCATCTTACTTTGAATTTTCTTGATCTGCTCAGTGGTTTGTTCAACTAAATCAGGCCCCAATAGAGTTGACTCCCCTGTTTCATACCAACATAATGGAGATTGGCACTTCCATGCATACAACGCTTCATAAGGAGATGCTAGCATGATAACTATTGTTGTATGCAAATTTGGCTAGTAGTAAATATTGATCCCAATTCCCACGTTGCTCCATTATATAAGCTCATAACATATCTTCTAAGGTTTGAATTGTCCTTTCCGTTTGACCATCCGTTTGTGGGTGATATGTAGTGCTTAGGCACAGCTTAGCACCAAATGCTTTTTGTAAAGCTCCCTAGAATTATGAAGTGAATCTTGGGTCTCGATCAGAGATAATGGTTGAAGGGTTCCCATGCAACCTTATAATCTCTTGAATGTACAATTGCGCTAATTTTTCCAATGGATAATTTGCATGAATAGGTAGAAAGTGAGCAGATTTGGTTAATCTATCCACGATGACCCATATGGCATCATATCTTGTTGGCGTTCTTGGTAATCACATTACAAAATCCATGGAGATACTATTCCACTTCCACTCAGGGATTTCCAAGGGTTGTAATATTCCGGAGGGTTTCTGATGTCTTGTTTTCACCTTCTGACAGACCAAGCACTTGCTCACGAAGCTCGCCACATCTGACTTCATGACTGGCCACTAAAATATTTTCTTGAGGTCTTGATACATTTTAGTAATGCCGCGGTGTACGGTAAATTTACCTTTATGAGCTTCTTCCAAGATTCTCCTTTAGAGATCATTTCCCTTGGGTACGCACACCTTGTCATGATACTGCCATATGCCCTCTTTATCTTGAGCAAAACCCGTTAATTTTCCTGATTGCACGAGATTAATCGTATGTTGAAAACTAGTATCCTGCTGTTGTGCCTACCAAATCTGCTCCTTAAAGTCATTGGCTACCTTAATTTGGCGTAACTAAAGGGTCTTGGAAGTTAAAAGGATCCCCAAATTAAGATTTTGGAAACTCTCAATAAGCTTTATCTCTTTAATCATCATCCAAGCTATGGTCAAAGATTTCCTACTCAAAGCATCTGCCACAACATTTGCCTTGCCTGGGTGGTATTTCAACTCGAATTCATAGTCCTTAAGGAGTTCCATCCACCTTCGCTGCCTCATATTTAATTCCTTCTAATCAAAGAGGTGCTTCAAACTCTTATGATCAGAAAAGACCTCGAACCTCACTCCATGCAGGTGATGTCTCCATATCTTCAAGGCAAATACTATTGCGGCTAATTCGAGATCTTGTGTGCGATAATTCCTTTCATGTGGCTTTAATTGTCTGGAGCCATAAGCGACCACGTTTTCGGCTTGCATCAGCACGCATCCTAATCCTTGTTTGGAAGCATCACAATAGACCTCAAATGGTCCATAAGGGTCTGGCAAGGCTAACACTGGTGTCGTGGTTAACCTCCCTTTCAAGTCTTGAAAACTCTGCTCATACTCTGGTGTCCATTCAAATGGAACGTTCTTCTTGGTTAGCTTGGTCAAGGGCAAAGCTATTCGAGAAAAATCCTTAATGAATTGTTTGCAATATAGCTAAGCCCAGAAAACTCCTGACTTCAGTGACTGTAGTCGGCTTCTCCCAATTTAATATCGCTTCTACTTTGCTGGGGTCTACGGAGATCCCCCATGGGATACTACATGGCCGAGAAATTTTGCTTCTATCATCCAAAATTCACATTTGGATAACTTGGCATAAAGTTTCTTTTCTCTTAAAATTTGCAGAATTAGCCGCAAGTGTTCTGCATGCTCTCGCTCTGTCTTCGAATAGGCAAGTATGTCGTCGATGAAAAGCACTACAAACTTGTCCAGATATGGGCAGAATATCTGATTCATATATCCATAAATACTACTGGTGCATTTGTCAGTCCAAACGACATCACGGTATACTTGTAGTGCCCATAATGAGTTCGAAAGGCTGTCTTAGGGATATCTTGTTCCCAAAGTCGAATTTGATGATATCTGGATCGCAAATCAATCTTGGAAAATACCGTTGCACCTTATAGTTGGTCTATGAGGTCATCGATCCTTGGCAGTGGATATTTATTCTTAATCGTAACTTTATTCAACTGTCGGTAATCCACACATAAGCGCATGCTCCCATCTTTCCTTTTGACCAACAAGACTAGAGCTCCCCATGGCAATGCACTTGGCCGTATGAATCCTTTTTCCAAAAGTTCTTCAATCTATTTCTTTAGTTTTGTCAGCTCCAAAGGTTACATTCGATATAGAGCTATAGATATTGGCCTCGCACCTAGAACTAACTTGATGGTGAACTCAATTTCTCTCTCAGGAGGGAATTCAGGAATATCTTCTGGAAAATGTTAGGATATTCCTTAACAACTGGGATCTCCTCCAGTTTCTATTCAACTTCTATCATATTAGCTGATAGGAGGATGTATCCTTGACTCTTTGATCCACTAAAGTTTACTAATAAAGAGTTCAAATAGAAGAGTGTTAAGGCTTGGGATTCAGAAGATGAGACAGAGGAGAATACCACCGTCTTATCGGAAGAATTGAGCATGACCCGATTGGCGGAAAGCCAATCCATACCTAGAATCATATCAAGTCCAGACAGAGGGAGACAAATCAAATTGGCTGCAAAGGTCCTACCCTCAATTCGAAGAGGAACATTGATGCAAATTTGGCTAGTTTTAATAGGTTCATTTGTAAGAGTAGAAACCAGTAAATCATAAGGCAATTTAGAAATTGGTAATTGCAAAACAGCCACACAATTATGAGAAATAAACGACTGTAAGGCACCCGAATCATGGAGTACAGTTAGAGTCTCACCATCTGCTTCATAGGTACCTTGAATTAGTCCTTCAGACTTATTAGCTTCTTCTACATTCATTATGAAGACCCGTCCTTGACGTTGGGGTCTAGACGGTTGTGGTGGATTCCTAGTTGGACACTCATAAATTTTGTTGCCTGGTTTGCCACACCTATAGCAGACATTCTGACTTGCCAAACATAGCCGACCACCATGGTTCTTACCGCATTTTGTGCAAGTCGGATTCGAGAAGCACTTCTGGGGCTGCTTGCTTTTATTGCCCATCGGTTGAAACCTACTTTGTTGTTAAAAGTTGGGTTTGAATCTTGGGCCCTGCGGTGCCAACTTTTTCTTAAAATTGCCACTAAACACCTTGGCTACAGCCATCTTCAGGTTACAGTCTTCTAGCAGTCAGCATTTATTTACCAACGTGGGGAAATCTCTAATCTCTATTGGCCCTATTGCTGCAAGAATGTCTTCTCGAAGTCCTTTTTCGAATTTGACGCACTTCCAAGCTTCATTAGGATTCCTTTGGTAAATTGTAGAAAATTTACATAGCTCTTCAAACTTGGCAATATATTCGGATATCGTCCGGTTTCCTTGATGAAGCTGCATAGATTCTAGCTCCTTAGCATTTTGAACCGAGGCAGGAAAGTACTTTTGGTAGAAAACATCTTTAAACATCGTCCAGGTGATTGCTGTCTGACATTCCTCGAGTAATCTTCGTATGCCATTCCACCAAAACTCTACGTTTGCTTCGAGCATATAGGTGGCAAAAGTTACCTTCTGATGATCCGAACAATCCAAGATAGAGAAAATCTTCTCCATAGCCTTGATCCATTCATCGGCCTTATCTGGGCCGTATACTCCTCCAAAGCTGGGTGGGTTTGCCTTTTTGAACTCCGCAAATTTAAGATAGTCCAGGTCAGCTCTGGGCCCATGTGGATTTCCTCCACTGCTTACCTCAGGTCGCCTGCCTAATCGATCCATCATTTGGTGAGCAGCCACGGCCTGTTCCTGCATCGCATGAGCCATCTCTCATATCATGTCTATGAAGTCAGCCAAGTCCTCCTGAGCAGGTTCTACGCGTGGTCTACCTCGCCTTTCGGAAGCCATTAAGTTCTGAGCACATAAAACAAAAGTTATTGAGTTGATCAAGCTCAATACTAAGTCTAATGTGCTAGTAGATAACAGTTCACATGGTCAGGCACTTCATACACATGCACACCTATATCTCAACTTGCAGATAAGGTTTAGTGCATGCCATCATCTAAAAATACAGAATATGCGCAAAGGATAGTCAGTCCAATCCTCAGGCCTTAGCTAGGATGAACTGCTCTGATACCAAAATGTAACACCCTACCCATTTAACGTTATGCTTAAGTCATAGCATGAAATTAAGTAGATTGTGTTACCATGTTGATATTCTGCTTACTATTTAGTTATCATATCATAAATTTTTTTTTGTAAGTAGGCGAAACAACGCGCTATATATAATGAACATGCTCAACATCACAGAACGTAACAAAGTTTAATAAAACACAACAGAAAAGATAAGAATAAGTGATACATCATCAGTTGTATACGTATATATATATAGGTCGGAAGCCAATGCTTCACTTTATGTACAGATTCAAAATAGGATACAGAAGTGGGGCTAGTGTATCAAAAAGACAAAGGGACCGTGTCAATTAAAACAATCCTACAAGGTCCTTAGAGGACTTTCCAAACTAGCTGTTCCACATATGGCTAAGTCTATGGCCCAATGCTGCACACTGCCAAAAGAGGGCCATACTGTACAATATCATCTACGGTTGAACCTACTAGGTTAGGTAGCCATGGCCATACCAGACTCGGCTGGAGAGTAGTCAGCACTTGGTCCCGAGAAGGATGATGATGAGCCAGTAGCCTTGGAAGAGTCACTCTCAGAACTAAGCAGAATATTTGGGACCATCTATGGAGGTGACTCTAGTGGAGGGCTAGTAGGAGTTTGATGAGGACACAAAGGCCCAAGCCCAAGTCCAGACTCAAGCCCAAAAAGAAGCCCAAGATCCAATACAAGGCCTAGGAGGACCCATGACAAGAGCTAGAGCAAAGAAGGCCTAGGAAGCTGCCAAACATGTGATTATCTCCTTGTTGGAAGCCCAAACACAATTTGAAGCCTAATATTCAAATGAAGCCCAACACATGAATCTGAGGGTTTACACATGCATAGCCCACTTGTAGTAAGAGGAAAAAAGCCCAAAGAGTCAATCTGAATTAGCAAGACTATAGTTGTTTATTTTATTTTTCTATTGTTATGTTGTGATAAAAAATATAAATTATTTTTCTATTGTTATTTTCTATTGTTACGACAGGGTCAAAAGCAGGATGGAATAGAGGGACAGCTAAATTCCTATTACTAAAAAGGTAAAGACGGAAATGGCAGGAGCCAGCTATGAATAGCAAATCCACTATGGGATCATGGTGGAGCTGTAGGTCGGGAATCTCAATAAATAGGGTGGCAGTTGAGTCCATCACCAGGGTCTAAGAATGATGTGGAAATATAAAGCGAGGTAAGAATTTAAAGAAATTCTCAGTAGGATGCAAGTGCGGTACTAAACTGACATCACATTCATTCTCAGTTGCCTCGGTTTTTATTTAAGTGTAAAAACATGGGATCAAATTGAGCTATTCATATTTAATAAGTTTAAAGAAACGTCTGGTCTGAGGCAAGGTTCAATTTTACTTAGGACAGTAAGAGAAACAGAATGACTATTAAATAATGATATACAGAATAATGAGCAGAATAAACGAACATATAGCAGTAAGTAAACATAATAGTCAAACTGTAAGCAACTTATAATGACTATTCAATGTAATCATGCAAAACTCATTCTTAAACTTATCCTCATAAACTTTTTTCATTACTTGGTCCCCTGGGAGTTTTTGGCAATTTAGACTCCTGGGTAATAGTCTGCTTTTCAGGATCGAGCTCGTTCCTATACAGGAATGTTGGGTTTACTTTCCCCGACCTCCCCACTGATCTATCCCCTTTAATTTTAATCCGGGGCTGGCCCAAGTATCATGGAACTTTATCATAATATAACCTTGGTGAATCTCTTGAAAAATGATCATGTATGGGTATGCATCTCATAACTCATGCATAGGCTTTACCAAATTTTCAGTAGCATAATGGAATGTGTCCACTTTCCTATGAATAGTGCCAGACAACCAGGAAATTTTAATCATACAATAAACTCAATATAGAACATCATATCTCCATTAGTTGTTATGCACAACAAAGTCTTATGAGCAAAGCTTAGGTAGTTAGGTGCAAGCTTTAAAATCTTAAGTCTTAATCTACCTTGCAAGCTTTTCACTTTTATAGATGTTCCCGAGTTCGAGCTTAGGACCGACTTCTGAGATTACATTGGTTCTGAGTTCCGAGATTATATAAGTCCCAACCTCCGGGATTACGTTCGATCTCCAGATTGATTCTGGATCGAGTTTCGAGGTTATATGCTTACTAAGATATCGAGTTTAGGAATTATGGGTATAAAAGTGTTAAAGCGTCCTAATTCTCGACTTCTGATATTGTTTTATGTGCTGTAAAATTCCGATTTTCGACATTAATCCATAATTGTCCTTCCAATACTTTTATGAATGTGTTTTCTAAGTTCCAAGTTCCGATATTAATTTTTACCAATCTAGTTTTCTATTCTCTTAGTCCCAGGTTCAATATCAAGTATACACGATCTAGCTCTCTGTTTGCTAAGTTCCAAGTTCCAAGTTCTGATATTAACTCAAGTTGTTTGGGTTTTATTCCAAACTACTCTATATCTAGCCAGAATTGTACTCTTATAAGAGAAAATTCACCAAAAATAGAAACCTGGGTAAAATCACGCAAAATTTATATCAATGTAAAGCTAACAGAGCCAGTTTTCATATGAAATAAGTTGCATATCATTTGAATGAGTATAGTTCGAGATATAAGCTCTGAAACTTGACCTTCCTGAGCTGCCCTATTTTGGCCCAGTTTGGACATAGGGCAAATTCTTCGAACCACTGGGAGTAAACGGGATCGAATCTAACTCTGAAATTTTTATGGGATGTTCTGCTATTGTAAACTTTCTAACAAAGTTGGTTTTATCCAATTCCAAGTCGCATATGGCAAGTTTTGCCCTGAACAACCTAATCTGTCCAGAATCAAACTCAGAAACCTAGGTCAAACTTCCAAAATTCACATCTATCTCAATACTAATCCAATGGCCTTATATTATATATGTATGGAAAGCCGTGAATGTCTACTTTCATTTAAAAATAGTTTCATCAATTTTAAACGGCTGTAGATAGAGCTATACACTCTGTTGTATGGACTGCCGAGGAGTTTTGATTTTCTAGCCGCTCACACCTTCCTACTATCACCCTTTCTTACTTCTTAATCGATTTTAACATCAAAAACAACTAACAAACCAGCCAAAGATCATCATATTCATTCAATCATCATATCAAGAAATAAGAAAATAAAATCACAATCGACCACCCATAATTAGAATATCAAGAACAAGATTGGATCTTTACCTTCTTGTATGTGATTTTGGCTAGATTTTGGAGTTTAGAGTGATGGAACCTTATCAAGCTTGGAGTTTTGATGGAGTTGGTTGAGAGGAGAAGAGAAGAAGAAGGCTGAAGCAAGGAGAGAAAGTGGCGTAATCAGCATGAGAAGGAAGAGAGAAAAATCTGATTTAAACATAAAGAGGGTAGTTGGAGTTGTGAGTTTTGATTAGCTGAAATTTTGTGGTCCATCTTCAGCCATGCTTCCTTCCCTTTGTGGCCTTGGTGGTGCCACCCATAGGGACTTGAATGGCTGAGTATTCAGCCGTGGATCATAGGGTTTTAGGCACATAATTCTATTGGTTCGGTTTTGTTAGTTTAAAATACCATAATCTTACCGATTTCCTTTGAATCAGTAAATTGGTTTTAAGAAAATTCCTATGAAATCTCTTATACTTCTAATTTAATTTCCTTATATCTATACTCAGTTAATTGCTAATTAATTAATTCTAAATAAATATTTGGTTGAATTTTGATTAACTTCAATTATTCAATAAAAATTGAATAATTAGATGAAAACCAATAGAAATTCCAGTGGATGTTACACTGAAAGTAGGGACGGATATCATCCAGGGTGACCACTTTGTATGGCAAATGTGGAAGGAAAAATGAGCTCATAATGGGTACTCAAAACAGATAGCCGTGGAAGATGTAGAGCCTCATGGCTACACTCGTAAACATCACAGAGGCATTCAGCACTGGGTCAAAGTGTAATATCCTCCCAAGCACAATACTATGCTTAAGTCACAGTACCAAATTTGGAAGTTGTTACCGTTGCTTTAACAGACCTTGTATGACAGCCCTCTTCAGCCGTCTTCAATATCTCTAGTTAGCTCTAGGTGGCCATCTTCGGTATGTCTTGAGCTATCTAAAGATAACATGGAAATGTACATAGGAGTGAGAATTATAAATTCTCAGTAGGATTCACTAAGAAATTACATGTCGTGTCATCGTTATTATCTCCAACTGCTTCAGTTTATTACAAAAATGTGAACATGTTATATAAATATATTCAGTTTTATAGTTTAAAACCATATTATCCAAAACAGAGTTCATTTTATTCATACACTTGATAAACAGAGCAAGAATTAAAGCATAAACGTAGTAGATTGTGAGCGATTTCATAATAATAACAATAGCAGATTGTGCACATGCAATGGCTCATCATGAATATCATGTGAATGCACTTATACTTTCTTTTCTTCCTTTACTTGACACATCTAGGCGTAACGTATCACAATCTCTAGAGTGTCTGAATGCATATATCTTTGTCTTTAATCTTTATTGCCCCTGGATAGCCTGATCTAGGAGTGAGCTCAACTCGTGACTGTCGTCACACAGTACTAACCCGCAAGAGGATCCACGTGCCTATAGACTTGAAGGGGTCTTATTTGGTCACGTGCCTCTAAAATAGAGGGATCTTATCTGACTACGTGCCTCCAAGGTAGAAGAATCTTATAGTTTTAGTTGCCTTCACATGGAGGGATCCAATGTACAACTGCCTCCAGGTGAAGGGACCCACATGTTATCTTTTTAACTACCTTCAAAGGGAGGGACCCAAATGTTTGCCTCGAGTACAGGGATCTCAATCTTAGATAATCATATATTTTCTTCATTTGCATGCAAAGGTACAAATTTTCATAAAGAGAATCATGATCATATCATCATACAATGTTCATATTGCATTCTAGTTCACTTACCTTCAAATGTTCTTGCATATAGAATTTCATGTTCAAATCATAATTTTTCATAACATAAACTATCATAATTTCATAAACTTCTGCCGAAACTTTGGCAGCAAAATAGATTGAGTCCACTTCTCCATGAATAGTATCGGTCAACTACATAGTCATTCATATTGAAAAAATCAATGCAAGGTATAGATATTTCAATAATCACACAAAGTTTCATAATCCTTAATCTTGAATTAGTTTGCTGCTACTTCCTTTTGATTCTATCCAGTCCTTATAAATTAGGCCATAAACTCATTTTAACTCATTTAGACTTGAATTTTGGATATGTTGAAGTGTTGTGTTTGTAGTTTCTAACTTCTTTGGTCCCATTAAGTTTTGATATGTATAACTCAACTTATTAATATTTTACCTAGGTATGTCCTGTTGCAAAGCAGATTTGCACACCGAAAAGTAAAAATTCACTAAAAATAGAAACAGTTGGATTCCAATGACACCTATGTTGTTTTAAAGCTAACTAAACCAGATTTTATTTCCAATAAGTTTCACCTCATTTGAATATGTAGAACTCGAGTTAGAAGCTCCGGAATTTGGGTAACCTGCACTGCCCTGCTCTAGCCCGGGTGGAACTTAGGGAAACTTTTATGAATTACTGGGAACAACAGGGATTCAATTTGGTTCTAAAAATTTTATAGAATGTTACTCTATGTTTTAAATTTCTAATAAAATTGTTTACACTCAATTTGAAGGAGTATAGGGTGAGTTATGCCCCTCGAAATCCAGTCTACTCAGAATTAGGGACAAAATTCTAAAGTTAATTTCAAAATTTCATATCTCACTAAATACTCATCCAATGGCCTTATAATTTATATGGTTGGAAAGCCTAGATGTCTAGTTTCATAAAATTGGTTTCATTGATTTTCAACAGCTATAAGCTGAGCCGTACACTCTGCCATACGGACCACCATAGGTTTCCTTAACCTAATAGATTCTATTTTGTTGCTCTTTGTGTTTTCTCATTCAAATCTCAATCCAACCTAAGAAAATACATGCTAAACCACATAAATCATCACACCACCACCATATATCATCAATTACATAAGAGAAGAAAGTATTCCTAATAGTCATTAATTCAACAAAATCAAGCAAAAAAGTTGAATCCTACCTCAAATTGATGTAGAAATTAGCTAGATTTGAGTTTTTGGTGGAGGAAGTGGGTGGAGCTTGGAGACTTGAGGAAGAGGAAGTGAAAAGGAAGAAGAATGAAGGGAAAGAAGCTAGCTGAAGGGGGCAACATGAAAATAAAGGGATTTTTGGAGCTTTTAGAAAGCATGGTAGTTAGGTTTGTGGCTTTTGATTAGTGGAGGGTTGAATGGTTATGGTTTGGCTAAGTTTTCCTCTCCTTATGG
Source organism: Pterocarpus santalinus (assembly GCA_031439595.1). Classification (NCBI taxonomy): domain Eukaryota; kingdom Viridiplantae; phylum Streptophyta; class Magnoliopsida; order Fabales; family Fabaceae; genus Pterocarpus; species Pterocarpus santalinus. Next base: position 35,510,127 of record CM062529.1, on the reverse strand, counting down.
CTGCAAGTGGTGCTACCCACATGAGGTAAGAGTGGCTGAATTTCAGCCACTTAAACCAGGTTGGTAGTGTAGAACTTTATTGATTCGATTTTGACAATTTAAAATACCGAATCTTTATCGATTTCCTTCAAATCGGAAAATCATTACTAAATAGTTTTGTGAGAGTTCCTATGTATCTATCTTAATCTAAGTTTAATTCTTCTAATTAACACATAATTAATTTCTAATTAATCTCTAATTAACTTCTAATTAATCTCACTTATCCGATATAATCGAATAAATCAATTAACGACGTAAATTAATTATTTTACCAATTCAGAGCCATTCTATTTTCTATTTTCTGTGGCTAATGATATTTTTATAATTTTTGGCAAGTTTGGGGGCATTCCATGTCATCTCACATGTGGACACCTTCATGGCCCAATTGGCCAAGAATTGGGTTTCTATTTTTCTGCAATATGGTTTTGCTTCGTTTAAAATTTTATTCTGCTAATTCTATTGATATAAGGACCTAAATATCAATTTTTAAAAAGTTTAGGGGTAATTATGGAATGAATCTTTAGGGGCCAATATGTGATTACCAAAAGTTCTGGGGTAAGTTTACAAATAACAAAAGTTTACAAGGAATGTTACACAAAGTGCCAATGCCATATAGAAAACTCAACGAATATCACCACCGTGCCCGATGCTGGCATCCTCTAAAGACGACATGGAAACGTAGGAGCGAGAAATACAAGATTTCTCAGCACGATCGCGACTAGACTACTACTAAGTCATAGTCATCGTCTCAGCCACTTTGGGTTTAGTAATAAAAATAGTGGACATCCATAGGTTCAATTTAATAATCTTGAAAACATAAATCCCGAAGTAGGTTGCTTTTAGGTTTAACATCATAATCATAACATCATATAGAAATATACATGATAAAACATGGAAGAAACATTCATGATGCATATGGATAATATAGATGCATGCATTTCTATGCAAACTCATTAACTTGACCACTATTTCACTTTGATTTTACTTTCATTCTTAGCACATGTTTAATATTCTTTACTTTTCCTTTGAAATAGACTGCTTTTGGACATGAGCTCATTCCATGACCGTCTTCACATAATACTAAACCAAATCAGACTAACCTGATAATGGTCACCTCTAAGTTGGAGGGTCATCTATGTCACCGTTGCCTCCCTCATAGACGTTCCTTGAATCTTTGTGGATCACCGTCTCTCACTTCCCTTACCAAAGTGATTGAAGGGTCATATCACATTCTTTCTTTTCTTTTGTTATGACCACATCTTCCATGCATTGCAATCATGGACAAGACACATGTAGGTATGTAATGATATGGCTAAGTCCATAATTTTGGTGGAAATCCGACAGCATAACAGCTAGACCGGAGCTTCTCCAAAATGCCAAACATGGAAATTTCAACCAACAACCAATTATATCCATCTCACATCATTATACCAATCATCGACAATCATTCCATCATGAGTCAATGCTCAATCAAATTAATCATATATCATGCTCAAAGGCATCATACCTTTATCCCCTAAAAGGAGATTATAATTAGGTTATTCTTTGTGGAAAGTCTTATAAGCCATAATATGGTTGTTTTTGTCTACTTATGAGAGAATCACATAGTTAAAATAAATATGTGTAATCTTTTATTTACTTAGTCCTTATGTGAAATTATTTTTTACTTGTGTACATGTTTTATGGAACACTTGTTCAAGTTAACTAAGTTAGGTAATTATTTCCTTTCCTTGAGATAGTGCACTTAGTAATTCCTAAGTTCGTGGTATGCTCAGAGGCCCTAATCATACTTCTATTCCCAAAGGATTTTGAGATCCCTCTGGTCCCTTGGGTCATAACAACGCATAACCACACTCATGAACCCAAGAACACGATGTTTGTCAATCATCAAGGGATAGTTTTTTTTTTTTTTTTCTCAAGTTATAAGATTCAAACTTTAGTAATTAGAATAGCAAGATTTCACCTTTATGACTATAATGTTGCATACTTTGTGAACGCGAAAGTTTTATCATTTATAAAAGTATGAGTCTCTAAAATTTTATTCCTATCTTAAAGATTGAACCTTTATAAGAAGATGATACAAGATGCTAGCTATTATGAACTAAAGTCTTACTCTTTATGAAAGTTCACACTTTTAATCATTGTAAGACCATCAAGATTCCAATTTTATGATTTAAAGTTGCCCTAAAACGTAAAAGAGTCTTTCTTCAAGATTCCATTTTTAAGATATAAAGTGACAAATTCTCATTTTTATGCCTTCAAAAAGCTTCACGTTCTAAAAAGTTTTAACTTTTACACATTCTTGTCTTCAAGAAAAACAAAATGGAACTTTATGAAACACTTGAAATTTAGTGCCACTTTTATACATCAAGAAGTAAACTTTTTAAAGTTTCATGCCTTTAGCAATGTTCATAGTCTTGTCACGTCACGAAAAACATGTAAAAGTGAGAACTTTTCCAATCATAAGCTCATTATAAGAAAAGAAACAAATTTTTAACCAAATACCACCAAGAATGTCATTCTTTTTCAACAACCCACAAGAAAACATCAAGAAACTCATGCATCAAGAAAGAAAAATGGAAACTTTAAAGCATTCAAAGAGAGAAACTTTCAATAAGCAAAAGCAACTCATGAACAAGGTTCAAGAAACAAACTTTTTCTTTTCCAAAAAAGGAAACTTTCTGAAGTTCTCACTTGAAGATCTTGGCCATGGTGAGAGCCAAGTTTCAAGCTTTCTTGAGTAAATAAAAGAGAAAGGTAAGGATCACTACCTAAGGCAAAAAGTGGCATCTTTGATGGAGAAGAAGAAGATGAAGAAGACTTTTCCTTTGATGATGGTGGTGGCAGTTTTAAGAGATTAAGATAGAAGCTCTTGAGTTCTTGATGAAAATGAGTCTTGTAGTGTTTGAATCTTTTCTTAAAAGACCAAAAGATGTGGTTTTTGAAGGGCTAAGTGAGGATGTAACATCCCCACTTTCGTAAACAGAACGTATTTTGAATTATTTGCCTTAGGCAGTGTGAGAATTTCTCAGGTAGCATTATGCCATAACAATCTTCACACTCAGAATTATAGAGTAGTGTGACACTGCCGTTGAAAATATGGCACTGTCATATATTAAAAATTAAGAAATAATAAAAGTGCCTCTATAAACTTTTGTTAATTGCAGTGATGCTCAAAATTTTTAGAAATTATATTTTGACCCCAAAGACTTATTCCCACAATAACCCTAGAACTTTTCATGAAATGACCTATATGTCCCCATATTTGTAGAATTAGCAGAATGGGATTTTAAATAGAGCAAAATCATGTGGTGAAACTGTAGAAGTTTAAATCTCTACCGATTGGGCCATGGAGACAGTCTGGTGTGAAATAACGTGGGGTGCCCCTAGACTTGCTCAAATTTACGAAAATACTGTTAGTTACGAAAACCAAACAGAAAATGCTAATGGATTTATGAAAAAGCGAAAATATAACAGTTCAAAGAAGTGGTGCGATTGATTTGCACTGTTAGTCAATTTATCAGAAAAATAAGAGTAATTAGGGATGAATTATGAATACTAGAGCTAAAGGAAATTTAGATTGTTATGTAAAATACTATGAGAAATTATTTAGTATAACGTCCGAAAACATTCTATCATTTTTTTTAGCAAGTTGTTCAGTTTTATCAACTACTTGAGATTAATTACCATTCAATTAAATATTTACTTAGAGCCAATTAAGTATCAATTAGAGAAACTAGACTTGAGGGAATTAGAATAGACACATAGAAACTTTCACAAAAAGTTTCCCAAACTAGTTTGCCAATTTAAAGGAAATTGGTAAGATTACGGTATTTCAAATTGTCAAACCGAATCAATAGAAATAATACTGTGAGAATCCTAGGATGGATGGCCAAGATTTAGCTAAAACATCCCTACAAGTGCTGCCTCAATTAGCCATGAAAGAGGGCAACCAAGTTGAGTTTGAATGTGAGATGAAATCCACCAATCACAATCTAACTTCGTTCAAAAGTCTTGACATAATTCCTTTCTTCTCCCCTTGAATTTTCGTCCATATAAGCTGCTGAGCTCTCATCCTTTTTCTCCTACTCACACTCCATCTTTATCAACCCTTCAAGCTTCATCAAGAGTTTCTTCAATTCAAGACGCCAATCCAACAAGATCTCACTTTAGAAAGGTAGGAATTCAATCTAGCTTCTTGTTTTCTTTGAATTGGGCAGATTAAGAATGTAACACCCTCCCAAGTATGGTACTATGCTTAAATCATAATACCTCGCCTAAGAGTTATTACTGTCACTTAATCGGACCTTGTCTGGTAGCAATCTCTGGTTGTTCCCAATAATTCTTGAACTATCTGGAGATAACATGGAAATAAACATAGGAGTGAGAATTATAAAATTATTGGTAGGATTCATTAATGAATTTCACACTGTGTCATCATTATTATCTCCAACTGCTTCGGTTTATTATGAAAAAAGTGAACATGTTAATAGACTTTTCAGTTTTATAGTTCGAAAATGTATTATCCAAAGCAGAGTTCATTTTATTCATGCGCTTGATTCACATTGGCAATATTTCATATTTAGAAAATAATCACAGCATAAATAGATAGTACAGCTTCAGCATCAATTAAACATGGGATGTCATTATGCAAATTCTCATCTTTGAATTCATGCAAATATCCTGATGCCTTTCTGTAATGAGTTAATGTCATGGATGTTGCCACCATACACTTTCATTCCTTACACTAGCTGGGTCATGCCATACCTCGTGTAAGTCCGGTCCCCTATACTCATACTAGCTGGGTCGGTGCCATGCCTCATATGAGTGGGGTGCTTCATATGTTTGAATCTTTAGTCTTTACTGCCCTTAGGTAGTCTGATCTAGGAGAGCTCGTCAGCTTAACTCGTGACCATCGTCACACAGACTGTCCTACAAGGGGACCCACGTAACTCTAGTCTTCGAGGGATTTCATTTTGGTCACGTGCCTCTAAATTGAAGGGATCTCTTCTGGTCATGTGCCTCAACAGAGGGATCTCAGCTGACCACGTGCCTTCAATGTAGAAGGATCTCAGCTGACCACGTGCCTCCAAGGTAGAGGGATCTCATAGTTTTAGCTGCCTTCACAGGGAGGGATTCAAGTGCAACTGCCTCCAAGTGAAGGGACCCAATCTTATCTCATTTAGCTGCCTTCATAAGGAAGGATCTCATAACTGCCTCCAGGTGAAGGGACCCACATTCAATATATTCATATGCTTTCATTCTCATACATAGTCATGCTGAGTGCATTCATACATATGGTTCATCATTTACTTTCATATATTCTTGCATACATGATTTTTGCATACATATTCATAACATATAAATGCTTATAACCTTCTTACAATTCTGCCGAAAATTCGGCAGCATAACGGATTAGATCCGCTTCCCCATGAATAGGGCTAGGCTACCAGTAAAACCAATCAGGCAAAAGTTCAACGTAGAGCAGCAAACATATCACAATAATGTCAATCATGTAGGGATTGAACCCTTATATATCATATTAATATCAATCATGTAGGGATTAGACCCTTATATTTAATTCTGCTCACTATATCAATTCTGCTCGGTTTTTAGAAATGAAGCCCTAAATTCATTTTAGCTTATTTAGACCTGAATTTTGGATATGTTGAAGTGTTATGTGTCTATTTTCTAACCTCTTTGGCCCATCTAATATTGATAAGCATAGCTCAAGTTATAAGCATTTTACCTTAGGCTGCCCTGTTCTTAGCCAAAATGGTACTTTTATAAGTGAAAATTCACTAAAAATAGAAATTTAGGTGAAATCATTCGAAATTTATATCAAATGAAAGCTAACAGAACAAGCTTTTAAATGAATTAAGTTTCATGTCATTTTCTTGAGTATATTTTGAGTTATGAGTCCTGAAACTTGGCCCTTCTGGACTACACTGTCTCAGCCCGATTTAAACTTAAGTCAACTTCACTGGTGTGCTGGGAACAGATGGCAACGAATCTCATTCTGAAATTTTTATGGGGTGTTTCATTACATGTTATCTTTTAAACAACCTTGGGTCCACTCAATTTGGAGCTGTCTAGGGTGAGTTATACCCTTCTCAACTCATACTGGCTGGATAAGAATCCAGATTTCTAGGTTAAATTTCAAAAATTCGTAACTAATTCTATACTAATCCAATGGCCTTATATGATACATGTATGGAAAGCCTTAGATGTCTAATTTCATATAAAAATGTTTCATCCAATTTAAACGATGGTAGGCAAAGCCGTACACTCCACCGTACGGACCGCCGAGGAAAACCCTAACAGCTTCTAGATTTGTCTCCCTCCTTCAAGCTATTTGCTCTCAATTCCAATTATAATCACAACATACACACAAAACTAGTCATAAACCATCATCATCACTCTATATAACATCAATATTTCAGATTATACATGCTCACCATGCAGCCCCAAATTAGAGAAAATAAGAAGAGAAGTAGGATTTCCTACCTCTAGATTGAAGGATAGCTTGACTAGATGAAGAGTTTTGATGTTGAAGGTGCTTGGAGCTTGGAAATGGATGAGAAATGATGTGAAAAGGAAGGAAGATGAGAGGTGTAACATCCCTATTTTCACCTAAGTTAATTAGCTCAGTGTTCCCGGCTAATTAGAGGAGTTAGCGATTAATTGAGAATTAATCGATTAATCTCAACAGCAAGAACTTAGTAAATTAAAGGCAAGTCAACAATTGAAATATAATGTATTAAAGGTTAAAATTAAGAACCTGATTGCCCAATACTTATTAACCCATGATTTAGAACATAAAAATCAAGGTGACCTAACCTTATTAACTAAGAGCATGGCAAGCATCACACCCTAATCACATGAAAAATTAACCCTCACACCCTCTTTACATAATTAATGAGAAAAAATCCTTTTCAATAAAAATGTGTTAAGGTATAATTGAACTAATCAAATTAATTAACATTTAGGTAATTGTAACAATTATAAAGATGTAGAAACTTCCCTTTAATTATTGTTTGAAAGTTTGGTCAAGGCAAGAGTCATATCCAACCATCCATTTGCCTTCTCATCATACACCCCTAGATCAAGAGTCTATGCTAGTAGTATTCCTTAAGTCAAGACAAGAAATGTACTCTCCTCCATCAAGATGGTGACACTTGGAGTAATCATAGCCATCCAAGCCAAATCCTAAGAGAGCTCATGCTTTTAACCACTTGAAAAACACCACATGGTCTTTACCCAAATTGCCAAGACTCAAAGGAAACACAACTCCCTCTTTTGCCCCAAGGTTTTTCCCACTCTCTTGCTTGTTGTAAGAAGCAAAGTCACCTCACTCCCTTCCCCTCATTTGCTCCACATTCAGCCCCTCTCTCTCCCCCTCATTTCATTTTCCATTCCTCTCACTAAAACATAAAGCTTTCTCCTCTCTCCAAGTCTCATCCCACTCTCTTGTTCTTCCCATCTTTCTTGTTCTTCTTCCAACCTTCTTACAACTTCCTATCTCATCTCCATCACCATTCTCACAAGCCCTTCAAGGACCACCCTCTTTGGTTCTTGAAGAAGCAAAACAAACACTCACCTAGCCCCAATATCAAGCTCAAGGAGAAGGAGGCCATCTCCAACCATCTTCATCCTTCAAGCTTTCAAGAGAAACACATTTGGTAGTGACTCTTACCCTTCTTCTCCATGTATTTTTCAAGCTCTAGAACCCTTAAGCTCTTCATAGCTAGGAGGTTTTAAAGCTTGCTTCAAGGTCTCATGACCATATCTTACTCTATGAGTTTTCTTGCCTTGATGAAAATGTTGTTTTGAAATGAAATTTTGTGGTATGATGGTTTTTATGTGTCTTGCTTTATTTTGTTTTAAAATACTAATTTGGTAACTAAAACATTGAATATGATGGTGAGATAAAACATGAAAATGGTGATTTGAAGTGATATAACAATTTCTCCATAAGCTTGAAGTGAAAAACATAAAAGCTAGTTAAGCTGGATTTCTGGCAGTCTGTGATGCATATGGTATAAATCACTCCAAAAAACTCAAAATGTAATGAAACTAATTTTATTTGAAAGTAGACTCAAAGAGCTTTCCAAGCATATAAAATATGTGAGATTTGGCCTTAAAACGAGAGAGATATGAATTTTCAAAGCCTGCTGTTCCCAGATAGGTTTCTGTTCAGGCAGTAGGTGATAAAACGTGCATAACTCAAGTTATACAAAACATTTTCGAGTGGGACCAAGTTTATTAGAACGCTAAGATATAGAGGAACATCGCCGTAAAACAGTTTTGGCAGATTCCTTGTGAGGAGTTCACAGTAATGTTTAAAAGTCACTAACCCGAGATGAACTTTCAAGTCTGAACAGTCAGAATAAAATGTGTATAACTCAAGCTACAAAATGAATTTTTGAGTGGGGTTTCTTTTTTTTAAAAATAAACTTAGAGAAGTATAATCATACCAAAATTCGAAATAAAAGAGTAAAAGATGAAATTATGGTGAATTTTTGAAGTTACTGCCCCACTGTAAAAGTAAAACTGATTATGGTAAAAGTTAAAGGTTAATGAGGAATAAGCTTTAAGACATTAAAACCCTTACATTAAGTATTAGAAAACCTTCACCACTTAACTTGAAATTTTTAAAAGAGATAATAGATAAATTGGCCCTATGCCTAATAAAAGAGTTTACACAAGAGACAACCTCAATTAAAAGCTTGCACCAAATTTACTAAGCTAAGTTCATAAAACTTTGCTTGAGAATATGCCTATGTTTATGTGCAAGCATGATGTTATGATGATGATCATGATGATGACGATATGATAATGATGATATGATATGATGCTTAATGATATGTGATATTGGTTTCTCTGTTTGGCAAAATTTTGGGAAGCTTCAGCCTAGTTATCTTTGCGAAATTTTGTAAAAATTGTGGACTTAGAAATATTTTGCATCATAAGCTTTAATAAGAAGAGATTTAATAAAGTGAGTGGTCCTTCAAAAGGGAAGATGACCTAATTTAAGCTCCCCTCACCCACGACTCACATGAGGCATGGCATGACCCAACTAGTGTGAGTATAGGGGATAGGGCTTACATGAGACATGGCATGACCCAGCTAGTGTAAGTACCGAAAATTTATGGTGGCGACGGCCATGGTATGAGCTCATTACCACTCATGTTTAGTGGGTGAAAAGAAAAGAGAAAAAGAAAAAGACCTAAGATAGAGGTTATGTAAAGAAGAGGAAAGGACCTCGGTCCAACCCAAGTAAAGAATGAAACTCATAAGATGTGCATGCATGATGCGAGTTGTCATATAGGTTTTTATGTATACCATGATGTTAGCATATGAGAAATACGTACTTAAAATGGAACCCACTTCGGACAATGATATTTTCGAAAACCTACTCACTGTTTTCATTTATAAAACCGAAGTGGCTGGGACGATGACGATGACACTTATGTGTCAGGTTCGAGTCCTACTGAGAAATCTTATTTCTTACCCTAGTTGTTTTCCGTCTCATCACCAGATACCTATAGTGCACCCCGTGGAGTGGAGCATGGACCCTCCCCACCATAAGTAGGCCTATGATGGGGATACTCATACTATTGTGGCCACGACCACCACAGTAGTTCGCACGTATTTTTACTTGGGTCGAATTTTTGAGCAAGAGGAGCCAGAAGTCCCGCCAGTCCCTGTAGACGTTTCATCGGCTCACCTTGGACCGCCGCTGGGTCCTTGGGATTTCCCGCCCGAGCCATTGCCTGACATTGAGATGGAGCGGATGTCTCCGGGTCTGCCCGCAGCCGAGCCCATGCCACTGCCAGAAATCCCTGTGAATGATATGAGTTCGACGGCCACTCCTAGGGCCGCAACCACTTCACCGCCACTCCCCAAGTATCACCCCGCCGCGTCTGAGGAGGATCCCTCCGAGGAACGTTCTTCGGTAGCCAGCTATACTCCTGGTCGTCCCATCCGTTGCGTTGAGGTGATCAGCAGGCACCTTCATATCATCCGTACTCCTCATGTTCCCCGAGGCCGAGGAACGAGGGGGACCAGGCATTCGAGAACCTGAGTCCATCCGATTGAAGGGCGTGGAAGGAGGCAGAGAAGCCAGCACATGTCTACCCGAGCCTATTCCATTATTGCTCCTTATCCTTTGTATTTCATTTTGTACCAGACCTTGTCAGACTTGTGTACATTTGATATTTTGGGGCCATGGCATGACCATGAGTTCTCATTTTATGTATTTGTTGGATATTATGAGACTAATTATATTTATATGGTTGTTGTGGTAATTTGAATACATGGTATTTTGATTTATCCCTTGTTCCTTTAATTTATACTGAAATCTTGCGATATGCTCGTTTATTGCTATATTCTCGCGCAAGGCTTTACTTTCCAAAGTGATGACATATTTCAAAAAAAAAAATTTATCGTATTTTCCGCGTAATTTAATTTCAAGTGAAGTTTAGTTTTCCACGAGCATAAGTAACAACTAATAAAACGCCGTAATACGACTTAAGCATAGTATGGATTTATTAGGGTGTTACAAGAGGGAATGATGGGAGGTCTGTGGGGGAAGAGAGGGAGGCCAAAAATTTGGTGAAGTAGGAAAGGACTATATGGAAAAGATATAGAGGTGGCGGTTGGAATAAGTGGCTCATAAGTGAGCCAACAATGCTCCCAATTTGTGGCTTTGGTGGTGCCACTTTGGTGAGGGAGGTGGCTGAATTTTCACCATTGGATTGAGGGTTTTCATCATATAATTCCAGGGATTTGGTTCGGCAGTTTAAAATACTGTAATCTCACCGATTTCCTTTAATTCGGTAAAACAGTTTTGAAGAAATTTATGAAGTTTTATATGTTCCTATTTTAATTATTTCTAATTCTAATCTCTCTAATCTAACATCTAATTAACTTTTAATCAACCTTTAATTAATTTCTAATTAATCTTAAGGATTCAATAAAATCGAATAAATCGATTAACAGTGTAAATTAAACGTTTTGCAAGTTGAGGGCCTTTCTGGTTTTTTGTTGATAATGGCTAATGGCATTTTCGTAATTATGGATAAGTCTAGCGGCATCCCACGTCATTTCACATATGGATACCTCCGTGGCTCAATCAGCCGAGGTTTAGGTTTCTACGTTTTTGCTACGTGATTCTGCTTCGTTTAAAACCTTATTTTACTAATCCTGTTGACATAGGGACCTAAATATCATTTTCTAAAATGTTCAGGAGCAAGGCTGTAAATAATAAAAGTTTGCTCGATGACATTTTCATTATTTCTTATTACGTTATATGGGGATGTTACAAAGAATCCACTTTCTTCCTACTTTTTTGCATGATTCTGATGTCATCTTGAGTGATGATGATGAATTAAGATTGGTTTAAGGTGTATATGTGAGTTTGAATTGAAAATTGGATGGATTGATTTAAGGAAAATGTGAATTCAAGAAGCTGTTAGGGTTTTCCCCTCGATGGTCTGTACGGTAGAATGTATCGCTCCGCCTAAATTTGATGAATCTATTTTTATATGAAACTAGACATATAGGGTTTTCCATACATATATATAAGGCCATTGGATTAGTATAGAATTAGTTATGAATTTTTAAAATTTGACCTAGGAATCTAGATTCTCATCTCAGCAGTATCAGTTGAGAAGGGTGTAACTCACCCTACACAATTCTAAATTGAGTGAAACCAACGTTGTTTGAAAGCTAACATATAAGGGAACATCCCATAAAATTTTCAGAGTTAGATTCATTGCCAATTATTCCTAGCACATCAATGAAGTTACCTTAAGTTCAATCCGACTGGAACAGGGTGGTCTAGTAGGTTCAAGTTATAGGGCTTATAACTCAAACTCATGAAAATGAGATGCAACTACTTTCATTTGAAAGCTTGTTTTGTCAGCTTTAAATTGATATAAATTTTGTATGATTTCACTCAGATTTCTATTTTTACTGAATTTTCACTTATAAGGGTGCATTTTTGGCTAAGAACAGGGTAGTCTGAGGTAAAATACTAATAACTTGAGTTATACAAATCAAAATGAGATGGGACCAAAAAGGTTAGAAACTAGACACATAGAGCTATGGCATATCCAAAATTCAGCTTTAAATGAGTTGAATTGGACTAAAGGTGCATTATAGAAAATTCGGGCAGAATAGGATGAAGTAAGCAGAAAACTCTGTTGATGTTTGTATTGAATTTGATGAATAATATTGTGAATATATAATTGCTGCTCCATATTAATTTGCATGTTTGAATGATTTTACTAGTAGTTTGAAACTATTCACAAGGAAGCGGACTTGATCTGCTATGCTGCCAAATTTTCGACAGAAGTTTATGAAATTATGAGAACTTATGCTATGGGTGATTATGCTTTGGATATATTTACATTTACATGTCATGTTTATGTACGTCGTGCATGCAAGCATAATTAGAATATGATATGATAAGTAAGGTGTGAGACATATCTATGAATGCACAAAGCATCCGCATGCATGATAAGATATGGAAAGGAAAAAGATAATAAGAACTTCTAAGAGGGACTTGCTAAACTACCACGTGAGGCATGACATATATCCAGCTAGCGTGGGCCAAAGCAGTACTGTCTAAGACTTGGGCCAGCCCTCGACCAAATTTAAAGGGAATAGACCGGTGTGAGGGTCGAGGAAAGTAAACCCGTCACTCATGTATAGGTATGAGCTCAGACCTGAAAAGTAAGCTATTACCCAAGGGTAAGAGAGACCATTCACCTCCGGGTGACCAAGTACAGAAGAGCAAGATCAAGTTGCAAGTTAAAGAAGGAGACGAATTAAGTCAAGTGCACTTGCATACAGTCAAGTATAAGCATCTATATGTGCATCTTCAATTATCTCGTTATGTCATAATATTATTATAATTCTTATTGAAGTATATTACACTATTCATGTTTCTATGTCTATCATATAATATGCCAAGTGGTTGTTAAAATATAACCCGCTTCGTGAAATATGTTCCAACTTAAATTTGAACCACCATTTGCGTATATATACTCATATTTTCATAAGAAACCGAAGCGGCTGGAATGTTTATGATGACACTGGAAGAGTGATGGTTCGAGGCTACCTACTGAGAATCGTAGGTTCTCACTGCCTACTTGTATGTTTTTCTTTTCCGTAAATATTCTAGCACCTAAGTTGGAAATCAAGTGCGAGACAGAGTACTAGGACATTCACTGAGCAAGACTCAGGCGCAAACTAGACCAAGAGACTATTGAAGCTAGCTAGTGACTAGTCGAAAGCAAGTTCTGTGTATTATGTTAGTCACAATTTCTTTTAAATGGTAATTATTCTATTCTCTATATATCAGAGATGATGAAATTTATGAACTATCATTTAGTAATAAAGTGTGCAGTTAAAGGGCCATGTATTGTATTTTTCGTATTTTAAGGATTCACTTAGCACAGTGACAACCTTTTTATATAACTCCATGACTTGAGCATGGCTTATATGATAGAGGTTGTTAGAGAAGAAGTTTTGGTTATGAAGGTGGAGAATGCAGAAGAATATGAAGAAGAATAAGAAAAGGGAATTTAGAGAGAAGTTGGAGAGTTTAGAGAGAGAATGAAAGTGTGTAAATGAAAATAAGTGTGTGTATGTGCATGTGTGTTGGCCGTAGGTTATTAAAGCATGGGGGGAGATATTTTTTTTGTCATTTGGTGTTATCTTGTGTCAATGAGGGATTAAGGGGGACAAAGTGGATGATGGGAAGACAAATCATATGCTAACTCTTACAAAAAGTACTCTTGTCTCATGCTTTTTGCTTTAATGATATCACTCTTTACTTTAGTATCTAGTTGACTTAATTTGAATTTTAATGTTATGATTAAGTGCTCTTGTACCTTAATTAACTTGATTAAGCAAGAATTAGTAATTAACACATAAGAACATGATTAAGAAAATTAAACTTATAAGCAAACTCAATTGTCCTTAATTAAACTCGATTAAGTTAATTTTTGGCGATTAGTGCTTAATTAAGTCATTAAGAGTTTGACTCACTCAATTAAAGATTCTCTAATCTTAATCAAGCATTCTCTTAACTTTCTCGTCCAAATTGCCACATAAATTCTTTAATTAAGCCTTAATCTTTTAATTTCTTATTAAGTGCCTAATTACTCAAGGTTATTGAGGTAATTTAGCATGAAAAAAAATTGAGAATGTTATATTTCTCCTCACCTTGAAAAAGACTTTTGCCCTCAAAATTCGTTACCTGTAAACAGGTCGGGAAACTTGTTATTTATCTTGGACTTCAACTCTCACGTATATTCTTCCATATTCCATCCACCCCAAACCACCTTGACCAATGGTATGGTCTTGTTCCTCAACTATTTTGCCCCACGATCCACAATTCGAGATGGTGGTAGATTGAAAGTTAAGTCCTCCCTTAACTGTACACTTTTGAGTTCAAGTAGATGACTAAGATCGGAATGGTATTTTCTCAACTAGGACAAGTGAAAGACATTGTGAAGTTTTGACAAGTTTGGAGGTAAGGTTATTTGATAAGCAACTAACCCAACACATTTTAGAATTTGAAAAGGACCAAGAAAATGAGGGCTCAACTTTTTGACTTTCATGGCTCTACCTATACCCATTGTTGGAGTGATTTTCAGGAACACATCTTGTCCTTCTTGGAACTCTAGAGGCTTTCTCCTTTTATCTGCATAACTCTTTTGATGGCTCTAAGCTATAAAGATTCTGTCCCTAATCCTCCTTATTTGCTTTGTAGTTTGTCTCACATGATCAGGTCCTAATAGACTTTGCTCACTTAGTTCAAATCAACACAGAGGAGGTTGACACTTCCTTCCATACAAAGCTTCATAAGGTGCCATACCAATACTTGCATGATGACTATCACTGTAGGCAAACTCAATCAAAGGTAAGTATCTATCCCAACTTCCTTGATTGTCCAACACATAGGCTCTTAACGTGTCCTCTAGAGTTTGGATAGTTCTCTTTGACTATCGATCCATCGGGGCTGATAAGCTGTACTAAGGCAAAGGCTCGTCTCAAATGCCTTTTGCAAGGCTCCCCAGAATCTAGAGGTAAACCTCAAGTCCCTATCTAAGATAATGGTTGAGGGTACACCATGCAGCCTAACTATTTCTTAGACATAGAACTGGGCTAACTTCTCCAAAGGATAATTAGCTTGAATGGGTAAAAGGTGAACAGACTTGGTTAATCTGTCAACAATTACCTATATCGCATCAAAGCCAATTTGTATTTTGGGTAAACCCATCATGAAGTCCATAGAAATACTCTCCCATTTCCACTCTAGGATCTCTAATGCTTGCAACATACCAGAGGGCTTTTGGTGTTCAATCTTCACTTTTTGGTAGACTAAATACTTATTCACCAATTTAGCAATGTCCTTCTTCAATCTCGACCACCAAAACATCTTCTTAACATCCCGATACATCTTTGTTACACCAAGATGTATGGTGAAATGGCTCTTATAAGCCTCCTCCAAAATTCTTCTTCGGAGGTCACTACTCGCGGGTATGCATACTCTTCTTTCCATAGTCCATCCGTACCTCAAGCGAAACCCTTCACCTTTCCTTCTTCCATTGACACTAGGATTTTTAGGAAATCCTCTTCTTCCCTTTGGGCTTAAGCAATTTGACCCTTGAAATCGATCATCACCCTAAGTTGATTCATTCTTAAACTATAGGGGGTCAACACAACTCCAAGGTTAAAGCCTCTAAAGCTCTTCACTAGCTCATCTTCCTTAACCATCATCCAGGACACTTGTAATGACTTCCGACTAAGGGTGTCAGCTACTGCATTGGCCTTCCTGAGATGACAGTTCAACCCAAACTCATAATAATCCTTCAAAAATTTCACCTATTTCCTCTGCCTCATGTTCAACTCCTTCTCATTAATGAGATACTTCAAACTCTTATGATTAGAAAACACCTCAAACCTTACACCATATAGATAATGCCTCTATATCTTCAGGGCAAACACTACAACTGCTAACTCCAAGTTATGGGTTGGGTAGTTTACTTCGTGAGGCTTCAACTGCCTAGAGGCGTAAGCCACCATGTTCCTATTTTGTATCAAGACACAACCTAAACCTTTTCTAGAGGCATCATAGTAAACCTTGAATAGTCTACTTGGGTCTGGCAATACTAGTACTGGGGTTAAGGTTAACTTTCCTTTTAGCTCTTGAAAGCTTCTCTCATAATCCGCAGTCCACAAAAAAGGGGCATCCTTTCTTGTTAACTTGGTTAAGGGTAAAGATATTTGGGAAAATCTCTTTATAAACCTACGGTAGTAATCAGCTAAACCCAAGAAACTCCTTATCTCCGTTACCGAGGTTGGCTTCTCCCAATTCATCACAGCCTCAATCTTACTTGCATCCACAACAATTCCTCTTTGTGATACCACATGTCCTAAAAACTTCACTTTTTCCATCTAGAATTCACACTTAGACAATTTGGCATAAAGCCTCTTTTCCTTCAAGATTCCTAACATGACCCTTAAATGTACTTCCTTTGCTCTCGAATAAATAAGAATATCATCTATAAAAATAACTACAAACTTGTCTAGGTAAGGTCTAAAAATTATGTTGATATAATACATAAAAATAGCAGGGGCATTAGTCAAACCAAGACATTACTATAAACTTATAATGCCCATGCCTTATCCTAAAAGTTATCTTGGGTGTATCTTCTTCTTTCACTCTTATCTAATGATATCTGAATCTCAGATCAATATTTGAGAACATCGCTGCACCTCGCAATTGGTCCATGAGGTCATCTTTCCTTGGCAAGGGATACTTGTTCTTAACGGCCACTTTGTTCAACTACCTATAATCCACATATAGTCTCATATCCCCATCCTTCTTCTTCACAAACAGCACTAAAGCTCCCCAAGGTTAGGCACTGGGTCTTACAAACTTCTTCTCTAACAACTCTTTCAACTGTCCCTTAAACTCCAACAACTCCATTAGAGACATCCTATAGGGTGCTATAGAGATTGGCCTCATTTCGGTACCAACTCTATAGAAAACTCAATTTCCTTTTCTGGGAGAACTTAAGTATATCATCAAGAAATACATATGGGCATTCCTTAGCTATGGGAATCTCATCCAAAACCTACTCAAGTTCCACATCACTTGCTATAAAGAGAACATATCCCTGATCACCAGACTCACTACTCCCTACTTTAACAGAATTTAAGAACAAACAAACATGTTTAACAAGCTTAACAGGTACAGGAGGAAGCACAATAGATTTCTAAGAACTATTTACCATAGCATGGTTAGCTGAGAGCTAATCCATGCCTAGAATCAAATCCAAACCAAGCAAAGACAAACAAATCAAATTTGCTACAAAAGACCTACCATCAATTTGGAAATGACAATTCAAACAACACTAATAAGTTTTAACTGGTTTCCTCGCAAAAGTAGAAACTATTAATATATGAGGTAATTTAGACACAGACAATCCCAATCTATCTACACAATCATGAGAAATAAAGGAGTGTGTAGCTTTAGAATCATACAGCATAATTAAGGTTCTATCATTAACCTCGCACTTACCTTGGATTAGATTGTCAAACTAAGTGGCCTCTTCAATATTGAAGGTAAAGACCCTTCCTTGGTGTTAGGACTTGTTGGCAGGGGGCGACAGCTTGACAGTGCATTCTCTAGCCATGTGCCTAGGCTTTTCACATAGAAAACATGCATTTTGTCCCGCTAGGCAAGGGCATCCTCCATGAAATTTGCCACACTTAGGGCAAGCTTAACCATTTACAGGCTTCGGTAGATTCCCAGTAGGCTTTTGAGGTTGTTTACCTTTGAACCCTCCACCTTGAAATGACTTCTTCGGGGGTTAGGGCTTGAACTTCTTCCCTTGCTGTGCTAACTTTTTCTTATAAGCTTCGGACCTTGCCATAGCCATGTTACAATTGCAATCCTCTACCAGATGGAACTTGTTGACTAGTGTAGCATAATCACGGATCTCCATGTGTCCTATGTGTAACGTCCTCCTCTATACAGTACTATGTTTAAGCCATAGTACTATACTCAGGAGTTGTTACTATTACCTAAGCAGACCTTTTCTGACAGCAACTTCAACCGTCTTTGAAACTTCTCGAGCTATTTGGAGATAACACGGAAATAGGAGTGAAAATTATAAATTTTTAGTATGATTCAATTAACTATCACATACCGTGTCATCATTATTATCTCCAGCTACTTCGATTTATTATGAAAAAGGTGAGCATGTTAAATAGACTGCTCAGTTTTATAGTTCAAAAAGATATTATCCGAAGCAGAGTTCATTTTATTCATGTACTTGAGTCACATTGGCAATATTTCATATTTAGAATAATAATCACAGCATAAGTAGATAGAACAGTCTTAGCATCAATAAAACATGGGATATAATTTTGCAAATACTCATATTTGAATTCATGCAAATGCACTGATGTTTTTCTTTGACTTTCTTTGCTTTCTTTTCTTGACACACCTAAGCATTACGTATTTGCACTTGAGCGTTATGTATTGCCGTCCTCAAGTGCTTTCTTTACTTATCTTTCTTTTGGTTTTCATTACTTTCTTTACTCTTTACTACCCTTAGGTAGCCTGATCTAGCAGTGAGCTCAACTCGTGATTGTCGTCACATAATACTAACCTACAAGGAACCCCCACATGCCTCTAGGTCGAAGGGACTCAATTGACCAACTGCCTCCAACATAAAGGGACCCAAAAGTTTTAGTTGCCTTCACAGGAAGGGACCCAATGTGCAATTACCTACGAGTGAAGGGACCCACATTTTTATCTGTTAACTGCCTTCACTTGGAAGGATCCAAATAATTGCCTCCAAGCGAAAGGATCTCATATATTCTTCCTTTATTCATATGCAAATATGCATGTTCTCATAAGAATAATTCATGATCATATCCCCATAACATATTCATAATTGTATAGCTGTTCATATCATAAATTTCTCGTAAAATAAACACTCATGACTTCATAGACTTTTACCGAAAATTCGGCAGCAGAACAGATTGAGTCCTCTTTCCCGTGAATAGTGCCAGTACTCAAACAATCAATTATTCAAAAAAATCACAACATTTCATTCATATAGCAATATCAATCTCATAGAAATAATAGTTGCACTTGGATTTTTGTTGCTACCTATGTACCTTCATTTTACTTGGGTATTATAAAATGAGCCATAATTTCTATTTAATTCATTTGGACCTAAATTTTGGATATGTTTGAGTGTTATGTGTCTATGTTCTAACCTCTTTAGTCCCATCTAATTTTGATAAGTATAGCTCAACTTATTAAGGTTCTATCTCGGCCTGCCCTGTAGCTGGCTAGAATTATACACCTGAAAGTAAAAATTCACTAAAATTCGAAAACTAATCACAATCATATGGAATTTATATCATATTAAATCTAACAGGACAAGCTTTCATTTTCAATAAGTTTCATCTCATTTTCATGAGTAGAGCTTGAGTTATAAGCTTCCTAATTTAACCTTTCTAGATTGCCCTATTGGAATAGAATCTGACTCTGAAATTTTTATAGGACTTTTATCTACATCTTAGCTTTCTAATAAAATTGGTTGTACTCGATTTGAAGGAGTATAAGGCAAGATATACCCCTCGAAATCCAGTCCGCTCAGAATCCTAGGGTAAACTTCAAAAATTCATATCTCTCTCAATATTAATCCAATGGGCTTATAATTTATATGGTTGGAAAGCCCTAGATGTCTAGTTTCAATAAAATTAGTTTCATTAAGTTTAAATGGCTATAGGCAGAGTCGTATACTCTGTCGTATGGACTACCTTAGGGTTTCTTGGTTAACCTCACTCTAGTTGCTTCTATTTTTGATCTTTTCACTAATTAACGAATCAAAACTCAATAAAAACCCAATAATCCAGCCATGGACAATCACATAAACCTAACATAATATTAGATACTTGAATATAAATAAGTTACCAATAGCCACCAACTCACAAGAAATTAGTTAAAGAAGTTGAATCCTACCTCAAAACTTGGGTTATAGTGGAAAGGAAGCAAAGTTTGGTGAAGGGATGGAAGTGGGGTGAAGAAATGAGCATGGGGAGATAAAGAAGAAGAAGAAAAAGGGAGAGAAAGAGGGCTGCTAAAGGGAGCATGAAAAATGGGGGGAGAAAGAAGGAAAAAATCTGATGTTAATTATGATAGTTGTTAAAGGATTGGCCTCCCATTCGTTGGCTCTTCAAGTGGCTCACAAATGAGCCAACAAGGCCTCCCTTTGTGAGGCTGATTTGTGCCACCTTTAAGTGGCCATGTGGCTGAATTTTCAGCTACTTAACATAGGGTTTAGGGCGTGCAATTATATTAATTTGGCTCTGACAGTTTAAAATACAAAATCTCTACCAATTTCCTTCAAATCGGCAAAATAGTTTGGAAAACTTTTTGTGAATGTTTCTATGTATCTAATTCCCTCAAGTCTAGTTTCTCTAATTAACACTTAATTAACTCCTAATTAACCTTTCATTAACTTCTAATTAATTCTACACATTCCATAAAGTCAGATAAATTGATTAATAACGTATATTAAACTTAGCGTAATTCCAGACATTATACTAAATAATTTCTCATTGTCTTTTACACAACAATCTAAATTTCCTTTAGCTCTAGTATTTATAATTCATCCCTAATTACTCTTATTTTTCTAATAAATTGATTAACAGCGTAAATTAATTGTACTGTTTCTTTGGGATTGTTATCTTTTCACTTTTTTGTAAATCCTTTAATATTTCTGTATGGTTTCCATAACTAATGGCATTTTTGTAACTATGGGCATGTGTAGGGGCATCCCATGTTATTTCACATGTGGGCACCTCCGTGGCCCAATTGGCTAGGAATTTAGTTTCTACATTTCCGCTATGTGATTCTACTTCATTTGAAACCCTATTCTACTAATTCTATTTATCTAGGGACCTAAATATCATTTTCTAAAAAGTTCAGGGGGAAGGTTGTGAATAATAAAAGTTTGCCCAAGGACGTTTTTATCATTTCCTATTACGTTATATGGGAATGTTACACTACGAATGCCAGGATCTCCTCCCATAATCCTCCTTCAAACCTGACATACTTCCATCGCTCATCAGGGTTCCTTTGATAAATCATCGAGAATTTGCATAGCTCCTCGAACTTGGTAGTATACTCAGCAATATTCATGGTCCCTTGACACAGACTCATAAACTTCAGTTCCTTCGTATTCCTTATGGAAGCAAGAAAAAAGTACTTCTCATAAAAGTATAACTTGAAAACCCATGTAATGTGGGTTTGGGCGCCTTTCAACAGCCTGTTAGTGCCTACCCACCAAAACTCAGCATCGGTTTCCAACATGTAGGTAGCAAAGGCTACCTTCTACTCCTCGGTGCAGCCCAATACTGTGAAAGTATTCTCAATGGCCTTAATTCATTCATTAGCTTGATCGATGTTGTAGGCTTTTCTAAAGGTCGGCGGATTTGCCTTTTTGAACTTAGCAAACTTGAGGTATTCAAGGTTTACCTCAGCTCCTTTGTTGTGTCCTTCTAGGTTTTGCTCATCCCTTTACTCCATTCGCTCCATCATACAGTAAGCAGAAGCAACTTGCTCCCTTATGGTAGCAGCTATCTCACAAAGCATCCCCATTACTTCTTCGGGGCCTTCCGGCTCATTACGTAGCCTACCACATCTCCCTGATGCCATTAGTTCTTGGTGCACAAAATAGAAGACATTAAGTTGAACAGGCTTAACATTTATACTGAGTGAACAGTAACTAACTACATTTAGAATAGACGATCATGCATGTCTAATCCTTACATCCCATCATACAAACAAGACTAAAAACATAACTTAACTAATGCATATGCTTAGAAGCATAGTTAGTCTATCCCCAAGCTCTTTAAGGACAAACTGCTCTGATATCAAAATGTAACCAAATAGTCCCATGCTATGCTTAATTCATATTATGGAATGATTAGTTATTACTTTTGCTCGCGAAACTAACATTACCATTTGAAATTACTTTATATTAAAAATAGAGATAAATTTTTTTTTAACGATAAGAACATGAGCAAATCATTTTGAAAACCAAGAGTCATGAACATGTCGCGAAAGTATAATATCAAACATCACTATGTCATACAAGCTATGCAATAAAATATATAAAGGCAACATAAAGATTAATCATCTAAGATAAATATAATATCATTCCGTAGCCAGAAGAGTTTAACATAGGTAATAGTAGAGTAACAAGTCATAAATAATAGGTAATGGGTCCAATATCTACTGTCGACCTTAAAAAAAAAAAAAGAAATCTAACCAAATAAATCACAAAAGGAAATACATCAAAAATCCCATCTACACATACATGCTAAAAGAAAATAATAACCCTATAACTACCACCCAAAAAAGAGTTATCCATATTTTCAGCTGCACATGCACTATCCAAGTCAACCATTGGACAGAAGGTAACCATTTCCAAAACCATCGGGAACATCATTGCCATGTCCTCCTCCTTGAGCATCGTCATGTCCATGGGGTATAGCACAGGTACGAATGAACCCATGAACACGAACCGGGGTTGGTGGTGATGAGGAGCTATAGAAGAAGAAGATGAATCAGAAGTCAAGCAAATCACTGAAGGGTAGGAAGGCTCAGATGGGTCAGACCTACATGGTAGTTTAGGTAGGATGGCTCCGGAGGATCGGAATCCAAAGAAACAATTGGTGTTAGATAGGTATCCAAGTTAGATTATCCATCGATGGGCTACCTCGGTGGCTAAAAGTAGGGACGGATATCACCCAAGGTGACCTCTTCATACAGCTAGTGTGGACGAAAAAATGGGCTCATAACGAGTGCTCGGAATGGATAGTCGTGGAAAATGTAGACCCTCATGGCTGCACTCATAAACATCACAAAGGCATTTAGCACTGGGTTAAAGCGCCAATGTCATATAGGAAACTCAATGAATATCACCACCATGCCCGACGCTGGCATCCTCTAAAGACGACACGGAAACATAGAAGTGAGAAATACATGATTTCTCAGCAGGATCGCGACTAGACAACTACTGTGTCATTGTTATCGTCCTAGCCACTTTGGGTTTAGTTATAAAAATAGTGGACATGCATAGGTTCAATTTTAATAATCTTGAAAACATAAATCTTGAAGTGGGTTACTTTTAGGGTTAACATCATAATCATAACATCATACAGAAATATACATGCTAAAACATGGAAGAAACATTCATGATGCATATGGATAATATAGATGCATGCATTTCTATGCAAACTCATTAACTTGACCATAGTTTCACTTTGACTTTACTTTCGTTCTTAGTAAATGCTTAACATTCATTACTTTTCCTTTGAAATAGACTGCTTTTGGACATAAGCTCATTCCGTGACTGTTATCACATAGTATTAAACCAAATCAGACTAAGCTGATAATAGTTACCTCTAAGTTGAAGGGTCCTCCATGTCACCCTTGCTTCCCCCATAGAGGTTCCTTGAACCTTTGTGGATCACCATCTCTCACTTCCCATGCTGAAATGATTAAAGGGTCATATTCCATTCTTTCTTTTCTTTTGCTATGACCACATCTTTCATGCATTACAATCATGGACAAGACACATGTAGGTATGTAATGATATGGCTAAGTTCATAATTATGGCAGAAATCCGACAGCATAACAGCTAGACTGGAGCTTCCCCAAAATGCCAAACATGGAAATTTCAACCAACAACCAATTATGCCCATCTCACATCATCATACCAATCATCCACAATCATTCCATCATAAGTCAATGCTCAATCAAATCAATCATGCATCATGCTCAAAGGCATCATACATTCATCCCCTAAAGGGACATTATAATTGGGTTATTCTTTGTGGAAAGTCTTATGAGCAATAATATGTTCTTCATATCTACTCATGAGAGAACCACATAGTTAAAATAAATGTATGTAGTCTTTTATTTACTTAGTCCATATGTGAAATTACATTTTGCTTGTGTACGTGTCTTATGGAACACTTGTTCAAGTTAACTAAGTTAGGTAATTATTTCCTTTCCTTGAGATAGTGCACTTAGTGATTCCTAGGTTCATGGTATGCTCAAATGCTCTAATCATACTTCTGTTCCCAAAGGATTTCAAGATATTTCTAGTCTTTTAGATCATGACAACACATAACCACACTCATGAACCCAACAACACCATATTCGTCAATTATCAAGGGATAGTTTTTTATTTTTTATTTTCTCAAGTTATGAGATTCAAACTTTAGTAATTAGAATAGCAAGATTTCACCTTTATGACTATATAGTTGCATACTTTATGAAAGTGATTACAAAGTTTTATCCTTTATGAAAGTATGAGTCTCTAAAATTTTATTCATATCTTAAAGATTCAACCTTTAGAAGAAGATGATACAAGATGCTAGCTATTATGACTAAAAGTCTTACTCTTAATGAAAGTTGATACTTTTAATCATTGTAAGACCATCAAGATTCCAACTTTATGATTTAAAGTTTCCCTAAAGCTTAAAAGATTCTTTCTTCGAGATTCCATTTTTAAGACATAAAGTGAGAATTTCTCATTTTTATGCTTTCAAAAAGCTTCATGTTCTAAAAAGTTTAAACTTTTACACATTCTTATCTTCAAGAAAAACAAAATGGAACTTTATGAAACACTTGAAATGTAGCGCCACTTTTATACATCAAGAAGCAAACTTTTTAAAGTTTCATGCCTTTAGGAATGTTCATAGTCTTGTCAAGTCATGAAAAACATGTAAAGATGAGAACTTTTCCAATCATAAGCTCATTATAAGAAGAGAAACAAACTTTTAACCAAATACCACCAAGAATATCATTCTTTTTCAACAACCCACAAGAAAATATCAAGAAACTCATGCATCAAGAAGGAAAAATTTAAACTTTAAAGCATTTAAAGAGAGAAACTTTCAATAAGCAAGAGCAACTCATGAACAAGGTTCAAGAAGCAAACTTTTTCTTTTCCAAAAAAGAAAACTTTCTCAAGTTCTCACTTGAAGATCTTGGCCATGGTGAGAGTCAAGCCTCAAGCTTTCTTGAGTAAATAAAAGAGAAGGGTAAGGATCACTACCTAAGGCAAAAAGTGGCATCCTTCAAGGAGAAGAAGAAACTGAAGAAGACTCCTCCTTTAATGATGGTGGTGGCAATTTTGAGAGATGAAGATGGAAGCTCTTAAGTTCTTGATGAAAATGAGTCTTGTAGTGTTTGAATCTTTTCTTCAAAGACCAAAAGATGTGGTCTTTGAAGGGCTAAGTGAAGAAGGTTTGGTTATGGAGGTGGAGAATGGAGAAGAAGATGAAGAAGAAGAAAAAAGAATGTAGAGAGAAGTTGGAGAGTTTAGAGAGAGAATGAAAGTGTGAAAATGAAAATAGTGTGTGTATATGTGCGTGTGTGTGTTGGCCGTAGGTTATTAGGGCATGAGGGGGAGATATTTTTTTGTCATTTGGTGTTATCTTGTGTTAATAAGGGATTAAGGGGGACAAGGTGGATGATGGGGAGACAAATCATATACAAACTCTAACAAAAACACTTTTGTCTCATGTTTTTTGCCTTAATATTATCACTCTTTACTTTATTGTTTAGTTGAATTAATTTCAATTTTAATGATGTGATTTATAACATCCCCCACTTTCTTAAATGGAGTATAATAGAAACTTTCAATTATTTCTTTTAGGCAATGTGGGAATTTCTCAGGCAATGGTATATCTCGACAATTCTCACACTCAGAATATAGGGTAACATAACACTGCCGTTAAAAATATGGCACTGTCATATGCTAAAAATTAGAAAATGACAAAAGTGCCCTTGTCAACTTTTGTTAATTTCAATCTTGCCCAAAAGATTTAGAAATTATACTTTAACCCCAAGTGGATATTTCCACAATAACCCTACAACTTTTCATGAAATGACCTTTATGTCCCTACATCTATAAGATTAGCAGAATGGGATTTTAAGCAAAGCACAATCACGTGGTGAAACTGTAAAAGTTTAAATCTCTGTCGATTGGGCCGTGGAGGCAGTTTGGTGTGAAATGACGTGGGGTGCCCTTGAACTTGCTCAAAATTACAAAAATACCATTAGCTATGAAAAATAGAAAATAGAAAAACTCCGAATTTGCAAAAACGATTATTTCACATTAACAAGTAATTTATTCAATCTTGTTGACTAAGTAAGGCTAATTAGGCATTAATTAGATGTTAATTAGGAGAGATTAGGCTTAGGAACAATTATAATAGAGATATAAAATTTCTCTCAGAGTCATTTAGTAAAGTTTCACTGATTTGAAGAAAATCAGCGAAGATTCGGTATTCTAAACCACCAGAATTGAACCAGTAGAATTTTCTGCTGGAATCCCTCACTTAAGTGGCTGAAATTCAGCCACCCCTACCACATATGAGTGGCGCTGAGTGTTGCTTAAGATAGTAGAAAAACTTGGCCTTATCTTCATCAGATTTTTATAATTTTTGCCTAGTTGTTCGATTTTATCAACTACTTAAGATTAATTAGTATTCGATTAAATTTTTACTTAGGGCCAATTAAGTATCATTTAAAGAAATTAGATATGAGAGAATTATATTGAAAGCATAGGAAACTTCATAGGATTTTTCCAAAACTGATTTACCGATTTAAAGGAAATCGGTAAGATTTCGGTACTTTGAATTGTCGGAACCGAACCAATAGAAATTATACTATGAAAACCCTAGGATGAATGGCCAGATTTAGCCAAAACATCCCTACAAGTGGTGCCTCAATCAGCCATGAAAGAGGGCAGCCAAGTTGAGTTTGAATGTGAGACGAAATCCACCAATCACAACCTAACTTCCTTCAAAAGTCTTGAAATAATTCCCTTCTCCTCCCCTTCAATTTTTGTCCATATAAGCTGCTGAGCTCTCATCGTTTTCCTTCTAGTCACACTCACCTTCACTCCATCTTCAACCCTTCTTCAAGTCTCATGAAGAGTTTCTTCAATCTAGGACATCAAACTAACAAGATTTCAACTAGACAAGGTAGGAATTCCAACTTCTTTTCTTGTTTTCTTTGAATTAGATTGATTGGAACTCCACTTTCTTCCCTCTTTCTTGTATGATTTAGATGTTATCTTGAGTGATGATGATGAATTAAGGCTGGTTTAAGCTGTATATGTGAGTTTGAATTGAAGATTGGATGGATTGATTTAAGGAAAACACGAATTTAAGAAGAATTCAAGAAGCTGTTAGGGTTTTCCCCTCAATGGTCCATACGGCGGAGTGTACGGCTCTGTCTACAGCCATTTGAAGTTGATGAATCTATTTTTATATGAAACTAGACATTCAGGGCTTTCCATACATATAAAATATAAGGCCATTGGCTTAGTATAGAATTAGTTATGAATTTTTGAAATTTAACCTAGAAATCTGGATTCTTATCTGGGCAGTATGACTTGAGAAGGTTATAACTCACCCTACACAACTCCAAATTGAGTGAACTAAAGGTTGTTTGAAACATAACATGTAAGGTAACACCCCATAAAAATTTCAGAACCAGATTCATTGCCATTTGTTCCCAGCACACCAATGAAATTGACTTAAGTTCAAATCGGCTGAAGTAGGGTAGTTCAGTAGAGTCAAGTTTCAGGACTCATAACTCAAAATATACTCATGAAAATGACATGAAACTTAATTCATTTGAAATCTTGTTCTATTATCTTTGATTTGATATAAATTTCGTATGATTTCACCTAGATTTCTATTTTTAGTGAATTTTCACTTATGAGAGCATAATTCTGGCTAAGAACAGGGCAGCCTGAGGAAAAATACTTATAACTTGAGTTATACAAATCAAAATGAAATGGGACCAAAAGGGTTGGAAACTAGACACATAAGGCTATGACATATCCAAAATTTAGACTTAGATAAGTTGAATTGGGCAAAGGGTAGCTTATACCAAAATCGGACAGAATAGGAGGGAGTAAATCGAAAACCCTATAGATGCTTGAATTGAACTTGATGAATGATGCTGTGAATATCTATATAATTGCTAATCCATATTGAATTGCAAGTTTGAAAGATTGTATTGGTTGTCTGGCACTATTCATAGGGAAGCGGACTCGATCCGTTATGCTGCCGAATTTTCGGCAGGAATTTATGAGAACTTATGCTACGGGTGATTATGCTTTGAATATATTTACAATTACATGTCATGTTCATGTACATCATGCATGCAAGCATAATTAGAATATGATATGAGAAATAAGGTATGAGACATATCCATGAATGCACAAAGTATCCACATGCATGATAAGATATGGAAAGGAAAAGATAATAAGAACTTGCAAGCGGGACGTAGCAAGCTACCACGTGAGGCATGGCATAGACCCAGCTAGCGTGGGCCAGAGTGGTACTGTCTAAGACTTGGGCTAGCCCTCGACCAGATTTAAGGGGAATAGACTGGTGTGAGGGTCGGGGAAAGTAAACCCATCACTCATGTATAAGTACGAGCTCAGACCTGAAAAGCAGGCTATTACCCAGGGGTGAGAGAGGCAATTTACCTCCGGGGGACCAAGTACAGAAAAAGCAAGATCAAGTTGCAAGTTAAAGAAAGATATGAATTATGTCAAGTGAACTTGCATACAGACAAGTAGAAGCATCTTTATGTGCATCTTCAATTATCCCATTAAGTCATAATGTTATTATGATTCTTGTTGAAGCATATTGCACCATACGTATTTCTATGTTTGTCATATAATATGACAAGTGGTTGTTAAAACATAATCCGCTTCGAGAAAGATGTTTTCCACTTAAAATTGAACCATTGTTTGTGTATATGTGCTCATATTTTCATAATAAACCGAAGCGGCTAGAATGTTTATGATGGCACTGTATAAGAATAATTCATGTTTACTTATTGAGAACCTTAAGTTCTCACTGCCTGCTTGTATGTTTTTCTTTTCCGTAAACATTCCAACACCTAAGTTGGAAATCAAGTGTGAGACAGAGTATGGGCCATTTTCTCAGCAAGACTCAGGCACCAACCAGACCAAGCAACTAGTCGAAAGCAAGTTCTGTGTATTATGTTAGTCACAATTTCTTTTAAAATTGTAATTATTTTATCCTGTATGTATCAAATACAACGAAGTTTATGAACTATTAGTTAGTAATAAAGTGTATAGTTAAAGGGCCATGTATTATATTTTCCATATTTTAAAGCTTTCTTACCATAGTGACACCCCTTTAATATAACTTCATGACTCGAGCATAGCTTATATAATAAAGGGTGTTACATAATTAAGCTCTTGCAACTTATTAACTTGATTAAGCAAGAATTGGTGATTAACGCACAAGTACATGATTAATAAAATTAAACTTATAATTAATCTCAATTATCATTAATTAAATTTGATTAAGTTAATTATTGGCAATTAGTTGTTAAATAAGCCATTAAGAGTTTGACTCACTTAATTAAAGATTCTATAATTTTAATTAAGCATTCTCTTAACTCTCTCTTCCAAATTGCCACCTAAATTCTTTAAGTAAGCCTTAATCTTTTAATTTCTCATTAAGGGCCTAATTATTCAGGGTTACTAAGGTAATTTAACATGAAGGAAATTTGAGGATGTTACATTTTCCACTTCTTAAAAGTAGGGAACATCTCATTTTTATACCTTAGAAAATAAACTCAGACCTTACAAGAAAAATCATCAATAATAGTCATCATATAGCAGTGTCCTCCATGAGAAGGAACTATAAAAGGACCCAAAGATCATAGTGAATATAATTAAGAATACCTTTTGTATAGTGAGTTACAGTAGAGAAACTAGCTTTTTTCTGTTTCCCAAAATCACAATGTTCACAAAACTCTAACTTATCGATACCATATTTACCAAGATGACCTTACTTGCTCAGAAGGTGCCTGCCCTTTTCACTCATATAGCCCAGACGCATGTGCCATAATTTGGTGAAATCACTATTAGGCAAGGAAGAAGATACAGCTACTGAGTTTGTCACAAGGGAGCCTTGCAAGACATATAAACTAAATTCGGTTAGCTTTCATTAAAACAAGGGCACCTTGCAAGACATATTCAGTTAGCTGTCATTAAAACAAGGGCAACTTTTAATACCTTTAGAACTCCACTTTCAGCTAAGTACTGCACCCAAGAGACTCAATCGTGCCTAGAGAAATTAAGTTTCGTTTCAAGTCAGGAATATAATGAACTTTAGTGAAAGTCCTGACAACACCATCATAAGTCTTGATTTGAATAGCACCTATTCTAGCAAGCTTGCATTGGGCATCATTACCTATCAAGACAACTGTCATGACCCTCCGTGGCCGTGACCGGCGCATAGGGAATTTCCATTCCCTAGCAAGCCTAAACAAAAATCTATGTAAAAACTGACAGAGTTTCCCCTAAAACTAGGACATTCCTAATTAGACAAAATCTGCAAAAATTTAACCAGGCAATCTAGCACAGCTTAAACACAATTACACATACCTATGTACATACATATAATTATAGTTTGGAAACCTTACACACATAAGGCTATCAAAAAGAGTTGTGTAGCTAAAGTAAGTTCAACAAAATAACATGTTTGCTTCATTAAGCCCAAAATGAAAAACTAGATTGATACAACATAATTCTAATCCAACCCCGAACTTTGCCTGTAGTTCATGGAGCACTATATCATCATAAGCTATTCATAGCTATACAAAAAATAATCCAAAAGAGCAGCCAAGGCCCTTCCAGTGGGCTCACCAAAATGGGACAAGCAGAAATCCTAGTGAGCAGGAGGAGCAGAACCCGCCTCAACAGCTAAATCTGAAATGGATAAGGAAACCACGGAGTGAGTTATAAAACTCAGTGAGAAATAATGTACTCATAGGTGGCATGAGACAAGCAAAAACATCCAACTAATCTTTAAATTATGAAGATGGAATACAATCACTTTCTCTCAATAAAAGAGTCTTTGAAAATATTGAGTTCATACTATGATAAAACTTCAAGGGAGATTCCCATTCCAGAAATAGCTGCCTGATTGGGTCACCCTGTGGCCTAACTCCAGCAGTAAATAATAACTGCATGCCTGTGCGTGTCTATAACTTCCGAACATGTTGGCCGACATGCCGGGCTAGCAGTCCCCCTGCTAGCTGGGTTATACAAGGTGCACCAAGGCTAATGATACTGTCATTAGCAAATAGCTCTGTTACAGTTTCTCCTTTTTGGAAAAATTTACACACAATGAAATCCTTGTCAACAAGCTCTTCTTTTAATCTAAGTTATATATTCTTACTATAACATTAATGCATGATGAGAATTTAGAAAACTTCCACATTCTAACACATGTAATTCTTAAATCTTGTCTCATGCTCATAACATTTAAGAACCACTAAATGTAAATTCTAATTAGTAAACTAGAGTTTAACATAGTTTCATAAAGAATTAAATTCCAAACTAAAAACAATATAAATTTGAATCATCTTTCAAAGTGGTTAGCAACATAAATTGGTATCATACATGCATAACTTCATATAAAATTTAACTATGAGCACACTATTCACTCACCACTAAGATCCCAAATCAAGAGCTTAAGTGGGTGTTGCCTCTGAGCCAACCGGAGTCTTCCCGGAAGAGTCCAAAGCTACAAAACATATAAAACTAACATAATAAGCTTTTAGAAATCAAACTCAACCCCAATCAACACATAAACATAAAATCCCTAATTTGAGCCCTAACCTTCTCCACCCCAAAACCCAAACTCTACTCCAAGCAACAACAATAACCAATTTATGGCTAAAAGGAAGTAGAAAGTATTGATAATTTACCTTAAAGCCTTGAAAGGAGGAGTGGAGCAAAGGAGGAGTTTTGAGTCTCCTCCACCTTCCTCTTTCTCTCACTTCAAGAAGGTAGAGAGAGAGAGCTCAAGGAAGATGATGGCGATGGTGATGATGAAGAAAAAGATGTGAGAGGATGGATTTGTGAAGAAATCCAAAGGGAGAGATGATGGGTTAAAGAGGTAAGTGAGAGTGGAAGGTTTTTAGAGAGAGGAACCTAAGAGAGAGAAAGTTTGAGTGAAAATGAGGGAGAGAGAGTCAAAACTTACTCAAAAAGTCGGACAGTGGGCGCCTAGGCGGCCATCTTGAACACACTGGGCGCCTTGACTGAAACACCTTCAATTATCCTGACAGTGGGCGCTTGGGTGACGGTTTCTAGTGCTTGGGTGCCCAAACCCCTGAAACCCAACATGCTGATAACACTGCTGGCGCTTAGGCGCTAGTACCCTGAATTTTTTTTTTTTTTTAATATACACACACATTTCTAAACATATATCTAATCCAATAACTTATAAACACACACAAAAAGGAATACTAATCTAAAATATTATATCCAATCCTAAGGCATGACATTCTCTCCCCCTTAAAGAAATTTGGTCCTCCAAATTATGCTATTTTTACCTTGAGGCTTAAATAAGTACGGATACTTAGAACACATTGCATCTTCGGATTCCCAAGTGGCTTCCTCGGTTGTGTGATTCTTCCAAATCACCTTCACTGAAGTTACTTCCTTTGAACGCAGTTTCTTTACCTGCCGATCCACTATAGCTATCGGTTCCTCTTCATAGCATAGATTCTCATCCAATTGAACCATTTGTTGTTCAAGGACATGAGAAGGATCATGCATATACTTTCGAAGCATAGAAACATGGAAGACTGGGTGAATCAAGGATAAATTGGGTGACAAGGCTAATCTATAGGCCACTGCACCAACCCGCTCTAGAATTTCAAAGGGACCGATATAACATGGGCTAAGTTTTCCCTTCTTGCCAAACCTCATCACACCCTTCATAGGAGAAACTCTAAGAAAAACACGGTCTCCAACTGAAAACTCCAATTCTCATCTTCGAATGTCCACATACGCTTTTTGCCTACTTTGAGCGGCTAAAAGCCTTTCCTTTATGATGCGAACCTTTTCCAAGGAGTCTTGGATTAAATCTGGCCCCAGAAGCTTAGCCTCACCAATTTCAAACCAACCAATCGGAGATCGACAATGCCTTCCATATAAAGCTTCAAAAGGTGCCATTTGAATGCTTGATTGGTAGCTATTGTTATAGGAGAATTCAATCAGAGGCAAGAAATGGCTCCAATTCCCACCAAAATCCAAGACACAAGCCCTTAGCATATCCTCTAAAATTTGAATAGTCCTCTCAGATTGTCCATCTGTCTGAGGATGAAAAGCAGTGCTGAGATCCAAACGTGTGCGCAGGGCCTCCTGAAAGGCTTTCCAAAAATGAGAGGTAAATTGAGGCCCCCGATCCGAAATAATGGATATGGGTACCCCATGCAATTTAACTATCTCATCAATATACATTTGTGCATACTGAACCACACTGAAGGTGGTTTTCACCGGGAGAAAATGAGTGGACTTTGTCAATCGGTCAACTATCACCCAAATGGAATCAAATCCCTTAGAGGTTCTTGGTAATCCGATGACGAAATCCATTGTGATGCGCTCCCACTTCGATTCTGGTATTTCTATTTGTTGGTGAAGACCAGCTGGCCTTTGATGTTTTGCCTTGACTTGCTGGCAGACTAAACATCGAGAAACAAAGTCACCAACATCTTTCTTCAGACCTTCCCACCAATACAATTGCTTCAGGTCTTGGTACATCTTAGTCGAACCCGGATAAATGGTGTATTTGGAATTATGAGTTTCTTCAAGAATGATTCTTCTTAATTTACTCACATCAGGCACACACAAACGGTTACCATGCCTTAAAACACCTTCTTGATCTAAGGTGAAATCAGAATTCTTGCCACTCTGAACATCTTCTATTAGCTTCCTTAACTTGGGATCCTTGCTTTGAGCTTCTCTAATTTGTTCAATTAAAGAAGATCGAGCTCTAAGATAAGCCACAAATGCTCCAAACTCCTTCAATTCAAATTGCACACCTTCTGACTCCAACTTGTGAATTTCTTCTATTAAAGGTCTTTTAATAGGAGTTATATGGGCTAAACTACCCATTGATTTCCTACTCAAAGCATCTACCACAACATTTGCCTTTCCCGGGTGGTACAATATTGAGCAATCATAATCCTTTAACAATTCCACCCACCTCCGCTGCCTCAAGTTCAAATCTTTTTGCTGGAAAATATACTTAAGGCTTTTGTGTTTCGTGTAAATCTCACAAGCCTCGCCATATAGATAATGCCGCCATATCTTTAAGGCAAAAACAACTGCTACCATCTCCAAGTCATGGGTGGGATAATTTTGCTCATGCTTCTTAAGTTGTCTTGAAGCGTAAGCAATTACCCGACCATGCTGCATCAAAACACACCCAAGACCCTTGAAGCATCACAATACACCGAGAATCCACCTGGACCTGAAGGCAAAACAAGAACTAGAGCTGTGGTTAAGCAAGTCTTAAGCTTCTGAAAGCTCTCCTCACAAGCATCTGTCCACTAAAATTTCACATTCTTTTGGGTTAACTGAGTCAATGGTGCCGCAATCTTGGAAAAATCTTTGACAAAATGACGATAATAGCCAGCTAATCCTAAGAAGCTACAGATCTCTGTGACTGTGGTAGGTCTTGGCCACTGCTGCATAGCTTCAACTTTTTTAGGGTCCACCATAATTCCTTCTTTAGACACTATATGACCCAAAAATGCTACCTTATCCAACCAAAATTCACATTTAGAGACTTTAGCATATAGATGATGATCCCTTAGAGTTTGAAGGGCAATTCGCAAATGCTGCTCATGCTCTTCTTGGCTTTTGGAGTACACAAGGATATCATCGATAAAAACGATTATGAAATGATCCAAGAAAGGTTTAAAGACACGGTTCATCAAGTCCATAAAAGCAGCTGGGGCATTGGTCAACCCAAAGGACATTACCAGGAACTCGTAATGTCCATAACGGGTACGAAAAGCAGTTTTTGGAATATCCGCTTCTTTAACCTTCAACTGGTGATACCCAGAACGAAGGTCGATCTTGGAAAAATAAGAAGCTCCTTGAAGTTGGTCAAACAGGTCATCTATGCGAGGCAAAGGGTACTTGTTACGCACTGTCACCTTGTTCAGTTGATGGTAATCCACACACAACCTTAGAGACCCATCCTTCTTTCTTACAAATAAGACGGGAGCACCCCACGGAGAAGTACTCGGATGTATGAAACCCTTGTCTAACAAGTCTTGCAACTGCACTTTCAATTCTTTTAATTCCGTCAGTGCCATGCGATAAGGGGGTATGGAAACAAGTTGAGTGTTCGGGAATACATCAATTCCAAACTCAATTTCTCTGTTTGATGGCATTGCAAGCAAATCTTCTAGAAATACATCCTAAAACTCCCTGACCACGGGAACTTGTTTCACATTTGGGATTTCGGCCTTAACATCCTTAACCACAGCAATATAACCCTCACTTCCCTTGCTTATAAGCTGTAAAGCATTAAAAGAAGAAATTAAGCTGGTAGGAGTGATACAATGACTCCCTCTATAAACACATTGTAACTGCCCAGGAATCTCAAATCTTACTTCCTTCGAATAACAATCCACTGTGGCATGACAAGAAGCTAACCAATCCATTCCTAAGATAACGTCAAAATCAACCATGTCTAAAAGCATTAAATCAATTAGGGTATCCATACCGCACACACAGACCACGCAAGATTTGAATACCAATTGAACCAAGAGGGATTGCCCCATAGGGGTACCAACCAAGAATGGATCGTCTAATTTTATGGGATGCTCACCAAATCAGGAGGCAAAGTAAGGGGACACACATGAATATGTAGACCCTGGATCAAACAACACATAAGCATTATATGAATGCACTTGAAGTATACCTGCCACTACTGCATTAGAAGCTTGAGCATCCTGACGTGTCAAAGTATAGAGGCGTGGCTATCCTCTTCCTGTCCTCCCGGCTCCTCTACCGCTGACATTCCTACCACCAGTCCCTCTACCAGATACCCCAGAAGTGGCACCCTGAGATGGTGGGGAGAAAGAAGTAGATGGAACGACTAGCGGAACAGAACCTCGACAAGATCCTCCTATCAGCTGGGGGCAATCTTTCTTAAAATGGCCCTCTTGTCTGCAACCAAAACAACATGTTGATCCCTTACGACATACGCCTGAATGCTGTTTGCCGCAACTTTGGCAATGTGGCCGTGGTTGGCCAGAATGTTCGAGTCCTGATGTACTTTGCTGTAATGTACCACCGGCTTGAGATGCTGTGATAGGAAAGTTCACTAGGTTGGGCCTAGATGGTGCAGCCCCTCCTAAGTGAACCCGCTGCTGGCCTTGAGGAACCTGAGCCTCCAGAACTCGAACCACCAGAAAAGAAACCCTTAGTCTTTGGCTTCTTAGTTGCTTCCTTAGAGGCCTTTCTCTCCATTTTACCAGACTCAATTAGCAATGCGGCATTCACTACTTCAGCATATGTAATCTTGCTAATCTAAGGAGCTAGGGTGGTGAATAAAGGATCTACCAACCCACGAATGAATCTCTCGACCCGCAATGCTTCAGTGGCCACTAGATGAAATGCATAGCGAGAGAGCCGTGTAAACTCCATGTCATATTCTGTAACTGACATTCCTGGTGTCTGCTTGAGCTTCTCAAAGTCGGTTGCAAGATTTGCCCTCTTGCTAGCAGGGAGAAATCGAGCCATGAAAATCTCTAAGAATTCCTCCCAAGTAAGAGGAGGTAAAACAGTTGACCTCCCCCTTCGGAGGGTTTCAAACCACTACCTTTGTGGTTGAACATTCAAGGACCTGAAGAGCCTTGAGAGTCTTGTCCAGAAATAGTTAAGGGTCCTCCATCATAAGATTCCCCATAAAAGTAGGGGGGTCCAACTTAAGAAAGTCTTGGACCGTGACATCTTGTCCCATTGGAGGTAAAAGTTGCACTCGTTCCGGGGCTACCGGTGTTGTAGCTGCCTCTTGGGGTTGTCCTCCAACCCGCCTCTGATCAGCCATTATTCCCACTAGAGTTTCAAAAGCCTGGTCGACTCCGCGGATCTTCGCAACCACTTCTGGCATAGCCCCAATAGGGGCAGGCTCCTCTGCTTGCCTGGCCGTTCCACCACGGCCTTTACCCCTTGCTCGACCACGACCCCTCCCTCTTAGTACTGGAGAGGGGGCTCAGTCTGACTCAGCATCAGGGGTTTCTTGATTTGAGGCTCTTCGAGCCTGAGTACGTCTCCTTGGTGGCATCTCCGCCTATTAAAAGAGAGCTTGATTAACACATTCTTAAGATTAACCAGACCAAGACAAGAATACTTAAAACAAGAATACAAGAATGAACATCCTAAAGGCCTCGAGTAGTGTCACGTCTAGTGAAAATGGGCCGACTTCCATTTACACAATCGTGACTACACCTAAGGACACTTGCTCCATGAATCACAAGGAAACCTAGGCTCTGATACCACTTCTGTCATGACCTCTGTGGCGTGATCAGCAGATAGGAATTTCCATTCCCTAGCAAGCCTAACCAAAAATCTATGTAAAAACTGACAGAGTTTCCCCTAAAACTAGGACATTCCTAATTATACAAAATCTGCAAAAATTTAACCAGGCAATCCAACACAACTTAAACACAATTACACATACATATGTACATACATATAATTATAGTTTGGAAACCTTACACACATAAGGCTATCAAAAAGAGTTGTGTAGCTAAAGTAAGTTCAACAAAATAACATGTTTGCTTCATTAAGCCCAAAATGAAAAACTAGATTGATACAACATAATTCTAATCCAACCCCGAACTCTACCTATAGTTCATGGAGCACTATATCATCACAAGCTATTCATAGCTATACAAACAATAATCCAAAAGAGAAGCCAAGGCCCTTCCAGTGGGCTCACCAAAATGGGACAAGCAGAAATCCTAGTAAGCAGGAGGAGCAGAACCCGCCTCAACGGCTAAATTTGAAATGGATAAAGAAACCACGGAGTGAGTTATAAAACTCAGTGAGAAATAATGTACTCATAGGTGGCATGAGACAAGCAAAAACATCCAACTAATCTTTAAATTATGAAGATGGAATACAATCACTTTCTCTCAACAAAAGAGTCTTTGAAAATATTGAGTTCATACTATGATAAAACTTCAAGGGAGATTCCTATTCCAGAAATAGCTGCCTGACTAGGTCGCCCTGTGGCCTAACTCCAGCAGTAAATAATAACTGCACGCCTGTGCGTGTCTATAACTTCTGAACATGTTGGCCGACATGCCGGGCTAGCAGTCCCCTTGCTAGCTGGGTTATACAAAGTGCACCAAGGCTAATGATACTGTCATTAGCAAACAGCTTTATTACAATTTCTCCCTTTTGGAAAACTTTACTCATAATGAAATCCTTGTCAACAAGCTCTTCTTTTAATCTAACTTATATATTCTTACTATAACATTAATGCATGATGAGAATTTAGAAAACTTCCACATTCTAACATATGTAATTCTTAAGTCTTGTCTCATGCTCATAACATTTAACATCCACTAAATGTAAATTCTAATTAGTAAACTAGAGTTTAACATAGTTTCATAAAGAATTAAATTCCAAACTAAAAACAATATAAATTTGAATCATCTTTCAAAGTGGTTAGCAACATAAATTGGTATCATACATGCATAACTTCATATAAAATTTAACTATGAGCACACTATTCACTCACCACTAAGATCCCAAATCAAGAGCTTAAGTGGGTGTTGCCTCTGACCAACCGGAGTCTCCCCAGAAGAGTCTAAAGTTACAAAACATATAAAACTAACATAATAAGCTTTTAGAAATCAAACTCAACCCCAATCAACACATAAACATAAAATCCCCAATTTGAGCCCTAACCTTCTCCACCCCAAAACCCAAACTCTACTTCAAGCAACAACAATAACCAATCTATGGCTAAAAGGAAGTAGAAAGTATTGATAATTTACCTTAAAGCCTTGAAAGGAGGAGTGGAGCAAAGGAGGAGTTTTGAGTCTCCTCCACCTTCCTCTTTCTCTCACTTCAAGAAGGTAGAGAGAGAGAGCTCAAGGAAGATGATGGTGATGGTGATGATGAAGAAAAAGATGTGAGAGGATGGATTTGTGAAGAAATCCAAAGGGAGAGATGATGGGTTAAAGAGGTAAGTGAGAGTGGAAGGTTTTTAGAGAGAGGAACCTAAGAGAAAGAGAGTTTGAGTGAAAATGAGGGAGAGAGAGTCGAAACTTACTCAAAAAGTGGACAGTGGGTGCCTAGGCGGCCATCTTCAGGCACCTGGGCGCCCAACAGCCTGAAACACCTTCAATTATCCTGACAGCGGGCGCTTGGGTGGCAGTTTTTAGCGCCTGGGCGCCTAAACCCCTAAAACGCAACATGCTGATAACACTGCTGGCGCCTAGGCGCCCAAATCTGGTGGCTAGGCGCTGGTACCTTGAATTTTTTTTTTTTAATATACACACACATTTCTAAACATATATCTAATCCAATAACTTATAAATACACACAAAAAGGAATACTAATCTAAAATATTATATCAAATCCTAAGGCATGACAACAACACCCCTATCAAGAGGTTCAAAAGTGGCAAACAAGTCCCTATAAGGACACATATGAGAGGTACAACCAGAATCAAGAATCCTTTCAATTTTACTCCTCTTATCAAAAATGACAACGGATAATAGAACATCACTTTCAGAATCATTTTCAATATTAGCAGGTTTAGCAAATTGTAGAGGTTTATTTTTTTCCTTCTTTTGCTTGTTTTTTCTTCAATATAAAACAATAAGAAACCATGCCCTAATTTCTTGCAATAGTGACAAGATTTATCGAATTTGTGTCCCCTAATTTGGTCTTGAACTTTTTATTATTGGTACTCTATTTTTCTTGAGTTCTATGTCTAACATTCAAACCTTCACCCCTTGTCCTCAAAATAAATTTCAAGATCAAACTTTTCTTTGGACAATAAGTTAGATTTAACATCTTCAAAGGAGAACATATCATTGTTGCCACACAACATGATTTCTTTGAAGTGTTTATAAGTAGAAGGCAAAGAGACAACCAACAAAATAGTTTTATCTTCATTTTCAATTTTAATATCCATGTTTTCCATATTGATAATAATAGAATTAAATTGATCAAGATGAAATTGAATAGAAGTACCTACAACCATACGGATTGTATACACGCACTCCTTGAGATGAAGCTTGTTTGTGAAGCTCTTGGTCATATATAAAGTTTCCAACTTTAGCCATAATGCTGCAGTGATAGTTTCGTTTGCTACTTCACGAAGAACCTCCTTGGACAAGTAAAGTTGGATTGCTAAAAGCGCATTTTCGTTAAACTCATCCCATTGCCCATTAGTCATAGAATCTAGTTTCTTTGACTACCTATCTAAAGCTTTCTCTAATACATTCTAGGTAAGAATGACCTTTATTTGAACTCACCAACTAGAAAAGCTAATTTTTCCATCAAACTTCTCATGTCAAATTTGGTAATGGTAGACATCTTTAAATTCTCAATTGAATAAGTGCTCTTGATACCACTTGTTAAGTTATATGTGCTATATGGAAGCATAGGATCAAATCCATTGGAGAATTAAAGAGAAGCAAATAGAATAATAAGAAATAATTCCACTATAAAAGAAGAGAATAAAATAAGTTCTCTAACAATGACGAAGAAAAAACTAGAAAAGTTTCTATCACAAAATATTCTCTCAAAAATGAAATTACAATTATCTAATGAGCTTGATTAAAAAACTCTAATGTTTAGCCTCCTTTTATAGGAGACAAGAATAGTTTTGACCATCGAATGAAAGTGTAGCTAAAAAATGAAAAATAACATTAG
The DNA here is from genome assembly GCA_031439595.1 of Pterocarpus santalinus. NCBI lineage: Eukaryota > Viridiplantae > Streptophyta > Magnoliopsida > Fabales > Fabaceae > Pterocarpus > Pterocarpus santalinus. The sequence goes on along the minus strand of CM062529.1, from coordinate 35,469,181 downwards.
CCATTGATTTTAATGGCTGAAAATTAGGAGAATTAGAGCCATCCAACAGCTTGAATATTTCAAAAGCTCAGTAAACACTTTTGAAAAATCAATGCTTCATAATTAGCTTTACATAGGTGCAGTTCTGAAGCATACCCATCATACGAGGTTTGCATGGGAAGGATAAGCTGCTCAAAAAAATGGCTCTTTGTCCATTGTTAACCATGTGGTCCATTGTCAATTACTATCCTCACCGATCCATGTGGATTAGTGGTGGTGTGTAACATCTTGAATTGCATATAACTAGCATTGTCAAATAATTAAATTTTTAGATACATTATAGATATACGAGTAAGGCACATCGAAATATAATTATTAGGGTAAGGTAAATTCAAGTTTCTTTTGTAGAGAAATTTTATTAAGACAAATAGCAATATTTTGCTTGTTTGAGGAAAATTGGTTTAATTGCGGTGTCTTGTAATATAAGAATTGAATTGGTAGGAATCTATACTGTAGGATGACATGAGTGTCAGTTAAAAACCCTAGAATATATGGCTAGAAACTAGCCACCCAAACCATTCTTGTTGGGCAAAGAATGGCCATACAAATTGAAGGCTCAAGAGGATTTAACTCCTCTTTGATATCCACCAATGGGATTTAACTACTTTCAAGGCGAGTTATCAAGAAATCAAAACACATATTTCTTCTCTTGTAACACCCTACCCAATATAATATTATGCTTAAGTCATAATATGACACTAGATAGTTTGTTACGTGATACCAATTTTAACTTAACTTTACCTTTGGATTATTAAGCAGAATATAATTTTTTTTTCGTCTTGATAATGAATGATCAGTTCTAATTCATTTATATGATATTTACTGTTCAGGTGAGTTACGGCATAAAAGAATGTGAGGATATAAGCAAAAATAACATTTTACCACAGTACATCCGATATTTATATAAATATCATCTCATGTATTCGCATATATAAAAGTTATGGATATATCATGTTGGACCATACACAAAAAGAACTAGGTCCATATCAGTGAAAAGTGTCTCTATAGTGGTCCTCAAAAGGACATTTCATCTAACATGAGTACATGAGAAGCACAAGAAACTACAACCAAAAGAAACCATGCTCGAGGCCCAAGGTCATAGAAGACTCCAAAAGAAGGCCAGTCTATACAATTGTTGGCTCTAGGATCTCATGAGCTCCATTAAACGAACTCCGAAGAGAGGAATTTGTTCGGCATTCAGAGTCAACGAGTGCATAGTCATCACTGGGAGCTGATGATGATGAAGAGAAGGTGGAATCCATCATTTTTGATAGATCGCTCTCAAAAGCATTCGGCTGTGCAGAAAAAGGTGGAGCAATGGGTGGATGAGCCTGGTGAGGAGGTACATGATTAGGGTGAGCCATATACAACAGAACTCCAAGAAACAGAGTGGCTGGGTCAAAGAGAAGACCAAAGAAAGGTGCAACAAAAGCCCATTGAAAGAATATGTACAAACAAACACTAGAGATAGCTGTCAGATATAAGGAATTATAATACCCTAATGTGGGTTACGGCTATTTGTCAGTACTACATCCAAAAAATTCTAAGTCTAAACCCTAGGCCTCCTTGGAGAACTATAGGACTAAGACGTTTTTATAAGATCAAAAGTCTCGATAATAGTTCCTTGGGCATCAATGAGTTTAAAAGTGATTTTTAACGAATTTTATAGAATAAGGAACTCTTTTATTTTTAATGCAAGAGTTTATAAAAATGCAAGTTTTTGAAAAATTATGCTAAAATACAAAAGTTGAATTCTAATTCCTAAGGATTTTGAATCTTTGGATATTTTAATTGAATCCAAAAGAAGGATATTCTCTTATTTATATTTATATTTTAAAGTTAATAGAAAGTAAAGTTAAAGAGGATATTAACTTGTAAATATGTATATGCAATATCTTGGACTTGGGAAGAGACTGCAAAAGGAGGAAACCAAGTTTCTGATATTGGTAATGATTACACAAGGCCTGTAATCGATTACAAGCCTCTCTATACACCTTCATGCTAAGTTTTTTCCTTGTTGTAATCGATTACATGGAGTGGTAATTGATTACAACAATTTGGGCTCGTGGTATTTGATTACTAGTCCGTGTAATCGATTGCCACGAGGCTATTGAGGGCCCATGGACGCGTCTCTCCCCTCATTTTGTGATTTCCATTCTCTCTCTACCCCTCAAACTCTCTTTCTTCTCTCTAAAATACCTTCCACTTTATTCTTTAACCCAATTATTCAAATTTTTCCATCAAATTACACCCTTTTTACTCACATAGCCTCAAATTCTTTCTTTAATCTCTATTCATGTCTTCCTCCAAAAATCAATGCTACTTGGTCTTGGAGCTTCGATGAGGTCACATCAAGACTTCCAAACCTTTCTTCTTCATTTTTCATCTCCAAAGATTCTGCTAGAGGCCCGGCTCTTGGCTTTGTGATTTTGTGGAATTAGGATTCCGCTATTGGGGTTAAATTTGTGAGTAGATAACATATCCCTATCTGATTTTCTTGTATATTTATCCTACTTATGTTCATATGCTAGTAATTATTGTGGCACTTTGGTTTGTCTCTTGATTAACTGTTTTATGATGATATTATTTCCAAAATTTGCATGTGGGACAATGATTGGTTTTCTATGAAACTATGAAGATTGCTCTTATATGAAAAGAAATGAACAGATTTTTGTGAAACTTTAATAATTGTTTATATATTAGGATTGTATTAGTTTTCAACGAATTACGATGTGAAAGTTCTTTCTTTACCAAAACTAATTTCAAAACTTTATACATGAGATGACAATACGCTTTATGTGAATCAATGCTAAAGACTATGTGAGAATAGGATGATTGAATGGTTATGCATAAAAAGGAATTGAAAACCCATGATTGAGTATTTGGCATGAGAACATTTATGATTGATGGTAAAGGAAAGACTTGGGAAAGTCTATGCCAAGATCTGCATGGTAATGGTAGAAAACATTAGCCTTGGTACACCTCGGATGATTTATTACACAGTCACACATAGTGTGGTGCGTGACGAAAAATACATAGCCACTTAAGAAGTGGTGTGTGACGAAATAAGGGAATCACATGAAGGAATAACCACCTAAGTGTGATTCTTGATGGACCATCCTGGAATAGATATTTTTCCATGGGTTTTAGAAACTTAATAATATTTGAAGCTAAGATTTTTATTTGATTTCATTAATATATATATATATATATAACTAATATTTAAAAGTTTATACATTGTTTCATGTTAGTTAGGGATACCTTTTCTCTCATTGAGTTGTAAAACTCACCTATTGTTTTTCCTCTCTTTTTAGATATAGGTATTGATTTGGGATCCAATCCCCTTGTTCCTTGTAACTGGTCTTGCTTCTTCAGTTGGCCCTTCTTGTTTCAAGGGAATTATGTAATTAGAATGGTTTTATTTTTGTGGATTTCTTAGAGTATTGTATCTCCATATTACTATAGGTAGGGTTCAACCCTTTCTAGATTATAATTTTGTCTGTGTTATAGTTATATGTATTGCGTTGGTTGAATTTATCAAATGATGGAATTACCTATTTGGATTAAGCTTGTTGAAAGGATATGTATATGTATATGTGTGTATATGTTGAACATACCCTAATAATTAATTATGTTGTGTGCTAGAGGGTGCATTCTGAGAATGTTTGGATCCCCGATGGATGTGTTTGATTATTTAATGTGCAGGAAGAGGATCTATGTTTAGGATTTATCCTAAATATAAAGGGGACTCTGTCCAATTTTTGTGAAGATTTTGTGATGAAAGGCTTGCTAGGGAACTTGTCCCCTATGCGCCGGTCATGACCCAGGTTGGGTCATGACAAAGTTGGTATCAGAGCCTAAGTTTCCCTATGTACCATGGAGCAAGTGTCATTTTGTAGGATCACATTTGTGAAAATGGAAGCCGGCCCATTTTCATGAGATGTGGCACTACAAGAGGCCTCTAGGAATGTCATATGTGTTTTGTATCTCTCATTTATCCTCTATATTTCCTTGTAGCATACACTTGGTTGAGGTCACTTCTAGAGTTATCACTCCTCTTCACCTTCAGTCTCTGCTTCAGACCTAAACCTCTTATATCAACCCATTTTCCTTCCTTGAGCAAGTCTCAAGTCCTTCTTTCCTTCCTTGAGCAAGTCTCAAGTCCTTCTTTTCCTTGTCGTTATAGTTTACTCTGTGTGTACTTTTGCTATGGTAGTGTTCTAGACTATTGATATAAGCTGTGAATTGTGAAATTTGCTATTAAATGCAAATTTGTATGTAAATTTTACATTTATTTATTAGTATTGTAGGTACTTCCCTTGTGATGTTCAAATATTTGAAATTTGAGTTGATAAATCTAAGTTCATTGTGCATGAATCTTGCCAGATTGAGTACCAAAGAGAGTAAATGTTTGATGTGTGACTATCGATCATGTACAGGTAGTGACTAAGCTAAGATGTAAATGTGATTATGTGTGTTGTATATAAATATAATGTCTGCCATGTTGCAAATTATGAACCCTCGAAGGTTTCATGCATATACTACCTATACGTGTGTATGCTATGTTTTATGACTTTATCTCTTGATAAATTGCTTGGATAAAGGAAGTTTTAGTGAGCGTGTAGGTGAAGTATTTGAATTATTAATTTGATTTATGATGAGATCCAAATGGATTTCCTGTATTGCTATAAGAATATTTCATGAACTTGGTGGTCCAAAAAGTATGCAAGTAAGCATAGAACTAGAGCAAACAAAAATAAATAAATAATAATAATAATAATAAAATAACTCATTGGGATGTTAAAGTCTTCGCCTAGACTATAACAAATTTTGGTTACAAAACATGGCTATTTTATTTACTTCAATTATATATATATATATAGCTTGAATAACTGTGTTTGTTTTATGAAGCCCAAGGCCTAGTTCAAATTATAGGGTTAAAGACCATTTTAAATATTTGAAGTCATTTATTAATGTGCTGGAATATGTTAATTGTTTGGTTGAAAAGTCTGGATCAAATTTAGGAGAAATTGTGTATTGGTCACTGAAAATTTATTTTAGAGATTGCATGAGTTTATCTGAGCTTTAGTGGTTGAAGTGTAGTGTTATTTTACATAAGCAAATGGGTGTTTTCACTACCTATATTCGATAAATTATATACTAGTTTCATTTTCAATTTTCACACCTCGTAGAATTTATTGGCTCTTGTCCTATTTGAAATATCTTTATTTTGCTTATTTCTGCAATTGGTTAGCGGTTGGAATATAGCTTAGATGTGTTATACAATCACATGAACATGTTGGGTTAACTATTGCTTAGTTTAAGAACCAGTGTTATCTTGTGGATTAATGAGTAATTATAGCTGTCCCATTGACTGGGCAGAGGCCTTGGTTTTATTTTTTGAAATGATGCCTAAATATATTAAATTTATAATGTGAATGATGCATTAGCTAGAGAATTAATCATGGTTGTATTAGAATGCCTAGTTTTATCTTGTAAAACTTGATGGAAATCGTAGTGGAGTTAGATAAACTTTATTATTCTGTTCGTGATGTAATTTCGGCCATAACATGTGTCCGCAGCAAAATAACTGGTTTTTGAAAAGAAAATAAAAATAAAAATGCCATCCAATTTTGTGCATTCGAAGAGTTAAAGTAATGGTTGATACTGGTTTGGATTGAGGCCTCACGATAAACAAGCTTGAAAACATGTAACTTATAATAATTTTAATTGATTGATCTAGAATATGATTGATAAAGTTAAACCTGTCATGCTTCATGTAGAATACTAGTTTGGAAGTGATTTGGGAAGCTTTAATGTTGAACAAAGCGATAGACTATGACTAGAGAAAACTTTTGATATAAAAATGATGAGTTAAAGGTCTGAAATTCAATGGTAATTTGGACTGTTCTACTGCGGGTGTTAGGCAGAATTTGTGTAGAAGTATATAGGAAGGAAGGTGACAAATTATTTTGAAAATTTTCTTGCTTGAGTTGTTTTGGAATTTTAATGTTGTTTGAGCTATATATATATATATATATATATATATATATATATATATATATATATATATATATATGTAGGGGAACAGGCATGCTTTGAGAAGTTTAGCTGTAATCAATTTCCATGACGCTTCATAAAAAATCTAGTTTACCTTAGTGCTCGGGCAATAATTCTGCTTGTGTTGATGATATGGGTCCCTTTAAATATTTGAATGAACTATGAGCCTAGACTACTAGTTCACCTATGAAAGCTTTACATAGGAACATGCTTTAATGCATATAGATGAATACAATTCCTCTTTTTATACATATACATGACTAGTTAGCTAGCCTAGAATGACTCTCTATTGTGACCATTTGAAACTAAATTGTTTAGTGGTTGCTTAAAGCGAAGTGATTAAGTAGAAGGTTTTGTGGCTTGCACCCTACTTGAAATTCAGGGACCGAATTTCTTAAGAGGGAGAATGTAATACCCTAATGCAGGTTACAACTGTCTATCAATACTGTATCTTGAAAAATTCTAAGTCAGAACCCTAGGTCTTCTTGGAGAACTATAGGATTAAGACATTTTTATAATATCAAAAGCCCAGGTAATAGTTCCTTAGATATCAATGAGTTAAAAAATAATTTTTAATGAATTTTAAAGAATGAGGAACTCCTTCATTTTTAACGCAAGAGTTTATGAAAATGCAAATTTTTGAAAAATTATGCTAAAACCTAAAAGTTGGATTCTGATTCCTAAGGATTTTGAATTTTTGAATATTTTTATTAAATCCAAATAGTGGTATTCCCTTATTTATATTTATGTTTTAAAGTTAATGAAAAGTAAAGTTAAAGAGGACATTAACTTATAAATAAATATGTGCAATATCCTAGACTTGGGAATGGACTGCAAAACAAGAAAACCAAGTTTCTGATGTTGGTAATGGATTACACAAGGCCTATAATTGAATCCAAGTCTCTCTGTACACCTTCATGCTAGGTTTTTTCCTTGTTGTAATTGATTACATGAAGTGATAATTGATTGCAACAATTTGGGTTTATGGTAATTGATTACCAATCCATGTAATCGATTACCATGGGGCTATATAGGGCCCGTGGATGTGTCTCTCCCCTCATTTTGCGATATCCACTCTCTCTCCACCCTTCAAACTCTCTCTCTTCTCTCTAAAACACCTTTTGCTTCATTCTTTAACCCAATTCCCCAAATCTTTCCATCAAATTACACCTTTTTACTTACATAACCTTAAATTCTTTCTTTAATCTCTATTCATGTCTTCCTCCAGAAATCAATACTATTTGGTCTTGGAGCTTGGAAGAGGTAACACCAAGACTCCCAACCCTTTCTTCATTTTTCATTTACAAAGATTCTATTGGAGGCCTGGCTCTTGGTTCTGTGATTTCGTGGAATTAGAATTCTACTATTGGAGTTAAGTCTGTGAGTAGATAACATACCCCTAACTAATTTTCAAATATAATTATCCTACTTATGTTTATATGCTAGTAATTTTTGTGGCACTTTGGTTTGTCTATTGACTAACTGTTTTATGATATTATTTCTGAAGTTTGCACATGGGACAATGATTGGTTTTCTATGACACTATGAAGATTGCTCTTGTACAAAAAGAAATGAATGGATTTTTGTGAAACTTTAATAATTGTTTATATCTTAGGATTGCATTAGTTTTCAACACATTATGACATGAAAGCTCTTTCTTTACCAAAACTAATTTCAAAACTTTATACATGAGATGATGGTATGATTTATGTGAATCAATGCTAAAGGCTATGTGAGAATAGGATGATTGAATGGTTATGCATAAAAAGTAATTGAAACCCCATGATTGAGTATTTAGCATGAGAACATTTATGATTGATGGTAAAGGAAAGACTTAGGAATGTCTATGCCAGGATTTGCATGCTAACGGCAGCACACATTAGCCTTGATGCACCTTGGATGATTTATTACATAGCCACACACAGTGTGGTGCATGACAGAAAATACATAGCCACTCAAGGAGTGAAGAAGATGAAGAAGAAGAAGAAGAAGAGTGTAGAAAGAAGTTAGAGGATGAGAGACTTAGAAAGAGAATGAGAAGTCATAAAATGAAATGGATGTGCATGTGTGTGTGTGTGTGTGTGTGTGTGTGTGTGCGGCCACAGGTATCCTATAGGTGGGGGGAGATATTTTCTTAATTTTCTGTGTATAAAAGATTAAGGGGACAAATTAGATGATAAAGGAGACAAAGGGTAGTCAACTCTTACAAAAAGTAACTTTGTCTCATGCTTTATGCTTTAATGACATCATCAAATGCTTTATTATCTAGTTGACTCAATTTGAATTTGAATGATGTGATTAAGTGCTCTTGCAACTTAATTAACTTGATTAAGCAAGAATTAATGATTAACTCATAAGAATATGATTAACAAAATTAAACTTATAATTAAGCCAATTATCCTTAATTAAACTTGATTAAGCAAATTATTAATGATTACTGCTTAATTAGGTTATTAAGAGTTTGATCTACTTAATTAGAGATTCTTTAATCTTAATTATGCATTCCCTTAACTTTCTTTTCCAATCACCATATAAATTCTTCAATTAAGCTTTAATCCTTTAATTTCTCATTAAGCACTCAATTACTTAAGGTTACTGAGATAATTTAGCATGAAGAAAAATTGAATATGTCATAGGATTTTTTAGATTAATGGATATCTAGGGTTTATGGGGCTACTAAGATTTCTTATGTTATCCTTTATTTGAAGTTGTATGATGATAATATGACTTAATTGTAGTGATTTAAGATAGAAAACCTTGGTTTGGGTTGAAGATTAAATTAAAAGATCAATAGAAAACACAAACAGAGAAGTTCTGAGAGGAACCCTAATACACCATCCATACAATGAAGTTAATAACTCAACATACAGGACTCAAATTTGAGTAAAAATAATTTTATATGAAACTATACTTCAAGAGAAATCCAAACATATAAATTATAAACCCATTGGATTTAAAATGAATTAATTATGATTTTTTGAACTCTTTGTCTTGACTAGAGTGTAATGTGTAGGACGTAACTCACCCTATATAACTTCAAATTAATCGAAACTACTTTTTTTAGAAAGCTAATACACAAGAAGTTATGTCATAAAAATTTCAAAATCAAATCACAAATGGATTTTTCCCAATAATTCTTTGAATATGACCTATGCTCTATTCATATTGAAACAAGGTTGCCGAATTTAGGAGCTCATAACTTGAGCTCTAGTTATCAATTGGAGTAAAAATTCTTAGGATTGAAAGAGGGTCCAAATATCTTCATTTTGATATAAAATTTGGATGAAAATGATGAAAAATGAATTTTTAGTGATTTTCTAAAGTTAGGTGCACAAGTTTATTCTAAAACAGGGTAGTCTTACGTAAAACTTAAATAACTTAAGTTATACACTTCAAATGGTAATGGGACCAAAGAGGTTTCAAAATGGACCAATAAAGCTACAATCTATTAAATTTTAACCAAAAAATGAATTAAAATGAAATTGTAGTGCAATTTAGAATTTCAAGACAGATTTAAAGAAAATGTGATCACTTGAAGCCTTTATGCCTTAGAAGCTTCGTAAACCATAAAGAACCAAAGGGCTAAGTTATGTATAAGATTTCTTATCAAGAATGAGAAGCCATTGATATATTGTTATGATGACTCTGATTCTTGTGACTGTCTGGCTAAGATTTATACTATTTGTATATCAAAAAGCCTCATGTTTAAGCTATTATGCTACTGGATTTTTGACAGAAATATATGAATTATGTATCATGATTATAAATTCCTTAAGCATATTTTTATTCATGAATATATGAGCATATGATATGTATATGTGAATGTGAATTCAGACAGTATGTGAATAAATGAGATGAGATCCCTTCACTTGGAGGCAATTATTAGGTCCCTCCTTGTAAAGACAATTAAATAGATACAATATGAGTCTCTTTACTTGGAGGCAGTTGCATATTAAGTCTTTCTCTATGAAGGCATGTAAAACTATGAGGTACTTTTACCGTGGTGGCAATTGGCCAAAATGAGATCTCTTTCATGTAGAGGCACGTGGATACCCAAGTAGGCTAGTACTGTGTGATGACAGTCACAAGTTGAGCTCACTCCTAGATCAATCTACCCAAGGGTAGTAAAGGTTAAAGAAAGCTAAAGAAAAACCAAGAAAGATAAGTGTACTTGCATGAGTGCATGATATGCATCTGCATCTACATATGTATAAGTTATATTCTTTTTATTTTTGTTATGAAATTGCTCTTTTAATTGTCAAATATGCGAATAAAATGAACCTGTTTTGGAAGGATATTTTGAACTATATAAAATGAAATTTATAGTTGTTATGGCATGATCACTTTTTCTTCAATAAACTGAAGCAGGTGGAGATAATGATAATGATCCCGTATATGATAATCTAGGATATCCTATTAAGAATTTATAATTTTCACATCTATATATATTCTCATCTCATCTCTAGATAACTCAGAAGATATTGAAGATGGTTATCCTAGACAAAGTTAATTGAAATTGGAAGATGGCCAAAAGTTACTACGAGACAAGATCCATTTATTTATTTGTAACAATTTCTAGGAGTGATACTATGACTTAAGCATAGTATTGTGTTTGGGAGGGTGTTACATTATTAGTTATTAGGAAAAAAATGGTTATGCTAACTTCATTAAACTAGTAATGAGCTTAAGATTTTATGTGTATAGAGTATAAAAAAATCGATCGGGTATAGACTACATGATATTAAGTATAATTAAATATAATAATCAAGTGAAATTTTAATCATCTATGTTATATTCATCAGTCTTAGAATATATATATAAATATATATATATATATATATATATATATATATATATATATATATATATATATATATATATAAGGGATTGCTCATGTGGAGGTTAGCAAGTTTTACATTTGCTGTGTACCAAAAATCTAATCCATGTATTCTATGGGTGTGTTTGTTTGGAGTTATTTTGGCAAAAAATTACTTTTTTATCCAAAAAATTTAGTTTTTATATATTTGGATAATTTTTTAAAAATAATCCGATTATCAAAAAAACTGTTTTTAGCTTTTTTGTAGAAGCTGAAAAGAATGGTTTTTGAAAAAAATCAGATTTCAATTTTTTCAGTTATCTATTGGTGTGTTTGTTTGTGCTTTTTAGTAAAAAATCACTATTTTTATTGTTAAAAATCAGTTTTAAATATTTGGATAAAATTTTAAAAATAATCGGATTCTCAAAAAAATCAATTTCATGACTTTTTGGAAAAACTGAAAAGAGTAACTTCTGAAAAAAAAAATCAATTTTCAGCTTTTTCTGTTATACATAAAATTTAAGTTTCAAAATCACTTTTTTCAAAATCTGAAACAAGCGCACCCTTTTTATGTTTCAAAATCACTTTTTTAAAAAATTTGAAATAAATGCACCCTATATCTATTTGTAAATATGGATAATTTTGTAATTTCGTTTGATCCATATTAATTACTATATTAACTTTTATCTCACCTAATTAATATCTATTTTCCGTTGTTTATCCCCAGTAAAATAATATTTTTTTCTATTTTCTCCTACCTGAATAATATACAAATAATTAAAATGTTAAATAATATTATTATATGCTGGATAAATATAAGTTAACACAATTTTATAAAATATTTCTTTATAAATTAATACTCGATAAATATAAATTAATACTAATTTAATTAATATAAAAATTAAATTGTAAATTAGTCCGAGTTAGACGGTTAATGTGGGAGGATGTCTTAAATCTCATATTATTTTATTTTTATTTTTAGATTAACTATGATACAGATAAAGTGTTATATTTGGTGTAGTGTAATTACATGCATGGATGGCGGAAGTAGTTAACCCTCTATGTAACATGCAAAGAAGGAGCACTTAAAAAAAAAACAAAAAACAAAAACCACAAACAAGAAAGGAAAGTCATAGATTTTTGAGAAAGAATAATAAAGTTGTACTATTTTGTTTACAAATTTTATACAGAATAAATTTTTGAATTAGTACTAAAATATAGTATTTATTAAACATATAATAATATTAATTAAATTTTTAATTATTTGTATATTATTCAGTTAGGAGAAAACAAAAAAAGAAAAATATTATTTTAGGGTATAGAAATAAAGGAGAGTGGATATTAATTAGGTTTGATAAAAGTTAATATAGTAATTCCATGGTATAGATCCATAATCAACTCTAGTCACATCTAGCCCAGAATCCCTATTTTCTTCGTTCGAATGAAAGGCCCAATTAGGTTATGGTTTCTCTTATTTTCACTAGTTTTAATTACCATACCTGGATTAGATTGATGAAACATGCTTTAATCTTTAAAAACAAGTTCAAATTCATGAATGGAGCAATTTTTAAACTAGAGGAGTTCAATCCAATGTATGATGCCTAAATACACTAGTTACTGTATATTTTTATTCCCATGGACAAGTTCATACTTTTCTAATGAAATGATCTTTATGTGTTAAATGTGTAATGATGACAAGGACAAACTCATGCACTATGATGAGAAAGTTTAAAAAAAATTAAATAAAAATTATCTTAGATTTTGTCTCTTTGGAAACTAATATTTAGATTTGATAACTCTATATTTTCATAAATTTTGTTCAGTTATGTTATTTTTTTTTAACTCAAGTTTATATTATTTTAATTCTTATGCATCTCTATATTTATTATGAATTATGTATAATAGTAAGCAAGTAATTTTAAAAGAAGATATTTAAAATCTGTCACTAGTTGCCAAGAAAGTAAGGGGATATATATAAAATTCTTTTATATTAGCTGCCTTTCTTAGTGAGGCATAAAGTTGTCAATTAGATCCAATTAATAATCACTGTTGATTATCAATAATGTAATTAACAATAACTACTTATTATAAAAAATATAATTAAGTAATAACCATTGATTATCAATAATATAATTATAACGGTTAACCTAAATTTCTTGTTATTTTATTCATTTTGAATTTATTTAGACCAATAACATATGTTTTTATGAGTACTTCAAATATGAAGTTTTTATACCTTAGCCATTTACATTGACGAGTTAAATCACCTATCTGTTTAGCTATTTTCATTTATATAAAAATAAAAGATTCAAAGTAAATAAATGTATGCACTCAAAAGCATAATTATATTTCTTGCAAAATTTTAAATCTCAGAAAATGCAATAAATAATTTTTCAAAAGAAAAATAATACATAAGTATTTCAGCAAATAATTTTGGAAAATTTTTAATATAACAATTTAGTTTTATAATAATTACATTTAAATTAATTATATTTATTTTTTTTTAAGATTTTGTGTCTGTAGATATAAATACTTTTCATGTAAATAAATAACCACTTATAAGGTAACAAAAGTCAAATAGAATTTAATACAAATATAATTAATGTCCATAATTCACTTGGGTGAGATATTGACATCTTTGAAAAGTTTGTGAGAATTTATGAAAAAAATCATTGAAAAAAAATACCGCCCTCCCTCCCCCCTCCCAAAAGCTTTCTTCTTATTCTTATTCTTGGGTAAAGAAAAATGAGTAAAAATTTGTACTAAACAAAATGAATAACTTTAAAGTAAATAAAGGTATGGATTCATATAAGCATAATTCATTTGTGGTCTAAGATATTCTTAAAAGGTTTTGATGAAAATTATAAATGAAAAAAATAAAAAATAAAAACCAAAAACAAATTTATTACTCTCTACCCCTAGTTTCCCCTTTTCTTCTTGAGTAAGCAGAAGTGGTAAAAATTTACATTAATTAAAATAAAGAAATTTGGGATTCATAAGAATAATTAATTTTAAAGAGAAATGTTTAAAATATTTTATTGAAAATTTATCAAGTACAAAAAATTAATTACTCCTTTCTTCTTGGTCTTATGTAAGGATCATACACCTAACTCTAAAAAATATATAGATATAAATTCTTTTATAGCAACTCAAATCTCCTCTTCTCAATTGAAAAAGAAAATGTTAATCCCCTCCTCATACCTATTGTTTTTTTAGTTTAATTATATTTCATGCAAAATATAAGCTGAAACCCCCTCCTTCCAATACAAGAAATATCATTCAATTGCATGAAATTGCGACATGTGGCATCATAACATTAAATAGAAGTAGCTCTCAATTGTATAGATTATAGATTAGTAGTCTAGATAGTTATAAGAATAATAATAATAATTAATCATAAAGTAAAGAAAAGGAATGCGGATACATAAAATTACTTGCAGAAAAAAAAGAGAAAGGAGCTTAGATTATTACACTAAAATTAATCATAGAGTATTTGACTATATGATTCGATGACTATATGAAAAAATGTTACACTAATAATTAACGTATCAAGATTAAATTTATATTAGGGTAAACTTAGATTGTATAATTAAACCCCAACAATGGTTATTATATTTAATACATTACTCATCGCATGTAATATAACAAAACTAGCATGGGCATAGTTACTCTACAAATAATGTGTTGATTAGCCACACTTAAAAATTACGAGTAGTGCGGCTAATTGATCTCCTAACATGTGCTTTTGATGTGGCTATTACATGTGTCGGGAGCTGTATCGTTTAGCCCGACTTTTAACTTTCATTTAACTACACTTATAAAGTGTGGTTAATGTTGTTGTTTAGTCACATACACATTCTCATTTAACCACCATTGAAAAGTGTGGCTAATGTCACTTTGTTTTTTATTTGAAAAAAATTAGCTTCTAAATTTTAATTCAAGGAAAAGCACGCAGGAGATATATATATATATATATATATATACACACACACACATGTCACAACTAGGATCATGACGGAATGATGAAAAAGAGAAAATAAAAAAATAGAGTTGCCACTAAGTTTTATTTAAATTGAAAAAACATTGGAAAAAATCTTTTATTTAGAAAACGGTCTTTCAAAACCAAATCTAGATTCCAGAGTCAGTTATGCACAGGGAAAGGTAGGAATTTAATTCTATAGCACCTCCTAATGTAACACCCTATCAATTTAATATTATACTTAAGTCATAGTATGAAATTTAGTAGATTGTGTTATCGTGTTGATACTCTACTTACTAATTTCTTACCATGTCGCGTTCCCTTTACTTTGTTTTATTTTTAAACGAATGAAACGACGCGCTGTATATGACAGATGTGACCAACATCACAGAGCGTAACACAATTTAATAAAACATGACAGGAAATATAAGAATCAGTAATATATCATCAACTGTATATATATGTGTGTGTGTGTTGTGTGTGCGCGCGTAGTAGAAGCCAACGCTTCAGATTATGTACAGATGAAAAAGAGGATACAAAAGTGGGGCCGGTGTGACAAAAGAATATAGGGCCCATGTCAATTAAAACAAACCTACAAGGTCCTCTGAGGACTAACTGCTCCAAGTTTATGGCTCAATACTATACTGCCAAAAGAGAGCCATGCTGTACAATGTCACCCATGGCTGGGACCTACTCAGTCAGGTAGCCGTTGGCCATACTAGGCTCGGTTGGTGAGTAGTCTATGCTAGGTCCAGAGGAGGAGGATGATGAGCTAATAGCCTCCGCGGAATCACTCTTGGAGCTAAGTGGGATGTTTGGAATCATCTGTGGAGGTGACTCGGGCGGAGGACTGGCAAGTGCGGCAGGTGCTGCTAGTGTTGGAGGAAGGTGTGCCATATGTAGCGGGACTGCAAAGTATGGAGCAGCAGGATCAAAAGCAGGGTGGAATAAGGGAACAACAAAATTCCTATTGCTGAATAAGCAGAGATGGAAATTACAGGAACCGACTATGTACAGTGAATCCACGAAGGGATCATGGTGGAGTTGTAGGTTGGGAAACTCAATAAAAAGGGTAGCGGTCGAATCCATCACTAGCGTCTGAGAATGATACAGAAATACAGAGCGAGGTGAGAATTTAAAGAAATTCTCAGTAGGGTTTGTATGATTGACGTCACATTTATTCTCAGTTGCCTCGTGTAACACCCTAATAAACCCATACTACGCTTAAGTCGTATTACGGCGTTTTATTAGTTGTTACTTATGCTCGTGGAAAATTAAACTTCACTTGAAATTAAATTATGCGGAAAATACGGTAAGAATTTTTTTTTTGAAATACGTTGTCGCTTTCCAGCGTTTTGAAAAGTAAAGCCTTGAGCGAGAAGTCAGACAAAGAAAGAGCGTGTCACGTAAGATACATGACCCATTCTCATAAAATAAGAGAAAGATAAATAAATAGTAAATCACAAACACATTGCATTACCTAACTAATCATTACATCCACATAGGTTCATAATATTTATATACATACACATATATAACAACATTACATCGAAGAAAGCTCATGGACGGGCCATGATCCAAATTGTAGGTACTAAATACAAACTCCAATGACAAAGCTCATCTCAAGACGAAGTATACGAAGATGCAAAGTGACGATCGCTATAAGTCCCAAAATAGCTTCGTCTGGTGTCCCACGCCGTCCGTCCGCTCACAGTGTCAGGGATCCATGCTCTACTCCACCGGATGTGCCATCGGATTCTGGTGACGATGCGGAAAAGTAACTAGAGTGAGAAATAAGATTTCTCAGTAGGACTGGAACCCAACACGGAGGTGTCATCGTCATCGTCCCAGCCACTTCGGTTTTATAATGAAAACAATGAGCATGTATAGGGTTCAGTTCTTAGGTTTTCGAAAACATGAATATCCGAAGTGGATTCAATTTTAACATACTCTCTAATCATTTATATCATAACATACATGGGCATAAGTATAATCACATGAAACATGCATGACTGTACTATAAGCTTCTCTTAACTTTTTTCTCTTTAAGGGTTTGGACCGAAGTCCCTTTTCTTTTCTTAACTTGACTTATCTTAAGTCCTTTTCTTTCCACCCACTAAACATAAGTGGTAATGAGCTCATACCGTGGCCGTCACCACCATAGAATTTCGGTACTTACACTAGCTGGGTCATGCCATGCCTCATGTAAGCCCTATCCCCTATACTCACACTAGCTGGGTCATGCCATGCCTCATGTGAGTCGTGGGTGAGGGGAACTTAAATTAGGTCACCTTCCCTTTTGAAGGATCACACTTTATTGAATCTTTTCTTATTAAACTTATGATGCAAAATATTTCTAAGTCCACAATTTCTACAAAATTTCGGCAGCATAACGGCTAGACCGAAACTTCCCAAAATTTTGCCAAACAGAATACCAGTATCACAGCATCATATCATATCATCATATCATCGTTATCATTACATCATTATCACATCATCATCATAATATCATGCTTGCAACATAAACATAGGCACATTCTCAAGCAAAGTTTTTATGAGCTTAGCTTAGCAAATTTGGTGCAAGCTTTTAATTTAGGTTACCTCTTGGATGTCCTCTTTTAATTGTTGTAGGGCCAATTTTATCTAATATACTTTTTGATACTTTTTAGGTTGAGTTATGAAGGTTTTCTAATACTTAGTATAAGGGTATTAATGTCTTAAACTTATTCTTTATTAACCTTTAACTTTTATCCTAACCAGTTTTACTTTTACAGTGGGGCAGTAACTTCAAAAATTCACCATAATTTCATATTTTACTCTTTTATTTCGAATTTTGGTATGCTTACACTTCTCCGAGTCTATTTTTAAACAAAAGAAACCCCACTCAAAAATTCATTTTGTAGCTTGAGTTATGCAAATTTTATTCTGACTGTTCAGATTTGAAAGTTCATCTCAAGTCAGTGACTTTTAACATTTACTGTGAACTCCTCACAAAGAATCTGACAAAACTGTTTTATGGAGATGTTCCCCTATGTCTTAGCTTTCTAACAAGCTTAGTTCCACTCAAAAATGTTATGTATAGCTTGAGTTATGTACATTTTATTACCTACTGCCCGGACAGAAACCCATCCAGGAACAGCAGACTTTAAAAATTCATATTTCTCTCATCTTAAGGCCAAATCTCGCATATTTTATATGTATGAAAAGCTCTTTGAGTCTACTTTCACAGAAAATTAGTTTTATTGAATTTTGAGTTTTGTAGAAATAAATATACCGAACGCCTTACAGACTGCCAGAATTCCAGATTAACCCGTTTTTAAGTTTTACATAATAAACTTGTGGGAATGTTGCTATACCACTTTAAATCACCATTTTTATGTTTTATCTCTTTACCATACCCAAAGTTTCAGTCACCAAATTAGTATTTTACCACAAAATAGAGCAAGATACATAAAACCATCAAGCCACATATTCTCATTTCAAGATAACATTTTTCAACAAGACAAGAAAACTCATAGAGCAAGAAATGGTCATGAGACCTTGAAGCAAGTCCTAAAACCACCTAGCTATGTAGAGCTTAGGAGTTCTAGAGCTTGAAAAACATGGAGGAGAAAGGGGTTAAAGTCACTACCAAATGAGTTTTTCTTGGAAGCTTGGAAGATAAAGTGGTTGGAGATGGCCTTCTTTCTCTTGAGCTTGATATTGGGGCTTGTGTATGAGTGACTTTGTTTCTCCAAGGACCAAAAATGGTGGTCCTTGAAGGGATGATGAGTGTGGTCATAGGAGATGAGGGTGATGGTGGTAGAAAAGTGAGGACTTAGGGTAGGAAAACAAGAAGAACAAGAAGAAGAGTAGGAAGGACAAAGAGAGGTTTAGAGAGAGGTGAGAGCTTTGTGTGTATTCTTGAGAGAGGAAATGAAAAATGAATGGAGGAGAGAGGGAGGGCTGAAGGTGGCGCATAAGGAGGGAGGAAAGTGAGGTGACTTTTGCTTCTTACACAAGCCAAGGAGTGGGAAAAACCATGGGGCAAAAGGGAGTGTTGTGTTTCCTTTGAGTCTTGGTACTTGGGTAAAAGGCTTTGTGGTGTTTTTGTCAATTGGTTAAAAGCATGAGCTACCTTTGGATTGGCATTGGATAATTGTGATCACTCCAAGTGTCACAATCTTGATGAAGGAGAGTACAACTCTTGTCATGACTTAAGGGTTCTACTAACATGGACTCTTGATCTAGTGGTGTATGATGAGAAGGCAATTGAATGGTTAGATGTGGCTCTTGCTTTGACCAAACTTTTAAACAATAATTAAAGGGAAGTTTCTATATCTTTATAATTGTTATACTTATCTAAATGTGAATTAATTCAATTGGTTTAATTATGCCATTAACACATTTTTATCGAAAAGGATTTTTCCTCCTTAATTATGTAAAGAAGATATGAGGATTAGTTTTCATGTGATTAAGATGTGATGCTTATGTGCTCTTAGTTAATTAGGCTAGATTACCTTGATTTTATATTCTAATTCATGAATTAATAAGGGTTGGGCAATTAGGCTTTTAAGTATAATCTTTAATACATTATGCTTCAATTGTTGAATTTTCTAATTAATCATTGACTTGCACTTATCTTATTGACTTGCCTTTAATTTACTAAGCCCTTGCTCTCGAGATTAATCAATTAATTTTTCAGTTAATCGTTAACCTCTCTAATTAGCCAGGATCACAGAGCTAATTAGCTTAAACAAAAATTGGGGATGTTACACCTCGGCTTTTGTTTAATTTTGAAAACACGGGATCAAGTTGAACTATCCATATTTAATAAGTTTAAGAAAGCGTCTGGTTCGAGGCAAGGTTCAGTTTTACTTAGGACAATGTCAGCATAATTTAAACTATTAATAGTGATACATAGAATAATGAGCAGAATAAGCAAACTTACAGCAATAAACAAATATAGCAGTCAAACTGTGATCAGCATATAATGACTATTCAATGCAACCATGCAAAATCTCATTCTTTGAACTTATCTTCATAAACTTTTCCATTTCTTGGTCCCCTGTGAGTTCTTGGCCATTTTAGACTACTGGGTAATAGTCTGCTTATCAGGATCGAGCTCATTTCTATATAGGAATGCCGGATTTACTTTCCCCAACCTTCCCACTAATCTACTCCCCTTAACTTTTATCCGGGGCTGGCCCAAGTATTATGGAATTTTTATCATAACATAATCTTTATGTTCATCATAACATAGCCTTTGTGAACTTCATGCAAAATGCACATGGATCTCAATATATATTATAACTCATGCATAAGACTTACCGAAGTTTCGGCAGTATAACAGAATGTGTCCGCTTTCCCATGAATAGTGCTAGTCATTAGAACAACAAACTCTCAGAAATCTCATAACATTTTATTCATATTTCACACATCAAATTCATGGCACAATCATTGTAATTAAAAACATGGTTGTTATCTCAACACTTACATTCAACCTGATTTTTGTAGATCAGGCCATAACTTCATTTCAACTCATCTAAACCTCAATTTTGGATATGTTAGAGTACTATGTGTCTATTTTCTAGGCTCATTGGTACCACCTCATTTTGACTTGTATAGCTCAAGATACTCAAGTTTTATCCCGTCCTGCCCTGCAGCTAGCTAGAATTACACACTTAAAAATAAAAATCCAGTAAAAATTGAAAGCCACCCAAATCATACCAAATTGGTATCATATTAAAGCTAACAGGACAAGCTTTCATTTGCAAAAAGTTCCATTTTATCTGCTTTAGTAGGGCTCGAGTTATAAGCCCATAGATTTGACCTTCCTGAACCACCCTATTTTGGCCTAGTTTGGACATAGAGCAACTTCCTTGAACTACTGGGAGCAGATGGGACCATAACAAACTCGGAATTTCATTGTGGGATGTTCTCCTAGATGTAAGCTTTCCAAAAAAGTTCATTTCACCTAATTTGGAGTTGTGTAGGGTGAGTTACACTCTCTTCAACTCGCACTACCTGAATAAAAGTCCTAATTCCTAGGTCAAACTTCAAAAATTCATATCTCTCTCAATACTAATTCAATAGTCTTATATTATATATGTATGGAAAGCCCTAAATATCTAGTTTCATCTAAAAATAGTTTCATCAGATTTAAATGGCTATAGGCCGAGTCGTACACTCTGCCGTACGGACTGCTGAGGAAATTTGGTTTTCCAGCCCCTCACATCTTCTTATTCTCACCTTTTCCTATTTTTTAATCAATCAGATTTAAACACACAAATAGCCAACAACCAGTCAAAAATCTTCATATTCATTCATCAATCACATTAAGAAGCGAGACAATAAAGCTAAAAATCATCCACTTACAATCAGAATAACCAGAACAAAATTAAACCCCTACCTTCTTGTGTGTCATTTTGCTAAGTGTTGAAGGTTGTTTGAGAGGAGAAGAGAAGAGGAAAATGAGAAGAAAAAAGGGAGACTGAAGTAAAGAGAGAAAGAGGTGTCTAAGTCAGCTGAATGAAGAAAGAAAAATCTGATTTCAACATAAAAAGAATAGATGGAATTGTGAGTGTTGATTGGTTAAAATTCTTGTGGCTGATTTCCAGCCATGCTTCCTTCTATTTGTGGCTTAATGTGGCTTAATTGTTCTCCAAGCGAAATGAGAACTTGTTTGCACTCTGTATGAACTCGGAACTCGTTTCTGTGTAAAGTCGGAACTTAGGTCCATCTTATTTGAACTTTAAGATTAATTAGCATATCGGAACTCGAATCACTTGGAAATAGATTATTAGATTGGAAATCACAGCAAACAAATCACCTTAAAATCGGCGGTCAAAGACAAGGCTATGAAATGTAAAAGAATTAAACTCGGAACTTACATAAACTTGGAAGTTAGTATTAGGACATAAAACCTTATGTACACGGGAATCGAAACTTCAATAAACTCGGATATGGGTAATCACATCCATTCTGTTTGGACCTTAAAGGTTAAGTCGGAAATCAGAAATTATACCATTTTATTTGAAGCTTGGGAATAAAGTTGGAGATCGGAACTCGTGTAAATTATGGTCGAACTTGGAGATCAACTTAAAGATCTGAACTCGGGTCCATTCTATTTGAGATCAACCCGGAGGTCAGAAATCGTGTACTCTGCACATTTCATTGGAAACTCAAAGTCATAAGTCGGGAGTTATGAACATTTCATTTAGATTGGAGGTGAGGTCGGAGATCGAAAATCTTGTTCATTTCACTTGAACCTTGGAAATAAGGTCGGACGTCGGAACTCGTGACGGATGTTACAATACCACCCTCCTAAAAAAAAAAATTTTTCCTCAAAATTTAGTATTTTAGAAGAGTTCAAGATACTCTTTCTTCATGTCTGCTTCTAGTTCCCACATATAGTCCTCCGCATCTTCTCTTCCCCATGCTACCTTTACTAAATGCATGGTTTTGTTTCAAAGTTGCCTGCTATTTCTGCCTACGATCTGTAACGGTTGTACGTGGAAAATCAGATCCTCTTTTAGTTGTACCGACACGGATTCTAGAAAGTGTGTAAGGTCAGGCTGATACTTTCTAAGTTGAGAAACATGGAAGACATCGTGAAGATTTGATAGATGTGGAGGTAAAGCGATTCGGTATGCAACTGATCTGATCCGCTTCAAGATTTGGAAGGGATTGATAAAGTGGGGACTTAGCTTCTTGACCTTAATGGCTCTACCTATCCCTGTCGTAGGCATAACCTTCAGAAATACATGGTCTCCTTCTTGAAATTCTAGAGGTTTCCTCTTGGTATCCGCGTAACTCTTCTGATGACTTTGAGCGGCAAGCATTTTACTTCGAATCTTCTTGATCTGCTTAGTGGTCTGTTCGACTAAATCAAGCCCCAATAGAGTTGATTCTCCTATCTCATACCAACACAATGGAGATTGGCACTTCCGTTCGTACAATGCTTCGTAAGGAGCCATGCTGATGCTAGTGTGATAGCTATTGTTATATGCAAATTCAGCTAGCGGTAAGTATCGATCCCAATTCCCACGTTGCTCCAATATATAGGCTCGTAGCATGTCTTCTAAGATTTGAATTGTTCTCTTCGTTTGACCATCTGTTTGCGGGTGATATGTAGTGCTTAGGCACAACTTAGCACCGAACGCTTTTTGTAAAGCCCCCTAAAACCGTGAGATGAACCTTGGGTCTCGATCAGAGACAATGGTTGAAGGGGTTCCATGCAACCTTATAATATCTTGAATGTACAGCTGCACCAATTTTTTCGACGGGTAATTTGCTCGAACGGGTAGAAAATGAGCAGATTTGGTTAACCTATCCACGACAACCCAAATAGCATCATATCCTGTTGGCGCTTTTGGTAATCCCATTACAAAATCCATGGAGATACTCTCACACTTCCAATCAGGGATTTCCAAAGGTTGTAACATCTCGGAGGATTTTTGATATTCCTCTTTTACCTTCTGATAGGTCAAGCACTTGCTTACGAAGTTCACCACGTCTGATTTCATGCCTAGCCACCAAAACATTTTCTTAAGGTCTTGATACATTTTAGTAATGCCAGGATGTACGATGAATTCACCTTTGTGTGCTTCATCCAAGATCCTTCCTCAGAGATCATTCCCCTCGAGTACACACACTCTGCTATGATGCCGCCATATGCCCTCTTTATCTTGAGCAAAACCCGTTAATTTCCCTGAATACACAAGACTGATTGTATGCTGAAAATTAGCATCCTGCTGTTGTGCTTGCCGAATCTGCTTCTCAAAGTCACTGGCTATCTTAATTTGGTATAACTGAATGGTCTTAGGAGTCATGAGGATTCCCAAATTAAGATTTCGGAAGCTCTCAATAAGCTCGGTCTCTTTTATCATCATCCAAGCTGCCATCAAAGATTTCCTGCTCAAAGCATCTGCCACAACATTTGCCTTGCCTGGGTGGTATTTCAATTCAAATTCATAGTCCTTAAGAAGTTCCATCCACCTTCGCTGCCTCATATTTAATGCTTTCTGATCAAAGAGGTACTTCAAACTCTTATGATCAGAAAAGACCTCGAACCTCACACCATAAAGGTGATGTCGCCATATCTTGAAGGCAAATACTATTGCTGCTAATTCAAGATCGTGTGTAGGATAATTTCTTTCATGTGGCTTTAATTGTTTAGAGGCATAGGCTACTACTTTCCCGGTTTGCACCAACACGCATCCTAATCCTTGCTTGGAAGCATCACAATAGACCTCAAATAGTCCATGAGGGTCTGGCAAGGTTAACACTGGTGTCGTGGTTAACCGTCTTTTCAAGTCTTGAAAACTCTGCTTGCAGTTCGATGTCCATTCGAATGGAACATTCTTCCTGGTTAGCTTGGTCAAGGCAAGGCTATTTGAGAAAAATCCTTAACTAATCGCTTGTAATATCCAGCTAAGCCCAGAAAACTCCTAACTTCACTGACTGTGGTTGGCCTCTCCCAATTTAGTACTGCTTCTACTTTGCTGGGGTCTACGGAGATCCCCCCCATAGGATACCACATGGCCAAGAAATTTTACTTCTTACATCCAAAATTCACATTTGGATAACTTAGAGTTTTCTTTCTCTTAAAATTTGCAGAACTAGCCGCAAGTGTTCCGCGTGCTCCCGCTCTGTCTTCGAATAGACAAGTATGTCGTCGATAAAAATCACTACAAACTTGTCCAAATATGGGCGAAATATCCCCCATGAATATTGTTGGTGTGTTTGTTAGCCTAAACGATATTACAGTATACTCGTAATATCCGTAATGAGTTCGAAAGGCTGTCTTAGGGATATCTTGTTCTTGGACTCGAATCTGATGATATCTGGAATGCAAGTCAATCTTGGAAAATACTATTGCACCCTGCAGCTGGTCCATGAGGTCATCGATTCTTGGTAGTGGATATTTATTCTTAATCGTTACCTTATTCAGCTGTCGATAGTCCACGCATAAGCGCATGCTCCCATTTTTCTTTTTGACTAATAAGACTGGAGCTCCCCATGGCGATGCACTTGGCCGTATGAATCATTTTCCCAAAAGTTCCTTGATCTGTTTCTTTAGTTCTGTCAGCTCCAGAGGTGACATCCGATACGGAACTATAGATATTGGTCCTGCACCTAGAACCAACTCGATGGTGAACTCAATCTTTCTCTCAGGAGGGAATTCAGGAATATTTTCTGGAAAAACATCAGGATATTCCTTAACAACTGGAATATCCTCCAATTTTTGTTCAACTTCCATCACATTAGCTGATAGCAGGATGTATCCATGACCCTTCAACCCACTACAGTTTACTAATAGAGAGTTTAGAAAGAAGAGTGTTGAGACTTGGGATTTAGAAGATGGCATAGAGGAGAATACCACCATCTTACCAGAGCAGTTGAGCATGACTCGATTGGCGGAAAGCCAATCCATGCCCAGAATTATGTCAAGTCCAAACAGAGGGAGAGAAATCAAATCAGCTGCAAAGGTTCTACCCCTTAATTCGAAGAAAAACATTAATGCAAATTTGACTCATTTTAACAGGGTCATTGGTAGGAGTAGAAACCAGTAGATCATAAGATAATTCAGAAATTGGCAACCGCAAAACAATCACACAGTCATGAGAAATAAATGAGTGAGAGGCACCCGAATCATAAAGTACAATTAGAGTCTCACTATCCACTTCACAGGTACCTTGGATTAGTCCCTCGGACTTGTCAACTTCTTCTGCATTCATCATAAAGACCCGTCCTTGATGTTCGGGTTTAGACGGCTGTGGTGGATTCCTGGTTGAATTCCTAGTTGGACACTTATAAATTTTGTGGCCTGGCTTGCCACACCCATAGCAGACATTCTAGCCTGCCAAACACGGTCGTTCACCGTGGTTCTTATCACATTTTGTGCAAGTCGGGTCCGGAAAAGACCTCTGGGACTGCTTGCCTTTATTGCCTACTAGTTGAAATCTTCTCTGCTATCGAAAATTGGGCTTGAATCTTGGGCCTTGCGGTGCCAACCCCTTCTTGAAGCTACCACCAGATGCCTTAGCTACAGCAAGTTTCGAGTTGCAATCTTCCACAAGCCAGCATTTATTTACCAACGTGGGGAAATCTCTAATCTCCATTGGCCCTATTACGGTGAGAATATCTTCTCGTAGCCCTCCTTCGAATTTGACGCATTTCCAAGCCTCATCTGAGTTTCTTTGATAAATTGTAGAAAATTTACATAACTCTTCAAACCTGGAAATATACTCGGATATCGTCTGATTTCCTTGACAGAGCTGCATAAATTCTAGCTCCTTGGCATTTCGAACCGAGGCAGAAAAGTACTTCTGATAGAAAACATCTCTAAACACCGTCCAGGTAACCACTGTCTGAGATTCCTCAAGTAGTCTTCATACGCTATTCCACCAAAACTCTGCATCTGCTTTGAGCATGTAGGTGGCAAAGGTCACCTTCTGATGATCCGAATAGTCTAGGACAGAGAAAATCTTCTCCATAGCCCTGATCCATTCATTAGCCTTATCTAGGTCATAAGCTCCTCGAAAGTTGGGGCGGGTTTGCCTTCCTAAACTCAGCAAATTTAAGGTAATCCATGTCAGCACCAGGGACATGTGGATTTCCTCCATAATTTGCCTCAGGTTGCCTACCTTATTGATCCATCATCTGGTGAGCTGCTATAGCCTATTCTCGAATCGCATGAGCTATCTCTCGTATCATGTCCATGAGGTCAGCAGGGTTCTCTTGAGCGGGTTCCGCGCGTGGCCTACCTTGCCTTCCGGAAGCCATTAAGTTCTGAGCACACAAAACAAAAGTTATTGAGTTGATCAGGCTCAATGCTAAGTCTAATGTGCTAGTAAATAACAGCCCACACGGTTAAGCACTTCATACACATGCACATCTATAGCTCAACTGTAAAGGCAAGATCTAGTGCATGTTGTTAGCTAAAAATACAGAATATATGCAAAGCATAGTCAGTCCAATCCTCAGGCCTTAGCTAGGATGAACTGCTCTGATACCAAAAATGTAACACCTTACCAATTTCATGTTATGCTTAAGTCATAGCATGAAATTAAGTAGATTGTGTTACCGTGTTGATACTCTACTTACTGATCTCTTACCATGTCGCATTCCCTTTACTTTGTTTTTTTTTTTAAACGAATGAAATGATGCGCTGTATATGACAGACGTGCCCAACATCATAGAGCGTAACATAATTTAATAAAACATGATAGGAAAAATAAGAATCAGTAATATATCATCAACTATATATATATATGTGTGTGTGTGTGTGTGTGTGTGTGTGTGTGTGTATGTGTGTGTGTGTGTGCAGTAGAAGCCAACGCTTCAGATTATATACAGATGAAAAAGAGGATACAAAAGTGGGGCCAGTGTAACAAAAGAATATAGGGCCCGTGTCAATCAAAACAAACCTACAAGGTCCTCCGAGGACTAACTGCTTCAAGTCTATGGCTCAATACTATACTGCCAAAAGAGAGTCATGCTGTACAATGTCACACACAGTTGGGACCTACTCAGTCAGGTAGCCATTGGCCACACCAGGCTCGGCTGGGGAGTAGTCCATGCTAAGTCCAGTTGAGGAGGATGATGAGCTGGTAGCCTCCGCAGAATCACTTTCGGAGCTATGTGGGATGTCTGGAACCATCTGTGGAGGCGACTCGGGCGGAGGACTGGCAGGTGCGGCAGGTGCTGCTGGTGTTGGACGAGGTTGTGCCATATACAGCAGGACCGCAAAGCATGGAGCAACAGGATTAAAAGCAGGGTGGAATAGGGGAACAAAAAAATTTCTGTTGCTGAGCAGATAGAGACGGAAATTGTAGGAACCAACTATGTACAGTGAATCCACAAAGGGATCATGGTGGAGCTGTAGGTTGGGAATCTCAATAAAAAGGGTAGCGGTCAAATCCATCACTAGCATCTGAGAATGATGTGGAAATACAGAGCGAGGTGAGAATTTAAAGAAATTCTCAGTAGGATTCGTATGATTGACGTCATATTCATTCTCAGTTGCCTTGGCTTTTGTTTAATTTTGCAAACATGGGATCAAGTTGAACTATCCATATTCAAAAAGTTTAAGAAAGCGTCTGGTCCGAGGCAAGGTTCAATTTTACTTAGGACAGTGTCAACACAATTTAAACTATTAATAGTGATACACAGAATAATGAGCAAAATAAGCAAACTTACAGTAATAAACAAATATAGCAGTCAAACTGTGATCAGCATATAATGACTATTCAATGCAACCATGCAAAATCTCATTCTTTGAACTTATCTTCATAAACTTTTCCATTTCTTGGTCCCCTGCGGGTTCTTGGCCATTTTAGACTCCTGAGTAATAGTCTGTTTATCAGTATCGAGCCTGTTCCTATATAGGAATGCCGGGTTTACTTTCCCCAACCTTCCCACCGATCTATTCCCCTTAACTTTTATCCGAGGCTGGCCCAAGTATTATGGAATTTTCATCATAACATAATCTTTATGTTCATCATAACATAGCCTTTGTGAACTTCATGCAAAATACATACGGATCTCAATATATATTATAACTCATGCATAAGACTTACCGAAATTTCGGCAGTATAACGGAATGTGTCTGCTTCCCCATGAATAGTGCCAGTCATTAGAATACCAAATTCTCAGAAATCTCATAACATTTTATTCATATTTCACACATCAAATTCATGGCACAATCATTGTAATTAAAAACATGGTTTCTATCTCAATGCTTACATTCAACCCGATTTTTGTAGATCAGGCCATAATTTCATTTCAACTCATCTGAACCTCAATTTTGGATATATTAGAGTACTATGTGTCTATTTTCTAGCCTCATTGGTCCCACCTCATTTTGACTTGTATAGCTCAAGATATTCAAGTTTTATCTCGACCTGCCCTACAGTTAGCTAGAATTACACACTTAAAAGTAAAAATCCACTAAAAATCGAAAACTAGTCCAAATCATATAAAAAGTATCATATTGAAGCTAATAGGACAAGCTTTTCATTTGCAAAATGTTCCATTTCATTTACTTTAGTAGAGCTCGAGTTATAAGCCCTGAGATTTGACTACTTGAACCGCTCTGTTTTGGCTTAGTTTGGACATAGAGTAACTTCCTTGATCTATTGGGAGTAGATGGGATTGTAAAAAACTCGAAATTTCATTATGGATGTTCTCCTACATGTAAGCTTTCCAAAAAAAGTTAGTTTCACCCAATTTAGAGTTGTGTAGGGTGAGTTACATCCTCCTCAACTTGCACTGCCCGAATGAAAGTCCTGATTCCAAAGTCAAAATTCAAAAATTCATATCTCTTTCAATACTAATCCAATGGTTTTATATTATGTATGTATGGAAAGCCCTAAGTGTCTAGTTTCATCTAAAAATAGTTTCATCCGATTTAACTGATTATAGGCAGAGCCGTATACTCCACCGTACGGACTGCTGAGGGAATTTGGTTTTCTAGCCCCTCACATCTTCTTATTCTCACCCTTTCCTATTCTTTAATCAATCAAATTTAAACACACAAATAGCCAACAACCAGTCAAAAATCTTCATATTCATTCATCAATCATATTAAGAAGCGAGAAAATAAAGCTAAAAATCAGCCACCCACAATCAGAATAACTAGAACAAAATTAAACCCCTACTTCTTTGTGTGTTGTTTTGCCAAGTGTTGGAAGTTGTTTGATAGGAGAAGAGAAGAGGAAAATGAGAAGAAAAAAAGGAGACTGAAGTAAAGAGAGAAAAAGGCATGTAAGTCAGTTGAATGAAGAAAGAAATATGATTTAAACATAAAAAAGGTAGTTGGAATTGTGAGTGTTGATTGGTTGAAATTCTTGTGGTTGATTTCTAGCCATGCTTCCTTCTATTTGTGGCTTAACATGGCTTAATTATCCTCCAAGCGAAATGAGAACTCATTTGCACTTTCTATGAACTCAGAACTCGTTTCTGTGTAAAGTCGGAACTTACGTCCATCTTATTTGAACTTTGAGATTAATTAGGATATCGGAACTCGAATCACTTGGAAATAGATTATTAGATCGAAAATCACAGCAAATAAATCACCTTAAAATCGACAGTCAAAGACAAGGCTATGAAATGTAAAAGACTTAAACTCGGAAGTCGGGAATGTTACATAAACTTGGAAGTTAGTATCAGGACATAAAACCTTATGTAAACGGAAATCGGAACTTAAATAAACTCGGATATTGGTAATCACGTCCACTCTGTTTGGACCTTAAAGGTTAAGTCAGAAATCGGAAATTATACCATTTTATTTGAAGCTTGGGAATAAAGTTCGAGATCAGAACTCGTGTAAATTATGGTCAAACTTGGAGATCAACTCAGAGATCTAAACTCGGGTCCATTCTATTTGAGATCAACCCGGAGGTCAGAAATCGTGTAAATTGCACATTTCATTTGAAACTTAAAGTCGTAAGTCGGGAGTTATGAACATTTCATTTGGATTGGAGATGAGGTCGGAGATTGAAAATCTTGTTCATTTCACTTGAACCTTGGAAATAAGGTTGGAGGTCGGAACTCGTGGCGGATGTTACACCTAATACATCCATAGTTAAGACAGTTACCTTAAGTAAATTATGTAAATTAATTCATAACTTGACAATGTTTATTTTCCCTTTAAAGAAAGATTGGAATTTAACAAAAGATATAGAAGAACAATTAGGAAAACTTAATTTTGGCTTGATGGGTATTGCCCATTCTTATGTATCCTCTGGTGCAATAAGGAGCTCAAAACCACATAGTTCTCTAGAAAATAGTTGTGGGTTGATTGATTTCACTCAAAAGATACAAATTTAAGGAATTCATGAAAATAATTTTGATAAAACATTTTTTTAAAGCAAAAATTGCTCTTGCATAAGGGTCAAATTAGCACTAGACTATTCAATGAACCCTTATGATTCAAAAATGATAAAGGAAACACCAACTTCTCAATTACCATCATTGATCATTATGCAGATCAAAAGATTTTGGAAATATTATTTTTTCAGAACCATTGGGAATAAATATTCATGAAAATATTAGAAAAACACATTTGACAAAAATTTTTTGGTGAAAACATTTTTGCTTAAAAACATGTATTTTTCCACAAAGTCTAAGTTAGCACTAGGCTACTCAACAAACCCTTATAATTAAAAAATAATGAAGAAAGCACTGGTTACTCAGTCATTATTATTGCTCATTATGCGGATTAAAAGGATTTTGGAAAAAAAATTTTATTTTTTATTTTTTTCAAACCATTGGCAATAAACATTCATGAAAATATTTAAAAAACTTTTGCAAAAAATTTTGAGTTAAAAACATTTTTACTTAAAAGAAAATATGCTCTTGCACAGGGTTTAAATTAGCACTAGGCTACTTAGTAAACCCTTATAATTCAAAAAGAGTGAAGGAAGCACTAGCTACTCAGTTACAATTATTGATCATTGCGTGGATTAAAAATATTTTGGAAATATTATTCTTTATTTTTATTTATTTTCAAATCATTGGCAATAAAGATTTATGAAAATATTTAAAAACATTTCAAAGAAATTTTGAGTTGAAAACATTTTTATTAAAAAAGATCTGCTCTTAATAGGGTTTAAGTTAATACTAAACTACTCAATAAATCTTTATGATTCAAAAATAGTTAAGGAAGCATTGCTATTCAATCACTATTGTTAATCATTGCATGGAATTTCTTTAAAAGTTTCTTTTATATTATTTTCTATTTTTTCAAAAAGACAGAAAAATTGTAGAGCTGAAGTGGAGGTGCGATTTCATGGCAGCGGTGCTCAGAGAAGAGGTGGTGGCGGCGTCGCAGGCTCGTGGTGGTTCGAGGGGGAGTTTGCTGTGCAGTCCAACGTCGAGGTAAGACAACGGTAATAGAAGGTGCAGTGGCATGTGGCTGAGGGGTCTCGTGGCGATGGTTAGCAACTAAGTGGAGGGGCTAGTTATGGTGGTTGAAAGGGACGATGGTGCTATTCGTGGCGATGGCTCGCAGTGGTGGGCAGCGAATGGTGGCATACATGATGGAGCAATCCGAGGTCATGGTGGTGGAACAAAGCAAGACGCGGCGGTGCGATGGCTGGGGTTGATGGCTTGCAATGGTTGAGGCTGTGGGTGGCTCCTCTATTGGATTTTCTCCACCCCCCCTCCTTTTTTTCTTCTTCTTTTGATTCATTGGTGTTAGAATTATATTTTTAGGATGGTATTTTCATGGGCTTTTGCTTTAAAGGAAGTGGTTTTGTTTCTATGGCATGAAGTGGTGGTGTTTGGCTATGAATTTGGGTGTTTACTGGCAGTTGAGGTCTTGCTTGGTTCTATTTTTGTGTTTGATTTTGTAGATGGTAGATGGTGCTGGTGGTAGTATCTTGTTTTGGTTTTTTCAGGTTGGTTCTTTGTAATGGGCTGTGATTTCGGTTGATGGAGTTTGTGCGTTTAGTTCCAGTTTTTGCCTTTGTGTATGTATGATGGTTTTTGGCTATGGTGGTTACTGGTTAGGGAAGTTTCACTTGGTGAGTTGTAGTTTTCATTGCTTTTTTATTTTTTTTGGAAAATAGAGAGGATGAGGGTTTTTTCAATAGGGAAATAAAAAACTAATAGTATTTCTCAAAGAAATTGCAGCAAGCAAAATCATGATTGGAAACTACGAATCATTCCTTGTCTGTAGGCGGGATGTATGTAAAATGACATTGTTGAATGGCTTTCTTTCCTCACTTTGATGCTTTCTACTCTCAACAACTCTTGTCCCTTTCTGTCTTCACTCTGTGTTCTGAATGGAGTAGAACTTACTTTGTTCACTCTCCATTACCAATAGAAAACTCCATTTTTGCACTATCTTCTTTTCTTCTTTTTTTGGTTTCTTCTCAGAAGCTCTCACTGCACTCTTTCACCTTTTTTTTCTTCTCTGTTTTGCTATTCAATTTTTCTAGCCACTTATACACCCATGTGATCTGTGTTAAGGATAGTTAGTTACTGTAGATATACATTTGAATTAGTCTCACATGAATCTTAGTTGTTATATGCTCATTCTTATCCTTGTATAGCTGTAGTGCTAATCTATAGGAATCTTATAACTACTTCCTTTATTTGTACAACACTTTGAACTGATTCGATATAGATCAGAATAATTCATTACTCTATCCTTCATATGGTATTAGTAGCCTTAGCTTAATAGCATTGATCCAAACCTATTCATGGCCTCACCAACCATCTCTGATAACACCTCTCCCGCTGACACCAATCCTGATCCCAACCCTGCTACACCCTACCCTCAACCTAATCCTCGTTGATTTGTTATTGTTCTAAATGTTCCACATTTTGTCAAGCTTAATGTTTCCAATTACCCTGCTTGGTGCGTTCAAATGAATGCCTTACTAGTGGGCTATGATCTAATTGGATTCATCAATGGATCTACCATTTGTCCAGCTGAAGACAATCCAAATTATCAATATTGGTTGGGCCAAGATCAACTTATTTTACATGCCATCATTTTTTCGGTGGATCATCAGATTATTACAATGTTGGGCAATGTGAAGACATCTAAGCAAGCATGGCATGTGCTTCACAAGTCCTTTGCCAGCAAAACAAGGGCACGGATCCTATTTTTGAAAGAGAAGCTCTCACGATCCACAAAAGGATCAAAGAACATTGCTGAATATCTGTAGCAAATAAAGTCCATTGCAAAGGAGCTAACCATCATCAATGTTGCCGTAGGTGATGATGATCTTGTCATTCACACCTTAAACGGATTTGGCCCTGAGTATAAGGAGGTTTCTGCAGCACTAAGGACTCGAGAGCATGCCATTTCCTTTGATGAGCTCCACCGCATGCTATCTGATTTTGAGACAAACCTCCAGTGCAATGAAACTTCCTTTGACAACTCCTCAGTGCTCACAGCAAATGCAACCTACAAAGGCAAACCCTCCTCCAAATCTTGTTCCTCTCACACATCATCTGGTTCTCAAACTTCTGGTCATTCCATATCTCCAACTAATAACAAATAAGTTGTTTGCCAATATTGTGACAAACCTGGTCACACCCCAAAAGTCTGCTCTAAAATTTATGGCTATCCCCCGAAAAATGCCTCCCAGCCTTCTGCTCATCATGTGAATTTCACACCAGTGGCTCTTAACAATGATTGGATTCTAGATTTTGGAGCAAGCCACCATATTACTCCTGACCTTGACCAGCTGCATCTCTCTCAACCATATCATGGATAGGATCAACTGGTTATAGGTGATGGTTTAGCATTGCCAATTTCTCACATTGGTACTTCTAAATACTCAACTCCTTCTCATATCCTTCACCTCTCTAACATTCTACATGTTCCTAATATTGCTCGCAGTCTTCTTTCTATTTCTCATTTATGCAACACTAATCCTATTTTTGTTGAATTTCTTTTTTTTTTTTGACCATTTCCTGGTTAAGGACTTGAAGACAGGGGTAGCACTCATCAAAGGACCACATAAGGACAGTCTCTATCATCTCTCCTTGCCAACCTCTCTTCAGGCCCATACCACCACCCTTTTACATCCATGGCATCATATTTTTGGACATCCATCTTCTCGTATTCTGCATCATTTACTTTCCAAGCATCAAATATAGGCAGCACATGAATCTCCTTGCTTTTCGTGTAGTAGCTCTAAAAGCCACAAACTTCTATTTGTTACTTCAATAGTGTCAAGTTCTAGGCCTTTAGAATTAGTATATTTTGATGTATGGAGCCCTGCTCCCACTAGGTCTCTAGACGGTTTTTGTTACTACTTAATTTTTGTAGATCATTGCTCCAAATGTTTGGTTTTATCCTTTGAAAAATAAATTTGATGTTTCTCTCATTTTTCCTAAATTCAAGAACATTGTTGAAAAATTCTTCAATTTACCTATTGTTTCATTTTATTATGATAATGGGGGGTGAATTTCTTAAGGTGAGACCTTTACTTGCACAACATGGTATCTCACATTTCACTACACCTCCACACACACCAGAGCACAATGCCACAGCTAAACGGCGGCATTGACACATAGTCGAAACTAGATGCACACTCATGCATTATGCTCATTTACCATCATCATTTTGGTCTTATGCATTTCATATAGCTGTTTATCTTATAAATAGAATGCCTACACCCACTCTTCACATAAAATCACCTTTTGAGGTCATACATCATTCTACACCCACTCACTCAGACTTGAACTCTTTTGGATGTCTATGCTTTCCATGGTTGCGCCCATATATCCATACCAAACTACAAACCCGATCCACTCCCTGCATTTTTGTTGGTTACTCTTCCTCTCAATTTGCATACTTATGCCTCGATCCTAAAACAAATAAGCTATGCACCTTTCTTTCCTCAAAACACCAGAACCTCCACCTTGTCAGCTCATAGACTAGTCTATGCATTATACTCTTCCTTTATCCAATCCACCACCCATTGACCCTCCAATTGAACCCCCGGTTGAGAATAGTCCTTATGTACCTGCGACAGTGCCATCTCAATCTCCAGATTCTTTACCAGGTAATCCACCACAACCTTCTTCTTCCTTACCACCCTCTAAGCCTAAACCTCCTAAAGCCTCACAAAACTCCACCATGACCACTAGATCACAAAACAACATTTTCAAACCCAAGAAACTTTACACAACAATAAAACACCCTCTACTTGAAAATTTAGAACCATCCAATGTGAGAAGCCATGAAATTTTCTCATTGTGCAAAGCAATGGCTGAAGAATTTGATGTCTTGCTCTAGAATGGTACTTGGTCCCTTGTACTTCTGATTAGAAACCAAAATGTTGTTGATTGCAAATGGTTGTTTCACATAAAGGAGAACCCCGATTGCTCAATTCACAGATATAAAGCACGCCTTGTTGCTAAGGGGTTTACACAAACTCCTGGGATTGATTTCCATGAAACTTTTGCTCTTGTAATTCAGCCACAAACAGTCAAGGTCATCCGTACTTTAGCTCTTTGGAACTCTTGGTCTATGCATCAACTAGATATCAATAATGCATTCTTACAAGGTAAATTGACTGAAACTATCTACATGTGTCAGCCCCATAGGTTTAGCACAACCTACACCCTCATTATGTGTGTCAATTGCACAAAGCCATCTATGGATTATGCCAAGCACCAACGGCCTGTCATGAAGCTTTAAAATCATTTGTGACTACGTTTGGTTTCTATCCCAGCAAAAGTGATCCCTTCCTTTTCATTTATTCCCATGGTGATACATGAGCTTACTTCCTTGTTTATGTAGATGATTTATTAATCACAGGGAATAATGACAAATTTCTTCAGTCATTTATCCAAGCGTTGGCAACATGTTTTTCATTGAAAATTTTGGGTGTATCTCATTACTTTCTGGGTGTTGAGCTAATTCCTAATGTAGGCGGATTATTCATGTCTCAACATAAGTTTATAAGGGAAATCCTAAAGCGTTTTGACATGCATGGAGCCAAGCCAGCACCAACACCATTGTCCTCAATAGCCAAGCTCGCTCTCAATGATGGAATTGCCTCTACAGATGCAACAACATACCGCCAGGTTATTGGAGCCTTACAATACTTGAACATGACCAGGCCTGATTTATCTTATGCTATCAACAAACTTTCTCAGTTTATGCATGAGCCTACAACCACACACCTTTAGCATTTAAAAAGGCTCCTTCGATATCTCAAGTCAACCATCAACTTTAGACAGCAACTTCACAAACCTTTTGTAACATCCGCAACGAGCTCCAACCTCTAACTTAGAGTTAGGAATATAGTGTGCATAATTTTCGACTTCATCTGGGAAACAAGCGTACATGGTTTTCGACCTCCAAGTTTATAGTTTAACCAAAATGGTCACAAGTACCGACCTTCGAGTCAAATTTAACGAGTTCCGACATCAGAATTGATTTCCAGGATATACACGAGTTCTGATATCTGAAACTATTTCCAAGAGCTTTTCATTTCTGTTGATGTTCCCGAGTTTGAGCTTAGGACCAACTTGAATTGAGCTCCGGCATTATATAAGTTCCGACTTCCCGATTCTTAAGTGAATGTTTTGATTTCCGACTTCAAACTTCCGATCTTCGAGATTGATTATTGGACCGAGTTTCGGAATTATATGTATAGGAGTTTTATGGGCTAGTGCTTGACTTCCGAGATGCGAGTATAATATGATTTGTTTGCTGTGTGATTTCTGACCTCCGACCTTATGTTCCAAATAAATTGTAATTTCCGACTTCCGACTTAACCTGCAAGGTCCAAACAAAATGGATGTGATTCCCGATATCCGACTTTATGTTTTAAGGAAAATGGACATGATTTCTGACTTCAAGCAGAATAGAGATGAGTTCCGATTAAGATACAATGGTGGCGAGTTCCACTTTTAGGTGACATGGAGAATAATATAGCCACAAAAGAGGGGGACATGATTGAATTTTACCCACAAAGATTTCAATCAATCAAAACTCATAAAGCCAACTACCTCTTCAATACTTAAATTAGATTTTTCTCTTCTCCCTGCTGACTTACGTCTCATTCTCCTCTGATTTCAGCCTTCACGTTCTCTCCTTCTCTCAACCATCTCCAACAAACCTTCAAGCTTCACAAGGTTCCATCAACCTAAACTCAAATTCAGCAAGATCACATCTAAAGGAGGTAGGATTCAATTTCTATTCTCAATTTCTTTGAACTATGGTTGTATGATCTTTCACTCTTCTTCACTTATTTGATGATATATTGGATATATATGATGGATTATGGTTGGATTAATATGGAATCTTGAGTTGGAATTAAGGATTAGAAGGAAGAAATTAGAAGAAGTGGAGACTTGGAATGCTGTCTAAATTAAAGCCGTTCAAATTTAGTGGAACCATTTTTATATGAAACTAGACGTTCAGGGCTTTCCATACATATATCATATAAGGTCATTGGATTAGTATTGAGAGAGATATGAATTTTTGAAGTTTGACCTGGGAATCAAGACCATCATCTGAGCAGTGCGACTTAAGAAGGGTGTAACTCACTCTACACAACTCCAAATTGAGTGAAACCAACTTTGATAGAAAGCTTACACATAGAAGAACATTCTATAAAAGACTCTGAGTTTGATACAGTCCCATTTGTTCCTAATGGTTAGAAGAATTTGTCCTATGTCCAAACTGGCCCAAAATGGGACAGTTTAGGAAGGTTAAATTTTAGGGCTTATAACTCGAGCATTACTAATGCAAATGGAATGGAACTTTTTGAAAATGAAAGATTGTCCTGTTATCTTTAATATGAGATCAATTTCACATGATTTGAGCTAGTTTTCGATTTTTAGTGGAGTTTGA
Organism: Pterocarpus santalinus; assembly: GCA_031439595.1. NCBI lineage: Eukaryota > Viridiplantae > Streptophyta > Magnoliopsida > Fabales > Fabaceae > Pterocarpus > Pterocarpus santalinus. The sequence goes on along the minus strand of CM062529.1, from coordinate 35,430,967 downwards.
CTTTTAAGTGTGTAATTCCAGCTAGCTGCAGGGCAGACTAGGATAAAGCTGAAATATCTTGAGCTATACTTATCAAAACGAGATAGGACCAAAGAGGTTATAAAATAGACACATAATACTCTAACATATCCAAAATTGAGGTCCAAATGAGTTAAATAGAAATTATGGCCTAATTTACGAAGACCGGGCTGAGTGAAAGTGCTAAAATAGCAACTATGCTTTAAATGCAACTAATGTTCCTATAAGATTGATGTTGAGTTGTGATGCTTTAAATGCAACTAATGTTCCTATGAAATTGATGTTGAATGGTGAATGAGGTACTATGAGTTTTCTGTAAAATGTATTGTCTGAATACTGGCACTATTCATGGGGAAGCGGACAAGTTCTGTTATATAGCCGAACTTTCGGTAGAATTGTAAAGAAGGTTATGAGTATTTCTATGTTATGAATATGTATGTGAAAATCATGTATGCAAGGGTATATGAAAATAAATGACGAAGTATATGTATGAGTGCATTCAACATATCTATGCTTGATTATGTATAAGAATGAAAGCATATAAATATATTGAATGTGGGTCCCTTCACCGGAGGCAGTTATGAGGTCCCTCCTTGTAAAGGCAGTTAAATAAAATAAGACTGGGTCCCTTCACCCGGAGGCAATTATAAGGTCCCTCCTTGTGAAGGCAGCTAAATAAGATAAGATTGAGTCCCTTCACTTGGAGGCAGTTGCATATTACGTCCGTCCCTGTAAAGGCAGTTAAAAGATATAATAAAGATTCCATATTCCTAAGGAACGTGACATGGCGATCACGCTCTGATGGAGTATGACATGGCGATCATAGTCTGGAATGTGGCATGTAAAGATTCTATGATGAAAGATATGATGATGAGTCTATATTCTTAAGGAACGTGACATGGCGATCACACTCTGATGGGGTATGACATGATGATCATACTCTAGAATATGGCACGATGATCGCATACCCTAAGGAATGTGACATGGCGATCATATTCCGATGGAGTATGACATGGCAATCATACTCTGGGACGTGGCAGGAAGAACATATTCCTAAGGAGTGTGACATGGCAATCACGCCCCGACGGAGTTTGACATGGCAATCGTACTTTGGAATATGTGTAACAAGAGAAGAAAGTAAAGAAAGTAAGCTCCCCTTACCTACAACTCACATGAGGCAAGGCATGACCCAGCTAGTGTGAGTATAAGGTATAGGACTTACATGAGGCATGACATGACCCAGCTAGTGTAAGTGCCGGTAAGCTATGGGGGCGACGAATTAAGAGAAGCTTATAGCACAGCCATACACGTGTTATGTAATCATAATTGTAACAATGCACACTATTATGATATCCCGAGTTTTATTGAGGCTGAGCTTGTTCTATCTATTTATGCAGTGATTTTTATTCTAAATATAAAATATTGCCAATGTGACTTAAGTGCATGAGATAAAATAAATTCTGCTTCGGACTAGATATTTTCAAACTATAAAATAGAGCAGTTCGCATAATGTATTCACTTTTTATAATAAACCGAAGCAGCTAGAGATGATAACAATGACACGGTATAAAGCTTCTTAATGAATCCTACTGAGAATTTGTAATTCTCACCCTTATATTTATTTCTGTGTTACCTCCAGATAGTTCAAAAGATTTGAAGGAGGCCCTTCGAGGCAAAGTTGGCCAAAGGTTGCTGCCAAACAAGGTCCGATTAAGTAACAGTAACAACTCTCAGGTGAGGTAGTATGACTTAAGCATAGTACTGTACTTGGGAGGATGTTACACTTTCTTCCTTTGATCTAGTTGTATACTCTAATGCTGATTGGGGAAGTAATGCTGATGACTGCACCTCCACTTCATCCTATTTAATTTTTCTTGGTGGGAATCCAATTTCATGGAGCTCAAAGAAGCAAAAGACAGTGGCTTGCTCATCCACAAAAGCAGAATATAGAGCTATAGCAACAACAATATCAGAAGTAATGTGGTTGAAAAATTTGTTAAATGAACTTTGCATCCCGTTGTCTCATCCTCCTCTTCTGCTATGTGACAATATTGGAGCCACCTATTGTAACATCCACCGTTTTTTTCGCTTAATTATTCGGTTTATCGAATAATTGAGAATAATTAAAATTCGGTTAAATAATTATTTAGAATCAATTGATTAGCAATTACTTGAGTTTAGATATGAGAGAATTAAGTTAGAAGTATAAGAGATTTCATAAAATTTTATTGAAAACCGATTTACCGATTTAAAGGAAATCGGTAAAATTACGGTATTTTAAACTGTCGGAACTAAACCAGTAGAATTCCAATTCTTTTACCCTACCTTGAGTGGCTGATAACTCAGCCACTTAACACCCAAATGTGGCGCCACTTTGGCCACAATTCATGGAGGCTTGGCTGAATTTTATCCATACAAGTTCAACCAATCACAAGCCAAGGAAGCCACCTATTTATACTCCTTCAATCAGATTTTTCCACCCCTTCTTCACCCATTTAGACTGTGCCTCTTCTCCTCTCCTTTCAGCTCTCTTCTTCTCTTCTTTACTCACATAACTCCAGCCAACCATCAAGCCTAATCAAGTTTTGCTCATCCAAGCCTCAAAAATCAAGCAAAATCACTTATAACAAAGGTAGAGGTTTAATTCTTGCATTAATTCTGTGGTCTTGGCTGGCTGAGGTTGGATTATTTTCACAATCTTTGATGTGTTAAATGAATGATTATGATGACATATAGCTGGTTTTTGGCTGTTTGTTTGGTTAAAACTGAATTGGAAGTAAGAAAGAATGAAAATAGGAAGAGCTGATGGGTTGGAGAACCAAAAACCCTCAGTAGTCCGTACGGCAGAGTGTACGGCTCTGCCTACAGCTGATTAAATTTGATGAAACCATTTTTATATGAAACTAGACATCTAGGGCTTTCTATACATATATCATATAAGGCTTTTGGGTTAGTATTTAGAGAGATAAGAATTTTTGAATTTCCACCTAGGGTTTTGACTCTGGTTCTGGGCAGACTGGGTTTTTCAGGGTAGAACTCGCTCTATACTACTTGAAAATGAGTAAAACTAACTTTTTTAGAAAGCTTACACATAGGAGAATGTCTCATAAAAATTTCAGAACTAGATAAGGTGCCAGTTGCTCCCAGTGATCCAAGAAAGTTGCCCTATGTCTAAACTGGGCCAAAACAGGGTAGTTTAGGAAGGTCAGAATTCGGGCTTATAACTCGAGCCCTACTAAGTCAAATGGAATGGAACTTTTTGCAAATGAAACTTTACCTTGTTAGCTTTAATATGAGTCCAATTTTGTATAATTTGAGTCAATTTTCGATTTTTAGTGCATTTTTACTTTTAAGTGTCTGATTCTGGCTAGCCAGTCTAATTCTGGCCAGCCACTGGGTAGGCCAAAATAAAACCTAAGTATCTTGAGCTATAGATATCAAAATTAGATGGAACTAAAGAGGTTAGAAAATAGACACATAACATTTTAACATATCCAAAATTGAGGTCCAAATAAGTTAAATAGAAATTATGGATTGATTTAGAAGAACAGGGTTGGCTGACTATGCTGAGGCAGAAACTTTGCCTTAATGAGATTATTGTTATTATGAGTTTCATGTTGAAATATGTATGCAATGTTGTGACCTTTGTGATAAATTGATGTTCTAGTGTGCTGGCACTATTCATTGGGAAGCAAGCATGTTCTGTTATGCTGCCAAAATTTCGGTAGAATCCATGCATAAGTTATGAATTACATGTTAATGCATGTGCATTTTCAAGAAAGCTATGAAAGTTATAATAAGAATTATGTTACTATGAAAGTTTCATGCTACTTGGGCCAGCCCCGGATAAGAAGTTAAGGGGAATAGATCGGTGGGAAGGTCGGGGAAAGTAAACCTGACATTCCTGTATAGGAATGAGCTCAATCTTGAAAAGCAGACTATTACCCAGGAGTCCAAGTGGCCAAGAACTCCCAAGGGACCAAGAGATGGAAAAATGATGAAAAATAATGAAAAAGTTTATGAAGGAAGGTTCAAGAATGAGTCTGCATGATTACATGAATGCATGAATACATGGAATAGCTATGCCAAGATGTTTACAGTTGTCTATTATGTTTGTTTACTGCTGTTTATTTATTTATTCTGTTTATTATTCTATGTATCATTATTAGTAATCTATTTTGTTTCTTGTGCCGTCTAAAGTAAAACTGAACCTTGCCTCGGACTAGACATTTTCTTGAACTCATTAAAATGGATATTTCAATTTGAACACATGTTTTTATAATTAAATAAAACCTGAGGCAACTAAGAATGCATGTGACGTCAGATAACCACTATACACGAACCCTACTGAGAATTTCTTGAAATTCTCACCTCGTTCTGTATTTTCCGCATCAATCTCAGATGCTGGCGATGGACTCCACGACCACCCTCTTCATTGAGATTCCAGATTTGCAGCTTCACCATGACCTAGCATTGGATTCTTTGTATATAGCCGGTTCTTGTAACTTCCACCTTTACCTATTTAGCAATAGGAACTTTGCTATCCCTTTACATCATCCTATTTTCGACCCTGCGACTCCTTACATTGCTGTCCCACTACACATGGCGCACCCACCTCCAGCTCCTCCTGCACCCGCAAAGACGGGTAGCTCTGGCGACCTGCACTGCAGTCACCTCTGCAGGCAGTTCCAGAGGTGCCGCTTAGCTCAAAGAGTGACCCTTCCAAGGCCACTGGCTCATCACCCTCTTTCTCCTCGGGACCCAGTGCAGAGTATTCTCCAGCCGGACTTGGCATGGCCAACGGCTACCTGACAGAGTAGGTTAGCCAACAGGAGATGTTGTACAGCATGACCCTTTTTTGACAGCACGTAGCTTTGGGTCATAGTAGGACTAGCAGTAGATTATGAAATATACTCTGAGGACCATAGGATCTTTTTGACTGATACGGGCCTTACTGTCTTTTTGGTACGCCAGCCCACTTATGTATTCTACTTTGAAAGTTTGTACATAAAAGAAGCAGTGGCTTCTGATATATATATATATATATATATATATATATATATATGCACGTATACAGTAATGTTATTGTACTATTCTTATCTTTTGTGATATTTTGTTAAATTCGTTTCGCTCTTAGTATAGCAGCGCGCCGTTTTGTCTGTTTACAAAAAAAAAAAAGGAGAAAAATGATGATAAGAAGAAACACGAATCATGAAAGGTAAGCAGAGTGTTAATACAGTAACACAATCTACTTGATTTTATGTTATGACTTAAGCATAACATCAATTAAGTAGGGTATTACATTTTTGGTATCAAAGTAGTTCGTCCTAGCTAAGGCCTGAGGATTGGGTTGACTATGCTTCGTGCATATTCTGTATTTTTTTTTTTGCTGATAATATGCACCAGATCTTGCCTGTACGGTTGAGATATAATTGTGCATGTGTATGAAGTGCCTGACCGTGTGAGCTATAATTTACTAGCACATTAGACTTAGTATTGAGCCTGATCAACTCAATAACTTTTGTTTTGTGTGCTCAGAACTTAATGGCTTCTGGAAGGAAAGGTAGACCACGTGCAGAACCTGCTCTAGAGGACTCAACTGATTTTATGGTCACAATGCGAGAAATGGCCCATGCAATGCGGGAGCAAGCCGCGGTGGCTCACCAGATGATGGATCAGCTAGGCAGACCACTTGAGGCAAGCTATGGAGGGAACCCTCACGGCCCAGGAGTTGACCTGGACTATCTCAAGTTTGCTGAGTTCAAAAAGGCAAGTCCGCTAAGTCCGCTGATGATCCAGATAAAGCTGACGAATGGATCAAAGCCATGGAGAAGATTTTCTCTATCTTGGAATGCTCGGATCATCAGAAAGTGACCTTTGCCACTTATATGCTCAAAGCAGACGCTGAGTTTTGGTGGAACGGCGTATGAAGGTTATTCGAAGAATCTCAGACGGTAGTCACCTAGACAATGTTTAGGGATGTATTTTACCAGAAGTACTTTCCGACTTCTGTTCGAAATGCCAAGGAACTTGAGTTTATGCAGCTTCGTCAAGGGAACCGGATGATATCTAAATACATTGCTAAGTTCGAAGAGCTGTGCAAATTTTCCATGATTTACCAGAGGAACCCGGATGAAGCTTAGAAGTGCGTTAAATTTGAAGGAGGGTTACAAAAAGACATTCTTACCGCAATAGGGCTAATGGAGATTAGGGATTTCCCCACGTTGGTGAACAAATGCCGACTTGTGGAAGATTGCAACTCAAAATTAGCTGCAGCTAGGGTATTTGGTGGAAATTTCAAGAGGAGGTTAGTGCTACAAGGCCCAAGATTTAAGCCCAACATACAACAACAGCGGAGATTTCCGCCGGTAGGCAACAAGGGCAAGCATCCCAAAAAGCCTCTTCCAAATCCAACTTGCACAAAATGCGGTAAGAATCATGGCGATCGGCCGTGTTTGGCAGGTCAGAATGTTTGCTATGGATGTGGCAAGCCAGGCCACAAAATTTATGGGTGTCCAACCAAGAATTCATCACAGTCGCCTCGACCCCAATGACAAGGACTGGTCTTTACAATAAGCGCGAAAGAAGCTGACTAGTCGGAAAGACTAATCCAAGGCACCTGTGACGCAGATGGTGAGACTCTAACTGTAGTCTATGATTCGGGTGCTTCACATTCGTTTATTTCTCATAGCTGTGTAGCTGCTTTGCAATTGCTAATTTATGAATTACCTTATGATCTATTGGTTTCTACTTCGACCAATGGACCTGTTAGAACTAGTCAAATATGCATCAATGTTCCTCTTCGAATTGAAGGTAGGACCTTTGCCGCCAATTTGATTTGTCTCCCTCTGTCTAGTGTTGACGTAATTCTGGGCATGGATTGGCTTTCTGCCAATCGAGTTATACTCAATTGCTCTGATAAGACGGTGGTACTCCCCTCTGTCTCACTTTCTGAATCCCAAACTGCAACACTCTTCTATCTGAACTCTTTTGGGTCAAAGAATCAAGGGTATATCCTCTTGTCAGCTAATGTGATAGAAGCTGAACGGAAACTAGAGGAGATTCCGGTTGTCAGGGAATATCCGGATGTTTTTTCAGAGGATATTCCTGAATTCCCTCCGGAGAGAGGATTGAGTTTACCATTGAGTTGGTTCCAGGTGCGGGACCAATATCTATAGCTCTGTATCGAATGTCACCTATGGAGCTGATGGAACTAAAAAGACAGATCGAAGAGCTTTTAGAAAAAGGATTCATACGGCCAAGCGGTTCGCCATTGGGAGCTCCGGTTTTGTCGGTCAAAAAGAAAGATGGAAGCATGCGCTTATGCGTGGATTATAGGCAGCTGAACAAAGTGACAATTAAGAATAAATATCCACTGCCAAGGATTGATGATCTCATGGACCAACTACAGGGTGCAACGGTATTCTCCAAGATCGACTTACGTTCTGGATATCACCAAATTCGATTTCGGGAACAAGATATCCCTAAGACAGCTTTTCGAACTTGTTACGGACACTATGAGTATATCGTGATGTCATTTGGATTGACGAACGCACCAGCAGTATTCATGGACTATATGAATCGAATATTTCGCCCATATCTGGACAAATTTGTAGTGCTCTTCATCGACGACATGCTTGTCTACTCGAAGACGGAGCAAGAGCATGCGGAACACTTGCGGCTAGTTCTACAAATTTTAAGAGAAAAGAAACTCTATGCTAAATTATCCAAATGTGAATTTTGGATGAAAGAGGTAAAATTTCTCGGCCACGTAGTGTCCTCTGGAGAAATCTCTGTAGACCCCAGCAAAGTAGAAGCAGTTCTAAACTGGGAAAGGCCGACCACAGTCTCTGAAGTCAGGAGTTTTCTGGGCTTAGGTGGATATTACAAGTGATTCATTAAGCATTTTTCTCGAATAGCCTTGCCTTTGACCAAGCTAACTAGAAAGAATGTTCCGTTTGAGTGGACGCTGGAGTGCGAATAGAGTTTTTAGGATTTGAAGAAGCGGTTGACTATGACACCAGTGTTAGCCTTGCCAGACCCCCATGAACCATTTGAAGTCTATTGCGATACTTCCCAACAAGGGTTAGGGTGCGTGTTGATGCAAACCAGAAAGGTGGTTGCGTATGCCTCCAGGCAATTGAAGCCACCTGAAAAGAACTATCCTGCTCACGACCTCGAATTAGCAGCAATAGTATTTGCTTTGAAGATATGGAGACATTGTAACATCCCCACTTTAGTAAACCAAACGTGGTGGAAACTTTAAATTAATTCCTTTAGGCAGTGTGAGAATTTTTCAGGCAACGCTATGCCATGACGATCTTCACACTTGGAATTATAGAGTAGTGTAACACTTGGCGTTGAAAATATGGCACTACCATATGTTAAAAAATTAAGAAATGATAAAAGTGCCCTTATCAACTTTTGTTAATTTCACTCTTGTCCAAAAGTTTTAGAAATTGCACTTTAACCCCAAGTAGATATTTCCACAATAACCCTAGAACTTTTCATAAATGACATTTACATCCCCACACCGGTAGAATTAGCAGAATCGGATTTTAAGCGGAGCTGAATTACGTGGCGAAACCATAGAAGTTTAAATCTCTGCCGATTAGGCCATGGAAGCAGTCTGGTGTGAAATGACGTGGGGTGCCCCTGAACTTGCTCAAAATTATGAAAATGCCATTAGTTACAGAAAATAGGAAACCGAAAGGCTCCGGATTTACGAAAATGTCTAATTTACTCCGTTAATTCACTTATTCGATTTCAATAGTTATGTAAGGACAATTAGAAGTTGATTAGATATTAATCAAGAGCTAATTAGATATTAGTTAAAGAGATTAGACTTAAGATAAATTAAAATGAATATACAGATATCTTACAAACTATTAAGTAACGATTTACCAGTTTGGAGGGAATCGGTAACTATTCGGTATTCTAAACTACTAGAGTCGAATCAGCAGAATTTTACACTGATAACCTTAGGTTGAACGGCTGAAATTCGGCCACCTCCACCACCATAGATGGCGCCATATGGCAGCCATGTGATGGGGAAATTTGGCCAAATCATGACCATTGAAACAAAATATCTCAAGTCCTCCTTATCTAGTCATAAAGCCTAGAAAAAAATCTCAGCACCTCCCTCATTTTTGCACCTCCACCAATGCTTCAGCCCTCTCCCATTTCTTCTTCTTCTTCTTCCTTTCTTTCCTTGCCTCCATGACCAAGAACTTCAAGCTCAAGATTGGAAGCCCTCTTGACCTCAAATCCTCTTGCTCCTTTTATGAAAATTGATCCTCACCTCCTTCTCTACAAAACCCCTCTAACAATTTCATGATTAAGCATCAAATAGAATCTCCCCACATTCATATGAGCTGCTGCCATGATGAAGAAACAAGGCTAGGGGTTGGTTCTTGGCCTCCTTGCTTTCATAGCTTCAAGGATTTCAAGGTAGGTAGCTTAAATCCTTAGTTGCTTGATGTATCATATGACTATGTGGCTGCTATGTTCCTCTTGTGCCATACTTGTATGATGGTGCTTTGATGTTCTTCTAGTGTTTTGGGGTGAGGAAACTTGGTTTAAGTTGAGGGAATTATCAAAAACTCAAAAAGGAGCTAAGCAAAATCTATGCTTGTGAGAAAACCCTACGGCGTCTGTACTGGCGGAGTGTATGCCTCCGCCTATAGCCGTTTAAAGTGGATGAATCTATTTTTATATGAAACTATACATTCATGGATTTCCATACATATAAAATATAAGGCCATTGGATTAGTATAGAATTAGTTATGAATTTTTGAAGTTTACCTTAGAAATCTGGATTCCTATCCGGGCAGTAGGAGTTTAGAAGGGTATAACTCACTCTATACAACCTCAAATTGAGTGAACCTAAGTTTTTTTGAAAGCTAACATGTAGAGAAATATCCCATAAAAATTTCAGAACAAAACTCATAGTCGTTTGCTCCCAATGTACCAAGGAAGTTGGCTTAAGTCTAAACTGGATTGAACCAGGGTAGTTTAGTAAGGCCAAGTTTCGAGACTCATAAGTCAAAACATACCAATGTAAATGACATGAAACTTAATTCATTTAAAAGCTTATTCTGATAGATTTAATTTGTTGTAAATTTCGTGTGGATTCACCTAGCTTTCTATTTTTAGTGAATTTTTACTTATAAGAACCTAATTCTGGCTAAGAACAGGACAGTCTGAGGTAAATTGTTTATATCTAGAGTTATACAAATCAAAATGAGATCGGACCGAAAGAGTTGGAAACTAGACACATAAGGCTATGACATATCCAAAATTTAGGCTTAGATGAGTCAAATTGAGCAAAGGGTGAATTATAACAAAATCAGGCAGAATAGTAGAAAGTAAATTGAAAACTCTATAGATGCTTGAATTGGATTTGATGAATGATGCTATGAATATATGTATATCTGCTGATCCATATTGAATTGCAAGTTGAAAGATTGTACTAGTTGTCTGGCACTATTCATGGGGAAGTGGACTCAATCCGTTATGCTGCCGAATTTTCGGCAGGAATTTATGAGAACTTATGCTATGAATGATTATGCTTTGAATATATTTATATTTACATGTTATATTCATGTACATCATGCATGCCAGTATATATTTAGAACATGATATGATATATAAAGTATGAGACATACTCATGAATGCACCAAGCCTCCGCATGAATGACAAGATATGAAAAGGAAGGATAATAAGAACTTGCAAGAAAGACATATCAAGCTACCACGTGAGGCATGGCATAGACCCAGCTAGCGTGGGCCAGAGCAGTACTGTCTAAGACTTGGGCCAGCTCTCGACCAGATTTAAGGGGAGTAGATCAGTGTGAGGGTCGAGGAAAGTAAACCCATCACTCATGTATAGGTACGAGCTCGGACCTGAAAAGCAGGCTATTACCCAGGGGTGAGAGAGGCCATTTACCTCTGGGGGACCAAGTACAGAAAAAAGCAAGATCAAGATGCAAGTTAAAGAAAGAGATAAATTAAGTTAAGTACACTTGCATACAATCAAGTACAAGCATCTACATATGCATTTCTAATTATCTCATTATGTCATGATATTATTATGATTCTTATTGAAGTATATTACTCTGTTCATGCTTCTATGTCTGTCATATGGAATGGCAAGTGGCTGTTAAAATCTATGCCGCTTCGAGTAAGGTGTTTTCAACTTAAAATTGGACCACTACTTGTTTTTATGTACTCATATTTTTATAATAAATCGAAACGGCTGGAATGTTTTTGATGACACTATAAGGTTGGTTTGAGTTTACCTACTAAGAACTTTAGGTTCTCACTGTCTGCTTGTACGTTTTTCTTTTCTGTAAATATTCCAGCACCCAAGCTGGAAATCAAGTACGAGGTGGAGTACTGAGCCTCCCATTGAGCAAGGATCAGGCGTAAGCCAGACGATGAAAACTATTGAAGCTAGATAATGACTATTCGAATGTAAACGCTGTGTACTATGTCAGTTACAGTTTTTTTTTAAAGTGTAATTTCTTTATTCTCTATGTATCAGAGATTATTAGTCAGTAATAAAGTGAGCAGTGAAAGGGCCATATATTATATTTTCCATATTTTAAAGATTTTCTTAGTATAGTGACAACCTCTTAATATAACTCTATGACTCAAGCATGGCTTATATAATAGAGGGTGTTACATTTATTGGTATCAGAGCAGTTCGTCCTATATAGGCCTGTGGATGGACTGATTATGCTTCTAATGCATACTCTGAAAATCTAGATAAACCATGCTTTAGGTCCTCGCATGAAGAAGACATAGAAATATTATGTATGGTAGCCTTGCGGTGCGTGTTGTGGACTACTTGTTGCACTTGACTAAATATTGAGCCTGATCACCTCAATATAAAGTTTTGTGTAAGCAGAGACCTATGACATCCTGCAGGCTTATTAGGAATCTTCTAAACATAAATATTAGGGATGAGACTTCTAGGAAGTAACAATGGCAATAGGAGGAGAGGACTGAGCAAGTCAAAGGGTGCAGAGAATTGGGACTCCACTGAAGGAAAACCGTGTTGGACGGTTTGACATTGACCTAGTAAATTTGGTTGTAGCTAAGAAGGATTATCTCCCAAGCGCTACTGGGCAGCTGAAAATTTAAGTCATCAAAGGAATTTTCTTGCCTAGTGTAGTAGACCTGATTCTTGACAAGAGTAAGTCATCTTGAGCGTCATTGATGGTACCCTTATTTTCTTCGTAAGTAAGATTCTCTTGAAAGTACTTCACTGGCAAATTCAGTCAATGGTTTTTAATCTAGATTATGGTAATGCTATATCAGAAATACCCAACTCTTCATTATGAAGTTTGAAGTGTGGATAGATAAGGCAAGGTTTTAGAAAAGGAAATTAAGGTTGGGAGCCTCAGTCAGGTATAAGGGAAAACCTTTTCAAGACTCTATTCAGAGGTTAACATGGTTTTCTTTTTTTGAGTGCTTATAAAACTGAGGAGCATTAAGCAGAGGATCAGTGAAAGAAGCTAAGGGCAGAAGCTTCAGTTAGGTACATTGGAAACCTTTTTAAGTCCCTGTCCAGAGAATAAAGTGACGTCTCCCCCAAGGGTACAGGGAACTAACCTTGTAGCGATTGCAAATTGGAAGAATGCTAAGTGGAATATTGGCTTTGAAAGGGAAACAGTTAAGCAAACTATAAAGAGACCCAACTAATTGAACATTGAATCAAGATGGAGATACGGCTATACACTGTACAAAAAGCAGATGAAATTATAAGTGTAATAAGAAAGAGAGACCATATATCTCCTACTAACCTGAAGTAGAAATACTTTCAGACTAGAGGTGGCATACGAATCAAGTGTAATTTTTCATACCTTTCAGAAATAAGGGGAATGTTAGAAAATTTAGTCATGCTCAAATTCTATCAACCTCAGCCACTACAAGAACTGGATGATGGAATCATCTTCAACATGTTATTAGTAGAGGAATGAGGCTATTCAGAGAAGAAAGGCAAAACCGAACGATTGCCTTTAGGTACCATTATATATGCTATGGGGGGAGTAACTTGATAAGGAATGTATTTGGATTCAGGCGAGAGTAATAAAAATTTAAAGTATGCAACTAATCCCAATAGACCAAGGGAACAACGGCAAGGTAGGTTCTGACGAATAAAAATAGACAAGTTTCTGTAGTAACAATAGAATACAGTAGAAACGAGGAAGTTTGGATTTATGACTGGCCCACTAAAGAGAGAAAAGCTACCTAGTATGAGAAGTACGGTGCAGACAAGATTATGTACGAAATACCAAGCAGGGTTGCCTTAACACTGATTATGAGTGCAGCAGACCTAATGCACTCTAAGCAAGACTAGATGATGCACCAATATAAGATCAAAAAGGATTTGGGAGCGTACCTCATGAGAAGCAAAGTTATGATGTCAGAATTAGAGGCAGTCAGAAAAGTCTGCATATCTTGGACCAGATTAAATGCGATCATCACCAACACACTAGGTTCCATCAGAGTTCCGTAATCAAGCGTGCTCGGACAAGAGTAATATTATGATAGGCGGCCTTTTGGGGAGTCCTCATATTGTAACTTCAACAGGGAAGCAAGACCATCATTCCCATTTGGGCAACATATTATGAAGAATAGCCAAAAGGCTTAGAGGGTAATATGAGATTTAGCCGCTAAGACTAACATACATCTATATTTCGTATTAGAACAAAATCCCAATGAGATTGGTAACATTTGTGTCCACAAAGGTGAGGGGTGGACATCAACGCAATAGTCGCGGAATCTCCATGCTAAACAATTAAAGAAAATAGAAAAGTGGCAGGAACTTCTGCTATCCCATAATCCTTTCCTTACGTGAAGCTGATCATATTTTGAGGGAGTAAGTATCGCAACAATCATTGAGAAGTTCAACAAAAACAACACGAGATCCGATTATCAAATAATGAGAAATGGAGTAAGTTCCGCAAAAGAAGGAGAGATTTCAAAGCAAGGACTATAGATATATATTTAAAAGGAAGCTTTAGCATTACACCTAAAACCTAACGGAAGAGGGATTCATCACTGATCGAAGAGGATCAGGTAGGCGAGAGTTTGGATACGGCCTGGTCAATTTCTCGAAAAACTTCGGCGAAGCCATTTTGGCTACTATTTATCGAAGTTAATTGCTGTTGTAGCTGATAGTTTTCGTAATAGCAAGAACTTCTTCAGTTGATATTTAGGACCTAAGGCACAAGCGTCAGCAAGTTTACCAGAAAACATAGCACACAAGTAGTCAGACACATAACAAGAAGGAAGAGGAATTTACTCGATGAATTCGATGATGGATCAAAATGTCAGCGAAACAAAGTATATATTGGCACCCATATGATCCACGACAACTCTCTGCTTAGATATTAGAAAGTTATCTTGTAAAACAATATGGTAAGGAAAACTTTGTAGCTTCGATGAAAGGATCTGACTTTTAACCTTGGTTTTCACATTAAACTGCCTGTATCTCAATAACTAGGAGTCAGGGAGGATATCAGACTAATAGGAAAAGTCATAAGTCTTAGAACTTAATTCATATAGTAGGAGTGACCTGAAATTTTGCTACATGCATTTGGCACGAGGCAAATTTTACCAAGAAGAACGAGTTTTAAGATAAAGCTCCTAATTATAATTTTTGGGAAAAGGCCTAAACCTATGTTTCTAAGGAACCGTATCAGAGGCGAATTTATTATTGAACTAAGGGTAGCTAAGCGAATAAGAATCTTGGAAAAGAATTACAGACCTCCTCTACATAGGCATTATCGTCACCACATATTGACGTCAATTACTATGATAACTGCTAAATTTTGCAATTGAAAATTTTCATGAGTTGAATATTTGGGGTCTCATGTACAAGTGGCAGAAGATTTAGCAGCTACCACCAAGTAGGACTAGTGGGATATAGAGCAAGGGAGATGAGTAAGAGTCTCTAATAAACTGAACAATGATTCAGAATGTCATAGGGACAAGGCAAGCTCGGACACCAACATAACCCTCATGGATCCTTTGTACGTATTAAGACATTACCTCATAACTATCGGCAAGTAATCTCAAGATAAGGTGCAAACTCAAAAGGAGGAATATCTCTATAAGTTAAAAGAAATTTGTCCTTGACCCTTCTTAATCCTAGAATTTTGAGGACAAAATTCTTTTAAGGTGGGTGGAATGTAACATCTCCACTTTAGTAAACCGAACGTGGTAGAAACTTTAAATTAATTCCTTTAGGCAGTGTGAGAATATTTTAGGCAGCGCTATGCCGTGACAATTTTCACACTTGGAATTCTAAAGTAGTGTAACATTTGGCGTTGAAAATATGGCACTGCCATATGTTAAAAAATTAAGAAATGACAAAAGTGCCCCTATCAACTTTTGTTAATTTCACTCTTGTCCAAAAGTTTTAGAAATTGTACTTTAATCCCAAGTGGATATTTCCACAATAACCCTAGAACTTTTCATAAAATGACATGTACGTCCTTACATCGGTAGAATTAGCAGAATGGGATTTTAAGCGGAGCTGAATTACGTGGCGAAATCGTAGAAGTTTAAATTTCTGCCGATTGGGCCGTGGAGGCAGTCTGGTGTGAAATGATGTGGGGTGCCCCTGGACTTGCTCAAAATTACAAAAATGTCATTAGTTACAGAAAATAGGAAACCGAAAGGCTCTGGATTTATGAAAATGTCTAATTTACTCCGTTAATTCACTTATTCGGTTTCAATAGTTATGTAAGGACAATTAGAAGTTAATTAGATATTAATCAACAGCTAATTAGATATTAGTTATAGAGATTAGGCTTAAGATAAATTAAAATAAATATACAGATATCTTACAAACTATTAAGTAACGATTTACCGGTTTGGAGGGAATTGGTAACTATTCGGTATTCTAAACTACCAGAGCCGAATCAGGAGAATTTTACACTGATAACCTTAGGTTGAACGGCTGAAATTCAGCCACCTCCACCACCATAGATGGCGCCATATGGCAGCCATGTGGTGGGGAAATTTGGCCAAATCATGACCATTGAAACAAAATATCTCAAGTCCTCTTTATCTAGTCATAAAGCCTGGAAAAAAACTCTCACCACCTCCCTCATTTTTGCACCTCCACCAATGCTTTAGCCCTCTCCCATTTCTTCTTCTTCTTCTTCTTCTTCCTTTCTTTCCTTGCCTCCGTGACCAAGAACTTCAAGCTCAAGATTGGAAGCCCTCTTGACCTCAAATCCTCTTGCTCCTTTTATGAAAATTGATCCTCACCTCCTTCTCTACAAAACCCCTCTAACAATTTCATGATTAAGAATCAAATAGAATCTCCCCACATTCATATGAGCTGCTGCCATGATGAAGAAAGAGGGCTAGGGGTTGGTTCTTGGCCTCCTCGCTTTCATAGCTTTAAGGATTTCAAGGTAGGTAGCTTAAATCCTTAGTTGCTTGATGTATCATATGACTATGTGGCTGCTATGTTCCTCTTGTGCCATACTTGTATGATGGTGCTTTGATGTTCTTCTAGTGTTTTGGGGTGAGGAAACTTGGTTTAAGTTGAGGGAATTATCAAAAACTCAAAAAGGAGCTAAGCAGAATCTGTGCTTGTGAGAAAACCCTACGGCGTCCGTACTGGCGGAGTGTACGGCTCCGCCTACAGCAACTTAAAGTGGATGAATTTATTTTTATATGAGACTAGACATTTAGGGCTTTCCATACATATAAAATATAAGGCCATTGGATTAGTATAGAATTAGTTATGAATTTTTGAAGTTTACCCTAGAAATCTGGATTCCTATCCGGGCAGTAGGAGTTGAGAAGGGTATAACTCACCCTATACAACTTCAAATTGCGTGAACCCAAGTTTGTTTGAAAGCTGACATGTAGAGGAATATCCCATAAAAGTTTCAGAACCAAAATCATAGCTGTTTGCTGCCAGTGCACCAAGGAATTTGGTTTAAGTCTAAACTGGATTTAACCAGGGTAGTTTAGTAAGGCCAAGTTTCAAGACACATAAGTCAAAATATACCAATGCAAATGACATGAAACTTAATTCATTTGAAAGCTTATTCCGATAGCTTTAAGTTGATGTAAATTTCGTGTGGATTCACCTAGTTTTCTATTTTTAGTGAATTTTTACTTATAAGAACCCAATTCTGGCTAAGAACAGGACAGTCTAAGGTAAATTATTTATATCTAGAGTTATACAAATCAAAATGAGATCGAACTGAAAGGGTTGGAAACTAGACACATAAGGCTATGACATATCCAAAATTTAGGCTTAGATGAGTCAAATTGAGCAAAGGGTGAATTATAACAAAATCAGGCAGAATAGTAGAAAATAAACCGAAAACTCTATAGATGGTTGAATTGGACTTGATGAATGATACTATGAATATATGTATATTTGCTGATCCATATTGAATTGCAAGTTGAAAGATTGTACTAGTTGTCTGGCACTATTCATGGGAAAGCGGACTCGATCCGTTATGCTACCAAGTTTTCGGCAAGAATTTATGAGAGCTTATGCTATGAATGATTATGCTTTGAATATATTTACATTTACATGTCATATTCATGTACATCATGCATGCCAGTATATATTTAGAACATGATATGCTATATAAAGTATGAGACATACTCATGAATGCACCAAGCCTCCGCATGCATGACAAGATATGAAAAGGAAAGATAATAAGAATTTGCAAGAAAGACGTACCAAGCTACCACGTGAGACATGGCATAGACCCAGCTAGCGTGGGCCAGAGCGGTACTGTCTAAGACTTGGGCCAGCTCTCGACCAGATTTAAGGGGAATAGACCAGTGTGAGGGTCGGGGAAAATAAACCCGTCACTCATGTATAGGTACGAGCTCGGACCTGAAAAGCAGGCTATTACCCAGGGGTGAGAGAGGCCATTTACCTCTGGGGGACCAAGTACAGAAAAAAGCAAGATCAAGATGCAAGTTAAAGAAAGAGATAAATTAAGTTAAGTGCACTTGCATACAATCAAGTATAAGCATCTACATATGCATTTCTAATTATCTCATTATGTCATGATATTATTATGATTCTTATTGAAGTATATTACTCTATTCATGCTTCTATGTCTATCATATGGAATGGCAAGTAGCTATTAAAATCTATCCCACTTCAAGTAAGGTGTTTTCAACTTAAAATTGGACCACTACTTGTTTTTATGTGCTCATATTTTTATAATAAACTGAAGCGGCTGGAATGTCTATGATGACACTGTAAGGTTGGTTTGAGTTTACCTACTGAGAACTTTAGGTTCTCACTGCCTGCTTGTACATATTTCTTTTCCGTAAACATTCCAGCACCTAAGTTGGAAATCAAGTGCAAGGTGGAGTATTGAGCCTCCCATTGAGCAAGGATCGGGTGTAAGCCAGACGATGAAAACTATTGAAGCTAGATAACGACTATTTGGATGTAAACGCTGTATACTATATCAGTTACAGTTTTTTTTTTTTAAAGTGTAATTTCTTTATTCTCTGTGTATCAGAGATTATTAGTCAGTAATAAAGTGAGCAGTGAAAGGGCCATGTATTATATTTTCCATATTTTAAAGATTTTCTTAGTATAGTGACAACCTCTTAATATAACTCCATGACTCGAGCATGGCATATATAATAAAGGGTGTTACAGACATCACCTGTATGGAGTGAAGTTCGAGGTCTTTTCTGATCATAAGAGTTTGAAGTACCTCTTTGATCAGTAGGAATTAAACATGAGGCAGCTGAGATGGATGGAACTCCTTAAAGACTATGAATTTGAATTGAAATACCACCCAGGTAAGGCAAACATCATGGCAGATGCGTTGAGCAGGAAATCATTGACCGTAGCCTGGATAATGATTAAAGAGACGGAGCTTATTGAAAGCTTCCGAAATCTTAATTTGGGAATCCTTACAACTCCCAAGACCCTTCAGTTACACCAAATTAAGATAACCAGTAGCTTTAAGGACCAAATTCGGCAAGCACAGCAGCAGGATGTTAACTTTCAACATACGATTAATCTCGTACAATCAGGGAGATTAACGGGTTTTGCCCAAGATAAAGAGGTCATCTAGCGGTGCCACGACAAAGTGTGTGTTCCTGAAAGGAATGATCTCCGAAGAAGAATTTTAGAAGAAGCACATAAAGGTGAATTTGCTGTACATCCTGGCATAACCAAGATGTATCAAGACCTCAAGAAAATGTTTTGGTGGCCGGGCATGAAGTCAGATGTAGCAAGCTTCGTGGGTAAGTGTTTGATCTATCAGAAGGTGAAAGCAGAACATCAGAAACCTTCTAGGATGTTACAACCCTTGGAAATCCCTAAATGGAAGTGGGAGAGTATCTCCATGGATTTTATAATGGGGTTACCAAGGACATCAATGGGATATGATGCTATATGGGTCATTGTAGATAGATTAACCAAATCTACTCATTTTCTACCCGTTCGAGCAAATTATCCGCTAGAAAAACTAGCTCAACTGCACATTCAAGAGATTATAAGGCTGCATAGGACCCCTTCAACTATTATCTCTGATCGAGACCCGAGGTTTACCTCACGATTTTGGGGAGCTTTACAGAAGGCGTTCGGTGCGAAGCTGTGTTTAAGCACTGCGTATCACCCACAAACAGATGGCTAAACTGAAAGGACGATTCAAACCTTGGAAGATATGCTACGAGCTTATATACTGGAGCAATGCGGAAATTGGGATCGATACTTACCGTTGGCTGAATTCGCATACAACAATAGCTATCACGCTAGCATCGGCATGGCTCCTTACGAAGCATTGTATGGACGAAAGTGCCAATCTCCCTTATGCTGGTATGAGACAGGAGAATCAACTCTATTGGAGCCTGATTTAGTCGAGCAGACCACCGAGCAGATCAAGAAAATACGGAGCATGATGCTTGCCGCTCAGAGCTGCCAGAAGAGTTACACGGATACCAGGAGGAAACCTCTGGAATTTCAGGAAGGAGACCACGTATTTCTGAAGGTTACTCCTACAACAGGGATAGGTAGAGCAGTCAAAGTCAAGAAGCTAAATCCTCGCTTTATTGGTCTCTTCCAAATCTTAAAGCGAATCTGATCAGTTGCATACCGAGTCGCTTTGCCTCCACATCTATCAAACCTTCATGATTTTTTTCATGTCTCCTAACTCAGAAAGTATCAACCTGACCCTACCTACTCCCTAGAACCCGAATCAATACAGTTAAAAGAGGACCTGACTTTCTGTGTACAACCAGCACGGATCGTAGGCAGAAGTAGCAGACAACTTCAGAACAAGACCATGTAGCTAGTAAATGTAGCATGGGGAAAAGGAGATGCGGAGGACTACACTTGGGAGCTGGAATCAGATATGAGGAAAGAGTATCCTGAACTATTCTCAGGTACTAAATTTTGAGGACAAATTTTTTTTTAAGAAGGGTGGTAATGTAACAATCCACCGTTTTTTTTTCGCTTAATTATTCGGTTTATCGAATAATTGAGAATAATTAAAATTTGATTAAATAATTATTTAGAATCAATTGATTAGAAATTACTTGAGTTTAGATATGAGAGAATTAAGTTAGAAGTATAGGAGATTTCATAAAATTTTGTTGAAAACTGATTTACCGATTTAAAGGAAATCGGTAAAATTACAGTATTTTAAACTGTCGGAGCCAAACGAATACAATTCCAATTCTTTTACCCTACCTTGAGTGGCTGATAACTCAACCACTTAACACCCAAATGTGGCGCCACTTTGGCCACAATTCATGGGGAGGCTTGGCTGAATTTCAGCCATACAAGTTCAACCAATCACAAGCCAAGGAAGTCACTTATTTATACTCCTTCAATCAGATTTTTCCACCCCTTCTTCACCCATTCAGACCGCACCTCTTCTCCTCTCCTTTCAGCTCTCTTCTTCTCTTTTTTACTCACATAACTCCATCCAACCATCAAGCCTAATCAAGTTTTGTTCATCCAAGCCTCAAAAATCAAGCAAAATCACTTATAACAAAGGTAGAGGTTTAATTCTTGCATTAATTCTGTGGTCTTGGCTAGCTGAGGTTGGATTATTTTCACAATATTTGATGTGTTAAATGAATGATTATGATGATATACAGCTGGTTTTTGGCTGTTTGTTTGGTTAAAATCGAATTGGAAGCAAGAAAGAATGAAAATAGGAAAAGCTGATGGGTTGGAGAACCAAAAACCCTCGGCAGTCCGTACGGCGGAGTGTACGGCTCCATCTACAGCTGATTAAATCTGATGAAACCATTTTTATATGAAACTAGCCATCTAGGGATTTCAATATATATATCATATATGGCTTTTGGATTAGTATTGAGAGAGATATGAATTTTTGAATTTTGACCTAGGGTTTTGACTCTAGTTTTGGGCAGACTAGGTTGTTCAAGGTAAAACTCGCCCTATACTACTTGAAAATGAGTGAAACTAACTTTTTTACAAAGCTTACACATAGGAGAATTTTCCATAAAAATTTCAGAATTAGATAAGGTGCCAATTGCTCCCAGTGATCCAAGAAAATTGCCCTATGTCCAAACTAGGCCAGAACAGGATAGTTTAGGAAGGTCAGAATTCGGGGCTTATAACTTGAGCCCTACTAAGTCAAATGGAATGAAACTTTTTGGAAATGAAACTTTACCCTGTTAGCTTTAATATAAGTTCAATTTTATATAATTTAGTCAGCTTTCGATTTTTAGTAGATTTTTATTTTTAGGTGTCTGATTCTAGCCAGCCACTGGGCAGGCTGGGATAAAAACTAAATATCTTTAGCTATAGATATCAAAATTAGATGGAACTAAAGAGGTTAGAAAATAGACACATAACGATTTAACATACCCAAAATTGAGATCCAAATGAGTTAAATAGAAATTATGGCTTGATTTAGAATAACTGGGTTGGCTGACTATGCTGAGGCAGAAACTTTGCCTTAATGAGATTATTGTTATTATGAGTTCCATGTTAAAATATGTATGCAATGTTGTGACCTTTGTGATAAATTGATGTTCTGATGTGCTGGCACTATTCATGGGGAAGTGGACACATTCCGTTATGCTGCCGAAATTTTGATAGAATCCATGCATAAGTTATGAATTACATGTTAATGCATGTGCATTTTCAAGAAAGCTATGAAAGTTATAATAAGAATTATGTTACTATGAAAGTTCCATGCTACTTGGGCCAGCTCCGGATAAGAAGTTAAGGGGAATAGATCGGTGCAAAGGTTGGGGAAAGTAAACCCGGCATTCCTGTATAGGAACGAGTTCGATCCTAAAAAGTAGACTATTATCCAGGAGTCTAAGTGGCCAAGAACTCCCAGGGGACCAAGAGATGGAAAAATGATGAAAAGTAATGAAAAAGTTTATGAAGGAAGGTTCAAGAATGAGTCTGCATGATTACATGAATGCATGAATACATGGAATAGTTATGTCAAGATGTTTACAGTTGTCTATTATGTTTGCTTATTGCTGTTTATTTATTTATTTTGTTTATTATTCTATATATCATTATTAGTAATCTATTTTGTTTCTTGTGCCGTCTAAAGTAAAATTGAACCTTATCTCGGACCAGACATTTTCTTGAACTCATTAAAATGGATATTTCAGTTTGAACAATGTTTTTATAATTAAATAAAACCCGAGGCAACTGAGAATGCATGTGACGTCAGATAACTGAGAATACACGAACCCTACTGAGAATTTCTTGAAATTCTCACCTCGTTCTATATTTTCCGCATCATTCTCAGATGCTAGCGAAGGACTCCGCAGCCACCCTCTTCATTGAGATCCTAGATTTGCAGCTTCACCATGACTTAGTATTGGATTCTTTGTATATAGTCGGTTCTTGTAACTTCCGCCTTTACCTATTTAGCAATAGAAACTTTGCTGTCCCTTTACATCATCCTATTTTCGACCTTGCGACTCCTTACATTGCTGTCCCACTGCACCTCTAGCTCCTCCTGCACCCGCATCACAGGCAGCTCCTGCTAACCCTACACTAGAGTCACCTCTGCAGGCAGTTCCAGAGGTGCCGCTTAGTTTAGAGAGTGACCCTTTCGAGGCCACTGGCTTATCACCCTCTTCCTCCTCGGGACCCAGTGCAGAGTATTCTCCAGCCAGGCCTGGCATGGCCAACAGCTACCTGACAGAGTAGGTCAGCCAGCAGAAGATGTTGTGCAGCATGACCCTCTTTTGACAGCACGTAGCTCTGGGTCATAGTAGGACTAGCAGTAGGTTATGAAATGTCCTCTGAGGACCATGGGATCTTTTTGACTGATACGGGCCTTACTGTCTTTTTGGTACGCCGGCCCACTTATGTATTCTACTTTGAAACTCTATACACTTCTGATATATATATATATATATATATATATATATATATATATATATATATATATATATGTGTGTGTGTGTGTGTGTGTGTGTGTGTGTGTGCACGTATACAATAATGTTATTGTACTATTCTTATCTTTTGTGATATTTTGTTAAATTCGTTTCGCTCCTAGTATAGCAGCGCGCCATTTCGTCTGTTTACAAAAAAAAAAAAAACGATGATAAGAAGAAACACGAATCATGAAAGGTAAGCGAAGTGTTAATACGGTAACACAATCTACTTGATTTCATGCTATGACTTAAGCATAACATCAAATTAGTAGGGTGTTACACCTATCTATGTTCTAATCCAATCTTACACTCCAGAATAAAGCATATCTCCTTAGACTATCATTTTGTATGGGAACAAGTTCAACTTGGAAAATTGCAGGTTACATATGTCTCAACCAAAGACCAGCTGGCAGACCTACTCATAAAGCCATTTGCATATCAGAAATTTGAAGATTTGAGAGTCAAGATATAGGTTGTCAATGGACACCTCATCTTTGAAGGGGCATATTAAGGATAGGTAGTTATTATAGATATACATTTGAACTAGTTTCACATGAATCTTGGTTGTTATATGCTCATTCTTATCCTTGTATAGCTGTAGTGCTAATCTATAGGAATCCTATAACTACTTCCTCTATTTGTACAACACGTTGAACTAATTCAATACAGATCAGAATAATTCATTGCTCTATCCTTCTTAATCTTTTCATTGCAAAAACCTTCTGCTGCTGTGACATGTTTTTTAGCAATCACTTCCTTCTTCCCATTCTTGTGTATTACTTGCTTTCAACTTGTAAGAAACCTCCCATTTTTGGTATTACTTATTTTGTTTATTGTTCCCTTTGTAGTTGAAAGGCTCAATGCATAGCCTCCATTTTGATCAACAGATCTTTCTCTATCTTTTTTCTTTTCTTGTCTTTCTTTCAAAAACCATACGTTCTAAACTTGTTTTGTATTGTTTCATTTTTATTTTTTGTTTGTTGTTTGTTTTTTTTTTTAAATGGATTAATGCTAAAACTAGGGCTTTCTATTTTGAAAAATGTTTAGGGTACACAACGCATACAGAAAAAGTGAGGAAAGCAACAAAAATGCTTGAATGGGGTTCCACATAATTATTGTTATTTTTGTTCAATTTTTTTTTATGTTAGTAAGTTTTGTATATATACAATACGTTGTTAAATTTTGCATATAGATATATGCAAAACTTACTAGCATTTTCAGTAATATATTGGTAAGTTTTTGAAAAACAAAAATTAAACAAAAGTAACAATGATCATGTGGGACTTATTATCCAAGTATTTTTATCGTTTTGCTCACTTTTTTCGTATGCATTGTGTACTGCGATACAAAAAATGTGTCCCCCTATCACTTTTCTTCTATTTTTGTTGGTCACCTGAATAAGCCTTACTTTGCTTTTTTTTTTTTAACTAAAAAAAAACTGATTGGGCTAAAGATAAATAATAATAGAAAATAGAAAATAGAAAATAGAAAATAGAAAATAACAATAATGATAACAAGCAAAAATAGATTAAAATAAATAAAATAAAATCTGCTACTTCAATTTTTAATGTCTTGGCCAAAATTCGGTGTCTAAAATCTATAATAACTTAGCAATTTTCTTTGCAAACTTGGAACACTACTTAAATTTCGACAACATCATGTCTATTTCATCAAGGAAATCCAAATTATATATATTTCAACTGGCATAGGAACCAATCACACTATATTATTTGCTAGAAATATAACAATTGCTAACTCCATATTTGCAAAAGTATTCTATACAAGTTCTATGCATAAAAAGAGTTTGAAAATAGGAATATCTACTAAACATGTTCATCATGTTTTGCACAAGAACTTCTATTGCTTGGTTCAACATCTCCATCATCATCACATACAACCTGAAAAGGTAACACTGAGAAAAGTCAAGAATAACAACATAGAGATTTAGTTAACAGGATTATCATCGACTTAGGGATCACAACAAGCTTTGGAGTCATGGATAAGGTAGAAACATGTTGGAGGAATAAAGACAATCTAACGTCCTTCCCTGTACAGTACTATGCTTAAGTCATAGTACCACACTTAGGAGATGTTACTATTACCTGAGTGGACCTTATCTGACAGCAACTACAGCCGTCTTCGAAACTTCTCGAACTATCTGGAGATAACACGGAAATAGGAGTAAGAATTTTAAATTTTTAGTAGGATTCACTAAGAAATTTCATACCGTGTCATCATTATTATCTCCAACTGCTATGATTTATTATAAAAAAGGTGAACATGTTATATAAACTGTTTAATTTTGGAGTTTGAAAACATATTATCCGAAGCAGAGTCCATTTAATTCATATACTTATCATTTGACAAAGCCAATACAAAATAAAGTCATGAATCATACTATGAATAACAACTACAATGTATTAAACTATAATAACACCAATATACTGGAAACATAAAATCTGCACATGTCTTTACTTGTACTTCAATTTATGCATATACACATAATTTTCTTTTCTTCCTTTGTCTTCCTTTACTTGTTATATATATTCTAGAGTACGGTCATCATGTCATACTTCATAGGGGTGTGATCATCATGTCGCACTCCTTAGGAATATGTTCATCCTACCACATCCCAGAGTATGATCGCCATGTCATATTTCTTAAGGTGTGGGATCATTATGCCACATTCCATAGTATGATCGCCATGTCATACCCCATCAGAGCGTGATCGCCATATCACATTCCTTCGGAATATGAACTCATGATCATATCTTTCATCATCAAATCATAAATACATAGGCTTCATACCTTATTCTCAAATGATAATGCTTGCATGGTATTCATACATGTCGCATAACAATATTAACACACCAACATTTAGAACTATCACTAATTTCTGCTGAAAATTCAGCAGCATGATGGATCATGTCCGCTTCCTCATGAATAGTGGCATTACTCAGATAATCAATTATTCAAAAAAATCACAACATTGCATTCACATATCAATACCAATCTCATAGAAATAATAGTGGCACTTGAATTTTAGTTGCTGCCTATTTACCTTCATTCTACCCGATTTTTGTAAAATAAGCCATAATTTCTATTTAATTCATTTGGACCTAAATTTTGGATATGTTGGAGTGTTGTGTGCCTTTATTTTCTAACCTCTTTGGTCCTATATAATTTTAATAAATGTAGCTCAAGTTATGAAAGTTCTATCTCGGCTTACCCTGTAGCTGGCCAAAATTGCACACCTAAAAGTAAAAATTCACTAAAAATCGAAAACTAGTCAAAAAGATACGAAATTTGTATCATATTAAAGCTAACAGGACAAGCTTTCATTTGAAATAAGTCCCACTTCATTTTCTTGAGTAGAGCTCAAGTTATAAGCTCCGTTGTTTGACTTTTCTGGATTGCCCTATTTTAGCTCGGTTTGGACTTAGGCAATTTCATTGAATCACTGGGAGCACATGGGATCCAATCTGACTCTAAATTTATGGGGTGTTCTTTCTAACAAAATTGGTTTCACTCAATTCCAAGTTGTATAGGGTAAGTTTTGCTCGCAGAATCTCATCTCTCCAAAATCAAACTCAAAAATCTAGGTCAAAATTCCAAAATTCATATCTTCTTCAATACTAATCCAATGGCCCTATAATTTAAATGGTTGGAAATCCCTAGATGTCTAGTTTCACATAAAAATAGTTTTATTAAATTTGAAAGGTGGTAGGTAGAGTTGTATACTCTGCCATATAGACTGTCGTAGGGTTTCTCAACTTAATAGATTCTATTTTATGGCTCTTTGTGCTTTCTCATTCTAACTTCAATTCTAACTCAAAGTTTCACGTTAAACCAACCATACACCATCAACTACACCCAATATATCATAAAAAAAATGAAGAAAATTAAAACTTCATACAACCACAATTTATGAAAATCAAGAACAAGATGGAATCCTACCCTTATTTTGATGCAAAACTAGCTAATCTTGAGTTCTAGTGAAAGATATGGGTACTAAAGACTTGAGGGAGGTTGAAAATAGAAGAAGGAGATGAAGAAGATGAAGAGAAGAAGGAGAGAAGCCTACTGGAAGAGGGAGGATGAAATTCTGCTGAAGGAAAAGGAAAGAAAAATCTTATAAAAGCTTTAATGAGGTAGTTGGAGAATTGTGTTTTAATTGGTTGTAATCTTTGTGGCCAATTTTCAGCCAAGCCTCTTCATTTGGAGGCTCTCCTTGCGCCACCCATAGGTGAGTATATGGTTGAATATTCAGCCATAGAATCATAGAATTTGGGTGCATAATTTTATTCATTCGGTTCTGACAGCTTAAAATATCGAAATTTTACTAATTTCTTTCAAATCGACAAAATGTTCTTAAAGAATTTTGTGAGGTTTTCTATGCTTCTATTCTAATTGCTTCTAATCCTAATATCTCTAATTAACTTCTAATTACCTTTTAGTTAACCTATAATTATTAATTTTTTATTAATCTTTAATTACTCTTACATATCTAATAAAATAGAATAAGTCAGTTAACAACACAAGTTATACGTATTGCAAATTTCAGGATGTTACAAACAACATTTTGAAGTTGAATTCTACTCTTAGGCTCTTTTTCCAATCGTGCTTCCAAATCTGCAATTTTCTGTTGCATAGATCAATGGAATCACTAGTGCTAGAGCTAGAGCCTTCTTCATCATGCCTTTGCCTCTGAATACAAAATACTTGGGAAGGATAAGGTCCTAAACCCAAACCTCTAACTCTACCTGAAAGCTCCTTTCTGAACACTTGACCAAGGTAATCATTTGGTGCAATTGTTTGTGGACAGCTTCCTTCACTCTCAACTCGAATAATTTTGTCCTTTTATAAACAAAGCTAAAGTTTAGAAAGAACACATGCTAAAGTGATTTTGGTCGTGCATTTGCTCTACAACTATGTTGAAGTTATGAATACTAAGAAATATTTAAATGGAACATATGCTAAAGTTTAAATTTTATGCACATATTTTTAATTGTAATACTAAGCAAAATAGATACATTGATAATACATAGCTGAATAAAGGAAACCAATTACTGGAAAAGTAAACTTTAAAATTGAGGTTCAATAAAACAAAAAACAATGCCTAAACAAATAAAATAGAAGCTAGGGTTCTTTCTAAATTAAGCTGGGAGGGGAAAGGATCATTGATAACAAAAATGCTTAGTAAAAGTAATACATCCATAGCTAGTCTCTAGCAAAACCACTAAATTAATGTACTCATGGTTTTATTGGTTTTCACTTTTCTGTTAAATCTTCTACTCTACTTCCTCATGGTTTTAGCTTTTCCAGTTTGGCTAAGACCTAGATGATTTAACAAAAAACTCGATTTGAAAAGTTCTTAAGACCTAGTCCTTTCTCTCAAACTACTCCATGCATATTTTCACAATGTTTAGAAATCAAGCACTATATTACTAGGTATCCATGATTTTGTAAAGAAGAACAATGTTGACCATCCAAAAAAAGAAACAAACTTGTTGAGCAAAAGCAACCCAAATAACAAATGAAAGAAGTAAAAACTGCACATGAAGGTAAAAATTACACTATAAATGATCTTTTATGTCAATTTATAAGTTCTACAAGAAATACTTACACAAACAGATTTTGTGGCATTATTTGCATATGATTCATCTACTTTAGTATGTGTGGTAACAAAAATTTTTCCCCTACTAACAAGCTATCCACTCCCATGTTCCTGCACATTTTTGAAATACTCATTATAATTAACATAATTTAAACAAAAATTGAAAAAAATAAATGTTGCATAATTAAACTATCACCATTTCAAATCGTTTCCTTAATAAGGTCTTAGATCCTCCAGAGTGCACAACTAATTGTTTCTCTCAACTTTGTGCATTTCGTTTGCACATTTTCTGCAATGTAAAAATATGTGATCAATGTGAAAACATTGTACTATATAAATCATATAACTCAATTTACTTACCATAGTGGCCGGATCCAAACAGTACTCAATAAACTGAGTCCAATGATCTCGATTTATATTCAGAGGATGATTAGCATAGTTCTTTTCTCTGTTGAGTTTTGAATCATAATATTTATGAAAAACATCATATTGGTTCCCCTTCCACTTTTCCCTTATCCATTTCATAATGATCTTCTGTGCTAGGTCATCATCTATAATGAACTTTTCGTAACAATGCACAAGAAAATATCAGCAAAACATTGATTCAAATTTTATGGAGTTCAAAATAGAAAACATTAGAGAAAATTCTAATTCTAATTCTAATTTGAATTACCTTTAACTTGCTATTATAAATATCCTCCTTATAATTGTTAGGAACTTTGGACCAAGACATGTAACATATTGGAAGAGCAGCAAAATCAACTCCTAATTATCCAAGAGCTTGTCCTAAAAGGCCACTTGCTTCACCAACTAGCTTTTACAATTATTGAGAGGCAACATCAATTTGGTGCTAGGAGGAAGCACCCAAAGATCCTTCAATTCCAAGCGTGCTACTTTTGTTACTCCTGTGGTATTTGTGAATTACATTTGTTAGAACATTAAGTTAGATAAAAACATATGATATTCACTCAAATTGCATTTTACATCAACAGTCCAATATCTAGTGCATTGGCGGCTTTGCAACTGAGTTTGTGTGGCCATTGGTGCTTTTGATAAGACTTGAGTAGATAGTAGAGCATCTGTAAATGGTGGTGGGCTTGAGCAGATGATTGTTCTCCACTTTTTTTTATTCACACTAGCAAAATGTGCAACCCTAGGTATAGTGCAACTTATTATAAAAAGTAGTTATGAAGTTTCATCATAATAGTAAGAATAAAATTAAATACAATAGGAACAAAAGATATAAGTTTTTGGAACAGAAAAACTATAAGATCAAGATAAAATGTGCAAGAAGTCATTCATGTAACAATAACACAATAACATAGGAAAAACGAGTAGATTCCAACGTCAAAAGTGCTACTAAGCTCCAAATCTTTATTAGGCATGAGTTCATCACTTTAATTTCAAGAATTAGCTACTACAATACTAGCTTAGAAATTATCCATTAGCTAGTTTTAACATTGTAGTAGATAATTTCAACTACTATAGTAAGAAACAACTGCTTTGATTTGTAAAGAAGCCAAATATAATTTAAAATGATTTGGTCCTAGTCCTACAGGTTTTCAGAAAAGGGTAGCAGATTCTTATGCAATATCTCATTTCCCAATGGAACTTGTGCTTATAGCCCACAAACGACACTTTAAATGGCATAAAAACATAATAATGTTGTAAAAAAATATATTTGGAGATTATAACTTTGATGATACATGAAATAGTAGCTATTACAGCCCTACAATGGCTATTCAAAGTTATATTAGGTAAACCAAGATTCGAGAAAAGCATTGGTAGACTATATTACTATACAAAGAATGTGAAAAAATATGATAAAATCAATCACAAATGAAGATTTTGCATAAAATAGGAAAGTAAAATTTGCATAAATTTAGTGTCTGGTTCATCATCAATATTCTCCTTAACTAATGGAACATTTTTAGCATCATCTAAGAATAACATAGCTAAGTCATGGTCCTAATATGATGTACTCTAATAGAAATCTTCATCAACTTTATGTTCCTCCATCTCATATAAGTCTCTAGACTTCAAATGTACGGCAACCTTCCAATCTTTGTCCATCTCATCCTCCTTGTAATAGACTAATTGAGCATTTGAAGCTAGAATATATGGCTCATTGTCAACACTCTCTTCTGCATGTATCATGCAAGAAAAATTAATGTTCATAAACTTGAAATCGTCTTTTCTCATCCCTTTATTAGTAGTGGTTTCGGCTTATTTGCATTTGAATAAAGTGATTGAAAATTGATTGGAATAGTTAAGCTCTATGATATCAACTAGCTTTTTGTAATATGGCACCGATCTTCTGCTAGGGTTGTTATCGCTACTACTAGCAAAACTTGTAGTTCCAATAGTGACGAAAACACCATTATTTTGAGTTTTCAAACCTTGCTTACAACCATTAGTCTAAACTTATATCCATGAACATTATATGCAATCGACCTTCTTACTTGTTGAAATGGATCTTGTACAAGTAACTTAATATCACTTGAATATGTTTAATTGAAACTATCCATGACCTAAATTCATTATATAAATACAATAGAAACATAAATAAAAACAAAATTTAATATAAATTGGCCATATTAATTGTCACTCACCTACCTATAAAACCATTCACTAAATTCTCTATGAAGTATCCTCTTAATGTTTGAGACCAACCGCTTGTTTCTGCTTTGTAGTCATTTTCTTGTTTCTCTTCTAAATTCACTATATATGCATAAAATCCATTCACAACAAATGGTAAGAGGAGTTTCACCTATAAGATATGTTTGCAAAAGTAATTAGATACTTACTCAATAAAAAAGAGTACACAAGTCTACTATTAACCAACACATAGCAATGTGCTTGTAATTTCTCCAATGGCATTAGGTTAAAAAATGTTGCACCGCTAACTAGTTTGTCGATTTGTGGAAATACAGCATACAAGGTCAAAGTTTGAACAATGTCATTTGGATCATCATTCACCTGTCTCAAACGATTGACTCTTGTTTCAATATCATTCAAATATCTTGAACAAAAG
This sequence comes from Pterocarpus santalinus, assembly GCA_031439595.1. Taxonomy (NCBI): domain Eukaryota; kingdom Viridiplantae; phylum Streptophyta; class Magnoliopsida; order Fabales; family Fabaceae; genus Pterocarpus; species Pterocarpus santalinus. Next base: position 35,398,881 of record CM062529.1, on the reverse strand, counting down.
GTAAGAAATTCTTCAGCTATGTAACCTTTTGCTATAGAGCCCTCTGGTTATGTCTTGTTTCATATATAGCCCTTGAACTTTCCTAATTTCCTATGAGCAAAAAAAAAAAAAAAATAACATAGGTACTCAAGTTAATTTTGAAAAGTCATTTCTTTAAATGAAATATATATATATATATATATATATATATTTACCGCTTTATAGGATACATCCATTGACAATGCACTTGGCCTCCAAGTTTTGCCTTATCAACAAGGTGAACAATTAGATGAACCGTTATTATGAAGAATGAAGGGGGAAATAAGATTTCCATGTGGCACAATGTAAGCATTATTCATTGTTGGAGCTTGTCAAGATCTATTGGATTCAACACTTGACCATAGAGTTCTCTAAAAATTGAGCACAAATCAATTGAAACCGTAGATACTTGGTTGGGTAATGTGTTTCTCAATGCTATTAGGAGCGATTGTTCCATAAGTATGTGAGAATCATGACTTTTCAAACCAGAGAGCTTTCGATATTTCAGATCAACACATCTAGAGATGTTACTACAAGAACCATCTGGTAAAATTACATTCTTCAAAGTCCTAAGAAATTGGTCCTTTTGAGCATTAGACATTGTGAAATAAGAAGAAAGATATTTTCCATTTTCATCGAGCCATAAATCCATAAATGCATTCTTATGGTCATGTCTTGCAAATCTTTGCTAGCATTGAGGTGATCCTTTGTTTTCTTTTATTCATTGAGAATGGTATATATCACATTGTCACACTTTTTTTTCAATATGCATAATATCGAGATTGTGATGTAATAGATTGTGTTCTCGATAAGGAAGTTGAAACAATAACTTTTTTCCTTCCATCGTTGCCTCTCACTTTGCCAAGTGTCTGTGTTGTGTCTTCTTTTACCGTTGCTTGACTCAATCTTTGAAGTTTTTCCAAATGTAACATTAATATCTTCTTGTTGTTTCAAAATTTCAGACCCTGATAGGACTATTAGAGGACTTCTCAAATCAATTCTTCCATAAAAAATAACATGATTCATTCGAAATCTATAAGCACCATCCAAAAAATGATGATGCCCAATGAAATACCATTTCTTGCTATATGGAAGACGATAAGGAATTTGTAACATCCACAGAATTTTATTATTTTTTGCCTAGTTGTTTGGTTTTTATCGAACAACTAAGGATAATTAAAATTCGACTAAATATTTATTTAAGGTTAATTAATTAGAAATTACAGAGATTAAATGTGAAGGAATTATATTAGAAGCATAGAAGATTTCATAGAAATTTTCCTAAACTGATTTACCAATTTAAAGGGAATCGGTAAGATTTCGGTATTTTAAACTGTCAGAATTGAATCAATAAAATTATACACCCAAATTCGATTATTTTATGACTGAATACTCAACCACTTAATCATCCCTTGGTGGTGCAAGAAAGGCCATAGAATGAAGAGAGTTGACTGAAATTTAGCCACTAGCTCTCAACCAATCAAAATCTAAGTTGCCAACTACTTCATTAAAGCCTTAGTGACATATTCCTTTCCTTTTCCCTTCAGTAGATTGCGCCCTCTCTCTTCTTATTCCAGCCTCCTTCTTCTCTTCTCCTTTCAACATACTTCATCAACCTTCAAACTTTGATAAGATTGCATCCATCTAAACTCAGAATCTAGCAAGATTAGATTCAAAGGAGGTAAAGATTCAACCTCTTGTCTTGTCTTCTTGGTTATGGAAGTTATTTGGGGTTTTCATTTTTATCACTTCTTGATGTGTTATTTGGATGTATATGATGATTATTGGCTGGTTTGATAACTATTGTTCTGTTTAAATTGAAAAGTAAGTGAAAAGGGATGAGAATAGAAAGAAGTAAGGAGCTGGGTGAACAAAACCCTATGGTAGTCCATACGGCAGAGTGTATGGCCTCACCTATAGCTGTTTAAATTTGATGAAATTTTTATGTGAAACTAGACATATATGGATTTCCAACCATATAAATTATAAGGCCATTGGATTAGTGATGAGGGAGATATGAATTTTGGAAATTTGATCTAGGTTTTTGAGTTTGATTCTGGGTAGACAAGGTTTTCAGGGCAAAACCTAACCTATACAACTTGGAATTGAATGAAACCAGTGTTGTTAGAAATCTTACTCATGAGAGAACAATCCATAAAAATTTCAAAGTTAGATTCGGTTCAGTTGCTCCCAGTGATTTAAGAAAATTGCCCTAAGTCCAAACCGGGCTAAAATAGGGCAACCTAGCAGGGTCGAAGAACAAAGCTTATAACTTAAGCTCTAATCAAGAAAATGAAACGGAACTTATTGCAAATGAAATCTTGTTCTATTAGCTTTAATATGATACAAATTTCATATGATTTGAACTGGTCTTCGATTTTTAGTGGATGTTTACTTTTAAGTGTGTAATTCTGGCTAACTACAGGGCAAGTTGAGACAGAACTTAAATAACTTAAGCTACATTTATCAAAATTAGATAGGACCAAAGAGGTTAGGAGTAGACACACAACATTTTAACATATCCAAAATTTAGGTCTAAATGAGTTAAATAGAAATTATGGCTTATTTTACAAAAATCAGGTTGAGTGAAGGTGCTAAGACAACAACTATACTTTAAATACAACTAATGTTACTATGAGTTTGATCTTGAATTGTGAATGAAATGTTGTGGTTTTTCTATAAAATTGATTATCTGAGTATTAGCACTATTCATGGGAAAGCAGACATGTTCCATCATGCTGTCGAAATTTCGATAAAGCCTATGCATGAGTTATAAGATATATTCAGATGCATGTGCATTTTGCAAGAAATTCATAAAGGTTATGTTATGATAAAAGTTCCATAATACTTAGGCCAGCCTCGGATTAAAGTTAAGGGGAATAGATCGGTGGAAAGGTCGGAGAAATTAAACCCGACATTCCTATATAGAAACGAGCTCGATCCTAAGAAGTAGACTATTACCCAGGAGTTGAATGACCAAGAACTCCCAAGGGACCAAGTAACGGAAAAGCTTATAATACTAAGTTTAAGAATGAGTATTTGCATGGTTGCATTGCATAGTCATTGTAAGTTGTTTATAGATTGACTATTATGTCTACTTGCTACTATCTGTTTATTTAGTCTGTTCATTATTCTGTATATTGCTATTTAGCAGTTTATTCTGTTTCTTCTACTGTCTTAAGTAAAATTGAACCTTGCCTTGGACTAGGTATTTTTTTAAACTTATTAAATGTGGGCAGTTCACTTTGATGCCATTTTTTATATATAATTAAATACAAAACCAAGGCAACTGAGAATGAATGCGATGTCAGTTTAATACAATACTTGAATCCTATTGAGAATTTCTTCAAATTCTCATCTTGCTTTATGTTTTCCGCATCATTTCAGACTTTGGCGATGGATACGACGGTCATACTGTTCATTGAGATTCCGGACATGCAGTTCCACTATGAACCTATGTTTGACTCATTGTACATAGTTGGTTCCTGCCACTTCTGCCTCTATCTCTTTAGTAATAGGAATTTTGCTGCTCCTCTATTTTATCCTGTGTTCGACCCTGCTGTCCCCTACTTTGCTATCCCCTTACATATGGCACATCCTGCACCTACTTCAGCGCCCATAGCACCCGCATTGCCTATAGCTCCGCAGCCCCTCCACCAGCATCACCTTTACAGGTAGTTCCAGACATCCCGCTCAGTCTTAAGAGTGACCCATCTGAGGCTCCCGGTTCATCCTCCTCCTCTTCTGGATTTGATGCTAATTACTCCCTAGCTAGGCTTGGTATGGCCAACAGCTATATGACCAAGTAGGCTCCGACCTGCAGGCTACATTGTACAGTATGGCCCTCTTTTGGCGATGTGTAGCATTTGGCCATAGACTTAGCCAGATGTATGTAGTTATTTGGACCAACTAGTTTGAAATGTCCTCTGAGGACCTTGTAGGATTGCTTTTCATTGACACGGGCTTTATGTCTTTTTGGTGTATACCGGCCCCACATATGTATCCTCTTTTGAACTTGTACATAAACTGAAGTGTTAGCTTCCGATACATATATATATATATATATATATATATATATATATATATATAGCTGATGATATATTACTTACCTTTATCTTTTCTATTGTACTTTTTATTAATTTTTACTATTCTTCGATACCAATCACGTTTATTAGATACCAAGCACCATATCTTCTGTTTATATATATTCTCTACGGCCTAAGGCATATTTCGTCAAAAAAAAGAGCATATGATATAATAAACAAATAATAAATGGAGTACTAACACGGTAACGCAGCTACAAAATTTCATGCTATGACTTAAGCACAACATTAAATTAGTAGGGTGTTACAGAATTGAGTCAAAGTTACAAGAAGGACAAGCTAAACCGGTATGAGTATTCCATTCCAATAATATCCCTAGCCCCAAAAAATCTCTACTTGTCCACATTAAAGCTGCTCTCATTGTACACCATCCATTAGTTGATGCATCAAATGTTCTTACACCATCATTCCATAACTCATTCAACTCTTCTATTAAAGGATGTAAGTAAACATCAATATTCCCAAGTATCCATTTTCCTAGAATAATCGTTGAAAGAATAAAAGAAGTTTGCTTCATACACATCCATGGCAAGTTATATGGAATTAAGATAACTGGCCAAATACTGTAGTTGGTACTTAAAGTTCCAAATGGATTAAAACCATCACAATCTAGGCCAAGGCGAACATTTCTTGAATCGAAAGCAAACTCAAGATATCTTAGATTAAATCTTTTCCATGCCTTCAAGTCTCTTGGATGCCTCATCAATCCATCTTGGTTTGCTCTTTCCTTATGCCATTTCATATGTTGAAAAGTTTTGTTTGACAGCAACAATCGTTACAAGCATGGTTTGAGTGGAAAATAGCATAGAACTTTTGCTGGCTTCTTTTTACCACATGACTTCCATCTTGATGTATTGTATACTTTGCATGCCTTTCTATGCTTATCTTCATTTCCCCAATATAACATGAAATCATTTGGACAAGCATAGATCTTTTTGTAATTAAGACCAAGTTTGCTAATGATTTTCTTAGCCTCATAAAATGTTTTAGGAATTTTGGCATGTTCAAAGGCATCACTCAATAATTCCAATATCATAGACACGACTTTATTACTCATTCCACACAAGTGCTTGATATGATACAATTTCACTATGAAAGACAACTTTGAGTATTTTGCAGACGCTTCGTATAGATCTTCATTTGCATTTCTAACTAATTCATCAAATTCTTTATCTCCTAGCATGCTTTGATCACCTTTTATTTCTAAGATTTAAGTCTAGCATGCTTTGATCACCTTTTATTGGGTCTTGTGATGTGCATGGTTCTTTACTCACATATTGTCTAGTAGCCACCTGCATCATTGATCATTTCACGTACCTAATCTTGGATGGGCAATGTATCTCTAGTTATAAGGACATTATTAGAACGATGCTCACTTCTTTTCTCACCATGCCAATACTAAAAATTATATGTTGGTGGGAAAGGTTTTAAAATTAGGTGATCATACAATTTATCTCTCGTTAATACATGACGAAAACAACAATTAGGGCAAGGATATGTTATAAATTTCCCATCAATAGAACCATGCTCAAATGCAAAATCAAGAAATCTTCGTAGCCCATTATCATATTTAGGTGTGGTTTATGGCATAAATATCCAATCTTTATCTCCTTGAAACTCCATACAAAAGCAATCTTGTAGATTCAACGAAATAACACATAAAATGTAGGAGAATCAAAACATTACTTCAATCGTTCAAAAAAGAATATATTATCATCTTAATGCTCTTCATTCTACCCAACAAAATATGTAAGGTCCTATCTTATCCTAAATTTCATAATCTGCATTATTGGTATATGTCCTACATAGTTCCCTTAGTACACAACTTTCTCCATTATCCCTATCTCGTACCCATCCTAATGCATTTTGATAGCATTTGCCCATAGTTCCCCAAGTACACGACTTAATCTAAGCAGCAATTTGCATAGATTAAGTATGTACCACAATAGTTAATAGCGGGTGATCGCACCACTACAGAGGTGACATCGCGTTGCGTTTTGGTGGCCGCAATATATGTCGTCGTGGAAAGGATGATTCTAACCCTATTTTTGGATCGTTCACCACTTTATGAAAGGGTTGGCCGGTCATTTCCTCCTCCCCCTAAACCAGTTCTTCATTCTGCCATCAATGTTTTGGGCTTTTCTTCAACCTTCGTTCTACCCCATCTCCCAATCGGTCCTTCTCTTCGGCGAGCCTTCAACCTGCGCGGCCGTGATACCGCTGACAACCGAGCTGCATCTTCCTGGTTCCATTTCAGCTGAAGCAAAAATGTGGTCCTCCCTAGTTGGTCGTGGTTCTATCCTCCTTCCGCCCTCTGTTTTTTTTTTCTTCTTCTATTCTTATTTGTTTTCTTTTCTTTTCAATTTTCTAGTTTGGTTGATTTAGCAATGGCAATATCATCAACTCAAGCTTTTAGTGTTGCTCCTTCTTCCGGAGGTTTCGTGAAGCCCACTGGTGACAACATAGATATGGCATGGCAGTAGAATTGTTTAAAAGACATCAATAATAGGAAGAGTGTAACTTGTGATTTTTGTGGCAAAACAACCAATGGTGGAATAACTGGAGCAAAAGACACCAAATGGGTGTGATAGGAGATACAAAAGCTTGTAAAAGATTGCACCTAAAGTTAAGCAACTTCTCAAGGAAGCTCTTGAGAAGAAAAATGTGGAGAGAAGATGATGATGAACAAGAAGATTTGGAAGAAATTCTACAAATTAGAAAAGGGAAAAGACCTTTGTCAACATCAAGTGGGCATAGCTTTATTCCTTCAACTATTGTTAAGCAGGCCAAGAAAGGAAAAACCATAAAAGGTCCTTTGGATTTGATGTTTTTAAAAGATCCTAAAGCTACCATTAAATTGGGAAATGTAACACCTTACCGGACAAAATACTATGCTTAAGTCATGATATATTACCCGATAAGTTATTACGCCCAGGTGTCTCATTTTCTTTTTCATTTTAATCCCATGTTAATTACCCATAGAAGAAATAGCTACCTATTTGTTTATTTATTTTGATCGCAGAGTGAACTATTGGATTTAACGTCATAACAGAAAAAGAAAATCTGTAGCACAGACAAAATTACAAGAACTATGTCATATATATACATGTAGATATCCATTTTCAGAGTTTGCAAAAAAAGAAACATAAACAGTACATGGTATAAAGAGGAGGCCACTAAAACAAAATAAATAGGCGTATCTCTACAAAATAGAACCCTAGTTGGTCCCTATGGGACATTTCATGTACTAACAAGTCTAAGTCTATGGTTCAAATCTGCTAAAAGAGGGTCATTCTAGATATCATCACCTACTGTACTACATAACTCTCCTAAATGGATTCCGAAAAAAAGGAATCCATTCGCACATACTGGCATCTGCTGGGGTATAATCAACGTCTAGTGCACAGGATGAGGAAGATGAGCTTGCTGCCTCTGATGGGTCCTACTCCTCAGAAGGGGAGATAGAAGGGACTTGCTGAGGAGATGCCACCAATGGTGCGGCTGGGGCTACTGTTGCTAGAGGTGGAAAGAAGTGAGCCACATATATTGAGATAGCAATGTAGGGTGCAATAGGATCAAATAGTGGATGAGTGAGGGGAACAACAAAGTCTCTACTGAAGAAAAAGTAAAAATGGAAACGATAGCTACCGACAATATACACAGAATCCAGAAACAAGATCGAGGTGAAAGTGTAGATCGGGGAGCTCAATGAATAGAATGCCCATCGCCACGTTCTCCATTATCTAAGAATGATGTGGTAATATACAGTAGGGTGAGAATTTAAAGAAATTCTCAGTAGGAAATCTAATTCTATGCAAAACTGACATTGTTGTCATTCCTAGTTGTTTCAGTTTTACTTAATTTAAAATGACATAACATAACTAAAATATTCAATTTAATTAATGTTATGGAAAACATAACTTGAAACAAAACTTAATTTAAAATTAGTGTAACAAGAAGTATAACCAGACATGTATACTAATATAGTTAAAGCAATAACCATAATGCAAACAACAATATAACCATGAGGAACATATAGATAACTATGCAATTAACTTAGGGTTTAGCAAACAGAGCATGTATATGTAAAATGGAAATACATTTAGCTTTTGGGAACTTTCAACTCATGTGACTTGTAATTTTCCACACTTGGTCCCCTAAGAGTTTTTGGTCATATACTCCTAGGTAATAGTCTGTTTCCCAAGACCGAGCTCATCCTTATATAGGATTGCCGGGTTTACTTTCCCCAACTTTTCCACTGATCTATTCCCTTTAACCTTATTCAGGGGCTAGCCTAAGTTGTAATATCCCTAATTTTTGTCTAAGCTAATTAGCTCAATGATCCTGGCTAATTAGAGAGATTAACGATTAACTGAGGACTAATCGGATAATCTCGATGAGCAAGAGCTTAGTAAATTGAGTCAAGTCAATAATTGAATCATAATGCACTAAACGTTTTAATTAAAACCTAATTAGTCGAACCTCATTAATTCATAACTTAGAAATATAATTAAGTTAATCCAATCTTATTAATTAAGTATAAGACAATTGTTTTACCTTATTCAATTGAGATAGATTAATTCTTACACCCTAATTACATAATTCATAAGAGCAATTCTTTTAGAGGAAAAAGTGTAATTAACTGAAATCGGTTAAAGAGCAATTCAATTAATCAAATTGATTAACAATTTAGGTAATTCTAATAGCTTTGATGATTTAAAAATTTCTCCTAATTGATGCACCAAACCTTGGCCAAGAACAAGAGCAAAATTCAACCATCCATTTGCCTTCTCATCATGTACGATTAGATCAAGAGTCTATGTTAGTAGTATTTCTTGAGTCAAGACAAGAGATATACTCTCCTCCATCAAGATTATGACACTTGGAGTGATCATATTCACCCAAGCCAATCCCAAGAGTGGTCATGCCTTTAACCACTTGAAAAACACTAAATCATCTTTACCTAAGTGCCAAGACTCAAAGGAAACACAATCCACCCCTTTACCCTAAGGTTCCTAGTTCTCTTACTTGAAAAAGAAGTTAAACTCACCTACTTCTCCTTGCTTGTTAGAGAAGCAAAAGCCATCAGCCCCTTCACCCATTTTTGCACCCCAAATAGCCTCTGCACTCTCTCATTTGTGATTTCTATTCTTTCCTAAAGATACCAAGTAGCCACTCCTCTTCCTCTCAACCTCTCATTGTTCTTCCTACTTTCCTTTTTGTTCTTCTTACTCTTCCACCACCACCACCCTCATTTCCTATCACCACCCTCACAAACTCTTTAAGGACCACACTTTTTAGTTCTTGAGGAAGCAAAACAAACACTCACTTAGCCCTTTATCAAGCTCAAAAAGGAGGAGGCCATCTCTAACCATCTTCACTCTTCAAGCTTTCAAGAAACCCATTTGGTAGTGACTCTAACCCCTCTTTCTTCTATGTTTTCCAAGCTCTAGAACTCCTAAGCTCTCCATAGGTAGGTGGTTTTAGGACTTGCTCTAAAGGCCTCATGGCCATACTTTCATTATATGAAGTTGTTTGTTACTTTTGCTCTTTTATTGGAAAATGACTTGTTATGCATTTATTCTTCTTTTGAGCCAAACTTTTTAGAACTCAAAATATTGATTTTTACCAAGATCTCAAAGTATAAAAGTGGTTTGGAAATGTAAAGTGGTAACTTGAAGAAAAGACTTAATGTTTTTACAAGAAAACTCATTGAAATGAAAACTATTAAAGTTGGAAAATTCTGGCAGTCTGTATGGCGTGACTAATAACTCTTTCAATATAACTCCAAATGGAACGAAACTAGCCCATACCTAGCAAGCAAAACAATATTACATGATCCTAGGAATAACGTACCAAGTTGCATTTGCTTGTCTCGGCCTCGGTTGAATGGAAATATTAATCTTTTGGTACACTTTTCCATGGCTTACATCGGCCTTTCTTAAACTCCTCGAGACCATGTCTCACTTTATCTTGCATCCATAGAAACAAAACATTATTACCTGTTGAATTTTAGCAAGATTATCTAAATTGAACTAAACCTAAATTTAGTGGATGTCAGCACCATGAACTAGGAAGGCAAGCAATAATGAGACCTCCTAGATAGGGTCTTGTCCAGTTCATTCAGGATCATAAATGCAAATAAAACAACCAAATCAATAAATAGCCGAGATAAATCAAGTGGTAGCTTCTATAAGGGGCAACATTACAGTTAATGAAACAACCTAGATATTTCCATTGTTGCATATTGTATTGAACAAGCAAGTTAATGGCCTCATTGTTGAAGTATCCTACCGGTTTAGATAAAGGTCATTAATGCTAACTATCCCTTTACACCAAAGCCAACACCAATTAGTCTTAAACCCAAGCATATATTGCATTGGAATTAAGAAGATCAAATTACAAAATGTCAAAAATAGGATAGTCATACTTTGCAGCTTAATCATCATCTCCTCTTGGATCTCTACTGCTATATCTGTATAACTTCTACATCAGCCCTTCACTTTTTCTTTGACCAGTTTTCTTTACTTTAGAACCTGGAGATGTGCTCGCAGTCAGGCTAAGTGTTCCTCAGCAACTGGTTCGTCGTTACTAACAATCCATCACCCTTCTCATCTTGGTTCTCATTGCTGTCCTTGTCTTCTTGGGTCTCCTCATTACCCTCGAAGCATTCCTCCTGGTCGAATATTGGTAGCTTTGGCATGAAAGAATGGACATTATACTTGCCGGCTAGGATAGCATCGTCCTACTTCTTCAATGCTTGCAAATGCTCCACCACCAACTCCTGAGCAATCTACATACAAATGTTTATATAAATGTTAATTAACTATAGCAAAATGGAAGCGCTAATAAATAGAAGACTGTCATGAATAAGTGAAAACCCTATATAACACGTAAATCTCATTTACCTCAGTTTTATAGGTGTCCAACAGCCACATTTCATCAAATAGCTCATCTCGACCCTGAATGTAGTATAATATACCTTATCAAAACAATATATGCTCACGAACAATCAAAAGAAGTATTAAATAACAACCACATCGAAATCAAGTTGCTGACAAAATAACTTCATTTTATTTGGAAAATAAACTAAAACCACATACTTATTTTTAAAATATTGTGTATCTATTTATCTTTCCGCTCTTTATTAATCTGCATTTGCATCATCTCGTCATCCCAAAATGCAACCGAGGGATGCTCTAATGATGCCATGTTGCTAAGCGGACGATGATGGAAATATGCAATCTACTAATGGCAAATTAACTTACATTTTTAGCCACTAAAGATCTATGTATGTATAGGATAACTTAAATAGAAAACATGATGATGGAATTTCAAAATTGCTGCATAACAACCTTTTGTTCAACTCAACAAAACTGTTTTATTACATACCATGAGGAAAAATATGCAACCACCTATGCACTTTGTCTTCTGTTCACTAGTCTTATACATTGTAATATAGGTGACAAGCTAGTCAAAGATTAATTGGCTCCAGTTGTACTTTCGTACATTATCGACATCAACTATGGCCCCCCAACTTTGGGCTCAGTGCCATCTTTGCAGCCGGGCAGAAAAAACCAGACGGCACAAACAAGATGAATGCTCACTTGAAGAAGTCATCAGCGATGCCCTGCCTAATCATCTCCTCCAATTGTGTATCATTGACCCCATCAAAATTAGTTAAGAGACTTTTTTGCTCTTTAGTAACAAATGTTGGAATCTCATGCCCTATTATTGCACCCAAGATATATCGTCATATTCAAAAGGACATAATGAGGACAAATAACCCATCACAATATATTCTATCATGAAGACCCAAGAAAAGATGATGCCTTAGAGACATTGAATGTAAATATACTCAGGGGTCCTATACTAACTAACTTGTGCTAAGTTCACAAAGAGGACCTGATATGGCAAGGTCACATTTACTTTGAATTCATCCACGGGACCCACGTCATATGCAAAGGAATGCCAATTATGCAAGCAGCAAACTGAGATGAATGGGACTTTGAAAGGTTACCATCTTTTCACTTAGTATAATTTCTATTTATTTTACCATGCATTTATGTTGAGTTATGATCTTAATCACTAGATTTAGATTAGTTACTATATATTTGAAATTTCCTTTCAAGATTTTATTTCCTTCTTTCTTAGGTCAGATTTGTAATAAAGATATTAGGGATGTTGTTTCCTAAAATTTCCTTTCAATATTATCAATGATATGCTACAAATCGATGCCACCAGCACCATCTCATATAAAAAATTAAGGTAAGCACGACAGGCAAAGAGGGGAACAATGGGGGTGTGGGGTACCTACTTGCTAAGCAATACCACACCGATCCAACAATGAATCTTCAATTGTGTCATCTTCAATTCCTGAAGAGGATTTTTCATCATGCCGTCCAAGAGACCGCCTCCGATCACTTTTCCATTCTCTCCAGGTGCGTCAACAACCACCAACGATGACCGTACCAAACAACCGATGAAATAAGGGTGAGGGATTTATTTGCAAATTTCATCGTATAACAACACATGTCCGATATCAACCATCAGTTTTATAAACTTGATCTAATAGTTAAATATGACCTTACAAGGCTATTTATGTAATTTAGCTTTTACTATAAGGGCTGCTTTCTTAATCTTATTAGGGTGAGTAACTTTACTCCAAAATCTAACAGGAGGAATGAATCCTTCGCCCTATGTCTAACTCGTGACTCGAGATTGATCCAATTGACCATTGTTGGATGGGAGGTTGACTGCTATATGGTATACACTCGTTGCCTTTGCACTGGTATTGGTATGTATTCTTTTTGAAACATCTGTAGTGATGGTAATTAGATACAGCCTTTATAATCACGAGAAAGAAACTATTTTGGATAAATATCCACTTTATGTCATCATAACTACCAAAGTTTCAAGAATTTCAAGTAGAAACGAACCAGATATATTTAGGCGAGGTATAAAATAAAACAAGTCTTTGATGGATGAAACTTTATGTCAAGTGTTCTAGATGGAATATTATAAGGTTGAGCAAAGCTCAATGGTTGCATGAGAGTAAATGCATTTTTTTTCAATAGATAAAGAAGTGCTCAAGACTCTCCTAAAGGAAAGGAGCAAAGAAACTAGAACGACAAGAATGCCAAAACGTAAAGCAAGAAAACCGACACCAGATCGCACAAGGTAATAAAAGCCAGCCCAAGAGACAAACACTAAAACACACAAATAAGCCACTTGAGACTACTTGTAAACACATGAGATAACACTACTTGGAGCAACTGTAAATTATCACTTGAATCCTGTTAAGTTACCTAACTTGGACCATTCCTTCTGTAACATCCACCAGAATTGTTTTATTGTTTTTTTGCCTAATTATTCGATTTTTATCGAATAATTGAGGTTAATTAAAATTCGACTAAATATTTATTTAGGATCAATTAATTAACAATTAATTGAGTTTAGATATAAGGGAATTAGGCTAGAAGTATAAGAGATTTCATCGAAATTTTCTTAAATCGGTTTACCGATTTAAAGGAAATCAGTAAGATTTCGGTATTTTAAACTGTCGGAACCGAACCAATAGGATTTTATGCTCAATAACCCTACATCAAGTGGCTGAAAACTCCCACTTAGCTCATGATAGTGGCGCAAGGAAGGCCACAAAAATAGGGAGATATGGCTGAAATTTAGCCACAAAATTTCAGCCAATAATCACCCACTAAGCCAACTACCTCATTAAGTCTCATAAACATATTCCTCCCTTTTTCTTCATTCAGCTGACTTGCACCACTTTCTCCCCTGGTTTCAACCTTCTTTTTCTCTTCTTCTCTCAACCAACTCCATCAAACCTTCAAGCTTGATAAGGTTCCATCAAGCCAAACTCCAAAATCTAGCCAAAATCACATATAAGAAGGTAGAGGTTCAACTTTGTTCATGTTATTCTGGTTGTGGGTGGCTGATTGTGGCTTTATTTTCTCATTTCTTGATGTAATGATCGAATGAATATGATGATCTTTGGCTGGTTTGTTTGCTGTTTTTGATGTTAAAATCGATTAAGAAGTAAGAAAGTGTGAAAGTAGGAAGATGTGAGAAGCTGGAAGACCAAAACCTCTCGGCAGTCCGTACGGCGGAGTGTATGGCTCCGCCTACTGCCGTTTCAAATCGACGAAACTATTTTTAAATGAAAGTAGACATTCAGGGCTTTTCGTACATATATCATATAAGTTATTGGATTAGTATTGAGAGAGATATGAATTTTAGAAGTTTGACCTAGGTTTTTGAGTTTGATTCTAGGCAGACTAGGTTATTCAAGGCAAAACTTGCCCTATATGACTTGGAATTGAATGAAACTAACTTTGTTAGAAAGTTTACACATTTAGGAGAATATTCCATAAAAATTTTAGAATTAGATTTGGTCCCATTTGCTCCCAATGGTTCGAATAAGTTGCCCTATGTCCAAACTGTGTCAAAATAGGGCAATTAAGGAAGGTTAAATTTCGGGGCTTATAACTTGAGATTTATTAAAGCAAATGAAATGCAACTTTTTTCATTTGAAATCTTCCTCTATTAGCTTTACATTGATATAAATTTTGCATAATTTCACCTAGATTTCTATTTTTGGTGAATTTGTTCTTATAAGAGTACAATTTTGGCTAGAAATAGGGTGGTTTGGAATAAAACACGAATAACTTTAGTCAATATCGGAACTCGAAACTCGAAACTTAGCAAACAGAAAGCTAGATCGGGTATAGTTAATATTGAACTCGGAACTAAGTGAATAGAAAACTAGGTTGGTAAAAATTAATGTCGGAAATCAGAATTACATAGCATATAAAACACTTTGAAATCGAAAGTCAAGGACAAGAATATAAAACCTATACTTAAACCCAGAAGTCGAGGATTTTCAACATAAACTCGAAAGTTGGTACCAGAATATGAGACCTTATACCCGAATCTCAGAAGTTGAGAACTAGGATGCTCTAACACTTTTATACACGTAATTCCAAAACTCGGTATCTTAGTAAGCATATAACCTCGAAACTCGATCCAGAATCAATCTCGGAGATCGAACATAACCCCAGAGGTCGGAGCTTATATAATCTCGGAACTCGGACCTAATTCAATCTTGGAAATCGAACTCGGGAACATCAATAGAAGTTAAAAGCTTGCAAGATAGATTAAGACCTTAGATTTTAAAACTTACACCTAACTACTTAAGCTTTGCTCATAAGACTTTGTTATGTATGACAACTAATGAAGATATGATGTTCTATATTGGGTTTGCTGTTTGATTAAAATTTCCTGGTTATTTGGCACTATTCATGGGAAAGCGGACATGATCC
Organism: Pterocarpus santalinus; assembly: GCA_031439595.1. Classification (NCBI taxonomy): domain Eukaryota; kingdom Viridiplantae; phylum Streptophyta; class Magnoliopsida; order Fabales; family Fabaceae; genus Pterocarpus; species Pterocarpus santalinus. Next base: position 35,383,421 of record CM062529.1, on the reverse strand, counting down.
ATTATGCTACTGAAAATTCGGCAGAGATTTCAATTATATAAATCTACAAGTCATGCATGCATTGGTCAAAGTATTAGATAAGCAATGCTCCTTTATAAGAATGAGGAAGGATTTCCATGGTACTTGGGCCAGCCCTGGATTTAAGTTAAGGGGAATAGATTAGTGGGAAGGTCGGGGAAAGTACACCCGGCATTCCTATATAGGAATGAGCTCGATCCTGAGAAGCAGACTATTACCCAGGAATCTAAATGGCCAAGAACTCCCAGGGGACCAAGTAATGGAAAAGTCTATGAAGATAAGTTCAAGAATAAGTTTTGCATGATCACATTGAATAGTCATTATAAGTTGTTGACCATTTGACTGTTATGTTTACTTACTGCTATATGTTCATTTATTCTGCTCGTTATTCTGTGTATTGCTATTTAGCAGTCATTCTATTTCTTATGCTATCTTAAGTAAAATTAAACATTGCCCGGACCAGACATTTTTCTTAAACTTATTAAATGTGGATTGTTCAATTTGATGCCATATTTTTATAATTAAATAAAAATCGGGACAACTGAGAAAGAATGTGACGTCAGTTAAATACCATACATGGACCCTACTGAGAAATTCTTCAAATTCTCACCTCGCCTTGTATTTTCGCATCATTCTCAGACGCTGGTGATGGACTTAACCGCCACCCTATTCCTTGAGATTCCCGACTTATAGCTCCACCATGATCCCATAGTCGACTCGCTGTATATAGCCGACTCTTGCCATTTCCATCTTTACCTTTTTAGTAATAGGAATTTTGCTGTTGTTCTATTTCATCCTACTTTTTACCTTGTTGCTCCATATTTTGCAGTCCCGCTGCACTTGGCACACCCTCCTCCAGCACCTCCAGCACCTCCAGCACCTGCTAGCCCTCCACCAGAGTCATCTTTACAGGTGGTTTCAGACATTTCGCTCAGTTCTGAGAACGATCCTTTGGAGGCTACCAACTCATCATCCTCCTTCTTGGGACCTAGTGCTGACTACTCTCCTGTTGAGCTTGGTATGGCTAACGGCTACCTGACCAAGTAGGTCCCAGCTGCAGATGATAGTGTACAGTGTGGCCTTCTTTTGGCAGTGTGCAGCATTGGGCCATAGACTTAGCCATATGTGGAACAACTAGTTTGGAATGTCCTCTGAGGACCTTGTAGGACTATTTTATCTGACATGGGCCCTATGTCTTGATACACTGGCCCCACTTATGTATCCTATTTCGAATCTATACTTAAACTGAAGTGTTGGCTTTCGACCTATATATATACGTATACAGTTGATGATATATTACTTATTCTTATCTTTTCTGTTGTGTTTTATTAAACTTTGTTACGTTCTGCGATGTTGGGCACGTTCATTATATACAGCGCGTCGTTTCGCCTGTTTGAAGAAAAAAAAGAGAGAGATGTGATTTGATAAATAAATAGTAAGCAGAGTATCAACACGGTAACGAAATCTACTCAATTTCATGGTATGACTTAAGCATAACATTAAATTGGTAGGGTGTTATATTTTTCGTATCAGAGCAACTCATCCTAGCTAAGGCCTGAGGATTGGACTAACTATGCTTTGCACATATTCTGTATTTTTAGATGATAGTATGCACTAAATCTTGTCTGGAAGTTGGGATATAGATGTGCATGTGTATGAGGTGCCGGACCGTGTGAGCTATTATTTACTGGCACATTAGACTTAGTATTGAGCCTGATCAACTCAATAACTTTTGTTTTGTGTGCTTAGAACTTAATGGCTTCCGGAAGGCGAGGTAGGCCACGTACAGAACCTGCTCAAGAGGACCTGGCTGACTTTATGGGCACGATATGAGAGATGGCTCATGCAATGCGGGAACAGGCTGCGGCAGCTTACCAAATGATGGATCAATTAGGCAGGTAACCTGAGGCAAATTGGGGAGGAAATTCACATGGCCCAGGAGCTGACTTGGACTACCTTAAATTTGCTGAGTTCAGAAAGGCAAACCCGCCTAGCTTTCGAGGAGCCTACGACCCAAATAAGGCCGATGAATGGATTAAGGCTATAGAGAAAATTTTCTCTGTCTTGGATTGTTCGAATCAACAGAAGGTGACCTTTGCCATGCTCGAAGCAGATGCAGAGTTTTAGTGGAACGGTGTATGAAGATTACTCAAGGAATCTCAGACAGCAGTCACCTGGATGGTATTTAGAGATGTTTTCTACCAAAAGTACTTTCCTGCCTCAGATTGAAATGCCAAGGAATTAAAGTTTATGGAACTTCATCAAGGAAATTGGATGATATCTGAATATATTGTCAGGTTTGAAGAGCTGTGCAAATTTTCTACAATTTACCAGAGGAATCTCGATGAAGCTTGGAAGTGCGTCAAATTCGAGTGAGGATTACGAGAAGATATTCTTACAGCAATAGGGCCAAAGAGATTAGAGATTTTCCCACATTGGTAAATAAATGCCGACTTGTGGAAGATTGTAACTTGAAATTGGCTGCAGCCAAGGCATTTGGTGGTAGTTTCAAGAAGGGGTTGGCACCGCAGGGCCTAAAATTCAAGCCCAACTTTCAACAACAGAGAAGATTTCAATCGGTGGGCAATAAAAGCAAGCAGCCTTAGAAGCCTTTTTTGAATCCGACTTGTGCGAAATGCAGTAAGAATCACGATGATCGGCCATGTTTGGCAGGCCAGATTGTTTGCTATGGGTGTGGCAAGCTAGGCCACAAAATTTACGAGTATCCAACCTGGAATCCACCACAATCATCTAGACCCCAACATCAAGGACGGGTCTTTGCAATGAATGCTGAAGAAGCTGACAAGTTCAAAGGACTAATCCAAGGTACTTGTGAAGTGGACAGTGAGACTCTAACTGTACTCTATGATTCGGGTGCCTCCCACTCATTTATTTCTCATGACTATGTGGCTGTTTTGCAATTACCAATCTCTGAATTGCCTTATGATCTATTGGTTTCTGTTCCTACCAATGAACCTGTTAAAACTAGTCAAATTTGCATCAATGTTCCTCTTCAAATTGAGGGTAGGACCTTTGCAGCCAATTTGATTTGTCTCCTTCTGTCTGGACTTGACATAATTTTGGGCATCGATTGGCTTTCCGCCAATTAGATTATGCTCAATTGTTCCGATAAGATGGTGGTATTCTCTTTTGTCTTGTCTTCTAAACCTCAAACCTCAATACTCTTTTATCTGAACTCTTTGTTAGTAAATTGTAGTGGGTCGAAGAGCCAAGGATACATCCTCCTATCAGCTAATGTGATAGAAGTTGAACATAAACTGGAGGAGATCCCACTTGTTAAGGAATATCCCGACATTTTTCCAAAAGATATTCCTGAATTCCCTCCTGAGAGAGAAATTGAGCTCACCATCGAGTTAGTTCCAGGTGTGAGGCCAATATCTATAGCTCTATATCGAATGTCACCTTTGGAGTTGACAAAACTAGAGAAATAGATTAAAGAACTTTTGGAAAAAGGATTCATACGGCCAAGTGCATCGCCATGGGGAGCTCCAGTCTTGTTGGTCAAAAAGAAAGATGGGAGCATGCGCTTATGTGTGGATTATCGATAGTTGAATAAAGTGATGATTAAGAATAAATATCCATTACTAAGGATCGATGATCTCATGGACCAACTACAAGGTGTAACGTGTAACATCTGAAAAATTTTATCATTAATAACCGAGTTGTTCGATTTTTATCGAATAAGTGGGTTTAATTAGAATCTGATTAAACATTTACTTAAAGTCAATTAAATGAAGTGACTAGGCTTGATGGCATTAGATTAGGAACATAGAAAACCTCATAAAATTTTTCTAAAACTGGTTTACCAATTTAAAGGAAATTGGTGAGATTTTGGTATTTTAAACTGTTGGAACCGGATCAATAGGAATTATATTATGAAAACCCTAGGATGGATGGCTAAGATTTAGCCAAACCACCTCCTTATGTGGCACCTTGATCAGCCATGAAGGATGGGAAGCCAAACCAAATTTGGAGGCAAGATGAAATCCACCAATCAACATGAAGCTTGCTTCAAAAATCTTCACCTTTTTCTTTCCTTTTCTCCTTGAAATTTCGGTCACCCTAGTTGCTAAAACTCCCATCATTTCTCTTCTCTTCACTCTCGTCTTTACTCCATCTTCATCTCTTCTTCATGTCTCATCAAGAGTTGCTTCCATCTAAGACACTAAATCAACCAAGTTTCAACTAGACAAAGTAAGATTCTTCAACTTTCTCTATTATTCATGTTATTGTGGCTGAGTAGAATTCCAACTCTTTCCATTAGTTTGATGATACATGGTGTTTATATGGATTTTTATGGTTGGACAAATGTATAAACGTTGAGTTTGGATGAGAACTTGGGTGGCAATTCAAAGAGGGATGCAAAATTGGAGTTGGAACCTTGAAAACCTTATGGCATCCATACTGGCGAAGTGTACGGCTCCATCTACGGCCACCAAAGCCTGATGAAATTATTTTTATATGAAACTAGATATTCAAGGCTTTCCATACATATATCATACAAGGCCATTGGATTAGTATTGAGAGAGATACGAATTTTGGAAGTTTGACCTAGGTTTCTGAGTTTAATTCTAGGCAGACTAGGTTGTTTAGAGCACAACTCGCCCTATACAACGTGGAATTGAATGAAACTAAGTTTGTTAGCTTACACATAGGAGAACATTCCATACAAATTTTCGAGTTAGATCCATTGTTGATTATTCCGAACACTTCAATAAAGTTGACTTGAGTTTAACCTAGGCTAGAACAGGGTAGTTCAGGAAGGTCAAGTTTCGGGGCTTATATCTCGAGTTATATTCACTCAAATGATATGCAGCTTATTTCACTAGAAAGATGGTTCTATTAGCTTTGAATTGATATAAATTTCACATGATTTAATTCAGATTTCTATTTTTTGTGAATTTTCTCTTAGAAGAGTACAATTTTGGCTAAAGACATGTATGAAAACTAGATCAAGTTTAGTTAAAGTCAGAACCCGAGAATTAGTAAACAGAGAGCTAAATCGAGTATACTTAAGGTTAAACTCGGAAAGTTATACATAAGGCTTAAACTCAGAAACATATAGTTAAGGTTGAACTCGGAAAGAGTATACTAAAAGTTAAACTCGGGAGCCTAGCAGGCAAAGAGCTAGATCAAGTATACCTAATGTTGAATGTGGAACTTAGTGAATAGAAATCAAATCAACTATGGTTCATGTCAGAAATCGGAGCTTAGAATAAAAAACTAGATCGGATATGATTAATGTTGGAAATCGGAACTTAAGAAACATGTTTCAAAAAGGGGTTGGGAGAACTCTTGAAGCTTAATTCGGAGATCGGAAGTATGATCAGGATATGAAACCTTATACCCGCATATCGGAAATTGGGAACTAGACACTTTAAACTAATATATATGTAGTTCCAAAGCTCGATTCAGGATCAATCTCGGAGATCGATTCTAAACACGATCCCGGAAATCGGGAATCAAGACATTCATAATCCCGGAAGTCGGGAATTCAGACATTGACCTTATATACATAACTTATATGATATCGGAACTCAGAAGTCAGTAATAAGCATTGAACTCGAGAACATCATTAGAAGTTAAAAGCTTGCAAGATAGATTAAAACTCAAGAGTTTAAAACTTGCACCTATTGACATTGTTATATTCTTGGTATGATTATAATGTTCTACATTGAGAATTGCTATTTGATTAAAGTTTCTTGATTACTGGCACTATTTATGGGGAAGCGGACATGATCCGCTATGCTGCTAAATTTTTAGCTGAATCATGCGAAGATATAATAGCTAGTGTTCTGAAAATTTAAGTTATGAATATGAAATTCTACATGCAAGGATATGAATATATTAAATGTGGATCCCTTCACTTGGAGGTAGTTAATTGGGTCCCTCCCTGTGAAGGTAGTTAAAGGATATGATGAAGATCCCATATTCCTAAAGAGTGTGGCATGACGATCACACCCCAATGGGGTATGACATGGTGATCATACTCTAGAATATAGCATGATGAGCACATCCTAAGAAATATGACATGGTGATTACGCTCTGATGAGGTATGACATGGCGATCATACTCTGGAAAATGGCATAATAATCCCACACCCTAAGGAATGTGGCATGGTGATCATATCCCGATGGAGTATGACATGATGATCATACTCTAGGACATGGCGGAAGAACATATTCCTAAGGAGTGTAACATGGTGATCACACCCTGATGGAGTATGACATGGCGATCATACTCTGGAATATGTATGACAAGTAAAGGAAGACAAAGAAAGAAAAGAAAATTATGTATATCTATATAAATTCAAGTGCAAGAAAAGGCAGATGCAGATTTCAAGTTTCCAACATACTGGTGTTGTTATATTTTAAAAGTTACAGTTATTATTTATGAATTTATTTGGTATTGGCTCTAGTGTATAAATAAAATGAACTTTGCTTCGGACAGCATGTTTTTGAACCATAAAACCAAACAATTTGTATAATACGTTCACCTTTTTCATAATAAACCGAAGCAACTGGAGATGACAACGATGACATTATGTATAATAGCTAAAGAATCCTACTAAGAATTTAAAATTCTCACTCTTGTTTCCATGTTATCTCCAGATAGTTTGAGAAGTTGCAAAGACAGCTGAAGTTATTGTCAGATAAGGTCCGCTCAAGTAATAGTAACAACTCCAAAGTGTGGTACTATGGTTTAAGCATAGTACTGTACAGAGGAGAATGTTACACAACAGTATTTTACAAGATCGATTTGCATTTCGAGTATCATCAAATTCGGGTTTGGGAATAAGATATCCCTAAGACAGCCTTTCGAACCAGCTATGGACACTATGAGTATAATGTGATGTCGTTTAGACTGATGAACGTGCTAGTAGTATTCATGGATTATATGAATCGGATATTCCATCCATATCTGGATAAGTTTGTAGTGGTTTTCATCGACGACATACTTGTCTATTTGAAGACGGAGCGAGATCACGCGGCTGGTTCTGCAAATTTTAAGAGAAAAGAAACTCTATGCTAAGTTATCCAAATGTGAATTTTGGATGAAAGAAGTAAAATTTCTCGGCCATGTGGTATCCTATGGGGGGATCTCCATAGACCCCAGCAAAGTAAAAGCAGTACTAAATTGGGAGAGGCCCACCATAGTCACTGAAGTTAGGAGTTTTCTAGGTTTAGCTGGATATTACAGGCGATTCGTTAAGGATTTTTCTCGAATAGCTTTGTCCTTGACCAATCTAACTAGGAAGAATGTTCCATTTGAATGGACACTGGAATGTGAGCAAAGTTTTCAAGACTTGAGAAAGAGGTTAACCATGACACCAGTGTTAGCCTTGCTAGACCCTCATGGAACATTTGAGGTCTATTGTGATGCCTCCAAGCAAGGATAAGGATGCATGTTAATGCAAACCAGAAAAGTAGTCGCTTATGCCTCCAAATAATTAAAGCCACATCAGAAGAATTATCCTACACACGATCTCGAATTAGCTGTAATAGTATTTGCCTTGAAGATATGGAGACATCACCTTTATGGTGTGAGGTTCGAGGTCTTTTCTGATCATAAGAGTTTGAAGTACCTCTTTGATAAGAAGGAATTAAATATGAGGCAGCAGAGGTGGATGGAACTCCTTAAGGACTACGAGTTCGAGTTGAAATACCACTTAGGCAAGGCTGGCAGAAGCTTTGAGCAGGAAATCTCTGACTGTAGCCTGGATGAAGATTAAAGAGATACAGCTTATTGAGGGTTTCCAAGATCTTAATTTGGGAATCCTTATGACTCCTAAGACCATTCAGCTACACCAAATTAAGATAGCCAATGGCTTTAAGGAGCAGATTCAGCAGGCACAACAGTCGGATATTGGTTTTCAACATATGATCAATCTCGTGCAATCAAGAAAATTAACGGGATTTGCTCAAGATAAAGAGAGCATATGGCGGCATCATGACAAGGTGTGTGTACCCGAGGGAAAATGGTCTCCGAAGGAGAATCTTGGAAGAAGCACATAAAGGTGAATTTACCGTACATCCCGGCATGACTAAAACGTATCAAGACCTCAAGAAAATATTTTGGTGGCTAGGCATAAAGTCAGATGTAGCAAGCTTTATAAGCAAGTGCTTGATCTGTCAAAAGGTGAAAGCGGAACACCAGAAACCCTTTGGGATGCTACAACACTTGGAAATCCCTGAGTGGAAGTAGGAGAGTATCTCCATGGATTTTGTGATGGGATTACTAAGAATGCCAACAGGATATGATGCTATATGGGCCATCATGGATAGATTAACCAAATCTGCTCACTTCCTACCCATTTGAGCAAAATATCTGTTGGAAAAATTGGCGCAGTTGTACATTCAAGAGATTATAAGGTTGTATAGGACCCCTTCAACCATTATCTCTAATCGAGACCCAAGATTCACATCACGATTCTGGGGAGCCTTACAAAAAGCATTTGGTACTAAGTTATGCCTAAGCACTGCATATCACCCCCAAACAGATGGCCAAACGGAGAGGACAATTCAAACCTTAGAAGATATGCTACGAGCCTATATAATGGAGCAACGTGGAAATTGGGATCAATACTTACCACTAGCCGAATTTGCATACAACAACAGCTATCATGCTAGCATTGGGATGGCTCCTTACGAAGTGTTGTATGAACGGAAGTGCCAATCTCCACTATGTTGGTACAAAATAGGAGAAATAACTCTATCGGGGCCTGATTTAGTCGAACAGACCACTGAGCAGATTAAGAAAATTCGAAGTAAAATGCTTGCTGCTCAAAGTCGTTAGAAGAGTTACACGAATACTAGGAGAAAACCTCTGGAATTTCAAGAAGGAGACCACGTATTTCTGAAGGTTATGCCCACAACAGGGATAGGCAGAGCCATTAAGGTCAAGAAGTTAAGCCCCTCCTTTATCGGTCCCTTCCAAATCTTGAAGCGAATCGGATCAGTTGTATACCGAATCACTTTGCCTCCACATTTGTCAAACCTTCACGATGTTTTCCATATTTCTCAACTCAGAAGGTATCAACCTGACCCTACACACTTCCTAGAACTTGAGTCAATACAGTTAAAAGAGGACATGATGTTCCACATACAGCAAGCACAGATCATAGGCAGAAGCAGTAGGCAACTTCGAAACAAAATCGTCCAGTTAGTAAAGGTACCATGGGGGAAAGAAGATGCTAAGGATTACACTTAGGAAGTAGGATCGGACATGAAGAAAGAGTATCCTGAACTATTCTCAGGTACTAAATTTTGAGGACAAAATTTTTTTTTAGGAGGATGGTAATGTAACATCCACCTGAATTGTCTTATCGTTTTTTTGCCTAATTATTTGATTTTTATCGAATAATTGAAGTTAATTAAAATTTGACTAAATATTTATTTAAAATCAATTAAGTAGCAATTAGTTGAGTTTAGATATGAGGGAATTAGCTCAGAAGTATAAGAGATTTCATCGAAATTTTCTTAAATCGATTTACCAATTTAAAGGAAATCGGTAAGATTTCGGTATTTTAAACTGTCGAAACCGAACTAATAGGATTTTACACTCAATAACCCTACATCAAGTGGCTGAAAGCCTAGCCACTTAGCTCAGGATAGTGGCGCAAGGGGCCACAAAAATAGGGAGATATGGCTGAAATTTAGCCACAAAATTTCAGCCAATAATCACCCACTTAGCCAATACCTCATTAAGTCTCATAAACATATTCCTCCCCTTTTCTTCATTCAGCTGACTTGCGCCACTTTCTCCCCTAGTTTCAGCCTTCTTCTTCTCTTCTTCTCTCAACCAACTCCATCAGACCTTCAAGCTTGATACGGTTCCATCAAGCCAAACTCCAAAATCTAGCCAAAATTACATATAAGGAAGTAGAGGTTCAACTTTGCTCTTGTTATTCTAGTTATGGGTGGCTGATTGTGGCTTTATTTTCTCATTTCTTAATATGATGATTGAATGAATATGATGATCTTTGGCTGGTTTGTTAGCTGTTTTTGATGTTAAAATTGATTAAGAAGTAAGAAAAGGTGAAAGTAGGAAGATGTGAGAAGCTAGAAGACCAAAACCTCTCGGTAGTCCATACGGCGGAGTGTATGGCTTAGCCTATAGCCATTTCAAATTAATGAAACTAATTTTAAATGAAATTAGACATTCAGAGCTTTTCATACATATATCATATAAGGATATTGGATTAGTATTGAGAAAGATATGAATTTTGGAAATTTGACCTAGGTTTTTGAGTTTGATTCTGGGTAGACTAGGTTGTTCATGGCAAAACCTGCCCTATATGACTTGGAATTCAATGAAACTAACTTTGTTAGAAAGCTTACACATAGGAGAACATTCTATAAAAATTTTAGAGTTAGATTCGATCCCATTTACTCCCAATGGTTCAAAGAATTTGCCCTATGTCCAAACTAGGCCAAAATAAGACAGTTAAGGAAGATCAAATTTCAGGGCTTATAACTTGAGATTTATTAAAGCAAATGAAATGCAACTATTTTCATTTGAAATCTTGCTCTATTAGCTTTACATTGATATAAATTTTGCATAATTTCGCCTAGATTTCTATTTTTGGTGAATTTGTACTTATAAGAGTACAATTTTGGCTAGAAATAGGGCAGTCTGGAATAAAATACGAATAACTTGAGTCAATATCGGAACTCAAAACTCAGAACTTAGCAAACAGAGAGCTAGATCGAGTATAGTTAATATTGAACTCGGAACTAAGCAAATAGAAAACTAGGTTGGTAAAAATTAATGTCGAAAATCGGAATTATATAGAATATAAAACACTTTGAAATCGAAAGTCAAGGACAAGAATATAAAACCTGAAATACTTAAACCCAGAAGTCGAGGATTTTTAACATAAACTCGAAAGTTGGTACCAGAATATGAGACCTTATACCCGAATCTCGGAAGTCGAGAACTAGGATGCTTTAACACTTCTATACACGTAATTCCAAAACTCAGTATCTTAGTAAGCATATAACCTCGAAACTCGATCCAGAATCAATCTCGGAGATCGAACATAATCCCGGAGGTCGGAGCTTATATAATCTCGGAACTCGGACCCAATTCAATTTTGGAAATCGAACTCGGGAACATCAATAGAAGTTAAAAGCTTACAAGATAGATTAAGACTTTAGATTTTAAAACTTACACCTAACTACTTAAGCTTTGCTCATAAGACTTTGTTGTGTGTGACAACTAATGGAGATATGATATTCTATATTGGGTTTGCTATTTGATTAAAATTTCCTGGTTATCTGGCACTATTCATGGGAAAGCGGATATGGTCCATTATGCTACCAAAAGTTCAGCAGAGATTTCAATTAATATGAATCTACAAGTCATGCATGCATTGGTCAAAGTATTAGATAAGCAATGCTCCTTTATAAGAATGAGGAAGGATTTCCATGGTACTTGGGCCAGCCCCGGATTTAAGTTAAGGGGAATAGATCAGTGGGAAGGTTGGGGAAAGTAAACCCGGCATTCCTATATAGGAATAAGCTCGATCCTGAGAAGCAGACTATTACCTAGAAGTCTAAATGGCCAAGAATTCCCAGGGGACCAAGTAATGGAAAAGTTTATGAAGATAAGTTCAAGAATGAGTTTTGCATGATCACATTGAATAGTCATTATAAGTTGTTGACCATTTGATTGTTATGTTTACTTACTACTGTCTGTTCATTTATTATGCCCATTATTCTGTGTATTACTATTTAGTAGTCATTCTGTTTCTTATGCTATCTTAAGTAAAATTGAACATTGACTCGGAGCAGACATTTTTCTTAAACTTATTAATTGTGGATAATTCAATTTGATGCCATATTTTTATGGTTAAATAAAAATCGGGGCAACTGAGAATAAATGTGACGTCAGTTAAATACCATACACGAACCCTACTGAGAATTTCTTCAAATTCTCACCTCGCCTTGTATTTTCACATCATTCTCAGACGCTGGTGATGGACTTGACTGCTACCCTATTTATTGAGATTCTCGATCTACTGCTCTACCATGATCCCATAGTGGACTCACTGTACATAGCCGGCTCCTGCCATTTCCATCTCTACCTTTTTGTAATAGGAATTTTACTGTCCCTCTATTTTATCCTACTTTTGACCCTGTCGCTCCATATTTTGTGGTCCCATTGCACATGGCACAACCTCCTCCAGCACCTTTAGCACTCATAGCACCTACAGCTCCTGCTAACCCTCCACCAGAGTCACCTCCGTAGGTGGTTCCAGACATTCCGTTCAGTTCCAAGATTGATCCTTCGGAGGCTACTGGCTCATCATCCTCCTCCTCAAGACCTAGTACTGACTACTTTCCAGCCAAGCCTGGTATGGCTAACAGCTACCTAACTAAGTAGGTCCCAGCTGTAGATGATAGTGTACAGCGTGGCAGTATGCAGCATTGGGCAATAGACTTAGCCATATGTGGAATAGCTAGTTTGGAATGTCCTTTGAGGACCTTGTAGGATTGTTTTATCTGACATGGGCCCTATATCTTTTTGATACACCGGCCCCACTTATGTATCTTGTTTCGAATTTATACTTAAACTGAAGCGTTGGCTTCTGACCTATATATATACGTATATAGTTGATGATATATTACTTATTCTTATCTTTTCTGTTGTGTTTTATTAAACTTTGTTACATTCTGCGACGTTGAGCACGTTCATTATATACAGCACGCCATTTTGCCTGTTAAAAAAAAAAAAACAAGAGAGAGAGATGTGATTTGTTAAATAAATAGTAAGCAAAGTATTAACACGGTAATGAAATCTACTGAATTTCATGTTATGACTTAAGTATAACATTAAATTGGTAGGGTGTTACACCTTCCCTTCCTACCTCTCTTTCTTCTTCTTTGCTCAGGACCATCATCAATAACTTCCTTGTCTTCATGACCACAAGTATAACCTCATCCTCATTATTAGCTATCAAACCAATCTGCTTCCCAAGCTCCCAAGTTTTCCTTGCCTCTTCCTCTTTAGTCTTAACATTAATCTCATCTACAAAACCACTTTTGCTCTTAGATTTTGGGTGCCCTTCTCTTAAAGATATGAGATGTAACATACGAAAAATCTTTTCATTTTTTTTTTTATCAATTTGTTCGATTTTATCGAATAAGTGAGATTAATTAGAAATCAATTAAATATTTAATCAGAAGTCAAATAAATGTTAATTAGAAACTAATTAGATGGATTAGACTTGAGGGAATTAGAATAGACACATAGAAACCTCCATAAAAAATTTTCCCAAACAGTTTTGCCGAATTGAAAGAAAATGGTAAAGATTTTGTATTTTAAATGGCCAAAACCAAACTAATAGAATTATTCAACTAAAAACCCTAGATCATATGGTCACTAACCCATCCACCTTAACCCCTAGAGGTTGCGCCATTTTGGGCCACAACACAAGGAATAGTGTTGGTTTAATTTGAACCACAAATGCCAAGGACCAATGAGGTTTCAAACATCCAACCACCACCATCATTAACCTAAAAATTTTCCTCCTTTTCTCCTTATTTGTTATGGCTCTCTCTCTCTTTTGCCTCTCCTCCTCCATTTTCTTCTTTTTCTCGTCCTTCTTTCCACTTCCTCTCAAGCTCTCATCCACTTCCTTACCCACAAACATCAATCTTAATCAAGAAACTCACTTATTGGAGGTAGGATTCCTTAGTTATTGTTGTATTTATTGAATTAGTGTTTGATATCAATTCTTTCTTTGTTCATGAAACTGCTATAATATGTTGTGTATTGAATTAGTGTTTGATATCAATTCTTTCTTTGTTCATGAAACTGCTGTAATATGTTGTGTATAGGGTGATTTAGGATGGATTTAATAGGCTTTTGATGGGTTTAACTCAAAGCTTAGCAAGGAAACCACTAAAATCCCCAAAATAGAATCAGAATCTTAGGAAAACCCTAAGCTGTCCGTCCTTTTCTGATGTATGAGCCATCATCCAGCCATTAAAATTCAATGAAACTATTTTTAGATGAAACTAGATTTCTAGGGCTTTCTACACATATAAATTATAAGGCCATTGGATTAGTATTGAGGGAGATATGATTTTTTGAAATTTACCTAGGAATCCCATGTTCTAGTCTAGGCAGTATGGGTTGTGAAGGGTATAACTCACCCTATATAACTTGCAATTGAGTGCAACCAATTTTTTTAGAAAGCTTACACATAGGGAAACATCTCATAAAAATTTCATAGTTAAATTCGATCCCTATTTGTCCCCAAAAATTCCTGAATTTGCCCCTTGATTTGGTGGAATAGAGACAGGGCAGTCCAATCTAATCAAATTTGTGAGCTACAACTTGAGTTCTTCTAAGGCAGACAAAGTGAAACTTTTGGATATGAAAAGCTTTAAAATGTCATAAGGTTAATAGGAATCCAAGTAAATTTTGATTTTTGGTGGATTTTTACTCTTGGGTGTGTAATCTTGGCCAGCTACAAGGCAGACCAAGATAAAACCCTAATAACTTGAGCTGCACTTATCAAAATTAAATAGGATGAAAGAGGTTAGAAAATAGATACATAAAATTTCAACATATCCAAATTTAAAGTCCAAAGGAGTTAAAGAGAAATTATGGCTTATTTGCAAAAATCGGGTAGAAATGAATAACATAAGCAGAAACTTATACTTAAGTGTTGTGTCTTTGGCAATGTTATTGAATGATATTGAGAAATGAATGTGCTATTTTGGTTTCTCTGAATAATTGGCTATCTGATACTGACACTATTCATGGAGAAGCAGACATGATCCATCATGCTGTCGAAATTTTGACAAGGATTATGCATAAGTTAGAAGATACACTTTGATACATATGCATACTTACATGAAACTTATAAGAGTTATATTATAAGAAAAGTTCCATAATACTTAGGCCACCTTTATATTAAAGTTAAGGGGAATAGATTAGTGAAAAGGTTGGGGAAACCTGACATTGCTGCATAGGAACAAGCTCGATCATAATAAATAGACTATTACCCAAGAGTCGTATGGCCAAAAACTCCTAGGGAACCAAGTAATGGAAAAGTTATGATCCCAAGTTTAAGAACTAATGAGAATAAGAGAACTCATAAGTACTTGCACGATTGCATTACATAGTTATACCTACACGATTACATTACATAGTTATGTTAACTGTTTATAAGTTGAATATTATGTTCTTTTACTGCTACCTACTTATTCATTCTGCTCTTTATACTATATGTTGTCATATAATTGTTTATTCTATTTTTAATGTCTTAAGTAAAATTGAATCTTGCTTCGGATTAGGTATTTCTTAAACTTAATAAATAAGGGCAGTTTACTTTGTTATTCACCTTTTTATAATCAAATAAAAACTGAAGCAACTAAGAATGCCTGCGATGTCAGTATCTTATAGATATAGGAATCCTACTGAGAATTTTTCGAAATTCTCACCCTATTGGGTATGTCTGCATCATTCTCAGACTATAAGGATGGATGTGATAGCTGTACTTTTCATTGAGCTTCCAGAGATGTAGCTTCACTACGATCCGATGTTTGACTCACTGTATATACTTGGCTCCTACCATTTCTGACTTTATCTCTTTAGTCACAATGACTTTGTCATTCCCTTCTTTCACCCTGTATTCAACCCTTCTGTACCTTATTTTGCCATGCCACTGCACGTGGCACACCTTGCACTTCCTCCACCACCCGTAGCCCCCCGCTAGCTTCATCTCCATAGGTGGTCCTGGACATCCTGCTCAACTCTAAGAGCGACCCATCCGAGGCTACTAATTCACTCTCCTCCTCCTTTAGAACTGACACAAACTACACTCCGGTCGGGCTTGGTATGGCCAACGACTACCTGATGGAGTAGACTCCGACCAGCAGACTATGCTGTATAGCATGGCTCTCTTTTGATAGTATACGAGACTAGGCCACGAGAGTAGCAGTTTAGTAGGGACACTAGTTTGAAATATCCCTTGGGGACCAGATAAAATTGCACTCTACTGATACGGGTCATATGTCTTTTTGTGTGTACTGGCCTAGCATATGTATCCATCTTTTGCACCTATACAAAAATTGAAACTTTAGTTTCTGATATATATATAGTGGATGTTATACTACTTTAACTCATATTCTCTGTTGTGTTATTTATTTATTTCTAATGCTTTGCGATGCCAATTATCTTTCTTACATATAAAGCATCGCGTCATCTGCCTAGATACTTCCTACGCCCGGCAATATGCTTCATCAAGGTAGAAATAAACGGAATACTAACATGGTAATGCAACTACTAAATTTTATGCTATGACTTAAACATAACATTGAATTAGTAGGGTAATATCTTGCATTGAATTTTGTTTGTATAGCTAAGACGTAGGAATGCATGTATATGAAATGTCTGACCATGTGAAATGTTATTTACTAGCACATCAGACTTAGTATTGAGCCTAATCAATTCAATAACTTTTGTTTTGTGTGTTTTGAACTTCATGCCTTTCGGAAGGTGAGGTAGGCCACGCACAGCACCTGCTTAGGAGGACTTGGTTGACTTTATGGACACGATACGAGAACTCATGCGATGCGAGAGCAGGCTGCTACAGCCCACCAGATTATGGACTAGTTAGGTGGGCGGCTTGAGGCCGGCCATGGAGGAAATCTACATGGCCTGGGGATAGACTTGGACTACCTTAAGTTTGCTGAGTTTAGGAAAGCGAATCTGCCTAGCTTCAGGTGAGCGTTTGACCCCGACAAGGCTGATGAGTGGATCAACGATATGGAGAAAGTATTTTCTATCCTTGATTGCTTAGACCATCAAAAGGTAACCTTTACCACATATATGCTTGAAGTAGAGACAGAGTTTTGGTGGAATGGTGTATGAAGACTATTCGTAGAATCTCAAACGGAAGTCACCTTGATGGTGTTCAGGGATGTTTTCTACTAGAAGTACTTTCTTGCTTCAGTTAGAAATGCCAAAGAGTTAGAATTTATGCAGCTCTGTCAGAGAAACAGGACTGTATTTGAGTACATTGCCAAATTTGAAGAACTGTGTAAATTTTCTACAATTTACCGAAGAAACCCTGATGAGGCCTAGAAGTGCATCAAATTTGAAGGAAGATTATGAGAAGATATTCTCGTGACGGTGGGGCCAATGGAGATTAGGAACTTCCCCACATTGATGAATAACTGCCGACTTATCGAAGATTGTAACCTGAAATTAGCGGCGACCATGGCATCAAGCGGCAGCTTCAAGAAGGGATTGGCATTGCAGGGCCTCAAATTTAAGCCTAATTTCTAGCAGTAAAAGAAGTTTCAATCGGTAGATAATAAGGGTAAGCAACCCCAAAGGCCCTTTCCAAGGTAGACTTGCACAAAATGCGGCAAGAATCATGGTGATTAGTTGTGTTTGGCAGGCTAGAATGTTTGTTTTGAGTGTGGCAAGGCAGGTCACAAAATTTATTAGTGTCCAACCAGAAATCCGCCACAAACTCCCAGACCCCAATGCAAGGATAGGTCTTCACCATGGATGCAGACGAGGCTGACAAATCTGAAGGACTAATTCAAAGTACCTATGAAGTGGACGGTGAAACTTTAATTGTATTCTATGATTCAGGTGCCTTGCATTCGTTTATTTCTCATAACTGTGTGACTGTATTATAATTACTGATTTTCGAGTTGCCTTATGATCTATTGGTTTTTACTCCTACCACTGAACCTGTCAAAACTAGTCAGATCTGCATGAATGTTCCTCTTCAAATTGAGGGTAGGACCCTTGTAAACCCCAAGCCTCGATAAGCCTCTATCTAAGCTCTGTAGTAGTAAACTGTTGTGGGTCAAAGAGTCAACGATACATTCTCCTATCAACTAACGTGATGGAGGTTGAACAGAAATTGGAGGAGATCCCAATTGTTATGAAGTATCTCGATGCTTTCCTTGTAAATATTCCCAAATTCCCTCGTGAAAGGGAAATTGAGTTCACCATCGAATTGGTGCCAGGAATGGGATCAATATCCATAGGTCCATACTAGATGTCACCTTTGGAGTTAACAGAACTCAAAAGGCAGATTGAAGGACTTTTGGAAAAGGGATTCATAAGACCAAGAGCGTCACCATAGGGAGCTCCAATTTTGTTGGTCAAAAAGAAGGATGGGTGCATGCGCCTATGCGTGGATTATAGACAGCTGAATAAAGTGATGATTAACAATAAGCATCCACTACCAAGGATCGATGGCCTCATGGATCAACTGCAAGGACTAACTATGTTTTCCAAGATTGACTTGCATTCTAGATATCATCAAATTTGGGTTCGGGAGTAGGACATCCCCCAGACGGCCTTTCGAACTCACTATGGATAGTATGAGTTCACCGTGATGTCCTTTGGGTTGACAAATGTACCGACGGTATTCATGGACTACATGAATCGGATATTCCAACCATATTTAGATAAATTCATAATGGTTTTTATTGATGACATACTCATCTACTCGAAGACTGAGCATGAACATGCTGAGCATTTGAGGCTGGTACTACACACTTTAAGTGAAAATTTTTTTTATACTAAACTATTTAAGTGTGAGTTCTAGATGAAGGAAGTGAAGTTCCTTAGGCATGTGGTATCCTAAGGGGAAGTCTCCATAGACCCTAGCAAAGTAGAAGTAGTAGTAAATTAGAAAAAGCTGACCAAAGTCACTACAGTTAGAAAATATTACAGGCAGTTTGTTAAGGATTTCTCCCAAATAGTTTTGCCTTTGACGAAGTTAACCAGGAAAAATGCTCTATTTGAACGAACAATGGAGTGCAAACAAAGTTTTCAAGATTTAAAGAGGAAGTTAACAACGACAAAGTGTTAGCCTTGCCAGGCCTCGTGGACCATTTGAGGTCTATTGTGATGCTTCCAGACAAGGATTAAGATGCATGTTAATGCAAAATAGGAATATGGTAGCATGTACCTCTAGGTAATTAAAGCCACGTGAAAGGAATTATCCAACACATGATCTCGAATTAGTAGCGGTCATGTTTGCTTTGAAGATATGGAGACACTACCTTTATGGGGTGAGATTTGAAGTCTTTTCTGATCATAAGAGTTTGAAATACCTCTTTGATCAGAAAGAGCTAAATATGAGACAACAAAGGTGGATGGAACTTCTCAAAGATTATGAATTTGAATTGAAGTACCACCTGAGTAGGGCAAACATTGTAGTAGATGCCTTGAGTAGGAAATCTCTAAATGTAGCTTGGATGATGCTTAAAGAGACAAAACTCATAGAGAGTTTC
This sequence comes from Pterocarpus santalinus, assembly GCA_031439595.1. NCBI lineage: Eukaryota > Viridiplantae > Streptophyta > Magnoliopsida > Fabales > Fabaceae > Pterocarpus > Pterocarpus santalinus. The sequence continues at coordinate 35,364,099 of CM062529.1, read as the reverse complement.
CAAGATCTTAACTTAGGAATCTCTGTGACTCCTCATGCTATCCGACTATGCCAGATCAAGATAACTAGTGAGTTCAAAGGGAAAATTTGGCAGGCACAATAGCAGGATACCAACTTTCAACATATAATTAATTTGGTGCAATCGGGGAAGTTAACTGGCTTTGCCCAAGACAGAGAAAGTGTATGGAGATATCGAGATAGGATCTGTGTACCAAAAAATGATGATCTTCGAAAGAGAATCTTAAAGGAAGCTCACCGAAGTGAATTTACTATACATACATCTTGGTATTACTAAAATGTATCAAGACCTCAAGGGAATGTTGTGGTGGCCAGGCATGAAGTTAGATGTGAAGAGTCAATTTACATGATGAGTTTATGAACTGACTAACTACACTCATTGCAAAAGAAATGTCTATATGAGTGATGGTGAGGTAATTTAGTTTCCCAACCAGTCTTTTGCGTCTTCCTGGGAATATCAACAAGCTTTGCCCCAAGTAAGCATGTTTCTTCTACGATGTCCATAGCATACTTTCTTTGTGAGGGGACTATGCTATCTTTAGATTGTGCTACCTCAATGCCTAAGAAATAATGGAGTTTGCCAAGGTTTTTGGTTTGAAAGTGATGATGTAGATGCCATTTGACCTGAGTTATGCCATCGTTGTTATTGCCAATAATGACACCATGGAGAATCTATCAAATCAAGCTTGGGGAGATTGATTAAGACCATAAAGAGATTTACGAAATGGATGGATAAGGCCAAAACACTTCCCCTAAGAAACAAATCTAGGAGGTTGCTCCATATAGACCTCTTATTCAGGATCATTGAGGAGGAAAGCATTCTTGATGTTCAACTAATGATGTGGCCAATGGTACATAAAGGCCATAGACAAAAAGAGATGAATAACCCATCATTGCCAGCTCACGACCTACTATCACTGTTTACATCACTTGACAGTCACCAGTCATGGTTCAGTCATTATAAATGTCTTTTTTTTGGAGGGGGGAATGATATGGGTTGCATAGAAAGCATGTGAAAATGTGTTTTGGTCAAAAACTATGTTTCCATCAATACAAGAAAATCTCTAAAATTCATAAAACTTTGTCAATTGGTCCTTTGGTATGTTAAGAGTATTCTATAAAAATTTTGGGTGAAAATTTAAAAGATGGCTTGGTCAATAAAATTGCATAACATGTGCTATCTAGAGTTTATTTCTCAATTAGCTAGTTTCAAATTCCCAAATTTATTTAAAATAGTAACACAATCCTAAAAATCCGAAAAGTTTTGTCAATCATATTTTCAAGTGTTATTTATATACAGTAAAAATATTAGGTCAAGACTCGTAGATTAAGTGAATCAACAAAAAATGGGCAATTTTAATATTTCCATAAATTCATCACAAGATCAATAACAGGGTAGTTCTATCCAGAACTTTTAAAAATAGGAAACCTCCACAAAAATCCACGAAAATTTACAAGCAAGCACATGAGCAAGTCAAATCCAACATATAAAATTTTTAGGTTAAAAAAACAAGAATTACTAGGGTAGAAAAATTACACAATCTCAACAGTCTAGTAACCCAGCAAAAATTCCAGCAACAAAAGAAATCAATAAATCAAAAGATAAGCACGTGAGTATCAACAACCACAAACATCAACCAAAATCAAAGAAAAACCATGGAAAGGTTTGGCAAAAGAGAGAAGATATAAGAACCCCTACTTGTTTGGGAGTGAAAAGGATCATGGAGATGTTGATGTTGATGGCAGCGATGAGATGAAGACGGTGATGATGGTGAATTGATGAAGATGCTAGTGTTCCTTCCTTGATAGAATTTGAAGAACAAGATACATAAAACTTACAAGTGTATCAATCATTTGATCTTCTTCTTGATATTGAAGAAGATGAGGAGAAGCTCTCAAACTTTCTCTCAAACTCATTCACTTTTCTCACTTTGCTACGATTAGGAAGGCAAAGAAGAAGTTGATGGTATTTTCTCTCCCTCTATTTTGGCTGACTCACTTATGGAATAAAGAGGTGAGTTTGTTTTCACTTTATGGTATGGAAGTGAGTAACTACTTGCTAAGCAAGTAGTCATAGGTATTTCAATTGGAATTAAATACTCATCTCCTCTCTTTGTCGTGAGATCCTTAGTGGAGAAGGAGTTGAATTTTGTTTGCTTCTTATAATAGTAGATTAAGTAACTCCTTGGAAAATAAGTGATCCATCAAGACATTAAAAAAATTAAATTGAAGTAATTTTCTTTTCTCTAGGCGTACAGTAACAGGGAAAGGGTTGATTTGTGTTTCTTTAATGGTGTTACTTGGAGTAGTGTGGTTCCTACATGAACTTACTTACTAAGTTTCCCATATTATAAAATTCACAAGGAAATTAAATTACACTACTTGGTCCCTATGTTGTTCATGAGTGGTGCCACTTGGGATGATCTGGAGCTAAGATTAATTGTTATTTCATGACACTAAAACGATATTAATCTAATTTTATATAAATTAACATATATTAATTTAGTTAATTTAGTCTAATTAATTTTCTTGTTACAAGAAAATTGAGATTTAAGGTGAATTTTGATTTCTAAAGCTTATTTGAACCTGATCTTATTAATTTCATCAGCCAAAAATAATATCTCACCTTGTCTTAAATTTTTAGAATATTAGTTTCCATGTTTTCTTAATTATAGAAGCTTCTAATAAATTACTAAATTATACAAATAAATTCTAAAATAATTATGACTCAGTTCTATGCATTAAAATTGACGCAAATAATTAATTAAAATTTTATAATAATTCTTCTAGAGTTGTTTCTAATTATTTTTAAGCTTTTAGACACTTTTCCCCTTAACAGGCTAAATACATCAATAAATTTTATAATTGTTATCCATATTTTATTTGAGTATAATATTTCTATCACAATGTTAACTACCTAACATACGATTATTTGTTAGCCGACAAAAGCCCTTTTCCATAATTGTTTTAGTTGAACTAGGGTCAGGGTTTTTATGCTAAGAATATTTTTATCTTAATAGAGTTATAATTTGCTATTAATAATTTCTAAAGGATTTTATTTTGCATTATTTAGTAGAATAAGAAAATATTTAATTTAATTGACTTGACAATTTTATCTTTATTTTTGTCAGTGACATTTTTAAATTTAGGATTTTTATTTTCATTATTTTTATTACTCTAATTAATAGAGTAGTTGAGACTTGAATATTTTATTTTAATATCTCTAACAAATCTTAAATTTTTTTAAATTAATTAAGTATTATTTTGGCGAGATGTTACAGCTATGAAAAGTTTCAAATAAGAAAATATAATATATGACCCTTATAATATTATACTTTATTACTGAATAAGGATGTACAATCTAAAGTGTTGGAAAAATGTATTGTAACACCCTTTATTATATAAGCTATGCTTGAGTCATGGAGTTATATTAAAAAGGTGTCACTGTGCTAAGTGATCAATTGGATTTTTATATACTTATTTTCCCTCATTCCTAGCTCATTAATTCTTTTTGTATTGTTTTGAATTGGACCATTTTGCATTGTTTGGATTTTATTTGGGTTCAAGTTAAATTTTCTAGCATTAGGCGAATTCTGACACTATTTTGGTTTTTGGCTTATCTCTTGAGTTGTAGAGCTCATTTTATTGTGATTCTTGATTTGTAGGAAAGCTAAGAAATAAGCCTACAAGTTATATGTCAGAGGCCAATTCTGGTGTTAAGGAGCTGAAATTGGGCCTAGAAGTGAACTGAAGCAGTGCAGTCGCGGATTCTAAGCAGGGTGTGGTATCTGGGCCATATCTCGATCCACAGATGTCCAATTGAGCCCATTCCAGTGGCATTTTGAAGCTGACATTCAAAGCTACAATTATCCTTCAGAGTGGAAATCCAAACGGAATCATTTTGATAGCCAAAACAGTAGAAGAATGTTACTTGCAGAATTAGTTATAATGATTTCATGTTTTTAGTGTAACTTTCTTTCTATAATTCAAATTTTAGCAAATAAGGTGTCCAGATTCAAAGGAGAGAGAGAGGATTAATGTAGTAATTACAATTTAATATTTTTAGGTGGTTTTGATTCTGATTAGTAGGTTTGGAAAGAGGCTAGATTTGTAACTCATTGGACAGATTTTGGATAAGGAATTTTTTCAGTTTTCTTCTTCTTCTTCTCTCTTCTCTCACGCCTCCCCCACTTGACAATTTGTTTTCCTCCATTCATGGAGGAGTAAGCTTCTATCTAATCTAAGGATTCAAAGACAACATTAGCATTCTTGATGGTTGTTGCTTCAGAGTTCATCAATTCAGTTTCTTCTACTCCCTTTTCCTTGTTTTTGATTCAATTTCGGATTTGAAGATTTTCAATCCGATATTGCGATTAACTACTTGGTTGTCTGTTTGCTTGCATATTGCTCGATTGTTTAATATTGTAATGCAACTGTTTTGACAAGTAGAATCAGATTTCAGATTTGAACTTGGTGATTAAATGCATTAGTGCTTGGAAATTAACACGAATTGATTAGATCCTAGAGGTTTTTGAGTTTAATCATTTAGGTGTTAATCAAATGCGTGAAGTTTTTCATGTGTAATGCAGAGGTCGAATTGAGGTTTCAATCGAACTTGACATTAATTAGTGACTGGTTTGTTGACATACAATTAGAACTCGATGATTGAATGAAAATGGTCTTCTTTTGATTCTTGGATTAGATGTTCCAAATTCTGTTCATCTCTTTTCTATTTATTTCGGTATTTTAAATTCCTAAACCCTCCCCAATTTCCTGATTATATAACATTGTCATCACTGGAAAACGACCTGGGTTGCACCCTTGCTACGAATTTAGTGTAATTCGATTTTTATTGTAATTTGACCGAGCTCGGCACTCGAGTCAAATTTTGGCGCCATTGTCGGGGATGATTGATGTTATTTGGTCATGTTAATATGTGTTAATATCATTGCATATTTTGTTTTGATGTGTGTTTGGTTAAGTTGTTAGTTTTAATTCATAGTTAGTAGTTCGATTTTATGGTTTTTGACAACTAACTTGTTTCAGTTGATTTCAGGGGACTTGATTCCATAGCAAAACATCATTGTGAGAAAGACTCAAAATCCTTTGGATTGAACCCCCCTATTTTTGTCAAATTCCATCATTTAGATAGGTCTTTAGAGATTTTTTTGATCTTTTCGATATTTTTAGGGACGTAATGGGTATTTTTGTAAAAGGTTTTGTGCTCCAATTGACTTGAAAATTGGTTAGTTGAAGGAAAATGGCCCTCTAATCATGATCAACAGGTTGTTGAGTCTTTATTTTTAAGCCAAATTCCTTTATTTAGACCACTTTTTTTTAATTTTTTAAGATTTTTCTTTGTATCTTTTTACTCCTTTAGGGTAAAATTTTTGAGATGTGGTGGTCCAATAATTTTTAAAAATTTTCTGGTAGTATTTTTATATTTATTTTGATTATTTTGAGTGTTTGTGTGCATGTTTTAGTGCTTTGTGCTAGGGGTGAAATAGGTGTGCATATGGTTCTGTTTGCTATTTTGTTAGTGCATGACTAGGTCTGATCCAACTCCTAATTTAGTTGAGTTTGATCCTGAATTAGAGAGGACTCTTAGACAAATTAGAAGAACTAAGAGGAGGTTGTTTGAGACTAGTTCTGCTAATAATTCTGATTCTACTCCTAACTTTGTTGACAATTTTGATTTTTCAGGAAGCATGGCTAATAGAATCTTGAAGGAACTTGCAGCACCTGATGTCAACTATCAGGCTTTGGCCATCCAGTACCTGAATTTGGATGCAAGCTTCGAGCTAAAATCAGGACTGATATATCTGCTGCCTAAGTTTCATGGCTTAGCTGGAGAAGACCCTTACAAGCACTTGAAGGAGTTCCATGTAGTGTGCTCAACCATGAAGCCACATGGAGTGGAGGAAGACCATATCAAGCTAAGGGCATTTCCTTTTTCTCTAGATGAATCTGCCAAGGATTGGTTGTACTACTTGCATCTAGGTTCCATCACAAGCTGGCAAGACATGAAGAGGATGTTCTTGGAGAAATTCTTGCTTGCCTCAAGAGCTGCTTCCATTAGAAAAGAAATTTGTGGCATAAGGCATATTAGTGGAGAAACATTGCATGAGTATTGGGAGAGGTTCAAGAAATTGTGTGCAAGCTATCCACACCATCATATTAGTGACCAGTTTCTCATTCAGTATGTTTATGAAGGTCTCATGCCAATGGACAGAAGTATGGTTGATGCTGCTTCTGGAGGGGCTTTAGTAGATAAAACACCTACTGCAGCTCGTGAATTAATTGCAAACATGGCTGCCAATGCACAACAATTTTGTACCCGAGCCATAGTGTCAACAAGTGGAGTAAATAAAGTGCAAACCTCTAATACAAACCAACAGAGGATGGAGAACCGAATAGATGAGTTGACAACCTTGGTGAGGCAATTGGCACTTGGCCAGCAGCAGCCCCAGCCCCAACAACTAGTAGCTATCATTTGTGGCATTTGCTCTATACCAGGACATCCAACAGATCAGTGTCCACATCTGCAGGAGAGTAATGAAACTATTGCAGGAATTTTTCTTGGTAGGCCTTATCAGCAGTAGTAGTAGAAGAGTTATGATCCATTCTCCAACACATACAATCCTGGCTGGAGAGATCACCTGAATCTGAGGTATGGTAATAACTTCAATCAGTTTCAGCAATCTCAGTTTAAGCAAAATTCTGTTGGACCAAGTTCAGGATAATATCATCCACCAGTTCAGCAAAATAAACCACAAAGCAACTCAGAACCAAGCTTGGCAGAATTGGTGAAGCAGATGGCAGCAACTAGTGTTCAGTTTCAGCAGAGAATAGAAGCCAGCATCCAGAATCTACAAACACAGATTGGTCAATTGGCTACAATAGTAAATAAGCTTAAATCTCAAGGTTCTGGTAACCTTCCTTCCTAATCCATGAGCAACCCAAAAAATGTGAGTTCCATCACTTTGAGGAGTGGCAAGGAGCTTAAGGTTCCTGATGTTGCAGATTCTGTAGAACAACCAGAGGTAGTAGAAAAATCTGATTCTGCAGAAATCAAGACAAATGGTGAAGAACCAAGCAGCAGCAATAGCAACAAGCAAAATGAACAAAGTGCTCCTTTTGTAATACATGGCCCTTTTGTAACATACCCATATAACGTAATAGGAAATGATAAAAATATAATATCTACTGGAATTTTTCTTATCATGTTCACCTAATTATTCGAGTTTTATTGAATAATTGAAGTTAATTAAAATTCGACTAAATATTTATTTAAGATCAATTAATTAGCAATTAATTGAGTTTAGATATAAGGAAATTGAATTAGAAGTATAGAAGGCTTCATAAAAATTTTCTTAAACCAATTTACCGATTTAAAAGAAATCAATAAGATTATAGTATTTTAAACTATTGGAACCGAACCAATAGGATTTTATACTCATAACCCTACATCAAGTGGCTAAGCACTCAGCCACTTAACCCATACAAAGTGGCACAAGACAGCCACAAAGAATGGGGGAAGGTTGGCTGAAATTGCGCCATAAAATCCTTTAACCAATGGGGCGCTTCCTTCTTAACTACCCCAAATATTTTGCTGCCTTATTTCCTTTTCTGTACAAGTAGAATTTGACCTCCCTCTAGCAGCCTCCCTCTCTCCTTTTCTTCATCCTCTTCATCTCCTTCTTCCACTTTCAGCCTCCATCAAGCCTCTTGAATCCATATCCTTCATTAGAACTCAAGACTAGCTAGTTACTTCAAGATAAAGGTAGGATTCAATTTCTACTCTTAACTTCTCTGAACTGTGGCTGCATGAAATTTTACTTTTCTTTAGTTATTTGATGATATATTGATGCATTGGATGGTTTATGGTTGGATTAACATGAAATCTTGAGTTGGAATTAAAGTTAGACGGAGAAAACTAGAAGAAGTGGAGATTTAGGACGCTATCCAATTGAGAAACCCCACGGCAATCTGTATGGCAGAGTGTACGGCTCTGCCTATAGCCTTTCAAATTCAATGAAACTATTTTTATATGAAATAGACATTCAGGGCTTTCCACACATATATCATATAAGGTTATTGGATTAGTATTGAGAGAGATATGAATTTTTTAAGTCTGACTTAGGTTTTTGAGTTTGATTCTGGGCAGACTAGGTTGTTTAGAGCAAAACTCTCCCTATACAACATGGAACTGGATGAATCCAACTTTGTTAGAAAGCTTACACATAGGAGAACATCCATAAAGATTTTTGAGCTAGATCCATTGTCGATTATTCCTAGCACATCAACGAAGTTGACTTAAGTTTAACCTAGGCTGGAACAGGGTAGTTCAGGAAGGTCAAGTTTCGGGACTTATATCTTGAGTTATATTCATTCAAATGATGTGAAACTTCTTTCACTAGAAATATGGTTCTATTAGCTTTAAATTGATATAAATTTTGCATGATTTCATTTAGATTTCTATTTTTGGTGAATTTTCTCTTAGAAGAGTGCAATTCTGGATAGAGATATGTATGAAAACTAGATCAAGTTTAGTTAATGTTGGAACTTGGGACTTAGCAAACAGAGAGCTAAATCGAGTATACATAAGGTTGAACTCAGAAGGTTATACTTAAAGCTTGAACTCAGAAGGGTATAATTAAGGTTGAACTCGGAAGAATATACTTAAGGTTGAACTTGGAAAGGTGCACTTAATGTTGAACTCGGACATGGTGAAATAAGAGAACTAGATCGGGTAAGGTTAATATCAGAGCTTGAAACATAGGAAATATCTTCATGAAGGTCTTGGAAGACCAATTGTGGCATAATGTCGAAAGTCAGAAGTTGGTATCAGGATATGAAACCTTATACCCGCATATTGGAAGTCGGGAACTAGACGCTTTAAACTATTATACACGTAATTCCAAAGCTCGGTTCATGATCAATCTTGAAGGTCGATTCTAAACATGATCTCGAAAGTCGGGAATCAAGACATTCATAATCCCGAAAATTGGGAATCGAGACATGGACCTTATGTACATAACCTACATGATCTCGGAACTCGGAACTCGGATCTAAGCTCGAACTCAGGAACCTCATTAGAAGTTAAAAGCTTGCAAGATAGATTAAGACTTAAGAGACTTTAAACTTGTACCTATTGATATTGTTATATTCTTGGTATGATTATAATATTCTACAATGAGGTTGCTATTTGATTAATGTTTCTTGATTACTAGCACTATTCATGAGGGAAGGGGACATGATCCGCTATGCTGCCGAATTTCCGGTAGAATAGTAAGGAAGTTATGAGCATTTATATGTTATGAATATGTCTGTAGGAAATTCCATATGCAAGTATTTATGAAAGCAAATGACGAAGCACATGTACGAGTGCATTCAGCATGTCTATGCATGATTATATATGAGAATGAAAGAATATGAATATATTAAATGTGAATCCCTTCACCTGGAGGCAATTATGATCCCTCCTTGTGAAGGCAGTTAAATAAGACAAGATTAGGTCCCTTCACTTGGAGGCAATTGCACATTGAATCCCTCCCTGTGAAGGTAGTATAAAACTATGAGATCCCTATATCTTGGAGGCACGTGATTAGATGAGATCCATCTATATTGAAGGCAAGTGGTCAGCTGAGATCCCTCCATCCTTGAGGCACGTGACTAGAAGAGATCCCTTCAATTTAGAGGCATGTGACTAGAAGAGATCCCTTCAATTTAGAGGCACGTGGCCAAAATGAGATCCCTCCAAGACTAGAGGCACGTGGGTCCCCTTGCAGGTCAATACTGTGTGATGACGGTCACGGGTTGAGTTGACAAGTTCATTCCTAGATCAGACTACCCAAGGGCAGTAAAGACTAAAGATTAAAAACATATGCAAGCACCCTAGGGACGGCGATACGTAACGCCTAGGTGTGCCAAGAAAAGAAAGTAAAGAAAGTTAAAGAAAAATGCCAATGCATTTGTATGAATTCAAGTATGAGTATTTGCATAATTATATCCCATGTTTTATTGATGCTGAAACTGCTCTATCTATTTATGCGGTGATTACTATTCTAAATATAAAGATTCTATGATGAAAGATATAATGATGAGTCCCTATTCCTACGGAACGTGACATGGCGATCATACTCTGGAATGTGGCATGATGATCCCACACCCTAAGGAATATGATATGGCGATCACATTCCGATGGAGTATGACATGGCAATCATACTCTGGGATGTGGCAGAAAGAACATATTCCTAAGGAATGTGACATGGTGATCACACCCCGATGGAGTACGACATAGCGATCGTACTCTGGAATAAGTGTAACAAGTAAAGGAAGATAAAGGAAGAAAAGAAAATTATGTGTATCTGCATAAATTCAAGTACAGGTAAAGGCATGTGAAAATTTTATGTTTTCAGTATATTGGCACTATTGTATCTTAATACATTTCAGTTATTATTGATAGTGTAATTTGTGAGTTGATGTTTTGGATTAGTTCACCCAAATGACAAGCATATGAATAAAATGAACTTTGCTTCGGACAGTATGTTTTCAAACTATAAAACTAAATAGTTTGTATAACATGTTCGCCTTTTTCATAATAAATCGAAATAACTGGAGATGACCACGATGACCCTATGTAAGACAGTTATAGAATCCTACTGAGAATTTTACAATTCTCACTCCTATTTTCGTGTTATCTGTAGATAGTTCAGAAGTTCCAAAGAAGGTCCTCTGAGGTGGAGTTGACTATTAAGATTGAAGGTAGCCAAAGGTTGCTGCTAGACAAGGTCCGAGTAAGTGACAGTAACAACTCCTAGGCAAGGTATTATGACTTAAGCATAGCACCATGCTTGGGAGGGTGTTACACCTTTAACTACACACTTTATTAATGACTAATAGTTGATAAACTTCGTCGTCTTTGATACATAGAGAATAGAATAATTACAATTTAAAAGAAATTGTGACTAACATAATACACGACATTTGCTTCCGACTAATCGTTAGCTAGCTTCAATAGCCTCTTGGTCTGGTTTGCGCCTAAGTCTTGGCCAGTGAATGTCCCAGTACTCCGCCTCGCACTTGATTTCCAACTTGAGTGCTGAAATGTTTATGGAAAAGAAAAACATACAAGCAGGCAGTGAGAACCTAAGGTTCTCAGCAGGTAAACTCGAACCATCACTCTTACAGTGTCATCATAAACATTCCAGTCGCTTCAGTTTATTATTCAAATATGAGCACATATACGCAAATAGTGGTTCAATTTTAAGTTGAAAACATCTTTCTCGAAGCGGGTTATATTTTAACAACCACTTACCATATTATATGACAAACATAGAAATACGAATAGTGTAGTATGCTTTAACAAGAATCATAATAACATTATGACATGATGAGATAGTTGAAGATGCACATATAGATGCTTATACTTGACTGTATTCAAGTTCACTTGACTTAATTCGTCTCTTTCTTAAAGTTGAAACTTGATCTTGCTTTTCTGAAATTGGTCCCCTAGAGGTGAATGGCCTCTCTCACCCCTGGGCCATAAGTGATGGGTTTACTTTCCCCGACCCTCACACCAGTTTATTCCCCTTAAATCTGGTCAAGGGCTGGCCCAAGTCTTAGATGGTACTGCTCTGGCCTACGCTAGCTGGGTCTATGCCATGCCTCATGTGGTAGCTTAGTACGTCCCTCTTGCAAGTCCTTATTATCTTTTCCTTTCCATATCTTAGCATGTATACGAATACTTTGCACATTCATGGATATGTCTCACACCTTACTTCTCATATCATATTCTAATTATACTTGTATGCATGATATACATGAACATGACATGTAAATGTAAGTATATCCAAAGTATAATCACCCATAGTATAAATTCTCATAAATTTCTACGAAAATTCGGCAGCATAACGGATCGAGTCTACTTCCCCATGAATAGTGCCAGACTACTAGTAAAATCATTCAAACATGCAAATCAATATGGAATAACAATTATATATATTCACAATATCGTTCATCAAATTCAATACAAACATTAATAGAGTTTTCTGCTTACTTCATCATATTCTTCCTGAATTTTGTATAATCCACCTTTAGTCCAATTCAACTCATTTAAATTTGACTTTTGGATATGTCATAGCTCTATGTATCTAGTTTCGAACCTTTTTAGTCCCATCTCATTTTGATTTGTATAACTCAAGTTATTAGTATTTTACCTTAGACTGCCCTATACTTAGCCAAAAATGCGTCCTTATAAGTGAAAATTCACTAAAAATAGAAATCTGGGTGAAATCATACAAAATTTATATCAATTTAAAGCAAATGGATTTCAAATGAAAGAAGTTGCACATCATTTGTATAAGTATATTTTGAGATATAAGCCCCGTAACTTAACCCCACTAGACTACCCTGCTCCAGTCCGGTTTGAACTTAAGTCAACTTCATTGATGTGCTGGGAACAAATGGCAATGAATCTGACTCTAAAATTTTTATGGGATGTTTTGTTACATGTTAGATTTCAAAACAATGTTAGTTTCACTCAATTTAGAGTTGTGTAGGGTGAGTTACACCTTTCTCAACTTATACTACCCAGATGAAAATCCAGATTTTTAGGAGTCAAATTTCAAAAATTCATAACTAATTCTATACTAATCCAATGGCCTCATATTTTATATGCATGGATAGCTTTGAATGTCTAATTTTATATAAAAATGGATTGATCAAATTTATACAGCTGTAGGCAGAGCCATACACTCCGTCGATACAGACGCCGTAGGATTTTCTCACAAAACAGATTCTGCTTAGCTCTTTTTTTGAGTTTTTGATAACTTCCTCAACTTAAACCAAATTTCTTCATCTCAAATCACTAGAACAACATCAAAACACCGTCATGCAAGCATGGCATAAGAGGAACACAATAGCCACATAGTCACATGATATATCAAATAACTAAGGATTTGAGCTACCTACCTCAAAATCCTTGAAACCATGGATGCAAGAAAGGCAAGTGCAACATCCTAACCTTCTTCCCCTCTAATGGCAGTGCCGTAAATGGTGGTGGAGGGACACCTTAATGCTAAATCATGAAATTGTTAGAGGTGTTTTGTAGAGGAGAGGATGAGGATTAATTTTCATAAAAGGAGTGAGAGGATTTAAGGTCAAGAAGGGCATGAACTATGAGCTTAAAGCTCATAACCATGGAGGTGGTGAAGAAAAGGATGAAGATGAGAAGATGGTGGTGGTGGTGGCATAAATGATGAGGGGGAGGAGAGTGTGTAGAAAAATCTAAGGCTTGAGGGTATTTTAGTAAAAGTAAGGGTGACTTACTCATTAAGCTTGGTTAGCTTGTTTAGGAAGCTTTGTGGGTTAATTTTCATTGATGGTTTTGGAACACAATTTAAATTCTACTAAACTTAAATTTTGAGTGGCTCATCTTAAGCTACTACTAAAAGGACTTTTAACTGATGCTCATGCTTGCAGACAATATAAGATCCTTGAAGATTAATTCAAGGTGTCCAAATATCAATTCGGGTATTCAAACTACCCGAATTTCTAAAATATTGTGTGAGTAATCTCACACACTTGTTTGAAATTGTGGGTAGAGAATCTCAATTTAAGGTTATTACAAGTATTTTAGTTACCTACTAGTGTCTTGAAACCCATAAATTTTTGAAAACAGAAATTCTCTATGGTTGTCGTTCCTGACAACCATAAAGCCCTTATGATGACCTTGCCACTATGATCCAATGATGACAACCTCGCCCTTGGTTTCTCTACGGGTTACCTAATTACTATTTTGCCCTTGTATCAGACCCAAACTTACTCCTATCCTAGCCTATCCTCAAGGTTCGGGATGTTACAATCCTTTTAGCCTTCCGAAAGCCCTTTAGTGTTTTTTGCCGAAGTTTTTGCCGCATTTTTCTATTTTCTGCAACTAATGGCATTTTCCGCAATTTTGAGCGAGTCCAGGGACGCCCTATGCCATTTCATACCTGACTGCCTCCGTGGCCTAATCGGCAGAGATTTAAATTCCTACGGTTTCACTATGTGATTCTGCTTTGTTTAAAACCCCATTTTGCTAATTCTACAGATATGGGGACATAAAAGTCATTTTATGAAAAGTTCTAGGATTATTGTGGAAATAATTCTTTGGGTCAAAATATAATTTCTAAAAATTTTGGGCATCACTATAATTAAAAAAAGTTTACAGGGGCACTTTTGTCGTTTCTTAATTTTTAACATATGGCAGTGCCATATTTTCAACAACAGTGTTACACTACCCTATAATTCTGAGTGTGAGGATCGTTATGGCATAATGCTGCCTATGAAATTCTCACACTGCCTATAAGAAATAATTCAAAGTTTTCATTACATTCTACTTACGAAAGTGGGGATGTTACATTCTACCTACCTTAAAAAGAATTTTGTCCTCAAAATTCTAGGGCTAGGAATAGTTGAGGAAGATTTTTCTTAATCCACAAAGGCACTTTTCTTTTTGAGGTTGCCTCTTATTTTGAGATTGCTTATTGGTAACTATGAGGTATTGCTTTAGTATGTACAAAGGATCCATAACGAGTATGCTGGCGCCCAAGCCTATCTTGCCTCTATGATGCCCTGAACCATCATTTAGTTCATTGGAGACTTCCCTCATCTTCTTCACTTAGTATTCTACTACTTTCGCTTAATAGTGGCTGTTAAACTTTCTGTTGTTTGTACTCGAGTCTCCATAGCCATTAAACTTTCTATCATTTGTACTTGAGTCTCCAAATATCAATTTGCGAAGATTCACAGTTTTTAAAGACAACCAATTGTCGCCATAATTGATGTTAATATGTAGTAATGATGATGATTGTGTCCAAATTTTAGCAGGTGTATACAACGTTTCTCAAGATTCTTATTTGCCTAGTTACCGTTAGTTCAATAATAAATTCGCCTCCAATACCGCCCTTTAGAAGTATAAGCTTAGGTCTCTTCTCAAAATTATAACTAGAAGCTTTATCTTAAAATTCCTTTTCCTTATAAACTTCACTTCGTGCTCCATTACATTGTGGGAAGATCTCAGGTCACTCCCACTATATGGTTAAAGTTTATAAGATTCATAGCTTTTCTTATTACCATCCTCTTGTTCTCCTTGATTTTTAGCTCTCAAGGTATACGTGATTCAGTGTAGAGATGGGGGTTAATAGCCGTATTTCCTTAGCGAAATTGCTGACTCTTCCTTATCCCATTTCTTTTCTACGAGATACCTTTCTAACACTTCAAGAGTCCCCCTAGATTGTATGATCGCCCAAAGTACACTTTATCTTGATGATGGCCTGATCCGTTTGCAAGCTTGCCGAGAAAGTTACTTATCTTTTTTGCCATGTGTCTGACTACTATTGCATTGTGATTTCTAGTAAACTCTTCATTACTTGTGTCTTGAATCTTCTACACTAACTCTTAGCAGTTTCCAAGGTTTTTGGTCCACTTGACCACCTTTGATCAATGATGAGTTCCCTTATGTTGAATCTAGGATATAGGACTAGAATATTTTCATAAATTGCAACTATAGGCCTTACTTTGAAATCTTTCCTCTTCTTATG
Source organism: Pterocarpus santalinus (assembly GCA_031439595.1). NCBI lineage: Eukaryota > Viridiplantae > Streptophyta > Magnoliopsida > Fabales > Fabaceae > Pterocarpus > Pterocarpus santalinus. The sequence continues at coordinate 35,348,495 of CM062529.1, read as the reverse complement.
GGCTCTATTCCATTTTTCTCATTATCTACTAGTCGGATTTTGTGTCATCCCTAGTGAGCTTCTTAATGACTATTGCAATATCTTTTCCCCAGAGTATGATCAATTCAATTTGAGAAAAAGGATTGTTGAGCTAAAAAGATTCCATCTCTCCTATCTTCTTCAATTTGGTAGTGAGGAGATTCCTTGTTTATTATGTTGACATCCACCTTCTTCTAAACTTTAAATACGAACTTAAGGAATCTCGTGGTTACCAACAATACATTTCTATTTTATGGTTAATCCTAGTATAATATATATCAAGTTTATGATTAAACTTTACATTACTCTCACTACTGAGCCTCCTGGTTATCCCTTGTAACATCTTGCCCCTAGGATGTAATCCATTTGCTATGAGAAATAGAAATAATGGTCTTGCTACCCTGTTGAAGTTACAATATAAGGACTTCCCATAATGTCACCCATCTTAATATTACTCTTGTCCGAGCACACTTAACTATGGAACTCTGATGGAACCTAGTGCATTAGTGATGATTGCATTTGGTCTGGCCCAAGGTATAGAGACTCTTTTGACTGCCTCTAATTTCGACATCATAACCTTGCCCCTCATGGGGCACACTTCCAAATCCTTTTTGATTTTATATTGGTGCATCATCCGATCTTGCTTAGGGTGCATTGGGTCTGTTGCACTTATGACTGGTGTCAAGGCAACCCTGCTTGGTATTTCGTACACAATCTTATTTACAACGTAATCTCATACTAGGTAGCTTTTCTCTTTTGAATGGGCCAGTTAGAAATCCAAACTTCCTCTTCTCCTACCTTGTTCCTACTATGTCTATTGTTTCTATAGAAACTTTTCTGTTTTCATTTGTCAGAACCTACCTTGTGGTTGCTCCCTTGGTCTATCGGGATTAGTTGCATACTTTAAGTCTTTATTACTCTCGCCTGAATCTAAATACATTCCTTATCGAGTTACTCCACCCATAGCATATATAATGGTAACTAAAAGCAATTGTTAGACTTTGCCTTTCTTCTCTGAATAACCTCATTCCTTTACTAATAATATGTTGAAGATGATCCTATCATCCAGTTCCTGTGGCGGTTGAGGTTGATAGAATTTAAGCATGACTAGATTTTCTAGCACTTCCTTTATCCCTAAAAGGTAGGAAAAATTATGTAACACCCTATCAATTTAATGTTATGCTTAAGTCATAGCATGAAATTAAGTAGATTGTGTTACTGTGTTGTTACTCTACTTACTAATTTCTTACTATGTCATGTTCCCTTTATTTTGTTTTTTTTTTTTTTTTTTTTTTTTGTAAAACGGGCGAAATGATGCGCTGTATATGACGGACATGACCAACATCATACAACGTAACACAATTTAATAAAACATTACAGGAAAGATAAGAATAAGTAATATATCATCAACTATATATATACATGTGTGTGTGTAGTAGAAGCCAACGTTTCAGTTTATGTACAGATGAAAAAGAGGATAGAAAAGCAGGGCCGGTGTAACAAAAGAATATAGGGCCCGCGTCAATCAAAACAAACCTACAAGATCCTCTGAGGACTAACTGCTCCAAGTCTATGGCTCAGTATTATACTGCCAAAAGAGAGCCATGCTATACAACATCACCCATGGTTGGGACCTACTTAATCAGGTAGCCGTTGGCCATACCAGGCTCGACTGCAGAGTAGTCCATGCTAGGTCCAGAGGAGGTGGATGATGAGCTGGTCGCCTCCGAAGGATCGCTCTCGGGGCTAAGTGGGATGTTTGGAACCATTTGTGGAGGCGACTCGGGAGAAGGACTGGCAAGTGCGGCAGGTGCAGCTGGTGTTAGAGGTGCTGGAGGAGGGTGTGCCATATGCAGCAGGACTGCAAAGTATGGAGCAGCAGGATCAAAAGCCGGGTGAAAAAGGGGAACGACAAAATTCCTATTGCTAAACAGGTAGAGACAGAAATTGCAGGAACCAGCTGTGTTCAGTGAATCAACGAAGTGATCAAGGTGGAGTTGTAGGTTGGGAATCTCAATGAAAAGGGTGGCGTTCGAATCCATCACAAGCGTCTGAGAATGATGCGGAAATACAGAGCGAGGTGAGAATTTAAAGAAATTCTTAGTAGGGTTCATATGACTGATGTCACATTCATTCTCAGTTGCCTTGGTTTTTATTTAATTATAAATCATGGGTTTAAAACTAGACTATCCATATTTAATAAGTTTAAGAAAATGTCTAGTCCGAGGCAAAGTTCAATTTTACTTAAGACAGTATAGGAAACAAAAGAAACTATTAAGTAGTGATACAGATTAATGAGTAGAGTAAACAATCATACAGTAATAGGTAAGTATAACAGTCAAACTATAAGCAACATATAATGACTATTCAATGCAACCATGCAAAATCTCATTCTTGAACTCATCTTTATAAACTTTTTCCATCTCTTGGTCCCCTAGGAGTTTTTGGCCATTTTAGACTCCTGGGTAATAGTCTGCTTATCAGGATCGAGCTCGTTCCTATACAGGAATGCCGGGTTTACTTTCCTCGACCTTCCCACCGATCTATTCCCCTTAACTTTTATCCAGGGCTGGCCCAAGCATTATGGAACTTTCATCATAACATAATCTTTATGCTCATCATAACATAACCTTTATGTTCATCATAACATAGCCTTTGTGAATTTCATGCAAAATGCACTTGGATTTCAATATATATTATAACTCATGCATAAGACTTATCGACATTTTGGCAACATAACGGAATGTGTTCGCTTCCTCATGAGTAGTGCCAGTAATTAGAACACCAAATTCTCAGAAATCTCATAACATTTTATCCATATGTCACTTATCAAATTCATGGCACAATCATTGTGATTAAAAACATAGTTGCTGTCTACATGGTTGCTATCTCAACACTTGCATTCAACCTGATTCTTGTAAATCAGGCCATAGCTTCATTTCAACTCATCTGAACCTCAATTTTGGATATATTAGAGTGTTATGTGTCTATTTTCTAGCCTCATTAGTCCCATCTCATTTGGGCTTGTATGGCTCAAGATATTCAAGTTTTATCCGGCTTGCCCTGCAGCTAGCCAGCATTTCACACTTAAAAGTAAAAATTCACTAAAAATTGAAATCAGTCCAAATCATACGAACTTGGCATATTGAAGCTAACAGGACAAACTTTCATTTACAAAAGTTTCATTTCATTTTATTTGGTAGGGCTCGAGTTATAATTCCCAAGATTCGACCTTCCTAAACTGCCCTATTTTGGCCTGGTTTGGACATAAAGCAAGTTCCTTGAACTGCTGGGAGTAGATGGGATTGTAACAAACTCAGAATTTCATTGTGGGATGTTCTCCTACGTGTAAGCTTTCCAAAAAAGTTGGTTTCACTCAATTTGGAGTTGTGTAGGGTGAGTTACACTTTTCTCAACTCGCACTGCCCGGATAAAAGTCCTAATTCCTAGGTCAAAATCCAAAAATTCATATCTCTCTCAATACTAATCCAATGGTCTTATATTATATATGTATGGAAAGCCCTGAATGTCTAGTTTCATCTAAATAGTTTTATCATATTTAACCAGCTGTAGGCGGAGCTGTACACTCCATCGTACGGACTATCGAGGGAATTTGGTTTTCCAGCCCCCCATATCTTCTTATTCTCACCCTTTCCTATTCCTGAATCAGATTTAAACACACAAATAGCCAATAACCAGTCAAAAATCTTCATATTCATTCTTCAATCACATTAAGAAGTGAGAAAATAAAGCTAAAAATCAGCCACCCACAATCAGAATAACCAAAACAAAATTAAACCCCTATTTCTTTGTGTGTTGTTTTGCTAAGTGTTGAAGGTTGTTTGAAAGGAGAAGAGAAGAGGAAAATGAGAAGAGAAAAAGGAGACTAAAGTAAAGAGAGAAGAAGGTGTGTAAATCAGCTGAATGAAGAAAGAAAAATCTGATTTAAACATAAAGAGGGTAGTTGGAATTATGAATGTTGATTGGCCGAATTTCTTGTGGCTGATTTCTAGCCATGCTTCCTTCTTTTTGTGGCTCAATGTGGCTTAATTATCCTCCAAGCAAAATGAGAACTCGTTTGCACTCTGTATTAATTCAGAACTCGTTTCTGTGTAAAGTCGAAACTCATGTTCATCTTATCTGAATTTAGAGATTAATTCGGATATCGGAACTCGAGTCACTTGGAAATAGATTATTAGATCGGAAATCTCAGCAAAAAAATCACCTTAAAATCGGCGGCCAAAGACAAGACTATGAAACATAAAGGACTTAAACTCTAAAGTTGGGAATGTTACATAAACTTGGAAGTTAGTATCAGGACATAAAACTTTATGTACCCGAAAATCGAAATTGATGTAATCTCGGAACTCCCAATTCAGTCTCGGAAGTTGGTCACAAACTCAAACTCAAGAATATCAATCGAAATAAAAATGCTCTTGAATTAAGTTCAGAGATCGGAACTTAAATAAACTCGAACATCGGTAATACCTTAAATGATAAGTCGGAAATCGGAAATTGTCCCGTTTTATTTGAAATTCGAGGATGAAGTCAGAAATCAGGAATCTTGTTCATTTCACTTGAACCTTGGAAATAAGGTCGGAGGTCAGAACTCGTGATGGATGTTACAAATTACACTTGGTTTGTATGCCACCTCTAGTCTAAAAGTGTTCCTACTTCAGGTGAGTAGGAGATATACTGCCTCTTTCTCGTGTTACACTTATAACTTCATCGGCTTTCCATACCGTGTATAACCATATCTCTATCTTGATTCAATGTACAGTTGGATGGGTCTCTCTACAGTTTGCTCAACTATTTCCTTTTTGAAGCCAAGATTCCACTTAGTACTCTTCCAATTTACAATTGCTACAAGGTTAGTCCCCAGTACCCTTGAGGAAGAAACCACTCCATCTTCTAGACGGAGGCTTAAAAAGGTCTATCGTATACCTAGCCGAAGCTTCTGCCCTTAGCTTCTTTCACTAATTCTTTGCTTCATTCACCTACTCCACAAATTTCTTAATAAAGGATTAGGTCTTTATAATGTGGTGTTACCACAATCCAAAATAAAAACCATTGACTGAATTTGCTGGCGAGGTAGCCTCGGGGTAATCTCATCTACGAAGAAAATAAGGGTACTATCCATGCCATATAAGATAACCTCATCAGCGAGTAATCACCTTACTCCTGTCGAGTATTAAAGTTACAAAACTAGGTAGAAGAATCCCCTAGATTCAATCTAAAGAAGATAGCCTGGATCGAGTAATTGCAATGAAGCTTGAAACAAGCCCTATCAGGTGAAGAAGATTCTTACTTAGCTCGTCTCTAACTAAGGTCCTGCCCTTGATGATGGGAAATCTTCGATTACCCGGCAACACTTTACAAACAACCTTTTCAATATTACTAGGTTTACTGATATGAGCCAAGGAGGGGTTACAAGCTTACAAGACAAAGCCAAGGAAGAAGAGGCATTGAAGGGAATTGGAGGACCCATGACAAGGTCCAAGACTAAGAGAATGAAGCAAGCTTTGGAAGGCCTAATAATGGAGCTCAAGGAAAAGGAGGATCAATCCACAATGGAGGCAACAACTAAGTGGATCACATTCCTTCAAGTTGAAAGTGAAATTGAGCCAACATGAAGACATAATTGTGAAGGCCCAAATCTGCATGATCAAAGATTCATTCATGGGCTACAAGTATCCAATTTAGTGGGTTAAGAATCTTGGACCTTAGTGGAAAATAAATTAGTCCAGTTTTATTATTTTCTTTGTATTTTCGCATGTATTTTTGGGGGACTTTTCTGAAGTGACTTTTGATGTCTTTTGTGGGTTTTTTAATGTCTTTTGAGAGTTACTAAGTTATTATTAGAATTAGTGCTTAGTGGGTCTTAGTGGATATTAAATGCTTAGTGGGAAGTGTAGTTGAGGTCCAATGCTTCAATCCTCCACTAAGTCCATAAATAGGAGAACTTTTGTAATGCTAAAACATCTTGAATTTGAATGAAATCTGAGTTTTCTCTATTGTGAGAGCTTCCCTTGAGTTCTTGGGCAAAGAACTAAATCTGATCTTATCAAGGCAACTTGTGGCGATCAAAATCCTCATGACTTATCACTCACCTTCTCATCTTTCTTGAGTGTGGCGTCAATATCCTTCCCTAAAACTGAATTTCAAGGCGACCCGTTTTCCAGTTTCGTATCATTTACTATGTCCATAGCAAACTGTCCAACACAATTCCTTTAATTAAATCCCCAATTCCTTTAATTAAATCCCCAATTCTCTACACTCCTTAACTTGCTCAACTGTCTACCCCTTTATACCATCGCTACTTTCTAGGAGTCTTATCCCTAATAATTATGTATAAAAGGTTCCTAATAAGCCTGCTGGGTGTTTTACGCTTCTATTTACACAAAACCTTATATTGAGGTGATCAGGCTCAACACTCAGTCAAGTGCAACAGGTCACAACAAGGCTACCATGCATAATATTTCTATGTCCTCTTCACTTGAGGACTTAAAGCATGGTTTATCTAGATTCTCAGAGTATGCATCAAAAGCATAATCAGTCCATCCATGGGCCTATACAGGACGAACTGCTCTGATACCAATAATGTAACACCATTTATTATATAAGTCATGCTCAAGTCATGGAGTTATATTAAAAGGGTGTCTCTGTGCTAAGAAAGCTTTAAAATATGAGAAATATAATACATGGCCCTTTAACTGTACACTTTATTACTGACTAATAGTTCATAAACTTCACCATCTCTGATACATAGAGAATAGAATAATTACAATTTAAAAGAAATTGTGCCTAACATAATACACAACATTTGCCTCTGACTAGTCATTAGCTAGCTTCAATACCCTCTTGGTCTGGTTTGCGCCCGAGTCTTGGCCAGTGAATGTCCCAATACTTCGACTTGCACTTGATTTCCAACTTGGGTGCTTGCATGTTTACGAAAAAGAAAAACATACAAGCAGGCAGTGAGAACCTAAGGTTCTTAGTGGGTAAACTGGAACCATCACTCTTACAGTGTCATCATAAACATTCTAGCCGCTTCAATTTATTATAAAAGTATGAGCACATATATGCAAACAGTGGTTCAATTTTAAGTTGAAAACATTTTTCTCGAAGCAGGTTATATTTTAACAACCACTTGCCATATTATATGACAAACAAAGAAATACGAATAGTGTAATATGCTTCAACAAGAATCATAATAACATTATGACATAACAAGATAGTTGAAGATGCACATATTGTAACATCCGCCATGAGTTCCGACCTCCGACCTTATTTCCAAGGCTCAAGTGGAATGAACAAGATTCCCGATTTCCGACTTCACCCTCGAATTTCAAACAAAACGGGACAATTTTTGATTTCCGACTTATCCTTTAAGGTATCACCGATGTCCAAGTTTATTTAAGTTCCGATCTCCGAACTTAATTTAAGAGCATTTTTATTTCTATTGATATTCCTAAATTTGAGTTTGTGATCAACTTCCAAGATTGAATTGGGAGTTCCGAGATTACATAAGTTCCAATTTCTGGGTACGTAAGGTTTTATGTCCTGACTTCCAAGTTTATGTAACATTCCTGATTTCCAAGTTTAAGTCCATTACATTTCATAGTCTTGTCTTTTGCCACCGATTTTAAGGTGATTTGTTTGCTGAGATTTTTGATCTAATAATCTATTTCCAAGTAACTCAAGTTCCGATATCCAAATTAATTTCCAGATTCAAATAAGATGAACATGAGTTTCGACTTTACACAGAAACGAGTTCCGAATTAATACAGAGTGCAAACAAGTTCTCATTTTGCTTGGAGGATAATTAAGCCACATTGAGCCACAAAAAGAAGGAAGCATGGCTAGAAATCAGCCACAGGAAATTCAGCTAATCAACACTCACAATTCCAACTACCCTCTTTATGTTTAAATCAGATTTTTCTTTCTTCATTCAACTTATTTACATGCCTCTTTTATCTTCATTTTAGTCTCCCTTTCTCTTCTCATTTTCCTCTTCTCTTCCCCTCTCAAATAACCTTCGACACTTAGCAAAACAACACACAAAGAGGTAGGGGTTTAATTTTGTTCTAGTTATTCTGATTGTGGGTGGCTGATTTTTAGCTTTATTTTCTCACTTCTTAATCTAATTGATGAATGAATATGAAGATTTTTGACTGGTTGTTGGCTATTTGTGTGTTTAAATTTGATTGATTAAGGAATAGGAAATAGTGAGAATAAGAAGATGTGAGGGGCTAGAAAACCAAATTCCCTCGATAGTCCATACAGCGGAGTGTACGGCTCTGCCTATAGCTAGTTAAATCTGATGAAACTATTTTTAGATGAAACTAGACATTCAGCGCTTTCCATACATATATAATATAAGACCATTGGATTAAGATTGAGAGAGATATGAATTTTTGGATTTTGACCCAAGAATTAGGACTTTCATCCGAACAGTGCGAGTTGAGAAGGGTGTAACTCACCCTACACAACTCCAAATTGAGTGAAACTAACTTTTTTGGAAAGCTTACACGTAGCAAAACATTGCATAATGAAATTTCTAGTTTTTTAAGGTCCCATCTGCTCCCAGTAGTTTAAGGAATTTGCTTTATGTCCAAACTGGGCCAAAATAGGGCAGTTCAGGAAGGTCGAATCTCGGGACTTATAATTCGAGCCTTACCAAAGAAAATGAAATGAAACTTTTTGCAAATGAAAGTTTGTCCTATTAGCTTCAATATGATACCAATTTCATATGATTTCGACTGATTTTCGATTTTTAGTGAAATTTTACTTTTAAGTGTGAAATTCTAGCTAGCTACAGGGCAGGCAGGGATAAAACTTGAATATCTTGAGCCATACAAGCCAAAATAAAATGCGACCAATGTGGCTAGAAAATAGACACATAACATTCTAATATATCCAAAATTGAGGTTCAGATAAGTTGAAATGAAGTTATGGCCTAATTTACAAAAATCGGGTTAAATGCAAGTGTTGAGACAGCAACTATGTTTTTAATTACAATGATTGTGCCATGAATTTGATAAGTGACATATGTATAAAATGTTATGATATTTTTGAAAATTTGGTGTTCTAATTACTAGCACTACTCATGAGGAAGCGGACACGCTCCGTTATGTTGCCGAAACATCAGTAAGTCTTATGCATGAGTTATAATATATATTGAAATCCATGTGCATTTTGCATGGAATTCACAAAGGCTATGTTATGATGAACATAAAGGTTATGTTATGATGAGCATAAAGATTACGTTATGATGAAAGTTCCATAATGCTTGGGCCAGCCCTGGATTAAAGTTAAGGGGAATAGATCGGTGGGAAGGTTGGGGAAAGTAAACCCGGAATTCTTGTATAGGAACAAGCTCGATCCTGATAAGCAGACCATTACCCAGGAGTCTAAAATGGCCAAGAACTCCCAAGGGACCAAGAAATGGAAAAAGTTTATAAAGCTGAGTTCAAGAATGAGATTTTGCATGGTTGCATTGAATAGCCATTATATGATGCTTATAGATTGACTGTTATACTTACCTATTACTGTATGATTGTTTACTCTACTCATTAATCTGTATCACTACTTAATAGTTTCTTTCGTTTCCTATACTGTCTTAAGTAAAACTGAACTTTGCCTCGGACCAGACGTTTTCTTAAACTTATTAAATATGGATAGTCTAGTTTTAAACCCATGATTTACAATTAAATAAAAACCGAGGCAACTGAGAATGAATGTGATGTCAGTCATATGAACCCTACTGAGAATTTCTATAAATTCTCACCTCGCTCTGTATTTCCGCATCATTCTCAAACACTAGTGATGGATTCTATCGCCACCCTTTTCATTGAGATTCCCAACCTACAGCTCCACCATGATCTCTTTGTGGATTCACTGTACATAGCCGATTTTTGCAATTTCTGTCTCTACCTATTTAGCAATAGGAATTTTGCCGTTCCCCTTTTTCACCTTATTTTTGATCCTGCTGCTCCATACTTTGTGGTCCCGCTGCATATGGCACACTCTCCTCCAGCACCTCCAGCACCAACTGCACCTGCCAGTCCTCCGCCCAAGTCGCCTCCACAGATGGTTCCAGATATCCCACTTAGCCCCGAGAGTGATCCCTTAGAGGCTACCAACTCATCATCCTCCTCCTCTGGACCTAGCATGGACTACTCCCCAGCCGAGCCTGATATGGCCAACGACTACCTGACTAAGTAGGTCTCAACCGTGGGTGACATTGTACATCATGACTCTCTTTTGGCAGTATAGTATTGAGCCATAGATTTGGAGCAATTAGTCCTCGGAGGATCTTATAGGTTTGTTTTGATTGACACGAGCCCTATATTCTTTTGTTACACCGGCCCTACTTTCGTATCCTCTTATTCATCTTTACAGAAACTGAAACGCTAGCTTCTACTACACACACATATATATATATACAGTTGATGATATATTACTTATTCTTATCTTTCTTGTCATGTTTTATTAAATTGTGTTACGCTCTGTGACGTTGGTCATGTCTGTCATATACAGTGCATTGTTTCGCTCGTTTTAGAAAAAAAAAGAAAACAAAATAAAGGGAACGTGACATGGTAAGAAATTAGTAAGCAGAGTAATATGGTAACACAATCTACTTAATTTCATGCTATGACTTAAGCATAACATTAAATTGGTAGGGTGTTACACATATAGATGCTTATACTTGACTTGTACTTGACTTAATTCGTCTTTTTCTTTAACTTGCAACTTGATCTTTCTTTTTTGTACTTGGTCCCCTGAAGGTGAATAGCCTCTCTCACCCCTGGGTAATAACCTGTTTTTATGATTCGAACTCGTACCTATATATGAGTGATGGGTTTACTTTCCCCGACCCTCACATCGGTCTATTCCCCTTAAATTTGGTTAAGGATTGGCCCAAATCTTAGACAGTATTGCTTTGATCCACGCTAGCTAGGTTTGTGCCATGCCTCACATGGTAGCTTAGTACATCCCTTTTGCAAGTTCTTATTATCTTTTCCTTTCGATATCTTAGCATGCATGCAGATGCTTTGCGCATTCATGGATATGTCTCACACCTTACTTCTCATATCATATTCTAATTATACTTGTATGCATGACATACATGAACATGACATGTAAATGTAAGTATATATAAAGTGTAATCACCTATAGCATAAGTTCTCATAAACTTCTACCGAAAATTCGGTAGCATAATAGATCGAGTCCGCTTCCCCATAAATAGTGCCAGACTACTAGTAAAATCATTCAAACATGCAAATCAATATGGAACAACAATTATATATATTCATAATATCATTCATCAAATTCAATACAAACATCAATAGAGTTTTCTACTTACTTCATCCCATTCTGCCTAAATTTTGTATAATTCACCTTTAGTCCAATTCAAGTCATTTAAACTTAACTTTTGGATATGTCATAGCTCTATGTGTCTAGTTTCCAACTCTTTTAGTCCCATCTCATTATGATTTGTATAACTCAAGTTATTAGTATTTTACCTCAGACTGCCCTATATTTAGTCAGAAATGCACCCTTATAAGTGAAAATTCACTAAAAATGGAAATCTGGGTGAAATCATACTAAATTTATATCAATTTAAAGCTAATAGATTTCAAATGAAAGAAGTTGCATATCATTTGTATAAGTATATTTTGAGATATAAGCCCTGTAACTTGACCCTACTGGACTACCATGTTCCAGTCTGGTTTGAACTTAAGTCAACTTCATTGATGTGCTGGGAACAAATGGCAATGAATCTGACTCTAAAATTTTTATGGGATGCTTCCTTACATGTTTGTTTTCAAAAAATGTTAGTTTCACTCAATTATAGTTGTGTAGGGTGAGTTACACCTTTCTTAACTCATATTGCCCAGATTAGAATCCAGATTTTTAGGTCAAACTTCAAAAATTCATAACTAATTCTATACTAATCCAATGGCCTCATATTTTATATGTATGGAAAGCCCTGAATGTCTAGTTTCATATAAAAATGGATTCATAAAATTTAAGCAGCTGTAAGCAAAGATGTACTCTCCACCGGTACAGATGCCGTAGGGTTTTCTCACAAAACAGATTCTGCTTAGCTCCTTTTTTGAGTTTTTGATAGATTCCTCAACTTAAACTAAATTTCTTCATCTCAAATCACTAGAAAAACATCAAAACACCATCATGCAAGCATGGCATAAGAGGAACACAGCAGCCACATAGTCACATGTTACATCAAATAACTAAGGATTTGAGCTACCTACCTCAAAATCCTTGAAACCATGGATGCAAGAAAGGCAAGAGCAACATCCTAACCTTCTTCCCCTCCCATGGTAGTGCCATAAATGGTGGTGGAGGGACACCACTTAATGCTAAATCATGAAATTTTTAGAGGGATTTTGTAGAGGAGAGGATAAGGATTAATTTTCATAAAAGGAGTGAGAGGATTTAAGGTCAAGAAGGGCATGAACTATGAGCTTGAAGCTCATAGCCATGGAGGTGGTGAAGAAGAGGATGAAGATGAGAAGATGGTGGTGGTGGTGGCATAAATGATGAGGGGGAGGAAAGTGTGTAGAAAAATCTAGGGCTTGAGGGTATTTTAGTAAAAGTAAAGGTGACTTACTCATTAAGCTTGGTTAGCTTGTTTAGGAAGCTTTGTGGGTTAATTTTCATTGGTGGTTTTGGAACACAACTTAAATTCTACTAAACTTAAATTTTGAGTGGCTCATCTTAAGCTACTACTAAAAGGACTTTTAATTGATACTCATGCCTGCAGACAATATAAGACCTTTGAAGATTAATTCAAGGTGTCCAAATATCAATTCAGGTATTCAAATTACCCCAATTTCTAAAATATTGTGTGAGTAATCTCACACTCTTATTTGAAATTGTGGGTAGAGAATCTCAATTTAAGGTTATTACAAGTATTTTAGTTATTTAGCAGTGTCTTGAAACCCACAAAATTTTTGAAAACAGAAATTCTCTATGGTTGCCCTTCCTGACAACCATAAAGCCTTTATTACGACCTTGCCACTACAATCCAATGATGACAATCTTGCCCTTTGTTTCTCTACGGGTTACCTAATTACTATTTTGCCCTTGTATCAGACCCGAACTTACTCCTATCCTAGCCTATCCTCAAGGTTTGGGGTGTTACATTCCTTTTAGCCTTCCGGAAACCCTTTAGTATTTTCTACCGAAGTTTTTGCCGTATTTTTCTATTTTCCGCAACTAATGGCATTTTTCGCAATTTTGAGCAAGTCTAAGGACACCCCATGTCATTTCATACCTGACTACCTCAGTGGCCTAATCGGCAAAGATTTAAACTTTTACGGTTTCACTACGTGATTCTGCTTCGTTTAAAACCCCATTTTGCTAATTCTACAGATATGGGGACATAAAGGTCATTTTATGAAAAGTTCTAGGGTTATTGTGGAAATAATTCTTTGGAGTCAAAATATAATTTCTAAAAATTCTGGGCATCACTGCAATTAACAAAAGTTTACAGAGACACTTTTATCATTTCCTAATTTTTAACGTATGACAGTGCCATATTTTTAATGGCAGTGTTACACTACCCTAGAATTCTAAGTGTGGGGATCGTTATGGCATAATGCTGCATGAGAAATTCTCACAATGCCTAAAGGAAATAATTCAAAGTTTCCATTATATTCTACTTACGAAAGTGGGGATGTTACATGTATAATTTAAAATACAAATGTGTTTAAAGCATAGTTACTATTGTACACAACATATGTCTCATTTTTCATCCTTCACTTTAGATGCCGACAGTCCACCTTGACATTCGATGCTGGAGTTCTAGATATTGGACTCAAGCCTACATTCCATGGTTTGTAGAAATCCTAAAACTTGTCTACAGACTTGAACCCTATTCTTTCTACTAGAATATTTATGGTGACATAGAAATAGGTTGTTAGAATTTAAACTCTCAGTAGGCATACTCAATCCACTAAGCACATAGGGTGTCATTGTAAGTATCCTAGCCACTTCAGTTTATTAGGAAAACATAGACAAATACACATAGGCACAAGTTTAGTTTTAAGTTTGAAAACATATTTTCTCGAAGTTAGTTATTTTTAGCAAATCATTTAGCATCTTTCAGAACAGATATAAGAGTAATAACAATATACTTTTAAACCATAAAATAGTAACTGTATAGCCTAATGAAATAATGGCTATGCATATGCAAATGCACATAACTGGATCATGCAAGTGCACTTGTCTTTCTTGTCTTTTCTTTGACTTGTAACTTGAACATTTGTACTTGATCCGTTGGAAGTGGATGGCTTCTCCCACTTCTAGGTAATAGATATGTATTGGCGGGCTTACCTTCCCCGATTCTTAGACCAACTTATTCCTCTTAAATCTGTTTAGGGGTTGGCCCTAGCGATCATCTTTGATGATATCCCCTAGACCACCATTTCTAGTCATGTCATGCTTTGGATTTTTTCCTTCTTTTTGATTTTGCTCTAACTTTTGCCTAGACCACCATTTCTACTTCTTGATTTAGCAAGCTTTTTCTTTTTCTATTATGCTCTAATTTTTGCCTAGATTGCCCTTTCGGGCTTTCAATCTAGTAAGCTCACTTTTTTTTTTTGGCTCTAACTTTTTCCTAAACTGCCATTTCTGATTTTTGATCTACCAAGCTTTTTTTTTTTTCCCTTTTTTTTATGCTCTAACTTTTGCTAAAATTTCCTTTTCCAGTTTTCAATCTAGCGAGCTCTTTTTTTTTCATCCATTGCATTGTGGATTCTGAATTTTACCTTGACTTATTGTAACTAAGCTTTGTTGGATAATGCCCTTTTGCTTTATTTAAAAATAATATCCTGATTATGCATGATTTGAGAAAGAATAGATAAAATGCATTTTTGATGATGAAAAAGAGAGAGAAAAGAAGGTATAGAATAAAAGGTATGAGGGAAATTAAAGGAACAAGACAGATTTATTAAACTCAAAATTGGATAGTATTTGCAAGACTATATGAGTAGAGGTGGAAATAGGCTAGGGTAGACCAAGCTTTGCCTTAATAGGTTACCCTCGTACAGTAACAAATTGGCATGAGCCTACCCTGTGGTCTATTATAGGCCTTTTTTTTTTTTTTTTTGCCTAAGCCTAGCCTATTCATAAGTCTGGCCTGGCCCATGGCCTGTTGACAAAGTCTGTAATTTATAACATTTTATACAATGCTGCAACTCCATCTCCGGTGTCTCTTCCACCTTTACCCTACAAAATATAATATTTAAATTGTGGTAAATGCTAAAAACTAGAACAATCCCAATCGTCTAAACTTCTTAATCTAACAAGCATGGGTCACAATTCCAAAACCTATAAACAAAACCCAGAACCTATAAACACAATTCCAGAATCTATTAACTCAAAAAAAAAAAAAAATCTAGAATCTAACAAGCATGAGAATGCAACACAACTCCAGACAAATAATCCTTTCATTCCTTGTGCAATCATGTTTTGAAGTACAATGCAGAATTTCCAGTGCAAATGCACAATTCTCAGTTTAGGAAAATTGGCACTAAATGCTAAAATCAAACAAACTCTTATACATTCCAACATTTCAAGAGCAAGAAGACAATAAAGAGCAAAAACACCAACAAATTGATGCTCGCACAAAGAAAGTTTCAACCTTTGACCACAAAACACCAAACTAGAGTAGGATCGACACCGGCAGAGGTGAAGAACGAGTTATGGAAAACTAATTTGAATCTGGGCTTGACTCTATGTGGTGGTTGCGTTTCTAATCCCCGATCGAGAACAAGGGCACCTTTTTCTTTGTGAAATGTAGGTTAAAGCCATAGATGGTTCATAGCCATAACCGGCAAGGAAGCTTTGGTGGTGTGAGCAGCTTTGGCAATAGCAGCAAGGCTCTGACTTTGTTGCGGTTGCAACAGTAGGATGTGGAAGCTTCGATGGGGTGGGTGACTATTGAATGGCAAGAAAGGGGGCTTGAGAGTTGAGAAGAAAAGAATGAAGTGGCGTTAGGTAGGTAGGGTACTAACTCTGAAGAAGAGTGAAGGAGAGAATAGAAATGTTAGGGTTTGTTTTATTTTAAATATAGTAATATGAAAACATAAAATTATAAAATATGCATACTATTACTAAAAGAGAATAGTGGTGTAGTGGCAAAGTGGTTGGTAAGTGGTCTCAAAGTATGTGGGTTCAAATCTTTACTTGGATGTTTTAGTAATTTATACATATACATACGCATATACCCTTAATTGGCCCAGGCCGACCTATCAGGCCCTTGGCCCTTGGCAAGCCGCCTGACCTATTTCCACCCCTAAGTATGAGGAAATAGATAGGGTACGAAAGGCTTGGAAAGATTTGCAATGCAAATTTCACATGATTAACTCATTTCATTGATTCTTTAATTACATCAGACTTGAACTCGTGACTAAGACTATGATCCCTTGCTATGCGATAAATTAATCTGCCTTTGACCGTTGATTGCTCATCTTCTATGAAATGATTCTTTATTAATCCTTTGGCATTAATTAAATTGCCCCAATTTAGTTTTCTTCTGAAGTCTTTGTTGGTAAACTTTTTTGCTTGACTTCCTAAGCGATATACCTTTGCAAATCCTTGCCTAGGTTGCTTTTTTGGGTTTTCATCTAAGCGAATATTTAGTCTAGTATGCACTTTTTTTTTAGCTCTAATTTTTGCCTAAACCGTGCTTTCGATCTAGTAAGCTTTTCCCAATTTTTTTAAAATATTTTTTGCTTTAATTTTTGCCTAGACCGACTTTTTGAGTTTCGATCTAGCAAGCCTTTTCTTATTTCCTTTTTTTTTTAATTAGAGATTTTTTTCACTGCACATGAATTGATTATCTTATCAAGTTTATGATGCTTATTTGCATTAATTGTCTTCTTGATTTGGAAAGATCTTCTTCAAAACTATGACATTTGGCCACAGTATTGGAGGTTGAACAATTTTGTTAAATGCACTTGCCATCCTTCTTTTAGGTACGATTGCCATAATGGATTAATGCTAACCGTTTCTTCTTAATCATTTTCAACTTTTTGCATATGTTTTCATACCAACGAATTCAAAGTTGCCCCAGTTGATGACTATATTAGAGTGCATAGGGCGACGATCCACTTTCTAGTTACCAATTACTTTGCTAATTTTCCACTAAGTCAATCATCTATATAAATTGCCCGTGTAGCTTAGGACCTTCATCACGTTCATGATCATTCAAGCCCATTTTAACACAAGAATCTATTAATGGGCTTTTCATGATTATCGGCATAGGATAGGAATCCCAAAAAAAAGGAATGATTGTGTAAAGGTGTAGAAGAAAGAAATAGTGTATGGACAGGATATGAAAGATAATGTGTTGATTTGAGAAAAAAGAAACCGTGCATAATAATTTCATTATTTTGATGGAACTTAAACGAAAGCAAAGGCAATAAAAAGCCTATTATTCATTACTCAAGATACAACAAGTCAAATCAAGATTCGCATTCCAAATCATCTATGCCTCTTTATTATAACAAAGACACCTCTTCATATTTTCCAAAGCTTGGCTGGACTCATCAAGATCGAGTGTTGCAATTTTAATAAAGTCTAGAAACAGCTTCTAAACATGCAGGATTTTCTCTTCAATGGTTCCTTAGGCCATATTCCTTCCTTCTAGTTCTTTTTTTTTTCGAGCTTAACTTTCTCTTTTTCCTCTTGTCTTTCTTTCTTTCCTCTTCTCTTTTTCTTTTTCCTTCTTTTTTTTTTCTTTTTTTCCTCATTATTTTCATCTTTTTCATCTTTTTTCTTTTGCCCATGGCTCTCAAACATAGCTACTTGGATCAAGCAAAGATTTCCTTGGATGAGCAATGTTTAGAGATAGCATGGTGCATCCTCCTTTTGAGGTTATTTTTAATTAAAAAAATGCATGTTAGGAATGAAAGAAGTTGTATGATATGCTTAGTGATGTAGAAATGATATGGAAAGGATGGAAAGGATAGAAAGGAAGAGAAATGCATGTTATAAATGTTATTTTGTAGGGGGGAAAAGAAGAATACATGTGACAATATTTAAATGCATGAATAATGGGGGATGGATAAAGAAAAGAAAGAAATGCAAGCTAGATGAACTCTTCTATAAATGCTTATTGATGCATGCATGTTATGTGTAAAACCCTCTATCATCTAAGCCATGCTCAAGTCATGGATAACTAAGAGGTTTCTATTGTGCTAAGAAATATTTAAAATAAGGAAAATATAATATATGGCCCTTTAATGACGTATACTTTATTACTGAATAATAGTTTATAAATTTCAGCTTTCTGATATATATATATATATATATAATATAATATATAATAAAATAATTACAATTTAAGAGAAAGTTGTAGCTAACATTATGCATAGAACTTGTTTCAAAACTGCAGTTGTTGCTTTCACTGGTCGTTAGCTGGCCTCCATAGTCTCCTGGACTGGGTCATGCCCGTGTCTTACACAATAATGTCTCGGGACTCTGCTTCATACTTAAACTCTAGCTTATGCATTGGAATATTTATGGAGAACATACAGGTAGGTAATGAGAACCTAAGATTCTTAGTAGATAAACTTAGATCACTAAAAAAAATAGAGTGTCATGATAAACGTTCCAGCCACTTTGGTTTATTATGAAAGCGTGAGTACATTCAGATAAGTAATTGTTCAATTTTAAGTTGAAAACATCTTTCTCAAAGCGGGTTATATTTTAACATTCACTTAGCAAATTCTATGGTTTATATGCAGATGCTTGTACTAGACTTTATGACATAATGAGATATTTAAAGGTTTATATGCAGATGCTTGTACTAGACTTTATGCAATTGCACTTGACATTATTTATTTATTTCTTTAACTTGCTACTTGATGTTGCTCCTTTGTACTTGCTCCCTCGGAGGTGAATGGTCTCTCTCACCCCTGGATAATAGCCTACTTTTCAGGTTCGAGCTCGTAGCTATACATGAGTGACGGGTTTGCTTTCCCCAACCCTTACATCAGTCTATTCCCCTTAATGTAACGTCCGAAAAATTTTATCTTTTTTTTTAGCAAGTTGTTCGGTTTTGTCGAATAATTGAGATTGATTAGAATTCGATTAAGTATCTACTTCAAGCCAATTAAGTATCAATTAGAGGAATTAGATTTGAGAAAATTAAATTAGAAACATGGGAGACTTCATAGAATTTGTTCCAAAATCGATTTACCAATTTAAAGGAAATCGGTAAAATTTCAATATTTTAAATTGTTAGAACCAAATCAATAAAAATTATACCATGGAAACCCTAAGCTGGAAGGCTAAGATTCAGCCAATCCACCCCTTTATGTGGCACAACACCAGTCCTTAAAAGTGGGCAGCCACATCAAATTAGAATGAAGAAACACATCCACCAATCATATTCAACTTCCTTCAAAAGTTTCCAAAATTTTCCTTCCTACTCCCTTGTAGATTTTTGGCCTAATATACAGCTGATATCTCTTCGTCCTTCTTCTTCCTCATCTGATCTCATCTTCATATTCATCAAGCTCTCAAGCTCGAACAAGCTCCAACAACTTTCTTCAATCCAAGACTTGAATCTAGCAAGCTTAACACATAGAAAATATAGGAATTCTAAATTCTATTTTTGCTTTCTATAGATTGTGGGGCTGCTTGGGGTTCCTCTTTCTCTCATTATTCTGATGCTATATTGGGGAGAGATGATGAATCAAGGTGGGTTTAATATGGATGTTTGAATTAGAATTGAAGTTGGACTGGAAGAATTTGAGAATTGAAAGAAGCAAGATGCTGTTTGGGTGAAAATCGTATGACATCTGTACGTTCGTCTTGTACAGACCAAAATCTAGTCATTAAAACTTCATGAATCTATTTTTGTATGAAACTAGACATTTAGTGATTTCCAATCATATAACATATAAGGCCATTGGATTAGTATTGATGAGTTTTGAATTTTTGAAATTTGATCTAAAATTCTAGGTTCTCTTCTAAGTAGTATGAATTTTGAGGGGCTAACTCATCCTATAAAACCCTAAATTAAGTTCAACTAATTGGATTTGAAAGCCAACACATAGAGAAACATCCCATAAAAATTTCAGAGTTAGATTTGATTCCAATTATTCCCAGTAATTCGATGAATTTGCCTTAAAGTCCAAACTAGACTAGAACAGGGTAGCCCAGAAGGGTCAACTTACAAAGCTTATAACTCAAACTCTACTTATGCAAATGAGATGAAACTTATTGGGAATAAGACCTTGTCCTATTATCTTTAATTTGATTTATGTTTCATATGATTTCACTAGTTTCCTATTTTTAGTGAATTTTTACTTCTAAGGGTGCAATTCTAGCTAGTTGTAGGACAGACTGAGGTAAAATTCAAATAACTTGAGCTATATAAATCAAAATGATATGAGACAAAAGGGTTGGAAACTAGACACATAGCACTATAATATATCAAAATTTAGGGCTAAATGAATAGAATAGAAATTTTGGGGAATTTTACAATATCTGGCATAATTGAGTAGAATGAGCAGAAACCTTATTAATGTTGGCATACTATGTGATTGAAATTTTGATTATAAACTTGATGCTCCATGTTGGTTTGAATGTTTGATTGATCTTTCTGGTAACCTGGCACTATTCATGGGGAAGCAGATTTGATCAATTATGTTGCAAAAATTCCGGCAAATATTTATATACCATGTGAGATATTTGCATGTACATGTGATGCTTAAGAAAGATAATATTAGCTATGCATGCAATTTATGAAGATTATAAAGGATTCCATATTACTTGGGTCAACCCCTGAATAAGGTTAAGGGGAATAGATCAGTGGGAAGGCCAGGGAAAATAAACCCGATAATCCTGTATAGGAACGAGCTCGGTCCTGAGAAGTAGACTATTACCTAGGATTATATGGCCAAAGACTCCTAGGGGACCAAGTATAGAAAAATACAAGTCACATGAGTGAAAGTTCCCTAAAGCTAAATGCATTTCCATCTTAAATACACATGCTCTGCTCGATAAATTTTAAGTTAATTGCATATTTACCAGTATATTCGTTGTGCCTATATTATTGTTTGCCTTATGGTTATTGCTCTAACTATGTTAGCATGCATGTCTGGTTATAGTTTTAATTCACTAATTTAAAATTAAGTTTTGTTTTGGTTATGTTTTCCATAACATGAATTGAGTAGAATATTATAGTTATGATATATCATTTTAAATTGAGAAAAACCAAAACAACTGGGAATGATGGCAATATCAAATCTATGTAGAATTCGATTTCCTACTGAGAATTTCTTTAA
The DNA here is from genome assembly GCA_031439595.1 of Pterocarpus santalinus. Taxonomy (NCBI): domain Eukaryota; kingdom Viridiplantae; phylum Streptophyta; class Magnoliopsida; order Fabales; family Fabaceae; genus Pterocarpus; species Pterocarpus santalinus. Next base: position 35,327,145 of record CM062529.1, on the reverse strand, counting down.
ATTCTCACACTACTGTATATTTTCGCGTCATTCTCAGATCATGGCGAACGTAGCGACAGACATCCTTTTCATTGAGTTCTCGAATCTACACATTCACCTTGATCCAATTCTAGACTCTCTCTATATATATATATATATATATATGGTAGCTACCGGTTTCGCTTTTATTTCTTTTTCTGCAAAGATTTTGCTGTTTCACTTACTCACCCATTATTTAACCTTTTCGCACCCTATATTGCCATCCTGCTTTACATGGCGCATCCATTCCTACCTCCACCAGTAGCAGTAGTAGCAGCAACTCTTGTAGTATATCCCACTTCACCACCTCAGCAGGTCCTTTCTACTTCACTTTCTGAGGAGAAGGATCCGTCGGAGCTGACGAGCTCATCTTCCTCGTCCTTTGCACCAAGCATGGATTATACCACAGCAGACGCGAGCATGGCAAATGGATTCCTTTCTTCGAAATCCATTTAGGGGACTTATGTAGTACAATAGTAGGTGATGTATGGAATGGCCCTCTTTTGGCACTTTTGGGCCATAGGCTTAACTTTGTGGGTGTTGTTCTTAGATGGTTAGTACATAAAATGTCTCGTGGGTACCAACTAGGGTTCAGTTTGTAGCGATAGGCTGACTTATTTTATGCTAGCAGCCTCATTTTCTACCTTGTATATTTATTTTTCTTTTTCCTAACTCTGAAAATGGTTACCTACATGTATATATATAAATGACGAAGTTATGTAGTTCTATCTATTTCATAAATTTCTTTTTGTATTATGATGATAAATCCATTGTTTACGCTATAACCAGAATAAATAAGCAATTAAACGGATAATTGCACTATAGGTAATTAACATTAAAATAGAAATGAAATTTTAATTAGACAACCATATGTAATAACTTATCGGGTAATATATTATGACTTAAGCATAGTATTTTGTCTGATAAGGTGTTACATTTTTGGTATCATAACAGTTCATCCTAGTATAGGCCTGAGAATTGGACTGACCATGCTTCACATATGCTCTGTGTTTCTTAGACACTATCATGTATTGAGTCTTGTCTGTCTAGATAAGATATAGGGATGCATGTGAAATAATTGCCTGACCATATGCTGTTATTTACTAGCACATTGGACTTAGTATTGAGCCTGATCAACTCAATAACTCTTGTTTCATGTGTTCAGAATTTGATGGCTTCCGGAGGGTAGGGCAGGCCATGAATGGCACCAGCTCAGGAGGAATCTACTGAGTTCATGGACACGATACGGGAGATGGTGTATGCCATGTGAGAACAAGTAGCTGCGGCAACTCAGATGATGGGCCAACGAGGTAGGCAGCTTGAGGTTGGTCATGGAGGAAATCCTAATGGTCTAGGAGTGGATCTAGAGTACCTCAAAGTTGCTGAGTTCAAAATAACTAACCCGCCCAGCTTCAAGGGAGCCTTCAACCCTAATAAGGTTGACGAGTGGGTTAAAGCTATGGATAAAGTCTTCTCCATTTTAGATTGCACAGACCGTTAGAAGGTGGCCTTTGCCACCTACATGCTCGAAGTGGATGCAGAGTTCTGGTGGAATGGTGTACAACGATTACTGGAAGGATCCCAAATGGAGATCACTTGGGATGTGTAACATCCCCAATTTTTGTCTAAGCTAATTAGCTCAGTGATCCTGGCTAATTAGAGAGATTAACGATTAACTGAGGACTAATTGGCTAATCTCGATGAGCAAGAGCTTAGTAAATTGAGGCAAGTCAACGATTGAAGCAATATGCATTAAAAGTTACAATTAAAAGCCTAATCACCCAATCCTTATTAATTCATGACTTAGAACATAAAATCAAGGTGATCAAACCTAATTAACTAAGAGCATATAAGTATCACATCCTAATCATATTAACCCTCACATCTTCTTTACATAATTAAGGAGGAAAAATCCTTTTCGATAAAAATGTATTAATGGCATAATTGAACCAATTGAATTAATTAACATGTAGATAATTGTAACAATTATAAAGATGTAGAAAGTTGGAAAGTTTGGTCAAAGTAAGAGCCACATCTAACCATTCAATTGCCTTCTCATCATACACCACTACATCAAGAGTCCATGTTAGTAGATCCCTTAAGTCATGACAAGAGTTGTACTCTCCTTCATCAAGATTGTGACACTTGGAGTGATCACAATCATTCAATGCCAATCCTAAGATAGCTCATGCTTTTAACCATTTGACAAAAATACTATAAAGCCTTTTACCCAAGTACCAAGACTCAAAGGAAACACAACACTCCCTTTTGCCCTATGGTTTTTCCCACTTCCTAGCTTGTGTAAGAAGCAAAAATCACATCACCTTTCCCCCCTCCTTATGCACCACCTTCAGCCCTCCCTCTCTCCTCCATTCATTTTTCATTTCCTCTCTCACGAATACACACAAAGCTCTCACCTCTCTCTAAACCTCTCTTTGTTCTTCCTACTCTTCTCCTTGTTCTTCTTGTTTTCCTACTCTAAGTCATCACTTTTCCACCACCATCACCCTCATCTCCTATCACCACCCTCACTAACTTATCAAGGATCACATTCTTTGGTCCTTGGTAGAGCAAAACAAACACTCATTTAGCCCCATTTGCTAGCTCAAGAGGAAGGAGGCCATCTCCAACCACTTCATCTTCCAAGCTTCTAAGAAAACCTCTTTTGGTAGTGACTCTAACCTACTCTTTTCATGTATTCTTCAAGCTCTAGAACTCCTAAGCTCTACATAGCTAGGTGGTTTTAGGACTTGCTTCAAGGTCTCATGACCATTTCTTGCTCTATGAGTTCTCTTGTCTTGTTGAAAAATGTTATCTTGAAATGAGAATATGTGGATTGATGGTTTTATGTATCTTGCTCTATTTTGTGGTAAAACACTGATTTGGTGACTGAAACTTTGGATATGGTAATGAGATAAAACATAAAAATGGTGATTTAAAGTGGTATAGCAACATTTCCACAAGTTTATTATGTAAAACTTAAAAACGGGTTAATCTGGAATTCTGGCATTCTGTAAGGCGTTCGGTAAATTTATTTCTACAAAACTAAAAATGCAATGAAACTAATTTTATGTGAAATTAGACTCAAAGAGCTTTTCATACATATAAAATATGTGAGATTTGGCCTTAAGATGAGAGAGATATGAATTTTTAAAGTCTGCTGTTCCTGGATGGGTTTCTGTCCGGGCAGTAGGTAATAAAACGTGTATAACTCAAGCTATACATAACATTTTTTAGTGGGACCAAGTTTGTTGGAAAGCTAAGACATAGAGGAACACCCCATATAAACAGTTTTGTCAGATTCCTTGTGAGGAGTTCACAGTAAATGTTAAAAGTCACTGACCCGAGATGAACTTTCAAATCTGAATAGTCAGAATAAAATTGTATAACTCAAGCTATAAAATGAATTTTTGAGTGGGGTTTCTTTTGTTTAAAAATAGACTCAGAGCAGTGTAAGAATACCAAAATTCGAAACAAAAGAGTAAAAGATGAAATTATGGTGAAGTTTTGAAATTACTACCCCACTGTAAAAGTAAAACTGGTTAGGGTAAAAGTTAAAGGTTAATGAAGAGTAAGCTTTAAGACATTAATACCCTTATATTAAGTATTAGAAAACCTTCATAACTCAACTTAAAAAGTATCAAAAAGTATATTAGATAAAATTGGCCCTACAACAATTAAAAGAGGACACCCAAGAGGTAACCTAAATTAAAAGCTTGTACCCAATTTTTCTAAGCTAAGCTCATAAAACTTTGCTTGAAAATATGCCTATGTTTATGTTGCAAGCATGATGTTATGATGATGATGTGATAATGATGTTATGATAATGATGATATGATGATGATGATATGATATGATGATATGATATGATGCTGTGATACTGGTATTCTGTTTGGCAAAATTTTGGGAAGCTTCGGTCTAGCTATGTTATCTTAGAAATTTTGTGGAAATTGTGGACTTAGAAATATTTTGCATCATAAGTTTAAAAAGAAAAGATCCAATAAAGTGTGTGATCCTTCAAAAGGGAAGGTGACCTAATTTGAGTTTCCCTCACCCATGACTCACATGAGGCATGGCATGACCCAGCTGGTGTGAGTATAGGGGATAGGGCTTACATGAGGCATGGCACAACCCAGCTAGTGTAAATACCGAAATTCTATGTTGGTGACGGCCACGGTATGAGCTCATTACCACTTATGTTTAGTGGGTGGAAAGAAAAGGACTTAAGAAAAGTCAAGTTAAGAAAGGAAAAGGGACTTCGGTCCAAACCCTTAAAGAGAAAAAGTTAAGAGAAGCTTATAGTACAGTCATGCATGTTTCATGTGATTATACTTATGCCCATGTATGTTATGATATAAATGATTAGAGAGTATGTTAAAATTGAATCCACTTCGGATATTCATGTTTTCGAAAACCTAAGAACTGAACCCTATGCATGCTCACTGTTTTCATTATAAAACCGAAATGGCTGGGACGATGGCGATGACACCTCCGTGTCGGGTTCGAGTCCTACTGAGAAATCCCATTTCTCACTCTAGTTATTTTCCGCATCGTCACCAGATTCCGATGGCGCATCTGATGGAGTGGAGTACGGATCCCCTACACTGTGAGCAGACGTACGACGTGGGATGCCAAACGAAACTATTTTGGGACTCATAGCGACCGTCACTCTACATCTTTGCATATTCTTTTTGAGAGAAGCTTTGTCCTTAGAGTTTGTATTTAATACCTAGTACATGGGTCATGGCACGACCATGAGCTTTCTTCGATGTAATGTTTATATATATATATATATATATGTATATATATATGTATATATATATTATGAACTCATATGGATGTAATGATTAGTTAATTAATGCAATGTATTTGTGAATTTCTATTTGTTTACCTTTCTCTTGTTTTATGATATTTGGGTATTTATTTTATGCGACACGCTCTTTCTCTATCTACCTTCTCGCTCAAGGCTTTACTTTCCAAAGTGACGATGTATTTCAAAAAAAAAAAAAAATTTACCGTACTTTCTACGTAACTTAATTTCAAGTGAAGTATAATTTTCCACGAGCATAAGTAACAACTAATAAAACGCCGTAATACGACTTAAGCGTAGTATGGGTTTATTAGGATGTTACAGGATGTATTTAAAGACACATTCTATCAGAGGCATTTTCCTGCCTCTATCCACAATGCCAAGGAGCTGGGGTTTATGCACCTCCATCAAGGGAATAATAGCATATCGGAGTATATTTCTAAATTCGAGGAGTTGTGTAAATTTTCCACAATCTATCAATTGAATCCCAATGAGGTTTGGAAATGCGTGAAGTTTGAGGGTGGACTGCAAGAAGATATCCTTACCACCATAGGGCTGATAGAGATTAGAGATTTTTCTACTTTGGTGAACAAGTGCCGGTTAGTGGAAGATTGTAACAGGAAGTTAACTGCTGCTAGATCAACTGGTAGTAACTTCAAGAGAGGACTGGCACCGCAGGGCTCAAGGTTTAAACCCAACTCTCAGCAATAGAGAAAGTCTCAACGAACAGGCAATAAAGGCAAGCAACCCCAAAGACCTTTTGGTAACCAGACCTGCAGCCAGTGTGGAAAGAATCATGGCAATTGCTTGTGCCTATCAGATCAGAATGTCTGTTTTGGATATGGCAAGCTAGGATACAAGATCTATGAATGTCCGGCCAGAAACCCTCAACTGACTCCCAGCCGTAATGCCAAGGAAAAGTTTTCAACATAGATGCACAAGAAATTGAAAATTCCGAAGATTTGATTTAGGATACATGTGAAGTGAATGGTAAGATCCTGACTGTTTTATATGATTCAGGTGCTTCATACTCTTTCATTTCTCATGATTGCATGTCAGCTTTGCAATTGCCCATCTCTGAATTACCCTATGAATTGCTAGTTTCTACTCCTACAAATGAGCTCGTTAAGACCAATCGCATTTGCACGAATGTCTCCCTTCAGATATGAGGTCGAACCTTTACAGCCAATTTAATTTGTCTTCCTTTGTCCGGAATTACCATTATTCAGGGTATGGATTGGCTCTCTGCCAACTGAGTCATGTTAAAGTGTTCTGATAGAGCCATTGTGTTTCTTTCTATTTCATCTTCTGAATTAGTAACCCCTGTAAATCTTTATCTAAGCTCTTTAGCAGTACACCACTATAGGAATAAGAGTCAAGGGTATATTTTCTTATCAACCAATGCAACGGGGGTTGATAAGAAATTAGATGATATTCCAATTGTTAGGGAATATCCTAATGTATTCCCTGAAGATATTCCCGAATTTCCTCCTGAGAGGGAAATTGAATTCGCCATTGAATTGGTACCATGAGCGGGACCGATATCTATAGCCCCGTATCGAATGTCACCATTGGAGCTAACCGAACTCAAAAAGTAGATTGAAGAACTCCTGGAAAAGAGATTTATTAGGCCAAGTGCATCACCATGGGGAGCCCCAGTTTTGTTAGTTAAGAAAAAAGACGGAGGCATTCGACTATGTATGGATTATAGGCAGTTGAATAAGGTGACGATCAAGCATAAATATCCGCTACTAAGGATTGATGACCTCATGGATCAATTGCAATGCGCAACTGTATTTTCCAAGATTGATTTACGGTTTGGATATCACCAGATTTGGGTTCGAGAAGAAGATATTCCTAAGACGGCCTTTCGGACTTGCTATAAATATTATGAATGCACTGTGATGTCTTTCGGGTTAACAAATGCGCCAGCAATATTTATGGATTATATGAATCGGATATTCCAACCATATCTAGACCAATTTGTGGTGGTATTTATTAAGGATATACTTGTTTACTCAAAGATGGAGCGAGAACATGCAGAACACTTGCAACTAGTTCTACAAATCCTAAGAGAGAACAAACTCTATGTCAAGCTATCCAAATGTGAATTTTGGATGAAAGAAGTGAAATTGCCCGGCCATGTGGTATCCCATAGAGGAATTTCTATAGACCCCAATAAGGTAGAAGCAGTATTGAATTGGGAACAGCCAACGACAGTTACAGAAGTCAGGGGTTTCCTGGGTCTGGCAGGATACTACAGGAGATTTGTTAAAAACTTCTTTCAAATAGCTCTGCCCCTAACGAAGTTGCAGGAAGAATGCCCCATTCGAAAGGGTGCTCGAGTGTGAACAGAGTTTTCAAGATTTAAAAGAAAAGTTGACGACAGTCCTAGTACTCACTCTGCCAAATCCCTATGGACCGTTCGAGATCTATTGTAATGTTTCCAAGAAAGGGTTAGGATGCATGTCAATGCAGAACAAGAATGTTGTTGTATGCTTCCAGGCAATTGAAAACTCATGAAAGAAATGACCTAACACATGGCCTCGAGTTAGCGGCAGTAGTATTCGCTTTAAAGATATGGAGACACCATCTTTACGAAGTGAAGTTTGAAGTATTTTCTAATCACAAGAGTTTGAAATACATTTTTGATCAGAAGGAATTAAACATGAGGTAGCGAAGGTGGATGGAATTTCTTAAAGATTACAAGTTTGAGCTAAAATATCATCATGGCAAGGAAAATGTGGTGGCAGACACCCTTAGTAGGAAATCTTTAACTGTGGCATGGATGATGATCAAGGAGACGGAACTTATAGAGAGTTTCTGAGGCCTCAACTTGGGAATCACTATAACCCCTAATGCCATTCAGTTAAACCAAATTAAGATAACTAGTGATTTTAAAGACCAAATCCGACAGGCACACAAACGAAATGTTGACTTTCAATGTACAATACAACTAGTGCAATCCGAGAAACTAGCAGGTTTTAATCCAGATACAGAAGGTGTATAGCAACATCAGGGAAGGATATGTGTGCCTAAAGAGGACAACCTTAGAAGGAGGATCTTGGAGGAAGCCCACAGGAGCGAGTTCACTATACATCTTAGCATTAACAAGATGTATGAAGACCTCAAGATGTTTTGGTGGCCAAGCCTTAAGATAGATGTGGCGAGTCTTGTGAATAAATGTCTAACCTACCAGAAAGTAAAAATAGAGCATCAGAAACCAGCAGGGACATTGCAACCCTTGGAGATCTCGGAATGGAAATGGGAGAGCATTTCCATGGATTTTGTGATGGGCTTACCAAGGACACCTTCTAGATATGACACTATATGGGTCATAGTGGATAGACTGACTAAGTCTGCTCACTTTTTACTCACTCGAGCAAATTATCCTTTGGAGAGTTAGCCCAATTGTATATTTGGGAAGTGGTGAGGTTATATGGCATTTCTTCAACCATCATCTCAGATTAAGATATGAGATTTACCTCACGATTTTGGGGAGCATTTCAGAAAGCATTCTATGCTAGACTATGTCTAAGTACTGCATATCATCCACATATAGATGGTTAGACTGAACGAACAATTCAGACTTTGGAAGATATGTTGTGAGCGTATATCTTAGAGCAGCACGGAAATTGGGATTGATATTTACCACTAGCCAAATTCTCATATAACAACAGTTATCATGCGAGTATCGGCATGGCTCCATACAAAGCATTATACGGATGAAAATGCCAATCTTCACTATGTTGGTGTGAATGAAGAGAGTGGAGTTTGCTAGGATCGGAACTAGTCAAGCAAACTATAGAGCAAATTAAGAAGATCTATAGCAAGATACTTGCAATCTAGAGCCGTCAGAAAAGCTACGTGGATATTAGGAGGAAGCCATTAGAGTTTCAAGAGGGAGACCATGTGTTTCTAAAGATCATGCCCACAACCAGAGTAGTTAGAGCCATTAAAGTTAGGAAGCTAAACCCTCGTTTCATGGGTCCTTTCTAAATCCTGAAGTGAATTGGACTAGTTGTGCATCGAGTCACTTTATATCCGCATCTGTCAAACCTTCATGACGTTTTCCATGCTTTTCAACTTAGAAAATATCAACCTGACCCCACAAATGTCATGGAACCCAAAACAATTCAGTTAAGGGATGACTTAACTTTCCATGTACCCTCAACACGGATAGTAGACAGGAGCACCAAGCACCTTCGAAACAAAGCCGTATAGTTAGTGAAGGTAGCATGGGGAAACGAAGAGTCAGCGGACTGTACATCAGAATTAGAGTTAGATATTAGAAAAGAATATCCTGAATTATTCTCAGGTACTAAATTTTGATAACAAATTTTTTTTTTAGGAGGGTAGTAATGTAACGTCCGAACAATTTTATCATTTTTTTTAGCAATTTGTTCAATTTTATCAAATAATTAAGATTGATTAGAATTCGATTAAGTATTTACTTAAAGCCAATTAAGTATCAATTAGAGGAATTAGATTTGAGAAAATTAAATTAGAAACATGGGAGACTTCATAGAATTTGTTCCAAAATCGATTTACTAATTTAAAGGAAATCAGTAAGATTTCGGTATTTTAAACAGTTAGAACCGAATCAATAGAAATTATATTGTGGGAACCCTAGGTTGGAAGGCCAAGATTCAGCCAACCCACCCCTTTATATGGCGCAACACCAGCCCTTAAAAGTGGGCAGCCACATCAAATTAGAATAAAGAAACATATTCACTAATCATTTTCAACTTCCTTCAAAAGTTTCCAAAAATTTCCTTCCTACTCCCTTGCAGATTTTTGGCCTAATATACAGCTGATATCTCTTCATCCTTCTTCTCCTTATCACATCTCATCTTCATCTTTATCAAGCTCTCAAGCTCCAACAAGTTTCTTCAATCCAAGACTTGAATCTAGCAAGCTTAACACATAAAAAAGGTAGGAATTCTAAATTCTATTTTTGCTTTCTATGGATTGGGGCTGCTTGGAGTTCCTCTTTCTCTCATTATTCTGATGCTATATTGGGTAGAGATGATGAATCAAGGTTGGTTTAATATGTATGTTTGAATTAGAATTGAAGTTAAAGTGAAAGAATTTGAGAATAGAAAAGAAGCAAGATGCTGTTTGGGTGAAAACCCTACGGCATCTGTACATTCATCTTGTACGGACCAAAATCTATCCATCAAAACTTGATGAATATATTTTTATATGAAACTAGATATTTAAGAATTTCCAACCTTATAAAATAAAAGGCCATTGGATTAGTATTGAGTGAGTTATGAATTTTTGAAGTTTGATCTGAAATTCTAGGTTCTTTTCTGGGTAGTATAAGTTTCGAAGAGTATAACTCACCCTAAAAAGCTCTAAATTAAGTGCAACCAATCGGATTTGAAAGCCAACATATAGGGAAACATTCCATAAAAATTTCAAAGTTAGATTGTTTCCAATTATTTCCAATAATTTGATGAAGTTGCCTTAAGTCCAAACCAAACTAGAACATGGCAGTCCAAAAGAGTCAACTTATGGAGCTTATAACTCAAGTTCTGCTTATGCAAATCAGATGAAAATTATTGGGAATAAAAAATTTCCTGTTAAATTTAATTTGGTATAAGTTTTGTATGATTTAACCTAGTTTCCTATTTTTAGTGAATTTTTACTTCTAAGAGTGCAATTCTAGCTGATTGTAGGATAGACTGAGGTAAAATTCAAACAACTTGAGCTACATAAATAAAAATGATATGGGACAAAAAGGGTTGGAAACTAGACACATAGTGTAACATTCCCACTTCCGTAAGCAAAGCATAATGGAAACTTTGAATTGTTTCCCTTAGGCTGTGTGAGAATTTCTCAGGCAGTGCTATGCCATGACAATCATCACGCTCAGAATTATAGGATACTATAATACTGCCATTGAAAATATGGCACTGTCATATGTTAAAAATTAAGAAATGATAAAAGTGGCCCTGCAAACTTTTGTTGATTGCAGTGATACCCTAAATTTTTAGAAATTATATTTGAGCCCCAAAAACTTATTCCCACAATAACCCTATAACTTTTCATGAAATGACCTTTATGTCCCCCACATCCGTAGAATTAGCAAAATGGGATTTTAAACAAAGCAGAATCATATGGTGAAACCGTAAAGTTTAAATCTCTGCCGAATGGGCCATGGAGGCAATCTGGTGTGAAATGACGTGGGGTGCCCCATTACGGAAATGCCATTAGTTGCAGAAAATAGAAAACAAAAAAGCTCCGAATTTGCAAAAATGTCCAATTTATGCCTTTAATCAAATTATTCGATTTTTTTATTGACTAAGTAAGATTAATTAGAAAGTAATTAAAAGATAATTAAGAGTTAATTAGAGAGATAAGGCTTAAGAAAAATTGAATGAACATATAGAAAATTTTATAAAGTTATTTAGTAACATTTTACTAGTTTGGAGGAAATCGGTAAAAAAAATTCGATGTTTTAAACTGCCGAAGCCGAATCAGTAGAATCATATACCAAAAACCCTAACATGAGTGGCCAAGATTTAGCCACTCCTCCCCCCATGTAAGGCACCACTTTGCTGCCTACTTTGTGAAAGAAAGTGGCCAAGTCTCCACTACCCAAGCCCACCAACCACGCCATGACTTAAACACCACAAAATTCAACTAACTTCCACTTTCCTCCCTTCATACATTCGACCCATCAACAGCTGCCTCTCCTCAATTCTTTCTTCATTCTTCTCCTTCCTCACTTCACCTTGCTTCTACCTTCAAGCTCCATCTCTCTTCCACACCAAGAACTTGCATCTAACTAACATCTACAACAATCTAGAGGTAGGATTCAATTTCTGTTCTTAATTTCTCTGGATTATGGTGCATGAAATTTCACTCTTCTTCATTTATTTGATGATATATTGGATGTATTTGATGGTTTATGGTTGGATTTGGCAGCAAGTGTCGCAGCCTGCTCCAAATTACAATTTTAAAATACTTAATTACACTAAATTTGAAGTATAGTGCAACCAAGGTCATCTCACAAGGATGTTGTTGCTATCTAGTTAAGTAACAAGGGGATATGTGCAAACATGCAGTCAATAAGCTATAAAAGAAAATTAGATGAAAATAAAAACACTAGTCCAAAGAGTTCCTTAGGTATAAGGTGAATTAATCATTAACGTACAATATATCAAACACATGGAGTGCGTCTAATTTGAGCTATTAGAGAGACCTCTACTAACAACCCCACAATTCTACCTAGAGAACTCTAGGAATTCAACCAACACATAATTGACAAGATAATTGAGACCTCAACTCTAATTAACCTATGTTGATTTCTAGCCCTAACTGTATTAGCCTAGGTTTGAACCCAAACCCAATTCCTAATTCTTTAACTAATCAAGTTCATACCAATTGACCAATTAGCAATCACCCAACTAATTCCTCATTCATAAACCCACATATCAATACCATTCAATGCAAGTTTACAAATAAAAGAGGGCAAAGAATCAAGAAAACAAACATGATTGAAATTCATGTATAGGGTTTCAAGATTACAACCATAATACCCTTGGAGTCTTCTTGAACTAGCTTGAAGTCTTACTCCTCCATAGCAATGAAGGTTACAAACTAGAACCCAAAACAAGTATCTTACAAAATGAAAGGAAAAGAAAAGAAAAGAAGAGGAGAGGAAAAGAGAAGAAAGAAAAATGAAAAAAATTGGAGATGAGTGTCCTCCTTCGCGTCTCAGCTTTCTCTCTTCTTATCAGGCATCAAATGTCAAAATTAAAAAATACCCTTGAGCCCAACTTAATCCTCTGCCTCTTAGCTTTAAGTGGACATCCAATTTGCTTAATTTGGACTTAAAATGAGAGAGTTACGACCCAATCTTTATAGCATGTCTAGGTTGTATCTCTATCCGCATCAGTCAAATTCAACAGCCAATAAGTCTATCAAGATATCATTATTTAGGAGAGTGATCTTCATATGAATTGAAGCTTTATATCTTAGCTTTCAAATGGCACCAGTTTCACCTCAATCCAATGTCTATAACTCACGTTATGGCCCAATTAGTGCACACTGATCAGGTTCCAGCGTGACAGCCCTGTTCTAACTTCGTGGCCCAATTCATCCTAATAAACATCTGAATTAGTTTCTAACTTCTTCATCAAAGTTGTAGATATTTCTCTCAGCTTTCCTACAATATAAAATTTGTGATTTTTAGATATCTACAACTCAAGATACAGCCATAATACAAAAATAGTATAAATCTATAATAATGCTGAAAAATACAATTAAGCCTAATTAGAGTCCAAACTTATAAAATCTATCCAATATTATTCAATTAAGCACAAAAGAGGTTCAATAAAATAAATATGAGGGTTAATCAATGTATCAAAATATTGGTTATCAGGATTAACATGAAATCTTGAGTTAGGACTAAAGTTAGAAGGAGAAAACTAGAAGAAACGGAGAATTAGGATGCTGTCTAGATGAAAGACCCACGGCAGTTCGTACGACGGAGTGTATGGCTCCCCCTATAGCCGTTTAAATTCAATGAAACTATTTTTATATGAAACTAGATATTTAGGGCTTTCCATACATATATAATATGAGGCCATTGGATTAGTATTGAAAGAGATATAAATTTTGGAAGTTTGATCTAGGTTTTTGAGTTTGATTCTAGGCAGACTAGGTTGTTCAGGGTAAAATTTTGGAATTGAATGAAACCAACTTTGTTAGAAAGCTTACACATAGGAGAATATCCCATAAAAATTTCAGAGTTAGATACAGTCCTGTTTGCTCTCAGCGGCTCGAGAAAGTTGCCCCATGGCCAAACCTGGCTAAAACAGGGCAGTTCAAGAAAGCCAAATTTTGGGGCTTATAACTCAAGCTATACTAAAGCAAATGAAATGCAACTTATTTCATCTGAAAAGTTGCTCTATTAACTTTACATTGATATAAGTTTTGCATGATTTCACCAAGATTTCTATTTTTGATGAATTTGTTCTTATAAAAGTGCAATTCTGGCTAGAAATAGGGCAGTCTGGAATAAAACACAAATAACTTGAGTCAATGTCGGAACTCGGAACTCGGAACTTGGCAAACAATGAGCTAGATTGGTTATACTTAATATTGAACTCGGAACTTAGTGAATAGAAAATTAGATCGGGTATAGTTAATGTCAGAAACTTGGAACTAAGCGAATAGAAAATTAGATTGGTAAAAATGATGTCGGAATGTGGAACTTAGGGAACAATCATAAAAGTCTTGGAAGACCAATTAGGGATTAATGTCAGAAATCGAAATCACATAGTACATAAAACACTTTGAAATCGAAAGTCAAGGACAAGAATATAAAGCCTAAAATACTTAAACCCGGAAGTCGAGGATTTTCAACATAAACTCGGAAGTCGGTACCAGATTATGAAACCTGATACCCGAATCCCGGAAGTCGGGAATCAGAACATTAACCTTATATACATAACCCCGGAAGTTGGAACTTATATAATCTCGGAACACGGAACCAATGTAATCTCAAAAGTCGGTCCTAAGCTTAAACTCAGGAACATTAATAAAAGTTTAAAACTTGCAAGATAGATTAAGACTTAAGATTTTAAAACTTACACCAAACCACCTAAGCTTTGCTCATAAGACTTTGTTGTGTATGATAACTAATGGAGATATGATATTCTATATTGGGTTTGCTGTTTGATTAAAATTTCCTGGTTGTCTGGCACTATTCACGGGGAAGCAGACTCGATCCATTATGCTGCCGAAAATTCGGTAAAGCCTATGCATGAGTTATAAGATGCATACATAAACATGAGCATTTTTCAAGAGATTCACCAAAGTTATGTTATGATAAAGTTCCATGAGACTTGGGCTAGCCCCAGATTTAAGTTAAGGGGAATAGATTGGTGGGGAGGTTGGGAAAAGTAAACCTGGCATTCTTATATAGGAACGAGCTCGATCCTGAAAAGCAGACTATTACCCAGGAGTCTAAATGGCCAAGAACTCCCAGGGGACCAAGTAATGAAAAAGTTTATGAAGATCAAGTTGCAAGTTAAAGAAAAATACGAATTAAGTCAAGTGCACTTGCATACGGTCAAGTATAAGCACCTTTATGTGCATCTTCAATTATCTCATTAAGTCATAATGTTATTATGATTCTTGCTGAAGCATATTATACTTTTCATATTTCTATGTCTGTCATATGATATGGGAAGTGGTTGTTAAAATATAACCCGTTTCGAAAAAGATGTTTTCAACTTAAAACTGAACCACTGGTTGTGTATATGTGCTCACATTTTTATAAGAAACCTTAGGTTCTCACTGCTTGTTTGTATGTTCTTCTTTCCATAAACATTCCAGATCCTAGACTAAAACTTAAGAATAAGACAGAATCCTGGGATGTTCATCATGCAAGACTCAGGCGTAAGTCAGCTCGGAAGACTGTAGAGGCTGGTTGAAGTTCAAAAAGGGCGACAACCGCAATGTAGAGGTAGATTCTGTAACATCCACCGTTTTTTTCGCTTAATTATTCGATTTATCGAATAATTGAGAATAATTAAAATTCGATTAAATAATTATTTAGAATCAATTGATTAGCAATTACTTGAGTTTAGATATGAGAGAATTAAGTTAGAAGTATAGGAGATTTCATAAAATTTTATTGAAAACCGATTTACCGATTTAAAGGAAATCGGTAAAATTACGGTATTTTAAACTGTCAGAACCGAACCAATAGAATTCCAATTCTTTTACTCTACCTTGAGTGGCTGATAACTCAGCCACTTAACACCCAAATGTGGCGCCACTTTGGCCACAATTCATGGGGAGGCTTGGCTGAATTTCAGCCATACAAGTTCAACCAATCACAAGCCAAGGAAGCCACTTATTTATACTCCTTCAATCAGATTTTTCCACCCCTTCTTCACCCATTCAGACTGCACCTCTCCTCCCCTCCTTTCAGCTTTCTTCTTCTCTTCTTTACTCACATAATTCCAGCCAACCATCAAGCCTAATCAAGTTTTGTTCATCCAAGCCTCAAAAATCAAGCAAAATCACTTATAACAAAGGTAGAGGTTCAATTCTTGCATTAATTCTGCGGTCTTGGATGGCTGAGGTTGGACTATTTTCACAATATTTGATGTGTTAAATGAATGATTATGATGATATATAGCTGGTTTTTGGCTGTTTGTTTGGTTAAAACCGAATTGGAAGCAAGAAAGAATGAAAATAGGAAGAGCTGATGGGTTGGAGAACCAAAAACCCTCGGCAGTCCATACGGTGGAGTGCACGGCTTCTCCTATAGCCAATTAAATCTAATGAAACATTTTTATATGAAACTAGACATCTAGGGCTTTCCATACATATATCATATAAGGCTTTTGGATTAGTATTGAGAGAGATATGAATTTTTGAATTTCGACATAGGGTTTTGACTCTGGTTGTGGGCAGACTGGGTTTTTCAGGGTAGAACTCGCCCTATACTACTTGAAAATGAGTGAAATAAAATTTTTTAGAAAGCTTACACATAGGAAAATATCCCATAAAAATTTTAGAATTAGATAAGGTTCCAGTTGCTCCCAGTGATCCAAGAAAGTTGGCCTATGTCCAAACCGGGCCAGAATAAGGCAGTTTAGGAAGGTCAGAATTCAAGGCTTATAACTCGAGTTCTACTAAATCAAATGGAATGGAAATTTTTGTATTATCCTGTTAGCTTTAATATGAGTCCAATTTCATATAATTTGAGTCAATTTTCGATTTTTAGTGGATTTTTAGTTTTAAGTGTCTAATTCTAGCCAGCCACTGGGCAGGCCGGGATAAAACCTAAATATCTTGAGCTATAGATATCAAAATTAGATGGGACCAAAGAGGTTAGAAAATAGACACATAACAATTTAACATACCCAAAATTCAAGTCCAAATGAGTTAAATAGAAATTATGGCTTGATTTAGAAGAATCGAGTTGGCTGACTATGCTGAGGCAGAAACTTTGCCTTAATGAGATTATTATTATTATGAGTTCCATGTTGAAATATGTATGCAATGTTGTGACCTTTGTGATAAATTGATGTTTTGGTGTGCTGGCACTATTCATGGGGAAGCGGACACATTCCGTTATGCTACCAAAATTTCGGTAGAATCCATGCATAAGTTATGAGTTACATGTTAATGCATGTGCATTTTCAAGAAAGCTATGAAATTTCTAATAAGAATTATGTTACTATGAAAGTTTCATGTTATTTGGGCCAGCCTCAGATAAGAAGTTAAGGGGAATAGATTGGTGGGAGGGTTGGGGAAAGTAAACCCGGCATTCTTGTATAGGAACGAGCTCGATCCTGAAAAGCAGACTATTACTCAGGAGTCTAAATGGCCAAGAACTCCCAGGGGACCAAAAGATGGAAAAATGATGAAAAGTAATGAAAAAGTGTATGAAGGAAGGTTCAAAAATGAGTCTGCATGATTACATGAATGCATGAATACATGGAATAGTTATGTCAAGATGTTTACAGTTGTCTATTATGTTTGTTTACTGCTGTTTATTTATTTATTCTGTTTATTATTCTATGTATCATTATTAGTAATCTATTTTGTTTCTTGTGCCATCTAAAGTAAAACTGAACCTTGCCTCGGACCAAACATTTTCTTGAACTCATTAAAATGGATATTTCAGTTTGAACACATGTTTTTATAATTAAATAAAACCCAAGGCAACTGATAATGCATGTGACATCAGATAACCACTATACACGAACCCTACTGAGAATTTCTTGAAATTCTCACCTCGTTCTGTATTTTCCGCATCATTCTCAGACGCTGGCGATGGACTCCACGGCCACCCTTTTCATTGAGATCCCAGATTTGCAGCTTCACCATGACCCAATATTGGATTCTTTATATATAGCCGGTCCTTGTAACTTCTGCCCTTACCTATTTAGTAATAGGAACTTTGCTGTCCCTTTACATCATCCTACTTTCGACCCTGCGACTCCTTACATTGCTGTCCCACTACACATGGCGCACCCACCTCTAGCTTCTCTTGCACTCGCAGCACAAGCAGCTCCTGCTGACCCTGCACTATAGTCACCCTCCACAGCCAGTTCCAGAGGTGCCGCTTAGTTCAGAGAGTAACCCATCCGAGGCCACCGGCTCATCACCCTCTTCCTTATCGGGACCCAATGCAGAGTATTCTCCAGTAGACTGGCATGTATGATTTACTGACAGAGTAGGTCACCAAATAGAGACGTTGTACAAAGATAACCCTCTTTTGACAGCACGTAGCTCTAGGTCATAGTAGGAGTAGCAGTAGGTTATGAAATATCCTCTGAGAACTATATGATCATTTTGACTGATACGGGCCTTACTGTCTTTTTGGTATGCCAGCCCACTTATGTATTCTACTTTGAAACTCTATACATAAACTGAAGCAATGGCTTCTGATATATATATATATATATATATATATATATATATATATATATATATATATATATATGCACGTATACAGTAATGTTATTGTACTATTCCTATCTTTTGTGATATTTTGTTAAATTTGTTTCACTCTTAGTATCGCAGCACACCATTTCATCTGTTTACAAAAACAAAAACAAAAAAAAGAGAAAAATGATGATAAGAAGAAACACGAATCATGAAAGTAAGCAGAGTGTTAATACGGTAACACAATCTACTTGATTTCATGCTATGACTTAAGCATAACATCAAATTAGTAGGGTGTTACAGATTCTGCATATAACATTAGTTATAAAATTTTCCTTAAATTGTAATTATTTTATTCCCTATATATCGGAGATGAAATTTTATGAATTATTAGTGTCTAATAAAGTGTGCAGTTAAAGGGCCATGTACTATATTTTCCACATTTTAAAGATTCTCATAGTATAGTGACAACCTCTTAATATAACTCTATGACTCGAGCATAGTTTTATATAATAGAGGGTGTTACACATAGCACTATAACATATCCCGAATTTAGGGCTAAATGAATAGAATATAAATTTTGGTGAATTTTACAAATCTAGAAGAATTGAGTAGAATGAGCAGAAACCTTATTGATGTTGGTATACTATGTGATTGATATTTTGATTATAAACTTGATGCTCCATGTTGGTTTGAATGTTTGATTGATGTTTCTGGTAGCCTAGCACTATTCATGGGGAAGCGGACTCAATTCATTATGCTACCGAAATTTCGACAAATATTTATATACTATGTGAGATATTTGCATGTACATGTGATGCTTAAGAAAGATAATGTTAGTTGTGCATGCAATTTATGAATATTATAAAGGATTCCATATTACTTGGGCTAGGCCTTAAATAAGGTTAAGGGGAATAGTTTAGTGGGAAAGTCAGGGAAAGTAAACTCGGCAATCTTGTATAAGAATGAACTCGATCCCGAGAAGCAAGCTATTACCCAAGAGTATATGACCAAAGACTCCCAAGGGACCAAGTGTGGAAAAATACAAGTCACATGAGTGAAAGTTCCCTAAAGCTAAATGCATTTTCATCTTACATATACATGCTCTGTTTGGTAAATTCTAAGTTAATTGCATATTTACCTGTATATTCATTGTGCCTATTTTATCGTTTACCTTATGGTTGTTGCTCTAACTATGTTAGCATGCATGTCTGGTTATACTTTTAATTCACTAATTTAAAATTAAGTTTTGTTTCGGTTATGTTTTCCATAACATGAATTAAGTAGAATATTATTGTTATGTTATATCATTTTAAAATGAGAAAAACTGAAACAACTGGGAATGACGGCGATGTCAGATCTGCATAGAATTAGATTTCCTATAAGAATTTCTTTAAATTCTTACCCTACTGTGCATTTCCGTGTCATTCTCAGATCATGGCGAACACAGTGATAGGCATCCTTTTCATTGAGTTCTCGATATATATATATATATATATATATATATATATATATATATATATCTGATAGCTGGCGGTTTTGCTTTTATTTCTTTTTCCACAGAGATTTTGCTGTCCCACTTACTTACCCACTGTTTGACCCTTTCGTACACTATATTGCTATCTCGCTCTACATGGTGCATCCATTCCCACCTCCACTAGCAGCAGGAGCAGCTCCCATAGTACATCCCGCTTTACCACCTTAGCAGGTCCCTTCTACTTCATTTTCTAAGGAGGAGGATCCGTTGGAGGCAACAAGCTCATTTTTCTCGTCCTATGCACCAGGCATGGATTATACCTTTGTAGACGCCAGCATGGCGAATGGATTTCTTTCTTCAGAATCTATTTAGGGGACTTATGTAGTACAACAGTAGATGATGTATAGAATGAACCTCTTTTGGCACTTTTAGGCCATTGGCTTAGCTTAGTGGGTGTTGCTCTTAGATGGTTTGTACATGAAATGTCCCGTGGGTACCAACTAGGGTTCAATTTGTAGCGATAGGCTAACTTATTTTGTGTTAGTGGCCTTATTTTTTACCCTATACTATTTATGTTTCTTTTTGCTAACTCTGAAAATGGTTATCTACATGTATATATATAAATGATGAAGTTATGTAGTTCTATCTATTCCGTAAATTTCTTTTCTATTATGATGATAAATCTGTTGTTTATGCTACAACTAGAATAAGTATACAATTAAATAGATAATTACACTATAAGTAATTAACATTAAAATAGAAATGAAATTTTAATTAGACAACCATGCGTAATAACTTATAGGGTAATATATTATGACTTAAGCATAGTATTTTGTTTGGTAATATATTATACTTAAAACTGGTTGGGGGCTGGCTCAAGCCTTAAATAGTATTGCCCTAGCCCATTGTCAGGTAGAGGCTCAATACATCTCTCTTGCAAGTTCTTATAATATTCATTCTTCTTTGGACATGATCATGCATACATATGCTATATGGATTTACTCATATACTTCATATCATGCTTAAATCATTATTGCATGCATGGTTTCCATATATGAATAACCTAAAAGACACTATCATGGCATTCATGAATAAGTAAGTAGGACTCACATAGTCCTACAGATTTTATAATCATGATCAATTCAATCTGAACATTATAAGAATTCACACACTTAAC
This sequence comes from Pterocarpus santalinus, assembly GCA_031439595.1. Lineage (NCBI taxonomy): Eukaryota > Viridiplantae > Streptophyta > Magnoliopsida > Fabales > Fabaceae > Pterocarpus > Pterocarpus santalinus. Next base: position 35,306,235 of record CM062529.1, on the reverse strand, counting down.
ACATTAGATGCATATGTTTTGTTCAAATTTCGGCAGCATAACAAATTAGATCCTCTTCCCCATGAATAGTGCTAACTTAACCAGAAAAAAAAAAAAAGCAGTCACAATAGTAGAGCTAACATCAAATATTAATCTTTCAGTATTATCATAGGTTGCAATATTCAAGCTTCAATTGCAACTTACATATACATTAAGGTAGTTAGATACTTAATTAGCCATTCTGCCCATATCATTCAAGTCTGCCCGATCTTGTGACTCGTGCCATAATTTCTACTTAATCTATTAAATTCTAAAATTTGCTATTTTGAAGTGTTGTTTGTCCAATTTTTAATCTCTCTAGTCCCATTAAGTTTTGATAAGTATAGCTCAAGATATTGGGAATTAACCTAGGTCTACCTTGTGTTAGATGGAATAGAGGCCTAAAACGTGAAAATTCGCCAAAAATAGAATTCTTAGAAGATTTGTTTCAATCATAGATCATTTTAAAGGTAATAGAACCATATTTTATTTCCAATAAATTTTATTTCATTTGAGTGGGCAGAGCTCAAGTTATAAGCTCTCAAAGTTGGTGAAATTGGTCTGCCCTATCTCTGTCCAATCAGGACATAGGGAAAATTTGGTAAATTACTTGAAAAAACCAAGATTGAATTTCACTCTAAAATTTTTTGCGACATGTTACTCTAGGTTGAAGCTTTCTAACAAAATTGGTTGCACTCTAATTGAGGTTGTATAGGGCAAGTTATGTCCTGTACAACCTAGTCTGGTCAAGTCTAGATGCAGAAATATGGAGTTAACTTCAAAAATCCATATTTCACTCATTAGATATCCAATGGCCTTATAATTTAATGGTTGGAAACCTCTCAATGTCTAGTTTTGCTAAATTGGTTTCATCAAATTTTGATTGCCATATGTGAATCCATACACGTCGCAGTACAGACACATTCAGGGTTTTTCAACCCCTCTAATTCTATTTGAGTTTTCTTTTGAGTTTTTGCTCAATTCCTCAACCCAAACTAAGTTTCTCCATTCCAAACCACTAGGAAAACATCATAACATTATCATACAAGCATGAACTAAGGATAACATAGGAAGAACACAGTAGCCATATAGTCACACAACACCTCAAATAACTAAGGATTTGAGCTACGTATCTCAAAATCCTTGAAACCATGGAAGCAAGGAAGCCAAAACTGTAACATCCCCATTTTTACCTAAGCTAATTAGCTCGGTGTTCCCGGCTAATTAGAGGGATTAGCGATTAATTGAGAACTAATCGATTAATCCCGAGAGCAAGAGCTTAGTAAATTAAGTCTAGCCAACAATTTAATCATAATGTCCTAAGCGTTTTAATAAAACCTTAATCGTCTAATCCTTAATTACTCGAAGGTGCCAAAACAAAAGTAAGACAACCTAACCTTACTAATTAAGTTTATAATGATTAAGACACTTAAGACAACTCTTGAAAAATTAAACCCCAAATTAAGCATACGCTTAACCGTAATGCAAGACATCATAAAAAAAGTGGTATTGACAAGAGTTAACTCATGGGTAATTAAGCCAATTAAGTTAAGTTACATTTAAATAATTTAATAACATTTAGAGATAAAAGTTCTTCCATGCATATGCCCTAGAAAGACACACCAAGGAGGAGCAACATCTCACCCTTCATTCAATCTCTTTAATCCTACACCATTAGATCAAAAGCCAAGACTAGGATCCTTGTCATCCACCATTAGATCTTGACACTTGGATGAGTCTTAGACAAGCAACCAAATCCTAAGAGGGGTACTCCCCTTTAACCCCTAGAGAAAAGCATAAAATGGACATTAGAATGCCTCCAAGACTCAAGGAAAAACAACTCACCCTTTTACCCCAAGGTTTTTCCACTCTCTTGCTTGTTGTAAGAAGCAAAGTCCCATCACCTTTCCCTCCCTCAAACTCGCCACCCATCAGCCCTCCTCTCTCCTCATTTTCATTCTTTCACTCCTCTCCCAAACACACACACAAAGCTCTCTTCTCTCTCCTCAATTTCAAATTCTCCTCCTTCTCTCTAAACTCTCCAACTTCTCTCTAGAATCCTCCCACTTCTCTCATCCTTTCCTCTCCTCATCCCACTCACAAACTCTTCAAGAGCCACCATTTCTTGCTCTTGGAGAATCAAAGACAATCACATATTAAGCCTCTTTCAAGATCCAAGAGGAGGAGCACCACCACCACCATCTTTTCCATCACAAGTTCCTTCAAAGAAAGCTTCTTGGTAGTGGCTCTAAACCCTTTTTCTCTCTTGCTTTTCAAGCTTTAGAACTCCTATGCTCTCCATAGCTAGGTGGTTTTAAAGATTGATTATGGGCATCATAGCCATTCTTGTCATAAAATGAGATGTTGTTGCTAGTATGGTTGTTGTTGAAAACATGTTTTTCGGTTTGGTGTGATGCATGGCTGAACTCAATATTTTTGAACTCCAACATGTTAGTTTTTCACTGATCTTTCATGGTATATGAGTGTTTTATAACTTGAGAATGGTTTCTTGAAAGTGAGGTTGAGTGTTTTGGAGAAAACATGAGAAAAATCAAAACGTGAAATCTGGATTTTCTGACAGTCTGTAAACCGAACGGTATAACTTTTTCCAGAAAACTCAGAAATTAGTGGAACCAATTTTATATGAAAATAGACTCAGAGATCTTTCCATACATATAAAATATATAAGATTCGGAGTTAAAATGAGTGAGATATGATTTTTCAAAGTGGAGTGTTCTCGGATTGGTTTCTGTCTGGGCAGCCTACACTAAAATGTGTATAACTCGAGTTACAAAAATGATTTTTGAGTGAGACCAAGTTTAAATGAAAGCTAAGACATAGGGGAACAAACCCCTAAAACAGTTTTCTCAGATTCCTTCTGAGCAATTATAATGAGAGGTCACAATCCACTGTACCGGGAGTGAACCTAGAAACTGAACAAGTCAGAATAAAATATGCATAACTGGAGCTAGAAAATGAATTTTTGAGTGGGACTTCTTTTGTTAAAAACTAGACTCAGAACCCTATAAGCATATAAAATTTCGCATTAAAATGATAAAATACCAAATTATGGTGAATTTTTAAAGTTACTGCCTAGGGTAAAAGTAAAACTGTCAAAACTTAACCTTAAGTAAGACTATGCATAAATGACTTAAAAGGGTAAAAGGCCTTAGCCTAAAGTAATGAAACTTCATAATTTACTTAATGAGGACTAGATAAAATAAAATACTAAGCTCACCTAATCCTTAACAAAAGAAGCGAATAAAACGAAAACCGAATGTAAATGTAGTTAAGGTACTAGATTAAGTTCATAAGATTCTAATCAACTATAATGCAAAACCTAAACTATAAATCTTCCAAATTAAAATATGAGAATCATATAAGTCAAGTTAGAATAATTGAGAAGAAGGAATCAATAAAATGAAAGCCAATGTAAAAGCTTGCACCTAATTTACTAAGCTAAGCTCATAAGACTTTGCTTGAGAATATGCCTATGTTTAGGTTGCAAGCATGATGTGATGATGATGTGATTATGATGCCATGATAATGATGATATGATATGATGATATGATGATGATGATATGATATGATGATATGATATGATCTTTGTGATCCTGGTATTCTGTCTGGCAAAATTTTGGGAAGCTGCGGTATAGCCGTTATGCTGCCGAAATTTTGTAGAAACTGTGGACTTAGAAATATTTTGCATCATGAGTTAATAAGAAAAGATTTGATAAAGTGTGATTCTTCAAAAGGGAAGGTGACCTAAGTTAAGTTTCCCCTCACCCACGACTCACATGAGGCATGGCATGACCCAGCTAGTGTGAGTATAGGGGATAGGGCTTACATGAGGCATGGCATGACCCAGCTAGTGTAAGTACCGAAATTTTATGGTGGCGACGGCCACGGTATGAGCTCATTACCACTTATGTTTAGTGGGTGGAAAGAACGGACTTAAGATAAGTCAAGTTAAGGAAAGAAAGGGACTTCGGTCCAACCCAAGTAAAGAACATAACTCTCAATCTGTTTATGTATGTTATGACTAGTCGTATGAGCTTTCATGTATGCCATGGGGTTGTTAATACAACGAGGATAAGTACTAAAAATGGAATCCACTTCGGATAGTAACGTTTTCGAAAATCAAATAATTGAACCTATTGTATGCCCACAGTTTTCATTTAAAAACCGAAGTGGCTGGGATGATGACGATGACACCGGTGTGTCAGGGTCGAGTCCTACTGAGAAATCTTATTTCTCATCCTAGTTGTTTTCCGTCTCATCACCAGATACTCATGGAGCCTCACGTGACGTGGAGCATGGAGCCTCCCCACCATGAGTGGGCTTATGATGAGGATGCCCACGCTATCGTGGCCACGACCACCACGATAGTTCGCACATACTTCTATCCGGGTCGAGTTTTTGAGCAAGAGGAGCCAGAGATCCCGCCAGCCCCTGTGGACGTATCTTCATCACGCCTTGGACAGCCGTTGGGTCCTTGGGATTTCCCGCCCGAGCCATTGCCCGCGATCGAGATGGAGCCTATGTCTCCCGGTCTACCCATAGCCGAGCCTGTGCCGCCGGCAGAGGTTCCCGGGGTTGATGTGAGTTCGACGCCCCCCCCTAGGGCCGCAGCAGCTTCGCCGCCACTCCCCGAGTATCGGCCTGTCGCATCTGAGGAGGATCCCTCCGAGGCACGTTCTTCGGTGGGCAGCTATGTTCCCGGCCGTCGCATCCGTCGTATCAAGGTGATTAGCAGGCACCCCCGCATCATTCGCACTCCGCGCGTTTCCCGAGGCCGAGCAGCATGGGGGACTAGACATTCGAGGACCTGAGACCGCTTGATGGAAGGGCATGGAAGGGGCAGAGAAGTCAGCATATGTCTACGTGGGCTTATTTTGATTTGCGCTCCCTACCTCTTGTACTTCATTTTGTATTGTATCTCATCAGACTTGTGTACCTTTGATATTTGGGGCCATGGCATGACCATGAGTTTCCTTTATATGTATTTATTTGGATATTATGAGATTAAGTATATGATGTAGTTGATGTTAAAGTTTGAATGTATGACTTTATGATTTGTCTCATGTTCCTTCTATTTATATCGACATCTCTGCGATACGCTCATTTACTGCTATCTTCTCGCGCAAGGCTTTACTTTTCAAAAGCAACGACATATTTCAAAAAAAAAATTTACCGTATTTTCCGCGTAAGTTAATTTCAAGTGAAGCTTAGTTTTCCGCGAGCATAAGTAACAACTAATAAAACGCCGTAATACGACTTAAGCGTAATATGGATTTATTAGGGTGTTACAAAAACCAACTGTTAGCCTTCTTCCTTCACCATGGTAGCAACTCATATGAATGTGGGGAGGCTCTATTTGATGTTTAATCATGAAATTGTTAGAGGGGTTTTGTAGAGAAGTAGGTGAGGATCAATTTTTATAAAAGAAGCAAGAGGATTTGAAGTTAAGAAGGCCTCTAATCTTGAGCTTGAAGCTCTTGGTCGTGGAGGTAAGGAAAGAATGGAAGAAGAAGAAGAAGAAGACGAAATTTACGGGAGGCTATAGCTGGTCGGGGGACCAAAATAAGGAGGAGTTAGGAGGAAATCTTTTAATTTTATAACACAAAAGATAGAGATAGAAAGCTTGTGATTGGTGAAGGCTTTGGTGGTAGTGGTTAAGCCAAATTTCCTCCCTAACATGTGGCACCCTTAAGTGGGGTAGGAGTGGCTAAATTTCAACCACTGAAATTAAGGTTTTCAGTATAAAATTCTACTGATTTGATTCCGATGGTATAAAATACCAAATCTTAACCGATTTCCTTCAAACCGTCAAACTATTACTAGTAACTTTGTAGCATTTTTTTGCATGTCTATTCTAATTTTTCTTAATCCTAATCTCTTTAATTAACCTCTAATTAAATCCTAATTAACTTTTAATTAACTTTTAATTTCTCTTACATAACTATTAAAACCGAATAAACTGATTAGCAACGTAAATTAATTGCTTTACGAAATTCAGGGCCTTTCTATTTTTTAGAAGTTTCCTATAATTAATGGCATTTCCATAATTTTGAATAAATATAAGGGCACCCCATGTAATTTCACATCTAAATACCTTTGTGGCTTAATCGACAGAGATTTAAACTTTTACGATTCCATCACGTGATTCTGCTCTGTTTAAAGCCTTATTTTGCTAACTCTAAAAATGCAGGGATGTAAATGTCACTTTTGAAAAAGTTCTAGGGTCATTATGGAAATAATCATGTGGGGTCAAAGTGAAATTTTCTAAAAGTTCTGGGTAACCTTGCAAATAACAAACGTTTACAAGGGCGTTTTCATAATTTCCTAATTTTTAACACATGGCAAAGCCATATTTTCAATGGCGGTGTTGCGCTATCCTATAGTTTTAAGTGTGAAGATCATTAGGGCATAGCACTGCATAAGAAATTCTCTCACTGCCTAGGAAAAATAATTCAAAGTTTCTATTACACTATGTTTAAGAAAGTGGGGATGTCACACTCTACCCACCTTAAAAAGAATTTTGCCCTCAAAATTCCACAGTTAAGAATATTTGAGAATAACTGTTTAACCTATTGGGGTAACTCTCTCTTTGAGTTCGTGTCTTGTCCTAAGATTGCTTGTCAGTAGTTATGAGGTATTGTTTCAGTACGTGCAAAGAATCCTTAAGGATTATGTTGGTGCCCAAATTTACCTTGTCTCAATGATGTCCTGAACCATTGTTGGGTTCATTGGAGACTTTCGTTGTTTCCTTTGCTTTGTACTCAACTACTTTTGCTTAGTACTACCTACTAAATCTTTCGCTGCTTGTACTTGAAACCTTAGATATCAATCATGAACATTGGTGGTTATAAGGATTACTAGTTATTGCTATGATCAATGTCAACATATAGCAATGACAATGGCTGCATCAAAGTTTTAAGAGGCTCATGCAACTCTTTCCAAGATTATTATTCACGCGAGCACCCTTAATCCAATAATAAATTTTTCTCTATTAAAGTCCTTTCAAAATAGGGCTTAAGTCTCTTCTTAGAATTGTAGCTAGGAGCTTTGCCTTAAAACTCCCCTTTTCCTTATAAACTTTACCTCATGCTCCAATACTTGTAGGAGGATCTCAGGTCACTCCCACTATACAGTTTAATTCCTAAAGCTCGTAGCTCCTCTTGTTACCACGTTGATGTCCTCATTAATTCCTAGCTATCAAGGTATGGACAATTTTGGCAAAGAAATGAGAGTTAGTAGTCATATCTTCTTTTGGAGTTGTAGAGTTTTCCATACCCCCCATTTTATTTATTTATTTATTTATTTTCTATAAGGTGCCCTTCCAATATATGTAGAGAGTCTTCATGGATTATACGGGTGTCAAAGTATACTTTGTCTGGATAATACCCTGACCCATAACCAAGTTCGCCAAGGAAGTTACTTATCATCTTTGTCACGTGCCTGACTATTTCACTCTGTGATTTCTGATAAACTTTTAACTACTTGTACCCTGGATCTTAGACACCAACTCGAGAAGTTTTACCATTACGAGGGCTATTGTCTACAGTAGTAGTCAATTTTGATAAGTAGTGGTCATGGTGACTTCATCAAAGTTTTTGGGAAATTGATTTAGTTGTTTCCAAGATTCTTGCCCACTTGACCACTTTTGATCCGTGATGAATCCTTTTCAATTGGGTCTAAAGTGTAGGGCCAAAATCTTCTTCTAAACAGTAGCTATGGCCTTGCTTGGAAATTTCTCCTTTCCTTGTAAGCCTTATCCCTTTGTCTTATTATTTGCTAACCAGATCTCATGTCATTCTTGTTACTAAGCTATTCAATAACTATCACAATATCTTATTCCAAGAATATGATTATCTCAATAGGAGAAAAGGATTATTTAGCTGTAAAGATCCTACCACTTTCTTACTCTCTCCAACTTGCTAGCAAGGAAATTCTTCATCTATTGTATTGATGCCATTTTCCTCTGGACTCTAAATACTAGCTTAAGAAATCCTGCAGTTACCAACATTACCCTTCGCATTGATGGTTAGTCCCAATACAATATATAAGCTAGTTTTAGTGGCTAAGTGTTATATTATTCTCACTACTAAGCCTTTTGGATATCCCTTGCAATTATCTTGTCTCTAGGATGTAACTTATTCAATGTAAGAGAAAGAGGTGATAGTTTCTTCTTCCTATTAGAGTTGCAACACAGAACTTCCTAGATGGTCACCTATCTTAGTATTATTCTCGCTCGAGCATGCTTAACTATGGAATTCTGATGGAATCCAGGGCATTAGTGTTGGCAAAATCGCAGCCAATCTAGCTCCGAGTATGGAAACGTATCTGACTACCTCTGTTCTTGTATCATAACCTTGACCATCATGGGGCATGTCTCCAAATCCTTTAATCTTATATTGATGCATCACTCAGTCTTGCTTAGGGCACCTTGGGTCGGTTGCACTCATTACTGGTGTCAAATCAACCTTGTTCGGTGCTTCCTACAAACTTTTGTTGGTGCATCATTCCATACTAGGTAGCTTTGTGCTTTTTAATGGGCTATTCAGAATCAGAACTTCCTCTTTTCTGCATTTCTCCTATAATGCCCATTATCCTTGCAAAAACTTGCTTTTGTTTTAGTTCGTCAGGACCTTCCATACTGTTGCTATCTCAGTTTATCAGAATCAGCTGCATGCTTTAAGTCTTTATTACTCTCGCCTGAATCTAAATACATTCTTTATTGAGCTACTCCACCCATAACATATAAAATGGTGCCTGAAGGTGATCATTAGACTTTGCCTTTCTTCCGCATTCCAATGCAAACAACATGTTGAAGACAATCTTATCATGTGGTTCCTATGGTGCATATAAAGTTTGAGCATAACTTGATTTTTTGACACTTCCTTTTATCCTTAATAGGTAGGAAAGGTTCACTTGCTCCGTATGTGACCCTAATCCAAAAATGTCTCTACTTGAGGGGTAATGGGAGATATATTGCTTTCCCTCCTAATGGATGTTTCCGAATTTCCTTTTATGACTTCATCTCCTTCCATACCATCTATAACCGTATCTCTATCTTGATTCAATGTACAGTTAGATGGGTTCCTTCAAAGTTTATTCAACTATTCCCCTTTGAAGTTGAGATTCCACTTAATGCTTTTCTAATTTGCAATCACTACAATGTTGGTTCCTAGTATTATTCAAAAGGAAAATTGTTCCATCGTCTAAATGATGACTTAGAAAGGTCTTCCTCATACCTAACTGAAGCTCCTGCTCTTAACTTTTCTCACTAAATTTTTACCTCTTCCGTCTACACTCCTAACTTTGCAATGAACGATTGGGCTTTTACAATGTGGCATTACCAAAATCCAAAATAAAAACCATTGACTGAATTTGTTGATGGAGTACATTCAAGGTGATATCACCTCTGAAGAAAATAAGGGTACTAGCTATGCCACATGATATAATCTCATTAGTGGATTACTGCCTTACTCCTATCGAATATCCATTAATCTACAAAACCAGGCAGAAGAATTCCCTAGATTCAATCTAGAGAAAATAACCTAAATCAGGTTATCGCAAATGAAGCTCAAAATAAGCCTTACAAGGGGGAAGAAGATTCTTACTCGACTTGTCTCCAACTAAGATCCTGCCCTTAATGACGTGAAATTCTCAGCTACCCGACAGCACTCGATAAACGACCCTTCTTTGCTATAACCAGGTTTACTATGTCCATAGTGTAACATCCTCCTCAGTACAATACTATGCTTAAGTCATAGCACCATACCCTGGAGCTGTTACTGTTACCTGAGCGAACCTCATCTGACAGCAACTTCAGCCATCTTTGGCAACTTCTAAAATCATCTGGAGACAACATGGAAATAGGAGTGAGAATTATAAAATTCTCAGTAGGATTCTCTAATTCTCATACATCGCGTCATCATGGTCGTCTCCAGTTTGCTTCGGTTTATTTTGAAAAAGATGAACATGTTGCACAAACTGTTTAATTTTACATTTCGAAAAATGCTTATCCGAAGCAAAGTTCATTTTTACTTATATACTGGTCCTTTGGGGAAGGGTACACAAGATTAATTCATGAATAATACCATGGATAATAACTTCAACATATAAAACGCACATAGCATTAATCTACTGGAAACATAACATCTGTACCTAACTTAACTTGCACTTGAATTCATACATATACATAAAATTTACTTCTCTTTCATTCGATACTTACACTAGCTGGGTCATGCCATGCCTCATGTAAGTTCTGTCCCCTGTACTCACACTAGCTGGGTCGATGTCATGCCTCATGTGATTGGGGTGCTTGCATATACTTTAATCTTTAGTCTTTAGTCTTTTACTTGGCACACCTAGGCATTACGTATCGCCGTCCCTAGGATGCATTTATTGCTGCCCTTGGGTAGCCTGGCCTTGGAGTGAGCTCGTCAGCTTCACCCTTGACCGTCGTCACACCGACTCACCTGCAAGGGGACCCACGTGCCTCTAGTCTTGGAGGGATCTCATTCTGGTCACGTATCTCTAGTTGAAGGGATCTCTTCTGGTCACGTGCCTCAAAATTGAGGGATCTCGTCTAACCACGTGCCTTCAACATAGAGGGATCTCATCTGACCACGTGCCTCCAAGGTAGAGGGTAGCTGCCTTCACAGGGAGGGATTCAAGTGCAATTGCCTCCAAGTGAAGGGATTCATATCTTTATCATTTAACTGCCTTCACAAGGAGGGATTCAATTAACTGCCTCCAAGTGAAGGGACTCACATTCAATATATTCACATTCCTTCATTCTCATACATATTCAAGCATAGTCATACTGAGTTTACTCATACATATACTTTAATTCATCCCTACATCTAAACATTCATAGCTTCCTAGACTTTTGCCGTAAATCTGGCAGCGTAACGGATCAGGTTCGTTTCCCCATGAATAGTGCCAGCTCTCACGGACAGTTCAACCATAGCAACATAAATTAACTTAACACATATATATCAGTATCAAACTGGTCGTCCTCAACTCAAACTTTATATGTCCACTGACTGTTGTGAAATTATCATTTTGGCCATCCTGCCAATTCTATTCGGTTCTGCCCGAACCTTGTATAATCCACCTTTATCTCTATTCAACTCATTTAAATCTGAAATTTGGATATGTCATAGCTCTATATGTCTACTTTCTAACCTCTTTGGTCCCATGTCATTCTGATTTATATAAATCAAGATATTCAACTTTTACTTCAGCCTGTTCAGTCACTAGCCCGAATTACACTCCTGGGAATATAAATTCACTAAAAATCGAAACTAAGCTCAAATCTTACGAAATTGGTCTTATATCAAAGCTAACAGGACAAACTTTCATTTTCCATAAGTTTCACTCCATTTGCTTAAGTACACCTCGAGTTATAAGTCCTGAAAGTCGACCTTCCTGAACTACCCTATTTTGGTCTGGATTAGATATAGGAAAACTTCCTCGAATCACTGGGAACAATTGGGATCATAACAAACTCAGAATCTTATATTGGCGTGTTCCTCTGTGTGTAAGCTTTCTAACAAAACTGGTTTCACTCAATTCGGAGTTGTATAGGGTGAGTTATACCCTCCTCAAGTCACCCTGCTCGGATGAAAGTCCTAAACCCTAGGTCAAACTTCAAAAATTCGTATCTCTCTCAATACTAATCCAATAACCTTATATAATATATCCACGGAAAGCCCTGAATGTCTAATTTCATCTAAAAATGGTTTCATTGTATTTGACCGATTGTAGGCGGTGCCGTACGCTCCGCCGTACGAACTGCCGTGGAATCTCCACCAAGACAGCACCCTTATCCATTCATTTCTCTTAGTTTTCTTCTTCTAATTCTAACTCTAACTCAAAATCTTCTATTAATTCAATCATGATTCATCATAATACATCCAATAATTCATCAAATACATAAGGAAGAACACAATCTCATACAACCATAGTGCAAGAAATTCAAGAATAGAAGCATAATCCTACCTCTTTGGAGTGTGATCTTGCTGAATTTGAATTTGAGCTGAAGGAAGCCTTGACAAAGCTTGGAGGTTTGAGAGAGTAGATTGAGAGAGGAAGGAAGCTGAAGCAACGTAAGAAATGATCTAAAGAGGCAGGAGGAGGATACATATATATAGACAAAGCTTCGAAGTGGTAGTTAGAATAAGTGGCTTTGATTGGATGAAACTTTGTGGGCAAGGTTCAGCCATGTCTCCCCCTTTTGTGTTAAAATTGCTCTCCACGTCGTCCAAAATACGCTTTCGTCCTACATGAAACCGGAATTCGTCCCTATAATCTTTAAGTCGGAACTCGTGACATTTTACATTGCTTGAAGCCGAATCGGGATGTCGGAACTCGTACCATGTTGTTTGTGACTTGAGGAAATCTTGAACAAGGTTGGATGTCGGAAGCCATGCAGCTGACAATCAACTGATCTCGGAACTCCTAGTTCAAAGTCGGGACTCCTTGTAATAAACTCATATATCGGAACTCGGGTGATTCGAATCACATTTCCAAACCCAAGTACTTAAATTCGGAAGTCGGGACTTATATATAGTGTGGTTGGTGACATCGGAAGCCGGGTATATTTTCCTTGAGACATGAAGTCGGATCTCATAGAATTACTTTCATGTGTTCGGACTTGAAGGTTAAATTCAGAAGTCGTGGAAAATAATCCAGACTAAGTCGGAAGTCGTACAGGACATGAAGTCGAGAATTCAGCAAGACTAACTCAGAACTCGGGAATAATCCTCTTATCTGTGTTTCAAAGATGAAGTCGGAAATCGGAATGGATCAATCTTGAGGGCGAAGCCGAAACTTGGAAATCGGGATGTTACACATAGCAAATCGTCTAATATAATTCCTTGATCAAATCCCCAATCCTCTATGTTCGTTGACTTGCTCAACCGCCTGCCCTTTTCTACCACCATTACTTCTCAGGAGTTTCGTCCGTAGTAACTATGTTGAGGATGTTCCTGATAAGCCTACCGAGTGTCATAGGCTTTTGTCTACACAAAACTTTATATCAAGGTCATCAAGCTCAACATTCAGTCAAGTGCAACAGATAGTCCTCAACACTCACAGCAAGGCAATTATGCACAATTATCTATGTCTTCATCATTTAAATACCTAAAGCATGGTTTATTTAGAATCTTAAAGTATGCCTCAAAAGCATAGTCAGGCCATCCATAGGCCTTTATAGGATGAAATACTCTAATACCAATAAATGTAAAACCCGTTGTCGTAGAAGCCATGCTCATGGAGTTATACTAAGAGGTTTCGATTGTGCTGAGAAATATTTAAAATAAGAAAAAAATAATATATGGCCCTTTAATGACATATGCTTTATTGCTGAATAATGATTCATAAATTTTAGCTTTCTGATACATACATACATATATATATATATATATATATATATATATATATATATATATATATGTATATATATATATATAAAATAACTACAATTTAAGAGAAAGTTATAGCTAACATTGTACATAGAACTTATTTCAGAACTATAGTTGTCATTTTCACTAGTCATTAGCCGGCCTCCATAGTCTCCCAGACTGGCTCACGCCCAGGTCTTACACAATTATATTCTAGGACTTTGCCTCGTACTTGAACTCTAGCTTAGGTACTGGAATATTTACGGAAAAGCATACAAGTAGGTAGCAAGAACCTAAGGTTCTCAGTAGATAAACTCAAATCACTAAAAAAAATTGGGTGTCATCATAAAACATTCTTGCCGCTTCGGTTTATTATGAAAACGTGAGTACATTCATATAAGCAGTTGTTCAATTTTAAGTTGAAAACACCTTTCTTGAAATGGGTTATATTTTAACATTCACTTAGCAAATTCTTTGGCAAACATACTAATAAGAATAAGATAATATTCTCCAATAAGAATCATAATAGCATAATGACGTAATGAGATATTTAAAGATGCATATGCAGATGCTTGTACTTGACTATATGCAAATACACTTGACTTTATTTATCTCTTTATTTAACTTATTACTTAATCTTAGTTTTTTGTACTTGGTCCTCCGGAGGTGAATAGCCTCTCTTACCCCTAGGTAATAGCTTACTTTTTAGGTTCGAGCTTGTTCCTGTACATGAGTGATGGGTTTACTTTCCCCGACCTTTACATCGGTATATTCCCTTTAAAACTGGTCGAGGGCTAGCCCAAGCCTTAGACAGTACCGCCTTAGCCCACTGTGAAGTGGAGGCTCAGTACGTCTCTCTTACAAGTTCTTATAATATTCATTCTTCTTTGTACATGATCATGCATGCATATGCTATATGCATTTACCCATATACTTCATATCATGCTTAAATCAATCTTGCATGCATGGTTTCCATATATGAATAACCTAAAAGATACTATTATGGCATTCATGAGTAAGTAAATGGGGCTCACATAGTCCATATAGATTATATAATCATGATCAATTCAACCTAAGCATCATAAGAATTCATACACATAACACATTAGATTCATAAGTTCTACCGAAATTTCGACAATGTAACAGATTAGGTCTCCTTCTCGATGAATAGTGCTAATTTAACCAGAAAAAAATAGTCATAATAGTAGAGCTAACATTATACATTAATCTTTTAGTATTATCATAGTTTGCAATATTCAAGCTCCAATTGCAACTTACATATACATTAAGGTAGTTAGATACTTAATTAGCCATTTTGCCCATATGATTCAAGTTTGCTTGGTCTTGTGACTTATGCCATAATTTCCACTTAATTTATTAAATTTTGAATTTTTGTTATACTCAAGTGTCTAGTTTTTAATCTCTTTAGTTCCATTAATTTTTTATGAGTATAGTTTAAGATATTGGGAATTAACCTAGGTCTACCCTGTGTTAGGTAAAATAGAGGCCTAAAACATGAAAATTTGCCAAAAATAGAATTCTTACTAGATTTGTTTGAATCCTATATCATTTTAAAGCTAACAAAACCCAATTTTATTCCCATAAGTTTTATTTCATTTGAGTGGGTACAGCTTAAGTTATAAACTCTCAAAGTTGGTAAAATCGATATGCCTTATCTTTATCTAGTAAGGACTTGGGGCAACTTTGGTAAATTACTGGAAAAAAACTGGGATCGAATTTAACTCTAAAATTTTTATGCCATGTTATCCTAGGTGTAAGGGTGAGTTATGCCCTATACCACCTAGTCTAGTTAGGTCTAGAGGTAGAAATCTATGGTTAACTTCAAAAATTCATTTCTCACTCATTACAAATCCAATGCTTTACAATTTATATGATTGGAAAGCTCTAAATGTCTAGTTTCATTAAAATTAGTTTCATTAAATTCTTATAGCTATAGACAAATCTGTACATGTTGTAGCATGGACACTTTTAGGGTTTTTTAATCCTTCCAATTCTATTTGAGTTTTCTTTTGAGTTTTTGCACAATTCCTTAACCGAAACTAAGTTTTTCCATTTCAAATCACTAGGAAAATATCATAATATTATCATACAAGCATGAACCAATGATAACATATAGCATAGTAGTCATATAGTCACACAACACCTCAAATAACTTAGGATTTGAACTACCTACCTCAAAATCCTTGAAACCATGGAAGCAAAGAAGCCAAAACCAACTCTTAGCCATCTTCCTTCACCATGGCAGTAGCTCATATGAATGTGGAGAGGCTCCATTTGATGTTTAATCATAAAATTGTTGGAGGGGTTTTGTAGAGAAGGAGCTGAGGATCAAATTTCATAAAAAGAGCAAGAGGATTTAAAGTCAAGAAGGCCTCCAATCTTGAGCTTAAAGTTCTTGGTCATGGAGGTAAGGAAAGAAAGGAAGAAGAAGAAAAAGAAATGGAGGGGAGGCTGCAGCTGGTGGGGGGCGAAAATAAGGAGGAGTTGGGAGGAAATCTTTTAATTTTATAACACAAAGGATGGAAATAGAAAGCTTGTGATTGGTGGAGGCTTTGGTGGTTGTGGTTAAGCCAAATTTCCTCCCTTTCCTTGAGTAGCATGTGGCGCCCTTAAGTGGAGTAGGAGTGGCTAAATTTCAGCCACTCAAATTAAGATTTTCAGTATACAATTCTACTGATTTGGTTCCGATAATATAAAATACTGAATCTTAAATGATTTCCTTCAAACCAACAAACTATTACTAGTAACTTTGTAACATTTTTTTGTATGTCTATTCTAATTTTCCTTAATCCTAATCCTTTAATTAACCTCTAATTAACTCCTAATTAACCTTTGATTAACTTCAAATTGCTCTTACATAACTATTAAAACCGAATAAGTCGATTAGCAACGTAAATTAACCTCTTTGCAAAATTCAAGGTCTTTCTGTTTTCGATTTTTCATAACTAATGGCATTTCCATAATTTTGAGCAAGTCTAAGGGCACCTCGTGTCATTTCACACCTGAATAGCTCCATGGCTCAATTGGCAGAGATTTAAATTCTACGGTTTCGCTACGAGATTCTAATCCGCTTAAAGCCTTATTTGCTAACTCTACAGATGTAGGGACGTAAATATCATTTTCTAAAAAGTTCTAAGGTTATTATGGAAATAACCGTGTAGGGTCAAAGTGAAGTTTTCCAAAAGTTTTGGGCAACCCTACAAATAACAAAAGTTTACAAGGGCATTTTCATATTTTCCTAATTTTTAACATATGACAGCGCCATATTTTTAGTGATGGTATTACACTACCCTATAGTTCTAAGTGTAAGGATCGTCAGGGCATTACACTGCCAAAGAAATTTTCACACTGCCTAAAAGTTTCTATTATGCAATGTTTAAGAAAGTGGTGATGTTACATTATGATGTTGCTTTGTTGGATAAGGAAAAAAAAAAAAAAACTAAATACGCATGTGGCAATGTTTAAATGCATGAATAATATGGGATGGATAGAGAAAAGAATGAAATGTATGTTAGATTAACTTTTCCCTAAATGCTTATTAATGTGTTTTATTATGTGAAAAAAAAAAATAGTGGATGGCATGAATATTTGGGAATAGAAGAGAAAAATGTATGTTTAAGATTTTTTTTTTTAATGCTTGTTGATGCATGTTATGATATGTGACACGAAAAAAAATGCATGTTATATGGAGTCTTTTGTTTTGGGGTTAATTGCAGTTAACCCCTCTGTATTATAGACCATGTGCACTTTATCCCCTATATTTTTAAAATGTGCATCCTGTAACACCCTATCAAATTAATGTTATGCTTAAGTCATAGCATGAAATTAAGTAGATTATGTTACCGTGTTGATACATGCTTATTATTGATTTATCATATCACACCTCTTCTTCTTTTTTTATTTTATAAACAAGCGGAACGACGCGCTATATATAATGAATGTAATCAACATTGCAAAGCATAGCAAGGCTTAATAAAACACACAAAAGATAAAAATAAGTGATATATCATCAACTGTATACATAGATATGTATATAGGATAGAAGCCAACGTTTCAATTTATATACAGATGTAAAATAGGATATATAAGTAGAGCCGATGTACTAAAAAGAAGGCCCATGTCAGTCAAAATGATCCTATGTAGTCTTCAAAGGACATCTTTAAACAACCGATATACGTGCGACTAAGCCTATGACCTAACCCTGCACACTGCCAAAAGAGGGCCATGCTGTACAATAGAACTCTCGGCTAGGGCCTACTCGGTCATGTAGCCGTTGGCCACGCCAGGCCCGGCTGGGGAGTAGTCCATACTAGGCCCCAAGGAGGAGAATGATGAGCTGATGGCCTCCAAAGGATCACTCTCGGAACTGAGCGGGATGTCTGGCACCATCTGCGGAGGCGACTCGGGTGGACGACTGCCAGGTGTGGTAGGTGCTGCAGGCGTTAGAGGTGCTGGAGGAGGGTGTGCCATGTGCAATGGGACTGCAAAATATGGAGCGTTAGGGCCAAAAGCAGGGTGGAAAATGGGAACAGCGAAATTCCTATTACTAAAAAGGTCGAGATAGAAATTGCAGGAGCCGGCTATGTACAATGAATCCACTACGGGATCATGATGGAGCTACAGGTTGGGAATCTCAATTAAAAGGGTGGCGGTTGAGTCCATCATCAGCATTTGAGAGTGATGCGGAAATACAAAGCGAGGTGAGAATTTAAAGAAATTCTCAATAGGGTTCACGTATGCTATTTAACTGACGTCACACTCATTCTCAGTTGCCTCGATATTTTATTTAATTATGAAAACATGGGATCAAATTGAACCATCCATATTTACTAAGTTCAAGAAAGCGTCTGGTCCGAGGCAAGATTCTATTTTACTTAGGGCAGTATACGAAACAGAATAATAAGCAGAATAATTGAACATATGGCAGTAAATAAACATAACAGTCAAACTGTAAATAATTTGTAATAATTATTCAATGCAACCATGCAAACTCATTCTTGAACTTATCTTCATAAACTTTTGCATCACTTGTTCTCATAACTTTTTCGATTACTAGGTCCCCTAGGACTTTTTGGCCATTTAGACTCCTGGTTAGTAGTCTGCTTTTTAGGATCGAGCTTGTTCCTATAAAGGAATGCCTGATTCACTTTCCCTGACCTTCCCACCAATGTATTCCCCTTAACTTTGATCTGGGGCTGACCCAAGTATTATGGAACTTTCATTATAACATATTCTTTATGTTCATCGTAACTTAACCTTTATGAACTTCTTGCAAATGCACATGGATTTGTATGTAGAGTATAACTCATGCATAGGCTTACCAAAATTTTGGCAGTGTAATGGAATAGTGCCAGAACTCAGACAGTCGATTGTAGAGAAATCATAACACTTCATTTGTAATTCAATCATCACTCTCATAGGAATAAATGTTGCATTTTAAAATATGATTGCTGTCTCAGCACATTCATTCAACTAGGTTTTTGTCAATTAAGCCAAAATCTCCATTTAACTCATCTGGGCCTCAATTTTTGATATGTTAGAGTGTTATGTGTCTATTTTCTAACCTCTTTAGTCCCATATGATTTTGATAAGTATAGCTCAAGTTATTTAAGTTTTATCCTGGCCTGCCCTGAGACTGGCCAGAATTACACACTTAAAAGTAAAAATGCACTAAAAATCGAAAACTAGCTCAAAGCATACGAGATTAGTATCATATTAAAGCTAACAGGACACATCTGCAATAAGTTTCATTTCATTTGCTTTAGTAGAGCTCGAGTTATAAGCCCTGAAATTTGACTTTCCTGAACTGCTCTATTTTGGCCCGATTTAGGGCAATTTTTGTGTACTACTGGGATCAAATGGGACTGTATATAACTCAGAAATTTTTAGGGATGTTCTATGTGTGAGCTTTCTAAAAAAGTTGGTTTCATCCAATTTCAAGTCGTATAGAGCAAGTTGTGCCCTGAACAATGCAGTCTGCCAAGAATCAACTCCAAAAATCTAGGTCAAATTTCTAAAATTCATATCTCTCTCAATACTAATCCAATGGCCTTATATAATATATGTATGGAAAGCCCTGAATGCCTAGTTTCATATAAAAAAAATTTCATCAAATTTGAACGGCTGTAGGTGGAGCCATGCACTCCGCCGTACAGACTGCCGAGGGAATTTGGTTTCCCAGCCCCTCACATCTTCTTATTCTCATTCTTTCCTGCTCCTTTATCACATTTAAACACAAAAATAGCCAAAGATCATCATATTTATTCACTAATCACATCAAGAAGTAAGAAAATAAAGCCAAGATTAGCTACCCATAATCAAAACAACAAAAACAAAATTAAACCTTTACCTCTTTGTATGTGATCTTGTTAAGTTTTGGAGTTTGGTTGAGAGGAGAAGAGAAGAAAAAGTGGAGAAGAGAAAAAGGAGTCTGAAGTAAGGAGAGAGTGATGCAAATCAGCAGGGAAAAATCTGATTTAAGCATTGAAGAGGTAGTTGGCTTTGTGAGTTTTGATTGGCTAAAATTTTATGTATAAAATTCAGCCATGTTTTCCTCTTTGGTGGCTGAAAATCATTCTCCATTTGCCTAAAATTAGAACTCGTTTTTCATTATGTCTTAAATCGGAACTCGTCTCCATTCTGCTTAAAGTCAGAACTCGAAACTTAGGAAACACATAAAAGTTTTCGAAGACTAATTGTGGCTTAAAGTCGGAGATCGGAAATCACACAGCAAACAAGTCACCTTAAAATCAGAAGTCAAGAACAAGAATATGAAACCTAAAATACTTAACCTCGAAAATCGAGATTCTTCATTATAAACTTGGAAGTTAGTACTAAAACCTATTACATGTAATTCTAAAACTCGGTCAGGATCAATCTCAGAGGTCGATCCACAACCCCGGAAGTCAGGAATCAAAATATTCACTTTAAGAACTAGGAAGTCAGAACTAATATAATCTCGGAACTCAATTCAATATCAGAAGTCGGTCCTAAGCTCAAACTCGAGAATATCATTAGAAATGAAAAGCTCGTGGAAATAGTTTCGGAGATCGGAACTCGTGTATATCTTGGAAATCAATTTGGATGTCGGAACTCATGTCATTCTCGTTGAACTTGGATATAAACTCAGAGGTCGGACCTCGTGTCCATTCTAGTTGATCTTGATCATCAATTCTGAGGTCAGAACTTGGGTACATTTTAGTTGAATCTTAATTAACATCAATTATTTGATAACAATCTGAACAATTAGGCAAAAATGATATGAAAATTTTGGTGGATTTTACATTACCACCCTCCTAAAAAAATTTTGTCCTCAAAATTTAGTACTTAAGAATAGTTCAGGATACTCTTTCTTCATGTCTGATTCTAGCTCCCAAGTGTAATCCTCGGCATCTTCTTTTCCCCATGCTACCTTTACTAATGGCACAGTTTTGTTTCGAAGTTGCCTGCTGCTTCTGTCTATGATCCGTGTTGGATGTATGTGGAAAGTCAAGTCCTCTTTTAGCTGTACTGACTCGGGTTCTAGAAGGCGTGTGGGGTCAAGTTGATATCTCCTGAGTTGAGAAACATGGAAAACATCGTGAAAGTTTGACAGATGTAGAGGTAATGCGATTTGGTATACAACTAATCCGATTTGCTTCAAGATTTGTAAGGGACTGATAAAGCGGGGACTTAGCTTCTTAATCTTAATAGCTCTACCTATCCCTGTTGTAGGCGTAAACTTCAAAAATACGTGGTCTCCTTCTTGAAATTCCAAAGGTTTCCTCCTGGTATCCACGTAACTCTTCTGACGGCTTTGAGCGGCAAGCATCTTACTTCGAATCTTCTTGATTTGGTCAGTGGTCTGTTCAACTAAATCAGGCCCCAATAGAGTTGATTCTCCTATTTCATACCAACACAGTGGAGATTGGTACTTTCATCCGTATAATGCTTCTAAGGAGCCATGCCAATGCTAGCATGATAGCTATTATTGTATGCAAATTTGGCTAGCAGTAAATATCGATCCCAATTTCCATGTTGCTCCATTATATAGGTTTGTAGCATATCTTCTAAGGTTTGAATTGTCCTTTCCATTTGCCCATCCGTTTGCGGGTGATATGTAGTGCTTAGGCACAACTTAGTACCAAATGCTTTTTGTAAGGCTCCCCAGAATCGTGAAGTGAATCTTGGATCTCGATCAGAGATAATGGTTGAAAGGGTCCCGTGCAGTCTTATAATTTCTTGAATATACAATTGCGCTAGCTTTTCCAATGGATAATTTGCTCGAATGGGTAGAAAGTGAGCAGATTTGGTTAATCTATCCACGATAACCTATATGGCATCATATCTTGCTAGTGTTCTTGGTAATCTTATTACAAAATCCATGGAGATATTCTTCCATTTCCACTCAGGGATTTCCAAAGGTTGTAGCATCCCGGAGGATTTTCGATGTTCTGCTTTCGCCATCTGATAGGTCAAGCACTTACTCACGAATCTCGCCACGTCTGACTTCATGCCTGGCCACCAAAACATTTTCTTGAGGTCATGATACATTTTGGTAATGCCGGGATGTACAGTAAATTCACCTTTATGTGCTTCCTCCAAGATTCTTCTTCGGAGATCGTTTTCCTCGGGTACACACACCCTGTCATGGTGTCGCCATGTGCCTTCTTTATCCTGAGCAAAACCCATTGATTTCTCTGATTGCACAAGATTGATGGTATGCTGAAAACTAGCATCCTACTGTTATGCCTGCCGAATCTGCTCCTTAAAGCTACTGGTTATCTTAACTTGATGTAACTGAATGGTCTTAGGATTCATAAGGATTCCCAAATTAAGATTTCAGAAGCTCTCAATAAGCTCTATCTCTTTTACCATCATCCAGGCTACAGTCAACGATTTTCTGCTTAAAGCATCTGCCACAATATTTGCCTTGCCTAGGTGGTATTTCAATTCAAATTTGTAGTCCTTAAGAAGTTCTATCCACCTCCGCTACCTCATATTTAATTCCTTCTGATCAAAGAGGTACTTTAAACATTTATGATCAGAAAAGACCTCGAACCTCACACCATAAAGGTGATGTCTCCATATTTTTAAGGCAAATACTACTGCTGCTAATTTGAGATTGGGTGTAGGATAATTCCTTTCATGTGGCTTTAATTGTCTAGAGGCATATGCGATCACATTTCTGGCTTGCATTAGCACACATCCTAATCCTTGCTTGGAAGCATCAAATAGACCTCAAATGGTCCATTAGGGTCTGGCAAGGCTAACATTAGTGTCGTGGTTAATCTCCTTTTCAAGCCTTGAAAACTCTGCTAGCATTCCGGCGTCCATTCAAATGGGACATTCTTCTGGGTTAGCTTGGTCAAAGGCAAAGCTATTCGAGAGAAATCCTTCACAAATCGCCTATAGTATCCAGCTAAGTCCAGAAAACTCCTAACTTCAGTGACTGTTGTAATGTCTGAAAGAAAATTTTATCGTTAATAACCTAGTTGCTCGATTTTTATCAAATAAGTGGGTTTAATCGAAATTCGATTAACCATATACTTAAGGCCAATCAAGTGTGATTTAGGAGTAATTAAACTTGATGGAATAAGATTAGGAACATAGGAAAACCTCACAAAATTCTTCTAAAAATCGGTTTACTGATTTAAGAGAAATCGGTAAGATTTGGGTATTTTAAACTGTTGGAACCGGACCAATAGAAGAATCATTGTGAGAACCCTAGAATGAATGGCTAGGACTCAGCCACAATACTCCCATAGGTGGCGTCATTTTCAGCTAACAAGCACCTACAAAACCAAGTTGAATAACCTACTCAAATCCACCAATCACACAACTCCTTACTCCACAAGTTTGTGTCCAATTCCTTCTTTGCCCTTGTGAAATTCGGTCAAGATAAGGGGCTGATTGCCCTTCATTTCTCTTCCATTTCTACTCTTCTCTACTCCATCTTCAACTGCTTCAAGTGTTATCAAGAGTAGCTTTTATCTAAGGCACTAAATCAACCAAATTTCAACTAGACAAGGTAGGAATCCTACTTTTCTTCTTATTTTCCTTAGTTTGGAGTTGTGTGTGGGTCTTGTATACCTTGTAATACTAATGTTATGTGGAGTGATGATGATGGTTTATGGCTGATTTTGCTTGTGTATTATGATTGGAATTAGAATTGGTATGAAAGACTTGAAGAAAAGAGAAACGTCAAGAAGCTGTTAGAGTTTTTCCTCGGCAATTGGTACGGCAGAATGTATGGCTCTGCCTATAGCCGTTTAAAGTCAATGAATCTACTTGTATATGAAACTAGACATTCAAGGCTTTCCATACATATATAATATAAGGCCATTGGATCAGTATATAGGTCCTTTTCTAATTTTAAAATAAATCGGGCCAGTGGCGTATCGAGTCGCTTTACTTCCACATCTGTCAAACCTTCATGATGTCTTCCATGTTTCTCAACTCAGAAAATACCAACCTGACCCTACTCATTTCTTGGAACTTGAATCAATCCAATTAAGGGATGACTTAACTTTTCATGTGCCTCCAGCACGGATAGTAGACAAAAGTATCAAACACCTTCGGAACAAAGCCGTACAGCTAGTAAAAGTGGCATGGGGACATGAAGACTTAGTGGACTATACGTGGGAACTAGAAGCCAATATGCAGAGGGAGTACCCTGAATTATTCTCAGGTACTAAATTTTGAGGACAATTTTTTTTCTTGGAGGGTAGTAGTGTAACGTCCGAAAGAAACTTTTATCGTTAATAACCTAGTTGTTCGGTTTTTATCAAATAAATAGCTTTAATCGAAATTCGATTAAGCATATACTTAAGCCTAATCAAGTATGATTTAGGAGTAATTAGACTTGATGGAATAAGATTAGGAACATAGGAAAACCTCACAAAATTCTTCTAAAAACTAGTTTACCGATTGAAGAGAAATCGGTAAGATTTCGGTATTCTAAACTATTAGAACTAGACCAATAGAAGAATCATTGTGAGAACCCTAGAATGAATGGCTAGGATTCAGCCACATTACTCCCATAGGTGGCGCCATTTTCAGCCAAGAAGCACCCACAAAACCAAGTTGAATGACCTACTCAAATCCACCAATCACACAACTCCTTACTCCATAAGTTTGTGTCCAATTCCTTCTTTGCCCTTGTGAAATTCGATCAACATAAGGGGCTAACTCCCCTTCATTTCTCTTCCGTTCCTACTCCTCTCTACCCCATCTTCAACTTCTCTTCAAGTCTTATCAAGAGTAGCTTCCATCTAAGGCACCAAATCAACCAAATTTCAACTAGACAAGGTAGGAATCCTACTTCTCTTCTTATTTTCCTTAGTTTGGAGTTGTGTGTGGGTCTTGTATACCTTGTAATACTGATGTTATGTGGAGTGATGATGATGGTTTATGGCTGATTTTTCCTGTGTATTATGATTGGAATTAGAATTGGTATGAAAGACTTGAAGAAAAGAGAAACCTCAAGAAGCTGTTAGGGTTTTTCCTTGGCAATTTGTACGGTGGAGTGTATGGCTCACCTACAACCGTTTAAACTCCATGAATCTATTTTTATATGAAACTAGACATTCAGGGCTTTCCATAAACATATAATATAAGGCCATTGGATCAGTATAGTGGTAGATATGAATTTTTGAAGTTTGACCTAGAAATCAGGACTTTCATCCAGGCAATATGAGTTGAGAAGGCTGTAACTCACCTTATACATCTCCAAATTGAGTGAAACTAACTTTGTTAGAAAGCTTACACATAGGAGAATATCCCATAAAAATTTCCAAGTTAGATAGGGTCCTATTTGTTCCCCTTGAGTCGAGAAAGTTGCCCTATGTCTAATCTGGGATAGAATAGGATAGTCGAGTAGGGTCAAGTTTCAGAGTTTTTATCTCGAATTATACTTATTCAAATGATATGAAACTTATTTCATTTGAAAGTTTGTTCTGTTAGCTTTAATGGATATAAATTTCATATGATTTCACCCAGATTTCTATTTTTAGTGAATTTTCTCTCATAAGAGTGCAATTTTGGCTAGAAATAGGATAAGTCTGGGATAAGACACAAACAACTTGAGTTAATGTCGGAAGTCGGGACTTAGTAAACAGAGAGCTAGGTCAGTACACATAAAAATTGAACTCGGGAGAGTGTACTTAAGGCTGAGCTCGGACTTAGTGAATAGGAAATTACATCAAATATAGTCCAGGTCGGGAACTTAGAGTTTAGGAAACACTCAAAAGTCTTGAAAGACCAAATTGTGGGTTCAAGTCGGAGGATGGAATCGTAGGCACATAAAATCCTTATACACGTAATTCCGAGACTTGACCCAGAATCAATCTCAGAAGATTGAACATAATCTCGGTAAATCATATAATCTCGGAAAGTTGAACATAACCACGGAGGTCAGAACTTGTATAAGATCGGAACTTAGAATTCATTTAACCTTGAAAGTAAACTCGAGAACTTCATTAGAAATTAAAAGCTTGCAAGATAGATTGATGCTTAAGATTCTAAATCTTGCACTTATTGATATTATTATATTTTTGATATGAATATGATGTTCTGTTTTGAGTTTGTTGTTGATTACAATTTCCTGATTGTATAGCACTATTCATGAGGAAGCGGACATGATCCGTTATGCTAAGATTTCAACAGAAAATGCAATTAATATGAATTTGCAAGTTATGCATGCATGGGTCAAAGTGTTAGCCAAGCAATGCTACTTTATAAGCATGAGAAAGGATTTCCGTGTAACTTGGGTCAGCCCCAGAACAATGTTAAGGGGAATAGATTAGTGGGGAAGTTGGAGAAAGCAAACCTGGCAACCCTATATAGGAACGAGCTTGATCCTGAAAAGTAGACTATTACCCAAGAGTCTTATGGCTAATATACTCCTAGGGGATGAAGTATGAAAAAATATGAGTTAAGATCAAGTGCATCATTTTTCATGCATAACCACATTTTCAGTTATCATGCATTGATTTAATTACACCATTGGATGTTATGTATATATATGTTATTGCTCATTTTATGGTTATCATTTATCTATGTCAATCCACAGATTTGATTGTTTATTTTCTGTTTAATTTCCTTTACTTCCTTAAGTAAAATAGAGCTGTGTTTTGGGCTATGATTTATATAACTAATTGAACAGGACTTCCTAGTGATGTAATATTTTCTTTTAATTAACCAAAATCCGAAACACTTGAGAATGTTGGCGATGACAGATAAGCATAGATTTAAGAATTCCTATTGAGAAATCTTTATTTCTCACTCTATTATATACTCCCGCGTCATTCTCAAATCATGGAGAACGTGGCAACCAGCGTACTTTTATTGAATTTCCAGAGCTCCACATCCATCTCAATCCGTTCATAGATTTCGTGTACATATCTGGTAGATGCCAATTTCGTCTTTACTTCTTTTTCCAGAGAGATTTTGCTGTATCCCTTATGCACCCGCTTTTTGACCTTGCCATCCCTTACATCGCCATCCCTCTCCATGTGGCTCATCCCTTTCCACCTTCGCCCGCAGCAGCAGCACTAGCCATGGCTTTGCCAATCTCTCCACCGTAGCTGATCCCCTATGCCTCTATGCCTGAGGAGGACCCTTCGGAGGCAGCGAGCTCGTCATCCTCATCTTCTGCCTCGAGTATAGACTATACCTCTGCTGATGCCAGTATGGCGAACGGATTCCTTTCTTCAGAACCCATCTAGTTAGAGTACCCACTGTAGCAGCAGTAGATGTACAGGATGACCCTCTTTTGGCAGTTTGGGTCATAGGCATATGGGTAGGAGTTAGTAGTTGTACATAAAATGTCCCATGGGGACCAGTAGGAGGGGGTTGTTCAGATAGTCAGGCCGATTTATTTTGTGTTAGTGGCCTCATTCTTTTTTATCCTGTACTGTGTTATATTTCTTTTGACAACTTTAAAAACAAACGTATATGCATGTATATATATATATATGATGCAATTTGGTTATTTCGAGATTGTTTGTGTTACTTTATTTCCGGTACAATGACTGTTTAGTGTTTATCCCGCTGCCAAACTGATATTGATTATAGTGAATAGTTAACTATTAAGTTCATCACACGTAATAACTTATCAGGTAATATCTTACGACCTAAGCATAGTATTTTGTCTGGTAAGGCGTTACAACTATGGTTGACCTCTCCCAATTTAATACCGCTTCTACTTTGCTAAGGTCTACGAAGATCCCTCCATGGGATACCACATGGTCGAGAAATTTTATTTCTTTAATCCAAAATTTACATTTGGATAACTTAGCATAGTGTTTCTTCTCTCTTAAAATTTGTAGAACTAGCCGCAAGTGTTCCATGTGCTCCTGCTCCGTCTTCGAATAGACAAGTATGTCATCGATAAAAACCACTACAAACTTGTCTAGATATGGGTGGAATATCCGATTCATATAATCCATGAATATTGCTAGTGCGTTTGTCAGTCCAAATGACATCATGGTATACTCGTAGTGTCCGTAATGAGTTCGAAAGGCTGTCTTAGGGATATCTTATTCCCGGACTCGAATTTGATAATATCCAGAATGCAAGACAATTTTGGAAAATACTGTTGCACCTTGTAGTTGGTCCATGAGGTCATCAATCCTCGGCAGTGGGTATTTATTCTTAATCGTCGCTTTATTCAGCTATCTATAGTCCACGCATAAGCGCATGCTTCCATCGTTCTTTTTAACCAACAAGACTGGAGCTCCCCATGGCGATGCACTTGGTCGTATGAATCCTTTTTCCAAAAGTTCTTGAATTTGTTTCTTTAGTTCTGTCAGCTCTAGAGGTGATATTCGGTATGGAGCTATAGATATTGGTCCTGCACCTGGAACTAACTCGATGGCTCTTAGGAAGGAATTCGGGAATATCTTCTGGAAAAACATTTGGATATTCCTTAACAACTGGGATCTCCTCCAGTTTCTGTTCAACTTCTGCCATATTAGTTGATAAGAGAATGTATTCTTGACTCTTCGACCCACTACAGTTTACTAATAAAGAGCTCAGAAAGAAGAGTGTTGAGACTTGGGATTCAGAAGATGAGAGAGAAGAGAATACTACCGTCTTATCGAAACAGTTGAGCATGACTCGATCGGCGGAAAGCCAATCCATACTTAGAATTATGTCGAGTCCAGACAAAGAGAGACAAATCAAATTGGCTGCAAGGATTCTACCCTCAATTTGAAAGGGAATATTGACGGAAATTTGACTAGTTTTAACAAGTGCATTGGTAGAAGTACAAATCAGCAGATTATAAGGCAATTCAGAAATTGGTAACCGCAAAATAGCCACACAGTCATGAGAAATAAACGAGTGGGAGCCACCCGAATTATAAAGTACAGTTAGAGTCTTACCGTCCACTTCACAAGTACCTTAGATTAGTCCTTCAGACTTGTCAGCTTCTTCTACATTCATCGTAAAGACCCGTCCTTGACGTTGAGGTCTAGACGACTGTGGTGGATTCCTGGTTGGATTCTTGGTTGGACACTCATAAATTTTGTGGCCTGGCTTGCCACACCCATAGTAGACATTCTGGCTCACCAAACACGGTCGATCACCATGATTCTTACCACATTTCGCACAAGTCAGATTCAAAAAAGGCTTTTGGGGCTACTTGCCTTTGTTGCCTATCGGTGAAAATCTTCTCTGCTATTGAAAGTTGGGCTTGAATCTTGGGCCCTGTGGTGCTAACCCTTTCTTGAAATCACCACTAGATGCCTTGGCTACAACCAGTTTCAAGTTGCATTCTTCCACAAGTCAGAATTTATTTACCAATATGGGGAAATCCCTAATCTCCATTGGCCCTATTGCGGTAAGAATATCCTCTCGTAACCCTCCTTCAAATTTGACGCACTTCTAAGCTTCATTAGGATTTCTCTGGTAAATTGTGGAAAATTTACACAGCTCTTCAAACTTGGCAATATACTTGGATACTGTTCTATTCCCTTGATGGAGCTGCATAAATTCTAGTTCTTTGGCATTTCAAACCGAGGCAGGAAAGTACTTTTGATAGAAAACATCTCTAAACACTGTCCAGGTGACCATTGTATGAGATTCCTCAAGTAATCTTCCTACGCCATTCCATCAAAACTCTGCGTCCGCTTCAAGCATATAGGTGGCAAAAGTCACCTTCTGATGATCCGAGCAATCCAGGACAGAGAAAACCTTCTCCATGGCCTTGATCCATTCATCGGCCATATCTGGGTTATATGCTTCTCGAAAGCTGGGCGAGTTTGCCTTCCTGAACTCAGCAAATTTGAGATAGTCTAGGTCAGCTCCGGGGCCATGGGGATTTCCTCCACCGCTTGCCTCAGGTCGCCTACCCAATTGATCCATCATCTGGTGAGCTATCGTGGCTTATTCCCGCATCGCATGAGCCATTTCTTGTATGGTGTCCATGAAGTCAGCTGGGTCCTCTTGAGCCGGTTCTGTGCGTGGTCTACCTCACCTTCCGGAAGCCATTAAGTTCTGAGCGCACAAAACAAAAGTTATTGAGTTGACCAGGCTCAATACTAAGTCTAATATGCTAGTAAATAACAGCTCACACGGTCAGGCACTTCATACACATGTACATCTATATCTCAAGTTCTAGACAGAATTTTGTGCATGCTATCACCTAAAAATACAGAATATGGGCAAAGCATAGTTGGTCCAATCCTCAAGCCTTAGCTAGACGAACTGCTCTGATACCAAAAATGTAACACCCTACCAATTTATTGTTATGCTTAAGTCATAGCATGAAATTAAGTAGATTGTGTTACCGTGTTGATACATGCTTACTATTGAATGATGCGTAGCATAATCACCGTGTTGAACATGACATGTAAATGTAAATATATTCAAAGCATAATCACCCACAGCATAAGTTCTCATAAATTCTTGCCGAAAATTCGACAGCATAATGGATCGAGTCTGCTTCCCCATGAATAGTGCCAGACAACCAGTACAATCTTTCAAACTTGCAATTCAATATGGATCAGCAATTATACAGGTATTCATAATATCATTCATCAAGTTCAATTCAAGCATCTATGGGGTTTTCGGTTTACTCCCTCCTATTCTGCCCGACTTCATGATAATCCACCCTTTTGCTCAATTCGACTCATCTGATATGTCATAGCTTTAGAACACCGAATATTTACCGATTTCCTCTAAACTGGTAAAACGTTACTTAATAGTTTTGTAAGATATCTACATGTTCATTTTAATTTATCTTAAGCCTAGTCTCTCTAACTAATATCTAATTAACTCTTAATAAATAGTTAATTAACTTCTAATTGCCCTTATATAACTATTGAAACCGAATAAGTGAGCTAACGGCGTAAATTAGACATTTTCATAAATTAGGAGCCTTTCTGTTCCCTATTTTCTATAACTAATGGCGTTTTCATAATTTTGAGCAAGTCCAAGGTCACCCCACGTCATTTAACACCAGACTGCCTCCATGGCCCAATCGGCAGAGACTTAAACTTCTATAGTTTCACCACGTGATTCTACTCCGCTTAAAACCTCATTCTGCTAATTCTACAGATGTGGGGACATAAAAGTCATTTTATGAAAAGTTCTAGGGTTATTGTGAAAATAATTCTTTAAGGTCAAAATATAATTTCTAAAAATCCTGGGCATCTCTGTAACTAATAAAAGTTTATAGGGGCACTTTTGTCATTTCCTAATTTTTAACATATGGCAGTGCCATATTTTCAATGGCAGTGTTACACTACCCTATAATTCCAAGTCTGAGGATTGTCATGGCATAGCGCTGCTTGAGAAATTCTCACACTGCCTAAGGGAAAAATTTCAAAATTTCCATTACATTTTATTTACGAAAGTGGGGATGTTACAGAAATTGCAGGAGCCGACTATATACAGCGAATTTGCATGGGATCATGATGGAGCTGCAGATCAGGAATCTCAATAAAAAGGGTGGCGGTCAAGTCCATCACCAACATCTGAGAATGATGCGAAAATACAAAGTGAGGTGAGAATTTAAAGAAATTCTCAGTAGGGTTCACGTATGGTATTTAACTAGCGTGACATTCATTCTTAGTTACCTCAATTTTTTATTTAATTATGAAAACATAGGATCAAATTGAACCATCCATATTTACTAAGTTCAAGAAAGCGTCTGGTCCAAGGCAAGATTCTATTTTACTTAGGGCAGTATAAGAAACAGAATAATAAGTAGAATAATTGAACATACGGCAGTAAATAAACATAATAGTCAAACTGTAAATAATTTGTAATAATTATTCAATGCAACCATGCAAATTCATTCTTGAACTTATCTTCATAAATTTTTCCAACACTTGTTCTCATAACTTTTTCCATTATTTGGTCCCCTGGGAGTTCTTGGCCATTTAGACTCTTGGGTAATAGTCTGTTTTTCAGGATCGAGCTCGTTCCTATAAAAGAATGCTGGGTTTACTTTCCCCGACCTTAGTTTCGATCTATTCCCCTTAACTTTAATCAGGGGTTGGCCCAAGTATTATGGAACTTTCATTATAACATAGTCTTTATATTCATCGTAACTTAACCTTTATGAACTTCTTGCAAATGCACATGGATTTGAATGTAGAGTATAACTCATGCATAGGCTTATCGAAATTTTGGCAGCGTAATGGAACATGTTTGCTTCCACATGAATAGTGCCATAACTCAGACAATCGATTGTAAAGAAATCATAACACTTCATTTGTAATTCAATCATCACTCTCATAGAAATAAATGTTGCATTTTAAAATATGATTGTTGTCTCAGCACATTCATTCAACTCGATTTTTGTGAATCAAGCCAAAATTTCCATTTAACTCATCTAGATCTCAATTTTGGATATCTTAGAGTGTTATGTGTCTATTTTCTAACCTCTTTGGCCTCATCTGATTTTGATAAGTATAGCTCAAGTTATTTAAGTTTTATCCCAACCTACCCTGAGACTGGCTAGAATTACACACTTAAAAGTAAAAATCCACTACAAATTGAAAACCAGCTCAAAGCATACAAAATTGGTATCATATTAAAGCTAACAGGACAAGCTTTCATATGCAATAAGTTTCATTTCATTTGCTTTAGTAGAGCTCGAGTTATAAGCCCAAAATTTGATCTTCCTGAACTACTCTAATTTGGCCCGATTTGGACATAGGGCAATTTTTGTGCACTACTGAGAGCAAACGGGATAGTATCTAACTCAAAAATTTTTATGGGATGTTCTCCTATGTGTAACCTTTCTAAAAAAGTTAGTTTCATCCAATTTTAAGTCGTATAGAGCAAGTTATACCCTGAAAAACCCAGTCTGCCTAGAATCAACCTCAAAAATCTAGGTCAAATTTCCAAAATTCATATCTCTCTCAATACTAATCCAATGGGCTTATATGATATATGTATGGAAATCCCTGAATGCCTAGTTTCATATAAAAATAATTTCATCAAATTTGAATGATTGTAGGTGGAGCCATACACTCTATTGTATGGAATGCTGAGGGAATTTGGTTTCCCAGCCCCTCACATCTTCCTATTTTCATTCTTTCTTGCTCCTTGATCAAATTGAAACACAAAAACAACCAAAGATCATCATATTTATTCACTACTCACATCAAGAAGTAAGAAAATAAAGCCAAGATTAGCCAGCCACAATCAAAATAACAAGAACAAAATTAAACCTCTACCCCTTTGTATGTGATCTTGCTAAGTTTTGGAGTTTGGTTGAGAGGAGAAGAGAAGAAGAAGTGGAGAAGAGAAAAAGAAGTCTGAAGCAAGGAGAGAATGATGCAAATCAGCTGGGAAAAATCTGATTTAAGCATTGAAGAGGTAGTTAGCTTTGTGAGTTTTGATTGGTTGAAATTTTGTGGGTAAAGTTCAGCCATGTTTCCCTCTTTGGTGGCTGAAAATCGTTCTCCATTTTGCCTAAAATTGGAACTCGTTTTTCATTCTATCTTAAATCAGAACTCGTCTCCATTCTGCTTAAAGTTGGAACTCGAAACTTAGGAAATATATAAAAGTTTTGGAAGATAATTGTGGCTTAAAGTCGGAGATCGGAAATCACACAGCAAACAAATCAGCTTAAAATCAGAAGTCGAGGACAAGAATATGAAACCTACAATACTTAACCTCAGAAATCGAGGTTCTTCATCATAAACTTGGAAGTTAGTACCAGAACCTATTACACATAATTCTAAAACTTGGTTAGGATCAATCTCAGAGATCAATCCACAACCTTGGAAGTCGGGAATCAAAACATTCACCTTAAGGACTAGAAAGTCGGAACTTATGTAATCTCGGAACTCAATTCAACATCAGAAGTCAGTCCTAAGCTCAAACTTGGGAATATCAATAGAAATGAAAAGCTCATGGAAATAGTTTCAGAGATCGAAACTCGTGTATATCTTGGAAATTAATTCGGATGTTGGAAATCGTGTTCATTCTCGGTGAACTTGGATATAAACTCGGAGGTCCGACCTCATGTCCATTCTAGTTGATCTCTAAAATCAATTCTGAGGTCGGAACTCGAGTACATTTTAGTTGAATCTTAGTTAACATCAATTATTTGATAAGAACCTGAACAATTAGGCAAAAATGATAAGAAAATTCCAGTGGATGTTACACATCCCAACTACCTGCATTTTCACAAATGTGCACTTTACCCCAAATAAGTGCACTATACTCCCCTGAATTTTGGGCTATGTGCAAATCGAATCCCTGAATTTTCGTAAATGTACAATCCAACACCCTGAATGTGTAATATTTTTGTTAATAATTGATGAAAAAATTAATAAAAGGACCAAAGTGCACATTTGCAAAAATACAGGTAATTGGGATATAGTTTCTAAATGTAGGGGGTAAAGTGTATATAACCTATAATACGAGGGGTAAAGTGCAATTAACCTTTTTTTTATGCTTATTGATGCATGTTATGAGTGTGACAAAGATGCATGTTGTAACCTAATGAATATATGGAAGGATAAAATAGAAAGGAAGAAAATGCATGTTCAAAGAGTGTTTTTTTTTGGGGGGGGGGATATTATGAATTTATTGAAAGGATAAAGGAAAAAAGAAAGATGCAATGTTATGAATGAATTTTTTTTTCTTTTTTCTTTTTTATGCATGTCATGAATGTTTGGAAGGGATAGAATGGAAAGAAAGAAAATGCGTGCTCAATGAGTTTTTTTTTTTTTAGTTTATTTATGATATCATGTATAACAAAGTAATGAATGTTATGCATGTTGCAGTGAATGATGTGGAAGATAGAAACTCATGAGAGCTAAAAGTAGAATATGCACAGCATGTTATTCAAATGCATGATTTGAAATTCAAATTACAAGATTAGAAGATGGAAAAGTATGCTCCTTTGTGTCCTAGAAAGGTGGGACCTATTGGTTGGCTGTTTCTATGGTCAAGATTCTAATTTGGATAGTTGCTACAATCAATCTTTTAGTGTGTGGTTTCTAGGATAGATCTAGACCCCTAAAAGTCAAGTCCCTAAATTGCCCTTATCCATAGGATAAAGACCTGATTTCATGAGCATGACCACAGGGACATATAAGTCACAATATGGTGGCTCATAAATCCGGTAGCAATCTAAGCAGGGAGTCAATGTTGTCAAGAAAGCATAAGCCCCACAATAACCTTGTCAAAGCCCTTTTTAGCCCTACAGCACTTGAGAGCTCGAGTATAAAGCTCGACTATCCTAACGTTTGAGATATATATACAAAAATAGAAAAAGAGATAAAGAATTCAAATAACACATGTTTACAAATAAAACAAAAAATATTTACAAAATCTAATTATTTACAATTAGAAACAAAAAAATGAAAAGCAACAAGAAGGGGAAAAATAAAAATTACTTTAGTCATATAATTTGCATAATTTACTTAATGGTTTGGACTTTCTAACCATCCCTAATAGAGTTGCCAAACTATCACAATGTGCCCAAAGGGCATCGTGACGAAAGGTAACAAAAAATATCGAAAAATATTTAATGGAGTTGCTACCAATTTTTATTTATGAAAAAATTAGAAAAACTTTTTAAATTTGCAAAAATTGATCTTTCAAAGAGATTGAGTTCAGGAGTTTAATTATGATTAGGGAAGGGTGGAAACTTAATTCCACTGCACCCCTCATACATCTATTTTATAACTGTTATCCTAGAGCTTATTTTGTAAATCAATAATAACTTCAAGAACATTTATTTTTCGGTAAAAAAATGACAGTTATTTACAATAAAATAAAAGAAGAAACAAAATTTAAGAAAATCTAATTTTCAACTTGACAAGATTTACCCTCTCCTACGTATCCTCTAGTATAATGAGAAACTCAAAGTCATCATCACTCTCGTAGAAAATAATTATGTGTTGGATCGATTTTATTTACAAGGAAAAAAAGACAGAAAAGAAAAAAATCCACTTTTGTACAAGATTTAGGATAGCATAAGCTATACAATTATAATTCTTGCAACTTTTGAGGATGGCTAAGCGATATATCAATGTCGTAAATTGCTACGTAAATCAAAAAAAGATTAATGTGTCATTTTACTAGAAAGAAATTCATTTGATTTTTTTTTTTTTTATAAACACAAATTATAAAATAAGTTACACAAGCAAAATGACAAATGCACGTTCTAATACAAAAGATAACTAAATGAAAAAGAAAAAGTAACCTATTGATATTTACGCAAAACAATAAAAAAATTTGAATCTGAATTTGAACAGAAGATGACCAAAAAAATGACAAAATAAATAAATAAATACATAAAAGAGATTATGAGTGAATGATAGATGCAAGAGGTTGGGAATCAATTTGCAGGGTACAATGGTGAAGGCTTTAAATGGTGTTGATGATGATGATTTGCTATCGTAAAGATGATGGCTTTTTGGTTGTATGGTAGTGGGTTGTGAAAATGGTTATGTGGGGAAGAAGATATTGGTGACTAAAGGTGAAGAATGTGATGATGAAATGATCCATGATTTGATGAGAGAAGGCAAGTGAAGAATTATGAAAGTGGTATATGTGTTGGGACTCAAGGCTTGATGAGGGAATGAGAATGAGAAAATAGTGAAAGTCCCCCCTTTGTGTGTGGTAGTGGGTCTTATTTATAGAGGAGCAATGAGAAGGAATTTTGAAAAGGAGGCTATAACAGACTGAAGAAAGATAAGATTGTATCTAGAAGAATAGAGATAAAAATTTTACAAAATTGGTTGAGGAGTCTTGAGCAGATTAGATTGTATCTAAAAAGATAAAGATAAAAATTTTAAAATAAGTTATGGAGATAGAGAGGTAGGGTGGGATTGAAAAGTGGTTATGGATAGAGGGATTAGGAAACAAAATTTGTTGCAAATCTAACAAGATGGAGCAATTGAAAATTTGATTTTTTTATTATATTTTTAATTTTTTTGATAATTAATAGATAATGATGAAAAATTTTGGACAAAATATGGTGTTCACAACTTGCATCTTTGCAGTGGTACCCAGGCTACTTCTCAGCAACTCATGCAAATCCCTTAACCTAGCATATTGTTCTCTCTCTATTCCTTTTACCAGTTCCTTTGCCTTTTTTAAAGCCTTGTAAATTTTCTTCATATTTTGATGTACATATTCTCCATCATCTGATCAAATGCCTTAGAAAGTCTAAGGCCAGGGTGTGCACTAATCCTCTTTACCAATTTATTAATTACCCATTTCCTATTAGCTCGTTTGTTTTTAAATGCCCTACTACAAGAGTGTTCAAGCTTTATAGTCTTAATCTGAAAACTCTTGGTATTGGAATTCCAAGCATAATAAATTATGTAGTCACAACCCTCACTTGAACACTTTGCTTGACCCTTAATTTGTCATTCTTCAACCACTTAAACTGCCTGCCTAGGTTAATGTTGTAGTCCTTCACAGCATTCTTGAACTGATTTAAATTCACAAATTTTATTTTAAGTGCTAGTTGAAGCAAGCCATAGGTAGCACCCTTATTAAATTGGGATAAACATGCCTAGATTCATCATTGGTTTATGCAGGAGACAATAGCTCCTCTGAAGCATACTAATACCTTTCTTCATCAGTCTTAGTAGTGTAATCTCATCATTGCTCAAATCTGCAATCTTAATATCCTTTTTAATACCTTTCCTAGGTGGAACATATTTTTTCTGCTTGGATGAACTTTAATTTGAGGGCTCTTTTGTCTGCTCCTTGATACTCCCCCTAACATATACATTATCCTCTTCCTCATACTCTGTGTCTTTCTCTCTTGGGTCAAACCTATAAAGTTCATGGGTGCTTGTGTTGGAGGTTGGTGATGAGGGCATGGTGGATGATGGCATGGATGGTGTTTGAAAGGTGGACTTAGGTCAAGTTGGGCTTGCCATCGCTAGAGAAGGGAATGAGTAGGAGGTTTGTGGCTTTGCATGTTATAGAAAGACTGGAAGAAGGGTTTAGTGCTCTATGTAACTGTAAAGTTTAGTGTTTTGATTTTTTTTTTTTTTTTGTGGGATTTGATTGGGGTGTTTTGGATTTAGGGGTGCCATGTTGGATCACTAAACAAATCTTAGTTAGCATATAGCTTACATATCACACTCATTTCAAGTTGCAGGTGAGCTAGGGACTGCAAGTGTCCAATTTTTATAATTGTCAAGAATCTTGAGACTAATTTATTTTTGTCAGGGATTGATTTATCTATCAAAAATATTGTCAGGGACTAATTTGGGAGTTTACTCAAAAAGAAAAAAAAAAAAAACAAAAACAAAAACAAAAACACTTTTACACTAACAACCATTAATATCTTCTATACCCTTCATTTATTTAGCTAACAAAATCATCACTTTCTTGCCAATGTTAAATTATTAGATTAATTCTAAAAATTGATCTAATCCGTTTAATATTATAAATGATTTCAAGCGTATGAGAACTGCCCTTGCTCATTTGTCGTAGGAGAATGCAGTTTTTTATTGGGGTTCTTTTTTAAATACATGGTCACCTGAGAATCATGACAGATATCTTATCTTGTTAATAAACTAGTGGGCTTTTTGGTTCGTCCTTTCAAATACAATTGGTCCATGAGACCAAAGTGTATATAACACGGAATTGTCATGCAAAAGTATGGGGTCATTTTCTTTCTTTAAAAAACTAATGGAACCTAAATTGATCTGTTGAGAAGATACGTCGCCTATTCCTATTTGCGAGATGTTATGTTCGCCAGTAGAAAACGGTTCAGTTGTTACCTTGGTCATGGAAATGTTCAACATTTTGGAACATTATTGGAAGCATGTGGACTATTTTATGTCCATGGATTGCAGTTTTCAAGCTAACAATAATAATACGATGTTAAAAATTAAATATGAGTCCTTAAATCTTGAAAATTATAAGCTTGCAGGAGGAAAATTGAACTAAATTAATACATAAATTGGCCATGATCTAAGCACAAAGTTTCGACAAGTTTTCAAATATGGCATTGCATAAACGAAAGTATTATTTAGAAGATGGAAAGGGTCAAGGACGCAACTTTTTTTTTTTTTAATAGAATATATTTCAGAAAATTTATTGACTTTGTCTAGATGTCGCAACTACGGGCGGAAATATGATAGTCTAGACTAGATTTTGAGTTAAACGGCCTGACCTATATTTCAAATACGTAGCTTAAGCATATGTCTATTACCGACATAGGCATATTTTGAAGGCCTAATCTGACCTATTTAAAAGTCTAACCCGGCCCAAAAGTTTATTTAGAGGCCTACTTGATAATAAGACTTTTAAATAGACTAAAAAATCCACCCTTAAATAGGCCAAAAGTGTAACACCCTAGTAATACTATACTATACTGAAGTCATTTTATGGCATTACTAGTTGTTATCATTAACTAACAGAAGTTCTTATAATTGAAATTAGCATAATATATGAAAATAACATTTAATTTTTTTTTTAAAACAACCTTTATGCTTGAAAACTGAGCCTTTAAGCGTTTACTTATTCAAATACATATGGACGTTGATCCTCGTATCGCTGAGTTACTAAAAAGGCATATGACGAACTTGAAATAATATAACACAATACTTTAGAAACAATAATGTAATCATAGATAAATCAAAAATCGCAATTACACTTAATAATTAGTGTATATGTAATAGGTCAAATTAAGTAGTTAGACTTGCAACATGCTCTTAATTACACATAAACTGCCCAACCAGGGCTCTTATGAAAATAAAAACACTACACTACTATCTTGATCCTCCTTAGCTAGGTGTCGTAGCAAGATAGCTTCTCATCACATCCAATCAAATACCACTAGAAGCGCTGCCATGAATGCCATCAACTCCATTTGAAGATGACATGGAAATATGGGAGTGAGAAATACAAGATTTCTTAGTACGACTCCAACTAGACTAGTAAAGTGTTATCATCATTGTCCCAGCCACTTCGGATTTAATTATATAAAGGTGAACATGCATAGATTCAATTTTAGGGGCTTTGAAAACATAAGTTCCCAAATAGGGTTTTTTTTAAGCTTAGTCTCATAATATAACATAAGTTGACACAAGGTCATAAGATGGAAACACACAAACGAAAGCATAGATTCAATTGGACATGCATGCACTTTCATGTAATTCATTAACTTTGACTTTCCTTTGGCTTATCTTACTTAACATTCATAATTAGTACGTGCTTAACATTCTTTTCTTTACGTGCCCTTTGATAGACTACTATTGGATATGAGCTCATTCCGTGACTGTCATCACACAGTTCCTATCTATAATCAAACTAAGCTGACAAGGGTTTCCTCTAAATTGGAAAAGATCTCAGCCACGTACCTCTAAAGTAGAGGGGTCTCTTCTCTTATGGGCGACCTTTCCTTTTGAAGGATTACACCTGCTTATTTTATCTTTGTGGATCACCTTCCCTTCTGAAGGATCATGTCCAATTATTTCTTTTCTTTATATAGTACTTGATATTACTTCTTTCACTTTAAATTCATAACTTCAAAGGCAAGATTCATATGAGTATGTAATAGATAATTTTAAGCCCACAATGTTGACAAGAATTCAGCAGCATAACGGTTAGATCGGAGCTTTCTCAATGTTGCCAAACATGAGAATTCAACCAACAATCCATCATAATCATCACAAAACATCATATCAAGTACCAATAATTATTTATTTGCCAACCAATAACCAAACAATCACACCACACATCATGCATAAGAACAACATCGCATCCACACCCTATGTGGTATCTAGGGTTTCCTTGTACTTTATGGAACATCTTATGAATCATGGTAGGAATCCTTGTGTCTTCTCATGATAGAATTACCTAATTTAAAGTGAATGTGTGTTATAAGCTTTTGACCATTTACATTTCAAGTGAGGTCATACTTTATGTAGCCAAAAATTGTTGTCTACAAGTCTTTTAATTCCCTTAAGTTAGTACTCAAGTGATCCCTAGGTTCATGATATGATTATTAGCCCTATCATACTTCTGTTCCTAAGGGATTTTGAGATCCCTTAAGTCCATTAGGTCATGACAACGCATTACCCATACATATGAACCCAACAACACCATGTGCTTACTCCCATCCAGAAGCAATTTTTATTTTAAATCAAGTTGCAAGATTTGGCCTTTATTAATTTAAGTTGCAAGATTCCATTTTTATAACTAGAAAGTTTTATTCTTTAGGAAAGCTTAAGCCTTTAACCAATATTTTGTTTACAAGACTCAACCTTTATGAAATAAATTTGCAGGATTCTATCTTTATGACTTAAAAGTCTTATTCTTGAAGAAAGTTTAAACCTTTAATCATTATTATGTCTTCAAGATCCAATCTTATAAAATAAAGTTACAAGATTCTATTTTTATGACTAAAAAGTCTTATTCTTGAAGAAAATTTAAACCTTTAATCATTACTATGTCTTCAAGATCCAACCTTTATAAATAAAGTTGCAAGATTCTATCTTTATGAGTAAAAAGCTTTATTCTTGAAGAAAGTTTAAGTCTTTACTCAAGATTTTTTCTTCAAGAAAAACAAAATGAACTTTCAAGAAAGTATATTCTTAGGCACCACTTTTTAGACAACAAGAAGCAAACTTTTTAAACTTTTGTGTTAGAGAATGTCTTTGCTCACATCAAAATCATGTTGAAGGTGTAAAAAGAGGAACTTTTAATCATAAACACATTATGGTAAAAGGAAAAAGAACAAAATTTGAATAAGATGTCTTCAAGAAAGCACATTTTCTTTCAACAACTCACAAAAACACTGAGAACATGTAGACCACTTTGAAAAATGAAAACTTTTAGGGCATCAAGAAAGAAACTTCTTAGCAAACAACATAAAAATCGTAAGGAACAAGATTCAAGAAGTAAACTTTTCTCAATAAGGAAAAGAGACTTTCCTCAAGGCATCACTTAAGCTCTTGACCATGGTGAGAACCAAAGCTTCAAGCTTTCTTGAACAACAAAAGAAGAAAGTAAGGAATCACTACCTAAGGTATGTGTTGCACCTTCTTGAAGAAGAGATGAAGAAGAAAATGGCCTCCTCCAAAGTGGTTATGGTCGTGGCTCCAAGGAGGAAAAGATGAGAGCTTTTGTGCTCTTTTTGAGGAAATGGAGGTTAAAGTGTTTAGATCTTATCTTCAAAGACCAAAAAGTGTGTCTTTGAAGGGTTAGTGACAAGGTTTGGCTATGGTATTGGTGGGGAAAGGAAGAAGAAGAAGAAGAAGAAGTAGAGAGAACTTGGAGAAGATAGAGAGTTAGAGAGTGAATATGGGTTTGAAAAAAATGAAGTGAGTGTGTATGTTTTTGTGTGTTGGCCTTAGGCTTCTTCTAAGAGGGAGGGTAGATTTTTTTTTAATTGTAATTAAGGGGACAAAATGGTTAATCAAGGGATTTATTTTAGATGAACCCTAGTACTTTTCTTACATCAAGCAACCTTGTCTCTTCCTTTTTCACTTTTATGACATCATCAATATTTATTATCTAGTTGATTTAATTTCTATTGATTTAATTAAATGCTTTTGTCACTTAATTAACTTAATTAAGCAAGGATTAGTGATTAACTCATATTATCATGATTAATAAAAATTAAATTTTTAATTATCCTTAATTAAACTCGATTAAGCTAATTATTATTGATTAATGTGTAATTTAGCCCTCAAGAGTTTGACTTGCTTAAATTAGAAATTCTCTAATCTTAATTGAGCATTCTCTTAACTTTCTCCTTCATAATTACCCTTTTGCCCTTTAATTATGTCTTTATTCTTTAATTCTTCATTAAATGCCTAATTACTCAGGGTCACTGCGTAACACCCTCCCGAATATGGTACTATGCTTAAGTCATAATACCTCACGTAGGAGTTGTTACTGTCACTTAATTGGACCTTATCTAGTAGCAACCTTTGGCCACCTTCAATCTTACTAGTCAACTCTGTAACATCCCCAATTTACCCTGTGCTAAACTATTCCATTTTTACCTCCACCACGATTTCCGAGTTCCGATTTCACTAGTTTTCATGATTTCCGACTTCATCTTCAAATTTCACATGAGATGGGATAATTACCGAGTTCCGAGTTCGTCTTACTTCATGTCATGCCCGATTTTCGATTTCCTCTTCAATTTTGATTATTCCTGATTTTCGACTTCATGCCTGAAAGACAATATACCATGTTTCCGATCTCATCATACCGACTTTCGGTTTTAAGTATTTGGGTTTGATCTTGTGATTCCGGATTCCCGAGTTCCGACCTTAAGCATACCCAGCATCCTCATTCCAACTTTTGACTTGACCCAAGTTGATACTTTAACACAATGGTGCAAGTGCCGACCTCCGATTTTAATATAACGAGTTCTGGCCTTAGAGTTGAACTCAATGGACACGAGTTCGAATCTTTGACTTAACTTCCAGTCATACACGAGTTCCGATATCTGGCTTCAGCTACGAGCTCAATTAAATA
Organism: Pterocarpus santalinus; assembly: GCA_031439595.1. Taxonomy (NCBI): domain Eukaryota; kingdom Viridiplantae; phylum Streptophyta; class Magnoliopsida; order Fabales; family Fabaceae; genus Pterocarpus; species Pterocarpus santalinus. The sequence goes on along the minus strand of CM062529.1, from coordinate 35,262,856 downwards.
TGGCATGAGTTCCGACTTCAAGCAGAATACAGGCGAGTTCCGATTTCTAATAATATGGTGGTGAGTTCCACTAAAAGGGAGACGTAGCTAAACTTTGTCCACAAGAAATTCAGCCAATCAAAGCCCTCCAAGTTAACTACCACCTCAAGCTTATAAACTCATCTCTTTCTCTCCTTCAGCCTCATCTTCATGTTACCTCTCTCTTGTTCAGCTCTTTCTCTCTTTTCTCCACTCACATAACCCCATCACTCCTTCAAGACAAGATTCTAACAATTTAAGCTTCAAACGCTTAGCTCAAATCACGCTCCAAAGAGGTAGGATTCTATTTCTGTTCTTGAATTACTTGCACTATGATTGCATGAAATTGTATCCTTCTTCTTGTATTTGATGGATTATTGGATGTGTATGATTGGATTAATATGGGATTAATATGAAATCTTGAGTGGAAATTAGAATTAGAAGAAGAAAACTATGAGAAATGGATGGATTAGGATGCTATCTGGATGAAGAATTCCACGGTAGTCCATACGACGGAGTGTATGGCTCCACCTACAACTGGTTAAATCCAATGATACCATTTTTAGATGAAAGTATACATTCAGGGCTTTCCATAGATATATCATATAAGGTTATTGGATTAATATTGAGGGAGATATGAATTTTTGAAATTTGACCTAGGGTTCAGGATTTTTATCCGGGCAGGGTGACATGAGGAGAGTATAACTCACCCTATATAATTCCAAATTGAGTAAAACCAGTTTTGTTAAAAAGCCTACACATAGGGAACATCCCAGTATGAAATTTTGAGTTTGTTATGTCCCCAGTTGATCCCAGTGGTTCGAGGAAGTTGCTCTATGTCCAAACCGAGTCAAAATAGGGTAGTTCAGGAAAGTCAACTTTCAGGACTTATAACTCGAAGTATACTTAAGAAAATCAAGTGAAACTTGCTACAAATGAAAGGTTGTCCTGTTAGCTTTGATATGGTACCAATTTCGTATGATTTGAGGTTAGTTTCGATTTTTAGTGTATTTATACTTCCAAGTGTGTAATTTGGGTCAGTGACCGAATAGACTGAGACAAAAGTTAGATATCTTGAGTTATATAAATCAAAATGATATGGGACCAAAGAGGTTAGAAAGTAGACATATAGAACTATGACATATCCAAAATTCAGATTTAAATGAGTTGAATAGAAATAAAGATGGATTATACAAAATTCGGGCAGAACCAAATAGAATTGGCAGGAATGACCAAGTTGATGGTTTCACAAGTGCTAGTGAGCATGTAAGGCTTGAGTGGACGGTTTTAAGTCTTACCCTGATAGATATTTTAGATTGATTATATTGCTATGATTGATTTGCCTGTGAGAGCTGGCACTATTCATGGGGAAACGGATACGATCCGTTATGCTGCCAAATTTACAGCAGAAGTCTATAAATGTTATGCTCATAAGGTTTAGATATGTAAGTATGATATGAGTTATGAGAGATTATACTTTGAATATATTACATTCACATGTTATGTTCATGCATGCCATGCATGCAAGCATAATTAGAATATGATATGCAAAATAAGATATGAGGCATATTCATGTATGCACAAAGCATCTGCACGCATGATAAGAACTTTCAAGAGGGACGTACTAAGCTACCACGCGAGGCATGGCATAGACCCAGCTAGCGTGGGCCAGAGCGGTACTGTCTGAGACTTGGGCCAGCCCTCGACCAGATTTAAGGGGAATAGACCGGTGTGAGGGTCGGGGAAAGTAAACCCGTCACTCATGTATAGGTACGAGCTCGAACCTGAAAAGCAGGCTATTACCCAGGGGTGAGAAAGGCCATTCACCTCCGAGGGACCAAGCATAGAAAAGTAAGACCAAGTACAGGAAAGAGCAAGATCAGGTTGCAAGTTACAGAAAGATACAAATTAAGTCAAGTGCACTTGCATACAGATAAGCACAAGCATTTTTATGTGCATCTTCAGTTATCCCATTAAGTGATAAGGTCATTAAGATTCTTGTTGAAGCATATTGCACTATTTGTATTTCTATGTTTGTCATATAATATGGCAAGTGATTGTTAAAACATAACCCGCTTCGAGAAAGATGTTTTCCACTTAAAATTGAACCACTGTTTGTGTATATGTGCTCATATTTTCATAATAAACCGAAGCGGCTGGAATGTTTTATGAGGACACTATAAGATTGGTTTAAGTTTACCTACTGAGAACCCTAGGTTCTCACTGCCTGCTTGTATGCTCTTCTTTTCCGTAAACATTCCAGTACCCAAGTGGAAGTCAAGCACGAGGCGGAGTACAAGGCCACTCATTGAGCAAGAGTTGGGCGCTAGCCAAATCAAAAGACTATCGAAGCTAGTTATCTCAATCCAATTTCTTTTAAAGTGTAATTATTTTATTATCCATGTATCAAAGACTATTAGTCAGAAATGAAGGGAGCAGTAAAAGGGCCATGTATTGTATTTTTCATATTTTAAAGTTTACTTAGCATCGTGACAACCTTTTCATGTAACTCCATGACTCGAGCATGGCTTATATGATAGAGGATGTTACAAACTCCGCCTCGGAGGACCTTCTTCGAAACTGCTGAACTATCTGGAGATAACACGAAAATAAATATAGAAGTGAGGATTATAAATTCTTAGTAGGATTTATTAAACTAACATAAGCTGTGTCATCGTTGTCATCTCCAGTTTGCTTCGGTTTATTATAAAAAGGGTGATCATGCTATACAAACTGCTAAATTTTATAGTTCAAAAATATAATATCCAAAGCAAAGTTCATTTTACTCACACACTTGGCAATTTGGGAGAGCCCATACGAAACAAATTTCATGAATTATATTAGGAATAGTAGCTGAAACATAATAAAATACAATAGCATCAATATACTAGGGACATAACATCTGCACATAACTTTACTTGTACTTAAATTCATGCATATACATAAAGTTTACTTTTCTTTCTTTTCCTTCCTTTTCATCCTAAAATCTTTACATGCCACATTCCAAAGTATGATCACCATATCATACCCCATCAGAGCGTGATCGCCATGTCACATTCCTTAGGAATATGGGACCTTCATTCGGTACTTACACTAGCTAGGTCATGCCATGCCTTATGTAAGTCCTAGCCCCTATACTCACACTAGCTGGATCGATGCCATGCCTCATGTGAGCGGGGTGCTTGCATATGCTTTAATCTTTAGTCTTAAGTCTTTAGTCTTTAGCCTTTACTGCCCTTGGGTAGCCTGGCCTTGGAGTGAGCTCGTCAGCTCGACTCGTGACCGTCGTCACACTGACCCATCCACAAGGGGATTCACATGCCTCTAGCCATGGAGGGATCTCATTTTGGTCATGTGCCTCTAATTGAAGGGATCTCTTCTGGTCACGTGCCTCAAATTGAGGGATCTCCTCTGACCACGTGCCTTCAATATAGGGGGATCTCATCTGATCACGTGCCTCCAAGGTAGAGGATAGCTGCCTTCACAAGAAGGGATTCAAAGTGCAACTGCCTCCAAGTGAAGGGATTCATATCTTATCTTATTTAACTGCCTTCACTAGGAGGGATCTCGTAACTGCCTCCAGGTGAAGGGATCCACATTCAATATATTCATATTATACTTAAATCATCCTTGCATATATGAATCTTAGGAGCATAACACATAAATGTTTATCACATTCATATAATTCACATATTTCTACCGAAATTTCGGCAGCATAATGGATCAAGTCCTCTTCCCTGTGAATACTGCCAGCACACCAGAACATCAATTTACCACAAAGGTCACAATACTGCATACATATTTCAACATGGAACTCATAATAACAATAATCTCATTAAGGCAAAGTTTCTGCCTCAGTATAGTCAACCAACATGGTTCTTCTAAATCAAGCCATAATTTCTATTTAACTCATTTGGACCTCAATTTTGGCTATGTGAAAGTGTTATGTGTCTATTTTCTAACCTCTTTGGTCCCATCTAATTTTGATATCTATAACTCAAGATATTTAGGTTTTATCCCAGCCTACCTACGGGTTAGCCAAAATCAGACAACTAAAAGTAAAAATCCACTAAAAATCAAAAATTGACTCAAATTACACGAAATTGGATCCATATTAAAGTAACAGGGTAAAGTCTCATTTACAAAGTTCCATTCCATTTCACTTAGTAGGACTTGAGTTACAAGCCTCGAATTCTGACCTTCCTAAACTGCCCTGTTCTGGCCTGATTTGGATATAGGGCAACTTCGTTAGATCATTGGGAGCAACTGGGACTTTATCTAATTCTGAAATTTTTATGGGACATTCTTCTACGTGTAAGCTTTCTAACAAAGTTGGTTTAACTCATTTTCAAGTAGTATAGGGCGAGTTCTACCCTGAACAACCCAGTCTGCCCAAAACTAGAGTCAAAACCCTAGGTCGAAATTCAAAAATTCATATCTCTCTCAATTCTAATCCAAGAGTCTTATATGATATGTCTATGGAAAGCTATAGATATCCAGTTTCATATAAAAATGGTTCTACCTAATTTAATCGGCTGTAGGTGTAGCCGTACACTCTACCGTACGGACTGCCGAGGATTTTTGGTTCTCTAACCCATCAGCTCTTCCTATTTCTATTCTTTCTTGCTTCCAATTTGGTTTCAACCATACAAACAGCTCAAAACCATTCACATATCATCATAATCATTCATTCAACACATCAAAGATGGTGAAAATAATCCAAGCTCAGCCAGCCAAGACCACAGAATTAATGCAAGTATCAAACCCCTACCTTTGTTCTAAGTGATTTTGCTGGATTTTTTAAGCTTGGATGAGCAAGACTTGATTAAGCTTGATGTTAGCTGGAGTTATGTGTGTGAAGAAGAGAGGAAGAGAGCTAAAAGGAGAGGAGGAAGTGGCGCTGGAAAGTGGTCAGAATGGGTGAAGGAAAGGGCAGAAAAGTCTAATTGAAGGGGTATATATATATAGGTGGCTTCTTGGCTTGTGATTGGTTGGATTTTGCAAGGCTGAAATTCAGCCAAGCCTCCCCATTAGTTGTGGCCAAAATGGCGCCACATTTGGGGGCTAAGTGGCTGAGTTATCAGCCACCCAAGGTAGGGTAAAAGGATTGGAATTCTATTGGTTCGGTTCCGACAGTTTAAATACTGTAATTTTACCGATTTCCTTTAAATCGGTAAATCAGTTTCCAATAAAATTTTATGAAACCTCCTATACTTCTAACTTAATTCTCTCATATCTAAACTCAAGTAATTACCAATCAATTGATTCTAAATAATTATTTGACCAAATTTTAATTATTCTCAATTATTCGATAAAACCAAATAATTAGGCAAAAAACGGTGGATGTGAAGAAATTTGTGAAGATTATATGTTTCTATTCTAATTATTTCTAATCTAACATCTAATTAACTCTTGATCAACCCTTAATTAATTTCTACTCAAGCTTAAAGATTCAATAAAATCAAATAAATCGATTTACAGTGTAAATTAAACGTTTTGCAAGTTAAGGCCCCTTTTTGGTTTTTGTTGTTTATGGCTAATGGCATTTTCGTAATTATGGGTAAGTCTAGGGGCATCCCATGTTATTTCACATATGGATACCTCCGTGGCTCAATCAGCCGAGGTTTAGGTTTCTATATTTTCACTACGCGATTATGTTTCGTTTAAAACCTTATTCTGCTAATTCTGTTGATCTAGGGACCTAAGTGTCATTTTCTAAAAAGTTTAGGGGCAAGGTTGTGAATAATAAAAGTTTGTTTTTATTATTTCCTATTACATTATATGGGGATGTTACACACTGAGGTAATTTAGTATAACTAGAAATTGAGGATGTTACAAAAAAGCATCTAAATATGTTAAAAAGATATTTCTAAATAGGGTAAAAGGCTTTTATTATCATTAAGGTTTTTTTAAATGATAATAATGATGATGATGATGATGATGTATAAATAGGCCAGCTTATTAAGCCAATATGCTTTTTTAATAGCATGTAACTTGGCATTTTCAGTTAAAAAGGTTTGTTGAAAACCCTTAGTCTAGCTTGCTTATTAGATAGGCTGTGATAAACTACACATAATGCAGGTTAGACAGTAGGCTTTTGATGAGTCGCCTGACCTACTTCCACCCATAGCCGCAACCAACACTATTGACCCCAAAAAAAAAAAAAACCAAGTCTATGTGTAGAAAAGTTTCTATATTTAAAAATTACTAGTATTATTGCACTGGTGTCAATTACGGGAAACATATATAATATAATTTGATATATTAATTTATTGTTGATATTCTATTTTATTGTATAAGATGATAAATTAAAAAGTTTTAATAAAAAATGATTATATAAATTAATTTTAAATATTATTTAATTAAAATTATGTAAAATGAAATATTTATACAAATAAAAAGTAGTTGTGAAATTTTTACTAAATAAATTAATTATTTTAAACAATATTTGTATACATTTATTAAATAGTAACTTACTATTAAAATTCCAATATGTTCTATATTCCGAGTTTTATATGAGAAGAAAAAAATTAATTTCATTTAGCACTCCCTTCCCCATATTATGAAATTTATTTTATTTTTCTCTCTCACATACTAACAATTTATTAAAACCAGCTTGAAAAGAATATATTTTAATCATAAAATATAAATTTTTTCTAATATATTTTCTTGTAAAAATTTAATAATAAAAATGTTTAAAATAATCATTTCCCAGTCCTCATATTTTTAAATTTAATTATATTCTATAAAAAATTTCAATGTCACATGTAATATAATTTTTTTTGAATTGCAATCTCACATAAAATATGATAATATTATATATTATATATATTATGATTTATATAAATATAATTTATGATATTATTATATATAGTATTACTTATATAAATATAATAACAATAGAAAATACAAATTATACATCATTATAAAAAAAAATTACGGTTGGTAATAAGCCAATAAACCAATCATTGTGTACATTCATTTATCTTCAATTTAATTATTTTTAATTCAAATTAATGGATTTTGGTAAGAGTGTGGAGATCTTGATGATAGTGCAAGTAATGGAGATAGTGGGACCAATAGATAGAGAAGAGTAACAACCAATTAAAATAAAACTTGCCATAAATGGACTTTTTCTTTTAGAATTTTAAGGAAAGAGGTCAAGAAGCTGCCACTTCGCAAAACTTTTCAAGTTACACTTTTAAAATATTATATTAAGTAGAAGTATATTCAAGTTAATGGATTTTGGTAAGAGTGTGGAGATCTTGAAGATGGTGCAGTTACTGTAGATAGTGGGACCAATAGATAGTGGAGAGTAACAGCCAATCAAAACAAAAATTTCCATAAATGGATTTTCTTTTTTGGTAGAATTTTAAGGAAAGAGGATAGGAAGCTACCACTTGGCAAAATTTTCTAAGTTATGCTTCTGAAAGATTATATTAATATATTCAAATTAAGCCATTGGAAATGGGCCAATGGTGAGAAATTTGGGTAGTTTGCACAAGATTATCGATTCAAATCTCAATGCTACTAGTGTACAAAAAATTCACCAAGTGAGAGTGAAAGCGGTGGTTAATTACAAGAATGAGAGGAGCAACTCTTGACCATTGTGTAACATCCTCCCCTGTATAGTACTATGTTTAAGTCATAGTACTACACTCGGATGGACCTTATCTGGCACCTACCTCTAACTATCGTCAATACTCCTTGAACTATCTGGAGATAACAAGGAAATAGGAGTGAGAATTATAAATTCTCAGTAGGATTCATTAATTCATAATAAACCGTGCGATCATCATTATCTCTAGCTGCTTTGGTTTATTAAGAAAAGGTGAACATGCTACGTAATCTGTCCAATTTAACAGTTCGAAACCATATTGTCCGAAGTAGAGTTTATCTTATTCAAGCACTTGAATCACATAGCAATTATATGATCATTTCATGTCTCATAATTAGCATAGTAATCACAATGCTCACAAATATAGTAAAGTTTAACATTATAAGAAAATCAGAATATACATATGCAAATGTTACATATCGCCATCCTCAGAGACTTTCTTAATTGCCTTTACTTTTATGCACATTCCAGAGTATGATCGCCATATCATATTCTATCAGAGTGTGATCGCCATGTCACATTCCTTAAGCTGTGGTTATCATGCCATATTCTAGGGTATGGTCGTCATGTCATACCCTATTGAGGCCATGTCACACTCCTTAGACTGTGGTCATCACACCATATTCTAGAGTATGATCGCCATGTCATACTCCATCGAGACGTGATTGCTATATCACACTCCTTAGGAATATGGTACCTTCCTCATATCTTTTAACTGCCTTCACAGGGAAGGATTCAAAAACTACCTCCGAGTGAAAGGACCTAATCTCACATATTCATATATTTTCTTCTTTTGCACGCAAAGATGCCATCTTTCATAAAAAGAATCATGATCATATCATCATGCAATGTTTATATGCATTATAGTGCGCTTACTTTCAAACACTCTTGCATATTCAAACCTTAGTAGAGTTGTATATATGTAATAAGGTTCATAAATCTTTCATAACATAAGCTATCATAACTTTATAAGTTTCTGCCAAAAATTTGGTAGCATAACGGATCAAGTCTGCTTCCCCACGAATAGTGCCAGCTAGCCAAATAATCATTTAGACAAAAAAACCTATCATAATACATCAATCATTTCAATACACATACTAAACTTGTAGCCTTTTCATTTAAATTGATTTTCTGCCAATTTCTCCAATTCTACCCGTTTTTAGAAATTAAGCCATAATTTTTGTGTAACTCGTTTAAACCTAAATTTTGATATGTTATAATGTTATTTGTCTATTTTCTAACCTGTTTGGTCCCATTAAGTTTTGATATATATAACTCAAGTTATTAATAATTTACCTAGGTATGTCCTGTTACTAGGCAGATTTGCCTACCAAAAACAAAAAATTCATTAAAAATAGAAAACTGGTTGAAACTACATGAAACCTATATTGTTGTAAATATAACTGACCCAAATTTTATTTCCAATAAGTTTCATCTCATTTGACTAAGCAGAACTCAAATTATGAGCTCACAAAGTGGATAAGTTTAGGATGTCCTGTCTCTACTCCAATAGAACAAGAGTTGAAATTAAGGAATTACTGGGAATCATAGAAAATGAATTTGATAATGAAATTTTTATGGTATATTCTTCCATATCTTAGCTTTCTGAAAAATTTTATTGCACCAAAATCCAAGTTATATAGTTCGAGTTATGCCCTGCACATCCTTCCTGCTGACAATCAAAGCCAGAAACATAGGGTAAATTTCAAAAATTCGGATCTTCCTCAATACTGACCCAATGACCTTATAATTTATATAAGAAAGCCCTGAAAGTCTAGTTTCTTCTAAAAATGGTCTCATAAATTTATGATGGCTCTGTGAGAATCTGTACAGTTCGTGAGTATGGATGCCCTAGGAATCAAGAGATTCTAGATTTCCTATTTTGCTCCCTTTCTAGTTTTTCATGCAAGATTCAACTCCAACTCAACCAATTACTTAATAAGTCAGTCACAAATCATCAAAATCACATCATATATCTTCATTTAGATGGATGATGCAAGAATTATAATCAACCACAAATCCATAAAAACATAAATAAAGCTTGAATCCTACCTCAAAACTTGGGTTGTAGTGGAAAGGAAGCAAAGTTTGGTGAAGGCATGGAAGTGGGGTGAAGAAATGAGGATGAGAATATGAAGAAGAAGAAGAAAAAGGGAGAGAAAGAGGGCTGGTGAAGGGAACATGAAAATGGAGGCAGAAAGAAGGAAAAATTTGGTTTGATGGTGGTGATAGTTGGCTCTTTTGATTCCTATTGGTTGCTATCTTAATTGGCTCATAAGTAAGCCAATAATGCTTATGTTGTTATGGTATAAAAGGTGCCACTTGAGGGGTGAGTGGCTAAACTCTTAGCCACAAAATCTTAGGGTTTTTGATGTGTAATTTTATTGATTCGGTTCTGGCAATTTAAAATACCGAATCTCTGCCGATTTCCTTTAAATCAGCAAAATAGGTTGGAGAAATTTTGTGAGGCTTTCTATCTGTCTATTCTAATTTTTTCTCAAGTCTAATCTCTCTAATCAACATTTAATTAATTTCTAATTAACCTTTAATTGGCCTCTAACTAACCTTGTTCATGCAAATTAATCGAATAATTCACTTAATAACATAAATCAGACATTTCAAAAATTTTGGATGTTACACATTGGATCTTACATGAATAGTCAAGATTAAAATATAAAGTCATATGAGTTTTCTAAGTGATCATATGACTTTTAAATTACTTTTAATCTTGACTATCTATGTATGGTCATACAGCCTAGATTTGCTCCTCCCATTCTTATAACAAACCACTCTTTGCATGTGATACACCCCCAATGATTGGATTAATATATATGCATAAGTGTACAAGTTCTACTAAGCTTTAGAGTGCGCAATTTTTTTCTTCATAACAAAGAGTCTTGAATTCATTTGATTTTCTTAAGACCTTTCTTTAATGGAATCAAAGAAGATAGAAATAGCGTGATGCAGTAAGCAAGCTCACCATTAAGTAGCAATATACAGTAGAGAGTGGTGGCTATTAAAGATTTTTCAACAAGCTCACTAGCTAAGTTATAGTAAAACTACCCAAAAATGTTAGAGAAGAGATAGGAGTTGAGTCACATGAGAGGAATAAATGACTTGCTAATAGCCATTAAATTTTACTAGAATAAAGGGTGGGGATTAGGAGTAAGTCTTTAGACTTATACCTAGAGTAAATGGATCCCCACTATACATAGCTTCAAAATACCCTATTTTTTTCTACATTATAAGGTGTATCAAAATATAGTAGAATGCACCTAACAGAACCACCTATGCATGACTATACATCATATGTCAAGTCCACAAAAAAACAGAACATAAAACCCTCTAGCAGTGCTTAAGAGGAGTTGTGTGGGGTCTTAAACCCATTAGTGTGTCCTCTTGAACCACGAGGGGGAATCTAAGGGGTGTCTTGGACCCTAAGCTAGGCTTGCTATTGGATTAGAAGATGTCTTGGTTGAAGTGGAACTAGGTCCTTGCTCCATGGGTGGAAATGGTTAAGGGTAATGTTGCTCTTCATAGAGAAACTCAGGCTGAATATAAGTATTATCAATAGAGGGATGGAAATGGTGACCGAGCAAAATATAGACCTAGACCTTGAATTGACCAATTATTACAATGTGGTATCGATAGAGTCATAGGTCCATGATCAAGAAATGGGTTCAAAGAAAGTGGTCATGAGCGTTATCTCCTTGATTTGGAATAATATGGAAATAAACACAGGCATGAGAATTTAGCATTCATTCCTAGTAGACGGTAAAGTCACAATACATGCAGTGTCATCATTATTATTCTAACCGCTTCAGTTTATTATGAAAACTAGTGTGCATGATAACTTCCTATAGTAAGTTATCTTTTGTTTTGTTTTATTTAGGTTTCGGCTTTAGTTACTTAAATTTATTTAGTATTTTATCCAGTTTTTAGCTAGTTATTTTGATTTAGTTCTTTTATAGTTTGATTGTCATTTTCCTCATGTTTTGGAAGCTTATTTATGCTTTTGTTTACTTTTCATTAGATGCAAGCAAGCAAGGAGCAAGAGAAGAACACAAGTTAATGGTTCTTTGCCCAAACAGGTGTGCTATAGCACATTGCAGTGCACTATAGCGCATGAGTCAAAATGCAAAGTTAGGATTTTTAATAAGTTGCACTATAGCACGATGTCTGTAACATCCTCAATTTTTCTTTGTACTAAATTACCAAAGTAACCTTGAGTAATTAGGCACTTAATGACAATTAAAGCACAAAAAGGTAATTATAAAGAGAAAAGTTAAGAGAACACTTAATTAAGATTAGAGCATATCAAATTTAAGCAAGTCAAACTCTTAAGGGCTTAATTAAATACTAATTGCTCACAATTAGCTTAATCGAGTTTAGTTAAAGGTAATTAAGCTTAATTAAAAATTTAATTTTTTTAAATCATGACAATATGAGTTAATCACTAATCCTTGCTTAATTGAGTTAATTAAGTAACAAGAGCACTTAATCACATCATTAGAATTCAAATTTGGTTAACTAGACAATAAGACAATGATGACATTACTAAAGTGAAAAAGTAAGAAATTGTAACATCCTACCAATTTAATGTTATGCTGAAGTCATAGCATCAAAATTTAGGAGTTGCGTTACTGTGTTAATATTCCATTTGTCCTTTTACCTTCATGAAATATACCTTAGGGCGCAAGGAGTATCTAAATAGAAGACACGGCGCTTCATACATAAGAAATATATTTGCCATTGCAGGGCATTAGAAGTAAATAAATAATAGAATAGAGAAATGGAATTTAAGTAATACAACATCCACTATATGTGTGTGTGTGTGTGTATATATATATATATATCAAGTTAGTGTACAGGTACAAAAAGGTGGATACATGTGTTGGGCCAATATATACAAAAAGACATATGGCCCGTGTTAGTGGCGTACAATCCTATCGGGTCCTTATAGGACATTTCAAACTAATGCACCTACCAGACTGCTACTCTCATGGCCCAGTGTCTAATATTAACAAGAGAGGGCCATACTATACATCATCATCTGCTAGTCAAGTCTACTGTGACAGATAGTCATTGGCCATACCAGGCTTGGCTGGGATGTAGTCTGAATCAGGTCTAGAAGAGGACGGTGAATCGGAAGCCTTGGATGGGTCACTCTCAGGGCTGAGCGAGATGTCCGGGACCACCTGTGGAGGTGAAGCTAGCAGAGGGGCTGCCTGGGCTATAGATGCTGCTGGTGCTGCCGGTGGTGGAGGAGGTGCAGGGTGTGCCACATGCAGAAGGATGGCAAAATATGGAATAGCAGGGTCAAGTGTGGGGTGAAACAGTGGAATTGCAAAGTCCCTATGACTAAAAAGGTAAAGACAGAAACAGCAAGAGCCCACTATGTACAACCAGTCAAACATAGGATCATAATGCAGCTGCATATCTGGAATCTTAAGGAAAAGTACTAACATCGCCAGAGTTTGAGAATGACAAGGAAACATGCAACAAACTGAGAATTTGAAGAAATTCTCAGTAGGATTCAAGTGCTGTAATAAATTGACGTCGCAATCATTCTTAGTTGCCTTGGTTTTCATTTAATTATTAAAAAAATTAGGGTCAAAGTGAATTACCCTCATTTATTAAGTTTGAGAAATACCTGGTCCGAAGCAAGTTTCAATTTTACTTAAAATAGAAAATGTAACATCCCATTAATTTAATGTTATGCTTAAGTCATAGCATCAAATTAGTAGGTTGTGTTACTGTGTTAATGCTCCATTTTTTTTTTTTAAACGACGTACTGCTATGCAAAAGGGAACGAATTCAATTGAATATCATAAAGATGTGAAACGTACAATAACTTTACTGAATACATGTTTATATATATAGTTGTATATATTTATATACATATCAAAAGCCTCTGCTTTAGTTTATATACAACACATCCAAAATGAGAGGGACCGTGTACCAGAGGACATAAGGCCCATGTAAGTCTGTCTACTCCTATGTGGTCCTCAGAGAACATTTCAAAAAGCCTACCACTAGGTCTATGACCTAAGGCTGCACACTGCCAAAAGAGGGTCATGCTATACAATACTACCTACGGCTGATCTACTCAGTTAGGTAGCCGTTGGCCATACCTAGCCCGGCTGGTGAGTAGTCACTACTGGGTCCTGATGAGGAGGATGACGAGCTGGTGGCCTCTGACGGGTCGCTCTCGGAGCTAAGGGGGATGTCGGGTACTACCTGCGGAGGTGAGTCTGGCACAGGATCGGCGTGAGCTACTGGCGCTGCCGGTGCAGGGGGTGCTGGCGGAGGGTGTGCCACATGTAGTGGGATCTCAATGTAAGGGGTGGCAGGATCAAAAGCGAGATGGTGCAAAGGGACGGCAAAGTCCCTATCACTAAAAAGATAAAGGCGGAACTGGCAAGAGCCGGCTATGTACAGTGAGCCTACCGCTGGGTCATGGTGAAGCTGCAGGTCGGGCACCTCAACAAAGAGGGTAGCTGTCGTGTCCATCGTCCACGTCTGAGAATGAGGCGGAAATGCAAAGCAAGGTGAGAATTTAAGAAAATTCTCAGTAGGGTCGTGGGTGACGTTTAACTGACGTCGCGTTCATTCTCAGCTGCCTCAGGTTTTATTTAATTATAAAATATGAGATTAAATTTAACCATTCATTTCTGTAAGGTTGGGAAAATGTCTGGTCCATGGCAGGGTCCAGTTTTACTTTAAACAGCGTAAGAATCCGACTAAAGTACTAACAATAGTACACAGTATAATGAGCAGAATAAGTGGACATATGCTACAAGTAAACATAATAGTTAAACTATAAACAACTTGTAATCATGCAACTAATGCATTCATGCGAAGCTTGCTCTTTAACCTTCTTTCTTAAACTTTTCCTTTACTCATAAACTTTTTCCATTACTTGGTCCCTTGGGAGTTCTTGGCCATTTTAGACTCCTGGGTAATAGTCTGCTTATCAGGATCGAGCTTGTTCCTATACAGGAATGCCGGGTTTACTTTCCCTGACCTTCCCACCGATCTATTCCCCTTAACTTCTTATCCGGGGCTGGCCCAAGTATCATGGAACTTTCATCATAACATATTCTTTGGGTTCATCATAACATAACTTTCACAGTTTGCTTGAAAATGCACATGCATCTACATGTATCTCATAACTCATGCATATACTTTACCGTAACTTTGGCGGCATAACGGAACATATCCGCCTTCTCATGAATAGTGCCAGTAGATCAGAGTACCAATTTCTCATAGAAGTCACAATATTGCATGCACAATTTATTATAAAACTCATAAAAGCATTAGTCTCCTTAAGGCAAAGTTATAGCCTCAATATAATCATTCAATGCGGTTTTTATAAATCATGCCATAATTTCCATTCAACTCATTTGGACATCAATTTTGGATATGTTATAGTGTTATGTGTCTATCCTCTAACCTCTTTGGTCCCGTCTGATTCTGATAATCATAACTTATGTTATTCAGGTTTATCCTGGCCTGCCCTGTGGCTGACCAGAACTGCTCACTCAAAAGTAAAAATCTCTTAAAAATCGAAAACTGGGTCAATTGATATGAAATCAGTCTCAGATTAAAGCTGATAGAACCATCTTTCATTTGCAAAAAGTCTCATTCCATTTGACTTAGTAGGGCTCGAGTTATAAGCCCCGAAACTCAACCTTCCAGAACTGCTCTGTTTTGGCTTGGTTTGGGCATGGGTTAGCTTCTTCAAATCACTGGAACAAATAGGATAGTAACAAACTCGAAATTTCTGGATAGGATGTTCTCCTATGTGTAAGCTTTCCAACAAAATTAGTTTCACTCAAAATGGAGTTGTATAGGGTGAGTTACACCCTTCTCAACCCATACTGCCTGGGTGGATGTCCTGATTCCTAGGTCGAACTTCAAAAATTCATATCTCTCTCAATATTACTCCAATGGTCTTATATGATATACGTGTAGAAAGCCCTAGATGTCTAGTTTTACATAAAAATGGTTTCATTAAGTTTGAACGGCAAGAGGCAGAGCCGTACACTCCGCCGTACGGACTGCCGAGGGTTTTGAGTTTTCCAGCCTCTCAACTTCTTCTTATCATCATTCTTTCTCGTTTCCAGTTCAATTTTGAATCTCACAAACAGCCAATAAACTAGCAACAATTTCATCATGATCGCTCAGTCAATATATCAGGATTGAAGAACTAAATTACCAATAATCATTCAGAATCATAAAAACCAAGACAAGAAATCAAAACCTCTACCTCTTGCTTTGAGTTTGAAAATAGAGTGAAATTTGAACTTGAAGGCTGGACAGAGTGGGAAAGTTGAGAAGAGGAAAGGGAGTTGAAGTGAGGAAGGGAAGGCAACGTAAGAAATATGAGCTGAATAGGCAGGAGGAGGATATATATAGACAAAGCTTCGAAGTGATAGTTAGAATGAGTGGCTTTGATTGGATGAAATTTTGTGGGTCAGGTTCAGCCATGTCTCCTTCTTTTGTGTCAAAATTGCTCTCCACGTCGCCAGAGAAGTGAAACTCGCTTTCAGAGCATCTGAACATGACATCGGAACTCGTGAACTTCTTAAAGTTGGAATTCGTGCATATTTATTCGGACGAAGTCGAAACTCGGAATTTTCTTCTTATTTATTCAAAATTTGAGTGTAAAGTCGTAAGGCGGAAATCGCAGGGCACAGTCACCTTAAAAGCGAAAGTTGGGGCCAGAACGTGAAACCAAAGCACTCAAACCCGGAAGTCGGGGTCATCATGTAAACTTGGATCGATTTTAAGCATAGCACCGGACATCAGGATTCAAAACATTAATCTTGTGTACCAGGAACTCGGAATTTATAGGACTTGGCACTCCAACTTGATATTGGAACTCGGGAACGAAAAAAAAAGATGTTGGTAATTAACTCGAGATCGGAACTCATGGAGTTTTTACTCGAACTTGTAGACCAATTCAGAGATCTGATCTCGCGTCCACCCCGCTTGAAATAAACTCGGATATCAGATTTCTTAGCCATTCGAAGACTAAGGTCGAAAATCGGAAAAATCCTGTCAACCCACAAGACCTTGAGTTGAAGTCGGAAATCGTGAATACTAATGAGGTTGGAAATCGGAAATTGGGGATGTTACATTACTACCCTCCTTTTTAAAAAATTTTGTCCTCAAAATTTAGTACCTAAGAATAATTCAGGATACTCTTTCCTCATGTCTGACTCCAGTTCCTAAGTGTAATCTTCAACATCTTCTTTTCCCCATGCTACCTTTACTAGTTGTACGGATTTGTTTCGAAGTTGCCTGCTGCTTCTGTCTACAATCCGTGCTGGTTGAAAAGGGAAAGTCAGGTCATCTTTTAAATTTATTGATTCGGGTTTTAGCACGTGCGTGGGGTCAGGCTGATATCTTCTAAGTTGAGAAACATGGAACACATCATGAAGGTTTGACAATCGTGGAGGCAAAGCAACTTGATATGCAACTGATCCAATTCGCCTCAAAATCTGGAAGGGACCAATAAAGCGAGGATTTAACTTTTTGACCTTAATGGCTCTGCCTATCCCCGTTGTAGGCATAATCTTTAAAAATACATGGTCTCCTTCTTGAAACTCTAGAGGCTTCCTCCTGGTATCCGCGTAACTCTTTTGGCGGCTTTGAGCGGCAAGCATCTTTTTTCATATTTTCTTGATTTGCTCCGTGGTCTGCTCAACTAAGTCAAGCCCCAATAGGGTTGATTCTCCTGTTTCGTACCAACACAGGGGAGATTAGCACTTTCGTCCATACAGTGCTTCGTAAGGAGCCATGCCGACGCTAGCGTGATAGCTATTGTTGTATGCGAACTCGGCCAACGGTAAGTATCGATCCCAATTTCCACGTTGTTCCAATATATAAGCTCGTAGCATATCTTCCAAGGTTTGAATCGTCCTTTCTATTTGGCCATCTGTTTGTGGGTGATATGCAGTGCCTAAACACAGCTTTGCACCGAACGCCTTCTGTAAAGCTCCCCAAAACCGGGAGGTAAACCTTGGGTCTCGATCAGAGATAATAGTTGAAGGGGTCCCATGCAACCTTATAACCTCTTGAATGTACAGCTGAGCTAGCTTTTCTAGCGGATAATTTGCTCGAACGGGTAGGAAATGAGCAGATTTGGTTAATCTGTCCACAATGACCCATATAGCATTGTGTCCCGCTGATGTCCTTGGTAACCCCATAATAAATCCATGGAGATACTCTCCCATTTCCACTCAGGGATTTCCAAGGATTGTAACATTCCAGAAGGCTTCTGATGTTCTGCTTTCACCTTCTGACAGATCAAACACTTGCCTACTAAACTTGCTACATCTGACTTCATGCCCGACCACCAAAACATCTTCTTGAGGTCTTGATACATCTTGGTTATGCCAGGATGTATGGCAAATTCGCCTCTATGTGCTTCTTCTAAAATTCTCTTTCGGAGGTTGTTCCTCTCAGGAACACATACTCTGTCGTGGCACTTCCAGATGCCCTCTTCATCTTGGGCAAAACCTGCTAGTTTCCCTGATCGCACGAGACTAAGTGTATGTTGAAAGTTAGCATCCTGTTGCTGTGCTTGCCGAATCTGGTCCTTAAAGCTACTGGTTATTTTAATTTGGTGTAGCTGAAGAGTCTTGGGAGTTGTAAGAATTTCCAAATTAAGATTTCGGAAACTTTCAATAAGTTCCGTCTCTTTAATCATCATCCAAGCGACAGTCAATGATTTCCTGCTTAACGCGTCTGCCACGATGTTCGCCTTACCCGGGTGGTATTTCAATTCAAATTTGTAGTCTTTAAGGAGTTCCATCCATCTCCGTTGCCTCATGTTTAATTCCTTTTGATCGAAGAGGTATTTCAAACTCTTATGATCAGAAAAGACCTCGAACTTTGCTCCATACAGGTGATGTCTCCATATCTTTAAAGCAAATACTACCGCTGCTAATTTGAGGTCGTGAGTCGGGTAGTTCCTTTCATGTGGCTTCAATTGCCTGGAGGCATACGCGACCACCTTTCCGGTTTGCATCAATACGCATCCTAGCCCGTGTTGGGAAGCATCGCAATAGACCTCGAATGGTCCATGAGGGTCTGGTAAAGCTAATACTGGTGTCGTGGTCAATCTTTTCTTCAGATCTTGGAAACTTTGTTCGCACTTCGGCGTCCACTCAAATGGAACATTCTTTCTGGTTAGCTTGGTCAAGGGCAAGGTTATTCGAGAAAAATCCTTAACGAACCGCCTGTAATATCCAGCTAAGCCCAGAAAACTCTTAACTTCAGAGACTGTGGTCGGCCTTTCCTAGTTCAGAACTGCTTCTACTTTGCTGGGGTCTACAGAGATTCCTCCAGATGACACCACGTGGCCAAGAAATTTTACCTCCTTCATCCAAAATTCACATTTGGATAATTTGGCATAGAGTTTCTTTTCTCTTAAAGTTTACAGAACTAACCGTAAGTGTTCCGCATGCTTTTGCTCTATCTTTGAGTAGACCAGTATGTCATCGATGAACACTACTACAAACTTGTCCAGATATGGACGAAATATTCGATTCATGTAATCCATGAATACTACTGGTGCATTTGTCAACCCAAACGACATCACGACATACTCATAGTGCCCGTAACGAGTTCGAAAAATTGTCTTAGGAATATCTTGTTCCCGAACTCGAATTTGGTGATATCCGGAACGCGAATCAATCTTGGAGAATACAGTTGCACCTTGTAGTTGTCCATAAGATCATCAATCCTTGGCAGTGGATATTTATTCTTAATTGTCACTTTGTTCAGCTGCTTATAATCCACGCATAAGCGCATGCTTCCATCTTTCTTTTTGACCATTAAAACCAGAGCTCCCCATGGCGATGCGCTTGGTCATATGAATCCTTTTTCTAAAAGCTCTTCGATCTGTCTCTTTAGTTCTGTCAGCTCCATAGGTGAAATTCGGTATAGAGCTATAGATATTGGTCCCGCACCTGGAACCAATTCAATGGTAAATTCAATCTCTCTCTCTGCAGGAAATTCAGGAATGTCTTCTGGAAAAACATCCGGATATTCTCTGACAACGGGAATCTCTTCTAGTTCTTGCTCGGCTTCAGTCACATTAGCTGACAAGAGGATATACCCTTGCTTCTTTGGCTCGAAGGAATTCAAATAGAAGAGTGTTGCGGTCTGGGATTTAGAAGGTGAGACAGAGGGAAGTACCACTGTCTTATCAGAGCAATTGAGTACAACTCGATTGGCAGAAAGCCAATCCATACCCAGAATTATGTCAAGACCAGATAGAGGGAGACAAATCAAATTGGCGGCAAAAGTCCTACCCTCAATTCGAAGAGGGACATTGGGGCATATTTGGCTAGTTCTAACAGGCCCATTGGTAGGAGTAGAAACCAATAGATCATAAGGTAACTCAAAGATTGGCAATCGCAAAGCAGCTACACAGCTATGAGAAATAAATGAATGAGAAGCACCCGAATCATAGAGTACAGTTAAAGTCTCACCGTCCACGTCACAGGTGCCTTGGATTAGTCCCTCAGACTTATCAACTTCCTCCGTATTCATAGTAAAGACTCATCCTTGACGTTGTGGTCGAGACGGCTGTGATGGATTCCTGGTTGGGCACTCATAAACCTTGTGGCCTGGCTTGCCACACCTAAAGCAAACATTCTGGCCTGCCAAGCATGGCCGATTGCCATGATTCTTGCCGCATTTTGTGCAAGTCAGGTTTGGAAAAGGCCCCTGTGACTGCTTGCCTTTGTTGCCTGCCGGTGGAAATCTTCGCCGTTGTTGTACGTTGGGCTTGAATCTTGGACCTTGCAGGGCTAACCCCTTCTTGAAATTTCCACCAGATGCCCTGGCTGCAGCTAATTTTGAGTGGCAATCCTCCACAAGTCGGCATTTGTTCACCAATGTAGGGAAATCCCTAATCTCCATTGGGCTGATTGCAGTGAGAATGTCCTCTCGTAACCCACCTTCAAATTTAATGCACTTCCAAGCTTCATCTGGATTCCTATGGTAAATTGTGGAGAATTTGCATAGCTCTTCAAATCGGGCAATATATTCGGATACTGTCCGATTTCCTTGACGCAGCTGCATAAACTCAAGTTCCTTGGCATTTCGAACCGAAGCGGGGAAGTACTTCTAGTAAAATACATCCTTGAACATCGTCCAGGTGACTACTGTCTGAGATTCCTCGAACAATCTTCATACGCCGTTCCACCAAAACTCGGCGTTTGCTTCAAGCATATAAGTGGCAAAAGTCACCTTCTGATGATCCGAGCATTCCAGGACGGCGAAAATCTTCTCCATGGCCTTAATCCACTCGTCAGCTTTGTCCGGGTCATACGCCCCTCAGAAACCTGGCGGATTTGCCTTCCTAAATTCTGCAAACTTGAGATAGTCTAGGTTAGCCTCCGGGCCATGCGGGTTCCCTTCACAGCCTGCTGCAGGCCGCCTGCCTAGTTGCTCCATCATCTGGTGAGCAGTCGCGGCTTGCTCTCGCATTGCGTGAGCCATTTCCCGCATTGTGGCCATCAGGTCAGTCGGGTTCTCCAGAGCAGGTTCTGCACGTGGTCTGCCTCGCCTTCCGGAAGCCATTAAGTTCTGAACACACCAAACAAAAGTTATTGAGTTGATCAGGCTCAATACTAAGTTTAATGTGTTAGTAAATAACGGCTCAAACGGTTAGGCACTTCATACACATGCACAGCTATATCTCAACTATACAGGCAAGATCTGGTGCACATTATCAACTAAAAGTACATAATATGCGCGAAGCATAGTTAGTCCAATCCTCAGGCCTTAGATAGGACGAACTGCTCTGATACCAAAATGTAACATCCCACTAATTTAATGTTATGCTTAAGTCATAGCATCAAATTAGTAGGTTGTGTTACTGTGTTAATGCTCCATTTTTTTTTTTTTAAATGACGTACTGCTATGCAAAAGGGAACGAATTCAACTGAATATCATAAAGATGTGAAACGTACAATACCTTTACTGAATACATGTTTATATATATAGTTGTATATATTTATATACATATCAAAAGCCTCTACTTCAGTTTATATACAACACATCCAAAATGAGAGGGACCGTGTCCCAGAGGACATAAGGCCCATGTAAGTCTGTCTACTCCTATGTGGTCCTCAGAGGACATTTCAAAAAGCCTACCACTAGGTCTATGACCCAAGGCTGCACACTGCCAAAAGAGGGTCATGCTATACAATACTGCCTACGGCTGATCTACTCAGTCAGGTAGTCGTTGGTCATACCTGGCCCGGCTGGTGAGTAGTCACTACTGGGTCCTGATGAGGATGATAACGAGCTGGTGGCCTCTGACGGGTCGCTCTCAGAGCTAAGGGGGATGTCGGGTACTACCTGCGGAGGTGAGTCTGGCGCAGGATCGGCGTGAGCTACTGGCACTGCCGGTGCAGGGGATGCTGGCGGAGGGTGTGCCACATGTAGTGGGATCTGAATGTAAGGGGTGGCAGGAGCAAAAGCGAGATGGTGCAAAGGGACGGCAAAGTCCCTGTCACTAAAAGGATAAAGGCGGAATTGGCAAGAGCCGGCTATGTACAGTGAGCCTACCGCTGGGTCATGGTGAAGCTGCAGGTCGGGCACCTCAACAAAGAGGGTAGCTGTCGTGTCCATCATCCACGTCTGAGAATGAGGCGGAAATGCAAAGCGAGGTGAGAATTTAAGAAAATTCTCAGTAGGGTCGTGGGTGACGTTTAACTGACGTCGCGTTCATTCTCAGCTACCCCGGGTTTTATTTAATTATAAAATATGAGATTAAATTTAACCATTCATTTCTGTAAGGTTGGGAAAATGTCTGGTCCGAGGCAGGGTCCAGTTTTACTTTAAAAGCGTAAGAATCCGACTAAACTACTAACAATAATACACAGTATAATGAGCAGAATAAGTGGACATATGCTACAAGTAAACATAATAGTTAAACTATAAACAACTTGTAATCATGCAACTAATGCATTCATGCGAAGCTTGCTCTTTAACCTTCTTTCTTAAACTTTTCCTTTACTCATAAACTTTTTCCATTACTTGGTCCCTTGGGAGTTCTTGGCCATTTTAGACTCCTGGGTAATAGTCTGCTTATCAGGATCGAGCTCGTTCCTATACAGGAATGTCGGGTTTACTTTCCCCGACCTTCCCACCGATCTATTCCCCTTAACTTCTTATCTGGGGCTGGCCCAAGTATCATGGAACTTTCATCATAACATATTCTTTGGGTTCATCATAACATAACTTTCACAGTTTGCTTGAAAATGCACATGCATCTACATGTATCTCATAACTCATGCATATACTTTACCATAACTTTGGTGGCATAACGGAACGTATCCGCCTTCTCATGAATAGTGTCAGTACATCAGAGTACCAATTTCTCATAGAAGTCACAATATTGCATGCACAATTTATTATAGAACTCATAAAAGCATTAGTCTCCTTAAGGCAAAGTTATAGCCTCAATATAATCATTCAACCCGATTTTTATAAATCATGCCATAATTTCCATTCAACTCATTTGGACCTCAATTTTGGATATGTTATAGTGTTATGTGTCTATCTTCTAACCTCTTTAGTCCCGTCTGATTCTGATAATCATAACTTACGTTATTCAAGTTTTATCCTAGCCTGCCCTGTGGCTGACCAAAACTGCTCACTCAAAAGTAAAAATCTCTTAAAAATCGAAAACTGGGTCAATTGATACGAAATCAGTCTCATATTAAAGCTGATAGAACCATCTTTCAGTTGCAGAAAGTCTCATTCCATTTGACTTAGTAGGGCTCGAGTTATAAGTCCCGAAACTCAACTTTCCTGAACTGCTCTGTTTTGGCTTGGTTTGGGCATGGGTTAGCTTCTTCAAATCACTGGGAACAAATAGGATAGTAACAAACTCAGAATTTCTAGACAAGATGTTCTCCTATGTGTAAGCTTTCCAACAAAATTAGCTTCACTCAAAATGGAGTTGTATAGGGTGAGTTACACCCTTCTCAACCCATACTGCCTGGGTGGATGTCCTGATTCCTAGGTCGAACTTCAAAAATTCATATCTCTCTCAATATTACTCCAATGGTCTTATATGATATATGTGTAGAAAGCCCTAGATGTCTAGTTTCACATAAAAATGGTTTCATTAAGTTTGAACGGCGGGAGGCGGAGCCGTACACTCCGCCGTATGGACTGCCGAGGGTTTTGAGTTTTCCAGCCTCTCAACTTCTTCTTATCATCATTCTTTCTTGTTTCCAGTTCAATTTTGAATCTCACAGACAGCCAATAAACTAGCAACAATTTCATCATGATCGCTCAGTCAATATATCAGGATTGAAGAACTAAATTACCAATAATCATTTAGAATCATAAAAACCAAGATAAGAAATCAAAACCTCTACCTCTTGCTTTGAGTTTGAAAATAGAGTGAAATTTGAACTTGAAGGCTGGACAGAGTGGGAAAGTTGAGAAGAGGAAAGGGAGTTGAAGTAAGGAAGGGAAGGCAACGTAAGAAATATGAGCTGAATAAGCAGGAGGAGGATATATATAAACAAAGCTTCGAAGTGGTAGTTAGAATGAGTGGCTTTGATTGGATGAAATTTTGTGGGTCAGGTTTAGCTATGTCTCCTTCTTTTGTGTCAAAATTGCTCTCCACGTCGCCAGAGAAGTGAAACTCGCTTTCAGAGCATCTGAACATGACATCGGAACTCGTGAACTTCTTAAAGTTGGAATTCGTGCATATTTATTCGGACGAAGCCGGAACTCAAAATTTTCTTCTTATTTATTCAAAATTTGAGTGTAAAGTCGTAAGGCAGAAATCGCAGGGCACAGTCACCTTAAAAGTGAAAGTCGGGGCTAGAACGTGAAACCAAAGCACTCAAACCCGGAAGTCGGGGTCATCATGTAAACTTGGATCAATTTTAAGCATAGCACCGGACATCAGGATTTAAAACATTAATCTTGTGTACCAGGAACTCGGAATTTATAGGACCTGGCACTCCAACTCGATATCGGAACTCGGGAACGAAAAGAAAAGATCTTGGTAATTAACTCGAGATCGAAACTCGTGGAGTTTTTACTCAAACTTGTAGACCAATTCAGAGATCTGATCTCGCGTCCACCCCGCTTGAAATAAACTCGGATATCGGATTTCTTAGCCATTCGAAGACTAAGGTCGGAAATCGGAAAAATCCTGTCAGCCCACAAGACCTTGAGTTGAAGTCAGAAATAGTGAATACTAATGAGGTCAGAAATCGAAAATTGGGGATGTTACAGAAAAAACTAGAATAAACAATTATATGACAATATATAGTATAAAGAGCGGAATAAACAATCAAATAGTAGTAAATGAACATAATATTCAACTTATAAACAGCTATATAACTATGTAATGCAATCGTGCAGGTACTCATGAGTTCTCTTATTCTCATTCATTCTTAAACTTGGTATCATAAACATTTTTCCGTTACTTGGTCCCCTAGAAGTTCTTGACCATTCAACTCCTAGATAATAGACTGCGTCTCAAGATTGAGGTCGTTCCTATAGAGGAATGTTGGGATTACTTTCCCCGACCTTGCCACCGATCTATTCCACTTAACTTTAATCTAGAGCTGGCCTAAGTATTATGGAACTCTTATCATAACTCTTGTAAATCTTATGCAGGTATGCATATGTATCAAAGTGTATTTCATAACTTATGCATAAGCTTTGTCGAAATTTTGGCAGCATGATGGATCTTGTCCGCTTCTCCATGAATAGTGCTAGTACTCAGACAATCAATTATTCAGAAAAATCACAACATTTCATTTACATATCAATATCAATCTCATAGAAATAATATTTGATGCGGAACCCCGTGGATATAAAGATCCAGAAACCCCAGGCACACACTTTGATAGAAAAACAAGACGTAGAATAAAGACCCTCCCTACTAAACCCCCAAGAAACCTGTCCTTGGAAACGTAGATAACAGGGAAAAGATAGAATAGAAATTGATTAAATATCGCAAGGAATTTACCTTAGAATGAATTCCCTCAATTTCTTGATGCAACAAGCAAAGCAAATCACTCACCTCACTTACATACAAAAGCACTGTTTTCTTGAAAGAAAACAAAACAAAATTTCAATTAATCAAAAACTGATAAACAATGTGTTCCTTGAGGTATTGATAACCTCTTACACTAGGTTAAACACTTAAACTAAGTCCAAGCCCAATAACAAGTGTTCTGATGCTAAATAATATGAATTGGGCTGGATAAAGCATAAAACATAAAATATGGGCTAAATAAAATAACTAAAAGTTTAGATGTCCAAAATACTTAAACTAACTAAACTAAACAAGACCAAAATAGGATAATGGCCCAACATGGCCAGTATAAGCTTCTAAGCCCAATTCGCAGCAAATAACAAGATCTTGGGTTGTCCATTAGTATGTGTTAGCATCTTCTTGGCCCATTCTTGATACATGTCTTCCACAATTGCTTTAGCCAAGTTCCCAAAGCTTTCCTTCAGCATCTTTGCTCTTGCCCTTGTGATAGGTCCCACAGGCATGCTGAAATTCCCATCTTGCCCTTTAGTGCTGGAACGTCCAATTTGTCTTCTGGAGCACGTATCAATATTTGCACTTAAATTTTTAGTTGCTATCTATGTACTTTCATTCTACCCAATTTTTGTAAAATAAGCCATAATTTCTATTTAATTCATTTGGATCTAAATTTTGGATATGTTGGAGTACTGTGTGTGTAACACCCTAATAGTTCCATTCTATGCTTAAGTCATATCATGGAATTACTAGTTCTTACTTTTGCTCGCGGAACTAACATTACCTTTTAGAAATTACTTTTTTTTAGTGAAAATAGGGGTAAGTTTTTTTTTTTTGAACAAAACAAGTAAATAGTTTTTGAAATCGAGAGCCATGACCACATCGTGAACGTATAAAACAAACATCGCTATCTCATTCATACATCACATTTAACATACATAGAAACCATAAGAATAACCACAATCTTAGATAAAGATAACATTCATTCCACAGCCATCCATAATAATATGATAATAGTCATACCAGAGTCATACATAAGATAATAATAGGTTCGATATCTACCGTCAGCCCTACACAAGAAGCCTACCAAATACATAATAAAAAGAAATACATTAGAAAACCTTGCTACCCAAGCATGCCATACAACAAAATGATAACCCTATAACTACAACCAAAAGGAGCTATCCTGGTGCTCGGCTCCGCATGCAATCGTCACATCAAGTATCAGGTGGGAGGAAACCGTTCCCATATCCACAGGGAGAAGCACCACCATATCCCCTTTCTTGAGCACGTCCTCACCCATGGGGCATAGCGTGGGTACGAATGAACCCACACTCGTAAACCGGGGGTAAAGTTGGGCTAGTAGATGAAGCAGAAGAATCAACAGATAGATGAATCACTGAAGGCTGCGATGAATCCAAACGGTGAGATCCCCCATAATGAGTCGGATAGAAGGGCTCAGACGGATCGGTCTCCACATGGTAGCTCGGATAAGACGGCTTCGAGGGATCGGAATCCAGTGAAATAGTTGGAGTCAAACGAGTATCTGACTCAGTCTCACCATCGTCGGTGGGGTATCTCGGTGGCTGAAAAAAGGGACGGATGTCATTCATAGTAACCTTGCCAAATGGCTGATGCGGTCAGAAAAATGGGCTCATCATAGGAGTCTGAAACTGGCGGTCATCGAAGATGTAGACCCTCATCGCTGTGCTCACCGACAGCACGGAGGCGTTCAGCACCAGGTTAAAGTACCAACGCCACACCGGGAACTCAATGTAGATCACTACTGTGCCCGGTGTCAACATCCTCGGAAGACGAAATGGAAAATGTAGGAATGAGAAATACTAAATTTCTCAGTAGGATCGGGACTAGACAAATAGAATGTCATCATCATTGTCCTAGCCACTTCGGGTTAAATTATAAAAATAGTGGACAGATATAAGTTCAATTTTAATGGTTTCAAAAAACGTAAATCCCGAAGCGGGTTACTTTTAACTTTATTATCATATCCATAGTGTCATACATAGGCATACCTGCTGATATACATAACATACATTCATAATGCACATAAGGAATATAATAACATGCATGGCTATGCAACTCATCAACTTGACCATGGTCCTACTTTGACTTTCATTTTTTAGCACGTGCTTAACATTATTTTCCTTTCCTTTGAAATAGACTGCCTTTGGACATGAGCTCATTCCGTGACTGTCGTCACATAGTACTAACCAAATCAGACTAAGCCGATATTGGTTACCTCTAAGTTGGAGGGTCCTCATGTCACCCTTGCCTCCCTCATAAAGATTCCTTGAGTCTTTGTGGATCGCCGTCTCACATTTCCGTTACCGAAGTGATTAAAGGATCATGTCCCATCGATTCTTTTCTTATCATTATAATTTAGATGCATAGTTCTTCTTTGACTGGACACATGCAATGATATGACTAAGTCCATAATTTTGGTAGAAATCAGGTAGCATAACGGCTAGACCAGAGCTTCCCTAAAATGCCAATTAGAAACTTTCAACCAACGGTTCATCATATCTATATCATATCATCATACTCATTATTCAATCATGAGACAGAGCTCAATCAAACCAGTCATTCATCTTGCCGAATGGCATCATCCATTCATACCCTAAAGGGGGTTCATAGTTGTGTTATTATTTGTGAAGAGTATTATGAATCATCATATGATTTCTCATAGTTACCCATGAGAGAATCACATAGTTAACATATGTGTATGTAGTGTTCTAGTTACTTAGCTCTCATATGAAATTATTCTTCACTTGAGTTCATGTCTTATAGAACACTTGTTCCAATTAATTAAGTTAAGTGATTGTTTCCATTCCTTGAGATAGTGCACTTAGTGATTCCTAGGTTCATGATATGCTTAGAGGCCCTAATCATACTTTTGTTCCCAAAGAGTTCAAGATCCCTCTAATCCTTGGGTCATGACAATGAATAACCACATCATGAACCCAACAACACCATGTTCACTAAATGCCAAGGGTGATTTTAACTTAATCAAGTTACAAAGCTTCAAGCTTTTATCTTAAAGATTAGATCTTTATGAAATAATGGTTCAAGTTACTAGCTTTTTAACTAAAAAGTCTTGTTCTTTATGGAAGTTGACCCATTTAATTATTCTAAGACCATCAAGGTCTCAACTTTATGACTTAAAGTTGTCTCTACATTAAAAAGGTTCCTACTTTATCAAATAGTGATATGAAACATTACTTTAAGGTTAAAAAGTCTTAATCTTTATAAAAGCTAACACTTTCTAGCATTGTTTTGGTTCAAGATCTAAACTTTATGAATGAAATGTTATAAAATAATACTTTTATGACTTAAAGGTCTCATTCTTGATTAAAGTTTGAAACTTTATCAAAGATCTTTTCTTTAAGGTTTGATTTCTAAGATACAAAGTGACAAGATATCATTTTCAAACTCAAAAAGGCTCATTATGCCAAAAAGCTTAGACTTTTAAATGTATTCTTGTCTTTAAAACAAAACAAAAGAAGACTTTATGATGGCATTAAAACTTGCGCCACTTTTTATGTATCAAGAAGCAAACATTTTAAAGTTTAAGGCTTTTAGAATGTTCATAGTCTTATCAAATCATGAAAAACATAAAAAGATAAGGCTTTTCCAATCATCAACTCATCATAAGAAAAGGAAGAACTTCAATCAAGATACCATCAAGAATACTCAACAATAAGAACATACTTTCCAAAAGTAGGAACTTAAGAACACTTGAAGAACATCAAGAACATATTTAACCAAAAATAGAAACTTTTGCTCATGAAGAGCATGAAAGATTTCCTCAAGTTTTCACTCAAAGATCTTGGTCATGAAGAGAACCAAGCTTCAAGCTTTCTTGAGTAAACAAAACAAAAAGATGAAGATCACTACCTAAGCTTGGAAAATGGTGCCTTTGAGGAAAGAGAAGAAGATGAAGAAGACTCCTCCTTGGTTGATGATGGTGGCAGTTTTGAATGAGCAAAGAGAGAACTCTTGAGTTCTCTTGAAAATGAGTCTTGTAGTGTTTAGATCTTGTCTCTAAAGACCAAAAGATGTGATCTTTGAAGGGCTAAGTGAGTGGTTTTGGGTGGTGGTGGTGAGGAAAGGAAGAAGAAGATGGAGAAGAAGATGAGACTTTTAGAGAAAAGTGAGAGGATGAGGGTTTTAGTGAGAGAATAGGATGAGTGAAATGAAAATGTGAGTGTGTATGTGTGCTTGAAAGTGGTGTCCACATTAAAGGGAGGGAGAAAGATCTTTTTATGTTATTTTGTGTTAATTAAGGTTTAGGGGGACAAATTGGATAATGGGGGAACAAAGCATGGCCAAACTCTTACATAAAGTAGTCTTGTCTCATGCTTTATGCTTTTATGACATTACTCTTTACTTTATTATCTAGTTGACTAAATTTGAATTTAATCATGTGATTAAGTGCTCGTACAACTTAATTAAGATGATTAAGCAAGGATTAGTGATTAACACACAAGAACATGATTAACAAAAATTAATCTTGTGATTAACCTTAATCAAACTCGATTAAGCTAATTAAAGGCGACTAGTGCTTAATTAAGCTATTAAGAATCTGACTTGCTTAATTATAGATTATCTAATCTCAATTAAGCATTCTCTTGACTTTTCTCATCCGAGTTAACTCATAAACTCTTCGTTAACCCCATAATTAAGCCATAATCTCATAATTTCCGATTAAGTACTTAATTACTCAGGGTTATTGAGGTAATTTAGCACAACACGAAATTGAGGATGTTACAGTGTGTTTATTTTCTAACCTCTTCGGTCCCATTTAATTTTGATAAGTGTAGCTCAAGTTATTAGGGTTCTATCTCAGCCTGCCTTGTAGCTGGCCAAAATTGGACACTCAAAAGTAAAAATTCACTCAAAATCAAAAACTAGTTGAAATCATACAAAAATTATATCATATTAAAGCTAACAGAACAAAATTTTATTTACAACAAGTTTCATCTTAGTTTGGAATTAGGGCGATTTCATTGAATTACTAGGAGAACTTGGGATGAAATTTAACTCTGAAATTTTTATCGGGTGTTCCTCCATGTGTAAGATTCCTAAAAAAGTTTGTTGCACTTAATTCTAAGTTTTATAGGGCAAGTTTTGTCCTGAACAACCTCTCCTGCCCATAATCAAACTCAAAAACGTAGTTCAAACTTCCAAAATTTATATCTCCGTTAATACTAACCAAATGGCCTTATATTTTATATGGTTGGAAAGCCCTAAATGTATAGTTTCATTCAACTTTTAGGGCTGGATGATGGTCCGTACAACTGGCAGTGCATACAGCATAGGTTTTTCTCAAAAATCCTGATTCTATTTTGGGTATTCTTAGTGATCATCACTTAAGTCTCAAGTTAACCCAAACAAGATCATACCAAATCAACTTTAAATCACCCAATAAACATCAGACAACATCATTTTCACAAAAAAAAAAAAAAAAGAGAAAGCATCAATAGCCACCAAGTGAAAAATAATGACCAAAACAAGTAAATCCTACCTCTAACAAGTAACTTTCTTGATCAAAATTGGTGTTTGTGGGCAAAGAGAATGGATGAGAGCTTGAGAAGAAGTAATATGAAGTAGGATAAGAAGAGGAAAATGAAGAAGGGAAGAAAGAAAGAAGCAACTGTAGCACTTTAAGAGAAAGGGAGAAAAGGGCTCTTTGAATTAATAATGGTGGTTGGATCCTTTGCATTTGATTGGAAGAAAATGGATGGTTAGAATGAAGCCAAGACGAGCTCATTTGGGACAACCATTAGGCATCCAAATACTTGGTGAGAGTGGCTAATTTTTAGCCACTCATTTTAGGGTCATAGGTGCACAGTTTGGTTAATTCGGTTTCGGCAGTTTAAAATACCGAATCTCTACAGGTTTCCTTCAAATCAGTAAAACGTTTTGAAAAAAAATATTTTGTGAAAGTTTCTATGTGTCTATTCTAATTTATTCAACTCTAATATTTTTAATTAATATCTAACTAATTTCTAATTAGCCTTTAATTGGCTTTTGATTAAATATCGGATTGATTTCTAATTAATTTTACTGAATTTATAAAACCGAACAAATCAATTAAAACGACAAAATCTTTCAGACGTTACATTACTACCTTCCTAAAAAAATTTTGTCCTCAAATTTTAGTACTTGAGAATAGTTCAGGATACTCTTTCTTTATGTTAAGTCTAGTTCCCAAGTGTAGTCCTTAGCATCTTCTTTTCCCCATGCTACCTTCACTAATTGCATGACTTTGTTTCGAAATTGCCTACTGCTTCTATCTATGATCTGTGCTAGTGATACGCGGAAGGTCAAGTCCTCTTTTAACTATAATTACTCAGGTTCTAGGAAGTGTGTATGGTCAGGTTGATATCTTCTGAGTTGAGAAACATGAAAAACATCGTGAATGTTTGACAGATGTGGAGATAAAATAACTTGATATGCAACGGGTCATCCGATTCGCTTCAAGATTTGGAAGGGATCGATAAAGCGAGGGCTTAGCTTCTTGACCTTTATGGCTCTACTTATCCTTGTTGTTGGCATAACCTTCATAAATACATGGTCCCCTTCTTGAAATTCTAGAGGTTTTCTCCTGGTATTCGCGTAACTCTTCTGACGGCTTTAAGCAGTGAGCATCTTACTTCGAATTTTCTTGATCTGCTCAATGGTTTGTTTGGCTAAATCAGGCCCCAGTAGACTTGATTCTCCTGATTCATACTAACATTGTGAAGATTGGCACTTCCATCCATACAATGCTTTGTAAGGAGCCATACCGATGCTAGCATATAGTAGTTGTTGTATGCAAATTCAGCTAGCGATAAATATCGATTCTAGTTCCCACATTGCTCCATTATGTATGCTCGTAGCATATCCTCTAAGGTTTGAATTGTCCTTTCCATTTGACCATCAGTTTGTTGGTGATATGCAGTGCTTAGACACAACTTAGGATCAAACGCCTTTTGTAAGGCTCCCCAAAATCACGAAGTGAATCTTAGGTCTCGATCAAAGATGATGGTTGAAGGGATTCCATGTAGTCTTATAATCTCTCGAATATACAGTTGCACTAATTTTTCCAAGGGATAATTTGCTCAAATGGGTAGAAAGTGAGCAGATTTGCTAATCTATCCACTATGACCCATATGGCATCATATCCTGCTGGCATTCTTGATAAACCCATTACAAAATCCATGGAGATACTCTCCCACTTCTATTCAGGGATTTCCAGAGGTTGTAGCATCCTAGAGGGTTTTTGATGTTCTGCTTTCACCTTCTAACAGACCAAGTACTTGCTCACGAAGCTCGTCGCATCTAACTTCATGCCTGGCCACCAAAACATTTTCTTGAGGTCTTGATACATTCTAGTAATGTTAGGATGTACGGTAAATTCACCTTTATGTGCTTCTTCCAAGATTCTTCTTTGGAAATCATTTCTCTCAGGTACACACATTCTGTCTTGATGCCGCCATATGCTCTTTTTATCCTGAGCAAAACCCGTTAATTTCCCTGATTGCACGAGATTGATTGTATGCTAAAAACTGGTATCCTGCTGTTGTGCCCACCGAATCTGTTCCTTAAAGCGATTAGTTATCTTGATTTGGTATAATTGAATAGTCTAAGGAGTTATAGAGATTCCCAAATTAAGATCTCGGAAGCTCTTAATGAGCTCTATCTCTTTAATCATCATCCAAGCTACAATCAGAGATTTCCTGCTCAAAGTGCCTGCCACAATATTTGCCTTGCCTAGGTGGTATTTTAATTCAAATTCATAGTCTTTGAGAAGTTCTATCCACCTCTGTTGCCTCATATTTAATTCTTTCTAATCAAAGAGATACTTCAAACTCTTATGATTAGAAAAGACTTCGAACCTTACCCCATAAAGGTGATGTCTCCATATCTTCAAGTTCAATACTACTGTACTAATTCGAGATCATGTGTGGGATAATTCCTTTTATGTTGCTTTAATTGTCGCGAGGCATACACGACCATGTTTCCAGTTTGCATCAACATGCATCCTAATCCTTGCCTGGAAGCATTATAATAGACCTCAAATGGTCCATGACGGTCTGGCAAGGCTAACACCAGAGTCGTGGTTAACCTTCTCTTCAAATCTTGAAAACTCTGCTCGCATGCCAATCTCCATTCAAATGGAACAACACTCTTCCTAGTTAACTTTGTTAATGGCAGAGCTATGTGAGAGAAATCCTTAAAAAGCCGTCTATAATACCTAGCTAAACCCAGAAAACTCCTAACTTCAGTAACTGTGGTCGGCCTTTCCCAATTTAGTACTACTTCTACTTTGCTGTGGTCTATGGAGACTCACCCTTGGGATACTACATGCCCAAGGAACATCACCTCCGCCATCTAGAACTCACACTTAGGCAACTTAGCATAGAGCTTTCTTTCTCTTAAAATCTGCAATACCAGTGTTAAATGCTCAGCATGTTCTTGCTTGATCTTTGAGTAAATGAGTATATTGTCAACAAAAACCACTATGAATTTATCTAAGTATGGTCGGAATATCTGATTCATGTAATCCATGAATACTGCCAGGGTATTTGTTAATCCAAAAGACATCACGGTATACTCGTAGTGCCCATAACGATTTTGAAAGGCTGTCTTAAGGATGTCCTGTTCCAAAACCCGAATTTGATGATTTCTGGACCGCAAGTCAATCTTAGAAAATACAGTTGCTCCTTGCAGTTGATCCATGAGGTCATCGATCCTTGGTACTAGATATTTATTCTTAATCGTCACTTTATTTAGCTGTCTATAATCCACATATAGGCGCATGCCCCCATCTTTTTTTTTATTTTTGACCAATAGAACTAGAGCTCCCCATGGTGATGCACTTGGCCGTATGAATCCTTTCTCCAAAAGTTCTTTAATCTGCCTTTTTAGTTCTGTCAGCTCTAGAAGTGACATCCGATACCGGGCTATAGATATTGGTCTCGTCCCTGGCACCAATTCAATGGTGAACTCAATTTCCCTTTTAGGAGGAAATTCTGGAATATCTTTGAGGAAAACATTGGGATATTCCTTAACAATTGGGCTTTCTTCCAATTTCTGTTCAACCTCCATCACATTAGTTAACAGAAGAATATATCCCTAACTCTCTGACCTACAATAGTTTACTGCTAAAGAGTTTAGATAGAGGTTTGTTGAGGCTTGGGGCTGAGAAGGTGAGACCGAGGAGAATAGCACCGTCTTATCAGAATAATTGAGCAGGACTTGATTGGCAAAAAGCCAATCCATGCCCAAAATTATATCAAGTCTAGATCGAGGGAGGCAAATTAGATTGGCTACAAAGGTCCTACCTTTAATTTGAAGAGGAACATTGATGTAATTTGACTAGTTTTAACAGGTTCATTGGTGGGGGTAGAAACTAATAGATCATAAGGTAATTCGAAAATTGGTAATTGTAAAATAGACACACAGTTATGGGAAATAAGTGAATGTGAGACACCCGAATCATAGAGTACAGTTAAAGTCTCACCGTCCACTTCATAGTTACCTTGAATTAGTCCTTCAGATTTGTTGGCTTCTTCTACATCCATTATGAAGACTTGTCCTTGACGTTGAGGTCTAAAAGTTTGTGGTGGACTCCTGGTTGGACACTCATACATTTTGTGGCCTGGCTTGCCACACCCAATGTAACATCCATCGTTTTTCGCCTAGTTGTTCGGTTTTTATCGAATAATTGAGGTTAATTAAAATCTAACTAAATATTTATTCAGCGTTAATTAACTAGCAAATAATTGAGATTAGATGAGAGAGAATTAGATTAGAAGCATAGAAGATTTCATAGAAACTTTCTTAAACCGATTTACCGATTTAAAGGAAATCAGTAAGATTTCGGTATTTTTAAGCTGTTAGAATCGAATCAATAGAATTATATACCCAAATTCTATTATGTCGAAGCTGAATACTCAGCCATGTAACCATTTATGGGTGGTGCAACAAAGGCCACAAAGAGAGGGAGGTATGACTGAAAATTGGCCACAAAATTTTAGCCAATGACAACACACTTAGCAAACCACTCATTAAATGTTTGAATCAGATTTTTATCTCCTTATTCAAGGCAGATTGTGCCCTCTCCTTCCCCTTCTAGCCTCCTTCATCTCTTCTCCCTTCAATCTACTCCATCAACCTTCAAGTTTTGATAAGATTCCACCCACCTAAACTCCAAAATCTAGCAAGATCACATACAAGGAGGTAGAGATTCAACTTTGTCCTTGTCTTCTTAGTTATGGGTGGCTAGTTGGGGCTTTTATTTTCTCACTTCTTGATGTGCTGTTTGGATATATATGATGATTGTTGGCTAGTTTGCTGGCTATTTTTGTCTTTAAAATTGATTAAGAAGTAAAAAGGGATGAGAATAGGAAGAAGTGAGGGGCAGGGTGATCAAAACCCCACGGCAGTCCGTATGGCGGAGTGTACGGCTTTACCCACAGCCATTTAAATTTGATGAAACTATTTTTATGTGAAATTATATATCTAGGGATTTTCAACCACATAAAGTATAAGGCCATTGGATTATTATTGAGGGAGATACGAATTTTGGAAATTTAACCTAGGTTTTTAAGTTTGATTTTGGACAAATGAGGTTGTTCAAGGCAAAACTTGCCCTATACAACTTGGAATTGGATGAAATAAACTTTGTTAGAAATCTTACATATATAAGAATATCCCATAAAAATTTTAGAGTTAGATACAGTCTCGTTTGCTCCCAATGGTTCAAGGAATCTGCCCTATGTCCAAATTGGACTAAAACAAGCTAGTTCAGGAAAGTCAAATTTTGGACCTTATAACTTGAGCTCTACTGAAGAAAATGAACTGGGACTTATTGCAAATGAAAACTTATCCTATTATCTTTAATATGATATAAATTTCGTATGATTTAACCTAGTTTTCAATTTTTAATGAATTTTTACTTTTGGGTGTGTAATTCTGGCTAGCTATAGGGCAGGCCAAGGTAAAGCCCTAATAGCTTGAGTTATAATTGTCAAAATTAGATGGGACCAAAGAGGTTAAAAAGTAGACACACAACAGTCTAACATACTCAAAATTTGGGTCCAAATGAGTTAAATAGATATTATGGCCTGATTTATAAAAATCAGGTTGAATGAAAGTGCTAAGACATCAACTATGTTATGAATGCAACTGATGATCCTATGAAATTGATGATTAAATTATGAATGAAGTACCAAGATTTCTTTGTAAAATTGGTTGTCTGAGTAATGATACTATTCATGGGAAAGCAGACTCATTCCGTTATGCTACCAAAATCTCGGTAGAGCTTATGCATGGGTTACAAGATATATTTAGATACATGTGCATTTTGTAAGAACTTCATAAATGTTATATTATGATAAAAGTTCCATAGTACATGGGCCAGCCCCGGATTAAAGTTAAGGAGAATAGATCGATGGAAAGGTCGGGGAAATTAAACCTAGCATTCCTATATAGGAGTGAGCTCGATCCTGAAAAGCAAACTGTTATCCAGGAGTTGAATGGCCAAGAACTCTTAGAGGACCAAGTAATGGCAAAGCTTATGATATTAAGTTTAAGAATGAGTTTTTGCATGGTTGCATTGCATAGTCATTATAAGTTGTTTACAGTTTGATTATTGTGTTTACTTGCTATTGTCTGTTTATTTATTCTGCTCATTATTCTATGTTTTATTTAGTAGTTTATTCTATTTCCTTTATTGTCTTAAGTAAAAATTGAACCTTGCCTCGGAATAGATATTTACTTAAACTTATTAAATGTGGATAGTTCAATTTGATGCCATTTTTATATAATTAAATGAAAACTGAGGCAACTGAGAATGAATGTGATGTTAGTTTAATATAATACTCGAATCCTACTGAGAATTTCTTCAAATTCTCACCTCGCTTTGTGTTTTCGCATCATTCTCGGACTCTGGTAATGGACACGACTGCTACCCCATTTATTGAGATCCCTGACATGTAGCTCCACTATGACCCTATGTTTGACTCATTGTACAAAGCTGGTTCCTGCACTTTTGCCTCTATCTTTTTAGTAATAGGAATTTTGCTGTTCATTTATTTCACCCTGCATTCGACCCTGCCGCTTCGTATTTTGTGATCCCATTGCATGCAGCACACCCTGCTCCACCTGTAGCACCCATAGCACTCGTAGCTTCTGCCGGCCTTCCACCAGCGTCATCTCCTCAGGTGGCTCCAGACATTCTGCTCAGTCTTGAGAATGATCCGTCTGAGGTTACCGGCTCACCCTCCTCTTCTTCGAGACCTAGTGCTGACTATTCCCCAGCTAGGCATGGTATGGCCAATGGCTACATGACTGAGTAGGTTCCGGCCGCAGGTTACATTGTACAGTATGGTTCTCTACTGGCAGTGTATAGCATTAGACCATAGACTTAGCCATATGTATATCAGCTAGTTTGAAATGTCCTTCAAGGACCTTGTAGGACTATTTTCACTAACACGGGCCTTATGTCTTTTTGGTACACCGGCCCCATTTATGTATCCTCTTTTGAACTTGTATATAAACTGAAGCGTTGGTTTCTGACATATATATGCATGTATACAGTTGATGATATATTACCTATCTTTATCTTTCTGTTGTGCTTTTTATTAAATTTTGTTATGTTCTGTGATGCTGATCACGTTTATTATATATAGTGCGCTGCTTCTTCTGTTTATATATATGATCTCTACACCCTGAGGTATATTTCGCTATATATATATATATATATATATATATATATATATATATATATATATATATATATATTAGAGGAAAAGAGGATATGATATAATAAATAAATAGTAAATAGAGTACTACCATGGTAACGTAATTCTACTCAATTTCATGTTATGACTTAAGCATAACTTTTTGAAACTTTTAAGTTGAATTATGAAGGTTTTCCAATATTTAATGTGAGGGTCTTAATGTCTTAAAGCTTATTTCTCATTAACCTTTAAAACTTAACCATAACCAGTTTTACTTTTACAATGGGGCAGTAACTTCAAAAATTCACCATAATTTCATCTTTTACTCTTTTGCTTCGAATTTTTGTATGATTATACTTCTCTGAGTCTATCTTTAAACAAAAGAAAACCCCACTCAAAAATTCATTTTGTAACTTGAGATATGCACATTTTATTCTGACTGCTCAGCTTTTAAGTTTATTCTCAGTATAGCGACTTTTAAACATTACTGTGAGCTCCTCACAAGGAATCTGCCAAAACTATTTTATGGGGATGTTCCTCTATGTCTTAGCTTTCTACCAAACTTGGTCCACCTAAAAAATGTTTTGTATAACTTGAGTTATTAAGATTTTATTACATACTGCCTGAACAGAAACACATCCGGGAATAGCACACTTTGAAAATTCATATCTCTCTTGTTTTAAGGCCAAATTTCACGTATTTTATATGAATGAAAAACTCTATGAGTCTATTTTCATTTAAAATTAGTTTTGATCCATTTGGAGTTATATTGAAAGAGTTATTGATCGTGCCACATAGACTGCCAGAATTTTCCAATTTCCACGGTTTTGGTTTCAAGGAGTTTTCTTGTAAGAACATTTAGTCTTTTCTTCAAGTGATCACTTTTCCCTTCTAAACCACTTTTAATCTTTGAGATATTGATATTAACTCAATGTTTTAACTTCTAAAAATTTAGTTGAATAACAATAAATATTCCAACCGAAAATTTCATGCCGAAGAGAAGGACACAACACATGACAACTCATCATACCAACAAGCATGGCCATGAGGCCTTGGAAACAAGTCCTAGAACCACCTAGATATGGAGAGCTTAAGAGTTCAAGCGCTTGAAGAACACATAAAAGAGGAAGGTTAGAGTTACTACCAAATGAGTTTCTTGAGGAGTAGAAAGAGTTGATGGGTTGGGGATGACCTTCCTCCTCCTTGAGCTTGATAATGGGGCCAAGTGAGTGTTTGTTTGCCTCTACCAAAGACCAAAGAATGTGATCCTTGATAAGTTATGAGGGTGGTGATAGAAGATGAGGGTGATGGTGGTGGAAAATTGACAAGAACAAGAAGGAAAGTAGGAAGAACAATGAGAGGTGGAGAGAAGTGAGAGCTTTTGTGTCTAAGAGATAGAGTGGAAGTTTGCAAAATGAGAGAGTAAATGAGGGGGCTGATTGGTGTCTCACATCAAGGCCAAGGAGTAGGCGAGTTTAACTTCTTTTTCAAGCAAGCAAGCAAGCTAAGGACCTTGGGGTAAAAGGGTGAGTTGTGTTTCCTTTGAGTCTTGGCATTTGGGTAAAGACCATTTAGTGTTTTCTCAAGTGGTTAAAGGCATGACCACTCTTGGGATTGGCTTGGGTGAATATGATCACTCCAAGTGGCATAATCCTAAGGAAGGAAGGTACTTCTCTTGTCTAGATTAAAGAGATGCTACTAACATAGACCCTTGATCTAAGAGTGCATGATGAGAAGGCAAATAAATGGTTGGATTTTGCTCTTATCCTTGGCCAAAATTTGGTGCATCAATTAGGAGAAATTTTTTAAAATCTTCAAATCTATTAGAATTACCTAAGTTGTTAATTCAATTTAATTAGTTAAATTGCTCTCTAAACGATTTCGGTTAATTACACTTTTAAAACGTTTTCCTCTAAAAGAATTGATCTTATGAATTATTTAATTAGGGTATAAGAATTTATCTATCTCAATTGGTAAGGTGGAACAATTGTCTTGCACTTAATTAATAGGATTGGATTACCTTAATTATATTTCTAAGTTACGAAGTAATGAGCTTCGAATAACTAGGTTTTAATTAAAACATTTAGTACGTTATGATTAATCATTGACTTGACTCAATTTACTAAGCTTTTGCTTATCGAGATTAGCCGATTAGTCCTCAGTTAATCGCTAACCTCTCTAATTAGCCAGGATCACTGAGCTAATTAGCTTAGACAAAATTTGGGGATGTTACACAAGACAATTGTTCTACCTTACCAATTAAGATAGATTAATTCTTATACCTTAATTACATAATTCATAAGAGCAATTCTTTTAGAGAGAAATGTCTTAAAAGTGTAATTAACCGAAATCGGTTAAAGAGCAATTTAACTAATCAAATTGATTAACAAATTAGGTAATTCTAATAGCTTTGAAGATTTAAAAAATTTCTCCTAACTGAGGCACCAAATTTTGGCCAAGGACAAGAGCAAAACCCAACCATCCATTTGCTTTCTCATCATGCACTCTTAGAGCAAGAGTCCATGTTAGTAGTATCTCTCTAGTCAAGACAAGAGAGGTACCTTCCTCCCTTAGGATTATGCCACTTGGAGTGATCTCATTCAATCAAGCCAATCCCAAGAGGGGTCCTTACTTTTGTCCACTTGAGAAAACACAAAATATTCCATAGCATGCATCAAGACTCAAGGAAAACACAACCCACCCTTTTACCCCAAGGTTCCTAGCTTTCTTACTTGAAAAGGAAGTTAAACTTGTCACAACATGCCCAGAGGGCGTCACGATGAGAGGCAACAAGAGATATTGAAAAAAATAATTCAACGGAGTCACCACCAATTTTTATTTATGGAAAAAATCGGAAAAACCTTTTAAATTTGTAAAACCGATCTTTTTGAAGATATTGGATTCGGGAGTTTATTTATGCATAGAGAAGAATGAAAATTTGATTCTATTGCACCCCTAATACATCTATTTTATAACGGTTACCCTAGAGCTTATTATGCAAATTAATTGGTAACTATAATAATATTTATTTTTCCCCTTTTAAAATATAAGAAAAAATGGAAGAAATTATTGACAAAAGGAAAGAAACATAATTAATGTGATAACTATTTACAAAATGAGAGAAAAGAAAAAGTGATGTGATAACTATTCCCAAAAAAACAAGATTAATATACAATTATTCACAAAAGAAAAGGAAAGTGAAATTAATGTTATGATTATTTTTTTAAAAAAATAGAGATTGATATAACAATTATTTACAAATGAAAAAGGAAGAGAAATTAATGTTACAATTATTTAAGGAATTAAAATTGAACCAAATTTAAGAAATTTTAATTTTTAATTTGACAGAGATTATCTGCTCCTACGTATCCTCTGGTACAATGAGAAATTCAAAATCACGTAGTTCTTATAGAAAATAATTGTGTGTTGAGTTAATTTTATTAAAAAATGATTTTAAAAGAATAACAAATACAATCTCGCATAGAGTTTAGGATAGCATGAGCCATATAATAAACCCTTACAATTCAGACAATGAGGATGGAGAAACCATACATCAATGTTGTAGATTGTTGCATAGATTTGAAAAAACATATATTTTTTTTTTTTGTTTTTTTGCTTTACACATAAAAAAAAACAAAGGACCAAATCATACAAAAATTCCCCACATAAAATTGGCCTATCCCATACAACCATCCTTAATAATAATGGGCCATCTGCCCAATACAAAAAAAAAAAAAATAGAAAAAGAAGTAAATAAAAATTGATTAAAAAAAACAAAAAAATGGAAGAAGCAGAAATAAAAGAGAATGAAATAAGCAGAAGAGGAAAGAAATGATGGGGGGAAGATGGAAAGGGGAAACGGGTGTAGGGATTCCACGGCGGCGGGCTTCATGGCTTGGTTTGTTCGCCGGTGACCGAGGTAGCGAGCAGTCTCGACTGCACGCGGTGATGATGGTGCGAATGAGGAACGGTGAGGCGGCGAAGCTCGGCGAAGATGTTGGCGTCCCTGTGGCTGTGATGATGTCTTGCGAGAGACCCAACTTCTAGGACGGTGATGGTGGGCTCGACGGCAACGCTGGGTCGCTGGTTGCTGCGGCATGGGTATATCTGGTTTGGCTTGAGCCTGTGCTGGTTCTGATTTCGTTTTTGTTTTTGTTTTTGTTTTTTTTTTTGGGTGGAAGAGATTGGATTGATGATGGTGGTTTATGTTTTTTCTTTGGTTTTTTTTGTTTGGGTGTTGAGTTTCTTTGTCTTTCTTTCTGCTTTGTGGTTTGACGGGGATTGAGGTGCTGGAAATGGTTATGGGTTTGGAGAGGAAGATGATGAATTAATGGGGCAAGGTTTATTTGGCCATGTATCGGGATAATGATGCTAAAGTTTTTTTTTTTTTCCTTTATTATGCATGAAGCGAATGTGTAATGTGAAGGGTGAGGTATGTGTATGTGCGTGCAATGCGATGATTCATAATTCAAGTAGTTGGAATTTACCTCTTGAATGCCAGAGGAGTTGTATTCGCACTTCTGCCTCCATTGCACACACTCAAGATTTCGTTTTTCAGTCCTTGTTGATGTCATTCCCTTTTTGCACACAATCACAAGTTTTGCTCTTATTTTCTACTGTCGTTCCCTTTCAACGAAAAAACCCCCTCCTCTGATTAGCCTACTCTATTTATATATGTTGGAGAGATTAATTACTTAAACCTAATTGATTCTAATCGAAATTTTGCTTTAATGGTAATTGGCAAATTTGATCTGATTTGGATCTAAACACCAAAATTAAGAGATTTGACTAGATTTTATTCTCATTTATTCTGATTTGATTTCTTCTCCTTTTATTTTTATTTTTTGGGTTAAAACACTTTATAATTGGGTTATTCTCTTATTACAAAAAGCAAAATGGGCTAACTTTTTCTTTTACTTCTTCCGTCTTTCGTTTTCTTCTTTTTTTGTTTTTTCATTTTTTTTTGTTTTTTTATTTTTTTATTTTTTTGTCTTGGACAAAATATGTTGTTCATAGTTGCCCCTCTTTACTTGTTCCTTATTAGAAAATATAAAACCATAGTTTTAATACTTTTGTGGTGAGGAACTAGTAAAGATATGAACATAGATTTTTGTCCAAGTAAGAAAAATGATGAAATGGGACCTTGCAAATGAGAAGGAATGCGGTCTTACTACCTGGCAAATGAGATGAAATGCAGCCTTACGGCCTTGCGAATGAGATGAAATGTAGCCTTAAGGCCTTACGAATGGAATGCAACCTTGTGGCCTTGCGAATGAAATGAAATGCAGCCTTACGGCCTTGCAAATGAAAATGCAGCCTTACGGCCTTGCGAATGAGACAAAATGCAACCTTACGGCATTGCGAATAAGATGAAATGTAGCCTTGTGGCCTTGCGAATGAAATGAAATGTAGTCTTACTGCCTTACGAATGAAATGAAATATAGCCTTATGGCCTTGCAAATGGGATGGAATGTAGCCTTGTG
This sequence comes from Pterocarpus santalinus, assembly GCA_031439595.1. NCBI lineage: Eukaryota > Viridiplantae > Streptophyta > Magnoliopsida > Fabales > Fabaceae > Pterocarpus > Pterocarpus santalinus. Next base: position 35,218,924 of record CM062529.1, on the reverse strand, counting down.
GCCTTGCGAATGAAATGAAATGCAGCCTGTGGCCTTGCGAATAAGATGAAATGTAGCCTTACGGTCTTGTGAATGAAATGAAATGCAGCCTTGTGGCCTTGCGAGTGAGATGAAATGTAGCCTTACAGCCTTGCAAATGAGATGAAATGCAGCCTTACGGCCTTGCAAATGAAATAAAATGCAGTCTTACAGCCTTGCAAATGAAAATATAGCCTTATGAATTTGGAAAGATGAATGTCAAGGATTTATAGCACAAAAGAAAGAATTGCCCTGATTCAAGAATGTAATCCTTTGACATGTGCCGATATTTGCCTTCATTCATTGATTCTTTCTCTTGTCTTCTATCTTAAATTGCCCCAATTTAATGTCATCTCTGGCCCCTCGCCCTTTGCTTGGATTTTGAGCTGATATCTTATTGCTTAGGTCGCCCTTTCGGGTTTTCAACTTAGCAGATATTTTGCTGCTCTAACTTTTGCCTAGATCGCCCTTTCGGGTTTTCAATCTAACAAGCCTCTCCCCCTTTTTCTCTTTTTTTTTTTTTGGTGCTCTAGCTTTTGCCTAGACTGCCCCTTTAGGTTTTCAATTTAGTGAGCTCTTTTTCTTTTTTTTTGCCTAGATCGCCCTTTCATGTTTTCAATCTAGCAAGCTTTTCTTTATGTGAAATACTTCTTTACAGCATCTGAGTTGATTGGCTTAGGAAGCACTTGTCCTTCCATGTCAGTTAAGATCAATACTCCCCCAGAGAATACATCTTTAATAATATATGGACCTTCATATGTGGGTGCCCATTTGCCTCTATACTCTTCCTGATTTGGCAATATCCTTTTTAAAACAAAATCATCTGGCTGGAATGTTCATGGACGAACGTTCTTATTGAATGCCCTAGCCATCCTCTTTTGATACAATTGCCCATGATAGATTGCGTCCAATCGCTTTTCATCAACCATATTCAATTGCTCATATCTCATTTTGATCCACTCATCTTCTTCTAGTTTAGCTTCCACCAAAACGCTTAAGGACAGGATCTCTACCTCTATTGGTGTCACCACTTCCATCCCATACACTAATGAGTATAGGGTTGCCCCAGTCGAGAATCTGACTGAAGTGCGATATGCATGTAACACATATGGTAGCATGTCACTCCAATCTTTATATATGACCACCATTTTCCCCAGGATTTTCTTGATATTTTTGTTCGCTGCTTCGACTGCCCCATTCATCTTTGACCGATAAGGAGTTGAATTGTGGTGCTTGATCTTGAATTGTTCGCACAGTCTACACACTTCTACACTATTGAAATTGGAGGCATTATCTGTAATAATCCTCTCTGGTAACCCATACCTACAAATGATGTTATTTTTTAGGAACTTCACTACCACCTTTTGTGTCAAACTGGCATATGAGGCAGCTTTTACCCATTTAGTGAAGTAGTCAATAGCCACTAAGATGAATCGATGCCTATTAGAGGCCTTAGGGTTAATTGGGCCAATAACATCGATACCCCACATTCCAAATGGCCACGGTGACGTAAGGTTGTGTAATGGGACGGGAGGTGAATTAATGTGATCAGCATAGATTTGGCATTTGTGGCATCTTTTGACAAACTCAACACAATCTTTTTCAATTGTAAGCCAATAGTACTCGTGCCTTAAAATTTGTCGGGATAATGTGTGCCCATTAGCATGGGTCCCACAAATACCCTCATGGACTTTTGATATAACAGTGTGAGCTTCTGTTGCATTAACGCACCTTAGCAAGACCCCATCATAGTTCCTTTTGTATAGTACGCCACCAATGAGGAAGAATGACATTGATAGCCAATGGAGCGTTCTTCTATCATTCTCATTTGCCCCAGTTGGGTACTCCCTCTCCTTAATGAATTTTTTGATGTCATGGAACCATGGTTGAGCATTGGGTTCTTCTTCAATGTTTAAGCATTATGCTGGTTCTCTTCTAACAGCGACCTGTAAAGGCTAAACCTCCACCTCTAAATTGAGTTTGGTCATGATGGCCAAAGTGGCGAGTGCATCTACAAAATGATTTTTATCACACATCAAATAGTTGAAGGTGATTTCTTTGAATTCCCTTGTTAGACTAATCAAATGTTTGTAATATGACATTAGTCTATGTTCCTTGACTTGCCAATCCCCATTGACTTGATAAATGATGAGCACCGAGTCACAGTAGATATCTAGGTATCTTACACCAAGAGATATTGCTGCCTTTAGGCCGGTTATACAAGCTTCATATTTGGCCATGTTGTTAGTGCAGTCGAATGCCAATTTAATAGCAATTAGGAATTGTTTATTGCTAGGCGCCAGTAGAATTGCGCCAACCCCATTCCCATGGATGTTAATTGCACCATCAAAGTACATTTTCCACATCGGGTCTTTCCCTTCATCATTTTCGCTCTCATCTTCCATGACTGCCAAGATATCTTCATCCGGAAATTCAACCTTCATTAACTAATATTCTTCGAGTCGATTCTCGGCCAAGTGATCAGCTATAACGCTCCCTTTCACTGATTTTCTAGTTACATACTTAATGTCAAATTCTGCAAGAGCCACTTGCCATTTAGACATTCTCATGGAAATATGTGGAATTTCAAATATGTATTTTAAAGGATCCATTCGGGATATTAGCCAGGTCGTGTAGTACAACATGTATTGTGGCAATCTTCTTATGGTCCATACAAGTGCACAACAAGTCTTCTGAATAGCCATATACCGAGAATCACAATTATTGAATTTCTTGCTGAAATAATAAATGGCTCTCTCTTTCCTGCCAGTTTCAAGATGTTGACCTAACACAGCACCCATGGACCCATGCAATACTGTGAGGTACAAGATGAGTGGTCACCCTAATGTTGGTGGGACCAAAAGGGGACGATTTATCAGGTACTTCTGGATTTTGTCAAAGGCTTCTTGACATCTATTATCCCACTTGCTGGAGTTATCTTTCCTCAACAACTTGAAGATTGGTTCGCATGTATGGGTCAAGTTAGAGATGGACCTTGCTATGTAGTTCAAGCATCCTAAGAAATTGTGAACTTCCTTTTCCGTCTTGGGTGTTGGTATGTCTTGGATGGCTTTGACTTTATCAGGGTCCGCTTCGATGCCCTTCTTCCTAACAATGAATCCTAATAACTTGCTTGAGGATGCCCCCAAAAGTGCATTTTGCCGGATTTAATCTCAGCTTGTAAATTCTCAACCTTTTGAATAATTTTCTGAGCATGGCAACATGACTCTCTCCCTCTTGTGACTTGCCTACCATGTCGTGAACATAGACCTCTAGTTCTTTATGGATCATATCATGGAAAAGCATAACCATGGCTTGCTAATAGGTGGCTCCAGCGTTCTTCAATCCAAAAGGCATCACTCTGTAACAAAACACTCCCCATTGAGTAATGAAAGATATTTTTTCTTTATCCTCATCTGCCATAAGGATCTGATTATAGCCTGAATATCCATCCATAAAGGAGAACCGATGGCTTTTGGCAGTATTGTCAACCAGAACATCTATGTGAGGCAGTGGGAAGTTGTCTTTTGGGCTGGCTTTATTCAGGTCTTGATAATCCATGAACATTTTAACCTTTCCATCTTTTTTGGGCATAGGTACTATATTTGCTATCCAATTTGGATAGAGTGGCACCTCTAAGAAGCCAGTATCAAGTTGCTTTGTAATTTCATCTTTGATCTTAAGTGACATTTCAGGGCTCATCCTTCGCAACCTTTGTTGCTTAGGTTCTACCCCCTCCAGTAATGGGATTTTGTGGGCCACTATGTTTGTGTCCAAGCCAGGCATATCTTTATCCGACCAAGCAAAAATGTCCATGTACTCTTTGAACAATGCAATCATCTCTTCTTTTTTCAGGTTATCAACTATTTTCAGTTCTTTCTTTTCCTCGTCAGTTCCCAGGTTTATTATTTCAACAACCTCATCATGTGAATTTATCCCTTTTTCTAATGAATCTATCATTTTGGCAAATTGCTGGCACAGGTCAAGATCTTCGTCTTGTTCATCCTCATTCAAGTCCGTTGTAACACATGTAACACCTTACTAGACAAAGTACTATGCTTAAGTCATAATAAATTATCCGATAAGTGATTACGTGTAATACTGGTTTAATCCTATTTTCTGTAATTGTATTAATTACCCGCGTAAGAATACTTAATTTGCTTAACAAAACTTCTTGCGTGACGGCGGAATAAAAACTAGTTAATCGGTATACTGTAAATAACGTAACATAAATAAAAACACGATAAGAACAGAATAATTGCAAACGGCATCATAAACATGTACATAGATATCTGATTTTAAAGTTTGTCAAAAAAAATACAAGGTGACAAAATGAGGCCGCTAATACAAAATGAAACGGCCAGTTTCTATAAACAGCACCCCAAGTGGTCCCCATGGGACATTTCATGAGCATCTCCTAATATCTATCCATCTAGCCATGACCCATACTACCAAAAGAGGGCCATTCTATACATCTACTACCACTATGGTAAGCCCACTATCTAAGCAGAATCCGAAGAAAGAAACCCATTTGCCATAGGTGCATCTGCAGGAGGGTGGCCCGTGCTAGGAGCAGAGGATGAGGAGGAACTCGCTGCCTCCGATGGGTCCTCCTCTGATGTCGAGGCGGAAAGCATCGAATGTGGTGGCAAAGTAGGAGGAGCCATAGGAGTGGGGGCTAATGCTGGTGCTGTTGCTAGAGGCGGTGGAAATAGATGGGCCATATGAAGTGGAATAGCAATATATGGGACAATGGGGTCAAACAGTGGGTGCATCAGTGGTACGACGAAGTCTCTCTGGAAGAAGAAATACAAACGAAACTGGCACCTGCCAGAGATATATACAGAGTCTAGAAATGGGTCGAGATGTATGTGAAGCTCGGGGAACTCAATGAAGAGGACTCCTGTCGCGGCGTGCTCCATAGTCTGAGAATGACATGGTAATATACATTAGGGTGAGAAATAGAAATTTCTCAGTAGGAATTCCTAGTTCTATACATGTGTCATCGCTGTCATTCCCAGTGTTTCGATCGTGCAATAATTTCCAAATAGTACGGTAAAATGATAATATTTAACTTAAATGCTTGTTTGTGAAGCATACACCGAAACAAATACAGTTTTAGTTAACAGATACACTGATATAATCAAATAGTAATCATGGTGGAACAACAGCATGTTAAGAATAATAAACAGAGATCTAGAACAATCAATGGAAAGGTATTACATTGTACATATGCATGTGCAATGAGAAGATGCATCTTATTCTTGGAGGCTTTCGCCTATTAGAACTTATTTCCATCCTTGGTCCCCTGGGAGTCATTGGCCATATACTCCTGGGTAATAGTTTGCTTTTCAGGACCGAGCTCGTTCCTATACAAGATGGCCGGGTTTACTTTCCCCGACCTTCCCACTGATCTATTCCCCTTAATTTATTCCGGGGCTGGCTTAAGTGATGTGGAATTCTTTATAATATCATGAAATGAATGCACATCTAGCTTGTCTCTTTACATATGATGTACTCAAGTTGTCATAAATTTCATAACATATGAACTTCTTACCGAAATTTCGGCAGTATAACGGATCGAGTCCGCTTCTCCATGAAATTATATAGACAACCAGTACATTTATACAACTTAAAATTTTAGTATAGAGCAGCAATTATACATGTACATTCATAATATCAATCAACAATTTCAATTTAAACACCAAGACAGTTTCAGTTTAACCCCCTCTGTTCTGCCCAAATTTGGTGTGCTTCATTTCATTCAATTCAACTCATTTAAATCTAATTTTTGGATATGTCATAGCCTCATATGTCTAGATTCTAGCCCTTTTGGTCCCATCTCATTTTGATGTGCATAACTCTAGATATAGACAATTTACCTCAGACTGCCCTGTTCTCAGCCAAAATTGGGTCCTTATAAGTAAAAATTCATTAAAAATAGAAAACTTGGTGAATTTATAAGAAATTTATATCAAATTAAAGCTATCAGAATAAGCTTTTAAATGAACTAAGTTTTATGTCATTTGCATAAGTATATTTTGACTTATGCATCTCAAAACTTGGCCTTACTAAACTATGCTGGTTCAACCTGGTTTAGACTTAAGCCAACTTCCTTGGTGCACTGGGAGCAAACGGCTAGGATTTTAGTTCTGAAATTTTTATGGATATTACATGTTAGCTTTCAAAAAAACTGGGGTTCACTCAATTTGAAGTTGTATAGGGTGAGTTATACCCTTCTCAACTCCTACTGCCTGGATAGGAATCCAGATTTCTAGGGTAAACTTCAAAAATTCGTAACTAATTCTATACTAATCCAATGGCCTTATATGATATATGTATGGAAATCCCTAGATGTCTAGTTTTATATAAAAATGGTTTTATCCAATTTAAAAGGCTGTAGGAGGAGTCGTACACTCCGCCGTACGGACCGCCGAGGGAAAAACCCTAACAGCTTCTAGATTTGTCTTCCTTCTTCAAGCTATTTGCCCTCAAATCCAATTTTAATCACAACACACATGCAAAACCAATCATAAAACATCATCATCACTCTATAAAACATCCAAATCTTAGATTAAGCATGCTCCTCATACAGCCACAAATAAGAGAAAATAAGAGAAGAAATAGGATTTCCTACCTTGTCTTATGAAATTTGTGTTGATTTTGTGCCTTTGATGGTGGTGACTTGGGATGAGCCTTGAAGAAGAGGTGGAAATGGAGTGGAGATGAGAGTGAAGAGAAGAGAAAGAGAAGGGCTTCAGCACTAGAAAGGGCTGGCTGGCTGGTCAAAATTTTGGATGGGAAAAAGAGAGAAAAAGGTGAGATAATTAAATGTTGAATGCATGTGATTGGTGGATGTAACTTCTTCATGGAATTTGATTTAGCTTCCACCATCAAGGGCTGCCTTAGGCACCACTTGGGTGGGTTGTTTGGCTAAATCTTAGTCGTTCATTCTAGGACACTCATAGAAAATTTTACTGGTCCGGTTCCGACAGTTTGAAATATCGAAATCTTACCGATTTCCCTTAAATCGGTAAATTGGCTTGAAAATTTTCTGTGGGGTTTTCTATGCTCCTAATCTAATTCCATCAAGCTTAATCCATCTAAATCACACTTGATTGGCTTTAAGTAAATGTTTAATCATGTTTTGATTAAACTCACTTATCTGATAAAACCGAACAATTCAGTTGTTAACAATAAAATTTTTCGGATGTTACAACACAAGAATCAATTAATAGTTTATCACAATCATCCACGTAGGAAGGAGTTCCTGAAAAGGAAGAATCCCTGGAATTGAGATGAGACTAGGAATGAATAAATTTGAAAGAGTACATCTTGATTGGAAAGAGAGGAAAGAAAAGGAGATAAGAGAGGGGAAAACCATGCATAATTATTCCATTATTTGATAAAATTTGAAATACAAAACGAAGAGATAAAAGCATCCATTACTCAAAGTACAACAAATCATTTAAAGGTTCAGATTCCCAGTTGTTCAATTTTTCTGCCTTATAGCTTGGGTGGATAAGCAATGAAGCTTCTCTGGCATTTCTCAAGGTGTTAACTATTTCACTCGGTTCTAGTACCATAACTTCTGTAGCCATAGGAAATCTTTCCTTGATATGCGGAATCTTCTTTGCATCAAACCGGGGCGATTGCTCTTCCTCCCCTACTTTGTATCCTAGGCCAAGCTTTCATGGGTTATCGGGTAACACAATAGGGTATTTGATTCCCTGTAGTTGACTTCCCAGTCCTTTTCCTTGTTGAAATCCACTTTTGAGCATCATCTGAGCAACAACTTGATTCCCACTACTCGTCTGTTCCTTTGGCTCTGCTATATCTAGGTTTTGAAAAGAGACTTTGAAGGAGCCTTCAACACAATCAATGTAAGGGATGGTGACTATTTTGGACATCAATAACTCCTTCTCCCCTTTAATCATGATCAACTTCCCTTTGGACACAAATTTCACCCTTTGATAGAGGGTACATGGAACGGCTCTAGCTTCATGAATCCATGGCCTTCCTAATAACATAGTGTATCCCAGCTCAATATCCATTATTTGGAATTCTGTCAAAAAAAGTGGTCGGTCCTATTTCCAACTGTAAACTAACATTTCCCATGATTTCCCTTTGGATGCCGTCGAACGCTCTTACAATTGTACCACTTGGCTCTATTGTAGCCGGATCAACAGGCAATTATTGTAAGGTGGAATAGGGAAGCACATTAAAAGTCGATCCCCCATCTATCAGCACCTTCACAATGACATAGCCTTGGCACTTCAGAGTGATGTGCAGAGCCTTTGGGCGACCTGATGCAGTGTTAGGACTTATCTCGTTCTCGGTAAAAGTTATCGATTTCCTGACTTTGATTGCACCTACAATTCCCTCAATCTTTTCAGGAGTTATGTCTTTGTTCACATAAGACTGATCCAACACTCTCTTAAGAGCATCACGATGAGCTTCAGAACTCATAATTAGCAAGAACAAAGAAATTTTTACAGGCATCTTCTTTAACTGTTCCACCACATCATACTCACTCTGCTTCATGATCTTCAAGAACTCTTCTCCTTCATCCTCTTAGCTCTTTTTCTTGTGGTTTTTAGATAGTTTTATTGTTCCAGGCACCCTTTGGAGCTTCTTAGGAGTATAACACCTGCCACTTCGAGTTACCCCTCCTATTCCCACAATGTTTGTTACTGATTTGGTCACTTTAAGGTCGAGGCCTGTTCCAGTGTCATCTTTCACAATAGCTCCATGTTTCTTAGGGAGAGCAGGATCGGTGTGATGGGATTGCCTTGACACTTGGAAGATAGGCCGTGACTCTCGAATAGGAATTATTGACTCAATCTTTGCAGGGCTGTGACTTGCTCCAATATTTGATTCCACCATTGTCTCATATCTCCATGGGACCGTATGATCACTTTGCTAAGGGAACGGCTTGGGTACCTTGAAAACGAGTGCTGGCCTTCGAGGAGAGACCTTAAAGACGGGAGGTGTTGGGTGAATCATGTTAACACTCTGCTCCTTAATGGTCTTGGGTACCACAAGTGTAACATCCCCAATTTTTGTCTAAGCTAATTAGCTTAGTGATCCTGGCTAATTAGAGAGATTAATGATTAACTGAGGACTAATCGGCTAATCTCGATGAGCAAGAGCTTAGTAAATTGAGTCAAGTCAATAATTGAATTATAATGTACTAAATATTTGAGTTAAAACCTAATTATTCGAACCTCATTAATTCATTACTTAGAAATATAATTAAGTTAATCCAACCTTATTAAGTACAAGACAATTGTTCTACCATAATCGATTGAGATAGATTAATTCTTACACCTTAATTACATAATTCATAAGAGCAATTTAATTAATCAAATTGAATTAACAACTTAGGTAATTCTAATAGTTTTGAAGATTTAAAAATTTCTCCTAATTGATGCAACAAATCTTGGCCAAGGACAAGAGCAAAATCCAACCATCCATTTGCCTTCTCATCATACACCATTAGATTAAGAGTCTTGGTTAGTAGCATCTCTTTAGTCAAGACAAGAAATGTACTCTTTTCCATCAAGATGGTGACACTTGGAGTGATCCTAGCCATCCAAGCCAAATCCTAAGAGAGCTCATGTCTTTAACCACTTGAGAAAACACTAAATAGTCTTTACCCAAACACTAAGACTCAAGAGAAACACAACTCATCCTTTTACCCTATGGTTCCTAGCCTCCTTGCTTGCAAAAAAAGCAAAATCACATCACTCTTTTCCCTCCCCTTTTGCGCCAATCAGCCCACATCTCTCCCCCCTCATTTCATTTTTTCACTTCCTCTCTCAAGACCCACACAAGGCTCTCTCCTCTCTCCAAGTCTCATACTCTCTTCTTCTTCCAAGCTTCATTGTTTTTCTTCCAACCTTCTTACTACTTCCTACCTCATCTCCATCACCACACTCACAATCCCTTCAAGGACTACCATTTTTGGTCCTTGGAGAAACAAGGCCACTCATACACAAGCCCCATTTTCAAGCTTACAAGAAGGAAGGCTCACTTCAACCATCACCTCATCCCAAATCCTTCAAGAAAACTCTTTTTGGTAGTGACTCTAACCCCTTTCTCTTCTATGTTTTTCAAGCTCTAGAACTCCTAAGCTCTCCATAGCTAAGTGGTTTTAGGACTTGCTTTAAAGGCCTCATGGCTATGCTCTTGTTATAAGTTGTTTGTGATTTTTGCTCTTTTCTTGGCAAATGTCTTTGGTTGTGCATTTTGTTTTATGTTGAACCCAACTTTTTAGAACTCAAAATATTGATTTTCACCAAGATCTCAAAGTATAAAAGTGGTTTGGAAATATAAAATGGTCACTTGAAGAAAAGACTTAAGGTTTTTACAAGAAAGCTCATTGAAACTAAAACCGTGGAAACTGGAAAATTCTAGCAGTCTGTATGGCGTGACTAATAACTCTTTCAATATAGATCTAAATAGAACGAAACTAATTTTCTGTGAAAGTAGACTCAAAGAGCTTTCCAAGCATATAAAATATGTGAGATTTGGCCTTAAAACGAGGGAGATATGAATTTTCAAAGTTTGCTGTTCCTGGAAGGGTTTCTGTCCGGGCAGTAGGAAATAAAACGTGCATAAATCGAGTTATACAGAACATTTTTTAGTGGGACCAAGTTTGTTAGAAAGCTAAGACATAGAGGAATATCCCCATAAAAACAGTTTTGGCAGATTCATTGTGAGGAGTCCACAGTAAGGTTTAAAAGTCACTGACCCGAGATGAACTTTCAATTTTGAACAGTCAGAATAAAATGTGCATAACTCAAGCTACAAAATGAATTTTTGAGTGGGGTTTATTTTGTTTAAAAATAGACTCAGAGAAGTATAACCATACCAAAATTCGAAATAAAAGAATAAAAGGTGAAATTATGGTGAATTTTTGAAATTACTGCCCCACTGTAAAAGTAAAACTAGTTATGGTAAAAATTTAAAGGTTAATAAGAAATAAGCTTTAAGACATTAAGTCCCCTAAATTAAGTATTGGATAATGAAAGTGACATATATCTTCTGATTGGTGGATTTTCTTTCTTGGGTTAATTTTGGTTAACTTGCCCATTTTAAAGGCTTGTTGGCGCTACTTGGGGAAGTGAGTGGCCAAATCTAAGCCATCCAAATTAGGGTTCTCACAGTATAATTTCTACTAATCTAGTTCATGCATTATACAACACCAAAAGCTTAACCGATATCTTGTTACTTAGCAAAATGCCACTAGTAGTTGTCATAAATTCCTATATATCAAACTCAAAATATTCTAACATTAACCCTAATATTTCATTTATAATTACTTTGTTTTCCCTAACGAGATAAAGTAGATTAGAAATTTGCGCAATTTAAATGTTACACGTTTTTAGGATGTTACACATGGGGATTCCTACCATGATTGATAAGACGTTTCACAAAGTATAAGAAAGCCCTTGGTAACATATAGGGTGTGGATGTGATGATGTTCTTATGTATGTCATGTAGGATGATTGTTTGGTTTTTGGCTTATGAATGGATGATTATCGGTACTTGATATAATGTTTTGTAATGAATATGATGGATTGTTGGTTGAATTCTCATGCTTGGCAATTTTGGGAATGTTCCAATATAGCTGTTATGCTACTGAATTTTTGTCAAAATAGTGGACTTAGACATATCCATGGCATGCCTACTTGTGTTTTTTCTTCGAGCATAATGCATATGAAAATGTAATATGTAATATAAGAAATGAAATAATTGGACATGATATTTCAAAAGAGAAGGTGATTCACAAAGACAAGATAAGCAGGTGTGATTTTTCAAAAGAAAAAGTGGCCTATTAAGAGACTCCTTTACTTTGGAGGTACAGGGCCCAGAACTCTCTTATTTAGAAGAACTTTTGTCAGCTTAGTCTGATTTTAGATAGGAACTATGTGACAACGGTCATGAATGAGCTCATGTCAAATAACAGTCTATCCAAGGGAACGTAAAGAAAGAATGTTAAGCATGTGCTAATTATGGAAGTTAAGGAAAGTCAAAGTCAATAAGTTAAATGAAAGTGCATGCATCTTTATTCACTTATATTCATGATTATGAATGTTTATTCCACAATTTCATTTGTATGTTTCTATATTATGACCTTGTGTCAACATATGTTATGTTTGTAAGATTAAGAGTGAAAGAAACCCGCTTCGAAAACTTATGTTTTCAAAACCCTTAAAATTGAATCCATGAATGTTCACTTTTTTATAATTAAACCCGAAGTGACTCAAACAATGACGATAACATGATTTATGGTTTAGCCAGAATCCTACTAATAAATCTTGTATTTCTCACTGCCATGTTTCCATGTTGTCTTCGAATGGAGTTGATGGTATCTATGGCAGCGCTTCTGGTGGTACCTAACGGGATGTAAGGAGGAGATTATCATGTTATGACACCTAGCTAAGGACAATCGAGATGGTAGCAAAGTATTTTTATTTTCTTAAGAGCCCTAGTTGGGCAGTTTATGTATAATTAAGAGCATATTGGAAGTCTTGCTACTTAATTTGACCTATTGCATATATGACAATTGTTAAGTGCGATTATGATTCTTGATTTATCTATGATTTCATTATTATCTTAAACTATTGTGTTATGCTATTTCAAATTTGTCATACGTCTTTTTAGTAACTTAGCAATACGAGGAACAATGTCCATATATATATGAGTAAGTAAGCGCTTAAAGGCTTAACTTTCAAGCATAAAGGTTTTACAAAAAAAAAAAAAATTACATGCTATTTTCATATATTACACTAATTTCAATTATACAAACTTCCGCTAGTTAAGGGTAATAACTAGTAATGCTATAAAATGACTTAAGCGTAGTATTGGTATTATCAGGGTGTTATAACGTCAATTGCACAATTTTTTACCTCGGACTAATATCAGTAAAGAAGACCGATTGGCTACAAAAGGCAAACATTTAGAGTCCTATAAGAGAGTTAGATAATCCTAGACCAAAAATGGCAAGCCTAGAGAGCTAACACTAAGATTCAAGGACTCCAAAGTTGAAGCTAAGATGGAGAGATCCATATTCAACCTCAATTCTAGATTTTAGCTTTGGTTCTCCATGGCAATTTATTTTTCAGTTTCTTCTTCTTTTCTTTGTGTTGTTTGTGATTCCATGACAAACTAAACCCCTTTGCTAGGGCGTTGATGGATCCTACTATATGTTGATGTTACTCATGGATTGATTTTATTTATGTTTTGTTTTTTATCTTATTGATTGAATGTTTATGATTGTTCTTAACAGTTTTGAGTGATTAGCCACCATTCAGTTGATTTGTTGGTGCGTAAGAACCATCACATGAAATTCTTCTAGCCTGAAGCATCTGACGATGACCCCTTACAAAAGTTGACCCTTGGATGGGAAATGACCTTGTAATTTGTTAATGCATCTATAAATGTTAAAGACAAATCCAAGTTCCAAATGACTTGGTCATGGAAATCTTTAAGTTATCCACTATTGGAACGATTAACGGAGGCAAAAGCCTTTTGAAATTTGGGGACTGAATTTCCATGTAAATTGTGGTTCTTTGTCCTTTTGAACCTCAAAAAATTTCTGAATCCTCTACCTCCTTGGAGAGCTATATGATCGGGACATTTTTTTTTAGATCAAAAGTCCTAATAATTGTTCCTTAGATAGAAAAAAAAAATTGAAGATCGATATGTTAATGAATTTTAGGATGTCAATAACCTTTTATTTTAGTTTGAAAGTTTACACAAGCACAATTTTTCCAAAATTTGTACTAAAACCCAAAAGTTCGATTTCAATTCTTAAGGATTTTGACTTTTCTTATATTTTTGTTGAATTTAAATAGGGAATATTCCTTTATTAACATTTATATTTTAAAGTTATTGGAGATTTAATAAATGTAAATAAGTGTTTAAGACCTTAGCCTGAGTGGCATTGGAGGCAAGAACACCAAGTTGACTTATTTGGTCTATATTGGTGTAAGAAGGTTGCATTATAGTGCAAGCTCGATGCCTATAAAGGTAAAAAGGGGGGCTCCACCCCAAAAATCGATCAAAACCTTGTCTCTCTCTTTTCTCTCTCTAGAAACTCTCTTGTTTGGTATCTTCATCATCTTATTCCCTTCCCAAGTCACCTTTATCTCCCACCTACTCTTTGTAAACTATATTTCTAACCTTTCTACTGATTGAAATCTTAAGGTGGAATCCCGTGGATATAATGATCCAAAAACCGTAGGCACATACTTTCATAGAAACAAGATCTAGGATAAAAGATCCTCCCTACTAAACCCCCAAGAAACCCGTTCTTGGAAACATAGATGATATAGAAAAGATAGAACAGAAATTGATTAAATAGCACAAGGAACTTACCCTCTGATGAATTCTCTCAATTTCTTGATGCAACAAGCAAAACAAATTACTCACCTCACTTGCACATAATAGCATTATTTTCTTGAAAGAAAACAAAAAAGAATTTCAATTAATCAAAAGCTACTGAACAATGTGTTCCTTAAGGTATTTATAACCTGTAACATTAGTTCCAACACTTAAACTAAGCCCAAACCCAATAAAAAGTGTTCAAATACTAAATAATAAGGATTGGGCTAGATAAACACAAAACATAAAATCTTAGCTAAATAAAATAATTAAAAGTTTAAATATCCTAAATACTTAAACTAACTAAACTAAACTAGACCAAAATAGGAGAATGGGCTAATATGGCCAGAATAAGCTTCTAAACCCAATTCGCAACAAATAACAAGATTCTGAGGCTGCCCATTGGTATGAGTTGGCATCTTGGTCTCCTTGGCTCATTCATAATACATCTCTTCCATAATTGCTTTAGCCAAGTTCCCAAAGTCTTCTCTAAGTCTCTTTGCTTTTGCTCGTGTGATTGGTCCCACAAGCATGCTAAAAACTTCGTCTTGCCCCCTTGTGCTAGAATGTCCAATTTCTCCTCCGAAGCACATATCAAATCTCTTTTGAGCAAGCAAAAGGAACCTTTGCGATGTCCAAGGAGGACATCCACATTCCCCACCTTATTCCTTTTTGATCCTTGATACACAAAAGTAATATTTAAAGTTAGAGTCTCTTCTATTTCAAGAATCTAGGAGGGTTTTCGTGAAGATTTGGGTTAAGGCTTGAAATTTGGAAGTTTAGGGTTCTTGGAATTGGAAATTTTTGTGTCTTGAGCCATGTTGAGCTAATCTTTAGATCAAAAGGCTAATTAGTGATTAGTTGATGACTTTTATGGTGTCAGAAATCACAGAAGATCATTTGGTCGACTCTGTGGCATAAGAGAGTATGTCCTCTTTAGTTAGCATTATGAGTGATAATATATCTATAGCTTATTTTAATGTCTTTATTTACTTGAGCATATGCCATATATATGTTTTGATAAAGATGATGATTGAAGGTTGATTTTGCCAATTTACTCTATTCTTTATCTAAATATTTAAAAGTTTTTATCGAATAATGCTTATCTATAGATATGTAAAAAAAAAAAAAAAAAAAAAAAAAAAAGACAATCTACTTTGGAAGTTGATTTTTGATACTTTGAGTAACTTGATAGAAAAAGAAATAGTTTCATGCTATTAGAAATATGTGACATTTTAAATCCAATATTTTGAGATAGAACTTAAGGTGTTTTAAGGTTGATATATGAATTTGAAATTATTGTGCTTAGACATTATGTTTTGATGATATATTTGGAACTCTGGCTTTTGCGAGAATGGTATTTAGAATAGAATGTCAAATATTATGAACTCTAGTTATTGTGATGAATTGATATGATATTTAGATGTGATATACTAGTTTTTAATGGGAGGGATCTTTGATAGAAACTATATAGCTAATGGTAGTGGCATTAGCCTTGGTGCAACTTGGTTAGAGTCCCAGCTAGCAGAGGTGTTGCTAGCCCCGCATTTTTGGCCAACATGTCCGGATTAGTTGTGAACACACTGAGAATAGGGCTAACCAAAGCGGTGGAGCTGTCTAGTGGTGTATTGGATTGTGATTTTGATTTTGGATTAAAAACCTCCCATTTTCTATATTTTGACATATTATATTGTCTATTTTGAACCTTGTATTTTAAGAACTATAGCTATGGTTTCTGAAGGTATTTTCTTTGCCAATAGAGTTTTTTATGAAAAACTCATGATTAAGCTTGTCTCATCCTTGTTATAGATATGTTATTGCTCTCTAAGTCTATTTGACTCACTCTTTATCTTCCCTTGCTTCACATTTAAGTATAAGCCCATGGTCTGTATTTCTCGAATAGCTAGGGATATAGAATCTCCAGTGAACCCCACACAATTGTCCATGTGGTTTTGTAACATCCTAATAATACCATACTATGCTTAAGTCATTTTATGGCATTACTAGTTGTTACTCTTAACTAGTGGAAGTTCTAATAGTTGAAATTAGCATAAAATACAAAAATAGCTTGTAAATTTATTTTTTTAAAAAACCTTTATGCTTGAAAACTGAGCCTTTAAGCATTTACTTACTCACATATATATGGACATTGTTTCTCATATCACAGAATTGCTAGAAAGACGTATGACAAAATTGAAATAACATAACACAATACCTTAAGCCAATAATGTAATCATAGATAATCAAGAGTCATCATTACACTTAATAATAATCACATATGTAATAGGTCAAATTAAGTAGAATGACTTCCCGTATGTTCTTAATTACACATAAACTAGTCAATTAGGGCTCTTAGGAAAGTAAAAATACTATGCTACTCTCTTGATCCTCCTTAGCTAGATGAAGAAACATAGCAGCTCCTCGTCTTATCTAATCAGGTACCATCGGAAGTGCTGCCAAGGATGCCATAAGCTCCATCTGAAGACGACATGAAAACGTGGGAGTGAGAAATACAAGAGTTCTCAGTAAGATCCTGACTAGATCGTTAATGTGTCATCATCCTCATTCCAGCCACTTCGGGTTTAATTATGAAAATAGTGAGCATACATAGATTCCATTTTTAAAGGGTTTGAAAACATAGGTTCCCGAAGTGGGTTTCTTTTAATCTTCCTCATATAAACATAATATAAAGAAACTAAAAGCTATAATATAAGAGCATATACATGTGAAAGCATAGTATAAACATGCATGACCATACAAATGAGAGAATGAATATGCATGCACATTCGTGTAACTTCTTAATCGAGACCAAAGTCTTTCTTTAACTTTACTTTCATATTTAGCACGTGCTTAACATTCTTTACTTTTCCTTTGAAATGAACTGCTTTTGGAAATGAGCTCGTTCCGTGACTGTCATCATGCAGTACTAAACTAAACCAGACTAAGCTAATAATAGTTGCCTCTAAGTTGGAGGGTCCTCTATGTCACCCTGCCTCCCTATAGAGGTTTCTTGAGTCTTTGTCGATCACCATCTCTCACTTCCCTTCCTGAAGTGATCGAGGGTCATATCCCTTTTTTTCTTTTCTTACCATTATACTTTACATGCATAATACTTCTTACAATACATATGTGGACATGCATTGATATACTAAGTCCATAATTTTGACGGAAATCTGATAGCATGACAACTAGGCTGGAGCTTTCCCAAAATGCCATACATGAAACTTTCAACCAACAATCCATTACATCCATTTCGTACCATCATACCAATCCTTTAATCATGAGACAATGCTCAAAACTCGTCATTCATCATGTCTAATGGCATCATACATTCTTACCCTAAGAAGGTTCATTGTTGTGTTATTCTTTATGGAAAGTGTTATTAGCCATCATGTGATTTTCCGTGGTTACCCATGAGAGAATCACATAGTTAAAATAAATGTGTATGTAGTCTTTTAGTTACTTAGTTCTTATGGGAATTACTTTTTACTTGAGTACATGTCTTATGGAACACTTGTAACATTTCCAATTTTTGTCTAAGCTAATTAGTTCAGTGATCCTGGCTAATTAGAGAGGTTAGCGATTAACTAAAGACTAATCGGCTAATCTCGATAAGCAAGAGTTTAGTAAATTGAGTCAAGTCAATAATTGAATCATAACGCACTAAATGTTTTAGTTAAAACCTAATTATTCGAACCTCATTAATTCGTAACTTAGAAATATAATTAAGCTAATCCAATCCTATTAATTAACCACAAGACAATTGTTTTACCCTAATTAATTGAGATAGGTTAATTCTTACACCCTAATTACATAATTCATAAGGTCAATTCTTTTAGAAGAAAAACGTCTTAAAAGTGTAATTAACTGAAATTGATCAAAGAGCAATTTAGCTAACCAAATTGAATTTACAACTTAAGTAATTCTAATAGCTTTGAAGATTTAAAAATTTCTCTTAATTGATGCACCAAATCTTGGCCAACGACAAGAGTAAAATCCAACCATCTATTTGCCTTATCATCATGCACTATTAGATCAAGAGTCTATGTTAGTAGTATTCCTTGAGTCAAGCTAAGAGATTTACTCTCCTCTATCAAGATTGTGACACTTGAAGTGATCCTATCCACCCAAGCCAATCCCAAGAGTGGTCATGCTTTTAACCACTTGAGGAAACACAAAATGGTCTTTACCTAAGCACCAAGACTCAAGAGAAACACAACTCTCTCTTTTACCCCATGGTTCCTAGCCTCCTTGCTTACAAAAGAAGCAAAATCCAACCACCCTATTGCTTAGAGTGGGATGCCACTCTCTCTCTCCTCTCACACTCTCATTTTTGCAATTTCATTCTCTCACTAAGTCACAAAGCTCTCACCTCTCCCTAAACCCCTCTTTGTTCTTGCTAATCTTCTTCTTGTTCTTCTTGCTTTCCTACTCTAACTCATCTCATTTCCACCACCATTCTCACAAGCCCTTCAAGAACCACCCTCTTTGGTTCTTGAGGAAGCAAAAACAAACACTTACTTGGCCCCATTATCAAGCTCAAGGAGGAGGAGGCCATCTCCAACCATTTCCATTCTACAAACTTTCAAGAAAATTCTTGTGGTAGTGACTCTAACCCCTTTCTCTTCTCTGTTTTTCAAGCTCTATAACTCCTAAGCTCTTCATAGCTAGGTGGTTTAGAACTTGCACTAAAGGCCTCATGGCCATGCTTTCATCATATGAAGTTGTTTGTGATTTTTGCTCTTTTCTTGGAAATGACTTTGGTTGTGCATTTTGTTTTATGTTGAACCCAACTTTTTAGAACTCAAAATATTGATTTTCACCAAGATCTCAAAGTATAAAAGTGGTTTGGAAATGTAAAATGGTCACTTGAAGAAAAGACTTAATGTTTTTACAAGAAAACTCTTTGAAAACAAAACCGTGGAGCTGGAAAATTCTGGCAGTCTGAATGGCATGACTGATAACTCTTTCAATATAACTTCAAATGGAATGAAACTAATTTTAGATGAAAATAGACTCATAGAGCTTTTTATACATATAAAATATGTGAAATTTGACGTTAAAACGAGTTAGATATGAATTTTTAAAATGTGTTGTTCCTGGATGTGTTTCTGTTCGGGCAGTATGTAATAAAATCTTAATAACTCAAGTTATACAGAACATTTTTGAGTGGGACCAAGTTTTTTAGAAAGCTAAGATATAGAGGAACATCTTCATGAGACAGTTTTGGCATATTCCTTGTAAGGTGCTCATAGTAAGGTTTAAAAGTCACTGTACCAAGAATAAACTTAAAAGCTGAGCAGTCAGCATAAAATGTGCATATCTCAAGTTACAAAATGAATTTTTGAGTGGGATTTATTTTGTTGAAAAATAGACTCAGAGAAGTATAATCATACCAAAATTTGAAGCAAAAGAGTAAAATGTGAAATTATGGTGAATTTTTAAATTTATTGCCCCACTATAAAAGTAAAACTGGTTATGGTTAAGTTTTAGATGTTAATGAGAAATAAGCTTTAAAACATTAAGACCCTTACATTAAGTATTAGAAAACCTTCATAATTCAACTTAAAAGTTTCAAAAAGGATAATGGATGAAATTGGCCCTATGCCTAATAAGAGAATTTATACAAGAGGCGACCTCAATTAAAAGCTTGCACCAAATTTACTAAGCTCATAAGACTTTTTATGATATGTATGCCTCTATGTGTCATTATAATGACAATGATATGAAGATGACATGATGATGATAATGATGACATGAACATGATATGATAATGATAATGATGATATGATGTGATGATTATGATAGTGATATGATGATGATCGTGATGATGATGACATGATATAATGATATGATATGATGATGATATGAATATGATATGTTGATGATATGTTGATGATATAATGCTTAATGATATTTTGATGAAATGATGCTTAATGATATACATTAAAGGAATCACATTTGGGGACGGCGATGCGTAACGCCCAAATGTGGAAAAGAATCAGAATAATTTTGCATCATAAGCTTTAATAAGAAGAGAAAGAAAAACTAAGGGTGCGATCCTTCAAAAAGGAAGGTGACCCAAAGTAAGCTCCCCTCACCCACGACTCACATGAGGCATGGCATGACCCAGCTAGTGTGAGTATAGGGGATAGGACTTACATGAGGCATGGCATGATCCAGCTAGTATAAGTACCGAAAATTTATGATGGTGATGGCTACGGTATGAGCTCATTACCACTTATGTTTAGTGGGTGAAAAGAAAAGGACTTAAGATAAGTCAAGTTAAGAAAAGAAAAAGGGACTTCGGTCCAAACCTTAAAGAGAAGAAGTTAAGAGAAGCTTATAGCATAGTCATGCATGTTTTATATGATTATATTTGTGCCCATGTATGTTATGATATAAATGATTAGAGGGGATGTTAAAATTGAATCCACTTCGGATATTCATGTTTTCGAAAACCTAAGAGCTGAACCTTATGAATGCTCACTATTTTCATTAATAAAACCGAAGTGGCTGGGACGATGATGATGACACCTCTGTGTCAGGTTCGAGTCCTACTGAGAAATCTTATTTCTCACCCTAGTTATTCTTCCATATCATCACCAGATCATGATGGCGTACCCTGTGGAGTGGAGTATAGGGCTGTCCCATCATGAGTGGACTTTCGACGACGACGCTCAGGCCATTGTGGCGACGACCACTACGGTGGTACGCACCTATTTTTACCCTGGCCGCCTACATGAGGATGTGGGGCTCGATATCCCGCCTGCCCCAGTTGACATCCCTGCCACCTACCCCGTTCAGCCGTTGGGTCCATGGAATTTTTCGCCTGAGCCATTGTTGGATATTGAGATGGAGCCGATGTCCCTGGAGCTACTTGCCGCCGAGCCCTTGCCATAGTCGGAGATTCCTATGATTGAGCTGAGTTCCACAGCTACCCTAAGGCCATAGCTGCCTCGCCGCCGTACCCTGAGTATCATCCTAAGACTTTGGAGGAGGATCCTTCCAAGGAGCAGTCCTCAACAGCCAGCTATGACCCGAATCAAGCCGGGCCAAGTCGTCACGGTTGTTGGATTGAAGTGATTCGTAGGCACCCCCTCATCATAGGCACACTTCATGTCCCCTGAGGGCGAGGAGCTAGGAGGAGCCGCATCTCTGGGCCATGACATCCGTAGATCGAAAGGTGCATTCCGAAGACTGATCTTAGGATTTGGTGTGGAGCCATGGCGCATAGACTTCTGAGTTTTTTGATTTCCTTGCGCATCTCTATTGCTTAAAAGCTTGCTCTATTAAATTGCATTCTATATGTAGCGATGACTTAATTATGAGTACCGCTATGTAATGATGGATATTGTGAATTATATTAATGTGGTATGGGCATGTAAGAATTTCTATGTATTATGTATCTTGTATGGTTTTTATTCCACTTGTGAATTGGACTCTCGTACGTCACGCTCTTTCTCTATCTGTCTTCTTGCTCAAGGCTTTACCCTTCAAAACGCTGTAAAGCAACGGCGTATTTCGAAAAAAAAAAATTTACCGTATTTTCCGCGTAACTTAATTTCAAGTGAAGTTTAGTTTTCCACAAGCATAAGTAACAACTAATAAAACGCCGTAATATGATTTAAGCGTAGTATGGTTTTATTAGGGTGTTACAACACTTGTTCAGGTTAACTAAGTCAAGTAATTATTTCCTTTCCTTGAGATAGTGCACTTAATGATTCCTAGGTTCATGGTATGCTCAAATGCCCTAATCATACTTCTACTCCCAAGAATTTCAAGATCCCTCTAGTCTTTGGGTCAAGACAATATATAACCACACTCATGAACCCAACAACACCATGTTCACCAATCATCAAAGATAATTTTTAACTTATCCAAGTTGCAAAGTTTCAAGCTTTTATCATTAATATAACAAGATTTTACCTTTAATGTTGTAAAAGTTATGATTCTTTATAAAGTAATTATAAAGTTTCATTCTTTAAGAAAGTATGTGCCTCTAAAATTGTGTTCTTCTCTTAAAGATTCAATCTTTATGAAACAATAATACAAAATATTAGCTTTAGAATTAAAAAGTCTCATTCTTTATGAAAATTGTCACTTTTAGTTATTCTAAGACCATCAAGGTATCAACTTTATGAGTCAAAGTGGTCTCATGATTTAAAAACATCCTTTCAAAAAGGAAGTTTAACACTTTATGCATTATTTTGACTCAAGATACCAACTTTATGAATTAAAAATTGCAAGTTAACAACTTTATGACTAAGAAATGACATTCTTGAATAAAGCTTAGAACTTTACTCAACATTTTCATCTCAAGGTTCCGCCTTTACAAGATTAAGTGCCAATCTACAACTTTATGACATAAGGTTACCTTCTTGATTAAAGTTTAAAACTTTATGAAAGGTTTCACATTCAAGATCCTATTTTTAATACATGAAGTGGCAAGTTCTCATTTTTATGACTTAAAAAGGCTTTATATTCCAAAAAGCTTAAGCTTTTATACATATTCTTGTCTTCAAGAAGTACAAAATAAAACTTTAGGGAAACACAAAACTTGCGCCATTTTTAAGGTTGCAAGAAATAAACTTTTTGAAATTTTTATGCATTAAGAATGTTTTTAGTCTTGACAAATCAAGAGAATATAATAAAGATGACAACATTTCCCAATCATAAGCATCATCATAAAAAAAAAAAAACAACTTTTATCCCAAACACCAACAAGAACATTATTCTTTTCCTAACAACTCACAAAAAACATCAAGATCTTATGCATCAAGAGCGGAAAATAGAAACTTTGAAGTATTTAAAGAAAGAAACTTTCAAAAAAATCAAGAACAACTCATGAACAAGAATAGGAATATATTTTACCAAAAATAGAAACTTTTTTGCTCATGAAGAGCATGAGAGTTTGTCTCAAGCTTACACTTGAAAATCTTGGTCATGAGAGGAAAGAAGCTTCAACCTTTCTTGAGTAAACAAAAAATATGAGTAGAGATTACTACTTATGGCCAAAAGGTGGCATTTTTGCAAGAGAAGAAGAAGATGAAGACTTCTCCTTGGTGGATGATGGTGGCAGCTTTGAATGAAGAAGGAGAGAACTTTTGAGATCTTGATATAATGGAGTTTGTAGTGTGTAGATCTTGTCTCCAAAGACCAAAAGGTGTGGTCTTTGAAGGGCTCAGTAAGAGTTTTGGTTATGGTTGTGGTGGAGAAAGAAGAAGAAGAAAAGTGTAGAGAAAAGTGAGAGGATGAGAAACTTAGAGAGAGAATAAGAGTGTGAAAATGAAAAGTGAAGGTGTGTGCATGTGTATGTGTGACCGTAAGCTTCAATAAAGGATGGGGGGAGATATTTTCTTAATTTTATGTTAATTAAGGTATAGGAAGACAAATAGGATGTTGGAGGAGACAAAGAGTGGTCAACTCTTACATAAAGTACTCTTGTCTCATGCTTTTGTGCTTTAGTGACATTATTCTTTACTTTATTGTTTAGTTGACTAAATTTGAATTTAATAATATGATTAAGTGCTCTTGCAACTTAATTAACTTGATTAAGTAAGAATTAGTGATTAACATACAAGAACATGAATAGCAAAATGTAGCTTGTGATTAAGCTCAATTATTCTTAATTAAACTTGATTAAACGAATTAAGGGAGATTAGTGCTTAATTAAGCTATTAAGAGTCTGACTCACTTAATTAGATATTATCTAATCTTGATTAAGCATTTACTTAACTTTTCTCTTCCAAATTTGCCACATAAATTCATTAATTAAGTCTCAATTTGTAATTTCTCATTAAGTACCTAATTACTTAGGGTTACTGATGTAATTTAGTACAACAGAAAATTGATGATGTTACATTTCTCCTCACCTTTAAAAATAATTTTGCCCTCAAAATTCGTTACCTGTAAACAAGTTACCAAACTCTTTCTTCATTTGGACTCTAGCTCCCACATATATTCTTCCGTATTTCCTCTATCCCAAGCCACCTTGACCAATGGTATGGTCTTGTTCCTCAGCTATTTTGCCCCACTGTCCATAATCTGAGATGGTGGTAGATTAAAAGTTAGGTCCTCCCTTAATTGTACACTTTCATGTTCAAGTGAATGACTATTATCGGAATGGCATTTCTCAATTGAGATGCATGAAAAATATCATAAAGGGTTGACAAGTTCGGAGGTAAGGCCATTTGATAAGCAACTAGCCCGACATGTCTCAGAATTTGGAAAGGACCAAGAAAACCAGGGCTCAACTTTTTGACTTTCATGGCTCTACCTACACTAGTCGTAAAATTGATTTTCAGGAACACATGTTCTCCTTCTTGGAACTGCGAAGGCATTATCCTTTATTCTGTATAACTTTGTCCCTAATCCTTCTTATTTGCTCTGTGGTCTGCCTGACAAGATCAGGTCCTAATAGCCTTTGCTCACCTAGTTCAAGCCAACACAGAAAAGATTGACGTATTCTTCCATACAAAGCTTCATAAGGTGTCATACCAATGCTTGCATGATGACTATTGTTATAGGCAAACTCAATCAAAGGTAAGTATATATTCCAACATCCTCGATTGTTCAACACAGAGGCTCTCAACATGTCCTCTAAAGTTTGGATAGTCCTCTCTGACTATCTATCCGTCCGAGGGTGATAAGTTGTACTTAGGCAAAGCCTCGTCCCAAAAGCCTTTTGTAAAGCTCCTTAGAATCTAAAGGTAAACCTCGGGTCCCTATCTGAGATTATGGTTGAAGGTACACCATGCAGCCTTACTATCTCTTGGATGTATAGCTAGGCTAACTTTTCCAAAGGATAAGTAGCTCGAATGGATAAAAAGTGAGCAAACTTGGTTAATCTATCAACAATTATCCATATCGCATCAAAACCAGCTTGCATTTTGGGTAAACCCATCACGAAGTTCATAGAGATGCTTTCCCATTTCCATTCTGGGATTTCTAATGGTTGCAACATATCAGAGGGCATTTGGTGTTCAATTTTCACCTTTTGGCAAACTGAACACTTGCTTACTAACTCTGCAATGTCCTTCTTCAATCTCAGCCACCAAAACATCTTCTTAACGTCTTGCTACACCTTCATCATACTAGGGTGCATGGGGAAATGGCTCTTGTGAGCCTCCTTTAAGATCCTTCTTCAGAGGCCAACACTTGCAGGTACACATATTCTCTCTTCAAACCTCCACAATCTGTTTGTGCCTCAAGCGAAACCCTTCAACTTTCGTTCTTTCATTAATACTAGGGTTTTTCGAAAATCCTTTTCCTCACTTTGGGCTTGAGCAATTTGACTCTTGAAATTGCTTGTCACCCTAATCTAATTCAATCTTAAACTATAGGGGGGTCAGAACAACTTCGAGGTTAAGGTCTCCAAAGCTTTTCACTAGCTTATCCTCCTTGACCATCATCCATGACACATGCAAAGATTTCCGATTTAGAGTGTCAGCCACTACATTGGCCTTCCCAGGATGATAGTTCAACCCAAACTCATAATCTTTCAAAAATTCCATCCTTTTCTTCTGCCTTATATTCATCTTTTTCTGATCAAAGAGATACTTCAAACTCTTATGATCAGAAAATACCTCAAACTTCACACCATACAGATAATGCCTCCATATCTTCAGGGCAAGCACTACAACCGCTAACTCTAGGTCATGGGTTGGGTGGTTCACTTCGTGAGGCTTTAACTGCTTAGAGGCATAAGCCACCACATTCCTATCTTGTATCAAGACACAACCTAAACCTCTTCCAGAAGCATCACAGTAAACCTCAAATGGTCGACTTGGGTTAGGTAACACTAACATAGGGGTTGAGGTTAACTTCTTTTTTAGCTCTTGAAAGTTTTTCTCACAATCCTCTGTCCAAATGAAAGGGGCATTCTTCCTTGTTAACTTGGTTAAAGGTAAAGATATTTGGGAAAATCCTTTTCTAAACCTATGGTAGTAACCGGCTAAACCCAAGAAACTCCTTGTCTCAATTATCGTGGTTAGTCTCTCCTAATTCATCATAGCCTTAATCTTACTTGGATCCACGGTAATACTTTCTTGTGACACAACCCTCAAAATGTTCTTCATGTTCCTCCTTTATTCTCGAATAAAAGAGAATATCACCTATGAAAACAACAACAAACTTATCTAGGTAAGGTCTAAAAATTTAGTTCATGTAATCCATGAAAACAGCAGGGGCATTAGTCAAACCAAATGATATCACCGTAAACTCATAATGTCCATACCTTGTCCTAAAAGCTGTCTTAGGTATATCCTCCTCTTTCACTCTTATCTGATGATATCCAAATCTCAGATCAAACTTTGAGAACACAGCTACATCTCGTAGTTGGTCCATGAGGTCATCTATTCTAGGCAAAGGATACTTGTTCTTAACAGTCACTTTGTTCAACTGCCTATAATCCACACGTAGCCTCATACTCCCATCTTTCTTCTTTACAAATAACATCGGGGCTCCCCAAGGTGAGGTACTAGGTCTTACAAACTTCTTCTCTAACAACTCTTCTAACTATCCCTTCAACTCCAACAACTCCATTGGGGAGATCCTATAGGGTGCTATAGAGATTGGCCTCGTTCCTAGTACCAATTCTATAGAAAACTCGATTTCCCTTTCCGGGGGAAACTTGTGTATATCATCAGGAAATACATTTGGGTATTCCCTGACTATGGGGATCTCATCCAGTACCTGTTCGATTTCCACTTCACTTTCCATAAGGAGAGCATATGCCTAATCACCAAAGTCACTACTCATTACTCCCTACTTAAATAAAATTTAAGAACAAAAAGA
The DNA here is from genome assembly GCA_031439595.1 of Pterocarpus santalinus. Taxonomy (NCBI): domain Eukaryota; kingdom Viridiplantae; phylum Streptophyta; class Magnoliopsida; order Fabales; family Fabaceae; genus Pterocarpus; species Pterocarpus santalinus. Next base: position 35,191,714 of record CM062529.1, on the reverse strand, counting down.
TAGGTTCAAAAGGTTTAACAAGTTTCATGGGAAAAGGGGAAGCATAATAGATTTCTCAAAAAAATTTATCATAGCACAGTTAGCTGAAAGCCAGTCCATGCCTAAAATCAAATCCAAACCAGACAAAGGCAAACAAATGAAATTTGCTACTAAAGACCTACCATCAATTTGGAAATGACAATTTAAACAACAATGCCAAGTCTTAACTGGTTTCCCAATAGGAGTAGAAACAATTAACATGTAAGGTAGTTTAGACATAGAAAATCCTAATCTATTTACACAATCATGAGAAATAAAGGAGTGTGTCGCTCCAAAATCATACAGTAGAGTTAAGGTCCTATCGTTAACCTCATACTTACCTTGGATCGGATCGTTAGACTGAGTGGCCTCCTCAGCATTAAGGGCAAAGACCATTCCTTGATGTTAGGGCTTGTTGGCAAAGGGCAATAGCTTGACAGTGCAATCCCTAGCCAAATGTCCAAGCCTTCCACATCGGAAATAAACATTTCATCCTGCTAAGCAGGGTCGTCCTCCATGATTCTTGCCACACTTGGGGCACTTAGGAATCACCACTTACTTTGGTAACTGATTACCTATGTCCCTTCCAAATTGTGATTGTCTCTTGCAGTACAGATTGTACCTAGTCCTTTGGTATTGGGAAACCATACTTTTCCCAAAAGTGTCTTTCTTTGGCATAGTGCACTTACCATAGAGTGCAACTAACCCTAAACCCTAAAGACCTACCATCAATTTGGAAATGACAATTTAAACAATAATGACAAGTCTTAACTGGTTTCCTAGTAGGATTAGAGACAATTAACATGTAAGGCAATTTAGACACAAACAATCCCAATCTATCTACACAGTCATGAGAAATAAAGAAGTGTGTAGCTCTAAAATCATACAGTACAGTTAAGGTCCTACCATTAACCTCGCACTTACCTTGGATCAGATTGTCAAACTAAGTGGCCTCCTCAGCATTGAGGGCAAAGACCATTCCTTGATCTTGGGGCTTGTTGGCCGGGGACAATAGCTTGACAGTGCAATCCCTGGCCAAATGTCTAGGCTTTCTGCATCGAAAACAAACATTTCATCCTGCTAAGTAGGGTCATCCTCCATGATTCTTGGCACACATAAGGCACATAGTGCTCACTACTTACTTTGGTAACTGACCACCTGTGCCCCTTCCAAACTACGGTTGTCTTTTGCAGTATGGATTGTACCTAGTCCTTTAGTATTGGGAAATTGTACTTTTCCCAAAAATGTCTTTCTTTGGCATAGCGCACTTACCATAGAGTGCAACCTTGAATACTTCCCAGGTAATGGGGGTTTGGGAGTCCTCGATCATCCTTCTAGCAATGGCCTACCAGACTTCAGCATCAGTCTCCAGCATATAGGTAGTGTAACATCCTCAATTTCTTATTATGCTAAATTATCTTAGTAATCCTAAGTAATTAGGTACTTAATGAGAACTTATGATATTAAGGCTTAATTAAAGGATTAACAAAGTGATTACGAGTTAATTATGAGACGAAAAGCAAAGAGAATGCTTAATTAAGATTAGAGAATCTCTAATTAAGCAAGTCAGATTCTTAATAGCTTAATGAGAAATTATGAGATTAAGGCTTAATTAAAGGATTAACGAAGTGATTACGAGTTAATTGTGCAGAGAAAAGCATAGAGAATGCTTAATTAAGATTAAAGAATCTCTAATTAAGGAAGTCAAATTCTTAATAGCTTAATTAAGCACTAATCACCCTTAATTAGCTTAATTGAATTTAATTAAGGATAATTAAGCTTAATCGTAAATTAATTTGTGTTAATCATGATCACATGAGTTAATCACTAATTCGTACTTAATCAAGTTAATTAAGTTGCAAGAGCACTTAATCATATGATTAAATTCAAATTTAGTCAACTAGACAATAAAATAATTAGTGATGTCACTAAAAGAAAAGGTAAGAGATAAGAGTGCTTTATGTAATTGTTTGACCATGATTTGCTCCCCTGTTATCTATTTTGTCTCCCTAAACCTTAATTAGCACAAAATTAAGAAAATATCTTCTCCTCCACCTACTTGAAGCTTGCGGCCTCAACACACACACACATACATATACATCCACTTTTCATTTTTCAATTCTCATTCTCTCTCTAACTCTCAAATCCTCCAAATTCTCTCTACACCTTCTTCATCTTCTTCTTCCTTTTTCCACCACCACCTTAATTGATGAGAATTCAACCAAGGCCAACAATGATCAAGATCAATTACAAGGCATGGATGGCCCAATGACCAGAGCTAGAGCAAAAAGGCTAAAAGAAGCTTTGCAAGGCTTAGTCATGGAAGCAAAGACCAAGAGCAATCCAATTGAGCATGAGCTTCCAAAATGGACCAATCTTATTCAGCTTGAAGAATAGCCAAGTCCAACATGAATAAGTCACTTGAAGACCCAAGATGAAGCCCAATTCAAGTGATCAAGTTGCAAACAGATTAGACTGGAATAATTAGTTTTAATTAGGTGTAATTTGTCTTATTTTCTTGTAGTTTTCGTGGACCTTTTAATGTCTCCAATTTCAGAAGGCTTTTAGTTGTTTTCAAAGTCAGTTTCAAGTATTTTAAGAGTTCCTAGGCAATTATGATAGATAATGGGTGAGTTACTTGTGTATTCAATGTTAATGGGACTTTAATGCCTAGTGGAATGTGTAGAGGCTGCAACTCAATGTGCAGTCCCCTTCAGATTACAAATAGGAACTCAATGTACAAACACAAGACAAATTATGAATAGACTTCTTTTGAGTTTTCTCCTAATTGTGAGAACTTCCCTTTTGTTCTTGGGCAAAGAACTATAGATCTTATCAAGGCAACTTGTGGCAGTCAAAATAAGACTTATCACTCACCTTCTCATCTTCTCTTAAGTGTGGCGTCTATATCCATTTTTGATTAAAAGCAAACAAAACTCAAACACCACCCTAAACTTCTAACCTGAAAGTGCAAGGCGATCTTGGCTTATGCTAGTTGTTGATTCAAAACCATTCAACTCAATCAAAACTGAATCATATCACTAACCAAAACTCTCGCTAAGCCCTTCAAAGACCACATCTTCTGGTCTTTGGAGACAGGATTTATACACTACAAGCCTTATTTTCAAAAGAACTTAAGAGCTTCCATCTTCATCCTCTCAAAACTGCCACCACCATCATCAAAGGAGGAGTCTTCTTCATCTTTTTTTTCTCCTTCAACGATGCCATTTTCAAGCTTAGGTAGTGATCTCTACTCTTTTCTTGAAGCTTGGTTCCTATCATGACCAAGATCTTCAAGTGAAAGCTTGAGAAAAACTCTCATGCTCTTCATGAGCAAAAGTTTCCTTTTGTAGCAAAAAGTGTTCATATTCTTCTTCATGAGTTGTTCTTGGTTATTTGAAAGTTTGTTTCTTGAATGCCTCAAGGTTTCTATTTTTCTTTCTTGATGCATGAGATCTTGATGTTTCTTATGAGTTGTTTGGAAAAGAATGATGTTCTTGGTGGTATTTTGTTTGAAGTTTCTTGCTTTTTTTTTTATGAGTTTATAATTAGAAAAGTTTCATCTTTACATGTTTTTCATGAGTTGATAAGACTATGAACATTCCAAAAATATAAAGCTTTAAAAGTTTGCTTCTTGATGCATGAGAAGTGGCACTATTTTATGGGTGTCACATGGTTTCATTTTGTTCTTTTTGAAGGCAAAAATATGTGTAAAGGTTCAATCTTGTTGGAACATGATGCTTTTTAAGTCATAAAAATGAAAACTTGCCACCTTATGTCTTAAAAATGGAATCTTGAAGACAAGACCTTTCATAAAGTTTCAAACTTTAGTCAAGAATGAAATTTTTAAGTCATAAAAGTGTTGACTTACAACTTTTAATTTATAAGTTTGAATCATAGCTCCAAATAATGCATAAAGTGTTAGGTTTTGCAAAGAGCAAGAGTTTCTAACTCTAAAGCTAATGTCTTGTGTCATTATTTCATAAAGTAGGAATCTTTTAGACTTTAAGACAACTTTAACTCATAAAGTTGAGACCTTGATGGTCTTAGAAAAATTAAAAGTGTCAACTTTCATAAAGAACAAGACTTTTTGGTTCTATAGCTAATATGTCGCATCATTAGTTTGTCAAGATTTAATCTTTAAGACAAGAGCATAATTTTAGAGGCACATACTTTCTTAAAGAATGAAACTTTATGATTACTTTATAAAGAATGATAACTTTTATAACATTAAAGGTAAAATCTTATTATGTTAATGAGAAAAGCTTGAAACTTTGCAACTTAGATAAGTTAAAAATTACCTTTGGTGATTAGTGAACATGGTGTTGTTGGGTTCATGAGTGTGGTTATGCATTGTCATGACCCAAAGACTAGAGGGATCTCGAAATCCTTGGGAACAAGAGTATGATTAGGACCTCTGAGCATACCATGAACCTAGGAATCACTAAGTGTACTATCTCAAGGAAAGGAATTAATTATCTAACTTAGTTAACTTGAACAAGTATTTCATAAGACATGCACTCAAGTAAAAAGTAATTTCCTATAAGGACTAAGTAACTAATAGACTACGTACACATTTATTTTAACTATGTGATTCTCTCATGGGTAACCACGGGAAATCATATGATGGCTCATAAGACCTTCCACAAAGAATAACACAACCATGAACACTTTAGGGTATGAATGTATGATGTCATTCGGCATGATGTGTGACAAGTTTGATTTAGCATTGTGTCATGATTGAATGATTGGTGTGATGATATGAAATGGATATAATGGACTATTGGTTGAAAGTTTTATGATTGGCATTTTGGGGAAGCTCTAGTCTAGCTATCATGCTACCGGATTTTTGTCAAAATTATGGACTTAATCATATCATTGCATGTGTCTTGTCAAAGATAAGAAAAGAAAGAATGGGATATGACCCTTCAATCACTTCGGTAAGGGAAGTGAGAGACAGTGATCCACAAAAGACTCAAGAAACCTCTATGGGGGAGGCAGGGTGACATGGAGGACCCTCTAACTTAGAGGTAACCATTATCAGCTTAGTCTGATTTGGTTAAGAACTGCATGACGACGGTCATGGAATGAGCTCATGTCCAAAAGCAGTCTATTTCAAAGGAAAAGTAAAGAAGGTTAAGCGCAGACTAAGAATGAAAGTAAAGTTAAACAAAAACCATGGTTGAGTCTATGAGGTTGCATGTTAGTGCATGTACCTATATTGTCCAAATGCATTATGAATGTTTATTACATGCTTTCGTACGTATGTTTACTTATGATGATATGATTATGACGTTAAGTTTAAAAGTAACCTACTTCGGGATTTATGTTTTTAAAATCATTAAAATTGAACTTATGTATGTCCACTGCTTTTATAATTAAACCCAAAGTGGTTGGGATGATGACGATGACACAGTGTTGGTCTAGTCGTGATCCTACTGAGAAATCTAGTATTTCTCACTCCTACATTTCCGTTTTATCTTTAGAGGATGCCGGCGTGGAGTACGATGGTGATTTTCATTGAGTTCCCGATATGGCATTGCCGCTTTGACCTAGAGCTAAATGCCTCTGCGATGTTTGCAAGCGCAACTATGAGGGTTTATATCTTCCATGACTGCCTGTTTCAGGTTTCAGTTATGAGCCCATTTTTCCGCCCACATCAACCGCATGGCGAGGTTACTCTATATGATATCTACCCTATTTTCGGCCATTGAGGTACCCTATTGATGGAGAATCTGACTTAGATACCTGCCTGATGCTGACTGTTTCATTAGATTCTGATCCTTCGAAGCCGTCTTATCCGAGCTACATGTGGAGACTAACCTATCCAAGCCCTCCTACCCATCGGTGATTTATCTGATGTCCGATTCATCTTCTTCTTCAGTAGCTCCTCATCATGCACCACCCTCAGTTCGTGGCCGTGGATTCATTCGTACCCGTGCTGTGCCCCATGGATGTGGGCGTGCCCGAGGAGGAGGACATGGTGATGTTGCTCCCAGTGGCTTCGGGAATGGTTTCCTCCTGCCTGATGAGTGATGTAGTGATTGCATGTGGAGCCAAGTATGAGGATAGCCCTTTTTGTTTGTAATTATAGGGTTATCATTTTATTGTATGGTATGCTTGGGCAGTAGAAAATTCTAATGTACTTTTCCTTTTGATGTATTTGGTTAGGTTTCTTTTGTATGGCCAACAGTAGATATCAAACCCATTATTATCTTTGTATATGACTCTTGGCATTACTATTATTATATTAACTATGATGGCCGTGGAATGAATGTTATATTTACCTGAGTTATTTATTATTCTTGTTACTTCTATTTATTTTATTCGCATCGCTTATTGAGATAGAGACATTCGACTTTACATATTCACAATGCGTTCATGGCTCTTAGTTTTCCAAAATGATTTAATCATATTCTTATCATTCAAAAAAAAAACAAATTTACCCCTATTTTCATTTATAAAGTAATTTCAAAAGGTAACGTTCGTTCCTCAAGCAAAAGTAACAACTAATAATTCCATAATATGACTTAAGTATAGCATGGGACTATTAGGGTGTTATAGGTAGCAAATGTTGCTTTCTGCAACCCAGTGCAAACTAACACCGAGAATGTCCCTTCTAGTGCCTCGATCCATCCCTCAACTTCCTTAGGGTTGAAGTCTCCTTCGAAAGCCGGTGGGTTGGTCTTTATAAACTTATGAAACTTCAAGTATTCCAGGTCAACCTTAGTTCCTGCTATTCCTCCTAATGCTTAGTTAGTTATAGTAACTTGTCCCCTTGTAGCTGAAACCAGTGTAAGAGAAATATTCGCCACATCTGCCATATCTAAAGTGGCAGATTCGCCTCGTAACCTATTCTACCTGTTAGAAGCCATCAGTTTCTAGACACACAAACAAAGATATTAAGTTGATTAGGTTCAATACCGAGCTAAGTGTGGCAGTAACTAATTACATTCACAACCAGGCAGTCACACCTGCCTAACCACCTATATCTTACCCTTTCGGTAAGATCCATGGCATGATTTCTAACACATGACAGAGTATGCTTGGAAGCATAGTCAGTCCATCCCCAGGCTCTACAAGGATGAAATTACCATAATGTAATATCGTAATAATACCATACTATGTTTACATCATTTTATGCCATTACTAGTTGTTACTCTTAACTAGTGGAAGTTCTGATAGTTGAAATTAGGGTAATATATGAAAATAGCTTGTAAATTTTTTTTTTTTAAACCTTTATGCTTAAAAACTGAGCCTTTAAGTGCTTACTTACTCGCATACATGTAGACGTTGTTCCTCATATCACAGAGGTGCTAGAAAGACATATGACAAAATTGAAATAACATAACACAATACCTTAAGCCAATAATGTAATTATAGATAATTAAGAGTCATCATTACACTTAATAATTATCACATGCATAATAGGTCAAATTAAGTAACATGACTTCCTACATGCTCTTAATTACACATAAACTACCCAGATAGGTCTCCTAGGAAAACGAAAACACTATGCTACTCTCTCGATCCTCCTTAGCTAGGTAAAGATAGGTCTTGTAACACCCTACTAATTTAATGTTATGCTTAAGTCATAGCATGCAATCAAGTAGACTGTGTTACCTTGTTAATATCCTGCTTACCTTTCATGATTCGTATCACATCTTTTTTTTTTTTTTGTAAACAGATGAAACGGAATGCTGCTATATAATGAGTGCAACGAAATTCGACAAAATATCACAAAAGATAAGAATAAGTAAAGTAATATCAACTATATACGTCCACATATATATATATATATATATATATATATATATATATATATATTAGAAGCCAAAGCTTCAATTTATGTACAGATTTCAAAACAGGATATATAAGTGGGGCCGGTGTACCAAAAAGACATAAGGACCATATCGGTCAAAATGATCCTATGGGGTCCTTAAAGGACATTTCAAACCTACTACTAGACCTGCTGCTAAGTCTATGACCCAAAGCTGCATGCTATCAAAAGAGGGTCATGCAGTATAATGTCCTCTCGCCATGTCCTACTCACCAAATAGTCATATTGTCGGACTCCCGGAGAGTAGTCTGCACTGGGTCTCGAGGAGGAGGAGGGTGAGTTGGTGGCCTCAGAAGAGTCACTCTCAAAGCTGAGTGGCATGTCTGGGACTACCTGCCAGGGTGACTCTGGTGCTGGGTCAGTAGGAGCTACAGGTGCTGCGGGTGCAAAGAATGCTGGAGGTGGGTGTGCCATGTGCAGTGAAAATGCAAAGTATGGGGTAGCAAGGTCAAAGGCAGGATGAAACAGAGGGAAGGTAAAGTTCCTATTACTAAATAGGTAAAGACGAAACTAGCAGGAGCCGGCTATATATAGAGAATCTAGGATAGGATTGTGGTGAAGTTGTAGATCTGGAATCTTAATAAAGAGAATGGCCATGGAGTCCATCGCCAGCATCTGAGAATGATGTGGAAATACAAAAATGAGGTGAGAATTTAAGGAAATTCTCAGTAGGGTTCGCGTCTAATGTTTAACTGACGTCACATTCATTCTCAGTTGCCTCGGGTTTTATTTAATTATAAAAACATGTGTTCAAATAGAACTATCCATTTTAATGAGTTTAAGAAAACGTCTGGTCCAAGGCAAGATTCATTTTTACTTTAGACGGCATAAGAAACAGAATAGATTACTAATAATGATACACAGAATAATAAACAGAATAAATGAACAAACGGTAATAAATAAACATAATAGACAACTGTAAACATCTTGACATAACTATTCCATGTAATCATGCATTCATGTAATCATGCAAACTCATTCTTGAACCTTCCTTCATAAACTTTTCCATTACTTTTCATCATTTTCCATCACTCGGTCCCCTGGGAGTTCTTGGCTATTTTAGACTCCTGGGCAATAGTCTGCTTTTCAGGATCGAGCTCATTCCTATACAAGAATGCTGGGTTTACTTTCCCCAACCTTCCCACCGATCTATTCCCCTTAACTTTTTATCCAGGGCTAGCCCAAGTATCATGGAACTTTCATCATCACATATTTCTTATGTTCATCATAATATAACATTCATAACTTTCTTGAAAATGCACATGTATCAACATGTATGTCATAACTCATGCATAGACTTTACCGAAATTTCGGCAGCATAACGGAACGTGTCTACTTCCCCATGAATAGTGCCAGTACATTAGAACACCAATTTCTCATAGAAGACACAATATTGCATTCATAATTCATCATTGAACTCATAGAAGCATTAGTCTCATTAAGGCAGAGTTACTGCCTCAGCACAACCATTCAACCCGATTTTTGTAAATCAAGCCATAATTTCTATTTAACTCATTTGAACCTCAATTTTGGATATGTTAAAGTGTTATGTGTCTATTTTCTAATCTCCTTAGTGCCATCTAATTTTGATAACTATAGCTCAAGTTATTTAGGTTTTATCCCGGTCTACCCTATGGCTGGCCAGAATCAGACACCTAAAAGTAAAAATCTACTAAAAATCAAAAACTGATTCAAATCATACGAAATTTGGTCTCATATTAAAGCTAATAGAACAACCTTTCATTTACCAGAAGTTCCATTCCATTTGAATAGGTAGGGCTCGAGTTATAAGCCCTGAAATCTGACCTTCTTAAACTACCATGTTCTGGCCAAGTTTGGACATAAGGCAAATTTCTTGGATCACTGGGAGCAAACAGTAAGTTATCTAATTCTGAAATTTTTATGGGATATCCTCCTATTTGTAAGCTTTTTAACAAAGTGAGTTTCATTAAATTCTAAGTAGTATAAGGCGAGTTCTACCCTGAACAACCCAATCTACCCAGATTCAAAGTCAAAAACCTAGGTCGAAATTCAAAAATTCATATCTCTCTCAATACTAATCCAACGACCTTATATGATATATGTATGGAAAGCCCTAGAATGGTTTCATTGAATTTAAATGGCGGTAGGTAGAGCCGTACACTCCGGCATACAGACTGCCGAGGGTTTTTGGTTCTCCAGCCCTTTAGCTCTTCCTATTTTCATTCTTTCTTGCTTCCAATTCGATTTTAACCTCACAAACAGCTAATAACTAGCCATATATCATCATAATCATTCAATTAATACATCAAAAACTGGGAGAATAAACCACCACCAGCCATCCAAGATCAGAGAATTAAGACAAGAATTAAACCTCTACCTTTTGTTATGTGTGATTTGGCTTAATTTTGGAGTTTGGATTATCAAAACCTTGTTGAGCTTGAAGCTTTGATGGAGTTGAATGAGTGAAGAAGAGAAGAAGAGAGCTGAAGTGAGGAGAAGGGAGGGCATAGAAAATGGCTGAAGGAAAGGAGAGGAGTGTGTTATAAAACATGGCGGAGGTAGTTGGAATAGGTGGCTTTGATTGATTGAAAATCAAAAGGCTGAAATTCAGCCAACTTTCCTCCTTTCTTGTGGCCTTGTTTGCGCCACTTTTAGGGGTTATGTGGCTGAGTTCTTAGCCACTTAAAGTAGGGTTAATGAGTTGAAATTCTATTGGTTCGGTTCCGACAGTTTAAAATACCATAATCTTACCGATTTCCTTTAAATCGCTAAATCGGTTTCAAGAAAAATTTTATGAAAACTCTATACTTCTAACTTAATTAACTTATACCTAAACTCAATTAATTGCTAATCAATTGATTCTAAATAATTATTGAACCGAATTCTAATTAATCTCAATTTTTCGATAAAATCAAACAATTGATCGAAAAACGATAAGAAAATTTTGGTGGATGTTACAGGTCTTATCGAGTTAGGTACCATCGGAAGTGCTGCCAAGGATGCCATTAGCTCCATCTGAAGATGACATAGAAGCATATGAGTGAGAAATACAAGATTTCTCAATAAGATCTCGACCAGACCATTAATGTGTCATCGTCTTCATTCCAACCACTTTGGGTTTAATTATGAAAATAGTGAGCATGCATAGATTCTAAAATATAAGAGCATATACATGTGAGAGCATAGTATAAACATTCATGACCATACAAATGAGAGAATGAAGACACATGCACATTCATGTAACTTCTTAGTGTAGACCAGAGTTTTTAACTTTATTTTCATATTTAGCACATGCTTAACATTCTTTACTTTTCCTTTGAAATAGACTGCTTTTGGACATGAGCTCATTCCGTGATCGTCGTCACACAATACTAAATTAAATCAGACTAATTCGAAAATGGTTGCCTCTAAGTTTAAAGGTCCTCTATGTCACCCTACCTCCCCCATAGAGGTTTCTTGTGTCTTTGCATATCACTGTCTCTTACTTCCCTTACTAAAGTGATCGAGGGGCATATCCCATTCTTTCTATTCTTATCATTATACCTTTCATGCATAGAACTTCTTGACAATACATATGTGGATATGCAATGATATGACTACGTCCATAATTTTAATGGAAATTCAGCAGCATGACGACTAGGCCGAAGCTTCCCTAAAATGGCGTACATGAAACTTTCAACCAACAATCCATTACATCTATCTCATACCATCATACCAATTTTTCAATCATGAGACAATGCTCATTCAAACTTGTCATTCATCATGCCTAATGGAAACATATATTCTCACCCTAAGAGGGTTCATTGCTGTGGTATTCTTCGTGGAAAGTCTTATGAGCCATCATATGATTTCCTGTGGTTACCCAGGAAAGAATCACATAGTTAAAATAAATGCATATGTAGTCTTTTAGTTACTTAGTCCTTATTGAAAATTACTTTTTATTTCAGTACATATCTTATGGAACACTTGTTCAAGTTAATTAAGTTAGGTTATTATTTCCTTTCATTGAGATAGTGCACTTAGTGACTCCTAGGTTCATGGTATGCTTAGAGGCCCTAATCATACTTCTGTTCGCAAGGATTTCAAGATCTATCTAATCCTTGGGTCATGACAACACATAACCACACTCATGAACCCAATAACACACTATTCTTTTCTTAAAGATTCAATCTTTATGAAACAATGATACAAGATATTAGCTTTAGAACTAAAAAGTCTCATTCTTTATGAAAGTTGACACTTTTAGTTATTCTAAGACCATCAAGGTCTCAACTTTATGAGTTAAAGTGCTTTCATGATTTAAAAGAATCTTTTCAAAAAGGAAGTTTAACACTTTATGCATTATTTTGACTCAAGATACCAACTTTATGAATTAAAAGTTGCAAGTTAACACCTTCATGACTAAAAAGTGACATTCTTGAAGAAAGTTTAGAACGTTACTCAACATTTTCATCTCAAGGTTCAACCTTTACAAGATTAAAGTGCCAATCTACAACTTTATGACCTAAGCTTACCTTCATGATTAAAGTTTAAAACTTTATGAAAGGTCTTACATTCAAGATTCTATTTTAAATACATGAAGTGACAAGTTCTCTTTTTTATGACTTAAAAGACTTCATATTCCAAAAAGCTTAAGCTTTTATATATATTTTTGTTTTCAAGAAAGACAAAATAAAACTTTAAGGAAACATAAAACTTGCACCACATTTAAGGTTACAAGAAATAAACTTTTTGAAATTTTTATACATCAAGAATGCTTTTAGTCTTATCAAATCAAGAGAAAATGATAAAGATGACAACTTTTCCCAATCATAAGCATCATCATAGGAAACTAAACAACTTTTATCCCAAACACCACCAAGAACATCATTCTTTTCCTAACAACTCACAAGAAACATCAAGATCTCATGCATCAATATAGAAACTTTGAAGCATTTAAAGAAAGAAACTTTCAAAAATATCAAGAACAGCTCATGAACAAGAACATGAATATATTTTACCAAAAATAGAAACTTTTGCTCATGAAGAGCACGAGAGTTTTTCTCAACCTTACACTCGAAGATCTTAGTCATGAGAGGAGCCAAACTTCAAGCTTTCTTAAGTAAACAAAGGAGATGAGTAGAGATCACTACCTAAGGCCAAAAAGTGGCATTTTTGCAAGAGAAGAAGTAGATGAAGACTCTTCCTTGGTGGATGATGGTGGCGGCTTTGAATGAGGAAGGAAAGAACTTTTGAGGTCTTGATGAAATGGAGTTTGTAGTATGTAGATCTTATCTCCAAAGGCCAAAAGATGTGGTCTTTGAATGGCTTAATGAGAGTTTTGGTTATGGTGGTGGTGGAGAAAGGAAAAAAAAGAAGAAGAAGAAGAGTGTAGAGGGAAGTTGATGAGGAACCCTGTGGATATAAAGATCCAGAAACCCCAAGCACACACTTTGATAGAAAACAAGACGTAGAATAAAGACTCTCCCTACTAAAGACCTTCCCTACTAAACCCCCAAGAAACTTGTCCTTGGAAACATAGATAACAGGGAAAAGATAGAATAGAAATTGATTGAATATCACAAGGATCTTACCTTAGGATGAATTCTCTCAATTTCTTGATGCAACAAGCAAAGCAAATCACTCACCTCACTTGCACACAAAAGCACTATTTTCTTGAAAGGAAACAAAACAGAATTTCAATTAATCAAAAACTGCTAAACAATGTGTTCCTCGAGGTATTTATAACCTCTTACACTAGGTTAAACACTTAAACTAAGTCCAAGCCCAATAAGAAGTGTTCTGATGCTAAATAACATGAATTAGGCTGGATAAAACATAAAACATAAAATATGGGTTAAATAAAAGAACAAAAAGTTTAGATGTCCTAAATACTTAAACTAACTAAATTAAACAAGACCAAAATAGGATAATAGCCCAATATGGCCAGAATAAGCTTCTAAGCCCAATTCGCAGCAAATAACAAGATCTTGGGTTGTCCACTGGTATGAGTTGGCATCTTCTTGACCCATTCTTGATACATCTCTTCCACAATTGCTTTACCCAAATTTCCAAAGTCTTCTCTTAACCTCTTTGCTCTTGCTCATATGATTGGTCCTACAAGCATGCTAAAATCTCCATCTTGCCCCCTTATGCTAGAATGTCCAATTTGTCCTCCGCAGCTCATATCATTCCCTCCCTCCTCAAAAAGATTCATCCTCGAATCTACATCCATATCAAAAGGAGAAAGGTCAGAAACATTAAAAGTAGCTGAAACATTATACTCATCCAGAAGGTCAATCTTGTAAGCATTATCATTGATCCTCTCCAACACTTGAAATGGACTATCACCCGTTGAGTCAAGTTTAGATTTACTATGAGTAGGAAACCTCTCCTTCCTTAAATGAATCCAAACCCAATCACTAGGTTCAAAGACAACTTGTTTGTGGCCCTTGTTAACTCTTTGAGCCGTCACCTTGTTTTTCTTTTCAATCAACTCACGTGCCTTCAAGTGCATTGCTTTAACTTTCTCAGCCTTTTCATCACCATCTAAGCTAACAAGATCACTCAAAGGCAAAGGCATCAAGTCTAAAACAGTTAAAGATTTAAAGCCATACACAAGCTCAAAAGGAGAAAACCTTGTAAAGGAATGAATGGTTCTATTATATGCAAACTCAATGAAAGGCAAACAATCTTCCCAAGTTTTCAAATTCTTACTAACAATTGCACGCAATAAAGTCCCTAAAGTTCTATTCACCACTTCAGTTTGACCATCAGTTTGTGGGTGACAAGTAGTAGAATATAACAATTTAGTTCTTAACTTACCCCACAACACTTTCCAAAAATGACACAGGAACTTCACATCACGATCAGAAACAATGGTCTTAGGGACACCATATAAACACACAACTTCTCTAAAAAATAAATCAGCAATGTTTGTTGCATCATCAGTTTTATGGCATGCAATAAAGTGAGCCATTTTACTAAATTTGTCCACTACAACAAAAATGTTGTCTCTACTTTTCCTAGTTCTAGGCAATCCAAGCACAAAATCCATAGATATATCAACCCATAGATGAGTAGGAACAGGCAAGGGTGTGTATATACCATGTGGCATAGACTTAGATTTAGCCTGTTTACATGCAATACATTTAGCACAAATTCTTTCAATATCTTTTCACATGTGTGGCCAATAAAAATGCTTAGATAACACATCTAAAGTCTTGTGCACACCAAAATGACCTATTAAACCACCACTATGTGATTCTCTAACAAGCAACTCTCTAACAGAGCAAACAGGCACACAGATCCTATTACCACGAAACAGAAAACCTTCATGCTTATAGAATTTGTTAAATGCACCATGTTCACATGCAGCATAAATATCAAAGAAATTAGAATCAGTAGCATATAGTTCTTTCAAATGCTCAAATCCTAACAACTTAGTGGTAAGTGTAGTGATTAAAGTATACCTTCTAGATAAAGCATCAGCAACCACATTCTCTTTCCCTTGCTTATAAGAGATCACATATGGAAAAGTCTCAATAAACTCAACCCATTTAGCATGCCTCTTATTCAACTTACCTTGTCCTTTTAAGTGCTTGAGAGATTCATGATCAGTGTGAATCATGAACTCTTTGGACATCAAGTAGTGTTGCCAGACCTCTAACACCCGAACTAAAGCATATAGTTGCCTGTCATAGGTTTAGCTTCTCACTGAAGAATGCAATGGGACATTTTTCTGCATCAAAACATCACCTATACCAATCCCAGAAGCATCACATTCTATTTCAAAGGTCTTATCAAAATTAGGCAAAACAAGAATAGGAGTAGAACACAATTTATCTTTCAAAGTATTAAAAGCAAGTTCTTGTTCCTTTCCCCATTTAAACCCAACATCCTTTTTAATAATTTCAGTCAATGGAGCAACAATAGTAGAGAAGTTTTTCACAAATCTTCTATAAAATCCAGCTAAACCATGAAAACTCCTTACCTTAGAAGCACTTTTAGGTGTTGGCCATTCTTGAATAGCCTTCACCTTTTCCTCATCAACCTCAATACCATGGGCACTCACAATAAAACCAAGGAATGATACGTACTCCGGAGGACAAATTGGACATTCTAGCACAAGGGGCCAAGATGAAGATTTTAGCATGCTTGTAGGACTAATCACACGAGCAAGAGCAAAGAGGTTAAGAGAAGACTTTGGGAACTTGGCCAAAGCAATTGTAGAAGAGATGTATCAAGAATGGATCAAGAAGATGCCAACTCACTCTAATAGACAACCAGAGATCTTGTTATTTGCTGCGAATTAGGCTTAGAAGCTTATTTTGGCCATATTGGGCCATTATCCTATTTTGGTTTTGTTTAGTTTAGTTAGTTTAAGTATTTAGGATATCTAAACTTTTAGTTATTTTATTTAACCCATATTTATGTTTTATGTTTTATGTAGCCCAATTCATATTATTTAGCATCTGAACACTTCTTATTGAGCTTGGACTTAGTTTAAGTGTTTAACCTAGTGTAAGAGGTTATAAATACCTCGAGGAACACATTGTTTAGCAGTTTTTGATTAATTGAAATTTTGTTTTGTTTTCTTTCAAGAAAACAGTGCTTTTGTGTGCAAGTGAGGTGAGTGATTTGCTTTACTTGTTGCATCAAGAAATTGAGAGAATTCATCCTAAGGTAAGTTCCTTGTGATATTCAATCAATTTCTGTTCTATCTTTTCCCTATTATCTACGTTTCCAAGGACAGGTTTCTTGGGGGTGTAGTAGGGAGGGTCTTTATTCTACATCTTGTTTTCTATCAAAGTGTGTGCCTGGGGTTTCTAGATCTTTATATCCATGGGGTTCCTCATCATTATCAGAATAGTCCTCTAATGGTGGCATATCACCACTACCATCAGACTTACCATCATCATCAGATTCAGATACAACTTCACCTCCCCTAATGACCATTGTTCTCTTGTTCGGGCAATTAGATGCATAATGGCCCAAGTCGTGGCACTTGAAGCATTTAACATCTTTATGTCTAGAAGTAGCAGTAGAAGAAGATAAATTAGAAGTACCTTTCTTCTTGGCTATATCCAGTCCCTTCTCCTTGTGATTTGAGTCCTTATTTTTCTTTGTGTCCTCATACTTTGACCATTTTCAACCTCACTTCGAGTTGGAATTCGAAAATACCTTGGCTGCCCTTCTTTGATTTTATTGTTTCTCCACCTTCATTGCCATGCTAACCAAATCCTCCATCTTCACATAATGGTGTAATTCTACCACATCTGCAATCTCCTTATTTAAACCACCTATAAATCGAGCCATAGTTACTTCCATGTCCTCCTCAATGTTGGCTTTAATCATGAGCATTTCTATCTCCTTGTGGTAATTTCTACTGATTTGGAGCCTTGAATGAGCCTATGCAATTTTTGGTGCACTTCCCTATAGTAATGGGAAGGAACAAATCTCTTCATTGTCCTCTTCATCTCATCCCAAGTTTCTATGGGGTATTCCCCATTCCTTCTTCTAGACTTAACTAGCTCATCTCACCCAGTTAGAGCATAATCAGAAAATTCTACAACAGCCAATCTGACCTTCTTCTCTTCAGAGTAATGATAAGCAAAGTTCATCTCCACCTTTCTTTCCCACTCTAAATAAGCTTCAGCATCATTCCTACCCTTGAATGGTGGTATTTGCATCTTGATAGTGTTAATGTTGCTATCCCAAGCTCTGTTTCTAGTTTTCTTATTTCTAGCTGAATCAACTTCATCAGACTGCTCCCCAAATAGCTCATGGTTGGAATCATGGTGAAGTTGATTCCTCAAATCAACCCGTCTACTACCTCTGGACATGCTTTGTGTCATCTCCTTTCTCCATTCATCCATCTCATCAAGTCTACTATTTAACTTCTGAAATTGACTAGTGAAAGCTTGGCACATTAGCTTCATGTCAAGTATCATACCAGGTTCCTCTTCATAATTTTCTTTTCCTTCCTTCCTTGAGTTGTTTGCCATTGAACAACCTGCAAAATGTTAATAAAAGAAAAGGACCTCACAAGCATTGTCAACTGAAATTCGCACAAATTTGCGCATTTCTATTTTGCGCCGAATAGCAAAACTCTTCTTTTAATGCTTCTTGCTAATAGAAAATGCTTATTGTAACACCCTTTATTATATAAGCCATGCTTGAGTCACGAAGTTATATTAAGAGGTTGTCACTGTGTTAAGAGAATCTTTAAAATGTGGAAAATATAATACATAGCTCTTCAACTATACACTTTATTACTGAAATATAGTTCATAAATTTCGTCGTCTCTGATACATAGAGAATAAAATAATTACAATTTAAAAGAAATTGTGACTAACATAATATATAGAACTTGCTTCCGCTAGTCATCAACTAGCTTTAGCAGTCTCTTGATTTAGTTTACTTCCGAGTCTTGCTCAGTGAATGTCCCAATACTTCACCTCACACTTGATTTCTAACTTAGGTGCTGGAATGTTTACGGAAAAGAAAAACATACAAGCAGGCAGTGAGAACCTATGGTTCTCAGTAGGTAAACTCAAACCATACAGTGTCATCATAAACATTTCAGCCGCTTCGATTTCTTAAAAAAAAATGTGAGCACATATACACAACCAGTAGTTCAGTTTTAAGTTGAAAACATCTTTCTCGAAGCGAATTATATTGTAACAACCACTTGCCATATCATATGATAGACATTGAAATATGAATACTATAATATGCTTCAACAAGAATCATAATAACATTGTGACTTAATGGGTAATTGAAGATGCACATAAAGATGCTTATACTTGACTATATGCAAATGCACTTGACTTAATTCGTATCTTTCTTTAACTTGCAACTTGATCTTGCTCTTTTCTGTACTTGGTCCTCCGGAGGTGAATGGCCTCTCTCACCCCTAGGTAATCGCCTGCTTTTCAAGTCCGAGCTCGTACCTATACATAAGTGACGAGTTTACTTTCCCCGACCCCCACACCGGTCTATTCTCCTTTAATCTGGTCGAGGGCTAGCCCAAGTCTTAGATAGTACCGCTCTGGCCCATGCTAGCTGGGTCTATGCCATGCCTCACGTGGTAGCTTGGTACGTCTTTCTTGCAAGTTCTTATTATCTTTTCCTTTCCATATCTTATCATACATACGGATGCCTTGTGCATTCATGGATATGTCGCATACCTTCTCATATTATATTCTAATTATGCTTGCATGCATGACATACATGAACATGATATGTACATGTAAATATATTCAAAGCATAATCACCCATAGTATAAGTTCTCATAACTTCATAAACTTCTATCGAAAATTCGACAGCACAACAGATCGAGTCCACTTCCCTGTGAATAGTGCTAGACAACCAAGAAATTTTAATCAAACAGCAAACCCAATATAGAGCATCATATCTCCATTAGTTGTCACACGCAACAAAGTCTTATGAGCAAAGCTTAGGTAGTTAGGTGTAAGTTTTAAAATCTTAAGTATTAATCTATCTTGCAAGCTTTTAACTTCTATTGATGTTCCCAAGTTCGATTCCCAAGATTGAATTAGGTCCGAGTTTCGAGATTATGTAAGTTCCGACTTCCGGGGTTATGTTCGATCTCCGAGTTTGATTCTGGATCGAGTTTTGGAATTACGTGTATAAGAGTGTTAAAGCGTCGTAGTTCTTAACTTCCGAGATTCGGGTATAAGGTCTCATATTCTGGTACCAACTTCCGAGTTTATGTTGAAAATTCTCGACTCCCGGGTTTAAGTATTTTTAGGTTTTATATTCTTGTCCTTGACTTTCGATTTCAAAGTGTTTTATGTGCTGTGTGATTCTGATTTCTGACATTAATCCCTACTTGGCCTTCCAAGACTTTTATGATTGTGTTCCCTAAGTTCCAAGTTTTGACATTATTTTTACCAATCTAGTTTTCTATTCGCTTAGTTCCAAGTTTTTAACATTAACTATATCTGATCTAGTTTTCTATTCATTATGTTTCGAGTTCCGATATTAACTCAAATTATTTGTATTTTATTCTAGACTGCCCTATTTCTAGCCAGAATTACATTCTTATAAGAGAAAATTCACCAAAAATAGAAATCTAGGTGAAATCATGCAAAATTTATATCCACGTAAAGCTAATAGAGCAAGCTTTCAGATGAAATAAGTTGCATGTCATTTGAATGAGTATAATTCGAGATATAATCCCCACAACATGACCCTACTGGACTACCCTGTTCCAGCTCATATTGAACTTAAGCTAAACTTCATTGATGTACTGGGGATGGTTGGCAATAAATCTGACTCTGAAATTTTTATGGGATGTTCCCTCATATGTTAGCTTTCAAACAACGTTGGATTCACTTAAATTGAAGCTGTGTAGGGTGAGTTACACCCTTCTCAACTCATACTACCCAGATGAGAATCCAGATTTCTAGGTCAAACTTCAAAAATTCTTAACTAATTCTATACTAATCCAATGACCTTATATTTTATATGTATGGGCAGTCTTGAATATCTAGTTTCATATAAAAATGGGTTCATCTTATTTTGCGGTCCATAGAAGAGTCCGTACACCTCGCAATATGGACACATCCGGGATTTTATCCTCAGCTAATTATGTTTGAGTTCCCTTTTGAGTTTTTTGATCAAGTTCTTAACCCAAACTAAGTTTCCTCATCTCAAATCACTAGAAAAACATCAAAACACCATCATGCAAGCATGGCATAAGAGGAACACAACAGCCACATAGTCACATGATACATCTAATAACTATGGATTTGAGCTACTTATCTCAAAATCCTTGAAACCATGGATGCAAGGAAGGTAAGAGCAACATCCTAACCTTCTTCCCCTCTCATGGCAGCACCATAAATGGTGGTGGAGGCACACCACTTAATGCTAAATCATGAAATAAATAGAGGGGTTTTGTAAAGGAGAGGATAAGGATTAATTTTCATAAAAGGAATGAGAGGATTTAAGATCAAGAATGGCATGAACTATGAGCTTGAAGCTCATAGCCATGGAGGTGGTGAAGAAGAGAATGAAGACGACAAGATGGTGGTGGTGGCTGCGTAAATGATGAGGGGAAGGAGAGTGTGTAGAAAAATCTAGGGCTAAAGGGTATTTTAGTAAAAATAAGGGTTACTCATTAAGTTTAGTTAGCTTGTTTAGGAAGCTTTGTAGGTTAATTTTCATTGGGGGTTTGGAACATAATTTAAATTCTACTAAACTTGAATTTTGAGTGGCTCATCTTGAGCCACTACTAAAAGGACTTTTAATTGATGCTCATGCTTGCAGACAATATAAGACCCTTGAAGATTAATTCAAGATGTCCAAATATCAATTCGGCTATTCAAACTACCCGAATTTCTAAAATATTGTGTGAGTAATCTCACACTCTTATTTGAAGTTGTGGGTAGAGAATCTCAATTTAAGGTTATTACAAGTATTTTAGTTGTCTACCAGTGTCTTGAAACCCACAAAATTTCTAAAAACAGAAATTCTCTACAGTTGCCCTTCCTGACAACCATAAAACCCTTATTACGACCTTGCCACTATAATCCAATGATGACAACCTCGCCCTTGGTTTCTCTATGGGTTACCTAATTGCTATTTTGTCCTTATATCAAACCCAAACTTACTCCTATCCTGGCTTATCCTCAAGGTTTGAGATATTACATTCCTTTTAGCCTTCCGGAAGCCCTTTAGTATTTTCTACCAAAGTTTCTACGATATTTTTCTATTTTCCATAACTAATGGCATTTCCATAATTTTGAGCAAGTCCAAGGATGCCCCACGTCATTCCACACCTAACTGCCTCCATAGCTTAATTGGCAAAGATTTAAAAACTTCTATGGTTTCACCACATGATTCTGCTCCATTTAAAATCCCATTCTGCTAATTCTATAGATGTGGGGACATAAAGGTCATTTTATGAAAAGTTATAGGGTTATTGTGGAAATAATTCTTTGGGATCAAAATACAATTTCTAAAAATTCTAGGCATCACTGCAATTAACAAAAGTTTACAAGGGTACTTTTGTTATTTCTTAATTTTTTAACATATAGCAGTGCCATATTTTCAACGGCAGTATTATAGTACCCTATATTTCTAAATGTGAGAATCGTCATGGCATAACGCTGCCTGAGAAATTCTCACACTGCCTGAGAGAAACAATTCAAAGTTGCCATTATACTTTGCTTATGGAAGTGGGGATGTTACACTTATGCAATTAATGATGAAATGATTCTAATTGATATTGATGGACGAAATCTTGAATTGACTAGGATTAATTGATGCTAATTGGTAGGGACGTTAAAATGGGCCAAACCAGTTTATTCGTCAAAAATAAGTGGACTGGGTTTAAAAAATAACAAACCATTTAAACTAGTCCATTTTTAGCCCGAGTTGTTTAACTTGCGAGTTAAATGGGTCAGCCTGCCCAAGTAAATGAGTCGGCTCGTTTACCCTCATTTCTCTTTTTTTTTTTAGAGTAAACTTGTATAATTTAGGATATAAAATATAATTTAATAATCAAATTTAGGACATTCTCATTTTTTTAATAAGAAATAAGAATTTTTATCATTTTTCTTTAAATCAAAATTATTTTTTAAAACATAAAAAGAAAAAAAAAACATAAAACAGTCTAGGCTAGTAAAATTTGGCCTGTGAGCTAAACGGGCTGGTTTATTTCGCAGGCCTCAACTGGTAAGGTCGATTGGCTAATTAAAGAGATGCTAATTAATAGCGTTCTTATTTGACTGACACAAATTGATGCTATCTTGATGCAATTTGAACTTTTTATTATTAATTATTTTTTCTTTTGTCTTTTTTTTGAATTTTCTCTTTTATTTTTCCATAAAAAATTGATTTGGATAAAATATAGTATTCATAACACTATAAAATTCTTTTCCACTAATATTGTATTGAAATTAATATCAATTAACTATCCTCACATTATTTAATAAAATATTTCTCTATATATTTTATTCACGTGTAACATCCACCACGAGTTCTGGCTTCACCTCTAACTTTCGACTTTATCTTCAAGTTTCAAATAAAATGGACATTATTTCCGACTTCTGACTTAATCTTCAAGGTCCAAACAAAATGGATGTGATTCCCGATATCCGACTTTATTTCCAAGTTACATGATTTTTCGATATCCAACTTTATGTTTCTTGGACCTGATTTCCTACCTCATAATTTATTTCCAAGTTTCAAATAAGATGGACTAGAGTTTCGATCTCAGGATTGATCTCAAAGTTCAACTACATGAATTCTGACCTATGGGTTGATCTCCAAGCTTAACTGCATGAGTTCCGATCCCCGAAGTCATTTTTCATTTCTTCCCGAATTTGAACTTAGGACAGACTTTCGAGATTGAATTGGGTTCTGAGGTTATATAAGTTCTGATTTTCCGATACATAAGGTTATTGTTTTGATTCCCGATTTCCGGTGTTATGCTTAGAATCGATCTCCGGGATGGATCTTGGACCAAGTTTTAGAATTACGTTTAATAAGAGTTTTAAAGCATCCTAGTTCTCGACTTCCAAGTTTACATTGGCATACCCAACTTCTGGGTTTAAGTATTTTTGGTTTCTTATTCTTGTCCTTGACTTTCAATTTTAACGTGTGCTACGCCTCCGGCAAGTATACCGGATCGTACAAGTAATAAAGTGATGAGAAAAGTATCGTTCCCACGAGGATAGATCAAATACCGGATAGTTTAAGGGTGACTATTTGGAAGGAATGAAATTACAAATGTAAAGAAATTTAAAATAAAAATAAGCATTCAATAACTACGAAAAATAGTAACCAGGACAGATTCAAGAAAGGTTGGCTAAATATAATGGAATGAACGCTAGGGCTAATTAACTTCACCTATTGTAGATGCATTGCCTATGAATTTCTGTTAATCCGTTCTATCCTAAATTACTCACGGTCGGTTTCCCATAATTTATTCCTAGCCTCTCTCGAGGCCAAGCAATACTCTTTATCCTAAACTGATTGCCTAATCTCTTAGCACAAACTAATCTAGGAAAAGGTTGAAGTTCTATGGGTTCCTATGTTGACCACATGAACCGCGTTTGTCTATCTCTAGTTTTCACTCAGCTCACGGTGTTTATGTTCAAAAGCTTTGTTTACAAACCCTATCTCTAGTTATTGCAAACCAACGAATCAATTGAATGGTGGCCAATCAATCAAAAGCATTAAGCACACACAAAAACACTAAGCAATTGAAATAGAAACAAGATTAACATTAATCCATAAAGAAATTTGTCATACAAAAGGTTCCATTAATGCCCTAGCAAGAGAAATTTAGTTCATGTCTAAAGAAAGGAAAACAATAACAGAGTATAAAGACGAAGAAACAGAAAAACAAAGAGCCATGGAGAATTCTGGTTAGAAACAAGGAATTCAGGAAAATTTGGATCTCTCCGTGTTGATGATTAAGCGCCGAAATCCTTGAATCTTCACCTTCAATCTCCTTGGAAGAAATCTTCTATCTTGGGGAGGGTGTGTAAGTGTCTCCGGATCCCCTTCGTGATATGTGTAGTACGTATGTTCCTCTTTTAACTCTTAGCTCGAATGGACGATCTGCTGCAAACGGGCTTGCGCTATAGTGCAAGGGGTTGCGCTGTAGTGCAAGCCTCAATTCTTGGCTCATTTGCGAAATCTGGTGGCGCACTATAGCGCGCTGGGTTGCACTATAGCGCACCGAAAATTTGTTGACATTTATACGAACACGGCAGCGCGCTATAGCACACTGGGTTGCGCTATAGCGTAACATGAAACCTTGGAAATTTGACAAAATGGGAGCGCGCTATAGTGCGTTTGATAAGCAACATTTTGATACATTGATTAATCCTCATATTTAGTTCATTGAACCTCTTTTGTGTTTAATTGAATAATATTGGACATATTTTATAAGTTTGGACTTTAATTGGGCTTAAGTGTATTATTCAGTATTATTACAGATTTATACTATTTTTGTATTACGGCTGTATCTTGAGATGTAGATATCCAAAAATCGCAAATTTTATATTGTAGGAAAGCTGAGAGAAAGATCTACAACTTTGATGAAGAAGTTAAAAACTAATTCAGATGTTTATTAGGACGAATTGGGCCACGAAGTCAGAACAGGGCTGTCACGCTGGAACCTGATCAGTGTGCACCAATTGGGCCATAACGTGAGTTATAGACATTCATTGAGGTGAAACTGGTGCCATTTGAAAGCTAAGACATAAAGCTTCAATTGATATGAAGAGTACTCTCCCAAATAAGACATCTTGATAGACTTATTGGCTGTTGAATTTGACTGACGCGGATAGAGATACAAACTAGACATGCTATAAAGATTGGGCCATAACTCTCTCATTTTAACTCCAAATTAAGCAAATTGGGTGTCCAGTTAATGCTAAGAGGCAGAGGATTAAGATGGGCTCAAGGGTATTTTTGAATTTTGACATTTGAGGTCTGATAAGAGGAGAGAAAACCGAGACGCGAAAGAAGACTCTCATTGCCAACATTTTTCATTTTTCTTTCTTCTCTTCTCCTCTCCTCTTCTTTTCTCTTTCTTTTCCTTTCATTTTGTAAGATACTTGTTTTGGGTTCTAGTTTGTAACCTTCATTGCTATGGAGGAGTAGGACTTCAAGCTAGTTCAAGGAGACTCCAATGGTATTATGGTTGTAATTTTGAAACCCTGTAGTTGAATTTCAATCATGTTTGTTTTCTTGATTCTTTCCCTCTTTTATTTGTAAACTTGCATTGAATGATATTGATTTGTGGGTTTATGAATGAGGAATTAGTTGGGTGATTGCTAATTGGTCAATTGGTATGAACTTGATTAGTTAAAGAATTAGGAATTGGGTTTGGGTTCAAACCTAGACTAATACATTTGGGGCTAGAAATCAACATAGGTTAATTAGAGTTGAGGTCTTAATTATCTAATCAATTATGTGTTGGTTAAATTCCTAGAGTTCTCTAGGTAGACTTGTGGGGTTGTTAGTAGAGGTCTCTCTAATAGCTCAAATTAGCCGCACTCTATGTGTTTGATATATTGTGCGTTAAGGATTGATTCACCTTATGCCAAAGGAACTCTTTGAACTAGTGTTTTTATTTTCATCTAATTTTCTTGTATAGCTTATTTACTATATGTTTGCACATACCCCCTTATTACTTAACTAGATAGCAACAACATCCTTGGGAGACGACCTTGGTTGCACTATACTTCAAATTTAGTGTAATTAAGTATTTTAAAATTGTAATTTGGAGCAGGCTGCGACACTTGTCATAAATTTTGGCCAAGGTTTGGGATATTGATGCTATTTAGTTTGTAAATATATGTGTTTACTTGCTTTTGTTGGAGTTTTGCATATTTTGGTCATTTTCGGTGTTTTTAGGCTAATTTTGGATGCTGTCCTGTTCTGTTTATATTCAGATTACCTTGAAACTTTTTAGTCCAAAGGTTTTCGGCATTCTAAGCAAGACTCACTGCTTTGCAGTGGGCCCCACCCTATTTTTGCCAAATTCAATCGTTTTGACCACTTTTTTTATTTATTTTGATTTTTCTTACAATTTTTAATATTTTCTTTTATGTCTTCCTTTTTTGTTTCTTATTTATATAACCCAAAACATCTTTTGCAGTATTTTCTTACTTGTTTTAAGCCATTTTAGAGCAGTTTTTAGTTTCTTCTTCCATTTAGTTTACTCATTTCTACTTTTCTAACATATTCACTAACTCATCTTTTAGTTCCCAGACATATGGTTGTTGGAATGTTGCAGGAACCGAAGCGGTTAATGAGGATTCTTACCAAAGAATGGAACACCAGTTGGATGAGGTAAAGTACTTAATAGAGCAATATGCCATGAGGAATCACATCCAGCAACCGTATCAGGGACATGACCGAAGTTCTAGTATATGCAAATCTGACTGGTATGATGGAGTTGATCAGGGATATAGGGGTGTTTCGTCACAACAAACCCTATATTTTCAGTAACAGTTCCAACCTTCACTCCCTTTCATTCAACAGCACTTGTATCTACTCCAAGAGCCATATGAGCAACCACAGCTTGAGTTATCACCTGTATATCATCAGGCTGATCCACTAGCCACCTCACTTGAGCCTTTTCCAGAAGATCTTGTGAACCAGTTGATGCAGAGTAATCTCCAATGGCAGCAGAGGACTAATGAAACCATTCAAGACTTGCAAACACAATTGAGCCAGTTAACTTCTACATTGAGCAAATTGTAAGCTAATGAAGGGAATATGCCAGATGTGCAATCACATGAGCTAGCTAAGGGGATTGGCAAGAGTCAAGATGTAGCTGGGCCACTAGATGAGATATCACAGGAGACATTAGTTAAGGAGATATCTCATGATCTTGTTGGTGCTGAGGAAATGAACATGACTACATGCATGGATATTTCCGCTTCTTTAGAAGACCCCATGAGTGACCTCTCAGCAGAATTCCCCATGCTAACTACTGTTGACATTTTTGCTGGATTCATATGTGTTGACTGTGAGGGTGAGTATATCTGCCCTATATGTGCAGAGATTGAGGCATGTCTGAGGAGAGATCCTCCAATGTCAGAAGATGCAACATTGTAGTTGATATCCAAAGAGTTGAGATGTTGGAGGAACAAGTTGAAGAAACCACTAGCCTTTCCCCTCCATTGTCCTTCTACCTGCATTTAAGACATACTCAAGTGGTTTAGAGTGTGCACCTTCAACTTTCTTGGGGCAGTTTGAATATGCCTACTTAGAGAATGATGCCCAACTACAAACCATTTGTGACATGATAACTGGCTTACTTCATCTGGGTGCACAAAGGTGTTTGGATTATGCCTACATGAAAAACAAATCTTGCCCCCAAGCTGCCTGTTTCATCATTGTAGAGGTGCTACTTGGGAGGATGCCAAGGCCATCAACACTGATCTATCAAGGCACCAATAGCAAGGATGGCAATGAATTCAAGATCACCTTATGGGATCCTGGAGGAGGCAAAAGATGCAAACATTGGTGGGAATTCCTGGACCAGTTCAAGCATAAACCACCATGAGGGAGTTCTTACCACTTTTTCTTTTTTTTTAATTTTCTATTTTGCATTTTACTTTTAAAATAAAATATGTTGAGTGTTAGTTTTCATATGCTAGTTATGTTGTTTAGTTGGATGTTTCCCTATAGTGATTCTTGAGTTGTTAACTTTAGGCATTAGAGATTCATGGCTTGAGATTACAACATACTTGACTTCTCATCTCATTCTTTATGTCTTGCATGCTTGGTGGATTGATCTTCAATTGCTTGGATTGAATATGTTGGACATGACGCATGTGAGCTTTTGAGCCATATTTGGATGGCTATGTTGCATGCCATTCTTTTCTTTCTTATGTGTTGTATTCCCTCATATGATTTGTCACTCTAGAACTTGCTTTAATTCTTTTTGAGGCTACACCATTCATTTGCATACATGAACATGATTGAGGCATTTATTTTGTGATTAGCCACTTAGCCAAACAGCCACCCTTGCTTAGCCCCTTTGAGCCTTTTTACCTATTCTTTGTTTTTAGCACATTACAAGCCTAAAGCGAAAACCCATAATTCTACCTAGCCTTAGGGATTAGGAGACCATTGGTTACCATTAGCGATGTGCATTCACATAAGTGTGGGGGTTTGCATGAGGACATGCAAGACTTTAAGTGTGGGGGGGGTGCATAGTGGTGAAAAAAAGAAAAAAGGAAAGAAATGAAAAGATTAAAAAAAAGAAAGAAGAAGAAGCAAAGGAAATGTAAAAAAAAAAAAAAAAAGCAAATAGAAAAAAAGAAAAGTCAATAAATTGGGGCAATTTTGATGAAAAAAGAAAGTAAAGAAGTGGGATAAAAAAGAGTTATTTGTTGCATTGCTTGGATTTGAGGAGGGCCCTCACATTTGTGACCTCGTGTCTAGAGACCAATGTCACTTCTATTCTCTTAGGTTGTATCTTGTCATATCCTCATATTTTCATACCTTCACCTTGGCCCCATTACAACCTTGAATAAAGTCCTCTTGATTTGTGTGTGCATGTGTTTGAGTGGTGGAGAATTAGATGATAAGCAAGCTTATGGTAGTGCTTTTCCTTTTGAGGTGATTTGAGTGGTATAATTGAGCCTTAAACACTTGAGAGTAAGAGTGCTAAACACATTATCTTGTGAGGTCCTTCATGCTTGATCCATACTTTTTGGAGTGATTTTTGCCTTGCTTGCACCTCTGTAGAGATGTGTCTTGAATTTCTTGATGCCTTAGATATGCTTTTTGCCTATATGCTTGACATTCTTGAGCATCCATTGGGAATTTGTTTTTCATGGTATTTGGTCTTTTTTTGTTTCTAGGACTTGTGTGTTTGTTTTAGATTTTGATGTTTCATTTACAACACCCTTGAGCATATTATGGATTTTGCATGAGGACATGCAAAAAGCTAAGTGTAGGGGAATTTGATAAGCAACATTTTGATACATTGATTAATCCTTATATTTAGTTCATTGAACCTCTTTTGTGCTTAATTGAATAATATTGGACATATTTTATAAGTTTGGACTTTAATTGGGCTTAAGTGTATTATTCAGCATTATTACAGATTTATACTATTTTTGTATTATGGCTGTATCTTCAGTTGAAGATATCTAAAAATTGCAAATGTTATATTGTAGGAAAGCTGAGAGAAAGATCTACAACTTTGATGAAGAAGTCAAAAACTAATTCAGATGTTTATTAGGACGAATTGGGCCACGAAGTCAAAATAGGGCTGTCACGCTGGAACCTGATCAATGTGCACCAATTGGGCCATCACGTGAGTTATAGACATTCGATTGAGGTGAAACTAGTACCATTTGAAAGCTAAGAATAAAGCTTCAATTGATATGAAGAGTACTCTCCCAAATAATGACATCTTGATAGACTTATTGGCTGTTGAATTTGACTGACGCGGATAGAGATATAACCTAGACATGCTATAAAGATTGGGCCATAACTCTCTCATTTTAACTCCAAATTAAGCAAATTGGGTGTCCACTTAAAGCTAAGAGGCAGAGGATTAAGTTGGGCTCAAGAGTATTTTTGAATTTTGACATTTGAGGTCTGATAAGAGGAGAGAAAACCGAGACGCGAAAGAAGACTCTCATTGCCAACATTTTTCATTTTTCTTTCTTCTCTTCTCCTCTCCTCTTCTTTTCTCTTTCTTTTCCTTTCATTTTGTAAGATACTTGTTTTGGGTTCTAGTTTGTAACCTTCATTGCTATGGAGGAGTAGGACTTCAAGCTAGTTCAAGGAGACTCCAAGGGTATTATGGTTGTAATTTTGAAACCCTGTACTTGAATTTCAATCATATTTGTTTTCTTGATTCTTTGCCCTCTTTTATTTGTAAACTTGCATTGAATGATATTGATATGTGGGTTTATGAATGAGGAATTAGTTGGGTGATTGCTAATTGGTCAATTGGTATGAACTTGATTAGTTAAAGAATTAGGAATTGGGTTTGGGTTCAAACCTAGGCTAATACATTTGGGGCTAAAAATCAACATAGGTTAATTAGAGTTGAGGTCATAATTATCTAATCAATTATGTGTTGGTTAAATTCCTAGAGTTCTCTAGGTAGACTTGTGGGGTT
Organism: Pterocarpus santalinus; assembly: GCA_031439595.1. Lineage (NCBI taxonomy): Eukaryota > Viridiplantae > Streptophyta > Magnoliopsida > Fabales > Fabaceae > Pterocarpus > Pterocarpus santalinus. Next base: position 35,161,247 of record CM062529.1, on the reverse strand, counting down.
GTTAGTAGAGGTCTCTCTAATAGCTCAAATTAGCCGCACTCCATGTGTTTGATATATTGTGCGTTAAGGATTGATTCACCTTATGCCAAAGGAACTCTTTGAACTAGTGTTTTTATTTTCATCTAATTTTCTTGTATAGCTTATTTAATATATGTTTGCACATACCCCCTTATTACTTAACTAGATAGCAACAACATCCTTGGGAGATGACCTTGGTTGCACTATACTTCAAATTTAGTGTAATTAAGTATTTTAAAATTGTAATTTGGAGCAGGCTGCGACACTTGCTGCTAGCGCTTGGTTGCGTTATAGCGCAACATGAATGTGGCAATTTTCTTCCTTATGCGGCAATGCGCTGTAGCGCACTGGTTTGCGTGCTATAGCGCAAGGTGCTGAGTCTGAATTCATGGCTTGGCTTCTTCCAACTTCTTTTGGGCCCACTTGTATCTACAATAAATCAAATAAACCTAAAATAAGTATCCAAAAGATAAGAAAATAATAGAAAATAAATTAAATAAAATAAAATAGCAACAAAGCTAAACAACTACGTTCTAAATTAAATAAAAACTAGCTAAAAATATAACTCACCAAAGGGAGTTATCACAATCCCCAACTTAAGTATTTGCTTGTCCCCAAGCAAAACTCAAAACAAGGACTCAAAATAGAAAAACAAAAGACTCAACCAAAAACACTTAAAACAAAAGGACTTACTAGACAAAATGGTCAAGATAGAAGCTGTTGTCTATGGGATTTCTTATCACTGCTCCATAACTTAACTCAAAAGTTACCAAGGATCAAAGTCTAAGTACCAAGACCATCTAATTGTGCAATCACATTGTCAAAAGAATGGATCAAGTGTGTGTTTATAAGAGAAACGCAACAAAGAATTGACTCACCCTATGCTTATGCCATGTTTAAGAAAGGACAAAAACATCACACTATCCACAATCCTCTCTCTCTATTTCTACATGAATGTCACTTAGCCAAAGATCAAAAGGACTTCTCTTAGCTTGTAACGGTAGGCCAAGGTAAGAGGTATGATGGAATAGTCATTTAAGCTCAATTAATCCCTTCAACTTAATGAACCCTTACCCCTAATTCATTCTCCTTGGGGTACCCCCAACTTAGTTGCTTGGCAACCATCATGCTTTTCTTGTTGAAACTTGGCATTATATTTTTCTTGTATTGCCAACTTTTCTCTATTTTTTTTTTTTTCATTCCTCCTTCCCTTTTCTTTTTTTTTTCTTTATTTTTTTCAAATATTCACCCACTCCACCTTTAACTTTAGAAAGCATGAGGTTGGTGTAGTGGAGATATTACCCTATTCAAATGAGTTTAGAAGTTAAGGCTTGAGAATAAACCATGGGATCAAAAAAAAGAAAAGCAAGGAAGGGCATTAGGCTCATAACGTGGTTTAATCCAAGAATAGGCTTTAAGGCTCAAATAGGGTGACTAAGGATCAATGACCAAGGGTGGGCAATAAGGCTCAATTATGGCTACCAAACATGGCCTAAATCACTTCTAAGGCTAAGATTCGCTCACATATATTTCAAGAGAGATTCACATGTATAAGAATGCATGTATGAACCTAAATAAAGCATAAAAAGCATAAAGATCACCTATCCTAAGTTGCTAACTCTTATCAACGTGCAAGAAAATAATCCTTCTCAATTCAAAAGTAAGGGCACAAGAAGATTTTCAAGACTTAAATTTGGATCCAAAGTCACTTAAGAGTTAACAATTAGAGTAGTCTTTCATATCATAGGCATAGGCATTGCATCTATTTGACTGACAAACGACACTAAAAAAAAAGACTAAAATAAAAAAATCTTTTTGGTTTTTTTTTTTTTTTTTTTGAAATAGAAACAAGACAACTAGAAGACTAGAAAACTAACAATAACTAAAGGAAAATAAGCAGGAGCAAAACACAAAAGTACATTTATGGACTTTCCCAACCCCCAACTTAAAAATTGTGCATAGTCCCCAATGCACTGGAATAGAAGCAAAAACGGAAAGGAAAGGAAAGGAAACGAAGGGAACTCCCCAAATCTAGTCTTCCTCAAACTTCTCAGCTGCGTCTTCTGCTTCCTCTTCTGACTCCCCCTACGCAGAGGCCTCCTCGTCCGTGAGACACTCAAGCTCTAGATCTGGTGGAGGTAGAGGTGGTAGCTGCTGGAGGAGCTCTGGCGACAGCTGCTGCCTCATAAGTGCCTCCAGACCCTAGATGCCTCTATAAATAGAGGAATACTACCTGCTCGCTCTATTCTAGAGGGTGCTCTGTGTGCTCCTCATGTCTAGGCGTAGCTCATCAATCCGGGCCTAAAGCTGAAGCTATGGTGGTTGGGACGCATCAGTGTCTCTGACTTGTGGTGGTGGTGGCGATGGTGATGATGCATTTCCCTGTCTCTCAGCCTGTCGGGTCTTCCTAGTCCTTCGAGTCGCTCTGTTCAGTGTCACAGAGAGGCTCTCATCAGAAATCTTTGGACCTCTATCCGTCATGCGCTCTGCAGGATCTACAACAACACCCGCCTGCAAGGCTAATGCAGTGATTAGGGATGGGTAAGGTAAGGAGTAGTTGCTGCTCGGTATGGTCATCATTTGATCCTTGATCAACTGCCCCAGGTTCACCTCCCTCTGAGTGATGAGGCAATACAGTAGCAGGCACCTCTCCCTAGTGATAGAATGGGTGTGCCTGCTAGGCATGAGGCGAGAGAACATAATCTGAGCCCACACTCTAGCTGCCGGGTTGAGGTACTTATTCAGCATATGCTTCGGCCCAATAGACGGAGTATCATAATAAGCCCACTCGCCATTCGGCAGGGCTATGGTCTGAAGAATCTCATCCCAATCTACATTCTGCCCTCTCAATGTAGAGAAATCATCCTGCTGGATATCAGTAGTGTGCATGAAGGAGTTGATGCTGGAGGGGCGGACGTCGACCCACTGGCCTCTCACCCAGACGTGGCCTTCAGGTTGGTTGGCTCCACTAACCACCATCAGGTTGGCATAAAATTCTCTCACTAGATTAAGACAACCCAATGGTGGCTCATCCAACAAGCTGTGCCACCCTCTCCTCTCTATCTCTTCCACATGTGCTCGGAATGTACCCGAACTCAGCTGAACGCCCTTCTCTATCACCAACTCCCATTTGTGGAGGGAGGAATGGTATCGATGCTGACAGTTTACCCTGATGAACCGATGTCTATCAAAATCTTCCTCGGCATGAGAGGGTTGGGAAGAAGAGGAAGCTCCGGTAGTCTTGGTTTTCTTTCTGGATGCCATGGTCCTGAAAACACAACTAAAATAACCAAAAATCCAAAGGCAACCAGTCAGTAATCAATAAATCATAACAGAGTATTCCAAGATAACGACCCCCAACTTACTTACTGGCACAGTCAGAATTAATCCATAAGAGGGAATAACTCAGATCCAAGTACTATAATTTCATCTAACATAATAGAGCATATGCAAGGATTCTGAAAATAATCAGTGAGGATATGGATCCTAAGCACATTCGAATATGGATCACGTCAAGCTTCCAATCCTATTTTAAAATCCAATTGTCTTAAATCAAATATGCGTAAACAACCAAATGACTCAACTCATATTCTTAATTCAGAGCCAAATATTCAATAATTCATGCCAATAACATAATATAGCAATAATGATCACAACTGATTCAAGTATGACGTTTAATCAAATGAAACAGCATCAATTCATTCTACCATAACAAAAGCACATGGTATTTATGATAAATTCAAGGTGAGAACTAAACATGGCAATGTAGGTAGCACATGCAACATTAAAAAAAATCAAAACTGAGACAGTAAGAAGATGAAAACCAGGTATGGATGACTCTCAACAACTCAAGTGCAGCAACTCCTTTCCAAAAAAAAAATGGTGAGAGTTCTGCCTCTCACCCAAGAAGATCCTATTCTGCGAGTTAGGGTTCAAATGGGGAGAAACAAGTGGTTGTGATGCAGAAATAGGTAAAAATGTGAGAGGTGAAGGCGGTTTTGAGGTGAGGAATGGATTTGGATGGAAAGAATTGAGTGGGAGAGTGAGTGTGAGTGTTTTGGTATGTGAGGGAAGGAAGAGAGAAGAGACTTCATGTGTGTGTGCCTCTGTTTATGCTACAGCGAAGCTGCAGCGTGATCTTTAAATCTGTCATGAAAGTGGGCTTGCGCTATAGCGCAAGGTATCGCGCTATAGCACAACAAAATTTTCCTTTGGTGTATCACACAAACGGGCTTGCGCTATAGCGCAACATGTCGCGCTATAGCACAATAAAATATTCTCTTCACTTCTGCAGACTCAGGTTTGCGCTATAGCACAAGTCATCGTGCTATAGCGCAAGAACAAAATTTCAAAATGCATACTCCCTTCAATAGCGCGCTATAGCGCACTGTTGCTGCTGCAACTTCTGCATTTTCTCAGCTGCACGCCCAATTTCATCACCTCCTCCACTTATGAACTTCCTGATAGCTCCATGAACCTAAAAAAACAAAACAAACCAGACTTGAATAAACTAAATTGATTCTAAATAAAAAAGTTAAAGCTTTAACTATATCAACTCATAAGATTCTACCATATGCACAAGTTATCATAAAATAAAGAAAGCAGCTTTAAGTATCACAAAGTATGTACTATTTATCATAATATGTATCCTAAAAGCTATAGTTTGAAAGTACTATGCAAAGAGAATTGGGATGAATGGGCAAACACACAAAATCAGATCATGCAACTAAAGTATCAAGACCATCTCTTTTAACAGAAAATTCACTTCAATGCTAAAATAATATTTGAAACGTCAATTTCAAGATCAAACTTACAGCAATGTGTTTTGCTTTTTCATCAACCCAAGCTTTACTCTTCTTGCTAAAATGAGTATGCTTGAACAATTCTTGTATAGTTGGAACTGCACCAGTCTTCTTAATCTGCATGTCCAAAATAGTAATTACTAATTAATATTATCAAAACATTAATTAACATTAATAATAGAATTTGAAAAAAAAAACTAAATAAGTTTTTACTATATTTTGTTTGTGTTGTGAAATTGTGATAGAACCACAAGTATGACGTGTAGATCCAAAACCGCCACAATCTGAAGCACGATTTCTTTTAGCTTTTGTAGATTTCACTTGAAACTTATCACTTTTCCAATGAGTGCAAAATCCATCCCATACTTCATCTCTTATGCATGGTGGCTTTTCATTATGTTTACGAGCATCACAGAGTAAACTCTTCATACGAGCTGCACCACGCTTCTCAAAGTTCTTTCTAGCCCAATTCAGATCAGGTGGAGAAAAGCAATACTTATTCTACAATAATTTTAAAATGAGTAGTCAATTAAGGCAATGAATAAAATTAAAATAAAATAAGAATCGGTGTTATAAAGTACCTTAAAATCATCAAACCACATTTCTCGGACCTTAGGAGGTATTTTCTTCCAAGATTCATAAGGCTGATCATAAAGACTCTTGATTGTTCCAGTAATGCCATGAGCCGCTTCCACAGAAGGTAAGAATCTATTTTGAAGACATTTAATCCATTAAGACATTATTAACTAACAATAACAAGTAATAGAAAAATTAAAATATATTTTTATTTACCCATCTCCATCAAGCATTAATGTTTTTTTCTCTTCTTGTGGTACGCTAGCATTTTGAACAGCACTTGATGTTGCTGGTGAGTCATTAGAATGTGGAGGATTAAGAGTAGGAGTCATAAAAGGTGAAGATGACAAAGGGATGTTGAGGTGGAATGAGAAGGGTTAATGGTACGAGGAGTTGGAATGACACCATTAGGAGTTGGCATAGTCATGCTAGGAGTGGGAATAGTAACAGGTGTGGTAGTGATAAAGGGAGGTAAGCGAGATGATGATAGAGTATTTTGTGATGTGAGAGGTGATCCATCAAACCTCCTTAAGCGACCCCTACTAGCTGATTTCCCTCTTCCACGACCAACCCCTGACATCTAAAAAGAGAAATATAACATAATATCAAATTAATATCAATGAATAAATTAACAACTATAATATAATAAATAATAATCAACTCTAAAATGGATAATCAAATTATAATGAATAGCTTACAAGTCAAATTAATTATCTTCATTGAAATCTGATTCATCTTGACTTTCAAAATCATTGTCATATTCACTAAAACTTGATTCTTCATAATCTTTTTCCTTTTGGTCATCATCGCCATCCAAATTTTCATCATTGTAGTCTCCTACCTCCTCAACAGCTCCTTCATTGTCAACACAAATATCATCAACTATGTTATTGATAGACGACATGTCCACATCTTGGTAAGCAACCTCTAATGTGTTGCTTACAAGAATGTAAATGAAACTTAATATTGTACACAACATACACATATGATTGACATGAAGGACCAACGTTAACGAAAGATAAATCTCAAACAAAGCCCGTTCATTATTTTGTCTTTTACTGCAATTCACAGTTTGTATCTTTTAGTGCATTTCACCATAGAAATAGTTCATGTGAATTGGGCTTCGTTGAAACCACAAGCAGTGACGCCAATATTCAAGAGCAAAAGGCAATCATAGCCACTAATGAGAAAAGACTTACCAAGAATCAAAAGACTGCAATAAGCCAATGGCAGGGGAGTTTCCTGGTGAGGGCACGACGCAAGACTGGCGTAGTACTTGAGGGTGTTCGGCTAATAATTTGAGGACGCTGCGAGGTTTGAGGGTATGAGGAGTGCGGCTGCACGGGAATTCTGTGAGGAAAAAGTGAAATAGGTTTTAGTGTTATGTTAAGAATGTCAATGTGAAAACTACAAAAATATAAAAAGAGTTTAATTTTGACATAGTGCTTATTTAGGTGCCTTTAAAAAAGATTTTTTTTTATTAAAACAAGTACTTTTGGTGTTTTTTAATATGTTTTGGATAAAATTTTTTGGTAAAAGCAAAATCACTATAAAAAACTTAAAAAGATTGTTTTTTGAGAATCTAAAATTTTTATCTTCTAGAAAAATATCTTTTTATAACATAAAAAATATTTAAGAATAAAAGAAGATATTTTAATATTATATCCAAACATAAATTAATTTTACACTCAAACATAAAATAACTTTTATTTTTTTAATAGATCTTAAAAAAAAGATAATTTTAAAAAATAATTTTTTTGAGAAGCTAATCCAAATGAATCCATATTAATAGTATAAAATTTTTTTACATTATCATCCAATCATATATTTTCTACATTAGTAAATAGATTTCACTTTTACATCCACTACTTCAAAAGTTATATATATAGGAAGATTTGATTGGATAAAAATGTAAAAAAATTTTATAATGTCAGTATATCAAAATTAAATGCAGTAAAAAAATTTTAAATTATATATTTTAAATTATTATTATATAAAATGATAGTAATATTATAGTAAATAAATAATAATATTTAATAATAGATAATATTTATTATATATTATAGCTACATATAATAAAACATGAAATATTTAAAATAATTTAATTTAATAAAACAATTGTAAAAGAGATTAATTTATATACATTGATAGTATAATATAACTTTACACTATTGACCAATAGAAATGGTAGATGCTTCTCCTTATAAAGTGGTCTCAGGTTCGAGTCTTAGATATGGAGTAACTAGTATTGAGAGAGTCATGCCTCTTATATGGGATTATCTCCAGTAGGAGATATATACATGTGACTCCGTCCTTTTCAGGTGTATGTCTATCGAATGGTAATATAACATTATTTTATATTGCTAGTGCATAAAAAAAATCTATGCATATAAAGTCACAAAAATTACATATAAAAAATACTCCAAAAGAAATTTAGACAAATAGTTATTATATTAAAAATATAAGTCATTTATCATATTTTCAAACATTATAATTATATTAATTTATTTTAAGTTCAAAAAATTTTGATTAAATACTTAAATATTTTAGTTATAATTTTAATAATATACAAATTACAATATATATATATATATATATATATATTAAATATTTATTTATCAAATACAAATTATAATCATAAATATTTAACTCATATATTATGTGCATTAAATGTTTTATAAATTTAGGAATCGAATTATTAACTTTTAAAATATAGGGACCTTAACAAATTTTTCCCAAAAATTTAGGGATTAATAGATTAATTTAATCTATAAAAAAATAAATAAGATAGTTAAATTTGTGACCATAGCATTGCTTGAAATATTAATTTTTTATATAAATAAAAATTCTTTTGATTGATCTCACCAAAAATAAAATATTAATTAAAAATAAGAAATTATTTTCACCAACAAGTGGTCACAAATATATTTTTCTAAACTCCAAAACCTGTAAATAACTCTAACTTTTCTAACTCATTTTGTGACTGATTTATAAATTTGTTTGATTTACTGACCAAAGTATTGGTCACAAAAATAAATAAATAAATTTGTGACTGTATAATTAGTTAGAAGATAATTATTGTTATAATAATGAATATTTTTCTTATTGCAATTTTAGTCACAATTTTTCTAACCAAAAAATTGGTCACAAATATATTCCCTCCATTCCTCTTCAATTTCCCTCTAATTTGCACCAAAATTTTTGACCCAATTTATGACAAATATATCTTTTATCATAAGTTTTTACAATTTACTAATTGATTTTCTGATCGATTTGTTATCTATCATTTTTTTTTCTTCATCAATGCTGATTGATTTTGGTCACAATAAAAAACAAATAAATAAAATATTAAATTTGTGACTCCATAATTGGTTTATATATAATACTTTATTTTTAATCAAAGAAAAATAGTGTAATTTTCTTTATAATAACAAATATTTTTTTACCAAAATTTCAGTCACAATTTGTTTTGACAACAAATCGATCACAAATATATATTTCCCTCCACTTTCACTTATCTTCCCTCCAAATGGTGCCAAGTTTGCTAACCAAATTTTTGACTGATATATTTTTGATCATAAATTTGCATATTTTACTGATTGACTATTTTATCGATATAACCTTAGTTATAATTTTTTTTTCTCTTATTCTATGATGATTGCCTTTGTTCATCAATTTCTGACCGAAATATTGGTCACAAAATAAATAAATAAAAAATATTAAGCTTGTGACCGCATAATTAGTTAGAATATATTTTTTCTTCACAACACTAAATATTTTTTGACTGAAATTTCAGTCACAATTTGTTGTAACCAATAAATCGGTTACAAATATATTTCCCTCCACTCCCATTTATCTTCCCTCCAAATGGTGCCAATTTTTCTAACCAAATTTGTGACTGATATATTTTCGGTCATAAATTTGTATAATTTATTGACTGAATTTTTGATTGATTTATTTTCAATTACAATTTTTTTCTCTCATTCTATGATGATTACTTTTGGTCACAAATTCGGTTACAAATTTCTGCCTGATATATTGGTCACAAAAAAATAAAATAAAAATATTAAATTTGTGACTGCACAATTGGTTAAATATATGTTTTTTCTTCACAATTCTAAATATTTTCTAATCGAAATTTCGGTCACAAGTCTTTTTGACTGACAAATCGGTCACAAACATATTTCCCTCCATTTCTATTTAATTCCCTCTAAGTGGCGCCACATGTTTTGACCGAAGTTGTGACCGATTTACTTTCGGTCAAAAACTTTTACATTTTACTAACCGATTTTTTGACTAATTTATTTTTAGTCATAATTTTTTGGTTTTTTGCTACCTTAATTGATTTCAGTTATAAAATCGGTCACAAATTGAAACCGATAAAATCTGTCACTAATTTCGGTTAGAATTTTAACATTTTCTTGTAGTGTAATTTGTGACCGAAATATTGGTCACAAAAAAAACAATATTAAGTTTGTGACCGCATAATTAGTTAGAATATATTTTTTCTTCACAACACTAAATATTTTTTGACTGAAATTTCAGTCACAATTTGTTGTAACCCATAAATCGGCTACAAATACATTTCCCTCCACTCCCATTTATCTTCCCTCCAAATGATGCCAATTTTCCTAACCAAATTTGGGACCGATATATTTTTGGTCATAAATTTGTATAATTTATTGACTGAATTTTTTACTGATTTATTTTCAATTACAATTTTTTCATCTCATTCTATGATGATTACTTTTGGTCACAAATTCGATTACAAATTTCTGCCTGATATATTGGTCACAAAAAAATAAAATAAAAATATTAAATTTGTTACTGCACAATTGGTCAGAATATGTTTTTTCTTCACAATTCTAAATATTTTCGTAGAAATTTGGTCACACAAGTCTTTTTGACTGACAAATCGGTCACAAACATATTTCCCTCCATTCCTATTTAATTCTCCTCTAAGTGGCGCCACATGTTTTGATCGAAGTTGTGACCAATTTACTTTCGGTCAAAATCTTTTACATTTTACTAACCGATTTATTTTCAGTCATAAAATTGGTCACAAATTGAAACCGATAAAATCGGTCACTAATTTCGGTTAGAATTTTAACATTTTCTTGTAGTGAAGGAAATCAAAGAAAAGTTAGAAAAAGTTGGGTTGTCTCCCAACAAGCACTTTGATTTAATGTCCCTAAGTTGGACATGACTCTATCTAACAACATGGATCAGAGAGAAGAGCTAAAGCCTTGAGTTTATCATAGCTTCCATCAACATATGGCTTCAACCTTTGGCCATTGACTTTAAAAGTGCCTTTGGTAGGATGTGTGACCTCAATGCCTCCAAAAGGGGATACTTTAGTGATCTCAAAAGGTCCGGACCACCTTGATTTCAGCTTCCCAAGGAATAGCTTCAATTTAGAATTGAAGAGTAGGACTTTCTGACCTATGTGGAAGTCTCTCCTCAATATATGCCTATCATGCCACTTCTTGGTTTTCTCCTTATAGAGCTTGGCATTTTCATAAGCTTCCTGTCTAAACTTATCCAACTCATTAAGCTGTAGCATTCTTTTCTCACTTGCCTCCTTGAGATCAAAATTGAGCAGTTTTGTTGCCCAATATGCCTTATGCTCCAACTCAACTGGCAAGTGACAAGCCTTCCCAAAGACCAATCTATATGGAGACATCCCAATGGGAGTTGTAACATCCCCATTTTACCTAAGTTAATTAGCTTGGTGTTCCCGGCTAATTAGAGAGATTAGCGATTAATTGAGAACTAATCGGCTAATCTCAAGAGCAAGAGCAAGAGCTTAGTAAATTAAGTCTAGCCAACAATTTAATCATAATATCCTAAGCGTTTTAATAAAACCTTAATCGTCTAATCCTTAATTACTCGAAGGTGCCAAAACAAAAGTAAGACAACCTAACCTTACTAATTAAGTTTATAATGATTAAGACACTTAAGACAACTCTTGAAAAATTAAACCCTAAATTAAGCATATGCTTAACCGTAATGCAAGACATCATAAAAAGTGTAATTGACAAGAGTTAACTCATGGGTAATTAAGCCAATTAAGTTAAATTACATTTAAATAATTCTAATAACATTTAGAGATAAAAAGACATGCCCTAAAAAGACATACCAAGGAGGAGCAACATCTCACCCTTCATTCAATCTATTTAATCTTACACCATTAGATCAAAAGCCAAGACTAGGATCCTTGTCATCCACCATTAGATCTTGACACTTGGATGAGTCTTAGAAAAGCAACCAAATCCTAAGAGGGGTACTCCCCTTTAACCCCTAGAGAAAAACACAAATTGGACATTAGAATGCCTCCAAGACTCAAGGAAAATACAACCCCCTCTTTTACCCCAAAGTTCTTAGCCTTCTTGCTTGCAAAAGAAGCTAAACTCACCCACTCCCCTTGCTTGTTGGAGAAGCAAGAGCAATCAGCCCTCCCTCCCCCCATGTACGCCTCCCTCCCTCTCTCTTTCTCTCTTCATTTTCATTTCACTCATCCTCTTCTCTCTCCTCAATTCCAAAATTCTCCTCCTTCTCTCTAAACTCTCCAACTTCTCTCTAGAATCCTTCCACTTCTCTCATCCTTTCCTCTCCTCATCCCACTCACAAGCTCTTCAAGAGCCACCATTTTTTGTTCTTGGAGAATCAAAGACAATCACATACCAAGCCTCTTTCAAGATCCAAGAGGAGGAATATCACCACCATCACCTTCTTCCATCACAAATTCCTTCAAAGAAAGCTTCTTGGTAGTGGCTCTAAACTCTTTTTCTCTCTTGTTTTTCAAGCTTTAGAACTCCTATGCTTTCCATAGCTAGGTGATTTTAAAGATTGATTACGGGCATCATAGCCATTCTTGTCATAAAATGAGATGTTGTTGCTTGTATGGTTGTTTGTTGAAAACATGTTTTCGGTTTGGTGTGATGCATGGTTGAACTCAATATTTTTGAACTCCAACATGTTAGTTTTTCACTAATCTTTCATGGTATATGAGTGTTTTATAACTTGAGAATGTTTTCTTGAAAGTGAGGTTGAGTGTTTTGGAGAAAACATGAGAAAAATCAAAACGTAAAATCTGGATTTTCTAGCAGTCTGTAAACCGAACGGTATAACTTTTTCCAGAAAACTCAGAAATTAGTGGAACCAATTTTATATGAAAATAGACTCAGAGATCTTTCCATACATATAAAATACATAAGATTCGGAGTTAAAATGAGTGAGATATGATTTTTCAAAGTGGACTGTTCTCGGATTGGTTTCTGTCTGGGCAGTCTACACTACAATGTGTATAACTCGAGCTACAAAAATGATTTCTGGGTGAGACTAAGTTTAAATGAAAGCTAAGACATAGAGGAACAAACCCATTAAACAGTTTTCTCAGATTGCTTCTGAGTAATTATAATGAGAAGTAACAATCCACTGTACCGGGAGTGAACTTAGAAACTGAACAGTCAGAATAAAATATGCATAACTGGAGTTAGAAAATGAATTTTTTGAGTGGGACTTATTTTGTTAAAAACTAGAGTCAGAACCCTATAAGCATATAAAATTTTGCATTAAAATGATAAAATACCAAATTATGGTGAATTTTTAAAATCACTGCCTAGGGTAAAAGTAAAACTGTCAAAACTTAACCTTAAGTAAGACTATGCATAAATGACTTAAAAAGGTAAAAGACCTTAGCCTAAAGTAGTGAAACTTCATAATTTACTTAATGAAGACTAGATAGAATAAAATACTAAGCTCACCTAATCCTTAACAAAAGAAGCGAATAAAACGAAAAACCGAATGCAAAAGTAGTTAATGTACTAGATTAAGTTCATAAGATTCTAATCAAACTATAATGCAAAACCTAAACTATAAATCTTCCAAATTTAAATATGAAAATCATATAAGTCAAGTTAGAATAATTGAGGAGAAGGAATCAATAAAACGAAAGCCAATGTAAAAGCTTGCACCTAATTTACTAAGCTAAGCTCATAAGACTTTGCTTGAGAATATGCCTATGTTTATGTTGCAAGCATGATGTTATGATGATGATGTGATTATGATGCCATGATAATGATGATATGATGATGACGATATGATATGATGATATGATATGATCTTTGTGATCTTGGTATTGTTTGGCAAAATTTTGGGAAGTTCGGTCTAGCCAGTTATCCGCCAAAATTTTGTAGAAATTGTGGACTTAGAAATATTTTGCATCATAAGCTTTAATAAGAAGAGAAAGTAAACTAAGGGTGTGATCCTTCAAAAGGGAAGGTGACCCAAAGTAAGTTCCCCTCACCCACGACTCACATGAGGCATGGCATGACCCAGCTAGTGTGAGTATAGGGGATAGGGCTTACATGAGGCATGGCATGACCCAGCTAGTGTAAGTACCGAAATTTCTATGGTGGCGACGGCCACGGTATGAGCTCATTACCACTTATGTTTAGTGGGTGGAAAGAAAGGACTTAAGATAAGTCAAGTTAAGGAAAGAAAGGGACTTCGGTCCAACCCAAGTAAAGAATATAACCCTCAACCTGTTTATGTATGTTATGAATAGTCATATAAGCTTTCATGTATGCCATGATGTTGTTAATACAACGAGGATAAGTACTAAAAATGGGATCCACTTCGGATAGTAACGTTTTCGAAAATCAAATAATTGAACCTATTGTATGCCCACAGTTTTCATTTAAAAAACCGAAGTGGCTGGGACGATGACGATGACACCAGCGTGTCAGGGTCGAGTCCTACTGAGAAATCTCATTTCTTATCCTAGTTGTTTTTCCGTCTCGTCACCAGATACTCATGGAGCCTCACGTGGCATGGAGCATGGAGCCTCCCCACTATGAGTGGGCCTATGATGAGGGCGCCCGCGCTATTGTGGCCACGACCACCATAATAGTCCGCACATACTTTTACCCCGATCGAGTTTTTGAGCAGGAGGAGCCAGAGATCCCGCCAGCCCCTGTGGACGTATCATCGGCACACCTTGGACAGCCGTTGGGTCCTTGGGATTTTCCGCTCGAGCCATTGCCCGAGATCGAGATGGAGCCTATGTCTCCAGGTCTACCCGTAGCCGAGCCCGTGCCGCTGCCAGGAGTGCCTCGTGGATCGGTGAGTTCGACCGCTTACCTGTGAGCCGCAGCTGCTTCGCCGCCGCTCCCCGAGTACCATCCTGACACGTCCGAGGAGGATCCCTCCGAGGCACGTTCTTCGGTGGGCAGCTATACTCCGGGTCGCCGCATTCGTCGAGTAGAGGTCAACAACCGGCACCCTCAGATCATCCATACTCCTCACGTTCCCCGAGGCCGAGCAGCGTGGGGGACTAGGCATTCGAGGACTTGAGTCCGTTCGATGGAAGGGCATGGAAGGGGCAGAGAAGCTAGCATATGTCTACGTGGGCTTATCCCAATATCGCTCCTTATCTGTTGTATTTTATTTTGTATTGGATCTCATCAGACTTGTGTACCTTTGATATCTGGGGCCTTGGCATAACCATGAGTTTCCTTTATATGTATTTGTTGGATATTATGCGGATAATTATATTATGTAGTTGATGTTATGATTTGAATGCATGATATTATGATTTATCTCTTGTTCCTTCCTTTTTACCGAAATCTTTGCGATACGCTCGTTTACCACTATTTTCTCGCGCAAGGCTTTACTTTCCAAAAGCGACGACATATTTCAAAAAAAAAAATTTACTGTATTTTCCGCGTAAATTAATTTCAAGTGAAGTTTAGTTTTCCACGAGCATAAGTAACAACTAATAAAACGCCGTAATACGACTTAAGCGTAATATGGATTTATTAGGGTGTTACAGGAGTCTTGAAAGCTGTCTTATAAGCCCAAAGAGCATCATCCAACTTAACTAACCAATCCTTTCTTGAAGAATTAACAGTCTTCTCAAGGATCCTCTTCAACTCCCTATTGGACACCTCTACTTGGCCACTTGTCTGAGGGTGGTAGGGGGTGCTAACCTTGTGCTTCAAATCATATTTGGCAAGAAGGGCTTCAAATTGACGGTTGTAGAAGTGTGTACCTCCATCAATGATTATTGCTCTTGGGATGCCAAATCTTGAGAAAATATTGTTCTTTAGAAACCTTGTGACGACCCGAGCATCATTAGTAGGAGATGCCATGGCTTCCACCCATTTGGACACATAATCAACTGCTACCAATACATATTTGTTACCAAAGGAAGTGGGAAAGGGACCTATGAAGTCAATACCCCAAACATCAAATAGCTCAACGACCAAAATATTATTCAATGGCATCTCCTGCTGCCTAGAAACATTCCTAGTCCTTTGGCAATCATTGCACCTTCTCACATAGTCATTGGCATCTCTGAAAATAGTGGGCCAATAGAACCCACACTGGAGGACCTTAGCAGCTGTTCGGGTGGCTTCGAAGTGACCCCCAACTAGTGATGTGTGACAATGGTAAAGAATGCTAGCCACCTCTTCTTGAGGAACACATCTTCTGATAATTTGATCTGAGCAGTGTCTATAAAGAAACGGGTCTTCCCAGAAGTAGTACTTGAGGTCAGAAAAGAATTTCCTGTTCTGGGAGTGTGAGAGGTCCTCAGGTAGAATTCTCTTCACCAGATAATTGGCATAGTCTGCAAACCATGGTGTTACTTGTGCTACCCATAGCTGCTCATCAGGAAATGTCTCTCTAATCTCTTCTTCCTTGTGTAGAAAGGGAGAAGTCAATCTAGAAAGGTGGTCAACTACTAAGTTCTCTGCTCCCTTTTAATCTCTGATTTCCAAATCAAATTCTTGAAGCAATAGAATCCATCTAAGGAGCCTAGGCTTGGCATCCTTCTTATCTAACAAGAACTTCAGGGCCGCATGGTCCGTGTAAACAATCACCCTAGCACCTATCAAATAAGAACGGAATTTGTCAAAAGCAAAAACAACAGCCAAAAGTTCTTTTTCAGTGGTAGCATAATTAAGTTGTGCTTCATTCAAAGTTCTACTGGCATAATAAATAACATACAACAACTTATTCTTCCTCTGTCCTAAAACAATACCTATGGCATAATCACTAGCATCACACATGAGCTCAAATGGCAAATCCCAATTAGGTGCAACAAGAATGGGAGTTGAAACTAATTTGTTCTTCAAAAGTTCAAAGGCATGCAAACATTCATTATCAAAATTAAAAAGAAAATCCCTAACTAACAAATTACTCAAAGGCTTAGCAATTTTAGAGAAGTCCTTAATAAATCTCCTATAAAATCCAGCATGGCCTAAGAAACTTCTAACTCCCTTCATATTGGTTAGTGGAGGTAACTTCTCAATGACTTCAATTTTGGCTCTATCCACTTCAATTCCTTTAGCTGAGATCCGATGTCCAAGAACTATGCCTTCCTGCACCATAAAATGACACTTCTCCCAATTCAAAACAAGGTTAGTTTCCTAACATCGTTTCAAAATCAAAGACAAATGATACAAACAATCATCAAAAGAAGAACCAAAAACTAAAAAATCATCCATAAAAACCTTTATAAACCTCTCCACCATATCATGGAAAATAGCCAGCATACATCTCTGGAAGGTGGCTGGGGCATTGCACAACCCAAATGGCATTCTCCTATACGCAAATGTCCCATATAGGCAGGTGAATATAGTCTTCTCCTAATCCTCTGGGGCAATGTGTATCTGGTTGTACCCAGAGTAGCCATCCAAGAAGCAATAGTAAGCATGGCCTGCTATCCTCTCGAACATCTAGTCCATAAAGGGTAGTGGGAAATGGTCCTTGCGGGTGGCATCATTAAGCTTCCGGTAATCAATACACATCCTCCACCCGGTGACCGTACGAGTTGGAATGAGCTCATTATTCTCATTCTTCACCACTGTAATTCCTCCTTTCTTGGGTACCACCTAAACTGGGCTCACCCAAACACTGTCTGAACTTGGATATATGATCCCTGCATCTAGGAGCTTCACCACTTCCTTCTTCACAACCTCTTTCATGGTTGGGTTTAGCCTCCTTTGTGGTTGGACCAGTGGCTTGAAGTCATCTCCCATGAAGATTTTATGCATGCAAAAGGTGGGACTGATACCCCTCAAGTCTGAAATCTGCCACCCTGTAGCTGCCTTATGATCTCTTAGTACCCTTAGCAACTTATTTTCTTCTACGCTACTTAGTGAGGCACTAATAATAACAGGATACGTGTCACCCTCACCAAGGAATGCATATCTCAGATGGATAGGAAGTTGCTTGAGCTCTAATTTTGGTGGCTCCTCACTCATTGGTTGTAGTTCCTTAGCTTGTGTTAGAGTATCAGAAAAAGGCTGGGAAACTACTGGTTGAGCTTCCAAAAGTTCATGGCACAGCTGTAAGTTGCTGTCCTCCAATTCTTCTGCCATTTTAGAGTTCACCAGGTATGCCTCTAATGGAATGGTGGTGGAAACAGCTCCAAAGGAAGAGGTCACCACCTCTTCAACGACATCCACTCTAAGGCAAGAATCAGCTTCCAAGGGAAACTTAGTTGCCTCAAAAACATTGAAGGTGACCTTCTCATCTTGTACCCGCAACTCTAACTTTCCCTCTTGGACATCTATGAGAGCTCTCCCAGTGGCTAAGAAGGGTCTCCCAAGAATGAGGACGACTTCCCTGTCTTCCTCCATGTCAAGCACTACAAAATCCACCGGGAATATGAGCTTATCCACCTTTAACAGAATATCCTCAATAATGCCTCTTGGATGCTTGATTGATCTGTCAGCCAGCTGTAGTGACATCATGGTAGGCTTGACTTCTCCGACTCCAAGCTTCCTGAAAATAGGCAAAGGCATTAAATTAATACTGGCACCAAGATCGCAAAGAGCTTTATTAAAATAAACATCACCGATGACACATGGAATAGTAAAACTCCCTGGATCTTTAAGCTTGGGAGGTAGCTTGTTTTGCAAGATGGCACTGCACTCTTCAGTAAGTAGGACAGTCTCATCATCTCTGATTTTTCTCTTCTGAGAGAGGATTTCCTTCATAAACTTAGCATAACTAGGCATCTGAGTCAACGCCTCCACGAAGGGCATATTAATTTGCAGCTTCTTGAATACTTCCAAAAATTTTGCAAATTGTTTATCATGCTGCTCTTTCTTCAGTTGCTTCACCCTCTATGGATAGGGAATGGGAAGGTCATAGGCAGGTGGTGCCACATACTCTGGCGTCTTTTCTTCTTCTCCCACTCCCTTGCTACGCCTCATAGGAATCTCATATTTCTTCCCTTGGGTAGTTTGCACTTCAGTCTCAGCAGGTTACTCTTCTTCCACTTCTAGCATCTCAGGTTCTTCTAGTTCTTTGCCAGTTCGCAGGGTAATTGCCTTAACTTCCTCTCTTGGATTTTTCACTGTGTTGCTAGGCAAAGTACCCTGTGGTCTTTTAGCTAGTTGTTGGGATATCTGCCCCAATTGAGTTTCAAGGTTTCTAATGGAAACCTCCTGGTGCTTGAATTGTGCTTCAGTTCTGTCCACAAAATTAGAGTGAGTCTGCATGAATTGTTGGAACATTTCTTCCAAGTTAGATTTCTTCTCTTGGACAGGTGGGTTGTCTGAATGCCTGGAAGCACCTTGATTCCCACGGAACTGACTGGAATGACCATAGTCTCTGTATTCAGGAACATAGTTATTGGGATGGAAGTTGTGCCTCTGACCATTCATGTAATTGACTTGTTCATCAGAAGTAGGCTCTGTAGCACATTCTCCATTAGGATGATTCCCTTGGCAGAAGTCACACCGCAAGATTAGTGCTGGGGGAGTGGTATTAAGCATATCTAATTGCTTCTGAATGGTTGTGTTTTGGACAGAGAGAGCTTGCATCTGGGCCAAAAGGGCAATGGTAGTGTCGACTTCCAAAACTCCCCTCTTCTGAGTTCTCTCACTAGGCCTCTGGTAATTGTTGCTAGCCATTGTTTCGAATAGCTCCCATGACTGCTCTGGTGTCTTATTATTCAGAGAGCCGCCAGCTGCTGCATCAACCATGATTTGGGTGGATATGAGGAGACCATTGTAGAATGTTTGGATTTGCATCCAGAGCGGGATGCCATATTTGGACACTTGGCCAATAATTCCTTATACCTCTCCCAAGACTCATAGAAGGATTCTCCATCTACTCAGGTCAAGGAAGTGATATCATTCCTCATCTTAGCAGACTTGGCAGGAGGGAAGTACTTCTCCAAGAATTTTCTAGCCACCATATCCCATGTAGTGAGAGTCCCTTGTGGTAGAGACTTCAACCAAGCTCTGGCTTTGTCCCTCAATGAAAAATGGAACAGCCTCAACCGAATAGCATCATCCGTGGCACTATTAATTTTTATGGTGTCACAGATTTCCAAGAAGTTGCTGAGATGTTTGTTTGGATCCTCACTAGGTAGTCCCGCAAACTGGCAGTTTTGTTGCACGAACTGAATGAGTGATGTTTTCAGCTCGAAGTTGTTTGCTTGGACAGGTGGTCTCATAATACTTGATGAGCACCCTTCAAGAGTGGGTGCCAAGGAGTCTTTCATGACTCTATCATCATGCTCATTTTCATTGGCCATGGTAACTTCAAGGACTTCTTCAATTGCTCTCCGTGCTTTCCTGAGTTGACGCAAGGAACGCCCGATTTCTGGATCAAAGAGCAAGTCTTCAACAGATTAGCTCCTTTGTATAAACTGCAAAAATGGAACACAAGAACAGGTGAACAATGTAACACCCTCCTAAGCACAGTACTATGCTTAAGTCATAGCACCATACCCTGGAGTACATTCTTTGTTACTGGCGGACCTCGTCTGACAGCAACTTCAGCCGTCCTTGGAAACTTCTAAAATCATCTGGAGACAACATGGAAATAGGAGTGAGAATTATAAAATTCTCAGTAGGATTCTCTAATCTTCATACATAGTGTCATCATGGTCGTCTCCAGTTTGCTTCGGTTTATTTTGAAAATAGATGAACATGCAGCACAAATTGTTTAATTTTACATTTCGAAAAATGTCTTATCCGAAGCAAAGTTCATTTTTTTTTTTTTTACTCATATACTGGTCCTTTGGGAAAATGTACACAAGATTATTTCATGAAATATACCCGGGATAATAACTTCAACATATAAAATGCACATAACATTAATCTACTGGAAACATAACATCTGTACCTAACTTAACTTGCACTTGAATTCATACATATACATAAAATTTTACTTTTCTTTCATTCGGCACACCTAGGCGTTACGTATCGCCGTCCCTAGGGTGCACTGAATGCATCTACACTTGAGCGTTACGTATCGCCGTCCTCAAGTGCAGCATCATACCATGTCTCATATAAGTTCTATCCCCTGTACTCACACTAGCTGGGTCGATGCCATGCCTCATATGATTGGGGTGCTTGCATATACTTTAATCTTTAGTCTTTAGTCTTTTACTTGGCACACCTAGGCGTTACGTATCGCCGTCCCTAGGGTGCATTTACTGCCCTTGGGTAGCCTGGCCTTGGAGTGAGCTCGTCAGCATCACCCGTGACCGTCGTCACACCGACTCACCCACAAGGGGATTCACGTGCCTCTAGTCTTGGAGGGATCGATTCTGGTCACGTGCCTCTAGCTGAAGGGATCGATTCTGGTCACGCGCCTCAAAATTGAGGGATCGGTTCTGACCACGTGCCTCCAAGGTAGAGGGATCTCATTGTCTTAACTGCCTTCACAAGGAGGGATTCAAGTGCAACTGCCTCCAAATGAAGGGATTCACATCTTTATCATTTAACTGCCTTCACAGGGAGGGATTTCAAATAACTGCCTCCAAGTGAAGGGATTCACATTCAATACTTTCACATTCTTTCATTCTCAAACATATTCAAGCATAGTCATACATATGCTACATCACTTACTCTCATATACCTCATAACATAATTATGTCATTCTTAAATATAGGGTTTCTATATACCCCTTTATATTTCAATCCATCCTTACATTTAAACATTCATGACTTCCTAGACTTCTGCTGTAAATCCGGCAGCATAACGGATCAGGTCCGTTTCCCCATGAATAGTGCCAGCCTTTCACGGACAAATTAGTCAAAGCAACATAATCAACTTAACATACATATAACAATGTCAAGCTGGCAATCCTCAATTCAAACCTTATATGTTCCACTAACACTTGTAAAATTATCATTGTGGCCATTCTGCCAATTCTATTCGGTTCTGCCCGAATCTTGTATAATCCACCTTTATTTCTATTCAACTCATCTAGATCCGAAAATTTAGATATGTCATAGCTCTATATGTCTACTTTCTAACCTCTTTGGTCCCATGCCATTCTGATTTATATAATTCAAGATATCCAGCTTTTACTTCAGCTTGTTCAGTCACTAACCCGAATTACACTTCTGGGAATATAAATTCACTAAAAATCGAAACTAAGCTCAAATCTTACGAAATTGGTCTCATATCAAAGCTAACAGGACAACCTTTCATTTGCCACAAGTTTCACTCCATTTGCTTATGTACATCTCGAGATATATGTCCTGAAAGTCGACCTTCCTGAACTACTCCATTTTGGCCTAGATTGGACATAGGACAACTTCCTCAAATCACTGGGAACAATTGGGACCATAACAAACTCGGAATCTTATATTGGGGTGTTCCTCTGTGTGTAAGCTTTCTAACAAACTTAGTTTCATTCGATTTGGAGTTGTATAGGGTGAGTTATACCCTCCTCATGTCACCCTGCTCGGATGAAAATCATGAACCCTAGGTCAAACTTCAGAAATTCGTATCTCCCTCAATACTAATCCAATAACCTTATATGATATATCTATGGAAAGCCCTGGATGTCTACTTTCATCTAAAATTAGTTTCATCGGATTTGACCGATTGTAGGCGGCGCCGTACACTCCGTCGTACGGACTGCCGTGGACTTCCTCACCAAGACAGCATCTCACTTCTCCATTCCTTCTAATCTTCTCCTTCTAATCATGATTCTGACTCAAAGTCTTATATTAATTCAATCATAAATTCATCCAATACATCCAATAGTTCATCAAATACATAAAGAATAGCACAGTCTCATGCAATCATAATGTAAGAAATTCAAGAATAGAGCAGAATCCTACCTCTTTGGAGCAAGATTTGGCTAAGTGCTGAAACTTGGAGTTTGGATGAACAAGGCTGGAACTTAGCTTGAGTTTTGGATGTATGAGCAAGAGAGAAAGAGAGCTGATGGAGAAGAGGAAAACAACGTGAATTATGGTCTGAATAAAAGGAGAAGGATGTGTTATATAGGCATGAGTGGGAGTTAACTTGGAGGGTTCTGATTGGCTGAATTTCTTGTGGACAAAGTTTAGCTACGTCTCCCTTTCAGAGTAACTTGCCGCCATACTGTTTAAAATCGGAACTCGCTCCAAATCTGCTTTAAGTCGGAACTAGTCCCTCTTGTACTTGAGGTCGGAACTCGGGCCGTTTTTACTCGAGCTTGGAGCTGAAGCATGATATCGGAACTCGTACCATCTTGTTTGTGACTTGGGGAAATCGGTTTACGTTGAGACTTGGAATCAAGGTCGGAGGTCGTAAGAAATGCAGCTGACAATCATTGATCTCGGAACCCCTAGTTCAAAGTCGGGACTTCTTGAAATGTCGGAACTCATGTGATTCGAATCACATTTCCAAACCAAGTACTTAAACTCGGAAGTCGTGACTTATATACAGTGTGCTTGGTGACATCGGAAGCCGGTTATATTTTCCTCGAGACATGAAATCGGATCTCGTGGAGTTACGTTCATGTGTTCGGATGAGAGGTCCAAGCCGGAAGTCGGAATCCATGCATCTCCATTCGAATGACTCGAACTCGTAAACCAATTTAGAGATCTAATCCTTCGTTCCCCCGCTTGAAACAAAGTCGGATATCGGATTTCTTGTCCATTCGGAGACTAATGTCGGAAATCGTAAATACGGCCAGCCACAAGACCTTAAGTTGAAGTCAGAAGTCGGAAGATATAGCCATCCCTTTGTAAACCTTGGGGCGAAGTCGGACGTCGTACAAGGCATGAAGTCGGGAAAATCCAGCAAGACTAATTCGGAACTCGTAAGTAATTCCTTCTATCTGAACTTCAAAGGTTAAGTCGGAAATTGGTCAAATATGAACTCGGAACTCGGAAAATAGTCATCCTATTGAAATCTAAAGATGAAGTTGGAAATTGGAATGAATCAGTCTTGACGGCGAAGCCGAAATCGGAAATTGGGATGTTACAAACAAAATAACAAGGCCAAATAGAAATAACTAACAAAATAAAATAAAATATCCAATCTAGTATCCTGTCAACTAAAAATGATATTGATACTATCCCCGGCAACGGCGCCAAAAACTTGCTGCGCCTCCGGCAAGTATACCAGATCGTACAAGTAATAAAGTGATGAGAAAAGTATCGTTCCCACGAGGATAGATCAAATACCGGATAGTTTAAGGGTGACTATTTGGAAGGAATGAAATTATGGATGTAAAGAAATTTAAAATAAAAATAAGCATTTAATAACTACGAAAAATAGTAACCAGGACGGATTCAAGAAAGGTTGGCTAAATATAATGGAATGAATGCTAGGGCTAATTAACTTCACCTATTGTAGATGCATTGCCTATGAATTTCTGTTAATTCGTTCTATCCTAAATTACTCATGGTCGGTTCCCCTTAATTTATTCCTAGCCTCTCTCGAGGCCAAGCAATACTCTTTATCCTAAACTGATTGCCTAATCTTTTAGCACAAACTAATCTAGGAAAAGGTTGAAGTTCTATGGGTTCCTATGTTGACTGCATGAACCGCATTTGTCTATCTCTAGTTTTTGCTCAGCTCACGGTGTTTATGTTCAGAAGCTTTATTTACAAACCCTATCTCTAGTTATTGCAAACCAACGAATCAATTGAATGGCGGCCAATCAATCAAAAGCATTAAGCACACACAAAAACACTAAGCAATTGAAATAGAAACAAGATTAACATTAATCCAGAAAGAAATTTGTCATACAAAAGGGTCCATTAACGCCCTAGCAAGAGAAATTTAGTTCATGTCTAAAGAAAGGAAAACAATAACAGAGTATAAAGACGAGGAAATAGAAAAACAAAGAGCCATAGAGAATTCTGGCTAGAAACAAGGAATTTAGGAAAATTTGGATCTCTCCGTGTTGATGATTAAGCGCCGAAATCCTTGAATCTTCACCTTCAATCTCCTTGGAAGAAATCTTTTGTCTTGGGGAAGGTGTGTAAGTGTCTCCGGATCCCCTTTGTGATATGTGTGACCTCTTTTTATAGTGTGTATGTCCTTCTTTTAACTCTCAGCTCGAATGGATAATCTACTGCAAACTGGCCTGTGCTATAGCGCAAGGCGTTGCGCTGTAGCGCAAGCCTCAATTCTTGGTCATTTGCGAAATCCGGTGGCACGCTATAGCGCGCTGGGTTGCGCTATAGCGCAACGAAAATTTGTTGACATTTATACAAACACGGCAGCGCGCTATAGCACGCTGGGTTGCGCTATAGTGTAACATGAAACCTTGGAAATTTGACAAAACGGGAGTGCGTTATAGCGCAACATGAATGTGGCAATTTTCTTCCTTATCTTGACAATCTTGTCAGAAGCGCACTAGCTTGCGCTATAGCGCAAGGTGCTGAGTCTGAATTCATGGCTTGGCTTCTTCCAACTTGTATCTACAATAAATCAAATAAACCTAAAATAAGTATCCAAAAGATAAGAAAATAATAGAAAATAAGAATACCACCTAATCTAAACTACTTAACTAAAATAAAACAAAATAGCAACAAAGCTAAACAACTACGTTCTAAATTAAATAAAAACTAGCTAAAAATATAACTCACCAAAGGGAGTTATCAACGTGATTAGTGTGCTGTGTGATTTTCGACCTCTGACCTTATGTCCCCAAGTTCGAATAGAACAGACAAGATTTCCAATCTTCAATTTAATCTCCACGTTTCAAAAGGCAGGCACGAGTTCCGACTTTAAGTCGAATCGAGACGAGTTCCGATTTAAGATACAATGGAAGTGAGTTCCACTTTTAGGCAATGTGGAGAATAATATAGCCACAAAAGAGGGAGACATGGTTGAATTTTACCCACAAAGATTTCAACCAATCAAAACTCACAAAGCCAATTACCTCTTCAATGCTTAAATTAAATTTTTCTCTTCTCCTTACTGACTTACGTCTCATTCTCCTCTGATTTTAGCCTTCTCTTTCTCTCTTTCTCTCAACCATCTCCATCGAACCTTCAAGCTTGACAAGGTCCCATCCAAACTCCAAAACTTAGCAAAATTACATACAAAGAGGTAGGATTCAATTTCTATGTTCAATATTCTGATTGTGGGTGGCTAGTCTTGGCTTTATTTTCTTATTTCTTGATGTGATTAGTGAATTATTATAATGATCTCTAACTACTTGTTGGCTATTTTTGTGTTTAAATTTGATTAAGGAGTAGAAGAGGGTGAGGACAGAAAGATGTGAGGGGCTGGAAGACCAAATTCCCTTAGCAGTCCATACGGCAAAGTGTACAGCTCCGCCTATAGCCGGTTAGAGTGGATGAAACTATTTTTATATAAAATTAGACATTCAAGGCTTTCCATACATATATAATATAAGGCATTGGATTAATATTGAGAGAGATATGAATTTTTGAAGTTTGACTTAGGAATCAGGCCTTTCATCCAGGCAGTGTGACTTGAGAAGGGTGTAACTCACCCTACACAACTCCAAATTGAGTGAAACTAACTTTATTGGAAAGCTTACACATAGATAATTTCCATAATAAAATTTCGAGTTTGGTACGATCCCATTAGCTCTCAATGTTCAAAGAAATTGCCCTATGTCCAAACCAGGCCAAAATAGGATAGTTTAGAAGGGTCAAATTTTGGGGCTTATAACTCGAGCTCTACTAAACCAAATGAAACAAAACTTCTTGCAAATGAAACTTTGTCCTGTTAGCTTTAATATGATACCAATTTCGTATGGTTTGAGCTGGTTTTTGATTTTTAGTGAATTTTTACTTTTAAGTGTGTAACATATCGAAAATTGATGTCCAGATGAGTTGAAAATGAAATTATGGCATGATTTACAAAAACGAGGTTGAATGAAGTGTCATGTTTTTCTGTACAATTGGTTTTTTGAGTACTAGCACTATTCATTGGGAAGCGGACCCGATCCGTTGTACTGCCAAATTTCCGGCAGAAAGTGCAAGATTAATGGATTGATAGTTTTTACCAGTCAAGTTGATTACTTATGAATTTCAAATTATGAGTAAATACAGATAATGACTATGATACCATGCATACAAATATGATTAAAGTATAATGTGAGTCATGTACAAGAATGTAGAGCATTCACATGCATGATCAGAGGTGAGCAGCTATACAATTATGAATATTCATAATATGAAAGTAAATGATGAAGTATATGCATGAGTACATTTAATATGACTATGCATGATTATGTATGAGAATGATGTGGATCCCTTCACCTAGAGGCAGTTATGAGGACCCTCCTTATGAAGGCAGTTAAATAAGATAAGATTGGGTCCCTTCACTTGTAGGCAGTTATTTGGGTCCCTTCAAGTGAAGGCAGTTAAAAGATAAAGATGTGGGTCTCTTCACTCAGAGGCAGTTGCACAATGGGTCCCGCCCTATGAAGGCAGCTAAAACTTTTAGATCCCTCTATGTTGGAGGCAGATGGCCAACTGAGTCCCTCCGACCTAGAGGCACGTGGGTCCCTTTGCTAGTCAATACTGTGTGACGACGGTCACGACTTGAGTTGACGAGCTCGCTCCTAGATCAAACTACCCAAGGGCAGTAAGGACTAAAGATTAAACCATATGCAAGAACCCTTGGGATGGTGATACGTAATGCCTAGGTGTGCCAAGAAAAGAAAGTAAAGAAAGTAAACTAAGGGTGTGATCCTCCAAAAGGAAAGGTGACCCAAAGTAAGCTCCCCTCACCCACGACTCACATGAGGCATGGCATGACCTAGCTAGTGTGAGTATAGGGGATAGGGCTTACATGAGGCATGGCATGACCCAGCTAGTGTAAGTACCGAGAAGTTATGGTGGCGACAAGTTAAGAGAAGCTTACAGCACAGCCATACATGTTTTATGTAATCATAATTGTACCTATGCTCACTATTATTATATCTCATGTTTTATTGATGCTGAGTTTGTTCTATCTATTTATGCAGTGAATTTTATTCTAAGTATTAAATATTGCTAATGTGACTTCAGTGCATGAGATAAAATGAATTCTGCTTCAGACTATATGCTTTCAAACTATAAAACAGAATAGTTCGCATAATATATTCACTTTTTGTAAATAAACCGAAGCAGCTGGAGATAATAACAATGACACAGTATGAAGTTTCTTAATGAATCCTATTGAGAATTTATAATTCTCACTCCTATTTTTGTGTTATCTCCAGATAGCTCGAAAGAATTCAAAGGCGACTGAAGTTACTGTGAAATAAGGTCCGCCCAGGTAACAGTAACAACTTTTGAGTGTGGTGCTATGACTTAAGCATAGTATTGTACTTGGGAGGGTGTTACATCATGCGCAATGCGCGGATTTGATTCCAGTAACAACGAAAGTCTAGAATGTAGCACTAGAATATGACATGGCAATCATACTATAGAATATGGCATGATGAACATAACCCAAGGAGTGTGACTTGCAATCACACCTCGATGGGATATGACATGACTATCATACTCTAGCATATGGCATAATGGGCATATCCTAAGGAATGTGACATGGCAATCGCACTCTGATAGAGTATGACATGGCGATTATACTCTAGAATATGCATGACAAGTAAAGGAAATTAAGAAAGACTCTGAGAACAGCAATATGTAACACCTAGGTGTGTCAAGGAAGAGAGTTATAGAAAAGTAAAGGAAGGTTAAATAAAAATACAAGTGCATGTGCATATGTATATTTTGATTTTCTTATTATGTTAAAATTTACTATATTTGTGAGTACTATGACTGCTATGCTAATTATGAGATATGAAATGATCATATAATTGCAATGTGATTCAAGTGCTTGAATAAGATAAACACTGTTTCGGACAATATGTTTTCAAACTATTAAATTGGGCAGATTATATAGCATGTTCACCTTTTCTTAATAAACCGAAATATCTGGAGATATTGACGATGGCATGGTTTATGATGAATTAATGAATCCTATTGAGAATTTATAATTCTCACTTCTATTTCTGTATTATCTCTAGATAGTTTAAGGAGTATTGATGACGGCTAGAGGTAGCTGCTAGACAAGGTCCGTCCGGATAACAGTAACAACTTTTGAATGTAGTATTATGACTTAAGCATAACACTATACAGGAGAGAACATTACAATTCCTTAATTTCTTCTTTTGTTGTTGAAGAAAGCTTGAAGCTTTGGCTCTCACCATGGTCAAGAATTTCAAGTAACATCTTGAGACAAGTCTTTTTTCTTGTTGAGAAAAGTTTGCCTCCTGAATCTTGTTCATGAGAGTATTCGTGTTGTTTGCTAAAAGTTCCTTTCTTGATGCTCTAAAAACATTTACTTTCCTTTATGTTCTCTGTGTTCTTTATGATCTTTGATTTGGTGAAAAGAAATCTGCTTTCTTGAAGTTGCCTTGTTCAAGTTTTTGTTCTTTAAAATGATGTGTTTATGACTAAAAGTTTCTCTTTTTACACCTCCAACATGATTTTTGATGTAACAAAGAGCATTCTCTAGCACAAACATTTAAAAAGTTTACTTCTTATACCCAACCAATGGCACCTAAAAATATACTCTCTTAAAGGTTCATTTTGTTCTTCTTAAAGATAAAATCTTGAGTAAAAGCTTCAACTTTCTTAAAGAACAAAACTTTTTAGTCATAAAAATGAAATCTTACAACTTTATCTAATAAAGGTTGAATCTTGAAGACAAAATAATGGTTAAAGATTTAAACTTTCTTAAAGAATAAGACTTTTTAGTCATAAAGATAGAATCTTGCAACTTTGTTTTATAAAGGTTGGATCTTAAAGACATAATAATGATTCAGGGTTTAGACTTTCTTCAAAAATAAGACATTTTAATCATAAAGGTTGGATCTTGCAACTTTATTTTATAAATGATGAGTCTTGAAGACAAAATGTTGGTTAAAGGTTTAAACTTTCCTAAAGAATAAAACTTTCTAGTCATAAAGATGAAATCTTGCAACTTGATTTAAAATAAAAATCACTTCTTGATGGTGGCAAGCACATGGTGTTGTTAGGTTCATGAGTGTAGGCATGTATTGTCATGACCTTAGGGACTAGATGAATCTTGAAATCCCTTGGGAATAGAAGTATGATTAGGGCTAATAATCATACCACGAACCTAGGAATCACTTGTGCATTATCTCAAGGAAACTAAAAGACTTGAATGCAAAATGTTGGCTAAGGCCCCATTATAGGCTTCAGCCACCATAAGAAAGGAAGAATAAGTGCTAAACTTTTTAACTTGAATAATATGTCCCTCAAGATGTAAACATAAGAAATCTAGTAAGTTATTTGTGAAAATGAAATCCCCTAAGTAAAGTATGACCTCACTTGAAATGTAAGTGGTCAAAAACTTATAACACACATTCACCCTAAGTTATGTGATTTTCTCACGAGTAGACATGAGGATTCCTGCTCATGAGTAGACATGAGGATTCCTACCATGATTCATATGACATTTCACAAAGTACAAGAAAGCCCTAGATACCATATAGGGTGTGGATGTGATGATGTTCTTATGTATGTCATGTAGTATGATTGTTTGGTTTTTGGCTTATGAATGGATGATTATTGGTACTGGATATGATGTTCTGTAATGAATATGATGGATTGTTTATTGAATTCTCATGCTTGACAATTTTGGGGAAGTTCCAATCTAGCCATTATGCTACCAGATTTTTGTCAAAATAGTGGACCTAAACATATCCATTGCATGCCTACTTGTGTGTTTTCATTGAGCATAATGCATATGAAAATGTAAGATGTAATATAAATGAAATAATTGGATGTGATCCTTCAAAAGAGGAAGTAATCCACAAAGACAAGATAAGCGGGTGTGATTCTTTAAGAGGACAAGTGGCGCAATAAGAGACTCCTTTACTTTGGAGGTACGGGGCCCATAACTCTCTTATTGAGATGAACCCTTACCAGCTTAGTTTGATTTTGGATAGGAACTGTGTGTCAACAGTCATGAATAAGCTCATATCGAATAACAATCTGTGCAAGGGAACATGAAGAAAGAATGTTAAGCACGTGCTAATTATGAAAGTTAAGGAAAGTCAAAGTCAATAAGTTAAATGAAAGTGCATGAATCTTTATTCACTTATATTCATGATTATGAATGTTTATTCCATGCTTTCGTTTGTATGTTTCTATATCATGACCTTGTGCCAACTTATGTTATGTTTGTAAGATTAAGAGTGAAAGAAACTCGCTTCGAAAACTTATGTTTTCAAAACCCTTAAAATTGAATCCATGAATGTTCACCTTTTTATAATTAAACCCGAAGTGGCTCGAACAATGACATGATTTATAGTCTAGTCAGAATCCTACTAATAAATCTTGTATTTCTCACTCCCATGTTTCCGTGTTGTCTTTAGATGGAGTTGATGGCATCTATGGCAGTGCTTCCAGTGGTAGCTGACGGGATATGACAAGGAGATTGTCGTGTTATGAAACTTAGCTAATGAGGATTGAGATAGTAGCATAGTATTTTTATTTTTCTTAACAGCCCTAGTTGGGCAGTTTATGTATAATCAAGAGCATATTGAAAGTCTTGCTACTTAATTTGACCTATTACATATATGATAATTGTTAAGTGTGATTGTGATTCTTGATTTATCTATGATTTCATTATTATCTTAAAGTATTGTGTTACATTATTTCAACTTTGTCATAAGTCTTTTTAGTAACTTAGCGATACGAGGAACAACGTCCATATGTATACGAGTAAGCAAGCGCTTAAAGGCTCAATTTTCAAGTATAAAGATTTGACCAAAAAAAGAAATTACATGCTTTTTTCATATATTATGCTAACTTAAATTATACGAACGTTCGCTAGTTAAGGGTAACAACTAGTAATATCATAAAATGACTTAAGTATAGTATTGGTATTATCAGGGTGTTACAACGTCGACTACGCAATTTTTTACCTTGGACCAATATCAGTAAAGGGGACCAATCGGCTACAAAAGGCAAACATTTAGAGTCCCAAAAGAGAGTTAGATACTTCTAGACCAAAAATGACAACCCTAGAGAGCTAACGCTAAGATTCAAGGACTCAAAAGTTAAAGCTAAAACGGAGAGATCCATAGTCAACCTCAATTCTAGATTTTAGCTTTGGTTCTCTATGGCAATTTAGTTTTCAGTTTCTTCTTCTTTTCTTTGTGTTGTTTGTGATTCCATGACAAAATAAGCCCCTTTGCTAGGGCATTGATAAATCCTACTATGTGTTGATGTTACTCATGGATTAATTTTATTTATGTTTTTTTTATCTTATTGATTGAGTGTTTATGAATGTTCTTAATGATTTTGAGTGATTAGCCACCATTCAATTGATTTGTTGGTGTGCAAGTACCATCATATGAAATTCTTCTAGCCTGAACCATCTGACAATGACCCTTTACGAAAGTTGACCCTTGGAATGGAAATGACCTTGCAATTTGTTTATGTAAATATAAATGTTAAAGATAGATCTAATTCCAAATGACTTGGTTATGGAAATCTTTAAGGTATCCACTGTAGGAACGATTAAAGGAGATAGAACCCTTTTGAGATTTTGGACTGAACATCTTAAAGGGGAAGAATGTAGTATTGTAATTAAAAATCATGTAAATTGTGGTTCTCTATCCTTTTGAACCTCAAAAAATTTCGGAATCCTCTACCTCCTTGGAGAGTTATATGATTGGGACATTTTCTTGTGATCACAAGTATTAATAATTGTTCCTTAGATATCAAAAAAATTGAAGATCGATATTTTAATCAATTTTAGGAAGTTAATAACCTTCCTGTTTTGGCTTGAAAGTTTACAAAAGCATAATTTTTCCAAAATTTGTATTAAAACCCAAAAATTGGATTTCAATTCTTAAGGATTTTGATTTTTCTTATATTTTTGTTGAATTTAAATAAGGAATACTCCTTTATTAACATTTATATTTTAAAGTTAATAGAGATTTAGTAAATGTAAATAAGTATTTAAGACCTTAGCCTGAGTGGCATTAGAGGCAGGAACACCAAATTGACATATTTGGTCTATATCGGTGTAAGAAGGTTGCACTATAGCGCAAGCTCGATGCCTATAAAGGTAAAAAGGGGGGGCTCTGCCCCATAAATTGATCAAAACCTTCTTTCTCTCTTTTCTATCTCTAGAAACTCTCTTGTTTGTTATCTTCATCATCTTATTCCCTTCCCAAGTCATCTTTATCTCCCACTTACTTTTTGTCAACTATATTTCTAACCTTTCAACTGGTTGAAATCTTGATATGGAACCCCATGGATATAAAGATCCAAAAACCCTAGGCATACACTTTGATAGAAACAAGATTTAGGAAAAAGATCCTCCCTACTAAACCCCCAAGAACCCCATTTTTGGAAACATAGATGATATAGAAAAGATAGAATAGAAATTGATTGAATATCACAAGGAACTTATCCTAGGATAAATTCTCTCAATTTTTTGATGCAATAAGCAAAGCAAATCACTCATTTCACTTGCATACAATAACAGTATTTTCTTGAAAGAAAACAAAACAAAATTTCAATTAATCAAAATTTGATAAACAATGTGTTCCTTGAGGTATTTATAATCTCTAACACTAGGTTAAACATTTTAAACTAAGCCCAAACCCAATAAAAAGTGTTTAAATACTAAATAATAAGGATTGGGCTGGATAAACACAAAACATAAAATCTGAGCCAAATAAAATAATTAAAAGTTTAAATATTCTTCATACTTAAACTAACTAAACTAAACTAAACCAAAATAAGAGAATGGGCCAATATGGCCAGAATAAGCTTCTAAGCCCAATTCGCAGCAAATAACAAGATTTTGGGGCTACCCATTAGTATGAGTTGGCATCTTGGTCTCCTTGGCCCATTGTTAATGCATCTCTTCTATAATTATTTTAGCCAAGTTCCCAAAGTCTTCTCTAAGTCTCTTTGCTCTTGCTCTTGTGATTGGTCCCACAAGCATGCTAAAAACTTTGTCTTGCCCCCTTGTGCTAGACTGTCCAATTTGATCTCCGGAGCATGTATCAAATCTCTTTTGAGCAAGCAAAGTGAAGCTTTGCGAAGCTTGAGGAGGACATCCACATTCCCACCTTATTCCTTTTTGTTCCTTGATACACAAAAGTAATCTTTAAACTTAGAGTCTCTTCTATTTCAAGAATCTAGGAGGGTTTTCATGAAGATTTGGGTTAAGGCTTGAAATTTGTAAGTTTAAGGTTCTTGGAATTAGGATTTTTGTGTCTTGCGCGCTATGTTGAGCTAATCTTTAGATCAAAAGGCTAATTTGTAACACCTTACTAGACAAAGTACTATACTTAAGTCATAATAAATTATCTAATAAGTGATTACGTGTAGTACTAGTTAAATTCTATTTCTGTATTATTATTAGTTACCCACATAAAAATGCTTAATCGCGTAACAAAAATTTCTGCGTGACGACGGGATAAATGCTAGTTAATCAGTATACTGTAAATAACGTAACATAAATAAAAAAAAAACAATAAGGACAGAACTACTGCAAAAGGCATCATAAATATATACGTAGACATCTGATTTTAAAGTCTGTCAGAATGATACAGGGTAACAAAATGGGGCCCCTAATCCAAAACAAATGACTAGTCTCTATGAATAGTATCCCAAATGGTCCCCATGGGACATTTCATTATATCTCCTAACATCTGCCCATCTGTCCATGACCCAGACTGCCAAAAGAAGGCCATTTTGTACACCTACTACTATTACAACATGCATGCTATCTAAGCGAAATCTAAAGAAAGGAAACCATTCGCCATGGCGGTGTCTGCAGTAAGGTGACCCACACTAGGAGCAAAGGACGAGGAAGAAGAACTAGCCGCCTCGGACGGATTCTCCTCTGAGATCGAGGCTGATAACATTGGCTGCGGTGGTGAAGCAGGAGGGGCCATAGGAACGTGAGCTGCTGCCGCTGTTGGTGTTGCTGCTGGTTGTGGTGGAAAAGGATGGGCCATGTGAAGAGGTATGGCAATATAGGGGACAGCAAGATCAAAAAGAGGATGCATAAGCGGGATGGCAATATCTCTCTGGAAGAAGAAATAGAGGCGGAACTAACATTGACCAGATATATATACAGAATCCAAGAACGGGTCAAGGTGTATATGTAGCTCAGGGAACTCAATGAATAGCACTCCGGTCGCTACATGCTCCATGGTTCGAGAATGACGCGGAACGTACAATAGGGTGAGAAATAAATATTTCTCAGTAGGAATTCCTAGTATCTATACATCTGTCATCGCTGTCAATCCCAGTTGTTTTGGTCATGCAATAGTTTTCAAATAGTACGGTACAATGATAATATTTAACTTAAATACTCGTTTGTAAAGCATACACCGAAACAAATTCAATTTTAGTTAACAAATACACTAATGCACTCAAACAGTAATCATAGTGAAGCAATAGCATATTGAGAATAACAAAAAAAGATCAAAAACAATCAATTAAGAAGCATCATACTGTATATAGGGATGTGCAATTAGAAAATGCATCTTATCCTTGAAAGCTTTCGCCTATTAGATCTTATCTCCATCCTTGGTCCCCTAGGAGTCATTAGCCATATACTCCTGGGTAATAGCCCGCGTTTCAGGACCGAGCTCGTTCCTATACAGGATTGTCGGGTTTACTTTCCTCGACCTTCCCACTGATCTATTCCCATTAATTTATTCTGAGGTTGGCCCAAGTGATATGGAATCCTTTATAATATCATGAAATGAATGCACATCTAACTTGATTCTTCAAATATCATGTATTCATGCTATTATAAATTTCACAATATATGAACTTTTTACTGAAATTTTGGCAGCATAACGGATCGAGTCCGCTTCCCATGAATAGTGCCAGACACTCAGGACATTTAAATCATTAGTAAACTCAATATAAAACATCATATTCATACCAAGAATGTAACAATATTGTTAAGTGCAAGATTTAGAATTTCAAGTATCGATCCATCTTGCAGGCTTTAATTTTTATTAAGGTTCCCGAGTTCGACTTTCAATATCTAACGGGTTCCGAGTTCCGTTCTTATATAGCTTCCGACCTCCCTACCTTATGTTTGGTCTCCTGAGATTACATTGTTCCCGACATCCGGGGTTGTGCGACTTTCGATCTTACCCCACCATTGGTCTTCTGAGACTTGGTAAGTATGTTTCCTAAATCCCGAGCTTCCTATTTACTGAGTCCCGAGTTCAACCTCAAGTATACCCGATCTAGCTATCTCTCTACTAAGTTCTGAGTACAGCCTTAAAACATACCCGATATGGATTCCTATTTACTAAGTTCGAGTTCAATCATCCAATAGACCCCCCCAAATTCAACCTTAAGTATGCACTTCCGGGTTCATCCTTACATACTCCCGACCTAGTTTTCTGTTTCACTAGGTCTCGACTTCAATTTCAAGTATTCCCGACCTAGTCCCTTAAGTTTAGAGTTTAGTTTTAAGTGTACCAACCTAGTTCTCTTTCACTAAACCCCAATTTCCGCCATTAACTCAAATTATTCGTATCTTATCCCAGACTTGTCCTACCTCTAGCCAGAATTGCACTCTTATGGAGGAAAATTCACTAAAAATAGAAATATGGGTAAAATCATACAAAATTTACATCCATGTAAAGTTAACAGAACAAGCTTTCAAATGAATCAAGTTTCATATCATTTGGATGAGTATAATTTGATATATAAACTCTGAAACTTGACCTTATTGGACTACTTGGTTCTAACCTAGATTGAACATAGGGCAACTCTCTTGACTCACTGGGAACAAACGGGACCTTGTCAAATTTGAAAATTTTTATAGGATATTCTCCTATGTGTAAGCTTTCTAACAAAGTTGGTTTCACTCAATTTGGAGTTGTATAGAGTGAGTTACACCTTTCTCAACTCATACTGTGCGGGTGGAAGTCCTGATTTCTAGGTTAAACTTCAAAAATTCATAACTAATTCTATACTAATCCAATGGCCTTATATGATATATGTATGGAAAAACCTAATGTCTAGTTTCATATAAAAATGGTTCCATCCAATTTAAACAGCCGTAGGCGGAGCCGTACACTCCGTCGTACGAATAGCCGAGGAAAAACCCTAACAGCTTCTAGGTTTGTCTCCCACCTTCAAGCTATTTGCTCTTAATTCCAATTTTAATCATAACATACATGCAAAACTAGTCATAAACCATCATCATCACTCTATACAACATCAATATTTCAGATTATACATGCTCACCATGCAGCCCCAAATCAAAGAAAACAAGAAGAGAAGTAGGATTTCCTACCTTGTTTAATTCAATTTATGTTGACTTTGTGCCTTTGATGGAAGCAACTTGTGTTGAGACTTGAAGAAGAGATGGAAATGGAGTGGAGATAAGAGTGAACAGAAGAGAAATGAAGAGAGCTTCAGCAAGGGAGTGGCCGAAATTGATGAGGAGAAAAGGGAAGAAAAGATGGAGATATTTGGAGGCAAGGTGCATGATGATTGGTGGACTTCATCATGCTCTCAATTTTGGTTGAGCTTTCCATCATCAAGGGCTGCCAAGGTGCCACTTGAGGGAGTTATTTGGCTAAATCTTAGCCGTTGATTCTAGGGCACTCATAGAAAAATTTCTATTGATCCAATTTCGATAGTTTGAAATACCGAAATCTTACCGATTTCCCTTAAATAGGTAAACTGGCTTGAAAAATTTCTGTGGGGCTTTCTATGCTCCTAATCTAATTTCATCAAGCCTACTCCTTCTAAATCATGCTTAATTGGCTTTAAGTAAATGTCTAATCAAATTCTGATTAAACTTACTTATTCGATAAAACCGAACAACTCAGCTGTTAGCAATAAAATTTTTCAGACATTACATAATTGGTGGTTGGTTGATGACTTTTATGGTGTCAGAAATTGTGGAAGATCATCTGGTCAACCGCATGGCATAATCGAGTATGTCCTCTTTAGTTAGCACTATGAGTGATAATATATCTATAGCTTATTTTAATGTCTTTATTTACTTGAGCATATGCCATATATGTGTTTTGATAAAGATGATGATTGAAGGTTGATTTTGTCGATTTACTCTATTCTTTATCTAAATATTTAAAAGTTTTTATCAAATTATGTTATCTATAGATATGTTAAAAAAAAAAAAAAAGACAATCTACTTTGGAAGTTGATTTTTGATACTTTGAGTAACTTGATAGAAAAAGATATAGTTTTATGTTATTAGAAATATGTGACATTTTAAATTCAATGTTTTGAGATAGAACTTAAGGTGTTTTAAGGTTGATATATGAATTTCAAATTATTGTGCTTAGAACTTAAGTTTTGATGATATATTTAGAACTTAGGCTTTTTTGAGAATGATATTTAGAATAGAAGGTCAAATATTCTAAGCTCTAATTATTATGATGAATTGATATGATATTTAGATTTTGATATACTAGTTTTTAATGGAAGCATATGCTACGATGTTTCTATTCTGCATTAACACACACCCTAGTCCTTTCTTAGAAGCATCACAGTATACTTCGAACAGTCCATGAGGATCCGGTAAAATAAATATTGGGACTGTTGTCAACTTTTCCTTTAATTCTAGGAAGCTCTGCTCGCACTCGGGTGTCCATTCAAATAGGGCATTCTTCCTGGTTAATTTGGTCAAAGGTAGAGCTATTTGAGAGAAGTTCTTAACAAATCTTCTGTAGTATTCTGCCAGCCCTAAGAAGCTCCTGACTTCCGTAAATGTCGTTGGTCGTTCCCAGTTTAATACTGCTTCTACCTTACTGGGATCCACTGAAATTCCCCCATGGGATACCACGTGGCCAAGAAATTTTACTTCTTTCATCCAAAATTCACATTTGGATAACTTAGCATAAAGTTTCTTCTCTCTTAGAATCTGCAGAACTACTCGCAAATGTCCCGCGTGCTCCTGTTCCGTCTTCGAGTAGGCAAGTATGTCGTCAATGAACACCACCACAAAATCTATCAAGATATGGCTTGAATATTTGGTTCATGTAATCCATGAATATTACCGGTGCATTCATCAATCCAAAGGACATCACAGTATATTCATAATGTCCATGACGAGTCCGAAACGCCGTCTTTGGAATATCTTCTTCTTAAACCCGAATCTGAAGATATCCAGACCGTAAATCAATCTTAGAAAATATAGTAGTCCCTTGTAGTTGATCCATAAGATCATCAATCCTTGGTAATGGATACTTGTTCTTGATTGTCACCTTATTCAACTGCCTGTAATCTACACAGAGTCGCATGCCTCCATCTTTCTTCTTAACTAACAAGACTGGAGCTCCCCATGGTGATGCACTTGGCCTAATGAATTTCTTCTCTAGGAGTTCTTCAATCTGCCCTTTAAGTTCGGCCAGTTCCAAGGGTGACATGTGGTATGGTGCTAAAGATATTGGTCCAACTCCTGGCACTAATTTAATGGTAAACTTAATCTCTCTCTTGGGAGGGAACTAAGGGATATCTTCGGGGAACACATCAGGATATTCCCTAACAACTGGAATATTGTTTAACTCCTGATCAACCTCTGTTATACTGGTTGATAAGAAAATATACCCTTGACTTCCATTCCCACAAGGGTGCACTGTTAAGGAACTTAAATAAAGACTTACGGGATTATTGATTCAGAAGATGGAACAGGTGGGAGTATGATGGATTTATCGGAGCAATTTAATAGGGCTTGGTTGGCAGAGAGCCAGTCTATACCCAAAATAATGTCAAGTCCAGACAAAGGAAGACAAATTAAATTAGCTGGAAAGATTTGACCTCCTATTTGACAGGGGACCTTCATACAAATATGGTTGGTTCTAACGGGTTCATTTGTAGGAGTAGAAACTAATAAGTCATAGGGTAATTCAGAAATAGGTAGCTGTAGGGCTATCATGCAATCATGAGAGATGAAAGAGTGAGATGCACCTGAATCATATAAAACGGTTAAGGTCTTACCATTTACTTCACACATATCTTGGATCAAATCTTCCGACTTGTTGACCTCTTGTGCATCCATAGTGAAAACTCTCCCTTGGCGTTGTGGCTTAGGAGTCGGTTGAGGGTTTCTGCTGGCGCATTCATAGATTCTGTGGCCTGGTCTGCCACATCCAAAACAACATTTTGACTTGCCAAGCAGGGGCGGTTGCCATGATTCCTGCCATATTGGCTGCAAATCTAGTTCCCAAAAGGCCTTTGAGGTTGCTTGTCTTTGTTACTCGTCGGCTAGAACTTTCTCCACTGTTGTAAGTTAGGCTTGAACCTCAAACCTTGCGGAGCTAACCCCCTCTTAATGTTATTGCCGGATGCCCTAGCAGCAACTAACTTCTTGTTACAGTCCTCCACTAAACGGCACTTGTTTACCAAAGTTGGGAAGTCTCTGATCTCCATTGGTCCTATGGTGGCAAGGATGTCCTCTCTTAGTCCGCCTTCAAATTTCATACATTTCCATGCTTCATCGGGGTTCTGTTGATAAATGGTGGAAAATTTGTATAGCTCCTCAAATTTAGCAATGTACTCCGACATGCTACTATTTCCTTGATGGAGGTGCATGAACTCCAACTCCTTGGCATTGCAGACAGACGTAGGGAAATACTTCTAGTAGAATGCATCTTTGAATACATCCCAAGTAATTTCTGTCTGTGATCCTTCTAATAGTCGCCGCCGTGCACCATTCTGCCAAAACTCTGCATCGGCTTCTAACATATAGGTGGCAAAAGTCACCTTCTGGCGGCTTGTGCAATCTAACATGGAGAAAATCTTTTCCATAGCTTTAACCCATTCTACTACCTTATCTGGGTTAAAGGCTCCCCTGAAGCTAGGTGGATTAGCTTTCCAGAATTCAACAAATTTGAGGTATTCCAGATCCATTCCAAGGCCATTATGATTTCCCCCACGATCTACCTCTGACTGCCTTCCTAATTGGCCCATCATTTGAGTTACCGCAGCTGCCTATTCGTGCATAGCATGCGCCATCTCTCGCATTGCGTCCAGGAACTCCATGGATTCCTCTTGGGCTGGGGAAGTTCGCGGTCTACCTCACCTTCCAGAAGCCATTAAGTTCTGAACACACAAAATAAAAGTAATTGAGTTGATCAGGCTCAATACTAAGTTCGGTGTGCTAGTAAATAATAGCATACAGTTAGGCAAACTCCTTTGAGTACATCCTATCCATATGGACAAGACTCAGAACATAATAAGATCTAAGGAATACAAAGCATATACGAAGCATAGTCAGTCCAATCCTCAGGCCTATATTAGGATGAACTGCTTTGATACCAAAAATGTAACACCTTACCAGACAAAGTACTATGCTTAAGTCATAATAAATTATCTGATAAGTGATTACGTGTAGTACTGGTTAAATTCTATTTTCTGTATTATTATTAGTTACCCACATGAAAATGCTTAATCACGTAACAAAATTTTCTGTGTGACGGCGAGATAAATGCTTGTTAATCAGTATACTGTAAATAATGTAACATAAATAAAAAATACAATAAGGACAGAACTACTACAAAAGGCATCATAAATATATACATAGACATGTAATTTTAAAGTCTGTCAAAATGATACAAGGTAACAAAATGGGGTCGCTAATCTAAAACAAACGGCTAGTCTCTATGAATAGTACCCCAAATGGTCCCCATGGGACATTTCATTACATCTCCCAATATCTATCCATCTGTCCATGACCCAGGCCACCAAAAGAGGGCCATTCTGTACACCTACTACTGCTGCAGCATGCATGTAATATCCACCGTTTTTCGCCTAATTATTTGGTTTTATCGAATAATTAAGAATAATTAAAATTTGGCCAAACAATTATTTAGACTCAATTGATTAGCAATTACTTGATTTTAGATAAGAGAAAATTAAGTTAGAGTATTGGCAATTTCATA
Source organism: Pterocarpus santalinus (assembly GCA_031439595.1). Lineage (NCBI taxonomy): Eukaryota > Viridiplantae > Streptophyta > Magnoliopsida > Fabales > Fabaceae > Pterocarpus > Pterocarpus santalinus. The sequence goes on along the minus strand of CM062529.1, from coordinate 35,119,665 downwards.
AAATTTTATTGAAAACCGATTTACCGGTTTAAAGGAAATCGGTAACATTACGGTATTTTAAACTGTCGGAACCGGACCAATAGAATTGCAAGCTTTAAACCCTATTTTTAGTGGCTGATAACTCAGCCACTTATCATCTAAAGGTGGCACAACAAAGGCCACCAAAACATGAAGAAGCTTGGCTGAATTTCAGCCAAGCACTCTAAGCCAATCAAATTCAAGAAAAACCACTCAAAGTAATCAGAATTTTTCCACCTTTTAACACCCATTTAGACCACATTCCAGTGCCCTTTCTCTCCTCTCATTCAGCTCTCTTTCCCTCTTCTTCACACACAACACTCCAGCCAACATCAAGCCAATTCAAGCTTTGCTCATCCAAGCCTTCAAAATCCAGCAAAATCACTTGGAACAAAGGTAGGGGTTTGATACTTGAATTAATTCTGTGGTATTGGCTGGCTGAGCTTGGATTATTTCATCATCTTTGATGTGTTAAATAAATGATAATGATGATATGTGATTGGTTTTGGGCTGTTTGTGTGATTGAAACCGAATTGGAGGCAAGAAAGAGTGGAAATAGGAAGAGCTGATGGGTTAGAGAACCAAAAACCCTTGGCAGTCCATATGGCGGAGTGTACGGCTCCGCCTATAGCTAATTAAATTGGGTGGAACCATTTTTATATGAAACTAGACATCTAGGGCTTTCCATAGATATATCATATAAGGCTTTTGGATTAGAATTGAGAGAGATATGAATTTTTCAATTTCGACCTAGGGTTTTGACTCTGGTTCTGGGCAAACTGGGTTGTTCAAGGTAGAACTCGCCCTATACTACTTGAAAATGAGTGGAACCAACTTTGTTAGAAAGACACATAGGAGAATGTCCCATAAAAATTTCAGAATTAGATAAGGCCTCAGTTGCTCCCAGTGATCCAAGAAAGTTTCCCTATGTCCAAACCGGGTCAGAACAGGGTAGTTTAGGAATATCAGAATTCGGGGCTTATAACTCGACCCTTACTAAGTGAAATGGAATGGAACTATTTGTAAATGAAACTTTACCCTGTTAGCTTTAATATGAGTGCAATTTTGTTAATTTGAGTTAGTTCTCAATTTTTAGTGGATTTTTACTTTTAGTTGCCTGATTCTGGCTAGCCATTGGGCAGGCCGGGATAAAACCTGAATATCTTGAGCTATAGATATCAAAATTAGATGAGACTAAAAAGGTTAGAAACTAGACAAATAAGGCTACAACATATCCAAAAATTAGATTTAAATGAGTTAAATTGAATTAAAGGTGGGATATACCATAACTGGGCAGAATAAGGTAGAATGAGCTAAAAACCCTATTGATGCTTTGTTGAAACTAATGAATGAATCTATGAATGTATATGTATAATTGCTGCTCAATACTGAAATTGCAAGTTATATAAATGTTCTGGTATGCTGGCATTATTCATAGGGAAGCGAACACGTTCCGTTATGCTGCCAAAATTTTGATAGAACCCATGTACAAGTTATGAATTACATGTTAATGCATGTGCATTTTTAAGAAAGTTATGAAAAGGATTATTTCACTATGAAAGTTCCATGCTACTTGGGCCAGCCCCGGATAAGAAGTTAAGGGGAATAGATCGGTGAGAAGGTTAGGGAAAGTAAACCCGGCATTCCTGTATAGGAACGAGCTCGATCTTGAAAAGCAGACTATTAGTCAGGAGTCTAAATGGCCAAGAACTCCCAAGGGACCAAGAGATAGAAAAATGATGGAAAGTAATGAAAAATTTATAAAGGAAAGTTCAAAAATGAGTCTGCGTGATTGCATGCATCATGAATACATGGAATGGTTATATCAAGATATTTACAGTTGTCTATTATGTTTATTTACTACTGCTTATTTATTTATTCTGCTTATTATTCTATGTATCATTATTAGTAATTCTATTCTGTTTCTTGTGCTGTCTAAAGTAAAACTGAACTTTGCTTCGGACCAAACATTTTCTTGAACTCATTTAAATGAGTATTTCAGTTTGAACCCATGTTTTATAATTAAATAAAACCCGAGGCAACTGCGAATGTATGTGACGTCAGCTAACCGTTATACGTAGACCTACTGAGAATTTCTTGAAATTCTCACCCCGTTTTGGTACCTTCCGCATCATTCTCAGACGTTGGTGATGGACTCCACAGCTACCCTCTTCATTGAGATCCTAGCCTTACAGCTTCATCATGATCCAAGGTTAGATTCTTTGTACATAGCCGGTTCGTGTAACTTCCGCCTCTACCTCTTTAGCAACAAGAACTTTGATGTCTCTTTACACCATCCTATTTTTGACCCTGCGACCCCGTACATTGCTGTCCCGCTGCACATGGCGCACCCACCTCTAGCTCCTCCTGCACCTGCACCATAGGTAGCCCCTACTGATCTTGCACCGGAGTCACCTCCACAGGCCGTTCCCGACGTGCCGCTTAGTTCAGAGAGTGACCCTTCTGAGGCCACCAGCTCGTCACCCTCTTCCTCCTCGGGACCCAGCACAGAGTATTCTCCGGCCGGGCCTAACATGGCTAATGGCTTTCTAACGGAGTGGTTCGGGCAGCGGGAGATGTTGTATAGTATGACCCTCTTTTGGATAGCATGTAGCTCTAGGTCATAGACTTGATAGTAGGATTAGCAGTAGGTTATGCAATGTCCTCTGAGGACCATAGGATGTTTTGACTGATACGGGCATCATTGGCTTTTGGTACGCCGGCCGATGTATGTATTCTACTTTGATACTTTGTACATAAACTGAAGCAGTGGCTTCTGATATATGTATATATATGCACGTATACAGAAATGTTATTGTATTGTACTATTCCTATCTATTGTGATATTCTGTTAAATTTGTTTCGCTTTTAGCATAGCAGCGCGCCGTTTCGTCTGTTCACAAAAAAAAAAAAAAAACTGACAACGATTTAAGGAAGCACGAATCAAGAAAGGCAAACAGAGTGTTAACACGGTAACACAAACTACCTAATTTAGTACTATGACTTAAGCATAACATCAAATTAGTAGGGTGTTACATTTTTAGTATCAGAGCAGTTCGTCCTAGCTAAGGCTTGAGGATTGGACTGACTATGCTTCGCGCATATTCTATACTTTTAGTTGATAATGTGCACCAGATCTTGCATGTATGGTTGAGATATAGTTGTGCATGTGTATGAAGTGCCTGACCATGTGAGCTGTTATTTACTGGCACATTAGACTTAGTATTGAGCCTGATTAACTCAATAACTTTTGTTTTATGTGCTCAGAACTTAATGGCTTCCAGAAGGCGAGGCGTACCACGCGTAACCTCGCCCAAATAACCCGACTGATTTTATGGCCACAATGCAAGAAATGGCCCATGCAATGCGGAAGCAAGCCGCGACAGCTCACCAGATGATGGAACAGCTAGGCAGGCGACCTGCAGCAAGCTGTGAAGGGAACCCACATGGCTCGGAGGCTAACCTGGATTATCTAAATTTGCTGAGTTCAAAAAGGCGAATCCGCCCAGCTTCCGAGGGGCATATGACCCTGATAAAGCCGATGAGTGGATCAAAGCCATGGAGAAGATTTTCTCTGTCCTAGATTGCTCAGATCATCAGAAGGTGACTTTCGCCACCTATATGCTCAAGGCAGACACCGAGTTCTAGTGGAACGGTGTACGAAGACTGTTTGAAGAATCTCAGACCATAGTTACTTGGATGGTGTTCAGAGATGTGTTCTACCAGAAGTACTTACCTGCGTCAGATCGAAACGCTAAGGAACTCGAGTTTATGCAGCTGCGTCAAGGAAATCGGATAGTATCCGAATATATTGCCCGATTTGAGGAGTTATGCAAATTCTCCACAATTTACCAGAGGAACCCGGATGAAGCCTGGAAGTGCATTAAATTTGAAGAAGGGTTACGAGAGGACATTATCACCACTATCGGGCCAATGGAGATCAGGGATTTCCCTATGTTGGTGAACAAATGCCGACTTATGGAGGATTGCAATTCGAAATTAGCTGCAGCTAGGGCATCTGGTGGAAATTTTAAGAGGGGGTTGGCCCCACAAGGCCCAAGATTTAAGCCCAACGTACAACAACAGCGGAGATTTCCGCCAGCAGGCAACAAAGGCAAGCAACCCCAAAGGCCTTCTCCAAATTCAACTTCCACAAAATGCGGCAAGAATCATGGCGATCGGCCGTGTTTGGCAGGCCAGAATGTCTGCTATGGATGTGGCAAGCTAGGCCACAAAATTTATGAGTGTCCGACCAAGAATCCATCACAGCCGCCTCGACCCCAGTGATAAGGACGGGTCTTTACAATGAGCGCAGAAGAAGCTGATAAGTCAGAAGGACTAATCCAAGGCACTTATGATGTAGATGGTGAGACTCTAACTGTACTCTATGATTCGGGTGCCTCACATTCGTTTATTTCTCATAACTATGTAACTACTTTGCAATTGCCAATTTCTGAGTTACTTTATGATCTATTGGTTTCTACTCCTACCAATGGGCCTGTTAGAACTAGTCAAATATGCATCAATGTTCCTCTTCGAATTGAGTGTAGGACCTTTACCGCCAATTTGATTTGCCTCCCTCTATCTGGTATTGACGTAATTCTGGGCATGGATTGGCTTTCTGCCAATCGTGTTGTACTCAATTGCTCTGATAAGATGGTGGTACTCCCCTCTGTCTCACTTTTCGAATCCCAAACCGCAACACTCTTCTATCTGAACTCTTTCGGGCCAAAGAATCAAGGGTATATCCTCTTGTCAGCTAATATGACAGAAGCTGAGCAGGAACTAGAGGAGATTCCGGTTGTCAGGGAATATCCGGATGTTTTTCCAGAGGATATTCCTGAATTCCCTCCGGAGAGAGAGATTGAATTTACCATCGAGTTGGTTCCAGGTGTGGGACCAATATCTATAGCTCTGTATCGAATGTCACCTATGGAGCTGACAGAACTAAAAAGACAGATCGAAGAGCTTTTAGAAAAAGGATTCATACGGCCAAGTGCGTCGCCATGGGGAGCTCCGGTCTTGTTGGTCAAGAAGAAAGATGGAAGCATGCGCTTATGCGTGGATTATAGGCAGCTGAACAAAGTGATAATTAAGAATAAATATCCACTGCCAAGGATTGGTGATCTCATCGACCAACTACAGGGTGCAACAGTATTCTCCAAGATCGACTTACGTTCTGGATATCACCAAATTCGAGTTTGGGAATAAGATATTCCTAAGAGAGCTTTTCGAACTCGTTACGGCCACTATGAGCATACCGTGATGTCGTTTGGGCTGACGAACGCACCAGCAGTATTCATGGATTACATGAATCGAATATTTTGCCCATATCTGGACCAATTTGTGGTGGTATTCATCGATGATATACTTGTCTACTCGAAGACAGAGCAAGAGCATGCAGAACACTTGCGGCTAGTTCTGCAAATTTTAAGAGAAAAGAAACTCTACGCTAAATTATCCAAATGTGAATTTTGGATGAAGGAGGTAAAATTTCTCGGCCACGTAGTGTCTTCTGGAGGAATCTCTGTCGACCCTAGCAAAGTAGAAGCAGTTCTAAACTGGGAAAGACCGACCATAGTCTCTGAAGTTAGAAGTTTTCTGGGCTTAGCTGGATATTACAAGCGATTCGTTAAGGATTTTTCTCGAATAGCCTTGCCCTTGACCAAGCTAACCAGAAAGAACGTCCCATTTGAGTAGACACAGGAGTGCAAATAGAGTTTTCAGGAATTGAAGAGGAGATTGACCACAACACCAGTGTTAGCTTTACCAGACCCTCATGGACCATTTGAGGTCTATTGCGATGCTTCCTAACAAGGGTTAGGGTGCGTGTTGATGCAAACCGGAAAAGTGGTCGCGTATGCCTCTAGGCAATTGAAGCCACACGAAAAGAACTACCCGACTCACGACCTCGAATTAGCAGCAGTAGTATTTGCTCTGAAGATATGGAGACATCGCCTGTATGGAGTGAAGTTCGAGGTCTTTTCTGATCATAAGAGTTTGAAGTAGCTCTTCGATCAAAAGGAATTAAACATGAGGCAGCGGAGATGGATGGAACTCCTTAAAGACTATGAATTTGAATTGAAATATCATCTAGGTAAGGCAAACATCATGGCAGATGCGTTGAGCAGGAAATCATTGACTGTCGCTTGGATGATGATTAAAGAGACGGAACTTATTAAAAGTTTCCGAAATCTTAATATGGGAATTCTTACAACTCCCAAGACTCTTCAGTTACACCAAATTAAGATAACTAGTAGCTTTAAGGACCAGATTCGGCAAGCGCAGCAACAGGATGTTAACTTTCAACATATGATTAGTCTCGTGCAATCAGGGAAACTAGCGGGTTTTGCCCAAGATAAAGAGGGCATCTGACAGTGCCACGATAGAGTGTGTGTTCCTGAAAGGAACAATCTTCGAAGAAGAATCTTAGAAGAAGCACATAAAGGCAAATTCGTTGTACATCCTGGCATAACCAAGATGTATCAAGACCTCAAGAAAATGTTTTGGTGGCCAGGCATGACGTTAGATGTAGCAAGCTTCGTGGGTAAGTGTTTGGTCTATCAGAAGGTGAAAGCAGAGCATCAGAAGCCTTCTAGAATGTTACAACACTTGGAAATCCCTGAGTGGAAGTGGGAGAATATCACCATGGATTTTATCATGGGGTTACCAAGGACATCAGCAGGATATGATGCTATATGGGTCATTGTAGATAGATTAACTAAATCTGCTCACTTCCTGCCCGTTCGAGCAAATTATCCGCTGGAAAAACTAGCTCAACTGTACATTCAAGAGATTATAAGGTTGCATGGGACCCCTTCAACTATTATCTTTGATCGAGACCCGAGGTTTACCTCACGATTTTGGGGAGCTTTACAGAAGGCGTTCGATGTGAAACTGTGTCTAAGCACTGCATATCACCCACAAACAAATGGCCAAACTGAAAGGACGATTCAGTTGGCCGAGTTCGCATACAACAATAGCTATCACGCTAGCATCAGCATGGCTCCTTACGAAGCATTGTATGGATGAAAGTGCCAATCTCCCTTGTGCTGATATGAGATAGGAGAATCAACTCTATTGGGGCCTGATTTAGTCGAGCAGGTACTAAATTTGATATGAGGAAAGAGTATCCAGAGCTATTCACAGGTACTAAATTTTGAGGACAAAATTTTTTTAAGGAGGGTAGTAATGTAACACCCACCGTTTTTCGCTTAATTATTCGGTTTTATCGAATAATTGAGAATAATTAAAATTTGGTTAAACAATTATTTAGACTCAATTGATTAGCAATTACTTGAGTTTAGATAAGAGAGAATTAAGCTAGAGTGCAGGAGATTTCATAAAATTTTATTGAAAACTGATTTACCGGTTTAAAAGAAATCGGTAACGTTACGGTATTTTAAACTGTCGGAGCTGGACTAATAGAATTGCAAGCTTTAAACCCTATTTTTAGTGGCTGATAACTCAGCCACTTATCACCTAAAGGTGGAGCAACAAAGGCCACCAAAACATGAAGAAGCTTGGCTGAATTTCAGCCAAGCATAAAGCATTCTAAGCCAATCAAATTCAAGAAAAACCACTCAAAGTAATCAAAATTTTTCCACCTTTTAACACCCATTCAGACCACATTCCGGCACCCTTTCTCTCCTCTCATTCAGCTCTCTTTTTCTCTTCTTCACACACAAAACTCCAGCTAACATCAAGCCAATTCAAGCTTTGCTCATCCAAGCCTTCAAAATCCAACAAAATCACTTGGAACAAAGGTAGAGGTTTGATACTTGAATTAATTCTGTGGTATTGGCTAGCTGAGCTTGGATTATTTCATCATGTTTGATGTGTTAAATGAATGATAATGATGATATGTGATTGGTTTTGGGCTGTTTGTGTGATTGAAACCGAATTGGAGGTAAGAAAGAGTGGAAATAGGAAGAGCTGATGGGTTAGAGAACCAAAAACCCTCGGCAGTCCGTACGGCGGAGTGTACGGCTCCACCTACAGTCGATTAAATTAGGGGAAACCATTTTTATATGAACCTAGACATCTAGGGCTTTCCATAGATATATCATATAAGGCTTTTGGATTAGAATTGAGAGAGATAAGAAATTTTGAATTTTGACCTAGGGTTTTGACTCTAGTTCTGGGCAGACTGGGTTGTTCAGGGTAGAACTCGCCCTATACTACTTGAAAATGAGTGGAACGAACTTTTTTAGAAAGCTTACACATATGATAATGTCACATAAAAATTTCAAAATTAGATAAGGCCTCAGTTCCTCCCAGTGATCCAAGAAAGTTGCCCTATGTCCAAACCAGGTCAGAACAGGGTAGTTTAGGAAAATCAAAATTCGGGGCTTGTAACTCGAGCTCTACTAAGTCAAATGGAATTGAACTTTTTGCAAACGAAACTTTACCATGCTATCTTTGATATGAGCCCAATTTTGTGTAATTTGAGTCAGTTTTCGATTTTTAGTGGATTTTTAATTTTAGTTGCCTGATTCTGGCTAGCCATTGGGCAGGCCGGGATAAAACCTGAATATCTTGAGCTATAGATATCAAAATTAGATGGGACCAAAAAGGTTAGAAACTAGACACATAAGGCTACAACATATCCAAAAATTAGATTTAAATGAGTTAAATTGAATTGAAGGTGGGATATACCATAACTGGGCAGAATAAGGTAGAATGAGCTAAAAACCCTATTGATGCTTTGTTGAAACTAATGAATGAATCTATGAATGTATATGTATAATTGCTGCTCTATAGTGAAATTGCAAGTTGTATAAATGTTCTGGTATGCTGCCACTACTCATGGGGAAGTGGACACGTTCTGTTATGCTGCCGAAATTTCGATAGAACCCATGTACAAATTATGAATTACATGTTAATGCATGTGCATTTTTAAGAAAGTTATGAAAGTTATAAAAAGGATTATGTCACTATGAAAGTTCCATGCTACTTGGGCTAGCCCCGGATAAGAAGTTAAGGGGAATAGATCGGTGAGAAGGTCGGGGAAAGTAAACCCGGCATTCCTGAAAAGCAGACTATTACCCAGGAGTCTAAATTGCTAAGAACTCCCAGGGGACCAAGAGATGGAAAAATGATGGAAAGTAATGAAAAGTTTATGAAGGAATGTTCAAAAATGAGTTTGCGTGATTGCATGCATCATGAATACATGGAATGGTTATATCAAGATTTTTACAGTTGTCTATTATGTTTATTTACTACTGCTTATTTATTTATTCTGCTTATTATTCTATGTATCGTTATTAGTAATTCTATTCTGTTTCTTGTGCTGTCTAAAGTAAAACTGAACTTTGCCTCGGACCAAACATTTTCTTGAACTCATTTAAATGAGCATTTCAGTTTCAACCCATGTTTTATAATTAAATAAAACCCGAGGCAACTGAGAATGTATGTGACGTCAACTAACTGTTATACATAGACCTACTGAGAATTTCTTGAAATTCTCACCCCGTTTTGGTACTTTCCATATCATTCTCAGACGTTGGCGATGGACTCCACAACCACCCTCTTCATTGAGATCCCAGCCTTACAGCTTCATCATGATCCAGAGTTAGATTCTTTGTACATAGCCGGTTCGTGTAACTTCCGCCTCTACCTCTTTAGCAATAGGAACTTTGATGTCCCTTTACACCATCCTATTTTTGACCCTACGACCCCGTACATTGCTGTCCCGCTGCACATGGTGTAACACCCTAATAAATCCATATTACGCTTAAGTCGTATTACGGCGTTTTATTAGTTGTTACTGATGCTCGTGGAAAACTAAACTTCACTTAAAATTAAATTACGCGGAAAATACAGTAAATTTTTTTTTTTTTTTGAAATATGTCGTTGCTTTTGAAAAGTAAAGCCTTGCGCGAGAAGATAGCAGTAAACGAGCGTATCGCAGAGATTTCGATATAAATGGAAAGGACAAGAGATAAATCATAATATTCGACAAATACATAAAGGGAAACTCATGGTCATGCCATGGCCCCAAATATCAAAGGTACACAAGTCTGATGAGATATAATACAAAATGAAATACAAGAGGTAGGGAGCGCAAATCAAAATAAGCCCTCGTAGACATATCGACTTCTACGCCCTTCCACGCCCTTCCATCGAACGAACTCAGGTCCTCGAATGTCTAGTCCCCCATGCTGCTCGGCCTCGGGGAACGCGAGGAGTGCGAATGATGCGGGGGTGCCTGCTAATCACCTCGATACGACGGATACGACGGCCAGGAACATAGTTGCCCACCGAAGAACGTGCCTCAGAGGAATCCTCCTCAGATGTGACAGGCCGATACTCGGGGAGTGGTGGCGAAGCTGCTTCGGCCCTAGGGGTGGCCGTCGAACTCACGTCGACCACGGGAACCTCTGGTAGCGGCACAGGCTCGGCTACGGGTAGACCGGGAGACATAGGCTCCATCTCGATCTCGGGCAATGGCTCGGGCGGGAAATCCCAAGGACCCAACGGCTGTCCAAGGCGTGATGATGATACGTCCACAGGGGCTGGCGGAATCTCTGGCTCCTCCTGCTCAAAAACTCGACCCGGATAGAAGTATGTGCGAACTATCGTGGTGGTCGTGGCCACGATAGCGTGGGCGTCCTCATCATAAACCCACTCATGGTGGGGAGGCTCCATGCTCCATGTCACGTGAGGCTCCATGAGTAACTGGTGACGAGACGGAAAAACAACTAGGGTGAGAAATGAGATTTCTCAGTAGGACTCGACCCTGACACGCTGGTGTCATCGTCATCGTCCCAGCCACTTCAGTTTTTAAATGAAAAACTGTGGGCATACAATAGGTTCAATTATTTGATTTTCGAAAACATTACTATCCGAAGTGGGTCCCATTTTTAGTACTTATCCTCGTTGTATTAACAACATCATGGCATACATGAAAACTTATATGACTATTCATGACATACATAAACAGGTTGAGAGTTATGTTCTTTACTTGGGTTGGACCGAAGTCCCTTTCTTTCCTTAACTTGACTTATCTTAAGTCCTTTCTTTCCACCCACTAAACATAAGTGGTAATGAGCTCATACCGTGGCCGTCGCCATCATAGAATTTCGGTACTTACACTAGCTGGGTCATGCCATGCCTCATGTAAGCCCTATCCCCTATACTCACACTAGCTGGGTCACGCCATGCCTCATGTGAGTCGTGGGTGAGGGGAACTTAGATTAGGTCACCTTCCCTTTTGAAGGATCACACATTATCCAATCTTTTCTTATTAAACTTATGATGCAAAATATTTCTAAGTCCATAATTTCTACAAAATTTCGGCAGCATAACGGCTAGACCGCAGCTTCCCAAAATTTTGCCAGATAGAATACCAGTATCACAGCATCATATCATATCATATCATCATCATCATAGCATCATATCATATCATCATCATCATATCATCATCGTCATGGCATCATAATCACATCATCATCACATCATGCTTGCAACCTAAACATAGGCATATTCTCAAGCAAAGTCTTATGAGCTTAGCTTAGTAAATTAGGTGCAAGCTTTTACATTGGCTTTCATTTTATTGATTTCCTTCTTCTCAATTATTCTAACTTGACTTATATGATTTTCATATTTTAATTTGGAAGATTTATAGTTTAGGTTTTGCATTATAGTTTGATTAAAATCTTATGAACTTAATCTAGTACACTAACTACATTTACATTCGGTTTTTCGTTTTATTTGCTTCTTTTGTTAAGGATTAGGCAAGCTTGGTATTTTATTTTATCTAGTCCTCATTAAGTGGATTATGAAGTTTCATTACTTTAGGCTAAGACCTTTTACCTTTTTAAGTCATTTATGCATAGTCTTACTTAAAGTTAAGTTTTGATAGTTTTACTTTTACCCTAGGCAGTAACTTTAAAAATTCACCATAAATTGGTGTTTTATCATTTTAATGCGAAATTTTATATTCTTATAGGGTTCTGAGTCTAGTTTTTAACAAAACAAGTCCCACTCAAAAATTCGTTGTCTAACTCCAGTTATGCATATTTTATTCTGACTTGTTCAGTTTCTAAGTTCACTCCCGGTACAGTGGATTGTTACTTCTCATTATAATTGCTCAGAAGGAATCTGAGAAAACTGTTCTATGGGTTTGTTCCTTTATGTCTTAGCTTTCATTTAAACTTGGTCTCACTCAAAAATCATTTTTGTAGCTCGAGTTATACACATTTTAGTGTAGACTGCCCAGACAGAAACCGATCCGAGAACAGTCCACTTTGAAAAATCATATCTCGCTCATTTTAACTCCGAATCTTATATATTTTATATGTGTGGAAAGCTCTCTGAGTCTATTTTCATATAAAATTGGTTCCACTAATTTCTGAGTTTTCTGGAAAAATTTATACCGTTCGGTTTACAGACTGTCAGAAAATCCAGATTTCACGTTTTGATTTTTCTCATGTTTTCTCCAAAACACTCAACCTCACTTTCAAGAAACCATTCTCAAGTTATAAAACACTCATATACCATGAAAGATTAGTGAAAAACTAACATGTTGGAGTTCAAAAATAGTGGGTTCAGCCATGCATCACACCAAACCGAAAACATGTTTTCAACAAACAACCATACTAGCAACAACATCTCATTTTATGACAAAAATGGCTATAATGCCCATAATCAATCTTTAAAACCCCCTAGCTATGAAGAGCATAGGAGTTCTAGAGCTTGAAAAACAAGAGAGAAAAGGGTTTAGAGCCACTACCAAGAAGCTTTCTTTGAAGGAACTTGTGATGGAAAAAGATGATGGTGGTGGTGCTCCTCCTCTTGGATCTTGAAAGAGGCTTGATATGTGATTGTCTTTGATTCTCCAAGAGCAAGAAATGGTGGCTCTTGAATAGTTTGTGAGTGGGATGAGGAGAGGAAAGGATGAGAGAAGTGGGAGGATTCTAGAGAGAAGTTGGAGAGTTTAGAGAGAAGGAGGAGAATTTTGAAATTGAGGAGAGAGAAGAGAGCTTTGTGTGTGTCTTTGGGAGAGGAGTGAAAGAATGAAATGAGGAGAGAGGAGGGCTGATGGGTGGCGAGTTTGAGGGAGGGAAAGGTGATGTGACTTTGCTTCTTACAACAAGCAAGAGAGTGGAAAAACCTTGGGGTAAAAGGGTGAGTTGTTTTTCCTTGAGTCTTGGAGGCATTCTAATGTCCAATTTATGCTTTTCTCTAGGGGTTAAAGGGAGTACCTCTTAGGATTTGCTTGCTTGTCTAAGACTCATCCAAGTGTCAAGATCTAATGGTGGATGACAAGGATCCTAGTCTTGGCTTTTGATCTAATGGTGTAGGATTAAAGAGATTGAATGAAGGGTGAGATGTTGCTCCTCCTTGGTATGTCTTTTTAGGGCATATGCATGGAAGAACTTTTATCTCTAAATGTTATTAGAATTATTTAAATGTAACTTAACTTAATTGGCTTAATTACCCATGAGTTAACTCTTGTCAATTACACTTTTTATGATACCTTGCATTACGGTTAAGCATATGCTTAATTTGGGGTTTAATTTTTCAAGAGTTGTCTTAAGTGTCTTAATCATTATAAACTTAATTAGTAAGGTTAGATTGTCTTACTTTTGTTTTGGCACCTTCGAGTAATTAAGGATTAGACGATTAAGGTTTTATTAAAACGCTTAGGACATTATGATTAAATTGTTGGCTAGACTTAATTTACTAAGCTCTTGCTCTCGGGATTAATCGATTAGTTCTCAATTAATCGCTAATCCCTCTAATTAGCCGGGAACACCGAGCTAATTAGCTTAGGTAGAAATGGGGATGTTACACATGGCGCACCCACCTCAAGCTCCTCCTGCACCTACACCACAGGCAGCCCCTGCTGATCCTGCACCGGAGTCACCTCCACAGGCCATTCCCGACGTGCCGCTTAGTTCAGAGAGTGACCCTTCTGAGGCCACCGGCTCGTCACCCTCTTCCTCCTCGGGACTCAGCGCAGAGTATTCTTCGGCCGGGCCTGACATGGCTAACGGCTTTCTGACGGAGTAGTTCGGGCAGCAGGAGATGTTGTACAGTATGACACTCTTTTGGACAGCACGTAGCTCTGGGTCATATACTTGACAGTAGAATTAGCAGTAGGTTATGCAATGTCCTCTGAGGACCATAGGATGTTTTGACTAATACGGGCATCATTGGCTTTTGGTATGCCAGCCCATGTATGTATTCTACTTTGATACTTTGTACATAAAATGAAGCAGTGGCTTCTGATATATGTATATATATGCACGTATACAGAAATGTTATTGTATTGTACTATTCCTCTCTATTGTGATATTTTGTTAAATTCGTTTCGCTTTTAGCATAGCAGCGCGTCATTTCATCTCTTCACAAAAAAAAAAAAGAAAAAAATGACGATGATTTAAGGAAGCACGAATCAAGAAAGGCAAACAGGGTGTTAACACGGTAACACAGACTACCAAATTTAATGCTATGACTTAAGCATAACATCAAATTAGTAGGGTGTTACAATGCACGCTATCTAAATGGAATCTAAAGAAAGGAAACCATTCACCATGGCGGCATCTACAGTAGGGTGATCCACACTAGAAGCAGAGGATGAGGAAGAAGAACTAGCCGCCTCGGACGGATCCTCCTCCGAGATCGAGGCCGATAACATCGACTACGGTGGTGGAGCAGAAGGGGCCATAGGAACATGAGCTGCTGCCGCTGCTGGTGCTGCTGCTGGTTGTGGTGGAAAGGGATGGGCCATGTGAAGAGGTATGGCAATGTAGGGGATTGCAGGATGATGGTGAAATCTCTTTGGAAGAAGAAATAGAGGCGGAACTGACATCGGCCGGATATATATACAGAATCCAAGAATGGGTCAAGGTGTATATGTAACTCAGGGAACTCAATGAATAGCACTTCAGTCGCTGCGTGCTCCATGGTCTGAGAATGACGTGGAACGTACAATAGGGTGAGAAATAAATATTTCTCAGTAGGAATTCCTAGTATCTATACATTTGTCATCGTTGTCAATCCCAGTTGTTTTGGTCGTGCAATAGTTTTCAAATAGTACGCTACAATCATAATATTTAACTTAAATACTCATTTGTAAAGCATACACCGAAACAAATTCAATTTTAGTTAATAGATACACTAATGCACTCAAACAGTAATCATAGTGGAGCAATAACATATTGAGAATAATAAACAGAGATCTAAAACAATCAATTAAGAAGCATCACACTATATATAGGGATGTGCAATTAGAAAATGGATCTTATCCTTAAAGGCTTTTGCTTATTAGATCTTATCTCCATTCTTGGTCTCCTGGGAGTCATTAGCCATATACTCCTGGGTAATAGTCCGCTTTTCAGGACCGAGCTCGTTCCTATACAGGATTGCCGGGTTTACTTTCCCCGACCTTCCCACTGATCTATTCCCCTTAATTTATTCCGAGGCTGGCCCAAGTGATATGGAATCCTTTATAATATCATGAAATGAATGCACATCTAACTTGATTCTTCAAATATCATGTATTCATGCTATTATAAATTTCACAATATATGAACTTCTTACTGAAATTTTGGCAGCATAACGGATCGAGTCCGCTTACCATGAATAGTGCCAGACAATTAGGACATTTAAATCATTAGTAAACTCAATATAAAATATCATATTCATACCAAGAATATAACAATGTTGTTAAGTGCAAGATTTAGAATCTCAAGTATCGATCCATCTTGCAGGCTTTTAATTTTTATTAAGGTTCCCGAGTTCGACTTTCAATATCTAACGGGTTCCAAGTTCCATTCTTATATAGGTTCTGACCTCCCTACCTTATGTTTTGTCTCCCAAGATTACATTGTTCCCGACGTCCGGGGTTGTGCGACTTCTGACCTTACCCCACCATTGGTCTTCTGAGACTTGATAAGTATGTTTCCTAAATCCCGAGCTTCCTATTTACTGAGTCCCAAGTTCAACCTCAAGTATATCCGATCTAGCTATCTCTCTACTAAGTTCTGAGTATAGCCTTAAAACACGCCCGATATGGATTCCTATTTACTAAGTGCGAGTTCAATCATCCAATAAGCCCCCCCAAATTCAACCTTAAGTATGCACTTCTAGGTTCATCCTTACATACTCCCGACCTAGTTTTCTGTTTCACTAAGTCCCGACTTCAATTTCAAGTATTGCCGACCTAGTCCCTTAAGTTTAGAGTTCGGTTTTAAGTCTACCGACCTAACTCTCTATTCACTAAACCCCGACTTCCGCCATTAACTCAAATTATTTGTGTCTTATCCCAGACTTGTCCTACCTCTAGCTAGAATTGCACTCTTATGGAGGAAAATTCACTAAAAATAGAAATATGGGTGAAATCATGCGAAATTTACATCCATGTAAAGCTAATAGAACAAGCTTTCAAATGAATAAGTTTCATATCATTTGGATGAGTATAATTTGATATATAAACTCTGAAACTTGACCTTACTAGACTACTTGGTTCTAACCTGGATTGAATATAGGGCAACTCTCTCGACTCACTGGGAACAAACGGGACCTTATCAAATTCGAAAATTTTTATGGGATATTCTACTATGTGGAAGCTTTCTAACAAAGTTGGGTTCACTCAATTTGGAGTTGTATAGAGTGAGTTACATCTTTCTCAACTTATACTGTTCGGGTGGAAGTCTTGATTTCTAGGTTAAACTTCAAAAATTCATAACTAATTCTATACTAATCCAATGACCTCATATGATATATGTATGGAAAGCCCTAGATGTCTAGTTTTATATAAAAATGGTTCCGTCCAATTTAAATAGCGGTAGGCATAGCCATGCATTCCACCGTACAGACAGCCGAGGAAAAACCCTAATAGATTCTAGGTTTGTCTCCCTCCTTCAAGCTATTTGCTCTTAATTCCAATTTTAATCACAACATACATGCAAAACTAATCATAAACCATCATCATCACTCTATACAACATCAATATTTCAGATTATACATGCTCACCATGTAGCCCAAAATCAAAGAAAACAAGAAGAGAAGTAGGATTTCCTACCTTGTTTAATTCAATTTGTGTTGACTTTGTACCTTTGATGGAAGCAACCTGTGTTGAGACTTGAAGAAGAGATGGAAATGGAGTGGAGATGAGAGTGAGGAGAAGAGAAATGAAGAGAGCTTCAGCAACGGAGTGGTCGAAATTGATGAGGAGAAAAAGGAAGAAAAGGTGGAGATATTTGGAGGCAAGACGCATGATGATTGGTGGACTTCATCATGCTCTCAATTTTGGTTGAGCTTCCCATTATCAAGGGCTGCCAAGGCGCCACTTGAGGGAGTTATTTGGCTAAATCTTAGCCATTGATTCTAGGGTACTCATAGAAAAATTTCTATTGGTCCGGTTTCGACAGTTTGAAATACCGAAATCTTACCGATTTCCTTTAAATCGGTAAACTGGCTTGAAAATTTTCTGTGGGGTTTTCTATGCTCCTAATCTAATTCCATCAAGCCTACTCCTTCTAAATCACACTTAATTGGCTTTAAGTAAATGTCTAATCAAATTCTGATTAAACTTACTTATTCGATAAAATCGAACAACTCAATTGTTAGTGATAAAATTTTTCGGACGTTACATAATTGGTGGTTGGTTGATGACTTTTATGGTGGCAGAAATCATGGAGGATCATCTGGTCTACCGCATGGCATAATCGAGTATGTCCTCTTTAGTTAGCACTATGAGTGATAATACATCTATAGCTTATTTTAATGTCTTTATTTACTTGAGCATATGCCATATATGTGTTTTGATAAAGATGATGATTGAAGGTTGATTTTGCCGATTTACTCTATTCTTTATCTAAATATTTAAAAGTTTTTATCAAATTATGTTATCTATAGATATGTTAAAAAAAAAAAAAAGACAATCTACTTTGGAAGTTGATTTTTGATACTTTGAGTAACTTGATAGAAAAAGATATAGTTTTATGTTATTAGAAATATGTGACATTTTAAATTCAATGTTTTGAGATAGAACTTAAGGTGTTTTAAGGTTGATATATGAATTTGAAATTATTGTGCTTAGAACTTATGTTTTGATGATATATTTAGAACTCAGGCTTTTTTGAGAATGATATTTAGAATAGAATGTCAAATATTCTGAGCTCTAATTATTATGATGAATTGATATGATATTTAGATTTTGATATACTAGTTTTTAATGGGAGGGATCTTTGATAGAAACTATATAGCTAACGGCAGTGGCATTAGCCTTGGTGCACCTTGGTTGGAGTCCTAGCTAGCAAAGGTGTTGCTAGCCTGGCATTTTTGACCAACATGTGTAGATTAATTGTGAACACATTGAGAAAAGGGCTACCCAAAGAAGTGGAGCTGTCTAGCAGTGTACTGGATTGTGATTTTGATTATGGATAAAAAAACCTCTCATTTTCCATATTTTGACATATTATATTCTCTGTTTTGAATGTTGTATTTTAAGAACTATAGCTATGGTTTATTCAGAAGTATTTTCTTTGCCAATAGAGGTTTTTATGAAAAACTCATGATTAAGCTTGTCTTATCCTTGTTATAGATATATTATTGCTCACTAAGTCTATTTGACTCACTTTTTATCTTCCCCTGCTTCAAATTTAGGTATAAGCCCATGGTCTATATTTCTCGGATAGCTAGGGGTATAGAATCTCTTGTGAACCCCACACACTTGTCCACGTGGTTTAGAAGGTTGTTATATAATTGAATTGTATTTAATTGAATAATTATTTATATATAATCTTAGTTGTGCTCCGTCAGCCCACAGGTAGGGTTCTACTTCAGTCATATTCTAAGTGTAATAGATTTAACCTTGGAAGACTAAATGAATGCATGTATATGTATATTTTATGTACTCTGGGCTTTGAAACTAGTCTAAAATTATATTTTGGATTATAATTGATTTGTTGATTCTATGATTGGATTGTATAGTTTGAAATATTATAGGAGCTTTGTCCTCTTATGGGAAACACTATACTTGTTCAGGAAATTTTGTTCTTTTTCCATAAGAAACTTCAATTAGGCTTGGTAGGGGATTGAGACCCCCTATGCGCCGATCATGACCTAACTTGAGAAAGAAATAAATAAAAAAGGGTGGTCAGTTGTCAATGATTTGTGGATACAAATACATTTTCTCAGAAAAATTTTATGAATGCTTTTTTTTTAATTTTTATTTTTCATGCTTGATAAAGAAATAATACGTAGGAATTTGCAAACGAAAAACAACTAATTGCAATAAAATAAAAGCTAGACTATGGAGAATCTTTCCAAGAAATTGTTGTACTCCTCACATCGCTTCTAAATATCATAAATTGCCAATGATATGATGATTTTTTATTTTCTAATGTTTGGTGATTTTTCTTTTTTAAGGAAAAAGATTAATGGCACGAACTCTATTCGTGGATTTTCATACGAAAAGTTTTGATTGGTTGTTTCTTTTGTATTGTAACATTCTCTCTCCTATCTCTCCCATAAATTCCAACAAGTTCTCTTATTTACTGTTGTCAACTGAAATTCACACAAATTCGCGCATTTCTATTTCGCGCTGAATAGCAAAACTCTTCTTTTAATGCTTCTTGCTAAGAGAAAATGCCTATGCAATTAATGATGAAATGATTCTAATTGATATTGATGGATGAAATCTTGAGTTGATTGGGATTAATTGATGCTGATTGATAAGGCGGTTAAAATGGGCCAAACTAGTTTATCTTTTTAAAGTAGGTGGACTGAGTTTAAAAAATAACAAACAGTTTAAACTAGTCTATTTTCAGCTGACTAGTTTGATTTGAGAGTTAAATGGGTCAGCCCGCCCGGGTAAATGGGCTGGCTCGTTTATCTTCATTTCTTTTTTTTTTTAGAGTAAACTTATATAAATTTAGGATATAAAAGTATAATTTAATAATTAAATTTAGGATATTTTCACTTTTTTTAATAAGAAATAAGAATTTTTATCATTTTCTTAAAATCAAAATTATATTTTAACACATGAAAAAAAAAAAAGCATAAAACAATTCGGGCTTGGCCTATGTGCCAAACGGGCTAGTTTATTTTGCGGGCCTCAACGGTCAGGCTGATTAGCTAATTGAAGAGATGCTAATTAATAGAATTCTTATTTGACTGGCATTAATTGATGCTATCTCGATGTAAGTTGAACTTTTTATTATTAATTATTTTTTCTTATGTCTTTTTTTTGAATTTTTTTCTTTTTTTATTTTTCTATAAAACATTGATTTCGATAAAATATGGTAATCATAACACCATAAAATTCTTTTCCACTAGAAATTAATATCAATCAACTATCCTCACATTATTTAATAAAATATTTCTATATATATTTTATTCAAGCGCAATGCGCGGATTTGATTCCAGTAACAACGAAAGTCTAGAATGCAGCGCTGATTCAAAATTTTTATTAGCGTAAAAATAAGACTTTCGTTTAATAAAATAGAATTTATAGGTCAAGTAAACTGAAGGAATCGGGATATAGTCCACGATATGACTATTGTTTATTGATACATATCCGTAACGAAACAAACAAGTACCTGCAGCTCGAACTGGAGCTAATTTATTGAAGCAGTATGCAGAAGTATACAATCACAAGACGTATAATGAAGCCAAACCTATGTATATCACAAACTCAAGTAAAAAAAAAAAAAAAACCCAACACAGTAATCGAACGAACCCCGCATACTAAAAATGACTGTACCATAATTATAACTCTTCCAAAACTATTAGTCTAAAACAATAAATACGTAACAATAGTGATGAGAAGAAGAAAGGAAGTAGCAGCTAGAGAGGCCGCTGAGCCTTGCGGTGGAGGTGGAGCTCCCGTGGTGGAAGGTGGAGTAGGGGTGGTTCCAGACGCAGGAGGAGAGGGACCTTGAGCTGGAGCTGGTGAAGAGCCGGTGACGTTAACGCTTAGCTTTTGCCCACTGCTACAATGGCCTCGGAAACTGCATGCAAAATAGAATTCCCCGGTGCGATTGAGGGTGAATCTGACCGGTGATGTGACGAAAACTTGGATATTGTTACTTACGTTGCAACTGCCGAAGTTCGCCTTGGTAAGTTCTGCCACACTGTGGCGTCCAGTGGCAAAGTTGAAAACTGTAACAGCAGGGCACCATCAAAAATGAAAACGCTAATAGATAAACCTCTAGCTCAGAATGGTCTATATGTGAATGTAATATTAGTATTCGAAATGTAACAGAAATCAAAAGAATGATGAAACCCCGGAAAATTTTTGGGTATTCATGTTTAATTGAAATTTGAAAGAGCAACGAGGTGTAGGTTGTTTGTATGCAGATGCTGATCATATACCCACCTAAAGTATCGTTTTCTTTGAATGTGATATTGGAAGCCCAGCTGGAATAGAAGGAAGCGCCACCAGGAGGAGAGCTTATCCAACCAGTAGAGCCCCCTACCGTGTAATCTGCAGCTTCTGTGCTTTGTAGTACTGCCGCAGCTGCAGCAACTAGTAGAAGAATCGCCATATTCTTTAACTGCGCCACCATCACGTTGTTGGTCTTGTGTATCAGGTCGCCCCTGTTTGATGTTTTATCTGCGCCCTTCCGTTGAGAAGTGAAAGGCTTGAAAGTGCCTTCTCTTTTTGGGGAATTTATAGAGCAATATTGGTTGGTTAATTAACCCAGCATTGTTACTAGAGGACGTAGACCTGTAGCTGGGTATGGTCTCCTGGTAAAACCATGACTGGGTTCGTCTCCGGCTTTTTTCTAAGAAAAAATCTAAAATGTTGTCGGAGTCATTCAAAGAGAGCAAGTCAAAGGAGGGAAATGGTCAGGTAATGGGCTACCAAAATACATTTGTCTCCACTCCTTCCCAACCCACCCCAACATAAATAATTCCGAATTAAATATAGGTAACTTTGATTGTACGAATGCTAGAACTATAATTAACTTCCCATCTTCCTCGCAAGTTTAGACTTTCATGCATACTCACCTTCCATTGTGAATTTTATACATGGGTCAATGGCATGCTCTCTGCATTGCACCATAAAGTTAGGTGCATTACGCATTAGCCGTGTAAGCAAGGTGTATCATGCGCCATCATTTTACCACATTTAAAAAATGTAGTTAAATATACTTTAAGAATGTGGCTAAATAAAAATTTCTATTTTACCTCTCGTTACCCTCTTTATTATCTTTGCTAGCCTCTCTATTAACCTTCTCCACAAATAGAGGCACCATGACTGATCTGAGTGACCAACATTGATCTGAGAAGCAAGGCTTTATTAAAGCCAATTTACCCATCATCTGAATAATTTCCCTGGTAGTGAGTGTTTGGCTCGCCCAAATTATAATTTAAAACCAAACTACTAAATATTTGCAATATAGTGCACAATCCGGGTCATCTCATGAAAATGTTCAATAGCTATTGAATCCAAAGTACAAAACAAAAACATGGAGGCTTTTGATTGCAAGTTATAAAAACAAAGAAGTCCAAAATGAAGAAAATAACAAAACAAGAAAGGTATTAGCTCAAGATTCTAAGGGAGTATATGGTGATTCAATCATTGAAAACCAAAACATAAACTTGCGCACCTATGAGGTTGACCATCTCTAAAACGAAACCCCAAGCATTCAAAGAGATGTTCTTAATAGGAGACCTCTTTGAATTCAATTAGCAACACAATCATGTTTAGAAATTGATACCTCAACATAAACGCTAGAATATACATCAACCTAGAATCCTATTAAGAATCCTAACCTCTTTAATTCACAAAATTACACCCATATTCATTTGCCAACAAACATGAATATAAGCACTCTATAGCATGCAACATGAATCATTACCATACATCCATATCACAAACTACAAAGAGGGGAAAGCAAGAGAATCATAGGTTCACAAATAACACAAGTTATGTGGTTAACTTGGATTATTAGTGAGACCCTAACCAATAACCCTGCAATTCAACTTAGAGAACTCTAGGCATTCAACCAACATACAATTACTTAGATAATTGAAATCTCAACTCTAATTAACTTATTTTGATTTTTAGCTCCCAATTCCATTAACTTAGGCTCGAGCCTGAACCTAATTCTTGCCCTTTCAAGAAATTAAATAGATACTAATTAACTAACCAATATGCCTTCAATCAACATCATAATCATGAATTAACATCTCAATACTATTCAATGATAACCCATAATCAAGAATAAGAAGAAAAGAATAAGAAAACATATATTGTATTGAAATTAAACAATGAAGTCCCAAGAAATCAAACCATATTATGTAATGAATCCTTGCTCTAGAGAAAATTCACTCCTCCATGAGAAATTACCAGAAAAACAAAAAATAAAGAAAATAGCGGGTAAAAGAGAGGAGAAGGTGGAGAAGAGGCAAGTGGAGAGGAAAAATTCTAAACTAACTTAATTGTAATCCTAAAACCTCTACACCCTTAATTCGGCAAATATTGGGTTCTATTTTCTTCTTTTTCATGCATGGCCTTCCCAAAAATGGGCCCATGTGGCCCAAAACCTGAGATTGAACACGCCTTACAAATTCTGAATTCCATAGGCTATGCTATAACACAACCATCTAGGTGAAAATTTGTGACAATATAGTACGGCCTGTTGCACTATAGCCCAACATCCTAGCGGTAATATGCAGAATTAGTTGTTTTGACCACTTCTGAGCCCCGTTTGAGGCCCAGATTTTTCGAGTTAGCCCTTGGTGTCTCATGAAAGTTATAGTTCTTTTTCTTGGATTGTAAATGAACACCTCATTTTCTTCATTTGGACTTGGGATGAAAAAGTTATGATCAAATCTTTAAAGCATATCCAAGTTGAAAGTGCATGATAGAAATTTGCATAATTGGTTTCTTGCTCCACTTCCAAGCTACAATTCCCTCCAAATAAATTCCTACCAATGAAAAACACTATTCTTAGGGGACTAGAACTAACGGTATTAATCAAAACAATAAAACATGGCAAGAGGCATAATCATGCAATGATTTTCATTTAAGCACAAATAAGAGGCTAACAATGAATATTATGCTAATGATATGAAATTAAGCATAAAAGAGGATCAAAACATTAAACATGAGGAATAAAAATGATGCCAAAAACATGCTTATCATTCCCCGAAACATCAACCATCAGATAATCGCTAACCATTTCATTCCAATAATTCAAAATTAAATTCAAGCAAACTTGTGCCCTTGCTCATTGTAACACCCTCCTAGTTACTACATTATGCTTAAGCCATAATACCGCAATTGAAGATTATTAATAGAAATTAGCATATATTCACTAATTTGAGCCTATTCATATACATATAATTTTGTGTACACTCTTGTGAATACATACTTATCAAATGTCAGTAAATACTGAACCATCTAACCACTTACTTGCTCTTCAATCCAAATATATATGAAGTTAAACATAATCACATGAGAGAGGAACTACTACAAACATATACATAACATACTATTTTCAAAAGAGGAATAAATATGTACACATTAAGGTCAAGTCTATCAAGCCAAAGGGCAAGGCTACTGGCCTACCCTTCGAAATATACAAGTCATTGGGAAAAGCTCTCATAAGAGTTTCCATCTACATATCATCATCATGATGCGTGCATACTAATCCGTGGCACCAAAATATACAATTACCAAAAGACCATATATATAACATCAAAGCATGGCACATATATCACGTCATATTAGGCTTAAGTCTATATATATATAAGCCAATCCAAACCAAAAATCGATCAAAATTGCTAAAGTTTGAATTAGATTGGATCTTATTTTTTATGAACTACGTGAATTGGATCAGATTTTGGATTTAATTTTCAAAACTGATCCAATCCAATCCAAATTGCATAATATTATTGTTCTGACTTGTTTCTTGAGGTCATCCGACATTGTCCTTTGCGAGTTCGAGCTCTCTCGTGTGCTCCTTCGGTGGGGACCTACAAGGGACTTCGACAGTCAAGTCAAAACTTCGTTCTACTCAATTGTGAGTAAAATGGATCAATTACTTAACTTTAGCCCTTAAGAGCCTCCTCTTATATCTAAGTTCAAATTCATATTCCTCATTTCTTAGTAATTCCATATTTCTTGTTCTCATGGGATTCCCCCATGCTCGGTAACTACCCTTAATGGGTTAGCTGCTTTCAGGCGCTGACTTAGTTTGAGCTTACCCTAAGAGAATTTCTTCTAGAAAAGCCTTGCTGAGCTCTTCTATGTCTAGCTCTAAGGCCTAGTAAATTTGTTTAGTCCATAGCCCCCAAACTCGGTTGTTATTATCAATAACGATCTAAGCTTATACTCCTAATTCCTATTTCCAAGCTTTATAACCGAGCTTAAGTCTTCTGACTTCCACTCTGAGCTTATATTTCGAGCTTATGTTGTTGATAGTTCTGGAAACATTTTAACTCCATTAGAGGCTATGGAAAAATGTGCATGGACATGTGGCACACTGTGGAGTGTAACACCCTCTATTATATAAGCCATGCTCGAGTCATGATTTATATTAAGTGGTTGTCACTATACTAAGAAAATCTTTAAAATATGGAAAATATAATAGAGGGTGTTACATTTTTGGTATCAGAGTAGTTCGTCCTGTATAGGCCCGTGGATGGACTGGTTATACTTCTAATGCATACTCTGAGAGTCTAGATGTACCATGCTTTAGGTCCCCACATGTAACACCCTACTAATTTGATGTTATGCTTAAGTCATAGCATTAAATTAGGTAGTCTGTGTTACCGTGTTAACACTCTGCTTAACTTTTTGAGATTAGTATCACAAAACAGTTGAAACGGCGCGCTGTTATTTAATAGGCGTGAATTGCCTTATAAAACGTAATAAAGTCTAATATAACATAACAAAAAAGATACGAATAAGTGACATATTATCAACTGTATACGTACATATGTAGTTTGGAAGCCAAGGCTTCAGTTTATACATATATATATTAACAGCAGATGAAATAAAGGGACAGCAAGATTCCTATTGCTACAAAGCAGAGGCAGAAATAGCAGGAGCAGACTGTGTCCAACGAGTCCAACTCGGAGTCATAGTGAAGTTGCAGGTCTGGGATCTCAGTGAAAGGAGTGGCCGTTGAGCCCTTCGCCAGCGTCTAAGAATGATGCGGAAATACAATATGGGGTGATAATTTCAAGAAATTCTCAGTAGGGTTCATGTATGGCGTTCTTCTGACGTCACATTCATTCTCAGTTGCCTCAGTTTTTATTTAATTATAAGAGCATGTGTTCAAACTAGGCTATCCGTTTTAATGAGTTTAAGAAAAAGTATAATCCGAGGCGAGGTTCAGTTTTACTTTAGCTGACATAAGAAACAGAGTATATTACAAATAATAATACATAGAATAATAAACAGAATAAATGAACAATGACAGTAGATAAGTATAATAGACTACTGTAAACATCTTGGCATAAATATTCCATGTAATCATGCATTCATATAGTCATGCAAACTCATTACTGAACCTTTCTTCATAAACCTTTCCTTTACTTTTCATCATTTTCCATCTCTTGGTCCCCTGGGAGTTCTTGGCCATTTAGACTCCTGGGTAATAGTCTGCTTTTCAGGATTGAGCTCGTTCCTATATAGGAATGCCGGGTTTACTTTCCCCGACCTTTCCACCGATCTATTCCCCTTAACTTCTTATCTGAGGCTGGCCCAAGTAGCATGGAACTTTCATAGTGACATAATCCTTTCATAACTTTCATAACTTTCTTAAAGATGCACATGCATTAACATGTAATTCATAACTTGTACATGGGTTCTACCGAAATTTCGGCAGCATAACGAAACGTGTCCGCTTCCTCATGAATAGTGCCAACATACCAGAACATTTATACAATTGCAATTTCAGTTTAGAGCAGCAATTAGGCATATACATTCATAGATTCATTCATTAGTTTCAACAAAGCATCAATACGGTTTTTAGCTCATTTTGCCTCATTCTGCCTAGTTATGGTATATTCCACCTTTATTTCAA
Organism: Pterocarpus santalinus; assembly: GCA_031439595.1. Taxonomy (NCBI): domain Eukaryota; kingdom Viridiplantae; phylum Streptophyta; class Magnoliopsida; order Fabales; family Fabaceae; genus Pterocarpus; species Pterocarpus santalinus. The sequence goes on along the minus strand of CM062529.1, from coordinate 35,092,642 downwards.
TTTAACTCATTTAAACCTAATTTTTGGATATGTTGTAGCCTTATGTGTCTAGTTTCTAACCTCTTTGGTCCCATCTAATTTTGACATCTACAACGTAAGATATCTCGATCTTATCTCTGCCTGCCCAATGGCTAGCCAGAATCAGGCAACTAAAAGTAAAAATCCACTAAAAATCGAAAACTGACTCAAATTACACGAAATTGGACTCATGTTGTTTCATTTGCAAAAAGTTCCATTCCATTTAACTTAGTAGAGCTCGAGTTACAAGCCCCGAATTCTGACCTTCCTAAATTGCCCTGTTCTGTCCTGATTTGGACAGAGGGCAATTTTCTTGGATCACTAGGAGCAACTGGGACCTTATCTAATTCTGAAATTTTTATGGGACATTCTTCTATGTGTAAGCTTTCAAACAAAGTTAGTTCCACTCATTTTCAAGTAGTATAGTGCGAGTTCTACCCTAAACAACCCAGTTTGCCAAGAACCAGAGTCAAAACCCTAGGTCGAAATTCAAAAAATCATATCCCTCTCATTTCTAATCCAAAAGCCTTATATGATATATCTATGAAAAGCCCTAGATGTCTAGTTTCATATAAAAATGGTTCCACCCAATTTAATCGGCTATAGGTGGAGCCGTACACTCTGCCGTACAGACTGTCGAGGGTTTTTGGTTCTTCAGCCTCTCAGCTCTTCTTATTTCTATTCTTTCTTGCTTCAAATTCGATTTTAACCAAACAAACAGCCCAAAACCAATCACATACCATCATAATCAATCATTTAACATATCAAAGATCATTAAAATAATCCAAGCTCAACCAGCCAAGACCACAGAACTGAAGTAAGAATCAAAACTCCTACCTTTGTTCAAAGTGATTTTGCTGGATTTTGAAGGTTTGGATGAGCAAGGCTTGAATTGACTTGATGTTGGCTGGAGTTGTGTGTGTAAAGAAGAGAGAAAGAGAGCTGAAAGGGAGGAGAAAAGTGGCATAGGAGTGTGAGTCTGAATGGGTGAGAAAAGGAGAGAAAAATCTGATTAAAGGTGTAAGAGGTGGTTGGCTTCTTTAGATTTTGATTGGTTGAAGACAAGAGGCTGAAATTTAGCCAACCCTCCTTGTCTTTGTGGCCACTATTGCGCCACTTTTATGTGATAATGTGGCTGAGTAATTAGCCTTAGGTTCTAGGGTAAAGGATTGGAATTCTATTGGTTCGGTTCCGACAGTTTAAGATACCGTAATTTTACCGATTTCCTTTAAATCGGTAAATCGGTTTTCAATAAAATTTTTATGAAATCTCCTATACTCTAACTTAATTCTCTCTTATCCAAACTCAAGTAATTGCCAATCAATTGAGTCTAAATAATCATTTAACCGAATCTTGACTATTCTCAATTATTCGATAAAACTAAATAATTAGGCGAAAAACAGTGGATGTTACATCACGTGACGAGGACATAGAAGATTTTGCATGGTAGTCTTGCTGTGAGTGTTGTGGACTATCTGTTGCACTTGATTGAATGTTAAGCCTGATCACCTCAATATAAGGTTTTGTGTAAGTAGAGACCTATGACACCCTGCAGGCTTATTAGGAATCTTCTAAACATAAATATTAGGAATGAGACTCCCAAGATATAGCAATGGTAATAGGAGGCAGACGACTGAGCAAGTCAAAGGGTGCAGAGAATTGGGGCTCGGCTCAGGAAAATCATGTTGGACGGTTTGGCATTGACCTAGTAAATTTGGTCATAGCCAAGAAGGATTGTCTCCCAAGTGCTACTAGGCAGCCAAAAATTTACGTCATCAAAGATTGAATCTAGGAATTTTCTTGCCTGGTGTAGTAGACCTGATTCTCGACAAGAGTAAGGCAATTATCCGCTGATGGGGTCATCTCGAGTGACACTGATGGTACCCTTATTTTCTTCATCAGAAATACCCAATCCTTCATTATGAAGTTTGAAGTGTGGACAGATGAAGCAAAGTTTTAGAAAAGGGAATTCAAATTAGGAGCCTCAGTTAAGTATAAGGGAAAACCTTTTCAAGCCTCTATTCAGAGGTTAAAATGATTTTCTTTTTCGAGCACTTGTAAAACTGAGGAGTATTAAGCAGGATCTCAGCCTCAAGGGAAAACATTAACAAATTTTGAAGAAATTCATCTAATTATACGTTATATCAGAGTAGAGGCGTGGTTATTCACGGTACGAAAATGAAGTAAAGCTACACGAATAACTTGAGAGCATCCTTTAAGCAAGGGCAAGATCTTAGTTGGAGACGAGCTAAGTAAGAATCTTCTTCACCTTGATGGGGCTTGTTTCTAGCTTCATTGCGATTACCTAATCCAGACTATCTTCTCTAGCTTGAATCTAGGGGATTCTTCTACCTGGTCTTGTAACTTTAATACTCAAGAGGAGTAAGGTGATTACTTGCTGATAAGGTTATCCTATGTGGCATGGATAGTGTCCTTATTTTCTTCATAAATGAGATTACCCCGGATGTACCTCGCCAACAAATTCAGTTAATGGTTTTTTATTTTGAATTGTGATAATATCACATTATAAAGACCTGGTCCTTCATTAAGAAACTTGTAGAGTGGATGAATGAAGCAGAGGATCAGTGAAAGAAGCTAAGGGTAGAAGCTTTGGTTAGCTACACTGGAAACCTTTTTAAATCCCCATCCAGAGAATAAAGTGACGTCCCCCTCAAGGATACAGGGAGTTAACCTTGTAGCGATTGCAAATTGGAAGAACACTAAGTGAAATCTTGGCTTCGAAAGGGAAACAATTGAGCAAACTGTAAAAAGACCCATCTCACTGTACATCGAATCAAGACGAAGATATGGCTATACGCAGTATGGGAAGCAGATGAAATTATAAGTGTAACAAGAGAGAGGGATAATATATCTCCTACTAAGCTAAAGTAAAAACACTTTCAGACTAGAGATGGCATACAAATTAAGTGTAATTTTCCTACCTTTCAGGGATAAAGGAAATGTTAGAAAATTTAGTCATGTTCAAATTCTATCAACCTCAACAACCACAGGAACTAGATGATAGAATCATCTTCAACATGTTATTAGTAGAGGAATGAGGCTATTCAGAGAAGAAAGGCAAAGTCGAACAATCGCCTTTAGGTACCATTATATGTGTTATGGATGGAGTAACTCGATAAGGAATGTATCCAGATTCAGGCGAGAGTAATGAAGATTTAAAGTATGCAACTAATCTCAATAGACCGAAGGAACAACAGTGAGGTAGGTTCTGATGAATGAAAACAGACAAGTTTCTGCAGTAACAATAGAACACAACAGGAATGAGGTAGGAAAAGAGGAAGTCTGGATTTCTGGCTGGCCCACTAAACAGAGAAAAACTACCTAGTATGAGATTACGGTGCAGACAAGATTGTGTATGAAATACCAAGTAGGGTTACCTTGGCACCGGTCATAAGTGAACAGACTTGATGCACCCTAAGCAAGATCAGATGATGCACCAATATAAGATCAAAAAGGATTTGGAAATGTGTCCCATGAGGGGCAAGGTTACGATGTCGGAATTAGAGGCAGTCAGAAGAGTCTCTATACCTTGGGCCAAATTAAATGCGATCATCACTAACGCACTAGGTACCATCAGAGTTCCATAGTTAAGCGTACTTGGACGAGAGTAATATTATGATAGGTGACCCTCTGGGAAGTCCTCATATTGTAGCTTCAACAGAAAAGCAAGACCATCATTCCTATCTCCCACAACAAGTGAATTACACCTTAGGAGCAAGATATTATGAAAAATAGCCAAAAGGTTTAGCAGTTAAGGTACCCACAAAAGTGAAAGGTGGACCTCAACACAATAGTCGAGGAATCTCCATGCTAACCAATTGAAGAAAGTAGAAAAGTGGCAGGAACTTCTGTTGTGCCATAATCCTTTCCTTACGGGAAGCTGATTATATTTTGAGGGAGCAAGTATTGCAACAATCATTGAAAAGTTCAACAAAAATGACACAAGACTTGATTAGCAAATAATGAGAAATGGAGTAAGGTCTGCAAAAGAAGGAGAAATTTCGAAGCAAGAACTATAGATATATTTAGAGAGAAGCTTTAGCATTACACCTAAAACCTAATGGAAAGGGAATTCATCACTGATCGAAAAGGATCAGGTAGGCGAGAGTTTGATATGGCCTGGTCAGTTTCTCGAAAAACTTCAGCGAAGCTATTATGGCTACTATTTGTCGAAGTTGATTACTGCTGTAGCTGATAGTTTTCATAATGGTAAGAACTTCTTCAGTTGGTATTTGGGACCCAAGGCACAAGTATTAGCAAGTTTACCGAAAAACATAGCGCACAAGTAGTTAGACACATGACATGGAGGATGAGGAATTTACTCGATGAATTTGATGATGGATCAAAACATCAGCGAAACAAAGTATATTTTGGCACCCATATAATCCACAACAACTTCTGCTTAGATATTAAAATGTCATCTTGTAAAACAATATGGTAAGGAAAAACTTTGTAGCTTCGATGAAAGGATCTGACTTTTAACCTTGTTTTTCATATTAAACTGCCTGTATCTCAATAACCAGGAATCAAGGAGGATATCAGACTAATAAGAAGAGTCATGAGTCGTAGAACTTAATCCGTATAGTGGGATTGACTTGAAATTTTCCTACAGGCATTAGACACGAGGCAAAATTTACCAAGAAGAATGAGTTTTAAGATAAAGCTCTTAGTTATAATTTTGAGAAGAGGCCTAAGCCTATGTTTCTAAAGAACCATATCGGAGGTGAATTTATTATTAAACTAAGGGTAGCTGAGCGAATAGGAATCTTGGAAAAGAATATACGGACTTCCTATAGGCATTATCATTATTACATATTGACGTCAATTACTATGATAACTGCTAATCTTTGCAATTGCAAATCTTCATGAGTTAAATATCTAGGGCCTCATGTATAAGTGGCTGTTAAAATATCTCCCGCTTCGAGTAAGGTGTTTTTAACCTAAAATTGAACCACTATTTGTTTATATGTACTCATATTTTCATAATAAACCGAAGTGGCTGGAATGTTTATGATGACGTTGTAAGATTGGTTTGAGTTTACCTACTGAGAACCTTAGGTTCTCACTGCTTGCTTGTATATTTTTCTTTTCCGTTAATATTCCAGCACCCAAGTTGGAAATCAAGTGTGAGGCGGAGTACAAGGCCTTTCATTGAGCAAGAATCGGGCGTAAGCCAGACCAAGAGACTCTTGAAGCCAGCTAACGACTAGTCAGATGTAAACGCTGTGTACTATGTCAGTCACAATTTCTTGTAAAGTGTAATTATTTTATTCTCTATGTATTGGAGATTATTAGTCAGTAATAAAGTGAGCAGTTAAAGGCCCTGTATTATATTTTCTATATTTTAAAGATTTTCTTAGTATAGTGACAACCTCTTAATATAACTCCATGACTCGAGCATGGATTATATAATAGAGGGTGTTACATGAAGTCCTCGCGATCACGTTATTACTACGCAGTTATCATTATAATTCCTACTTCAAATTCTAGCTGTTAGATCAAGCCCCCAACCATTGATTCCTTGGACGATTAAGATTCATCCTGATTGGTAGGAAATGTTTTGATCCATTGGATTAGTTTCCATGTTATGAGAGTTGGTTTAAAAATCCATTCCCTCAATCTTTTCCTTTCCTTACGAATTCATCCTTTACTTTGGTGAGATATTTTGTAGTTGGGGTTCCTTGGCCTGAAATTCAGCTCTGGCTTGCCAATCACAAGCTGAGAATCTCCTTTGATAACTAGCCTTTGAACTCCTAATTCCTTGGCTAATTTTAAGCTAGGTAACAAAGCCTCGTATTCAGCTTGGTTGCTACTGGTTTTGAACATGAATCGTAGGGACTATTCAATGGACACTCTATTCATGTCTTCTATAATTACTCTAGCTCTACTTCCTTTATTGTTGGATGAGTCATCCACAGATAGTTTTCACTTTCATTCCTTGTCTTCATCGACCATGGGTGGTGATAGTTCCATGATAAAATCAATAAGCACTTAGGCTTTGGTCTGCCCACGAGTTCTATATTCCAAGTCAAACTCAAAGAGTTCCACTGACCACGCAATCATTCTTCCAGCCAAATTAGGATTCCTCAATACTTGCCTGATGGAATGCTTAGTCATAACGATGATATGGTAGCCCTAAAAATAGGGTCGTAGCCTCCTAGCACTAATAACCAGAGCAAACAGTAGCTTTTCAATCTTCTAGTATTAGACCTTGGCTCCTTGTAACACTTTGCTGATATGGTACACTGGCTTCTGTTATTTTTGTTCCTCCCTTGCTAATATCAAGCTTATAGCTTTCTCAGTTACTGATAAATAAATTTAAAGTGTTCCTCCATCCCTAGGCTTACTTAGCATCGACAGTTACACCAAGAATTTCTTCAGGTCTTGGAAGGCTCTCTCATATTTTTCTATCTATTCAAAGTCTACTTGCTTCTTCAAAAGGTGGAAAAATATGTGTGCTTTCTCGACTGACCTTGCTAAGAACCTGGAGAAAGCAGCTATTCGCCCAGTTAATTGCTACACTTCCTTGAGGCTACTTGGGCTCCTTATTTCTAATATTGACCTCATTTTTCTATGTTTACTTCTATTCCACGACTGGTAGGCAAAAATCTGCGGAATTTTCCTCCTTGAACTCTAGACGCACTCTTCACCAGGTTTAAATGTATGCTGAACTTTCTAATCTAGGAAAAAATTTCCTATAGATCCTGATAACGGTCTCCGTCTCCCACTGTCTTAGCGACCATGTCATCCACATAAACTTCCATGATTCTTCCAATTTGTTCAGCAAAGACTTTGTTCATTAGTCTTTGGTAGGTGATCCAGTATTCTTTAATCCAAAAAGCATGACTTTATAATAGTAATTTATATTTTTTGTTATAAAGGTCATCTTTTCCTCATCTAGGGGGTACATCTTAATCTAATTGTAGACAGAATAAGCATCCATGAAGCTGAGGAAATTCTTCTGAGGTCCCATTAACCAGCTTGTCAATGCTCGACAAAGGGTAGGCATCTTTGTGGCATGCCTTATTCAAACCATGAAATTGACACACATCCTCCATTTTCCCAAGGACTTGGGGACCAAAACTACATTAGTTAGCCAAGTGGTCAAATGTATCTATTTAATAAATTCGACCATCTAAAATTTCGCTTTCTCCTACATTGCCGCTTTTTGTTTTTCCATTCCGAGCTTTTTCTTTTCTATGCCACAGGTTAGACATTTGGATCTATTGCCAATTTGTAGCAAATGACCCTCGGATCTATTCCGAGCATATTTTCAAGTACCCATGCAAAGAGATCCAAGTTTCAACAAACTCATCAACTCAACCTTCATGGCCTCCAGTAGTTTTCGTCCAATGAACATAAACCTTTTTCCTACTATTCCAATCTGGATATTCTGGAGCTCATTGTCGGGCTCAGGTTTCACCCTTCTTTCCTTTCTAGGATCAAGATCCCTCATGTTTATCTTCTAATGCTCATTGGTTTCCACCATGTGTACCTCCTATGTTCCATCAAATTTTGCTTCTTTCCCTCTCTTCTTTAATGATTCATCATAATACTTCCATGCTTCCTTTTGATTGGTATGTAGGACTCTGACTTCGATTGGTGAAATTGGGAACTTTGGTGCCAAATGCAGGGTTGACACTATGGCTCCAAGATTGTTCAAAGATAACCTCCCCAATATCATATGATACAGGGCTTAAGAATCAATCACCAAGTAGCAAACATCAATTATCTTAATGTTTGGCTTGGTTCTAAAGGTGGTTCTCAACTCAATAACTCCTAAGACATCAACCCATTCTCCAGAAATGCCCGATAAATCTCTATTGTATGGGCTGCAGCTAGACTCAAATATTTTCATCTTCTGTAGAATGGAGGTATATAGAATGTCGGTAGAGCTTCCCTGGTCGACCAATACCTTCTGGATTATGTAATTCCCTACAACCACAGAAATAACCATGAGATTATGTAGATTCTAATCGGTTCCTATAAAATCAAGATCAAAGAATGAGATTACTGGGTTTAATGTTTTTGGTGGTCAAGGAGTAGCAGATTCCACAGTCATGATAGCTCAGAGATGCCTTTTTCTTGGTGAACTAGTTTTTTCTCCCCTTCCAGCAATGTAATCTACTACTTCTTGGATCTCCTGTGGTTGCTGATTCCCATGTTCCTCCTCATTGCTTATCTCAAGTGTTCATTTTCTTTGGCTACGACTTCTCTGCTGTCTTTTCTTTGTGTCCTTGTACTTGCTTCAGCTTTTTCTTCATCATGCTATGTACTTGTCCAACAATCTTTCCCTTACTAGGCGTTCAATTTGATTTCTTAGAATAGTGCAATATTTTGTGGTGTGGCCATAATTCCTATGGAACTCACACCATTGTATGCCTCCTAGAGTACAGTCTCCCTCTTAGCAGTAAAAGGAGTGTACTCATCATATCGAGATTTAGAAAAGTAAAAATTACATTTTCCCTCATCTCGGCCCTTGTCCCTTGGGGCGGGTTTGGGCTTCCTCTAGCTTCTTTCCTCTTATTTTCGACTTTATTTTAGGTCCTCGACTCTTCCATTCTCTGTTCGAGCTTTCGCTTTCCTCGTTTCTTGAGCTTCCTCCATTTTGACGTACCCCAATGCTTACTCCTTGAACTCAAGTAAAGATCTCGGCGGGTTGATTGCCAATGAATCGATAAAAGGACTTGCCCGTAAGCTTTCTTGATGGAGTGTAATTGAAGGGCAGGATCAAGGTCTCAAATCTTCATGGCCATGGTATTAAACCGATCTAGTTATTCCCTTAGCAACTCCTATAGGCTTTGCCATTTGGCATTCAGAGAATTCAAAGTTTTCTTATAAACTCGACTTGAGGAAAAATGATTCAAAAATGCTTTCGAAAGATTAGTAAAATCATGGATCGATCCTATTGGTAGTAACGAGAACCACAAAGGGCTGCTTTTTCCAAGAAAGTAGGGAAAGTTTGACACAAGAATGAGTCACTCGCTCCATTGACCAACATCATTGATTTAAATATGGTCATGTGGACCAGAGGATCTCTAATTTCATCATATAGCTTCAATGTCATCGGTAGCTTGAAATTTTTTGGGAAGGCCATAGACATGATAAATTTCGAGAACAACCTTGAGTATATCGGTAGCCTTTGAGTAGTGGTCGTTTGATAGGTTTATTTTCTCCCACGAGTGTTATGGGTATTTTTTCCTCTTCATCTCTAGTGGGGTCATCATTATTCCTATGACTGCTAGCTTCATTCTCCCTTTTAATGTTTTCCTGATTCATGGTTGCCATTTCGGCTGATAGCTTTGTATTTTGATCCTGAAATTGTTGGAACATCTAGTATAAACCCTTCATAGTAGGAGGTTAGAGGATATTGTTTGTAACACCCTAATAATACCATACTATGCTTAAGTCATTTTATGGCATTACTAGTTGTTACTCTTAATTAGCGAAGGTTCTTATAATTGAAATTAGTGTAATATAGGAAAATAGCTTCTAAATTATTTTTTTTAACCTTTATGCTTGAAAACTGAGCCTTTACATGCTTACTTACTCGTATACATATGGAGGTTGTTTCTCATATCACGAAGTTACTAGAAAGACGTATGATGAAATCGAAATAACACAACACAATGCCTTAAGCCAATAATGTAATCATAGATAATCAAGAGTCATTATTACATTAATAATTATCACATATATAATAGGTCAAATTAAGTAGCATGACTTCCCACATGCTCTTAATTACATATAAACTGCCCAACTAAGGCTCAAGAAGGTGAAAATGCTATACTACTATATAAATCCTCCTTAGCTAGGTGAACAAACATGGCAGCTCCTCGTTTTATCCAGTCAAGTACCATCAGAAGTGCTACCATGGATGCCATCAGCTCCGTGTGAAGATGACATGGAAATGTAGGAGTGAAAAATACAAAATTTCACAGTAGGATCCCAACTAAACCATTAATGTGTCATCATCGTCATCCCAGCCATTTCGGGTTTAATTATAAGAACAGTGAGCATGCATAGATTCCAATTCTTAAAGGGTTTGAAAACATAGGTTCCTGAAGCGGGTTTCTTTTAGTCTTCATCATGTAAACATAATATAAAAGGACACAAAGCCATAAAGTAGAATCATATATATGAAAACATACTACAAACATTCATAACCATGCATATGAGAGAATAAAGATGCATGCACATTCATGTGACCTCATGGACTTGACCATGGTTTTACTTTGACTATATTTTCATTTTTAGCATGTGCTTAAGATTCGTTCCTTTCCTTTGAAATAGATTGCTTTTGGATATGAGCTTATTCCGTGATCGTCGTCATGCAGTACTAAGCAAATCACACTAAGCCGATATTGGTTACCTCTAAGTTGGAGGGTCCTCCATGTCACCCTTACCTCCCTCGTAGAGGTTCCTTGAGTCTTTATGGATCACCGTCTCTCACTTCCCTTATCGAAGTGATTGAAAGGTCATATCCATTATTTCTTTCCTTATCATTATACTTTACATGCGTAGAACTCCTTTGAGTAGACACACGCAGTGATATGACTAAGTCTATAATTTTGACAGAAATCTGGTAGCATAATGGCTAGATCGGAGCTTTCCCAAAATACCAATCATAAACTTTCAACTAATAGTCCATCATATCCATATCATATCATTACACTAATTATTCAATCATAACACAGAGCTCAATCAAATTTGTCATTCATCATACCAAATGGCATCATACATTCATACCCTAAAAGGGTTTATAGTTGTATTACTCTTTGTGAAGAATCTTATGAATTATCATATGATTTCCTGTGATTACCCATGAGAGAATCACATAGTTAAAATATATGTGTGTGTGTGTGTGTGTGTGTGTGTGTGTGTGTGGCCTTTTAGTTGCTTAGTTCTCGTGTGAAATTACTTTTTACTTGAGTACATGTCTTATGGAATACTTGTTCACTTTAATTAAGTTAGGTAATTGTTTCTTTTCCTTGAGATAGCACACTTAGTGATTCCTAGGTTTATGGTATGCTCAGAGGCCCTAATCATACTTTTGCTCCCAAAGAGTTCGAAATCCCTCTAATCCCTGGATCATGATAATGCATAACTACACTCATGAACCCAACAACACCATATTCACTAATCACCGAGGGTGATTTTTAACTTATCTAAGTTGCAAAATTTCAAGCTTTTATCACTATCATGACAAGATCTTACCTTAAGTATTATAAAAGTTATCATTCTTTATAAAGTAGTCATAAATTTTTTTTTAAATGAAAATAAATGCCTCTAAAATTATACCCTCGATTGAAGATTAAATCTTTATGAAATAATGATACAAAATACTAATTTTTGAATAAAATGTGTTGTTCTTTATGAAAGTTGACAATTCTATTTATTCTAAGACCATCAGGGTCTCAACTTTATGATTTAAAATTGTCTTAAAATCAAAAAGGTTCCTACTTCATGAACTAGGGATATAAAATATTAACTTTAAAGTTAGAAAGTCTTGATCTTTATAAAAGTTGATACTTTTAAGCATTGTTTTGATTCAAGATCCAAACTTTATGAATTAAAGGTTGCAAAATAACACTTTTATGACTTAAAGATTTCATTCTTAACTAAAGTTTAAAACTTTATGAAAGGTCTTGTCTTCAAGGTTTGGTTTCTAAGATATAAAGTGACAAAATATTATTTTTATAACTTAAAAAGGCTTCATATTTCAAAAAACTTAGACTTTTACATGTAGTCTTGTCTTCCAAAACAAACAAAATAAGACTTTATGAAGGCACCAAAACTTGTGCCACTTTTATGCATCAAGAAGCAAACTTTTTGAGCTTTAAACTCTTGAAATGTTTATAGTCTTATGAAATCATAAAAAACATGTAAAGGTGAAACTTTTCTAATCATAAACTCATCATAAGAAAAGGAACCAACTTTAAACAAAATACCACCAAGAATATCATTCTTTTTCAAGCAACTCATAAGAAACATCAAGATCTCATGCATTAAGAAAGAAAAATAGAAACTTTGAAGCACTTAAAAAAAGAAACTTTTCAAGAACTCAAGAACACTCATGAACAAGAACATGAACATATTTTACTAAAAATAGAAATTTTTGCTCATGAAAAGCATGAAAGATCTTCTCAAGTTTTCACTTGAAGATCTTAGTCATGAGACGAACCAAGCTTCAAGCTTTCTTGAGTAAACAAAATAAAAGAGTGAAGATCACTACCTAGGGGCAAAGATGGCATCTTTTGCAAGAGGAGAAGAAGAAGATGAAAGCTCGTCCTTGATGATGATGGTGGCGGTTTTGGATGAACAAAGAGAGAACTCTTGAGTTCTCTTGGAAATAAAGCTTGTAGTGCTTAGATCTTGTCTCCAAAGACCAAAAGATGTGGTCTTTGAAGGGCTAAGTGAGAGTTTTCGTTATGGTGGTGGTGGAAAAAGGAAGAAGAAGATGAAGAAGGATGAAGAGAGAAGTGAGAGGATAAGAGTCTTAGAGAGAGAATGAGAAGTATGAAAATGAAAATAGATGAGTGTATCAGAGAGAGAGAGAGAGAGAGAGAGTGGTCGTAAGGTATAGAGGGGTGGGAAGACATATTTTTTGTGTTATTTTGTGTTATTTTGTGTTAATTAAGGTTTTTGGAGACAAACTGGATGATGAGGGATAAAGTATATATAATTTCTTACAAAAAGCAACCTTGTCTTATGCTTTTGTGCTTTAGTGACACCACCTTTGCTTTATTGTCTAATTAACTAAATTTGAATTTAATCATGTGATTAAGTGCTCTTGCAACTTAATCAACATGATTAAGCAAGGATTAGTGATTAACACACAAGAACATGATTAAGAAAAATTAATCTCATGATTAAGCTTAATTATCCTTAATTAAACTCGATTAAGCTAATTAAGAGTGATTAGTGCTTAATTAAGCTAGTAAGGCTCTAACTTGTTTAATTAGAGATTATCTAATCTCGATTAAGCATTCTCTTAACTCTTCTCATCAGAATTAACTCATAAACTCTTCATTAACCCCTTAATTAAGCCTTAATCTCATAATTTCTCATTAAGTGCCTAATTACTCAAGGTTACTGAGGTAATTTAGCACGACAAGAAATTGAGGATGCTACATTGTTCACCTAGTTCCCATTATATTCATCATGCTGATTAGATTGTTGTTTTAGTTATCTTGATTGAGTTGGTTGTGCTTATTATATTGGTTGTTGCCAATATACTCAGCCATATTCAAACTCTAACTCCTTGTGATGACCATTCACCTTGCGTGGAGTTAATTTTCAGCCCCATGGTGGATGCCAATGTTCTAACCTATTTCTTAAGATCATCCGATGTTGCCCTCTGCAAGTCAAAGCTCTCTCGCATTCTCCTCTAGAAGGAGACCTGCAAGGGACTCCGATACTCAAGTTAAAACTCCATTCTACTCAAGTGTGAGTGAAAAAAATTAGTTACTTACCTTTAGCCCTTAGGAGTCTCCTCTTATATCCAAGTGGAAACTCATATTCCCTATTCCTTGGTGATTCCATATCTCCTGTTCTCATGGAATTCCACCTTGCTCGATAATTACCCTTAACGAGTTAGCTACTTTCGGGCACTGACTTAGTTTGAGCTTACCCGAATATAATTTCTTTTAAAAAGGCCTTGCTGAGCTCCTTTGTACTGAGCTCTAAGGCCTGGTAAATTTGTTTAGTCCAATTATATAATATAATTTTTTTATTATTAAGTTTATGCTTTTACTTATACTAATTTAAATTTATTACACAATTTTTTTATTTATGTATCATTTTTCTTTGAAAACATTTTATAAATATTAAATATTTTTTTATTTTTTTATTCATTTTATTGACTTATGTTACTTTTATTTTATAATGTTATAAATGTAAAATTTTATTTTTTCAAAAAATTGATCAAACCAATCTAATCCAAACTGATAATTAGATTGGATTGGATTTAAAAGTTTAATTAAACTGATTCAATCCAAACCACAATAAATTATGTTATTTGGATTAGATTGAACCGATTCACTTAAAATTGATCCAAACCGAATTGTAGAGACTTCTACATATCACAATTAGACAATCATAAATATATAACATCATCACGAGGTATGAAACCGATTCTTCAACACAGCAACAATTCCAACCTGCTCTTGAGATATTCTTTGGATCACTTGATCCTTCTCATAAAACGAACCAGACTTAACCTCCACGAGAACAATATGAGGTGAGCTCATTTTACATGGGTCAGACTCCATAAAAGCTAGCAGAAGGAACCGACATAAGAATATACACAAGCTGAGCAAGGTGCAAAGTGCCATCATAAAATGAATATTGGGGATCAAAGTTGTTAGCTCCAATGCCATTCAGAAGCCATCTCATGGTCTGAATCTTATTAAGAGAAAGGTTTTGATGAATAATAAATCAAGGTTCAATGAAATCTATTTTAGACTAACGTTTGTCTAAGTATTTGAATGCTTTTGTAAGTTAGATCAAGCAACTCGAATAGGAATGGATTTAAGATCATACAAAAGTTCAAGTTCTTTTGTGTATCTCGTCTCTACAACTTTAGAAAAAGAGCACTTTGTCAAATTCATGATCTCTCTTACTCAAGAAGCATATCAGAAAGTTCAAAAGAATGAATCAATGACTTCAAAAAGACGAACAAGCCATCAGAAGGATGAAATAACCAAAAAGCTATGTCCAGAATGGTGATGACAAGAAAGTTGCAATTCTTGAAGTACCTCACCTTCAAAGCTTCTTCTAAATGATTCAAGGATGAAATTCAAAAAGTCAAATGTAATGTAATAGGATCCAAAAGAAGTGCTGACAAGTTTAAAAAGCCGGTGAACCATCAAAGGCTACGTTTCATCTTCTATGACATTTCTACTTGTTAAGGAAGAAAGTTATATCTTCTCTTTCCAATCTTAGATTAGTGGATCAAAAAGCTCAAGGGTCAAGATCCGCAAGTTTCAACGGATATATTTTTGAAGTCTATAAAAAGCTGGAAGTCGATGAAGAAATGGTTAGATTGTTGAACACTCTACGATATCCAAGATCATTCAATAGCTCTTCTTTCTTAACTTTCTAAACAACCAGAAAGTTACTTATTGAAACTTTTGAATTGAAAAATCTTGTCTTTGCTTTGTATTAGCCAAAATTCTCATAATGTGAACTTAGAGAAGTCATATACACTGCATATAAGTGCTTCTACTCTTTTGAGAGATTTAGTATGAGTGTATTAAACATAAACCTCAAATCTGTTTATTGTAACCTGACCCATTAGTGGTCTTTAGAAGCTTGGAGAGGCTAGGATAAAATACTACTTGATATAGATTGGAGAGACTCGGTAAAGACTACTCATCTATATAGCTTAGAGAGGCCTGAGAAAACTACTCAGTTGTAAAAACTTGGACAAGCTTGAAAAAAAAATACTTAGTTTATAAAATTTCAACAAAGTGTTGGGGATTGGACGTAAGCAATGGTTGGTCGAACCAGCATAAAAATTCTCTATGTGATCATTCTATCCCTTCTACTCTTTTGTATCGTTGTCCATCAAGTTTCTGATTTTGTGCATTATTTCATTCACCACATAATAAAATATTTATAAAACAACTAATTTTATTTCTAACTCAATCGCTCCACATTCCAAATCTAAGACTTGAAAAGGTTGTTTTAAAAAAGCTTTTCAGGAACCAAAATTTAATTTGAACCACTTTCAACCCCCTCTTCTTGTGCTACCTCATTCTATAATTGGCATCAGAACCAAGCCTCTCGGGTTGAGCATCCTAGCCGTTGTAGAGGATAAAGATCCAGAAAATGGCATAATAGATCAACCATATTGTTGAGGGGCATTCCATCAATCGTCCTCCATATTTCAATGGTGAAGACGACCTCTACCAGAAGGATAGAATGAGACTCTTCATTGAGTCTACAAGGATTGACATGTGGGAAATCATTGAAAATGGTGACTACGTTCCAACTATTAAGCAACCAGTGCCTCAAGTGGTTGCTGATCCTGATTAGGCCCCACTAGTAGTTGTTAGAACTGTTCCAAGAAACCAATGGACTAACCAACATAGAGCCAGAGTTCAGATAAATGCCAAGGTCAAGTGTCTTCTCACATGTGCCATGAGCAAGAGTGAATATAACAAGATCATTTCATGTGACTCTGTTAACAAGGTTTGGAATAGACTCCAAGTTCTCCATAAAGGAACTGATCAGTTCAAAGAAACTAAGATCAACATGTTAGTCCATCAATATGAAATGTTCAAAATGCTAGAGCATAAAAATATTGATGAAATGACAACTAGATTTATGTATATCATAAATCAATTAAAAGCGCTAAGCAAGAGATACACAGATGTAGAAATGGTAAGAAAGGTTCTGAGAAGTCTTTCTAAAGCTTGGCGTCCTAAGGTGACCGCCATTCAAGAAGTAAAAGACTTGAATGTGCTAAGTTTTGATGCTCTCGTTGGGTCAGTAAAGATTCATGAGATTAAGCTGAATGAAGGAGCTAAAGAATCCAATAGAAGAGGCAATGAGTCCTATGGCGGTTGATGGAAAGCTACATGCATTGGAGCAAGACAAAATTAATTGCTTGGGAATCATTGATAATGGGGTAGCGGAAGATGTTGTTGTGGGCATTAATGATGTTTCTTCTCCTCTAGGTAGTTTTGTGTTTGTTGGCGAGGAAAGATGCATCACGCCTGTGCATCCTGATGCATACAGAAGATTTTATTGTGAATGATAGTGCTAGAAATTTGGTTTCAAATTGCACAGGCTCCCTATGATTGGGTTCGTTGCGCATGAGGGCATATACAGACTTGGTGACGAAGGGGGAATGGGCTCACCTGGATTTGGGCCACGGAAAAATTTTCTAGTGGGTTGATTGTGTTAAAGATTCTACATCACCTGAGCAGATGGATGGCAGGGTACCTGAGACTGCGTTTGTAGACGTTGAAGATCATGCATATGCAGTGATGGAAAAGTTTTAAGGCTAAAAAAGGAAAGAGGAGATCCAAGCCAAGAAAAAAGAAGAGTATCCTTTTAGTCTAAGGGTCGTGGACGTAAAACTAAAGGGAATTATGGTAGTCATGGCTTAGATGAAACTGAAGTATATGTAGAGGCTACAAATACGTGGAAGTAGGCAAACAAATCAGGCTTTGTGCAAAAAATAATGAAGAGGTAATGAAGCTCTTGCTGAGGATCTAAGAGTGAAACACAGGTGATGGGAGCCAGGTCGGGGCCAAGAGAAATAGAGCTAGGAAAAAGAAAAATTTTAGAGTTGATCGTGGATTAGGATGCTCTTCTTAATTATCTCTGCATTTTCTGTTGGTTTTTTGTGTTGCTCAAGTGTGAGGCTGTTTTCGGGCATGGTCCCCTGGGGTTTCTTGTTGTGTCGTGTTTTATTTTGTGTTGGGTGTGCAGGAGTATTGAGCGGTCCCAATTATTTAAAAAACAAAATTCCCATGCTGAATTATTTTTTATATTTTTAATTATATAAAAATTTACACGATTAGAATTATTTGTATATTTGATTAATTGTTTTTCTCATGACTCTTTATTGACCAAACCACGTATCTATTCAAGCTGTATTTGTTTGAGTTTGGAAAAATGATTTTTTTATGTTCTAATTGTTTGGAGCTTTCTTTAAGTTATTTTCAATTTATGAAAAAATCACTAAAAAGTATAAAGACTTAGAAATTTGATTAAGATTTAATTTGGCACAATTATAATTAGTCATTATCTTGTCAAAAAAGAAAAATGATTATAAAGAAAATAAGCTAGAAGAAGTAAAAGATTCAAAAGTTCTGTTACGTACAAAGTGAGTCACTAATATTTTGTTAAAAAATATAAATTGAAAATTAGTAATACAATTAAGTTTAATTTAAATAAAACTTATTTAAATATGATAAATTTAAAAAATTTCAATTAAAATTATTAACAAAGTATGGATAGATAATTAGGCATGTTAATAATTTCATCCCTAATTTAACTATATTTTGAATGCTGATATTTTAATAACTTTTTTACTCTTAACATTTTAAAATTTACATCAATTTAATTCTAAAAAAAAAATTGACACCAATTTAGTCTTAACAATTTAAAGTTGACATCGATTAAATTTTAAAAAAATTGATATCAATTAGTTCTAACAAATTTTTTATAAAGTTAAATATTCTATCAAATCATCGGCATAGGACTAAATTGATATCAAAATTTTTTTAAAAAACAAAAAGCTAAATTGATGTAAAAAATTATTTTAGGACCAAATTGATATCAATTTTTTGTGCGAATAAAAATAATATTTACTCTAAAATTAAACACATTAGTTCTTAAAAATAAAAATCCTCAACAGTTATTAAGATTTAAAAATCAGTCATCCCTTTTGATACACTAACATTTATGGTGAAGGATTAAAGCAATAATAACATAGACATAATCCCTAAGGATTATGATGAAATATTTTATTTCTCAGTACTAATATGTCCAATGCTATTTTATTCAACAGAAAGTTTACTATTGATTAGAAATGCTTGCAAATCCAGGTTGGAATTTGCTTTGACAATGATCCTCTACAAACATAATGATACAATCAGCTTGCGAAAACTTTCCATCGTTCCGACAAGTTTGCTGCCGCGAAAAGACGAGAGGAAAGAGGGGGGGGGGGGGGGGGAGGGGGAAGAATACAGGAGGAGAAACGTTACTCATCTCATCTTTTCGAGTAACGTTACTCCACCCCAATAACACCATTGAAATTACAAAATAACCCCTAAAACTTTTATCAGCACCATTTCCTTCCACCGTTCTCTCTCCTCTTCTTCATGGCTGTCACCACCACCAAATCAATTTTCGGCGGGTCATGACTTTGCAAAACAAGTGGAAATAACTTGTTAATATTTTATGCTGATGCTTTTCCTATCCAAATTTTCTAGTCTTCTTATGCTTGGTCTTGTAGTCAACATAGTCTTTCCCACAAGAACCTTTTTTTTTTTGTTGGGGGGGGGGGGGGGGTTAATAGACATAGTGCTCAACGACATGGATGGGGAAGAAAATGGTTTGATATTGGAAACAAAAAATAGAAATATACATCATAAGGCCATGACCTCAAATCACATCGTGGAACAAGGACCAAAATAAAAACCAACTTATATAGCTTAATACACAATTGCACACCAACCTGAAAAACTTTATAGACATAAACCAATCAGTAGAAGCCAAAAACCTTGGTTGTTGTCTTTACCAGAAGAACTGTTTTTTGTACGTCGAACAGTGCATCTAGTGAGGGGACTTAGCTTTGTCTCCACTAGAAAGGTTCGCCCAGGTCCTCCCAATTTCTCCAACGCCAGCAACTTCGTGAATGGTGGTTCCAAGTGAACGGGGAAGCACAGCAGTGACAGTGGCACAATAGCAGCAACCCACATCTGGTCTTCCTATGGCGCAAACGATGAAGCATGGCAGCAATGGCTGTGCTGTAGACGACCCTCCCTCTTTCTCACACAAGCAGCTCACAATGGCTGGTCTGTCTACGTTTCCGATTGCAACTTCCCCACCATCCCATGGCAGTCCAGATCCATGCCTCCCATGGAAGCTGCGACTGGTGGCAGCAGCTAGAGTGCAGATAACGGCGGCAACTGGGATGCGGGCAACGGTGGCCGCAAAGGAAGAGAAAGGAGGTGTGGAAAGAATCAGAGGTGGAGAAGGAATAGAAAAAGGATATAGATGTAAAATTATAAATTTATTTAATTTTTAAAATTAAATTCAATTTTTTTATTAAATCTAACTCATTCATTAATTTTAATATTCAATTTAATGATGCTAAATGAGTGGACTTTACTCCAAAAGATGGGAGGAGTAACGACTCCTTCGCCTAGGATAGGGTTCCATAAACTACACAATTGCAGATTCAAAATAGCATTTTTACTAGTCTTCACGTAGAGAACAAAAGCAGAGCAAAATTACACTATGCAATCTGCGGAGAGACGGATGGAGTAAAACCAACCAATTAAAAAAAAAATTTAAAAAAAAAAAAAAAAAAAAAAAGAGAAAATAAGTTGGGGAAACTTTTGGAACCTCATTTTGCCGTTTTCCTTAACAACAGACAGCATTTTTGTCAAACGAAAAAGACAACCTTGCCTTCTCATTTGAACCGAAGTTGAACTTTATGACAGCAGCATTATCATGAACAGCAGAGTTGCTTGTAGAAGGGAAGGAAAATACTACTGCCGGATTTGACCTTTTTAAACCAAAACTAAATGATATATCAGTAGATCTTTCTTTTGGTTGATTCTGATCCGCACTAGAGAACAGTGGCATGATGGAAGGCGTTGGCGGCTCAGAGAATACAGAAGAGGATGTTGAAACAGGGAAGGTAAATCCCGAGCCGTTATCAGATGCTGATGTCCACCTTGAGTCAGGCATAGGCTTCTTGATGGAAATAGGAGTTAAAACTGGTTTACTGGCTGAAGAGTTAGAGAGATGCTTCTTTTCTTGATTTACTACATGCAAGTGACCGCCACTGCGAAGAGTCTTCGAAGCATCCTGCATAGGTCGATCTGTCAGAAAAATCTAGGTTCTAGAAATAGTATGCCAATATTAAATGTATAATTATAACCCAGAGCAAAATTTTGACAAGTTTAAAATAATCAATAGATTGACCGCTAGAGGCAAACTTCAATGCATCTTAAGCAATCAATTTATTTATTTTTTCCTCAATCAGAATAATAATAACAATAATTGCATCTTGATAATGACTTGTAACACAAATTTGAAAGGCCGAATATGAAAAATACACGTAAACAGCTTTTATGTTCATTAAATGATTTGTACCTGCTCAGCAGATTTCATTAAAAAATTCTGAGAACCACCAGGATTTTGCACAGTCCTTGTATCATTAGCAAGTGCAGGGATGCTGCTGCAAACGTTCATGTCAGATGCCAAAGTTCCTTCTTTTCTGACATCAACAGATTTATCACTACTCTCCCCCGGTAGAATATTGACATGGCGGCTCCCCTGACCTTCATTTCTTGGTGTAGATTTCCTTGCATTAAGCCCATCATATTTGTAATGACTAACACCTTTTAATTTTAGCAAGTCATTATTTTCATTTGACAAGGTAGTACTGACATTAACAGATGATTCAGGACTCTTCCATTTAGTTGCCAGATTCAGCTCAGCAGATTTTTCTTTTGGAGTGGGAATGTTTCTATCAATATGCTCCAGTATCTTCTTAGCCATCAAACTGGTATGCATGTGTACTGCTGGAACACCCACCTCAAAGCCCACCTGCTTATGAGCGCTTGTCCCATCAGGATCCGAAGTCTTTGCAGAACTTTCTCTCTTTGAAGGGCCATTCAGAGATGAATAAGCTGGTCTTCTTGATGAAGACTGTGCACCAGCTTTATGACTAATTCGACGAATAGGTCCAACAGATCCATATCCACTTTCTGATGCATCAACTTTAGATTTATCCTACGCTTGTTATAGTTAAGTTAGCAACAGATTAAAACCAAATAAAAAAAAGATATGAAAGTAATTTAATGATTTTTTTGATAGAGAAAGATGGACAAAAGATTGGAGGATAAGAAATCCTGAACAAGGGAAACCTGAAAGAGAAAATCATAACAAAAGAAAGGTAACTCCTACAAAACTAGTCACTTTAGGAGAGCTCTCCAATCTCTTTGCATATCTGAAATATGCTTATACCCTTAAAATGACCATGTGCAGAGGACCAAAGAGAAAACAGGAAAAAGACACTATCCGATAACAAACTCCAACGTGAAAAACTTCGTTAAAAACAAATTAATGAATAAAAAACTGAAACACAAAATAGCAATTATAGGAGGATGCATAATAATGTAAGAAAACTAATAAATATACAAAGAAATAAGTTCAACCAGATATACAGAAATCCAGTGTCGAATACTTGTACACTCAGCAAAACAAGAAAATAACAAAGCAAATCCCGCAGGCTTGATCATGATATTTCCAGGTTTCAGATTTTTCTACCTGAGATATGACTTTAACTTTTTCAAATCAGCAAAGTGGCGTAAGTAAATATTAAACAGTTATAACCTAAAGTTTATATGAGTCAAAATCTATTTCTCTCAAAAAGCTTAAGTTATTGAGTAGAAATACATGAATGATTTTACGTCTAACCAACCCCTTCACACAAGATCCCACAGGGCTTGAAGCATGAATAATGCAAAGGCCCACTTCACCTAATATTGAAATCTAACTTATTATTTAAGAATGGGGACAACAAAGACTGAACTCCAGACCACATAGTTATAGAGGCTTTTATACCATGTCAAAAATCATCTCTCCCAAACTCAACTGTGGGGAAGAGGCACATAAACGGTTTATATCTAACAATAAGCAATAAGCCAATAACCAAATAATTAGGAAAGAAATCAAGGCCTTCACGGAACAATTGGTAGTATGTTCAGAAGATATGATAAAATCTGAGATCATAAACAAAATAGGATTCCTCTAAAGCCATTCATCATTCAAATTCATGCCTATTTATACATCATAAAAATCTGTAATCTCTCGTCTTAACAAAAGCTCATGCAGACAGATACATCAAGAAAGATTGGAATACCATAGGACACAAAAGGATCAGCCACCTTATTAACATTCAAACTATTACCAATAAAAAGAATGTTAACTTCAAATTTCAGTTTCAAAGATTTACAAATTGTTTAAAAAATCAACATATTGTAAATCAAATACAAATCATGTAAGGATCAGAAAACTGAAGCATACCTGCAGATACAGTGTTTGTGATTGACTGAGGGGCGTTGACGAAATGTTGCCATAATCACCTTCTGTACGAGTCAACTGGTGAAAAAGAAAAGAAAAGAAAAGATGTAACAAGTTTGGAAACACCATAAGACATCAAAATACGGAACTAACAAAACAAAATATACCCTGGACTTAGATTTCGATAATAGAGTTCTAGAGTAAGGAGTTCGGGGGAAGTTGTGAAGTCCATATCTGCTTCTTTGACTTTGTGGTGTTATGTAAGCATCCTGTACTACTACACCAGGCCAACATGTTGATTTCTTCACAGATGGTGAAGGATCATATGGTTTTAATACCGCTTCATCACCATGTAACACTCTTCTTTCAACAGTTTGTATCACACTCTTAGAACTGGTGCCTCCCGTTGCACGCGAATCCATATATGCCCTAGCAATCTCGATTGGTGAAGCACCAATTTTATCTCGAACCTGGAGGGTTATTAATTTGGCTATCATATATACAAATCAGACACAGCAAAGGACCACATGATCACCATCAAATGCATCTAAATATAATACAACTTCCCAGTACTGTCAAACTCAATCTATCCCACTCCACTAACAAGCCAAACAGAAAACTTGAACCCCCTCCCACAATCTAACCAAGGAGAAACTACCGTATTTTGGGATGACATAGTTTTTCCTTTTGTCAATCTGAAGAAATTAAATCACTAACAATAAAACAGAACAATTAAATCTAAACAACCATATCGAAGGATCCATAATCCACATTAAACAAACATATACATTATTATAGCGCTAGTCTTTAAAAGTGATAGATAACATTCTTAAATTAAAAGCTCAGTATTATGCTGTATGTATAACGAATGCTAAAATATAACTAAACCCACAGACCACAGCATAGGTACAATACAATTGTATCTAACATTAACAAATTTAGCATAATTTAATATATAGGCAAAGAGCTTAATCATAATCTACCATTAAATATGAATAGCTCAAAGGACAAGTTGCAATACTCACATTTGACAGACCAAGAGGTGTTGAGCTTCCCCATATGGCTCCTTTGGACTCTTCATGTCTTCGTTCGTTGGCAATTTTTGGAAGCCCTTGAGCAATCACAAGCCCCTCATCATCTTTCTGAGAAGTCAAATTAGTATTTTCCTTTCCTCGTTCAACATTAGGAAGGTCCACTGCCCTTGAATTTAATAACTCCACTAAACGATTGAATTCATCTCTACAAGAGGGGATCAAAGATTTTTGGACATGACAAATCGTGAGATAACATACAAAAAATGCTTTGCTTTTCTTCACTGAGGATATGTTTGGAGGGAAATGGAATGGATGGTAAAATGAAAATTATCACGCAATCTTCCAATCATGCAAAGATACCCAAAGAAAACAGTAAATGCTAACAGGTTCTGTAACTGAATGAGCACACAGCTTCAGCTAGGGACAGACGTGAGCTGTGCCATCTCTTGAGACTATCTGTGGCTTGGCTCATTATCTCTAGAGCTTATATATTGTTGAAGAATTATCAGTTTGGGTTTAAGGAATAAGGAAAATAGAAAGATTAGACACAAAAACATTGAATATATTATTGATGGATAACAAGATAAAAAAAGCCCTAGCTAATACCTTCATTCATACTAATGGCCAGGTCAAATACTGGTACTACTAGTATGAACCCAAGCCCACTAACAAGACGATTAATAGCCCTAATTAAACAAACCAAGAACATAATAGAAAAATCAGAATACTAAGATCTGCTTCGTCAATTAGATCATTAATTTAGTCCACAATATATTCTACATATATTCTAACATAATCTAAAGATATTGTCCCAAGATTCTCTAACCATCCCAATATTCTCAAACATTCCTCCCAGTTGTATCATTCTTGGGTTCTCAAGTCACATTGGCTTGGAACCTTCACCAATACACAAGATTCTTCGTTCTGTTTCTGTTCTTTTCCCTCTATCTCTGTACCAGTTTTGTCAGTTTCTTATTGAGCCAAGCCTAAGCTAGGGTTGGGCAGCTGAACACAGTTCTAACCCTAGCTTCAGATTTTAGGAAACATGTTGTCAAATATCATACCAATGCATGCAAGCAATATCAAATGAGATATGTTTGTGTGCTCTAAGCTATTACCACATCTGCATGAGGGTATATATATACATATATAACGCCATAAAAACTTCTCACTTGAACAACAAAGCAACCAACTTAACTTTGGCAAGAAAAACTGGGATAATAATAAAGAGGGTTAATTACAACAAAATTTCAAATTAAAAATAACAGGCCTTTTGAGTAAGCTGACGAATACTTTGATCTACAACATGACCATAACAGAATTATGAAATGAGTCATTCAAGCAAGGAGAACAGAAAAAGCTACAGCTATAAATTAGTGTACCTAGAGAATATGTTCCCTTTCACCAGCCGCTCGATATCAGAAAGCCTATTTTGCCCAAATTGCTCTCCATTTTCATCCTGCCTGTGCAGAACAATGTCAGAGCTTCTTGTCAGTTTACCACTGGTGTCACCAGCACCTGTCATTTCAGTTGATTGGATCCCCGTAGCTGCAATGGAATAAGTACTGTCAATCATAATGTTAAGACTGGTATCACAGTAGAATAAGGGTAGAATAACTATAGAATAGAAATGCAGAAACTGATAAATGCAGAAACTGAGCTTCAGTGTGAAGGATTCAGTTTGAAGCAGTGTATTCACAATGAAATAAGATGAACAATACAAGAAAATATCCTGGGCATAGAGGAGCCCTTCAACCTCTCAGTATTTTCTCTCTCTAAAAATCTGAATCCATCCCTCTCTCCACTCCCTAACCGAATATATCACTTCTCCCACCCCACTACCTCAATTCCGTCATACTGTCCTTTTTCTCTCTCTCTACAGCCCAGCAAAACCACTCTCAATTTTGTCTTTATCTTCCTAATGGGCTTGGGTCAACCCACTGGCTCTATTCTTCTTCCTAGTATATACTAGGCCATATTTGGGGTCCGTAACAATACCCCCTCCTTGAAGGTTCACCTTGTCCTCAAGGTGGAAATTAGGAAACTCCTTCTGAAGACTACTCTTTAATTCCCAAGAGTTTTCGAAGTCGGGTAAGTCGACCCACTTCACCAATACCTCTTCAAAACCAGCCGAATTTAGTCTAGTAGCAAGAATTTCCTCTGGTTGAACTAGCAACTCCCATTCCTCAGTGAGAAGAGTAGGAAGAGGTTGGCACTTGACCTACGGAGCTACACATCTCTTAAGGAGAGACACATGGAACACCGGGTGTACCCTTGACCCCTCCGATAACTTCAACTTATAAGCCACTGATCCCACCTTCTCTACAACTTCATAGGGCCCATAGAACCTGGGACTTAATTTCTGATTGCGTCTTTGAGCTAGCGATTTCAGCTTGTAGGGCTGAATCTTGAGATAAACTAATTCCCCCACTTCTAACTCAAGTTCTCTCCTATGTTTATCTACTTGGATCTTCATTCTGTTCTGCGCTTTTGCCAACTGCTCTTTAAGCTCATCCAGCATGAGATTCCGGTCTTGCACCATCTGGTTGATATCCTCCACATTTGATGGGGTCGAATCTCCTCTCAACAGAATGGGAGGATCTTTGCCATAGAGAGCCTTGAAAGGAGTGGTTCTTGTGGATGCGTGATAATTGGTATTATACTAAGCCATTGAGGCCAACTTTTGGGCTTCCTACTAGTAAAACACCTGAGGTAAGTTCCCAAACAGCGATTCACCACTTCCGTTTGTCCATCGGTCTACGGGTGGTAAGCAGTTGAATACCTTAATTTAGTGCTTGCCATCTTGAACATCTCTGTCCAGAAATTGCTCATAAATAATTGATCACGATCCGAAACAATGGTTTGCGGAAATCCATGCAATTTGACTACTTCCTTAATAAATATTCCAGCTACTTCCTTGGCTGAATAAGGGTGGGAAAGGGCAAAGAAGTGGGCATATTTTGTGAGCCTATCTACCACCACTAGGATTGTATCTACTCCCTTGGCTTTAGGGAGTCCTCCTAGGAAATCCATGGACAAATCGGTCCATGTAGCAGTAGGAATAGGAAGTGGTCGGAGCAACCCAGCAGGGGAGAGTGTGTCATATTTGTTCCTCTGGCAGATCTCACATGTTCTAACATATTCTTGGATATCTTTCTTCATCCCTTCCCAAAATAGAATGGCTGAAATCCTTTTGTATGTTCTGAAGAAACCAGAATGGCCTCCCGAAGCTGAATCATGAAATTCCCTCAATACCATTGGAATTCTTGCAGACGCCTTGGATATAACCAACCTGCCTTTGTACCACAGTTTCCCGTTTTTCAATTCGTAGCCAGGATGTGCTTCAGGATGGAGCACCAAGTCTTGCACCAACTTCTTTGCTCATCTGCCAATATTTCTTCCTCTATGCTATCCCATTCAAAAATCTGGACGGTTGAGATTGCTGAAAGATGCACCCTTCGTGACAGTGCGTTAGCTGCAGTATTTTGCTTGCCCGGCTTGTATTTTACTTCGAAATCAAACCCCATCAACTTAGACACCCACCTTTGTTGGTCTTCCCCCATTAGTCTCTGTTCCAGCAAGAACTTTAAACTCTTCTGATCAGTGTGTACTTCAAAATGTCTACCCAGTAAATAGTGTCTCCATTTTTGAATGGCCAACACCATGGCCATCAATCCCCTTTCATAAACTGATTTCCTCTGGGCTCTTTCTGACAAAGCTTTACTCATAAAAGCTATGGGTCGGCCTTCTTGCATTAACACAGCTCCTACACCTTTTCCTGATGCATCAGATTCAATGATGAACGTTTTGTCAAAACAGGGAACAGCCGAAACCGGTAAATTCACCATAGCATCCTTCAGTTTTTCAAAGGCAATTTGGGTGTCTTCTCCCCATATGTATCCTTCTTTCTTTAACAACCTAGTCAAAGGTTGTGCCAACCTCCCATAGTCTTTCACAAAGCGTCTATAATACCCGGTAAGCCCCAAAAATCCTCTCAAGCTCTTCATATCCTGTGGTACTGGCCAATCTACCATTGCTTCCACCTTCCTGGGATCTGCTGAAACCCCTGCTCCTGATATAATATGGCCTAAGTACTCCAGCTCTGACTGCCCAAAGCAGCATTTTTTTACATTGACATATAACTGATGCTGTTGGAGCAACTCCAAGACCCTTTTCAAGTGTTCGCTATGCTGCCTCACATCCCTACTATACACTAGAATATCATCAAAAAAAACTAGTGTGAACTTCCTTAAGAAGGGTTTCAAAATCCTATTCATCAGGGATTGAAACGTGGATGGGGCATTCGTTAAGCCAAATGGCATAACTAGGAACTCGTAATGCCCTTCATGAGTCCTAAAAGCTGTCTTTGGCACATCTTCAGCCCTCATTCGTATCTGATGGTAACCAGACCTTAAATCTAGTTTGGAGAAGACCTGAGCATTTCCCAACTCATCCAAGAGTTCTTCTATGACAGGAATAGGAAATTTATTAGGGATAGTTACCTTATTAAGCGTCCTATAGTCAACACAAAACCTCCACCCTCCATCTTTCTTCTTGACTAATATAACAGGGCTACAATAAGGGCTAACACTATGCTGAATAATCCCAGCCTGCAACATCTCATTAACAATTCTTTCTATTTCAGTTTTTTGGTAACAAGGGTACCTATAAGGGCGAATATTTGGTATGGCCGCACCTTCCCTCAATACAATGGAATGGTCACATTCTCTGCTAGGAGGTAGACCGGTTGGAGCTTGGAAAACAGGGAACTCCTTCAAAACCTCCCATATTTCCTACGGTACCCCCTTCTGTGCTCTCATAATGGGTTCATCCTGCCAAGGGGTTATCACATACACTTCTCCTTCTTCCTTCAATACTTGCATAGTAGCTTTCCAAGAAGCTCTAGCCTTGCATAGTGAAGGATCACCCACGATCTCCCACAGCTTACCTCCATCCCTCCACTGCAATGTCATCTCCTGGAAATCTGCTTGGATCCTACCGAGACTAGATAACAAGTCCATACCCAAAACAACCTCCGATCCCCCCATCTCCATGAGGAAGAAATTTTGAGTTATGCTGATTCCTTGTATCTTCAGCTCAAGCCCACATCACACTCCTGCTCCTTGTTCCTTCTGCCCATTTCCTACTTCAATGGTAAAGGTGGGAATCTTCTTCACCTCCAGCTGCAATTCCTTTGCCACTCTAGCATTTAGAAAATTCCCGGATGCCCCGCTATCCACCAATACTAGCACACCCCTCCCTTGAATTTCGCCCCTCACCTTAAATGATTTATTGGAAGTGAGGCCAGCCAAGCTATGAAGGGAAATCTTCATGTTCTTCAACCCCGTTCCTTCTTCCTCTTCTTCGAGGCTTCCTCCACTATTTTCTTCCTTTTCCTCCAGTTCCTCCTCCTCCTCTTCCACCAATATTAATTGCATCCTCCTCATGGGACACACATGGTCCCAGTCCCAATGGCCCCCACATTTAAAGCATAGTCCCCTCCGCTGTCTTTCTTGCCATTCCTCTTGAGATAACCTTCTAGGCTCCATTCGGACCCTCTCACTTCTTCCCTCCTGCCCCCCCTTTCTTCCTCTTTCTCCATAGGAGGCAGCTGCTGACCCTTCACCTTGCCTGGCAGTTCCATGGGCCTTATAAGTTGGGTTGAGCCTAATGTCACCTCCCCCCTTCATAAATTTGCTCACCCCCCTTTCCCTCCATGCTCCATTCCTTTCTTCCAACTCGAGAGCCTTGTCCATCAATGCTGACAAGGTTCTGAATTGGCTTATCTTCAACTCAGCCTGAAGCTCTTCCTTTAGCCCACTAAGGAAGATACATCATTACCTCCGGGTCAAGGTCCTTCTTCGTACTTGCAGCTCGCTCGAACTCCCTTCGGTATTGAAAAACAGAGCCTGTTTGCCTCAGCTTCAACAGCGGTCCCATGGGGTTCTTAGCAACCCCTGGCTGGAACCTTTTGATGAGGTCCTCCTTGAATTCTCTCCACGTGGGAAAGGGAACTTGGTCCTCCCACCACTAGAACTAAATAAGAGCGTCCCCTTCCATTGCTACCATAACCAGCTCCATCTTGTCATAATCCTCTACCTCATTGAGCCTGAAAAAACATTCCACCCTCGCTAGCCATCCATAGGCGTCTTCCCCCGAAAACAGGGGAAGTTCTATCTTGCGACCCAGCTCATGCCGCCTTGGGGTTCTTTCCTGCTCCCATGGGTCATTCAGATGCTCATGGCGCCTCTGATTCCTTCTGGGTGGGTCCCGGTTGCGTTCAAGTGGAGGAGTTCGCCCCTGCTCTGGTGTGTACTCCCTCTCCAAATTTCGGCGCGGTGGTGGTTGTTCTTCTCGTGGTGGGCTCGTGGGTCTCTCTCTAAGCAGCTGTCCCAACTGCTGTGCGATGAGCTCTAACGCTTTGCCCTGTTCCTCTTGGCGTCGTTCCATGGCTGTGACACTTCGCTCCAAGTCTTCCATTCTAGCCTCCATAGTAACTCGCGGTGAAGCCATCCCAGGGCCCTTGGGATCGATAGGCTCTGATACCAGTTGTTAAGACTGGTATCACAGTAGAATAAGGGTAGAATAACTATAGAATAGAAATGCAGAAATTGATAAATGCAGAAACTGAGCTTCAATGTAAAGGATTCAGTTTGAAGCAGTGTATTCACAATGAAATAAGATGAACAATACAAGAAAATATCCTGGGCATAGAGGAGCCCTTCAACCTCTCAGTATTTTCTCTCTCTAGAAATCTGAATCCATCCCTCTCTCCACTCCCTAACCGAATATATCACTTCTCCCACCCCACTACCTCAATTCCGTCAGACTGTCCTTTTTCTCTCTCTCTACAGCTCAGCAAAACCACTCTCAATTTTGTCTTTATCTTCCTAACGGGCTTGGGTCAGCCCACTGGCTCTATTCTTCTTCCTAGTATATACTAGGCCATATTTGGGGTCCGTAACACATAAATATATGCAGGTGGGGAAGAAGGCAAAAGGAACCAAACTCAGTAACCTCCATCCAACTTGCCATTGGCTACTGTTGATGCTAGTTGAGTTAGACAGCTGGATACTACCTAGCTAACACCTAGGATCTATTGTAAACAATCATAAAAATCACCACATGATGTAAATTCATCATAATTCAGATTAATAAAAAAATTAAGAGTTTCAGAATTTTGTCATGATCTATCTCTCTTTGTTTCCTGTTTTCTCTTGCAAAACTACCCTTTCTTACCTTCACTCCCAATTTCCTCAAATCCAAATACTTTCTACATACTATATTAACTTGATGCCATATACAAATAGCTAAAGCTGTTGAACTTCGGAGTTTAAGAAAACTAGCCAAGGCTTCATAAATTCA
This sequence comes from Pterocarpus santalinus, assembly GCA_031439595.1. Classification (NCBI taxonomy): domain Eukaryota; kingdom Viridiplantae; phylum Streptophyta; class Magnoliopsida; order Fabales; family Fabaceae; genus Pterocarpus; species Pterocarpus santalinus. Next base: position 35,061,422 of record CM062529.1, on the reverse strand, counting down.
ACTCGAAAATATATTTAAAGATTCATAAATTATTTACACTTAATTAATGATTAACTAGCAGGTGTTACTAACTATTATTTGATTTTAGGCCACAAATTTTTTTCTTCATTTTATTTATTTCTTTTTCACTTCTTTCTGTGAACAGAACTATACATACTAGTCGCAGCTTTTTATAATGCCTAGTGGGATTCACTAATATCATGTGGTACTAGTCAGATAAGTCTTAATACATCATCACATCACAACCCACAAATATAACACAGCATAACAGACATACATAGCATGCATTTTCTAAAGCCATAATATGCATATGCATCATCTAGAGTTTTATCAGTCATATAGTTAGGTCTAGTCCAGCTGGATATCCCCTACTTGATCTATATAAAGACCAAAAAGGACAACAAAAGATCTATTTATCCATCAAGCAGAGTCACAAAACATAGCATGAAAATATAGTCAGATTATCTTAGCTAACTAAGGACTCTTCATTGGATCTCTATCGCATCTGGATAAAGTAGTAGAACAAGTGGACATGTTGTCGGAAGATCACAAACTGATCTCCCACTCTGTCATATGCCGTGGTCACCTCAACCTCTAGGATAATCACCACTCAAGCCATGTACCTGACATCTCTTGTCGGCAAAATGCATTGGCTAGATGCAATAGAGGTACTCCTGCTTGTATCCTAAAAGACCACAGAGAAGTATAACTATTCCTATTATGGAAGCAGGGGACACCAAGAAAAACCAAATCAAGAACAATTCCAGCAAAATTCAATGACAAATCAAAATATTGACAAAATACCCATCTAACCCAGCCAAAAAAATGTACGCAGCATCCAGCGGCAAGAAAACACAATATCAAAACACCAGAAACACCATAAATGGCAGAGAAATGATAATCAAGAATGCAAAGCCATGAACAGCTCAAAGCAAATACTAGTTACTGACAACTAATGAAGCAGAACTTGAAAGAAAAATGAAAACTACAAATAAAAATAAAAATTAGAACCAGAGATGAGTGGAAAGGAGACTGGGTGTTGACGAGTGGACAGGTAAAGGCGAATGGTGGAGTTCTGCGCTGCCGTCACTGGTTGTAGGAGTTGGGGTTGGCGGCGCGGTGGAGGAGAAGTCGCAGCGTTCACCGGCTGGAAGGGAACGGGTGGTGCTCGCGGTGATGTGAGGAAGCTGGGCGAAGAGGACAGCAGCGGTGGAAAGGGTGGGACGGAGGTTGTACGACGGCCGGCGGCGGTGCTGGGATGAGGGAGGTTGCGCGGGCGGACTACTGCCGAGGCTGGCCGGTGGGCGATGGAGGCTGGGTGGCTGTGATCTCTCCGGCGACGAAAGCAGTGTGTGGCGGTGGATGAGGGTCGACGGTGGGGCGGAGGTGAATGAGGGAGAAGAAGTTGCGGTGAGAGGGGAGGAGCTCACGGCTGAGGGAAGACAAGAATGAAATGAGGGAGGAAGTAGGCTTCTGAACCCTTGGGTGTTTGTAATCTTCGAAAACTAAGTTAATATTAATTAAAAATAGAATTAGTTAGGTTGGCCAATATAAAAATAAATTAATTTTTAATTAAATATTATTTAATTTATAATTTAAAAATTAATTTTAATATGTATTTTTTTTAATTTATACCTTTTTTTTTTAACTATGTCATCAAAGAAATTAATCTATTAAATACAATAGATAGTGGTGCCCAACAACGACAAACAATGGTGGCATATAGCGATGGTGGATGGTGATCGACCATGGCAAGTGGTCGTGATCGTCAGCGATTGACAATGGCAGCTAACAATGACGACAAATGGTGGCAACCATCAATGACGAATGGTGGCAACTAACAGTGACTGATAGGGATGGATAATAGCAAATGGTGGCACCCAGAGGTAGCAAATAGTGGCAGATGGGGCGGCTGTCAGCAGCGGATGACAGTGGACCATAGTGGCGAATGGTGGTGGACAGTAGCAGCGGATTGTTGACAAGTAATAAACAGATATAAAATAAAAGGATAAAATTTTGGAATAAAATAAAAATCAATTTAAAATTAATTGTTTTGAGAACTAGTTTTAAATTCAAATTGGTTCAGATAAAAATTAGTTTTAAAATATTTAGGTAGTTACTAAATAATATTTATTAAAACCAGACCTCATTGTACCTAATTATCCGATTTTTCTAATTTGCCAAACACTCCTAAACCATTTCCCTTTTTTAAAATTTTTTAAATTTATTATTATTATTATTATTATTATTATTATTATTATTATTGTAATTTTTTGTTTTTTAAAGTTTTCAAATCTTTTGAAGAGTCAAGTCCCGACCCAACATCACTTAGGTTGCAACCCAATACTCCCTTGTTTTTCTATGGTGCCTAGCTTGAATGATCGACTTCCGACTCAACCTAACTCAGGTTGTGACCCGATTCTCTTTGGTTTTTGTATGTTGCCACAAGTTGAGTACCTACCCACATTCTCAGGTCACGACCTACTATTGCATAATTTTGCAGCAAATTTTGGACCAAAATTCTAGCAACAAATCTTATATATCTTTTTTCATTAACAGAACAACACTCAAAACTTCAAAACATGAGAAATCATAGATATTAACACTTTAAAATACATGAAATCACAAGGATTAACATCTTGAAACAAAGAAATACAAAATTAAACATGAAGAAGGATCACGATGCCTATGAATCAAACAAGCTAAAAAATTAATCACTAAACTTGAACAACTAGAACACTACTTAATATATACAACCAAACAACTCTAAAAGCTCTAAAACACATGTAGCATGATAGAAAGAGCAACTATGGCATGCAATTAACAAAACACAAAATACTAAGCGTGGTGCATATGAATTAAGCAATTAAATGTGATATGCTCACTTTGAATAAGAAAAGCACATAGATATGCAACACAATTATGCATCTAATCTTTTTTTGTTTTTTGGATAATAAAATAACTCTCAAAACTCTAAACCACCTACATTATGACAAGAGAAACAACTAACATTATCAAACTAGAAGAAACTAAGTACGACAAATAATATGGTGCAAATGAAATCAAACAATTCAAGTAGATTGCCACCAAACTAGATCAACTAGAAAAACATCAAATTAAGAGAAAAGGGATAAGAACTTGGGTTGCCTCTCAAGAAGCACCTTATTTATAGTCTTGGCTGGACTTTGTCACATTGTCAAGTTGGTGGAACTAATGTGAGAGAGGTTTTGTGTAACATCCACCGTTTTTTTGGCCCAATTATTCGGTTTTATCGAATAACTGAGAATAATTAAAATTCCACTAAGCAATTATTTAGCCTCAATTGATTAGTAATTACTTGAGTTTAGATATGAGAGAATTAAGTTAGAGTATAGGAGATTTCATAAAAATTTTATTGAAAACCGATTTACCGATTTAGAGGAAATCGGTAATATTACGGTATTTTAAACTGTCGGAACCAGGCCTATAGAATTGCAAGCCTCAAACCCTATTTTGAGTGGCTGATGGCTCAGCCACTTACCAGCCAAAAAGTGGCACCACAAGGCCACTAAGTCATGGAGAAGCTTGGCTGAATTTCAGCTAAGCCTTTTGGACCAATCAAAATGCAAGAAGGAAGCCACCTATACACCATCAAGTGGTCAGATTTTCTGCTGCCTTTATCACCAATTCAGACCCTCATTCACGCCACTTTTCTGCCTCCTTTCAGCTCTCTTTCTCTCTTCTTTACACTCACAACTTCAGCCAACAACAAGCCACTTCAAGCCTTGCTCATCCCAAACCTTCAAATTCTAGCAAAAACACTTGGATCAAAGGTAGGAGTTTATTAATTGCATCAGATTTGTGATATTTGGCTGGCTGAGCTTGGATTATTTTTATGATTCTTGATGTGTTAAATGGAGGATTATGATGATATGTGGTTGACTTTGGGTTGTTGGTTTGGTTAAAATCGAATTCGAAGCAAGAAAGAATAGAAATAAGAAGAGCTGAGGGGCTGGAGAACCAAAACCCCTCGGCTGTCCGTACGGCGGAGTATATGGCTCTGCCTACAACCAATCAAAGTGGATGAAACCATTTTTATATGAAACTAGACATCTAGGGCTTTCCATAGACATATCATATAAGGCTTTTGGATTAGAATTGAGGGAGATATGAATTTTTGAATTTTGATCTAGGGTTTTGACTCTGGCTCTAGGCAGATTAGGTTGTTTAGCGTAGAACTCGACCTATACTACTTGAAAATGAGTGAAACTAACTTTGTTAGAAAGATTACACATAGGAGAATATACCATAAAAATTTCATAATTAGATAAGGTCCTAGTTGCTCCCAATGCTCCACAAAATTCGCCCTATGTCCACACCGGGCTAGAACAGGGCAATGTAGGAAGGTCCGAATTCGGGGCTTGTAACTCGAGCCCTACTAAGCCAAATTGAGTGAAACTTTTTCTAAATGAAACTTTGTTCTGTTAGATTTAATATGAGACCAATTTTGTATGATTTGAGTCAGTTTTCGATTTTTAGTGGATTTTTAATTTTAGTTGCCTGATTCTGGCTAGCCAATGGGCAGGCCAAGATAAAATCTAGATATCTTGAGTTGTAGATAGCAAAATTAGATGGGACCAAAGAGGTTAGAAAATAGGCACATAACAGTTTAACATACTCAAATTTGAGGTCCAAATGAGTTAAAATGAAATTATGGCTTGAATTATGAAAATCGGGTTGGTTGAATATGCTAAGGCAGGAATTCTGCCTTAATGAATTTGATGTTGATTTGAGTTTTATGTTGGAATATAAATGTGATGTTGTGTTCTTTGTGATGAATTGATATACTGGTTGGCTAGCACTATTCATGGGGAAGTGGACGCATTCCGTTATGCTGCCGAAATTTTGGTAGAACCCATGTACAAGCTATGAATTACATGTTAATGCATATGCACTCTTATGAAAGCCATGAAAGTTATGAAAAGGATTATATTACTATGAAAGTTCCATGCTACTTGGGCCAGCCCCGAATAAGAAGTTAAGGGGAATAGATCGGTGAGAAGGTCAGGAAAAGTAAACCCGGCATTCCTGTATAGGAACGAGCTCGATCCTGATAAGCAGACTATTACCCAAGAGTCTAAATGGCCAAGAACTCCCAAGGGACCAAGAGATGGAAAATGATGAAAAGTAATGGAAAAGCTTATGAAGAAAGAATCAAGAATGAGCATGCATGATTACCTGAATGCATGATTATATGAAATGATTATGTTAAGATATATCCAGTTATTTACCATGTTTATTTACTGCCATTGGTTCATTTATACTGTTTATTATCCTGTGAATCATTATAACTGCTCGCTCCTTATGTCAACTAAAGTAAAACTGAACCTTGCCTCGGACCAGACTTTTCCTTGAACTCATTAAAGCAGATAGCCTAATTTGTACACATGTTTTTATAATTAAATAAAAACCGAGGCAATTGAGAATGAATGTGACGTCAGAAGAACGTTATATATGGACCCTACTGAGAATTTCTTGAAATTCTCATCCCGTGTTGTATTTCCGCACCATTCTCAGACGCAGGCGAAGGGCTCAACGGCCGCTCTTTACACTGAGATCCCAGTCTTGCAGCCTCGCCATGACTCCGAGTTGGACTCGTTGGACACAGTCGGCTCCTGCTAGTCTGTCTCTGTTTTTTTTAGTAATAGGAATTTTGCTGTTCCTTTTATTTCGTCTGCTTTTAACCTGTATATGTATAGATATATAGACTAAAGGGTTGGCTTCCAACCGACATATGTACGTATACAGTTGATAATATATCAATTATTCGTATATTTTCTGTTATGTTATATTAGACTTTATTATGTCTTATAACGCTAATCACGTTTTATTATATAACAGCGCGCCGTTACAACTGTAGGAGACACTAAAAACGAAAATTAAGTAGAGTATTAACACGGTAACACAGACTAACTAATTTCATGCTATGACTTAAGCATAACATAAAATTACTAGGGTGCTACATTTTGCAACAATTCACCTCTCCACCCAAGTTAAAGTTCATCTTAAGCCATTAAGTGTTGACCTTGAAAGTTGACTTTGAAACCGGATTTCCACTAGTCATAACTCCATGCAACAATATTGTCTTTGGGTTTCCTTCAATCTCCTTCCCAACCCTAAGAGTTATAGCATTGCATTGCTCCTTGTTGCCACCCTTGGGATTATTGATTGTGTCACTACGAAAAATCCCCTAAGGGTGAAAATTCATAGCTTGTGAAACTTGGTGCAATTGAGTCTCTTAAGTTTTGCAAGGAAGCGATTTGACTTTGCAAGAAAGCATCTTCACGGGAAAAATGAGTATTTGGGCTAGCTAGGTGAGCATCAATCTTTGCTATGTAAGCATTGGTCTTGTTGATGAAGTTCATGAACATATTCTCAAGAGTAATAGTCCAATCTTTCATAGGTTGCTTAGGTGGAGAAAGTTGTGATGGAATCCAGGTGGAAAGTTAGAGCTACCTTGGGTTGAGTGTATGAAAAAGAGCCTTGGTTGTTACTTCTCCAAGGATAATTGCTTTGATTATGCCCTCCTTGATTATAGTTGTTGGAGGAGGAATGATTGGGACCTGATTGGCAATTTTGGGCCAAAATTTGGACATTCTCCATAACAAGAGGGCATTGATCATCGGGATGTGCATCTCCACATAAATTACAAGCCATAGGAGGGCTTTTAATAGAATTCACACCCATAGTATCCAACTGTTTAGCAATAGTGGCTACTTGAGCAGAGAGTGAAGTAATGGCATCCACTTCATACATACTAACCACCTTCTTCAAAGTCATCTGCTCGAATGGCTGTAGGTAATTGTTGGTCGCCATTTCCTCCAATAGCTCAAAAGCAGCATCCACTGGCCTAGCTATCAAAGCACCACTTGCTATAGCATCAATGGTAGCTCTCTCTTGAGGAAGTAGTTTCATGTAAACAATCTAAACTTCGAGCCACTTGGGAATGCCATGATGATGGCATTTCCTAAGCATCTCCTTGAATCTTTCTCATGCCTCATACAAAGTTTCACCGTATGCTTACTTGAAAAAGGTGATATCAGGGCGTGTCCTAGCTGTCTTGATTAGTGGGAAGAACTTGGTAACAAATTTTTAGGCAAGGTCCTCTCATGTAGTGATAGAATTCATTGGAAGTGAGTAGAGTAATGCCTTAGCCTTAACTGTTACAGAAAATGTGAATAGGCACAACCAAATATCATCTTCAAATACCCTAGTTTGTCCGAAGATATAACAAATTTCCAGGAAGTTAAACAAGTGAGCACCAAGATCTTTACTAGGTAACCCTCCAAACTAAATTGTTCAACATCTAAATGAGTGCCGATTAAAGTGCAAAGATATGAGCTAGGATGGGGGCCTTGTGAATGTTAGAATGTACATCTTGGAGTTGTGGAGAAGCATAATCCTACAAGGAGCAGTTAGGGTCCTCTTTATTTGCTATGTTAGCATATCTTGTGTGCTTTCATGCATACCTTGTAACATCCCCGTTTTTCTTAATATAGCATAGTAAGAACTTTAATTTATTTCACTTAGGCAATATGAAAATTTCTCAGATAATACTATGTAATGAAGATCCTCACGTTGAGAACTATAGGGCGATATGACACTGTCATTGAAAATACAACATTGTTGTATATTAAAATTTAGGCAAAGATAAAAATGCCTTCATAATGTAAAATTTTGTTATTTATAGAGTTGACCTAGGAATTTTTGTAATTATACTTAGACCCCAAAAGCTATTTCCATTTAGAACGCAAAAATTTAAAAAAATTATATTTAGGTCCCTGCACTATAGAATTAGTAGAATAGGAGTTTAAGCGGAGCCAAATAACATAATGAAACTGTAGAAACTCAAATATCTACCAGTTGATCCATGGAGGTATCCAAGTATGAAATGACATGGGATGCCCTTGGATTTATTAATAATTACAAAAATATCATTAGTTATACAAAACAGAAATACAGTAGATACTCCGATAGAAAATATATAGAAAACAATAAAGGGTTTACATAAGACCAAAAACTATCTAAAAGACCTCAAAAAAATTTAAAAAAATTATAAATACATTTTTAATATAAATTTGAACATAAATACCAATTTTTAGTAAATTTGAACAATATTTGCATAATTACACAAAAAACTTCATCGCGGTACGAAATAGGCCCCGAAAAACCCTATAAGACTACTCTAACTTACAATACGGTCAAGAATCAGTGGAGTTTTAAGCCTAGGCTTGTTAGGCCTTTAATTTGGCCTTGATAGCACCTCAAATTGGGCCAAGCCCTTTTAAAACAATTTTGAATCAAAACTGCACAAAAGACTTAAGAAATTCACTCAAAAATGTAGCAAGAACCTAACAAACTTACCCAAACTTGGACTTCAGCCAAATGACACACCTTCAGCTTCCATTCAACCCCCAAAATTCCTCAAAAAATGAAGACGAAAATTGAAGAGAGTTCAAGAGAGTAAGAATTTAGTCAAAACAAATAATCCGACATTAATTAACTTTTACTAAATCAAGCCTTATTTGACCCAAATCTTTTACCAAGCATTTTTGTCTCCTTGACCTGATGTAGGTGGCACAAATGCACCTAGGCTACAGCAAGAATTTTTATTATTTTATTTATAGATAATTAATTATATTAATTAACTCAAAAAAGGCATATTAAGGTAAAAATTCACAAAAATAACCAAAAATTATAGAAAAATTTTGTAAATTTCGAGATATCATATTACACATATATAAACATGGTGTAGATGATATATTAAAGAAATTTAATTGTTTGCTGATTATTTTGTCAATTAAAGGATAAATTACTTAATCTAGTTTTTAGCAAAAATGCTAATTATGCACTAACGAAGTACTAAATCACTTCAACTCTTTCTTAATATCTATTAGACACATAAGATGAGTTTTAATATGTCACTAAATCAGTTTAGAATGGTTCTTATACTAATTAACTAAAGGTGAGACAATCAACTAATTTAACTACCTAATGAAAACAAAACTAATCATATGGTTAACTCTAATAATCCTAGCCTTTTCTATAAATAGAACCACACCCCCACAGTTTAGAAACTCAGCCTTTAGCCCCTCCAAATACTCCCTTGACCGAGACATATCACTATCATCCATCACCATTTTCTTCCAAAATCTCCAAGAAATCTCCATCAAATTACCACCAAACTTCATCAACTCTCACCACCCTCAATCATCATCAATCTCCATCCCTTTCACTCAAGTTTTAGTCCTTAGAAGTGAGTTCTAGCCTTGCAGTTTCGAGTTTCAAGCTCCATAAACATGTAAGGTTCTTCTTTTCACCTTTTAGGCTTCATGCATAAATTGTGTGTGATTCTTTGAGTTGTTTGTGACTTTTAACCTCTATTTCCAACATATATGTTCTTCTTTTGTGCTTCTAAAAGTTCTAAAATGGTTTGGGAAGTTTGGGGTTTTGTGATTTTCTTTTGAGGTTTTGAAGCTTTGATTGATAGTTTTGGTGTTTTCAAGCTTTGTACCTTCTTATGGTTTGATTTTAATGAAAAATCTCTTGGTTTTCCTGTGATATGCTTTATGACTTGAAGAAGGCTGAAGTTATGTGGTGACCTGTTGAGCTTGACTTTTGTTAAACTTGATGTTATTTGCATGCTTATTTCATGTAACTAGGATATAGAAGCTTGAATCTTGATTTTGAGCACAAAAGGCTTTTATTTCCTCTTTTCTTCATTTTCGGCCATATGCAGGGTAGTCACCTTCTGCCATGTTTTTGTGATGTTTTGGGTTGAATTTGATAAAAGTTAAGTGTCGGATCCATATAGATATGTATCCTTTGTTTGTGAAGCAAAAAAACTTGAAAATACATGATTTTGGTGATGCTTTATAAGGTTGATGATTGCTATACGGGAAAAATGGATTGCACATCAAGTACTTGATAAAATGTCTAAGTGATCCCTAGTCAAGTTTCTACAATAGTGATGTATATGGTTTTGATATTTTCAAATGGTTTTTGAAGAATATACACAAAAGCTTGTATGAAAAAGGATTAAGTTTATAGCCCAAAGCTTTACTTTATTCAAGAACTTGTGTGCTGCCTTGTTTATTCTCTTATTTTCAGCATGTTTTTCATCAAATTAAATTGAGAAGAAAACATTATTTTGAAGTTATAAAACCTATATTTTGATGATTAGTGCTTGCATGATGACTTTGCTTGTGTTTGGTTCATTAACTAAGTGTTTAAAAAAAGATTTGAAGGTTGCCCTATTTTGGGTAGCACCTTGGTCCATTTTATTTCACTTGTGTTGAGTATTTAAAGTGTTGCTTTAGTTTCTTGAATGATGAACTCTCACTTGATGAAGTTTTAGGACTTGTATTTTGAAGATACATGCTTGTTTTTCTTTTATTTGAGCACTTTAACTATAGGACATAGTTCATTTTCAAAACTGCCCTGTTTTGAGTATAGTTTTTCAGCAAGTATTCTTGTATGTTAAAGTGTATCAAAATATCATTTTGAAGTCACATAACCTATATTTTTATCTTGTATGCATATGTGTTAATTCTACTTGAGTTTGGTGCTTTTAATATGTGATTTAAGTGAAGTTTGAGGGCTGCTCTGTTTTGGGCAGCACCATGGATTTTTTTATCTCACGTGTTTTAAGCCTTTAAATGGTTGGTTTTGAGTCTTAGATGATGAACTTTTACTTGATGAAGCTTTTGAACTCATATGTACAAGATATATGCTCATTTTCTTACTTTATGCACTTGCAACATGTGAACAAGTTGGATTTTAAAATTCTGCAATATAAGAACCATAAACATGTAGCATGAATTTGGTGTGTTTTATTGTTATTAAAATGATGGTTTTAAGCTTGAGAGTCTATATTACTGTGATATGTGTTTATTTGGTAAGTTTCTTGAATTTTAGAAGTGATTTCATGACTTATAAGTGCATTTCTAATTCTACCCTATGTTGGGTAGCAAGCAGTCCATTCATGCTTCTCTTATTTTAGTGTTTTATAAACTTGGTTTGATGTCCTGAATCATGTATTTTTACTTGAAGAAGCCTTATGCACAAGTGTGAGAAGTTTTGGAACAAAATAACTTGGTTTTTACCAACTTCTCACAAAATAACTTGGTTTTTACCTTGATGAAGCTTTCAGCCATGTACCTTTTTGAAACAAGGAAATTATTTTATTTAGTTTGTTATGATAAAATGTTTTCAAGCCTGTCAGCATGTTTGAGTTAGCTTGGTTTATGTGATAGTCTTTTTTGGGACCATTAAGACTTAATCAACTTCTATAAGACACTTAAAACATGTTAAAATAAACCATAACCTATGCTATGGAGTTATGCGACTCTAGCAATTATACCGGTTTATACAAGTAATAAAGTGATAAGTAAAGTATCATTCCCACCAAGATAGATCAAGTGCCAAAAAGTTTAAGGGAATAACTATTCGAATGGAATGAATTTATGTACGCTGAAAATTAAAACAAAAAATTAAATAAAATAAACAATAAAAATAATAATATAAACGGATGCTAATGGTGTGGACAAATGCAATGGAATGGACGCTAGGGCTAATTAGTTTCACCTAGTATAGATGCATTTACTATGAATTTTTGTTATTCAGTTTTTATCCTCATTGACTCATAGTCAATTCCCCTTAATTTATTCCTAGCTTCTCTCAAGGTCAAGCAATACTCTTTATCCTAAACTGATTACCTAATCTCTTAGGATGTACTAATCTAGGTAAAGGTTGAAGCTCCACGGGTTCCTATGTTGACAGCATAAACCGCATTTGTCTATCTCTAGTTTTCGCTCAGCCCACGATGTTTATGTTAAGAGACTTTAATCACAAACCCTCTCTCGAGTTATTGTAAATCATTAAATCAATTAATTTAGTAATCAAGCAATTAAAGCCATTAAGTACAAACAAAAACACTAAGCAATTGAGATAGAAATAAGATTAACATTAATTCATAAGTAATATTGTCATACAAAAAGGGTCCATTAACGCCCTAACAAAAGAAAATTAGTTCATAACTGAAGAAAAAAAAAACAATAAAAGAGTATAAAGATGAGGAAACAGAAGAACAAAAAGCCATAAATTATTGAAGCTAGAAACAAGAGATTCGAAAGAATATGGATCTCTTCATGATGAGTTTGAGCTATGGAATCCTTGAATCTTTGCCTTCAATCTCTCAAGAAGAGGCCTTTTGTAACGCGCTAATAGTCTTACGCTATGCTTAAGTTATATTATATTATTAGTTGTTGCTTTTGCTCGCAGAACTAATATTACCTTTTGAAATTACTTTATAAATTAAAATAGGAGTAAATTTTTTTTTGAACAATAACAAATAAACCCTTTTGAAAACTAAGAGCCATGAATGCATCGTGAACATGTTAAGTCGAATGTCTGTATCTCAATAAGCGGTGCGAATAAAATAAATAGAGGCGATAAGAATAACAAATATCTTAGGTAAATATAACATTCATTCCACAACCATCATAGTTAATATCATAATAGTGATGCTAGGAGTCATACATAAAAAGATAATGGGTCTGATATCTACTGTCGGCCTTACAAAAGCAACCTAACCAAATACATCAAAAGAAAAGTATATCAGAAATTTCTATTACCCAAGTATGCCATACAATAAAATGATAACCCTATAACTACAAACAAAAAAGGGCTATACTCGTACTCGGCTCCGCATGTATCGTCACTCATTGGACAGCAGGAAAATGTTCCTGAAACCGCCGAGAGCAACATCGCTATGTCCTCCTCCTCAGGCATGCCCACGTCCATAGGGCATAGCACAGGTATGAATGAACCTACGACCATGAACCGAGGGTGTTGTATGACGAGGAACTATTGAAAAAGAAGATGAATCAGAGTTAAGCGAATCACTGAAGGGTAAGAGGGCTCAGATGGGTCAGTCTCCATGTGATAGCTTGATAGGATGGCTCTGAAGGATCAGAATCCAAAGAAACAGTCGGCTTCAAACGGGTATCAAACATGCAACCTAAAAATCATGGAATTACCAAAATAAACAAGCAAATTCTCCAATGAATCATCAAAAGTGCTAAGCTTAGGACCACAAGGGTGTATGAAGCTCTCAACCCTCAAGTGTATGGGCAAAAATTTTTCACTTAAGTCATCTCAATAGACAATGCATTACCATAAGCTTGCTAATCTTCTACTTCTCCACTACTTATCATCACTTGCAAACATAAATCAAGAGGACTTTATTTAAGATTATAATGGGGCTAAGGTAAGGGTAGGAAAATATGAGGGTATGGTGAGGCAAAGCCTAAGAGAATAGACATAGCATTGGTTAATTTCCATAACACACTTAACTCTCTTTGACCCCTCTTTTCCTTTTATTAAATTCCCATTTTATTTTCTTTTTGTTGTTGTTGTTGTTCTTCTTCTTTTTGGCATCCTTGTAAACCCCCACACTTGATCCCAAGCACAACAATAATGATAAAATCAATGCACTCCCTATTCCCTAAAGTTGGGTTTAGGGAATAGGTATAACATGGTTTTTCACTTTAGGCTTACAATATGCTAGAAATCAAAGAATGGTCAAGAAGGCTCAAAAGGGCTAAACAAAGGGAAAATGCAAGGCAAGCTATATAGCCAAGTGGCTAAAATGAAAGATTTGCCTCTATCATGTTCATGAATGCATATGAAAAAAAAATGGAGCCTCGAAGAAGAATCAAAGCAAGTTCTAGAATGACAAAATCTATGAGGGAAAACACAAAAGAAGGAAGAGAATGGCATGAAATGCAACCATCCAAAACAAGACTCAAAAGCTCACAAAGGTAAAGTCCAACATACTCAATTCTATAGTAATTCAAGATCAATCACCAAACTCACACATATCAAGAGGGAAAGAAAAATGAAATCATGTTAGAACCCTATCCTCCCTAATGACTAATGCCTTAACTCAACAACTTTCAATTCAATAATGGAGAATAAGAGCAAAACAAAGCTAATTTTTTTTGAACAAAATAAGGTAAAAGCAACCATGAAACAAATTTGTAATGCAAGACTAACTATGAAAAATGACCTATGAATAAACTATCTCCCCACACTTCAACCTTACATTGTCCTCAATGTGATGCAAAATAGAGAAGCAAGGCAAGTAAAGAAAGGTGAGGGAAAGAAAAGAGAAACTCCCCTATCAAGTGTAAGTGGCCGCTAGCAAGCAGACCTCTTCAATGGTCTCCAAGGTTGTGTCCTCCTAAAATGGCTTCAAGCAATAGCCATTCACTGTGAAAGCTTTATCAGCTCTAGGCTCCAAAATCTGCATAGTACCATATGGAAAAATTTTAGTCACTATATAAGGACCAAGCCACCTAGAATAAAGCCTACCAGAAAAGAGCTTGAGGCAAGAATTCTAGAGGAGCACTTTTTGGCAAATGGAGAACTCCTTCTGCAACAACATCTTATCATGGATGAGTTTTGTCTTCTCCTTGTACATGCGAGAGTTCTCATATGCCTCTAATCGGATTTCCTCCAACTCCTGAAGTTGGAACTTCCTGTGAAGTCCAGACTGGCTCAAATCAAAGTTGTAGTTCTCGACTGCCCAATAGGCCTTGTGCTCAATCTCCACCGGAAGGTGACACGCCTTACCAAAGACAATCCTATAGGGAGACATACCCAAAGGAGTCTTGTAGGAAATATGGTAGGCCCATAATGCATCCTCCAGCCTCTTGCTCCAATCCTTCATGTTTGGCTGAACTATTTTCTCCAAAATTTGCTTCAACTCCCTGTTTGACACCTCTACTTGTCCATTGGTCCGCGGATGACATGGAGTTGAGACCTTGTGGGTTACACCATATTTCTTCAGTAAGGCTGCCATGTTCCTATTACAGAAATGACTTTCTTGATCACTTATTATGGCCCTAGGTGCTCTGAACCTGCAAAAAGTATGTGATTTAACAAAATCTACAACCACATGAGAATCATCAGTCTAGGTAGCCTTAGCTTCCACCCATTTGTAGACATAATCAATAGTCAGTAAAATGTAAATAAATCAAATGAGATAGGAAATGGACCCATAAAATCAATATCCCAAACATTAAATATCTCACAAAACAATAATGGTTGTTGAGGCATCTTATTCCTACGGGAAATGGTACCTGTGTTCTAGCATTGTTCACAATTCTTACAATATATGTAAGCATCGCAAAACAATATGGGCTAGTAGAATCCATAATCCAACACTTTCCTAGCAGTGTGCTGTGTGCCAAAGTGGCCATCATAAGCAAGTGTCTCACAAAAATGCAAAATAGAAGGAATCTTAAGCTCATGCACATAGCGCCTAATAATTTGGTCACCACACATGCACCACAAGTAAGGATCATCCCAGACATAATATTTAGCCTCACTCCTAAGTTTATCTATTTGATGCTTTTTAAAGTAAGTAAGCAACTCAGAAGCAACCAAATAATTAACCAAATCAGCATGCCATGGGTCCTTACCTCACAGCTCTAAAAGCTGCTCATCTGGGAAGGTCTCATCGATGGGTAAAGGCTCTAAGCTCTGTGGAATTCAACTCAAATGGTTTGCCACTCGGTCCTCAGCTCCACTCTTGTCCTTGATCTCTATGTTAAACTCCTGCAATAGCAACATCCACCTGATGAGTCTGGGCTACGCATTTGGCTTCTTCAATAGGAACTTCAATGCTACATGATTAGAAAAAATAGTCACTTTAGTTCCTAGCAGATAAGCACGAAATTTGTTTAAAGCAAAAATGATAGCCAGAAGCTCTTTTTTTCAAAAGTAGTACAGTTAGCCTGTGCAGAATCCAGGGTTCGAGAAGCATATGCTATGACATGTGGAATCTTCCTAATCTTTAGGGAAAAAACAGCACCAAGTGCAAGGTTTGATGCGTCACACATGAGCTCGAATGGGTACTCCTAGTTTGGCGATTGAAGAACAAGAGCAGAAATCAAGTGCCACTTCAACTGGTCGAAAGCTCTCCTACAATCATCATCAAACTGGAAGTCTATATCCTTCTGCAGCAACTTGGATAGCGAGAGGGCAATTTTGTTGAAGCCCTGAATGAATCGCCTGTAAAAACCTGCATGTCCAAGAAAAGAGTGCACTTCCTGCACACATGCGGGGTAAGGTAAAGAGGCAATCACATCAATCTTGGATCTATTAATAGCAATACCCTCGCTAGAGATAACATGTCCTCAGACTATACCTTACTTAACCATAAAATGACATTTTTCAAAATTTAAAACAAGGTGAGACTCAACACATCTATGCAATACCCTAGCAAGGCTATCCAGGCATGCATCAAATGAAGTGCCATCAACAGTAAAATCATCCATAAAGACTTCCATACAATTCTCTAAAAAATCAAACTAGATACTTACCATGCACCTTTGAAATGTACCTGGGGTATTGCATAAGCCAAAGGGCATCCTCCAGTATGTAAATATGCCAAATGGACAGGTGAAGGTTGCCTTCTCTTGATCTTCTAGTGCAATATGAATCTGGAAATAGGCAAAAAATCCATCAAGGAAACAATAATATGACTGACCTGCCAAATCGCTCCAGCATTTGGTCAATGAAAGGCAATGGAAAGTGATCCTTCTTGGTGGCCCGGTTGAACTTCCTGTAATCAATGTAGACTCTCTAGCTATTTTGCACTCTTGTGGGCACTAGTTCATCCTTGGAGTTCTTCACCACTGTTATGCTAGTCTTCTTTGGAACCTCTTGCACCTGGCTCACCATTTGCTATCTAAGATTGGATAAATGATTCTAGCAGCTAGAAGCTTGTTGACTTCTTTCTTTGCCACATCCAAGATCAGTGGGTTAAGTCTTCTTTGGGGCTGCCTTACTGGTTTCACACCTTCCTCTAACTGAATTCTGTGTATTCACATAGAAGGGCTAATCCCAAGTATGTCTACAAGTGTCCAACCTATAGCCTTCATGTTATGTCTCAAGACATTCAACAGCTTCTCTTCTTGTTTTGGTTGCAAATCTTTGGCTATGATGATAGGCAGCTTCTCATTGGGTGCCAAAAATGCATACTTCAAATTTTCTAGCAATGGCTTCAGCTCCAATGTTGATGGCTCTATTATGGATGGTGCTAATTTTGGAACTACCTCTGCTGGTTTTACTTTAGCACTTGTAATCTGTGAAAAATTCTACACAATAGAATCTTCATATCCTATGGAAAAATCAACAAAAGAATTATTTGTAGAATTCACAAATTGACCAAAATTAATGGAACTGGAAACCACAAAACTAGAACCTTAAGAATTTAAAATTTCATAATTTAGAACTGGAGAGTTTGAATCAAAACTTGTAGAATCTGCACAAATAGAAGTGGAAACATAAACAATAGAAACAAAATGTGTAGAAACAAAAAGTGTAGAATTAGAAACTGAACAAACAGCACCAGAAACTGCATAATTAGCATAAATAGATGCTACAAAATTTAGTAAAAAACAATTAGAACATGCAAAATTTGAAGTTGCAGAAACTTCATCAAAAAATGCACCTGAAACTACATCAAAAATTGTAGAATTAGTAATAACAACGGCAAGACTAATAGAAACAGAAACTGCAGAAATAGATTTATTAGAAATAACACACGTAGGAACAAAAATAGAATCTAAAATTTCACAACCTGCAGAATTTAAAACATTAGAACTTGAAGTTGCAGAATAAGGAATTACAGCATGTAAGTTAGTAGAATAAAAATTTTCAGAATCTGAACCATGTAGGCATGCATCAATCTTAGCACAAATAGCACATACATCATGAATTCTATCACAATCAGAACATTGAAATTCATCTTTAATGCCTACAATTTCTGGAAATTCAGCCAACAAATTTTCATGCACATCATCAACCAATGAATCAATAATATCTAAATGAAAAACAAAATATTCTTCTGGTGGATACCTCATGGCATTAAATGTAACATCCACGACTTCCGACTTCCGAGCTCATAGTATTCCCAACCTCCAAATTTATCTTCAAGGCTGGACAGACAAGGATTTACGATTTCCGAGTTTGTCTTATAATTCAGCTTCCGATCTCAATATTAGCTTCGACTTCCGACTTCGTTCCAAGGCTTACAAGGATTTCTTCCGATTTCCGACCTTATGCAGGCAGCCAACAATTTACGACTTAATGCATGTAGCTTACGATTTCCGACCTTGTGTAAGCATGTATAAATTTAGACCTCATCAGTATGAATTCCGATTTCCGATTTCAGGAGCTGAAATGAAGTGACTGATGCTTCCAACTTACGAGTTCGTCTTCGACTTCAGCACAATTTACGACCTCCGACCTTAGCAATCAAAGAGCAAAATGTTCGATTCCGACTTCGTCTCTAAGGCTCAAATGAACTGGATATATTCCGAATTCCGACATTATGATTCCAAATGTACGAGATCCGATCTTGAGTCCAATATTAGTAGCTCTCATTTGTAACACCCTCCTAGGCACAGTACTATGCTTAAGTCATAGTACCACACCTGAGCTATTGTTACTGGCGGACCTCATCTGACAGCAACTTCAGCCGTCTTCGGAAACTCCTACAATCATCTGGAGACAACATGGAAATAGGGGTGAGAATTATAAAATTCTCAGTAGGATTCTCTAATCTTCATACATAATGTCATCATGGTCGTCTCCAGTTTGCTCCGGTTTATTTTGAAAAAGATGAACATGCAGCACAAACTGTTTAATTTTACATTTCGAAAAATGTCTTATCCGAAGCAAAGTTCATTTTTACTCATATCTCTGGTCCTTTGAAACGTACACAAAATTAATTCATGAATAATACCAGAGGATAGTAACATCAACATATAAAGCACATAACATTAATCCACTGGAAACATAACATCTGTACCTAACTTAACTTGCACTTGAATTCATACATATACATAAAGTTTTACTTTTCTTTCTTTCGGCACACCTAGGCGTTACGTATCGACGCGTCCCTGTGGAATGCCTGAACCGCATCTACACTTGAGCGTTACGTATCGCCAGTCCTCAAGTGCGACATCATACCATATTCAGTATGATCGCCATGTCATGCCCCCATCGAGCGTGATCGCCATGTCCGCGTTCCTTAGGAAGATGGGATCTCATTTGGTACTTTACACTAGCGGGTCATGCCATGCCTCATGTAAGTCCTACCCCTATACTCACACTAGCTGGGTCAATGCCATGCCTCATGTGATTGGGGTGCTTGCATATACTTTAATCTTTAGTCTTTAGTCTTTTACTTGGCACACCTAGGCGTTACGTATCGCCGTCCTAGGGGTGCATTTACTGCCCTTGGGTAGCCTGGCGTGGAGTGAGCTCGTCGACATCACCCGTGACCGTCGCCACACCGACTCACCACGCAAGGGGACCCACGTGCCTCTAGTCTTGGAGGGATCGACACGTCACGCGTGCCTCTAGGTGAAGGATCGATTACGGTCACGTGCCTCAAAATTGAGGGATCGGTTCGACCACGTGCCTCAACATAGAGGGATCTCATCGACCACGTGCCTTCAACATAGAGGGATCTCATCGACCACGTGCCTCCAAGGTAGAGGGATCTCATTGTCTTAAGCATGCCTTCACAGGAGGATTCATGCAACTGCCTCAAGTGAAGGACTCATCATCTTTATCAATTAACTGCCTTCACTGAGGAGGATTCAAATAACTTGCGCCCAAGTAAAGGGATTCTCATTCAATACATTCACGTTCTTTCATTCTCAAACATATTCAAGCATAGTTATACATATATACTACATCACTTACTCTCATATACCTCATAACATAATTATGTCGTTCTTAAATATAGGGTTTCTATATACTCCTTTATATTTCAATCCATCCTTACATTTAAACATTCATGACTTCTTAGACTTACAAGTAAATCTGGCAGCATAACGGATCAGTCCGTTTCATGAATAGTGCCAGCTCACAGACAGTTCAATGATAGCAACATAAGTCAACTTAACACTTATATATCAATGTCAATCGGGCAATCCTCAACTTAAACCTTATATGTCCACTAACTCTTGTAAAATTATCATTTTGGCCATTGCCAATTCTATTCAGTTCTGCCCGAAACTTGTATAATCCATCTTTATCTCTATTCAACTCATTTAAATCTGAAATTTGGATATGTCATAGCCCTATATGTCTACTTTCTAACCTCATTGGTCCCATATCATTTTGATCCATATAACTCAAGATATTTAAAATCTTACTTCAACTCGTTCAGTCACTAACCCTGAGTTACACTCCTGGAAGTATAAATTCACTAAAAATCGAAACAAAGCTCCTAACTTAAGAAATTGGTCTCATATCAAAGCTAACAGGACAACCTTTCATTTGCCACAAGTTTCACTCCATTTGCTTAAGTACACCTCGAGATATAAGTCCTGAAAATTGACCTTCCTGAACTACTCCGTTTTTGGCCTAGATTGGACATAGGACAACTTCCTCGAATCACTGGGAACGATTGGGACCATAACAAACTCGGAATCTTATATTGGGGTGTTCCTCTGTGTGTAAGCTTTCTAACAAAACTGGTTTGACTCAATTTGAGTTGTATAGGGTGAGTTATACCTCCTCATGTCACCCTGCCCGGATGAAAGTCCTAAACCCTAGGTCAAACTTCAAAAATTCGTATCTCCCTCAATACTAATCCAATAACCTTATATGATATATCTATGGAAAACCCTGAATGTCTACTTTCATCTAAAAATGGTTTCATCGGATTTGACCGATTGTAGGCGGCGCCGTACACTGTCGTAACTGGACTGCCGTGGACTTCACTCAGCAACACCCTCATCCATCCATTTCTCTTAGTTTTTCTTCTTCTAATTCTAATTGCCACTCAAGATTTCATATTAATCCCATATTAATCCAATCATACACATCCTGATGTTATCAAATAATCATAAAAAGTAATCTTTCATGCATCCTTAGTTTAGAAATTAAGATTAGAGATTGAATCCTACCTCTTTGGAGCAAGATTTGGCTAAGTCTTTGAAACTTGAGTTGGATGAACAAGGCTGAACAAGCTTGAGCTTTGGATGTGTGAGTAAGAGAGAAAGAGAGCTGAAGGAGAAGAGAAAGCAACGTGAATTATGGTCGAATCAAAGGAGGAAGGATGTGTTATATAGGCATAAGTGGTAGTTAACTTGGAGGGTTTTGATTGGTTTGAATTTCCTCTCAGACAGAATTTAGCTACGTCTCCTTTGTGTAACTTGCCGCCATACTTGTTTGAAATCGGAACTACGCATTTACTCTATTTCAAGTCTAACTCATCCTTATTATACTTGAAGTCGGAACTCGTGCCGTTCTTACTTGAAATGGGAGTGAAGTCTAACGTCGGAACTCATTACCCGACTTGTTTGTGACTTGGGAAATCTTGTATCAATATCGGATTCCGTAAGTCGAAAGCTTACAATCACATAATTTCGGAACTCTCAATTCAAAATCGGAAACCACGTGCATCGTTTTGAACTTTGTCATCTTAGGGCGAGATCGGAAGCCATGTAGTCGACAAATCTATGATCTCGGAACTCCTTATTTGAACTTCGGGAATGCCAATCTTTGGATGTAAAATCGATATCGGAACTCGTGTGCCTGGATAACGGCTCAAGGATCCGAACTTCGTGTCCATCCCAATTGAGTTCAATACTAAGGTCGTAACTGGGTATTCGAGTCACATTCCCCAACCCAAAGTACTTAAACTTCGGAAGTTGGTATCTTAATTTGATGATATCGGAAGCCGTATATAAATGCCTTTGAGACATGAAGTCGGATACCGGTGGATCATGTTCATATTGTTTGGACTTGTATGTTAAACTCGGGAGTCGTAGAAGTAGATGAAGTCGGAGAGTCGAAGTTGTGATCATCTAGTGGGGTTAGGTCGTCGTTGAATAACGTGAAACCAACTCGGAAGTCGGAAATTGTCCCATTTCATGTGGCATTCGAGCATGAAGTCGGAAACATGACTGGCCATGAAATCGGAAATTGGGCGAAGTGAACTCGGAACTCGAAATTAATCATCCTATTGAAATCCAAAAATAAAGTCGGAAATTGGGGTTGATCATTCCTGATGGCGAGGTCGAACTTGGAAATCGGGATGTTACATTCTACTACCCTCCAAAGAATTTTGTCCTCAAAATCCCGTGGCTAAGAACTGTTGAGGGGAAATCTGTTATCACTTATAGCAATAGTTAACTTCGATATGACTACCACATATCGAAGCCTTGATCATATGTAGGAGCTTTGTCTTGGAATTTCTTCTTCTTTATAAGCTTCATTGCGGGTCTCAATGTATGCGTTAGAAAAGGTCTCATTTGTCTTTCTACGAAGACTCTAGTGCTCCTCATGAGTTTATTTTCCTAAAATAGGATCAACTAGTGGGGAAAGAGGAAATAGACTTAGCTTCCATATTGTTTTGCAAGGATCCTACCTTGCCTATCTTCTTCATCTTAATAACACAGGGGTTCCTCATTTGATGTGATGTTACCTATTTCTCCGAATCTTTTAATGCTAACTTAAGAAGTCTTATGCGGTTCCCAAAAGTTATCGTCCCCATTAGGTTAGCCTCCATGCATCTCGACCTTAGTGGTCAAGTACTATATCTCTCTTCATTACTAGATCTTTTTATTATTCATCGCAATATCTTGTGCCCAAAGTGCGATTACCCAATATGAGAGAAAGAACTAATAGTCTTGTCTCTTTGTTGGGTTACAACATTGAGACTTCCTAGAAGGTCACCCATATCAGTATTACTCTTACCTAAGCACGCTTAACCATAGAGTACTAATGGGATTCGGTACGTTAGCGCTACTATGCGCGTATCTAATCCAGCTCAGTATGAAGACTTAACGGACTTACCTTGATCTTGTATCGTAACTAAACCAAGGTGGGGCATATTCCCACATCTTTCAATTTCATATTGGTGCTTCCCCCAGTCCTGTTTAGGGTGCATCGGGTTGGTTGCACTTTTCAGTGGAAAGACCACTAATTTGTTTCCTAGTACAATCTCTTGCACGTACCACTCTCTTGATTAATAGGCCATTCGAAAATTGAGGCTGCTTCTTCTCCTCTTGTAATGTCCTATTATTTGTGTAGAAAGCTATCTTGGTCTTGGCTCGTTATGGCCTCTTATAACACTGCTATCTCGTCCCACCTGTCCCATTGCATACTACGATCCTTATTATTCTTACTTGAATTTGAATACATTCCTTCTCAAGTTTCCCCATCGATAACATTCATAATGATGTCCATCGACCACTTACATCTCGCATTACTCCTCCAGATAATCGCATCCCTTACTAATGTTGAAAATAATCGCATCATATGGTGCTCATAATGACTAAGATTAATAGAGCCGGTGTAACCTGATCTTCCGATACCTCCTTTACCCTTAACGGATAAAGAATACCAAGCTTGCTTCATGTGCTGCCCTAACCTTCTAGTCAATAGGAAATATCCTGTCCTTTAAAGGATGCTTTCGGGTTAATCATGTAACTTTACTTCATTTTCGTATCGTGAATATTCATGCCTCTACTCGGATATAACGTATAATTAGACGAGTTTCCTCAAAATTTGTTATAGTTGTAACAGTGTAAATAAGGTTCACATACAAGCATACAGTAGATGTAAAACCAGCGTAGTAGGGATTGGCTAGAACTAAATTAGCCAATTCCTTATTCTGATTTATCCCTAATTCTGGCCATGGCTCCTTCGGGGTGTCGCCTCCTCCGTATTTATAGTGAAATTTTTATTTATTTATTTATTTATTTTTTTTTTTCCCGAGCATTGCGGCTTAGGAGTCGGTGGTTAGTGGTCAGGGCATTCTCGGATCATATGTCCTGACTTGCCACCTCTGAAACAGGCTGCATACCGCTTTAACCAGGCAAGGTTTATTTCGTGATTCTTCCCACACTTCGAACATCGTTGTTTGACCACTAATTCTTGTAGTTGCTTGCCCTCATATTCACTAACGTGAAATTGCTTCTTTGGTGGTGAGGCATATTCGAGTTCCTGGTTTTCAAGTGCTGGCCTTTTTCCATAAATATTAGATTGGGCAATCTCCAATTTCTTATTATAGTCTTCCACAAGTCTGCACTTGTTTACCAAAATAGGAAAATCCCTGATCTCCATAGGGCCTATTGCTACAAGGATATCTTCCCTTAATCCACCTTCAAATTTAACACACTTCCACGCCTCATCACGGATTCCATGATAGATGGTGGAAAATTTACAAAGTTCTTGAACTTAGCAATGTATTCAAACACCTCATGTTTCCTTGTTGAAACTTCATAAACTCCAATTCCTTAGCGTTTCGCATTGATGCGAGGAGTATTCCACGATGAATGCCTCTTTGAATATGTCCCAAGTAATACCAACGTAGGGTTTCGCCACATGCTTTTTGCTCCATTCCACCAAAACTCGGCGTCGCTTCAACATATAAGGCGGCAAAGGCCACTTTACGTTGATCGATCTGACCAAGATAGAAAAAGATCTTCTCCATTGCTTTGACCCATTCCTCGGCTTTATTCGGGTGTGACTCCTCGAAAACTAGGCGTGATTTGCTTTTCTAAGCTTCGAAATTTAAGATAATCTAAGTCCGCCTCCTAGGCCATGTGGATTACCTCCATGTCTAGCCTCGCGCCTACCCCATCGGTTCATCATCGATGAGCTGACTTGCTCCCGCATTGCTTGAGCCATTTCACGATCGTGTCCATAAAATTAGCAGGATCTTCCTCGGGAGTGGATCTATTAAGTGGCCTACCACGCCTGGAAGCCATTAGTTCCTAGTCACACACAACAAAGCATTGAGTTGATCGGGCTCACGATAAGTTAAGTGTGGCGTGACAACTAATAACAATCACGATTTAAGCGGCCATCGTTCCTAACTTAATTTCCTATCCATATCTTATCTAAGCGGATAAGATTAGTCGCATGACATTTCCTTATTTCCTAAAGATTCCAGAGTACACTGGAAACGTAGTCGATCCAAATCACTCAGTCGGGAGAGGGATAGAGCTGCTCGATACCATTAATGTAACACCCTCCTAGGCACGACTATGCTTAAGTCATAGTACCACACCTGGGCTGTATCGCAATTACCGAGCGGACCTCATCCGGCAAAGAATCAACTTCGCTTCTAAAACTCCTACAATCATCCTGGAGACAACATGGAAATAGGGGTGAGAATTATAAAATTCTCGGTAGGATTCTCTAATCTTCATACATAATGTCATCATTAGTCGCCTCCGGTTGCTCCGGTTTATTTTGAAAAAGATGAACATGCACGGCTAAGTGTTTAATTTTACATTTAAAAATGTCTTATCAGAAGCAAAGTTCATTTTTACTCATATCTCTTTGGTCCTTTGGGAAGCGTACACAAAATTAATTCATGAATAATACCAGGGGATAGTTAACATCAACATATAAAACGCACATAACATTAATCCAACGAAACATAACATCTGCATCTAACTTAACTTGCACTTGAATTCATACATATACATAAAGTTTTACTTTTCTTTCTTTCAAGGCACACCTAGGCGTTACGCATCGCCGTCCCTAGGTGCACGAATCATCTACACTTGAGCGCTACGTATGTACGTCCTCAAGTGCAAGATCATACCACCATATTCAGTATGATCGCCATGTCATGCCCCATCGAGCGTGATCGCCATGTCACGCTCCTTAGAAAGATGGGATCCTCATTTGGTACTTACACTAGCCGGGTCATGCCATGCCTCATGTAAGTCCTACTCTATACTCACACTAGCCGGGTCAATGCCATGCCTCATGTGATTGGGGTGCTTGCATATACTTTAATCTTTAGTCTTTAGTCTTTACTTGGCACACCTAGGCGTTCGTGTCGCCGCCCCTAGGGATGCATTTCGCCCTTGGGTAGCCTGGCCGAGTGGAGTGAGCTCTCGTCGGCAAGATCACCCGTGACCGCTGCCACACCGACTCACCCGCCAAGGGGACCCACGTGCCTCTAGTCTTGGAGGGATCGATTCGGTCACGATGCCTCTAGCTGAAGGATCGGTCACGTGCCTCTGGTGAAGGATCGATTTCACGGTCACGCGCCTCAAAATCGAGGATCGGTTCGACCACGTGCCTTCAACATAGAGGATCTCATCGACCACGCGTGCCTTCAACATAGAGGGATCTCATCGACCACGTGCCTCCAAGGTAGAGGGATCTCATTGTCTTAACTTTGCCTTCACGAGGAGGGATTCAAGTGCAAGCGCACTCCAAGTGAAGGGACTCCATATCTTTATCCAGTCGCTTTGCCTTCCGCAGGAGGATTCAAATAAGCGCCTCCAAGTAAAGGGATTCTCATTCAATACATTCACGTTCTTTCATTCTCAAACATATTCAAGCATAGTTATACATATATATCACATCACTTACTCTCATATACCTCATAACATAATTATGTCGTTTCTTAAATATAGGGTTTCTATATACTCCTTTATATTTCAATCCATCCTTACATTTAAACATTCATGACTTCTTAGACTTCCGCACAGTAAATCCGGCATAACGGATCAGTCCGCTTTCCCCATGAATAGTGCCAGCTCTCACAGACAGTTCAATGATAGCAACATAAGTCAACTTAACACTTATATATCAATGTCAATCGGGCAATCCTCAACTTAAACCTTATATGTCCACTAACTCTTGTAAAATTATCATTTTGGCCATACACCCAATTCTATTAGTTCTGCCTGAAACTTGTATAATCCATCTTTATCTCTATTCAACTCATTTAAATCTGAAATTTGGATATGTCATAGCCCTATATGTCTACTTTCTAACCTCATTGGTCCCATATCATTTTGATCCATATAACTCAAGATATTTAAATCTTACTTCAACTCGTTCAGTCACTAACCCGAGTTACACTCCTGGAAGTATAAATTCACTAAAAATCGAAACTAAGCTCAAAACTTACGAAAGTCGTCTCATATCAAAGCTAACAGGACAACCTTTCATTTGCCACAAGTTACACTCCATTTGCTTAAAGTACACCTCGAGATATAAGTCCTGAAAATTGACCTTCCTGAACTACTCCGTTTTGGCCTAGATTGGACATAGGACAACTTCCTCGAATCACTGGGAACGATTGGGACCATAACAAACTCGGAATCTTATATTGGGGTGTTCCTCTGTGTGTAAGCTTTCTAACAAAACTGGTTTCACTCAATTTGGAGTTGTATAGGGTGAGTTATACCCTCCTCATGTCACCCTGCCCGGATGAAAGTCCTAAACCCTAGGTCAAACTTCAAAAATTCGTATCTCCTCAATACTAATCCAATAACCTTATATGATATATCTATGGAAAACCCTGAATGTCTACTTTCATCTAAAAATGGTTTCATCGGATTTGACCGATTGTAGGCGCCGCCGTACACCTCCGTCGTACGGACTGCCGTGGACTTCTCACTCGAGCAGCACCTCATCCATCCATTTCTCTTAGTTTTTCTTCTTCTAATTCTAATTGCCACTCAAGATTTCATATTAATCCCATATTAATCCAATCATACACATCCACGATGTTATCAAATAATGATAAAAAGTAATCTTTCATGCATCCTTAGTTTAGAGAAATTAAGATTAGAGATTGAATCCTACCTCTTTGGAGCAAGATTTGGCCAAGAAAACTTGGAGTTTGGATGAACAAGGTGGTCGAACTAGCTTGAGCTTTGGATGTGTGAGTAAAGAAAGAGAGCTGAAGGAGAAGAGGAAAGCAAGCGTGAATTATGGTCTGAATCAAAGGAGGAAGGATGTGTTATATAGGCATAAGTGGTAGTTAACTTGGAGGTTTTGATTGGTGAATTTCTATGACAATTTAGCCACGCTCTCCCCTTTCGGTGTAACTCGTCGCCATACTTTGTTTGAAATCTGAACTGCATTTACTCTATTTCAAGTCGGAACTCATCCTTATTATACTTGAAGTCGAACTCGTGCCGTTCTTACTTGAGCTGAGTGAAGTCTAACGTCGGAACTTCGTGCAGCCTTGTTTGTGACTTGGGGAAATCTTGTATCAATATCGGATTCTAAGTGAAAAGCTTACAATCACATAATTTGGAACTCTCAATTCAAAATCGGAAACCACGTGCATCGCTTTGAACTTTGTCATCTTAGGTCGGAGATCGGAAGCCATGGCCGACAAATCTATGATCTCGGAACTCCTATTTGAACTCGGGAATGCCACGTCGGATGTAAAATCGGATATCGGAACTTCGTGTGCCGGATAACGGCTCAAGGATCCAACTCGTGTCCATCCCAATTGAGTTCAATACTAAGGTCGTGAACTTCGGGTATTCGAGTCACATTCCCCAACCCAAGTACTTAAACTCGGAAGTTGGTATCTTAATTTGATGATATCGGGCGGTGATATAAATGCCTTTGAGACATGAAGTCGGATACCGGTGGATCATGTTCATATTGTTTGGACTTGTATGTTAAACTCGGAAGTCGTAGAAGTAGATGAAGTCGGAGGTCGAAGTTGTGATCATCTAGCTGGGGTTAGGTCGGAAGTCGTTGAATAACGTGAAACAAACTCGGAAGTCGGAAATTGTCCCATTTCATGTGGCATTCGAGCATGAAGTCGGAAACATGACTGGCCATGAAATCGGAAATTGGGCGAAGTGAACTCGGAACTCGAAATTAATCATCCTATTGAAATCCAAAAATAAAGTCGGAAATTGGGGTTGATCATTCCTGATGGCGAGGTCGGAACTTGGAAATCGGGATGTTACATCATTTCTATATTTTTCGAGTTCCGGGATAGAAATTTATAATTCCCGAGTTCCGACTTTAAGTGCTTGGCTTCACACCAGGCTCTGCTTTCAAGTTTCGACTAGACTGGATGCTTTCTGAGTTCCGACTTCATATACAGAAAGTTCATGAGTTCCGACTTTATAGAGCGTACGAGTTCCGATTTCGTTTCCAGAATATACTGGAAACTACTTCCACTTTAGGCGACGTGGAGAGTGATTCTACCATACAAAGGCAACGTGGAGAGCAAGGTTGGCTGAAACTTGGCCTTATGTTTAGAGGCCAATCACAACCTTCCAAGTTAACTCCCACTCATGCCTATATAATACACCCTCCTCCTTTGATTCAGGCCCTCATTCACGTTGCTTTCCTCTTCTCCTTCAGCTCTTTTTCTCTCTTGCTCACACATCCAAAACTCAAGCAAAGTTCCAGCCTTGTTCATCCAAACTCCAAGAACTCAGCACAAAACACTTAAATCAAAGGTAGGGGTTTTGATTTCTTGTATCAAATCCATGCACTTGGCTGACTGGGCTGAATCATTTTCACCTTATTTGGTGTGTGAATTAACTAATTATGCTTGGATTAATAGAAGATTTTGAGTTAGAAGTATAATTAGAAGAAGAAAATTAAGAGAAGTAAATGGATGAGGGTGCTGTCTTGGTGGAGAGTCCATGGCAGTCCGTATGGCGGAGCGTACGGTGCTGCCTACAATCGGTCAAATCCGATGAAACTATTTTTAGATGAAACTAGACATCTAGGGCTTTCAATAGACATATCATATAAGGATTTTGGATCAGAATTGAGGAAGATATGGATTTTTGAATCTCGACCTAGGGTTTTGACCCTAGCTCTGGGCAGATTAGGTTATTTAGGGTAGAACTCGACCTATACTACATGAAAATGAGTGAAACTAACTTTTTTGGAAAGCTTACACATAGGAGAATATCTCATAAAAATTTCAGAATTTAATAAGGTCCCAATTGCTCCCAGTTCTCCACAAAATTCACCCTATGTCCAAACCGGGCTAGAACAGGGCAGTGTAGGAAGGTCCGAATTCGGGGCTTGTAACTCGAGCCACACTAAGCCAAATTGAGTGGGACTTTTTCTAAATGAAACTTTGTTCTGTTAGATTTAATATGAGACCAATTTCGTATGATTTGAGTGAGTTTTCGATTTTTAGTGAATTTTTACTTTTAGTTGCCTGATTCTGGCTAGCCAATGGGCAGGCCTAGATAAAGTTTAGATATCTTGAGTTAAAGATACTGAAATTAGATGAGACCAAAGAGGTTAGAAAATAGACACACAACACTGGAACATACTCAAATTTGAGGTCCAAATGAGTTAAAATGAAATTGTGGCATGAATTACAAAAATCGGGTTGGTTGAATATCTTTGAGGTGATTTCTGCCTTAATGAATTGGATATGGATTTGAGTTCTATGTTGGAATATAAATGTGAATTTGTGTTTCTTGTGATAAATTGATGTATTGATTGGCTGGCACTATTCATGGGGAAGCGGACACGTTCCGTTATGCTGCCGAAATTTCGGTAGAACCCATGTACAAGTTATGAATTACATGCTAATGCATATGCATTCTTAAGAAAGCCATGAAAGTTATGAAAAGAATTGTGTTATTATGCAAGTTCCATACTACTTGGGCCAGCCCCGGATAGAAAGTTAATGGGAATAGATCGGTGGGAAGATCGGGGAAAGTGAACCCGGCATTCCTATATAGGAACGAGCTCGATCCTGATAAGCAGACTATTACCCAGGAGTCTAAAATGGCCAAGAACTCCCAGGGGATCAAGAGAGATGGAAAATGATAGAAAATAATGAAAAAGATTATGAAGGAAAGATCATGAACGAGTCTATATGATTACATGAATGCATGGATACATGGACTAATTACATTAAGATGTTTACAATTGTTTGTTACAATTGCTCACTGCTATTCGTTTATTTATTTCGTTTATCATTCTATGCATTAGTATTAGCAATCTATTTTGTTTCTTATGCCAATTAAAGTAAAACTGAACTTTGCCTCGGACCAGACATGTTCTTAAACCAATGAAAATGGACTTTTTAGTTTGAACACCTATTTTTATAATTAAATAAAACCCGAGGCAACTGAGAATGTATGTGACGTCAGTACAAGTATAACCGAACCCTACTGAGAATTTTCTTGAAATTCTCACCCCGTTTTGTGTCTCTCGCATCATTCTCAGACACTGGCGATGGACTCCACAGCCACCCTTTTTATTGAGATTCCGGCATTACAGGTCCACCATGATCCGGAGTTGGATTCTTTGTATATAGCTGGTTCGTGCAACTTCCGTTTGTACCTCTTGGATGTGAACTTTGATGTTCCTTTACACCATCCCCTCTTCGATCCTGCTACCCCTTATATTGCCATCCCTCTACATATGGCGCACCCACATCCTGCACCTCCTGCACCGCGACACCGTGACCACCCGCCTGAGTCACCACCGCAGGCAGTCCCCGACATCCCACTGAGTTTCGAGAGTGACCGCTCCGAGGCCACCGGCTCGTCGCCCTCTTCCTCCTCGGGACGTAGCGCAGACTATACTCCGGCCGAGCCTGGCATGGCTAACGGCTACCTGACGGAGTAGCTTAGCGGCAGGGGATGTTGTACAGCATGACCCTCTTTTGGACAGCATGTAGCTTTGGGTCATGGGTTTGACTATAGGGTTAGCAGTAGGTTACGAAATGTCCTTTGAGGACCATAGGGTATTTTGGCAGATGAGGGTATTATGATCTTCCTGGTACACCAGCCCCGTATGTGTTCTACTTTAAAACTTTGTACATAAACTGAAATAGTGGCTTTTGATATATATATATATATATATATATATATATATATATATATATATGTTTACATGTATGCAGTAACGTTATTGTACTATACTTGTCTCGATGATATTTTATTCGGTTCGTTTCGCTTTTAATATAACAATACGCCATTTCGTCAATAGAGACGATTTAAAGAGAAATTAAGAACAAGAAAGGTAAATAAAGCATCAACACGGTAACACGACCTGACTAGTTTCATGCTATGACTTAAGCATAACATAAAATTAGTAGGGTGTTACATTTTTGGTATCAGAGCAGTTCGTCCTAGCTAAGGCCTGAGGATTGGACTGACTATCCTTCGCGCATATTCTGTACTTTTAGTTGATAATGTGCACCAGATCTTGCCTTTATGGTGGAGATATAGTTGTGCATATATATGAAGTGCCTGATCGTGTGGGCTGTTATTTACTAACACATTAAACTTAGTATTGAGCCTGATCAACTCAATAACTTTTGTTTTGTGTGTTCAGAACTTAATGGCTTCCGGAAGGCGAGGAAGACCACGTACGGAACCTGCTCCAGAGAACCCGACTGACGTGATGGCCACAATGCAGGAAATGGCTCACGCAATGCGGGAACAAGCCGCAGACTCACCAAATGATGGAAGCGGCTAGGCAGCGGCTGCGGCGGTGTGAAGGAAACCCACGAGGTCCAGAGGCAAACCTGGACTACTTCAGGTTCGCAGAGTTTAGAAAGGCAAATCCGCCAAGTTTCCGAGGGGCATATGACCCGGACAAAGCTGACGAGTGGATCAAAGCCATGGAGAAGATTTTCTCCGTCTTGGATTGCTCGGATCATCAGAAAGTGACTTTTGCCACTTACACGCTTGAAGCAGACGCCGAGTTCTGGTGGAACGGCATACGAAGGTTGTTCGAGGAATCTCAGACAGTAGTCACCTGGACAATGTTCAAGGATGTATTTTACCAGAAGTACTTCCCCGCTTCAGTTCGAAATGCCAAGGAACTCGAGTTCATGCAGCTGCGCCAAGGAAATTGGACAGTATTCGAATATATTGCCCGATTTGAGGAGCTATGCAAATTCTCCACAATTTACCAGAGGAACCCAGATGAAGCCTGGAAGTGCATTAAATTTGAAGGTGGGTTACGAGAGGACATTCTCACCGCAATTAGCCCGATGGAGATTAGGGACTTCCCTACATTAGTGAACAAATGCCGACTTGTGGAGGATTGCCACTCGAAATTAGCTGCAGCCAGGGCATTTGGTGGGAATTTCAAGAGGGGGTTAGCCCTACAAGGCCTAAGATTCAAGCCCAATGTACAACAACAGCGGAGATTTCCGCCAAGAGGCAACAAAGGCAAGCAGCCTCAAAGGCCTTTTCCAAATTCAACTTGCACAAAATGCGGCAAGAATCATGGCGACCGGCCGTGCTTGGCAGGCCAGAATGTCTGCTATGGATGTGGCAAGCCAGGCCACAAAATTTACGAGTGTCCAACCATGAACTCATCACAGCCGCCTCGACCCCAGCGACAAGGACGAGTCTTTACTATGAATGCGGAAGAAGCCGATAAGTCAGAAGGATTGATCCAAGGCAATTGTGATGTGAATGGTGAGACTCTAACTGTACTCTATGATTTGGGTGCCTCACATTCATTTATTTCTCATAATTGTGTAGCTGCTTTGCAATTGCCAATTTCTGAATTACCTTATGATCTGTTGGTTTCTACTCCTACCAATGGGCCTGTTAGAACTAGTCAAATGTGCATCAAAGTTCCTCTTCGAATTGAGGGCAGGACCTTTGCCGCTAATTTGATTTGCCTCCCTCTATCTGGTCTCGACGTAATTCTGGGCATGGATTGGCTTTCTGCCAATCATGTTGTACTCAATTGCTCTGATAAAACGGTGGTACTTCCCCCTGTCTTACTTTCTGAATCCCAAACCGCAATACTCTTCTATCTGAACTCTTTCAGGCCAAAGGATCAAGGGTATATCCTCTTGTCAGCTAATGCGGTAGAAGCTGAGCAGGAACTGGAGAAGATTCCGATTGTCAGGGAATACCCGGATGTTTTCCCAGAGGATATTCCTGAATTCCCTCCGGAGAGAGAGATTGAGATTACCATCGAGTTGGTTCCAGGTGCGGGACCAATATCTATAGCTCCGTATTGAATGTCATCTATGGAGTTGACGGAACTAAAAAGACAGATCGAAGAGCTTTTAGAAAAGGGATTCATACAACCAAGTGCGTTGCCATGGGGAGCTCTAGTCTTGTTGGTCAAGAAGAAGGATGGAAGCATGCGCTTATGCGTGGATTATAGGCAGTTGAACAAAGTGATGATTAAGAACAAGTATCCGCTGCCGAGGATTGATGACCTCATGGACCAACTACAGGGTGCAACAGTATTCTCCAAAATCGACTTGCGTTCTGGATATCACCAAATTCGAGTTCGGGAACAAGATATCCCTAAGACAGCTTTTCGAACTCGTTATGGGCACTATGAATACACCGTGATGTCGTTTGGGCTGACGAATGCGCCGGTGGTATTCATGGATTACATGAATCGAATATTCCGCCCATATTTGGACAAATTTGTAGTGGTCTTCATCGATGATATTCTTGTCTACTCGAAGACAGAACAAGAACATGTGGAACACTTACGGCTAGTTTTGCAAATTTTAAGAGGAAAGAAGCTCTATGCCAAGTTATCCAAATGTGAATTTTGGATGAAGGAGGTAAAATTTCTCGGCCATGTAGTGTCATCTGGAGGAATCTCTGTCGACCCCAGCAAAGTAGAAGCAGTTCTGAACTAGGAGAGGCCAACTACAGTTTCTGAAGTTAGAAGTTTTCTGGGCTTAGCTGGATATTATAGGCGATTCGTTAAGGATTTTTCTCGAATAGCCTTGCCTTTGACCAAGCTAACCAGAAAGAATGTCCCTTTCGAGTGGACGCCGGAGTGCGAACAGAGTTTTCAGGATTTGAAGAGAAGGTTGACCACGACACCAGTGCTAGCTTTACCAGACCCTCAAGGACCATTTGAGGTCTATTGCGATGCTTCCTAACAAGGGTTAGGATGTGTGTTGATGCAAGCTGGAAGGGTGGTCGCGTATGCCTCCAGGCAATTAAAGCCACACGAAAGGAATTACCCGACTCATGACCTTGAATTAGCAGCAGTAGTGTTTGCTTTGAAAATATGGAGACATCACCTGTATGGAGTAAGGTTCGAGGTCTTTTCTGATCATAAGAGTTTGAAGTACCTTTTTGATCAGAAGGAATTGAATATGAGGCAACGGAGATGGATGGAACTCCTTAAAGACTACGAATTTGAATTGAAATACCACCCAGGTAAGGCGAACATCGTGGCAGATGCGTTAAGCAGAAAATCATTGACTATCGCGTGGATGATGATTAAAGAGACGGAACTTATTGAAAGTTTCCGAAATCTTAATTTGGAAATTCCCATAACTCCCAAGACTCTTCAGCTACACCAAATTCAGATAACCAATAGCTTCAAGGACCAGATTCGGCAAGCACAGCAGCAAGATGCTAACTTTCAACATACGCTTAATCTCGTGCGATCAGGGAAACTAGCAGGTTTTGCCCAAGATAAAGAGGGCATCTGGCGGTGCCACGACAGAGTATGTGTCCCTGAAAGGGACGATCTCCGAAAGAGAATCTTAGAAGAAGCGCATAGAGGCGAGTTTGCCGTACATCCTGGCATAACTAAGATGTATCAAGACCTCAAGAAGATGTTTTGGTGGCCAGGCATGAAGTCAGATGTAGCAAACTTTGTTGGCAAATGCTTGATTTGTCAAAAGGTGAAAGCGGAACATCAGAAGCCTTCTGGGATGCTTCAACCCTTGGAAGTCCCTGAGTGGAAGTGGGAAAGTATTTCCATGGATTTTGTGATGGGGTTGCCAAGAACACCAACAGGATACGATGCCATATGGGTCATCGTGGATAGATTGACCAAGTCTGTCCACTTTCTACCCATCCGAGCGAATTATCCGTTGGAAAAATTGGCACAACTGTATATTCAAGAGATTATAAGGCTGCATGGGACCCCTTCAACCATTATCTCCGATCGAGACCCAAGGTTTACTTCAAGGTTTTGGGGAGCCTTACAAAAGGCATTCGGTGCTAAGTTCTGTCTAAGCACTGCATACCACCCGCAAACGGACGGCCAAACAGAAAGGACAATTCAAACCTTGGAGGATATGTTACGAGCTTATATACTGGAGCAACGCGGGAATTGGGATCGATATTTGCCATTGGCCGAGTTCGCGTACAACAATAGCTATCACGCTAGCATTGGCATGGCTCCTTACGGCGTTATGCGGACGGAAGTGCGGTCTCCCTGTCTTTGGTATGAGACAGGGGAATCAGCTCTATTGGGGCCCGATTTAGTCGAGCAGACTACCAAGCAGATCAAGAAAATACGGAACAAGATGCTTGTCGCTCAGAGTCGCCGAAGAGTTACGCAGATACCAGGAGGAAACCTCTGGAATTTCAGGAAGGAGACCATGTATTTCTGAAGGTTACTCCTACAACAGGGATTGGTAGAGCTGTCAAAATCAAGAAGCTAAATCCTCGTTTTATTGGTCCCTTCCAAATCCTAAAGCGAATCGGGTCAGTGGCGTACCGAGTCGCTTTGCCTCCACATCTATCAAACCTCCATGATGTTTTCCATGTCTCTTAACTCAGAAGGTATCAACCTGACCCTACGCATTCCCTTGAACCCGAATCAATAAAGTTGAAGGAGGATCTGACCTTCCATGTTCAACCAGTACGGATCGTAGACAGAAGCAGCAGACAACTCAAAACAAATCTGCATGCGATTAGTAAAAGTAGCATGGGGAAAAGAAGGTGCTGAGGACTATACTTGAGAACTAGAATCGGACATGAGGAAAGAGTATCCTGAACTATTCTCCAGCACTAAATTTTGAGGACAAAATTTTTTAAGGGGAGTGGTATTGTAACATCCACGACTTTCGACTTCCGAGCTCATAGTATTCCCAACCTCCAAATTTATCTTCAAGGCTGGACAAACAAGGATTTACGATTTCCGAGTTTGTCTTATAATTCAGCTTCCGATCTCAATATTAGCTTCGACTTCCGACTTCGTTCCAAGGCTTACAAGGATTTCTTCCGATTTCCGACCTTATGCAGGCAGCCAACAATTTACGACTTAATGCATGTAGCTTACGATTTCCGACCTTGTGTAAGCATGTATAAATTTAGACCTCATCAGTATGAATTCTGATTTCCGATTTCAGGAGCTGAAATGAAGTGACTGGTGCTTCCAACTTACGAGTTTGTCTTCGACTTCAGCACAATTTACGACCTCCGACCTTAGCGATCAAAGAGCAAAATGTTCGATTCCGACTTCGTCTCTAAGGCTCAAATGAACTGGATATATTCCGAATTCCGACATTATGATTCCAAATGTACGAGATCCGATCTTGAGTCCAATATTAGTAGCTCTCATTTCTATATTTTTCGAGTTCCGGGATAGAAATTTATAATTCCCGAGTTCCGACTTTAAGTGCTTGGCTTCACACCAGGCTCTGCTTTCAAGTTTCGACTAGACTGGATGTTTTCTGAGTTCCGACTTCATATACAGAAAGTTCATGAGTTCCGACTTTATAGAGCGTACGAGTTCCGATTTCGTTTCCAGAATATACTGGAAACTACTTCCACTTTAGGCGACGTGGAGAGTGATTCTACCATACAAAGGCAACGTGGAGAGCAAGGTTGGCTGAAACTTGGCCTTATGTTTAGAGGCCAATCACAACCTTCCAAGTTAACTCCCACTCATGCCTATATAATACACCCTCCTCCTTTGATTCAGGCCCTCATTCACGTTGCTTTCCTCTTCTCCTTCAGCTCTCTTTCTCTCTTGCTCACACATCCAAAACTCAAGCAAAGTTCCAGCCTTGTTCATCCAAACTCCAAGAATTCAGCACAAAACACTTAAATCAAAGGTAGGGGTTTTTATTTCTTGTATCAAATCCATGCACTTGGCTGACTGGGCTGAATCATTTTCACCTTATTTGGTGTGTGAATTAACTAATTATGCTTGGATTAATAGAAGATTTTGAGTTAGAAGTATAATTAGAAGAAGAAAATTAAGAGAAGTAAATGGATGAGGGTGCTGTCTTGGTGGAGAGTCCACGGCAGTCCGTATGGCGGAGCGTACGGTGCTGCCTACAATCGGTCAAATCCGATGAAACTATTTTTAGATGAAACTAGACATGTAGGGCTTTCCATAGACATATCATACAAGGATTTTGGATCAGAATTGAGGAAGATATGGATTTTTGAATCTCGACCTAGGGTTTTGACCCTGACTCTGGGCAGATTAGGTTATTTAGGGTAGAACTCGACCTATACTACATGAAAATGAGTGAAACCAACTTTTTTGGAAAGCTTACACATAGGAGAATATCTCATAAAAATTTCAGAATTTAATAAGGTCCCAATTGCTCCCAGTTCTCCACACGATTCGCCCTATGTCCAAACCGGGCTAGAACAGGGCAGTGTAGGAAGGTCCGAATTCGGGGCTTGTAACTCGAGCCCCACTAAGCCAAATTGAGTGGGACATTTTCTAAATGAAACTTTGTTCTATTAGATTTAACATGAGACCAATTTCGTATGATTTGAGTGAATTTTCGATTTTTAGTGAATTTTTACTTTTAGTTGCCTGATTCTGGCTAGCCAATGGGCAGGCCTAGATAAAGTTTATATATCTTGAGTTACAGATACCGAAATTAGATGGGACCAAAGAGCTTAGAAAATAGACATACAAAACTGGAACATACTCAAATTTGAGGTCCAAATGAGTTAAAATGAAATTGTGGCATGAATTACAAAAATCGGGTTGGTTGAATATGCTGAGGCAGGATTTCTGCCTTAATGAATTGGATATGGATTTGAGTTCTATGTTGGAATATAAATGTGAATTTGTGTTCCTTGTGATAAATTGATGTATTGATTGGTTGGCACTATTCATGGGGAAGCGGACACGTTCCGTTATGCTGCCGAAATTTCGGTAGAACCCATGTACAAGTTATGAATTACATGCTAATGCATATGCATTCTTAAGAAAGCCATGAAAGTTATGAAAAGAATTGTGTTATTATGCAAGTTCCATACTACTTGGGCCAGCCCCGGATAGAAAGTTAATGGGAATAGATCGGTGGGAAGATCGGGGAAAGTGAACCCGGCATTCCTATATAGGAACGAGCTCGATCCTGATAAGCAGACTATTACCCAGAAGTCTAAAATGACCAAGAACTCCCAGGGGATCAAGAGAGATGGAAAATGATAGAAAATAATGAAAAAGATTATGAAGGAAAGATCATGAATGAGTCTACATGATTACATGAATGCATGGATACATGGACTAATTACATTAAGATGTTTACAATTGTTTGTTACAATTGCTCACTGCTATTCGTTTATTTATTTCGTTTATCATTCTATGCATTAGTATTAGCAATCTATTTTGTTTCTTATGCCAATTAAAGTAAAACTGAACTTTGCCTCGGACCAGACATGTTCTTAAACCAATGAAAATGGACTTTTTAGTTTGAACACCTATTTTTATAATTAAATAAAACCCGAGGCAACTAAGAATGTATGTGACGTCAGTACAAGTATAACCGAACCCTACTGAGAATTTTCTTGAAATTCTCACCCCGTTTTGTGTCTCCCGCATCATTCTCAAACACTGGCGATGGACTCCATAGCCACCCTTTTTATTGAGATTCCGGCATTACAGTTCCACCATGATCCGGAGTTGGATTCTTTGTATATAGCTGGTTCGTGCAACTTCCGTTTGTACCTCTTCAGCGACAGGAACTTTGATGTTCCTTTACACCATCCCCTCTTCGATCCTGCTACCCCTTATATTGCCATCCCTCTACATATGGCGCACCCACATCCTGCACCTCCTGCACCCGCAGCACCCGCTGACCCTGCCCCTGAGTCACCACCGCCGGCAGCCCCCGACATCCCGCTGAGTTTCGAGAGTGACCCCTCCGAGGCCACCGGCTCGTCGCCCTCTTCCTCCTCGGGACCTAGCGCAGACTATACTCCGGCCGAGCCTGGCATGGTTAACGGCTACCTGACGGAGTAGCTTAGCGGCTGGGGATGTTGTACAGCATGACCCTCTTTTGGACAGCATGGAGCTTTGGGTCATGGGTTTGACTATAGGGTTAGCAGTAGGTTACGAAATGTCCTTTGAGGACCATAGGGTATTTTGGCAGATGAGAGTATTATGATCTTCCTGGTACACCAGCCCCGTATGTGTTCTACTTTAAAACTTTGTACATAAACTGAAATAGTGGCTTTTGATATATATATATATGTTTACATGTATGCAGTAACATTATTGTACTATACTTGTCTCGATGATATTTTATTCGGTTCGTTTTGCTTTTAATATAACAGTACGCCGTTTCGTCAATAGAGACGATTTAAAGAGAAATTAAGAACAAGAAAGGTAAATAAAGCATCAACACGGTAACACGACCTGACTAGTTTCATGCTATGACTTAAGCATAACATAAAATTAGTTGGGTGTTACATTAAACAGGTTAAAAGACACCTTGCTATCTCCAAATTCCATGGATAAAGTACCAGAATGCACATCAATCTTAGTTTTAGAGTTTTCAAAAATGGCCTACCTAAGATTAATGTTGGTTGATTAGCATGCATGTCATCCTCCATGTTTAACACATAGAAATCAGCAGGAAAAATAAGCTCATTTACTTTTTACCAACACGTCTTTTAAAACTCCCTCGGATGAGTTGTGCTCCAGTTGGCAAGTTAAATCACCACTCTCGTTGGTTTGAGCTCTCCAATGTGCAAAGATTGGTAGACAGATTTTGGCATCATATTGATTGAAGCTGCAAGGTCCAACATGGCTTAAATGAATTGCTTGCTCCCTATGACACATGAAATGGTGAAAGTTCTAGGATCCTTGCATTTCGGAGGGATGCTTGACTGAATGATGGCAGAAACATTTCTGCCCATACTCACCTTTTCATTTCCCTTCAGCCTCCTGCTATGAGTGCACAAGTCTTTAAGGAAATTGGCATACTTGGGAATTTTCTTGATTGCTTCTAAGAGTGGAATATTGACTTCTACTTTCCTAAAAGTCTCCATGATCTCCTTATCTAGTTATGCTTCTATCGACTTCCTATTTTGAGTCACTCTATTTGGAAAAGGTAGAAGGATGTTTGGTTTAGATGTCTTAGTTGGTTCTACATGATTTCTCTTTGTTTCTGTAGAATCAAATTTTTCTGCTACCTCTGGTTATTTTGTAGAATCTATTCGGTTGTTCTTCTTTGTAACATTTGGAACCTTAAGCTTCTTTCTACTTCTCAAAATGATGGCACTCACATTATTTGGATTAGTCACGATTTAGGAGGGAAGATTTCTAGAACCCTGTGACTTTATTTCATTCACAGTTGTGGCTAACTGACCAATCTATGTCTGCAAATTTTGGATGCTAGCTTTTGTTCTCTGCTAGAACTGAACACTGCTAGTTGCCATTTGCTTCACCAATTCTGCCAAGCTTGGTTCTAAGTTGCTGCTTTGTGGTTGGTT
The DNA here is from genome assembly GCA_031439595.1 of Pterocarpus santalinus. NCBI lineage: Eukaryota > Viridiplantae > Streptophyta > Magnoliopsida > Fabales > Fabaceae > Pterocarpus > Pterocarpus santalinus. The sequence continues at coordinate 35,020,131 of CM062529.1, read as the reverse complement.
TGATTTGGCTTGCTGTAGATATTGTTGTCTCATGTTTGGTGCTACAACATTGTGCCTAAACTGATATTAAGGTTGCTGCTGCTACTGAAACTGATTAGAACTATTACTATACCTTAGGTTTGGGTTGTCTCTCCAGCCAGGGTTGTATGTATTGGAAAATAGATCATAATTTCTCCGCTGCTGCTAGTGAGGTCTACCAAGAAATATTCCAGCCACAATTTCATTGCTCTCTTGCAGTTGTGGACATTGATCTACTGGATGACCTGGTATAGAGCAAATTTCGCAAATGCTTGTTGCTAGTAGTATGGTTTGTTGAGCCTATTGTGTTTGACCAAGTGCCAACTGCCTGACCAAGGATGCCAATTCTTTAATTCGGTTCTCCATTCTCTGCTGGTTGGCATCTGAGGTCTACACTTCATTAACTGCTCTGGTTGGCATTATGGCTCTTGTATCGAATTGTTATGCATTAGCATCCATGTTTGCAATCAAATCACGAGCTGCAGTTGGAGTCTTGTCTACTAGTGCACCTCTAGAAGTAGCATCAATCATACTTCTATCCATTATAGTAGCCCTTCATAGAAGTATTGAATCAGTAACCGGTCACTGATCTGGTGGTGTGGACAACTTGCTTAAAGCTTTTTGAATCTCTCCCAATATTCATGCAAAGTCTCATTGCTTATCCACCCTTTTCTGCAAATTTCTTTCCTTATAGACGCAGCTCTTGAGGTAGGAAAGAATTTTTCTAAGAACATCCTCTTCATGTCTTGCCAGCATGTGATTGAACCAAGATGCAAGTAGTATAGCCAGTCTTTGGCAACTCCATCAAGTGAGAAAGAGAAAGCCCTCTGCTTAATGTGATCTTCCTCCACTCCATGTGGCTTAATGGTTGAGCACACCACATGGAATTCCTTGAGATGTTTGTGAGGATCTACTCTAGCTAAACCAAGCACCTAAATTTGGATATTAAATGGCTAGAGCTCAATACTTGACATCAGGTGCTACAAGTTCCTTTAAGGTTTTGCTAGCCATGTTTTCTACGAAAACAAAATTTTCAGCAAAATTAGGACTAGAATCAAAAATAGGTGAATCAAAAATAGAATTATCAACAAAACTAGTGTTAAACAATCTCCTCCTAGATTTTCTAATTTGTCTATGGGTTCTCTCTATTTTAGGATCAAATTCAACCAAATTAGGATTCGGGTCTGACCTAGTCATACCCTAAAAAGATAGCAAATAGAGTAATATCACCTATCATGTCACTACCTAACACAAAATACTAGAAAATGCAAACAAACACTCAAAAATTAATCAAAAGAAAATTAAAAACACTACCAAATGATTTTTAAAACTTATAGGACCACCATAGCTCAAATATTTGACCCTCAAGAGGAGTCCAAATATGCAAAGAAAAATCTTAAAAAAAAATTTAAAAGGTGGTCTAAATGAAGGAATTCGACCAAAAAGTGGCATGCGTCAACTCAGAAGACCCCTTTCCTTTGGCTTACCAAAAATCAACTCAATTAGACAACAAAAATCTTTAGCAAAAATACCTGATATATCCCAAAATGACCGAAAAACAACAAAAAAAAAAAAAATAGCAAAAACTCCATCTAAATGGTCAAATTTGGCAAAAATAGGGACAAAATCAATCCTTTAAAGGATTGAGTTTTTCTCAAAAGGTTGTTTTCCTATAAGATCAAGTCCCCTGAAATCAAACTAAAAAGAGTTAGTGGTCAAAAATCGTAAAATCTAACTACTGATGCACTAATTATCAACTAAAACTAACAACTTAAGCAAAGAGACACCAAAACAGAATTAACAATGATATTCACATATATTCACATGACCAAATAACATCAATCATTCCCAGCAACGGTGCCAAAATTTGACTTGAGTGTCGAGCTTAGTAAAATTGTAAAAACCGAATTATACAAATTTGCAGTAAAGGGTGCAACCCCTGTCGTTTCCCAATGATGACAATGCTATATGATCAGGAACTCGGGGGGTTTGTTTATGATTCAAAGACAATATGAAATAAATAGAAACTAAAATAAAAATGAATAGAAATTGAAACAGAATATGAAGCATCCAATTCAAGAACCAAAAGATAACAATTATTACTCAATCATCGGATTCTAGACATATATCAACATTTCAATTCGATGGCTAATCATAAATTTGAATGAAGCTTCAATCCAAATTTAGCATTCATACAAAGACCTTCATGCATTTGATTAACACATATTCAACTACTGCTCAAAAACCTCTAAAACCTAATTTAATTGTGTTAATTTTAATCACCAATGCATTAACCTTAGAACTCAAACCTGAATTCTAATTTATCTTCTTTCAACAATTGAATCAAACAATTAAACAATTAGTATGAAACAATTGAATTCTTGATCAAAATTTTAGAGCAAAAACCTTTAATTCCAAAATCGAATCAATGAAAGGAGAAAGGATAGAGGAAACTGAATGAAATTGTTGAACTCTTGTTAGCCAATCTTCATGAGTGATTATGCTCCTTGAGTTCTTGGATTAGATAGAAACCTACTCCTCCATGGATGGAGGAACATGAAAAACTCAGAGTTGAAAGCGGGGCATGAAAAAGAAGAGAGGAAGAGAAAACTGAAAACTTGTTATTCCAAAATCTATTCAATCCTTACAATCTTCTGACCTAACTTTTAACTATGCTAATTATAGAATCAAAATGCCTCAAATAATTTCATAACAGTTATTACATTAATCCCCTGTCTCTAAGATGAATTTGGACACCTTATTTGCTAAATTCCGAATTGTAGAAAGAAAGTTACATTAAAAATATGTAATCAAGTTCCTTAATTTCATCAGTAACATTCTTCTGCTATTTTGGCTATAACAGCAGTTCTATTTGGATTTGTGGTGTGGTGGAGAATTGTAGCCTTGGATATCAGCTTCAAAATGCCACTAGAATAGGCTTAATTGATCTTCTAGACTAAGATATGGCCTCACAATGCATGCTGCTCAGGAACCATGCCTACTATCAAGACTCTACTTCTAGGCCCAATTTCAGCTCCAAGACTTCCGAGTTTGCCTCTGACCTCTTCATGAGAGTTGTAGGCCTATCTCTCAGCTTTCCTACAAACTAAAGATCATGATCAAATGAGCTCTACAACTCATGATATGGCCCAAAAACCAAAGCAGTATCAGAATTAGCCTAGTGCTGGAAAAATTAAATCAAGTCCAAACAAAATCCAAACAACATAAAATGGTCCAATTCAAAACAATTAGACACAAAAGAGTATTAATGAGCTAGGAATAAGGGAAAATAACTATATAAAAATCCAATTGATCAGTATCCAAGTCAGATTCTCCATCAGTGGGGTACCTCGGTGGCTGAAAGTAGGGGCAAATGTCATCTAGAGTAACCTCACCATATGGTTAATGTGGGTAGAAAAATGGGCTCATAATTGGCACCTAAAACAGATGGTCATGGAAGATGTAGACCTTTATAGTTGCACTTGCAGACATCACAGAGGCATTTAGCACTGGGTCAAAGAGCCAATGCCATACCGGGAACTCAATGAAAATCACCACCGTGCCCTACACCGGCATCCTCTAAAGACGACATGAAAACGTAGGAGTGAGAAATAATAGATTTTTCAGTAGGATCGCGACTAGACAAACATTGTGTTATCGTCATCGTCCCAGCCACTTCGAGTTTAATTATAAAAGCAGTGAACATACATAGGTTCGATTTTAATGATTTAAAACATAAATCCCGAAGTGGGTTACTTTTAAAATTAATGTCATAGTTATATCATCATAAGTAAACATATATACAAAAGCATGGAATAAACATGTATAATGCATATAGACAATATAAATACATGCATTGACATGCAACCTCATAGACTTAACCATGGTTTTACTTTAACTTTGCTTTCATTCGTATTACATGCTTAGCATTCTTTACTTTTCCTTTGAAATAGACTACTTTTGGACATGAGCTCATTTCGTGACCATCATCACGTAGTACTAATTAAATCAAAGTAAGTTGATAATGGTTACCTCTAAATGGGACAGTCCTCCATGTCACTTTGCCTCCCCCATAGCGGTTCCTTGAGTCTTTGTGTATCACCGTCTCTTACTTCTCTTACCGAAGTGATTGAAAGGTCATATCCCATTCTTTCTTTTCTTATCATTATACTTTACATGCATAGTATTTCTTTGACAAGACACATGCAATGATATGACTATGTCCAAATTTTGACGAAAGTTCAGCAGAAAGAATGCCTCATTTGCTCATATAGCTTTACCATTGACCAAGTTAACTAGAAAGAATGCCTTATTTAAATGGATGCCAAAATATGAGAGAAGTTTCCAAGAGTTGAAGGAGAAACTAACCACAGCACTAGTGTTGATATTGCTAGACCCTCATGGATTATTCGAGGTTTACTGTGATGCTTCAAGAAAAGCATTAGGGTGCATACTCATGCATAACCGGATCGCAATTACATACGCTTCCAGGTAGTTGAAGCCTCACAAACTGAATTATCCAACTCATGGTGTAACACTCTCCCAAATATAATACCATGCTTAAGTCATAGTACTACACTTAAGAATTGTTACTGTTATTTAGCGGACCATGTATGACAGTGCTCTTTGGCAGTCTTCAATCTTCCTTACTCTACCCAGTGTTATCATCATCTAGCTCTCTTGAGATATTTGGAGATAACACAGAAATATATATAGGAGTGAGAATTATAAATTCTCAGTAGGATTCCTTATACTGCCACTTGTCGTTTCATCATTATTATCTCCAGCTGTTTCGTTTTATTATGAAAAAGGTAAACATGTTATATAAACTTTCCAGTTTTATAGTTTGAAAATATATTATTAGGAGCGGAGTTCATTTTATCACACACATGTTAAACAGAAGAAGAATCCAAACATTAACATAACAATATGAAGGACAATTGAATAAGATGCACCAATTCATAATAAAATAAGGAACAATTGAATAACATGCATAAATGAATTCAAATGACTTCTTAATGCGAGTGCACTTGTCTTTCTTTAGCTTTCTTTACTTTCGTTTCTTGGCAACCTAAGCGTTACGCATCGTCGCCCCTAGGGTGCATTCTTTTATTGTATTTACTTTACTTGCATCTTAGTTCTCTGTACTTGGTCCCCCCGGAGGTGAACGACCTCTAACACCTTGGGTAATAGCTTGTTTTTCAAGTCCAAACTTGTGCTTATATATGAGTAACGGGTTTACTTTTCTCGACCCTCACACTGGTCTATTTCCTTTAAATCTGGTCGAGGGTTGGCCCAAGTCTTAGATAGTATCACCATGGCCCACACAAGGTGGAGGCTCAGTATATCCCTTTGCTAGTTCTTATTATCTTTCTTTCCATATATGATCATGCACGCATGGCTTTCATAGACATGACACATATGTATATAATTACAATTCATATCATGCTTGCATGATGGTTATGTACATGACTACAAATACCTATAACTTCTACTAATTCCTGTCGGAAACTCGGCAATATAATGGATTGAATCCACTTTCCCATGAAAAGTGTTATTTAATTTAGACAGTCAACCAGAGTAGCAAAACCAATATGACATAATAACTTTTCAGCATCAATATGGAATTGAAACATTCAATTTCATACATACATTAAGGTGTCTAAACACTCAATTTGGCATTTCTGCTTAAATTACACAATTCTCCCCTATTTTATAATTTCTGCCACAATTTCTATTTAACTTATTTAAATATGAATTTTTAATTTGTTGTAGCATTTTGAGTCTATTTTCATTCCTCTTTGCTCCCACTAAGTTTTGATGAGTATAGCTCAGGTTATTAAAGATCAACTTAGGTCTACCCTATGTTAGGTAAAATAGCGGTCTAAAATGTAAAAATTCTTGAAAATAGAAATCTTATTGGATTTGGTTGAATCTTATATCATTTTAAAGCTAACAGAACTAGCTTTTATTTCCATCAAGTCTCGTTTCATTTGAGTGGGTAAAACTTAAGTTATAAGCTCTCAAATTTGGTTGAATTGGTCTGCCCCATTTTAGTCCAGAAGGAAACTTTGGTGACTTATTGGGAAAAATAGGGAGGGAATCAAGTTCTGAAATTTTTATGGCATGTTATGTGTTAGCTTTCTAACAAAATTTGTTGCACTCTATTTGAAGTTGTATAGGGTGAGTTATACCCTGCACGACCCTGTTTGGTCAGAACTAGAGGTAGAAATCTAAGGTTAACTTCAAAAATTTATATCTCACTCAATACAGGTCCAATGACCTTATAATTTATGTGGTTGGAAAGCTCTAAATGTCTAGTTTCATATAAAATTGGTCTTATCAAATTCCAATGTCTATAGGCAAATTTGTACACTTTGCAGTACAGACAGCCTTAGGGTTCTTCAACTAAATCAGATCTTGATTAACTTTACTTCTAGCTTTTCATTTAAATATCAATCCTAACCCAATAATTTCATATTAATCCAGCCATAAAACATCACATAAACACAATATATCATCAAATAAGAGAGTAAAACTAAAACCCTCATTAGCCACAAAATCAAAAACACCATGAAAGGTATTGAATCCTACCTTAAATTGATGTAGAAACTATCTAGATTTGAGTTTTCGGTGGAGGAAGTAGGTGGGGCTTGGAGATGGAAGGAAGATGGAGTGAAATAGGAGAAGAGAGGAGGAAGGAAACTAAAAGGGGAGGACGAAAATGAGGGGATTTAGAAGGAAATTGTTAAGTTTTTGTAACTCATAAGAAAAAGACATGAAGCATATGATTAGTGGAGGCATGGGTGATGGATATTTGGCCAAGTTTTCCTCCCTTTGTGGGCAGCACATGGCGCCCTTGTGTGGGGTAGGGGTGGCTGAATTTTAGCCACCTAATTTAGGTCTTTACAGTGTAAAATTCTACTGATTTGATTCTTGTGTATACAATACCAAAATTCTACCAATTTCCTTCAAATCGGTGAAACACTACTAGAAATCTTCTTATATTTTCTACATGATTAATTCAAATTCTTCTAATCCTAATCTCTCTATAATTCACATCAAATTATTTATACACATCCAATAGATTAGAATAAATTGATTAATAGTGTTAATTAGATGCACTATTCTTCGGGATATTACACATGACCTTGAATTAGCAGCAGCGGTGTTTAGTTTAAAGATTTGAAGACATCATCTTCATGCAGTCAAGTTTGAAGTGTTTTCCAATCACAAGAGTTCAAAATATCTCTTTGATTAGAAAGAATTAAACATGAGAAGAAGAAGTGGATGGAATATCTCAAAGATTACAAGTTTGAATTGAATTACCATCCAAGTAGGCCAACGTCATGGTTAATGCTCAAAGTAGGAAATGTCTGAGCATATCATTGATGATGATTAAGGAGATAGAGCTCATGGAAAGCTTTTAGAATCTCATTCTCGGTTTTTTTATGACCCCTCAAAGTATTCAGTTGAACCAGATTAAGGCAGCGAGCAATTTCAAAAAGGCAGATCATGTAAGCTCAACAAAATGACCCAAAGTTCCACAAGACCATAGTTTTTGCCCAATGACGAAGACTAAAAGGATTTGCTCAAGGATGATGAAGGATTAAGGAGGTATCACAAAAGAATATGTGTACCTACGCAAGATGGTCTTAAAAGAGTAATGTCACGGTGCATCCTGGAATATACAAGATGTAACACCCTAATAAACCCATACTATGCTTAAGTCGTATTACGGCGTTTTATTAGTTGTTACTTATGCTCGTGGAAAATTAAACTTCACTTGAAATTAAATTACGTGGAAAATACGGTAAGATTTTTTTTTTTGAAATGCGTCATCGCTTTGGAAAGTAAAGCCTTGAGCGAGAAGGTAGATAAAGAAGGAGCGTGTCGCATAAGATACATAACCCAATCTCATAAAACAAGAGAAAGATAAATAAATAGTAATTTACAAATACATTGCATTACATAACTAATTATTACATCCATATAGGTTCACAATATTTATATATACATACATATATATAACAGCATTACATCGAAGGAAGCTTATGGTCGTGCCATGACCCAAGTACTAGGTACTAAATACAAACTTCAATGACAAAGCTCCTCTCAAAAAGAATATGCGAAAATGTAGAGTGACGGTCGCTATGAGTCCCAAAATAGCTTTGTCTGGCATCCCACGTCGTACGTCCGCTCGTAGTGCGGTGGCTCCATGCTCCACTCCATTGGATGTGCCAACAAAATCTGGTGACGATGCGGAAAAGTAACTAGAGTGAGAAATAAGATTTCTCAGTAGGACTCGAACCCGACACGGAGGTGTCATCGTCATCGTCCCAGCCACTTTGGTTTTATAATGAAAACAGTGAGCATGCATAAGGTCCAATTCTTAGATTTTCGAAGACATAGCTATTCGAAGTGGATTCAATTTTAAGTACATATTCTCGTTATGATAACAACATCATGGTAAACATAAAAACTTATATGACAATTCATAACATGCATGAACATGTTGAGAGTTTCATTCTTTACTTGGGCCAGACCGAAGTCTCTTTCTTTTTTTGACTTGACTTTCTCTTAAATCCTTTTCTTTCCTTAACTTGACTTCTCTTAAGTCTTTTTCTTTTCACCCACTAAACATAAGTGGTAATGAGCTCATACCGTGGCCGTCGCCACCATAAAATTTCGGTACTTACACTAGATGGGTCATGCCATGCCTCATGTAAGCCCTATCCCCTATACTCACACTAGCTGGGTCATGCCATGCCTCATGTGAGTCATGGGTGAGGGGAACTTACTTTGGGTCACCTTCCGTTTTGAAGGATCACACCTTTAGTTTACTTTATCTTCTTATTAAGGCTTATGATGCAAAATTATTTTAATTCTTTTCCACATTTAGGCGTTACGTATCGCTGTCCCCAAATGCGATTCCTTTATCACATATCATTAGGCATCATATCCTCAACATATCATCTTCATACCATCATCATTATATCATATTATCATCATCATATCATATTAGCATCATCATTATCCTATCATCATCATCATGATCATCATCATATCATTATCATAATCATCATATCACTATCATAATCATCATATCATATTATCATCATCATTATCATATCATCATCATATCATATTATCATCATCATTATCATATCATCATCATATCACTATCATAATCATCATATCATATCATCATCATCATTATCATATCATCATCATCATGATCATCATCATATCATTGTCATCATAATGATACATAGAGGCATACATATCACACAAAGTCTTATGAGCTTAGCTTAGCAAATTTGGTGCAAGCTTTTAATTGAGGTTGCCTCTTGTATAAATTCTTTTATTAGGCCTAGGGCCAATCTTATTTATTATCCTCTTTAAAACTTTTTATGTTGAATTATGAAGGTTTTCCAATATTTAATGCAAGGGACTTAATGTCTTAAAGCTTATTCCTCATTAACCTTTAACTTTTACCCTAACCAGTTTTACTTTTACATGGGGCAGTAAATTCAAAAATTCACCATAATTTCATCTTTTACTCTTTTATTTCGAATTTTGGTATGCTTACACTTCACTGAGTCTATTTTTAAACAAAAGAAACCCCACTCAAAAATTCATTTTGCAGCTTGAGTTATGCACATTTTATTATGACTGTTCAGACTTGAAAGTTCATCTCAGGTCAGTGACTTTTAAACATTACTGTGAACCCCTCACAAGGAATCTGACAAAACTGTTTTGTGGGGATATTCCTCTATGTCTTAGCTTTCTAAAAACTTGGTCCCATTCAAAAATGTTCTGTATAGCTCGAGTTATGCACATATTATTACCTACTGCCCGAACAGAAACCCATCCAGGAACAACAGATTTTAAAAATTCATATCTCTCTCATTTTAAGGCCAAATTTCGCATATTTTATATGTGTGGAAAGCTCTTTGAGTCTACTTTCACAGAAAATTAGTTTCATTACATTTTTAGTTTTGTAGAATGAGTTATACTGTACGTATTATAGACTGCCAGAATTCCAGATTTACTAGTTTTTAAGTTTTTCACTCCAAGCTTATGGAGAAATTGTTATATCACTTCAAACCACCATTTTCATGTTTTATCTCCTCATCATATTCAATATTTTAGTTACCAAATTAGTGTTTTAAAACAAAATAAAGCAAGACACATAAAATCATCATACCACAAAATTTCATTTTAAAACAACATTTTCATCAAGGCAAGAAAACTCATAGAGTAAAATGTGGTCATGAGACCTTGAAGCAAGCTTTAAAACCTCCTAGCTATGAAGAGCTTAGGGTTTCTAGAACTTGAAAAAAATACATGGAGAAGAAGGATAAGAGTCATTACCAAAAAGTTTCTCTTGAAGGCTTGAAGGATAAAGATGGTTGGAGATGGCCTCCTTCTCCTTGAGCTTGATATTGGGGATAGGTGAGTGTTTGTTTTACTTCTCCAAGAACCAAAGAGGGTGGTCCTTGAAGGGCTTGTGAGAATGGTGATGGAGATGAGGTAGGAAGTAGTGAGAAGGTTGGAAGAAGAACAAGAAAGATGGGAAGAACAAAAGAGTAGGATGAGACTTGGAGAGAGGAGAGAGCTTTTTGTGTTTTAGTGAGAGGAATGGAAAATGAAATGAGGGGGGAAGGGGCCTGATTGTGGCGCAAAAGGAGGGGGAGAGAGTGAGTGACTTTGCTTCTTACAACAAGCAAGAGAGTGGGAAAAACCTTGGGGCAAAAGAGGGTGTTGTGTTTCCTTTGAGTCTTGGCAATTGAGTAAAGACCATGTAGTATGTTTTTCAAGTGGTTAAAAGTATGAGCTCTCTTTGGATTTGGCTTGGATGGCTATGATCACTCCAAGTGTCATCATCTTGATGGAGGAGAGTACAACTCTTGTCATGACTTAAAGAATACTGCTAACATAGACTCTTGATCTAGGGGTGTATGATGAGAAGGCAAATGGATGGTTGGATATGACTCTTGCCTTGACCAAATTTTCAAACAATAATTAAACGGAAGTTTCTAAATCCTTATAATTGTTTCAATTCTGTAAATGTTAATTAATTCCATTGATTCAATTGCACCTTAACACCTTTTTATTGAAAATGATTTTTCCTCATTAATCATGTAAAGAAGATGTGAGGGTTAATTTTCATGTGATTAGGATATGATGCTTGATATGTAGTTAGTTAATAAGGTTAGGTCACCTTGATTGTATGTTCTAAATGATGGATTAATAAGGATTGGGCAATTAGGTTCTTAATTGTAACCTTTAGTGCATTATATTTCAATTGTTGAATTTTCTAATTATTCGTTGACTTGCACTTATCTTATTGACTTGCCTTTAATTTACTAAGCCCTTGCTCTCGAGATTAATCGATTAATTTTTTAATTAATCGTTAACCTCTCTAATTAACCAGGATCACAGAGCTAATTAGCTTAGACAAAAATTGGGGATGTTACACAAGATGTGTCAAGATCTCAGAGCATGTTCTGGTGGCCAAGGATTAACTTAGATATAGCAGCATTCATAAACAAATGCTTAGTTTGCCAAAAAGTGAAGATAGAGCACTAGAAAGCATCAGTAGCACTGCAACCCCTAGAGATCCCTGAGTGAAACTAAGAAAGGTTTTCAATCGATTTTGTGATAGGGCTACCAAGGACAACAATGGGTTATAATGGATAGATTAACATAATCTGCTCACTTTTTACCCATTGGGGCAAATTGTCCCTTTGAGAAGTTAGCTCATCTATATGTTTAAGAGATAATAATGCCACATGGAGTCCCTTCTACAATAATTTCATATTAGGATCCAAGATTCATGTCATGGTTTTGGGCAAATGTAGAGAACTATCTAGGCCCTTGAAAATATGCTGAGGGCATGCGTGGGACAAGTATCTACCATTGGTCGAGTTTGCCTACAATAATAGCTACCACACCAGTATTGGCAAGGCTCTGTATGAAACTTTGTATGGAAGGAAATGCCAAGTTATCCAAGTACAAATTTCGGACGAATAAGGTGAAGTTTCTAGGGCAACAGTGTCTCAAGGATGAATTTCCATCAACCCTAGTAAAGTTGAGGCAATAGTAAGTTGGGAATGGCCAACTACGGTTACTAAAATTAGGAGTTTCCTAGATAACGCTGGACACTATAGATGGTTCATCAAGGGTTTTTCTCAGATATCTTTACCCTTGACCAAGTTAACTAGAACGAAAGCCTTATTTAAATAGATTCCAGAATTTGAGATAAGTGTCCAAGAGTTGAAAGAGAAACTAACCATGGCAACAATGTTGATATTGCCAGACTGTCACCGACCATTTGAAGTCTATTGTGATGCTTCAAGAAAAAGGTTTGGCTGCATACTGATTCCCAACCACATTGTAGTTACGTATGCTTCTAGGCTGTTGAAGCCTCACAAGGTGAATTATCCAACTCATGACTTTGAATTAGTAGCAGTGGTGTTTCCTTTAAAGATCTGGAGACATCATCTTCATGGATTCAAGTTTGAAGTGTTTTCTAATCACAAGAGTTTAAAAATATCTCTTTGATAAAAAAGAATTAGATATGAGGAAAGGAAGTGGATAGAATTCCTCAAAGATTACGAGTTTGAATTGAATTACCATGCAGGTAGGCCAACGTCATGGCTGACACTCAAAGTAGGCCATCTCTGAGCATATCATGGATGATGATTAAGAAGATAGAGCTTGTGTAAAGCTTTCAGAATCTCAATATAGTTATTTCATACCTCATTGATATCCAGGGGCCTATTATCGAGACATTTGATCTTATGAAAATGTCTCAATCCTATAGCCCTCCAAGGAGGCATATGATTCAGACTTAGAATTTATGGGATTCAAATTGACTGACAACTGCAACTCACACTAAGGTATTACATTTTCCCCCCTGTTATTAGAATTCGTTCTCGAATTCTAAACAAACGAAATGTTACCTATACCCTAAGATTTAGATAAATATAGATACTTGACTTGCATAGCTTCCTAAGTTGCTTCTTTTCCTGAGTAGTTCTTCCAAATCACCTCCGCGGAGGCCAACACCTTTGAATGAAGCTCCTTCATCTGTCGATGATCTCAAAAGGGCCGAAATAACTAAGGCTGAGTTCGCTTTCTTTTCAAACCTCATTACACCCTTCATAGGCAACTCTTGAAAAATACATGGTTAACCATCAAGAATTCTAGTCCTAATCATTAAGATTGGCATAAGCCATCTATCTACAAATGGACCATTCTCCTTGATGCATACAAGGTTGTTCTTTCCTATTTCTTTCCATTCTCTTCATATTATTGAGTCTTGATAATCCCATACTCATCGTAGCATCCAGGAAATACAATCTTTCACAAATATAAGTCTTATCTTCTCAGTCTACACATTCAAGGCCACGTATCATCCTAAAATAATGCTTCTTCTCACTCAAGATAAGATTTTCCTTCACCAGCTTTAAATCTTCTAGTTCTTTATCAAGATTCAACATCTTTTGGTGTCTACACATAGGGTGGAGTAACTCCAATTCCATTCGACTAAACTATAGTCCATGTGGACTTTGCATGTCCTTACCTCCAAGGTAGTAGAGAATGATACAATTTGAAGTTGGCCAATGCATGTCCATGTCCACCATACAATCTAACAAAACTTTTACCCCTAAAACCATCAAAGTTTCCTTTATTTGTATTTTATGTGACATTCCCTAGAATATCCATAACTTAACTCATGTTGAGCAAGAAAGTAACCGTAAACAATTGCTATCGGTAAGATCCTCCCTATTTATCTCGAAGTCATGGGTTCCTTCTATCCTATATATTACTCTTCTCCTTCTTCAAAACATGCAAGCACTTCCAATGAAAATGTTCAGGCTTGCCAAACCCTCTTTCCAATCGGAGCATCCATTACTGCCATAATGTCTTTGAATATCTCTCATCTTCCTCTTCTTTCCTATCAGGTCAAAGTGGGCTCGAGAATCTTCTCGTTACTTGAAGCAAGAATCCCTCAGTCAAACTTCAGACATTCTGGCTTTTCATCAGTGTTGCTTACATGTCTCCTTGTCCTCATGTAACCTATACTATCTTGAGCTCGACAACACCACAGTGAACCCATTTCCAACGGCAGTCTCCAAGGTCAGATTACAAGAATTGTTTTTCTTATTTGACATGTTACTCCTTTCTACTAAAAGATCCTTATCATTTGTAAATTGGTCCTCTTAGGATTCTTCCCCTGTTTATCTGCATGTGATTTAGCCTAGAATGACTTGTTCTCACCTCAATCCTACAAAGTCGTGCAATTAATTTAGTCGTCTCCCTTTGTTTTCCTTTCCTCACACCACCAATTAATCTATTTCCAAAAGAACTATAATCAAATCTCTAGGGACATTCTCACTTAGCCACCAAACGTAATGCTACTCCTCTATTTGATGTAATCTATAAGACTCAACTTTGCAACCCTCGGATCTTGGATTAGTTCATAGTCCCAAGCCTTAACACCTCATTAACTCATGCTTTACCTTCACCTTACATCTTAACAATTGCATCCGGCCAATTAACCTTTTCTCTTTCATCAAGTTACTCATTCAAGGAGCCTCATTATGAGTATAGTTGTCACTATTCAAAACTTTCCAATGCACTTCACAAGGATAACTTGCACTGTGTGATGTTCCACCAAGTGCTTCTTGCATATAATTTGAGCTTTTACTAAAGACCTAGTAACCTTCATTTCTAGCACCAAGTGGTAAGGGAATAATATCCATAGTTCTAACATGATTTGCTTGAGAATACCTAACATAAGTTGTCGTCGGCCATGGTTAGGACAAATTCAGTGACTCTATTAGCTGCAAAGGCTGTAACAGTCTCTAAGAGCCCAGAATCATACATGATTAGAGTAGCCAATAGAAAGAGCAGCTCTTGTGTGTACCACAAGTGATTAGAATGTATCCATTTGAAGATTCCACAATTCCACAATTTCATTCGATTTTAAAATGTTACTTAATTGAGGACAATAATCGAGACCAACTGAAGTAGTTGGTAATCGCTTTCTAGCATCTTGTATCTCTTGAAATGGGAGACTTATTTGTTGGCCGAAGCCCATCAATTGCTTGTTGTTGTAACCAAGGTAATCTTTTTTCTTGAAGCTAGTATGTTTAATCAATGTCCGAAAGCTTTGTATAGTAAGCTTCTCTATGTCCCACTTACTAAAAGGGGAACTAGTATTATGATTAATATGAATTTCACCATTGGTTTTAAGCATGTGACTTGCATTCTTGAAGTAACCAGGCACAAGGTCTCTATACATCTTGATTGCTATCAAGTTGTCTTCTTTCCAAGATTTCTGGCATCTTTCCTACTTGCTATGGTAACAACCTTTGAGATAGGGGGTTAGCTCTCCGTACTCTCATACTTCATCTAATCCTATTGCATCAAATCTACTTGCCACTCAACAGCTTAATGGACCTTCTTATTCTTTTCTACATCAACAACATCCTCACGCCGGGTTTTGGATACCTAGCCCATGTCCTCCTCCCAAATGTCCTTCTAGTTTGTCTAAGCCTGCTTACCATAATATCCATCCTAACCTTAACCTCGACTCTTTTACCTCAAGAGAGGCTAACACATTTAAATCACACATTGGAAGCCCTGCGTCTTATTGCTTGCACAAGTGCTAGAAGGAATATGTTCACTTAGCGGGATGAACATTTGGAATGGAAGGGAATACAAGAAGTATGACCAGAATAAGAATAGACAACATTTAGCAGAGTGAAAACAAGCATTACATTCCCAAAGGCCTCTCACAGTACCACAATTAGTGAAAATAGGCACGCTTCTATTTGCACAATTGTGATCCTACCAAAGGATACTTGCTCCATAGTACATAGAGAAACCTAGGCTCTGATACCAACTTTGTCATGACCCATCCCAGGTCATGACCAATGCATAGTAGACAAGTCCCCTAGCAAACCTTTCATCACATAATTTTTTTTCATGAAAATTAGACAAAGTCCCCTTTGCATTTAGGATAATTTCCCAAATACTGGTCCTCTTCCTACACAAATAAACAAACACACTCAACTATTGGGTTATCCAAGTATTCTCGAAATGCACCCCATAGTACACAACAAAATATATTTTCAGAGTATGATCAAACATATAGGTACACATACACTCATTCTTTCAAATATCCTTAACTCAATACATAGTTCTTATTTCTCTAGAAATCTAACCATTCCATAACTATTACATAAACATCAACATAATCCAGCAATGGTTGAACCCTACCTGTAATAACATGGAGCTACATCATTCTAAGTAGTGCAACAAACCTAAAACTTAAAGTTTCATAACGCCCTTGATCATAAGGGCTCACCAATGAAGCAATGGATCATGGCTAAGAGGCGGGAGGATCAACTCCCAAGTCCATACCTATATCTAAGAAAGAGAGACAACGGGGTAAGTTTACACAACTTAATGAGAGACAGGACACTCTTAACCTACATGAGCCAATGTGCATCAGTAATAGATAAATCTCAACACAGAATGAGATTAAATTTATTAAAACTCATAGGAACTATCGAACATAGGATGATCTATCAAGATCACACTTAAGTGTTCTTTCCTTCGTGTGATCCTATAGTCTGTCATGAACCACTCTTAGAGTGGTTGTGCAATTTCTATCCTGCACCACACTATGTGTGGCTATGTAAATGATAATCCAAGGTGCATTGGGCTAATCTCTACTGTCGTTAGCAAGCAAATCCTATTATGGACTTTCCTGAATCTTTTCTTCAACCATCATGCATAACATTTACATAAATTCTCATAATACAAATCATCAACTCATGCGTAAGGTTTTGAAAACAATATTATTAAAGAAAATGCTTAAACATCCAAAATTCACCAGAATCCAGCATAGCAAAATAATTAAAAGAGAAAATAATACGTGCTCCAGAGGACAAATTGGACATTCTAGCACAAGGGGACAAGATAGAGATTTTAGCATGCCTATGGAACTAATCACACAAGCAAGAACAGAGAGGTTTAAAGAAGACTTTGGGAACTTAGTTAAAGCAATTGTGGAAGAGATGCATCAAGAATAGGCTAAGAAGACCAAGATGCCAACTCATACTAACCAACAGCCCAAGATCTTTTTATTTGCTATGAATTGGGCTTAGAAGCTTATTCTGGCTATACTGGGCCATTATTCTATTTTGGTCTTGTTTAGTTTAGTTAGTTTAAGTATTTAGGATATCTAAACTTTTAATTATTTTATTTAGCCTAGATTTTATGTTATTTGTTTATCCAACCTAATCCTTATTATTTAGCATCTAAACACTTCTTATTGGGCATGGACTTAGTTTAAGTGTTTAACCTAATGTAAGAATTTACTCTTTGTTTGCGATTCTTTCAAGGAAAGCTTAGATCCAATATTGATAGCGGAAGAATTAGACTTGTGTAAGCTTGACTAGAAAGTTTTAAATTAAGTAGAGGCCGAGTGCAGTAGCAGAAGATTGGACTGGAACACGATAAGGACAAAAACAATGTCTCTTCGGTGGAAGTTACTAACGATCGGGCTTTTGATTAATTGAAATTCTGTTTTGTTTTCTTTCAAGAAAATAGTGCTATTGTGTGCAAGTGAGGTGAGTGATTTGCTTTGCTTGTTGGATCAAGAAATTGAGAGAACTCATCCTAAGGTAAGTTCTTTGTGATATTCAATCAATTTCTGTTCTATCTTCCTTATCATTTAAGTTTTCAAGAACGGGTTTCTTGGGGGTTTAGTAGGGAGGGTCTTTATCCTAAATCATGTTTTCTATCAAAGTGTATGCCTAGGGTTTTTGTATCTTTATATCCACAGGATTCCGCATCATTTGGTATTCAGAGCAAGGTCTAGATAAATTCTTATTTATCTATCTTTGTGTCTTACGTTTTTATTTTGTCTTCTTTTCTTATCCATCTTTGTTCCTATTTTCTGTGTTTTTACATCCTATCATCTTGTGTTGTTGTCGTGTCTTTGTCTATATTTGTGTTTCTTCTCTGTTTTGTATTTGTTTTTGGGTTGCTAGTTTAGGCCCAAAAAAGAAGAAGAAGAAAAAAATGAGAAAAAAAGGAAAAAAAGGCAAAAAAAGGAGGACAAAAAAATGGAGTATAACTGGTGCAATCCAGAAAACTAATAGGTTTTACTCAAGATGCAGAAGGAGATGGTGATATTAGGGAAGGATATATGTGCTTGATGAGGACAACCTTAGGAAAAGGATTTTGGAGGAAGCCTATAAGAGTGAGTTCACTATATACCCTAGCATTAACAAGATGTATCAAGATCTCAAGAAGATGTTTTGGTGGCCAGGCCTTAAGACAGATGTGGCGAATTTTGTGAATAAATGTCTAACCTACCAGAAAGTAAAAATAGAGCATCAGAAACCAGCAAGAACTCTGCAACCCTTAGAGATTCCGGAATGGAAATGGGAGAGCATTTCAATGGACCTCGTAGTGGGCTTACCAAGGACACCTTTTGGATATGACGCTATATGGGTTATAGTAGATAGACTGACTAAGTCTGCTCACTTTTTATCCATTCGAGCAAATTGTCCTTTGGAGAAGTTAGCTCAATTGTATATTCAGGAAATGGTGAGATTGCATGGCATCCCTTCAACCATCATCTCAGATCGAGATCCAAGATTTAGCTCGCGATTCTAGGGAGCGTTTCAATAAGCGTTTGGTATTCGGCTATGCTTAAGTACTGCATATCATCTACAAATGGATGGTCAAACCGAACGAACTATTCAGACTTTGGAAGATATGCTGTGAGCATATATCTTGGAATAGCACAGGAGCTGGGATCAATACTTACCACTTGCTTATAACAATAGTTATCATGCAAGTATCGGCATGGCTCCATACAAGGCATTATAAGGACAAAAATGTCAATCTCCGCTCTATTTGTATGAATAAGGGGAGCAAAATCTGCTAGGACCAGAATGAGTCAAGCAAACTACAGAGCAAATTAAAAGGATCCGTAGTAAGATACTTACAGCCTAGAGCTGTCAGAAAAGCTACACGGATGTCAGGAGAAAGCCATTAGAGTATCAAGAAGGAGACCATGTGTTCCTGAAGATCACACCCACAATTGGAGTAGGTGGAGTGTAACACCTTACCAGACAAAGTACTATGCTTAAGTCATAATAAATTATCTGATAAGTGATTACGTGTAGTACTAGTTAAATTCTATTTTTTGTATTATTATTAGTTACCCACATAAAAATGCTTAATCGCATAACAAAAATTTCTGCGTGACGGCAGAATAAATGCTAGTAAATCAGTATACTATAATTAATGTATCATAAATAAAAATACAATAAGGACAGAACTACTACAAAATGCATCGTAGACATCTGATTTCAAAGTTTGTCAAAAATAATACAGGATAACAAAATGAGGCCGCTAATATAAAACAAAACGGCCAGTTTCTATGAACAGCACCCCAAGTGGTCCCCATGGGACATTTCATGTACATCTCCTACCATCTACCCATCCATCTATGACCTAGACTACCAAAAAAGGGTCATTCTGTACATCTAATACTACTGCAACCTGCACGCTATCTAAACAGAATCTGAAGAAAGGAACCTGTTTGCCATGGTGGCGTCTGCTGGAGGGTGACCCACACTAGGAGCAAAGGACGATGAAGAAGAACTCGCCGCCTGGGACAGATCTTCCTCCGAGATCGAGGCGGATGACATCAGTTGCGGTGGTGAAGCAGGAGGGGCCATGGGAACTGGAGCTGCTGGTACTGCTGCTGGTGGTGGTGGAAATGAATGGGCCATGTGGAGGGGTATGGCAATGTAGGGGACAGCAGGATCAAAGAGAGGGTGCATAAGCGGGACGGCGAAATCCCTCTGAAAAAAGAAGTAGAGGCGGAACTGACATCGGCCGGAGATATATACAGAATCCAAGAATGGGTCAAGGTGTATATGTAGCTCAGGGAACTCAATGAATAACACCCCGGTCGCTACGTGCTCCATGGTCTGAGAATGATGCAGAACATACAAGAGGGTGAGAAATAAATATTTTTCAGTAAGAATTCCTAGCTTCTATACATCTGTCATCACTGTCATTCCCAGTTGTTTCGGTCTTGCAGTATTTTTCAAATAGTATGGTAAAACAATAATATTCAACTTAAATACTTGTTTGTAAAGCATACACCGAAACAAATTCAATTTTAGTTAACAGATACACCAATGTACTCAAACAATAATCATGGTGGAATAATAGCATGTTAAGAATAATAAGCAGGGATCTAGAGCAATCAATAAAGAAGCATTACACTATACATATGCATGTGCAATTAGAAAATGCATCTTATTCTTGGAGGCTTTCGCCTATTAGAACTTATTTCCATCCTTGGTCCCTTGGGAGTCATTGGCCATATACTCCTGGGTAATAGTCTGCTTTTCAGGACGGAGCTCATTCCTATACAGGATTGCCGGGTTTACTTTCCCCGACCTTCCCATTGATCTATTCCCCTTAATTTATTCCGGGGCTGGCCCAAGTGATATGGAATCCTTTATAATAATATGAAATAAATGCACATCTAACTTGATTCCTTAAATATCATGTATTCATACTATTATAAATTTCTAAATATATGAACTTCTTACTGAAATTTAGGCAGCATAACGGATCGAGTTTGCTTCCCCATGAATAGTGCCAGACAATCAGGACATTTAAATCAATAGTAAACTCAATATGAAATATCATATTCATACCAAAAATATAACAATATTGTTAAGCGTAAGATTTAGAATCTCAAGTACCGATCTATCTTGCTGGCTGTTAATTTTTATTAAGGTTCCCGAGTTCGACTTTCAATATCTAACGGGTTCCGAGTTCCGTTCTTATATAGGTTCCGACTTCTCTACATTATGTTCGGTCTCCCGAGATTACTTTATTCCCGAAGTCTGGGGTTGTGCGACCTCCGGCCTTACCCCACCATTGGTCTTCTGAGATTTGAGAAGTATGTTTCTAAATCCCGAGCTTCCTATTTACTGAGTCCTGAGTTCAACATCAAATATGCCCGACCTAGCTCTCTCTACTAAGTTCCGAGTACAGTCTTAAAACATACCCAATATGGATTCCTATTCACTAAGTCTGAGTTCAATCATCTAGTAAACCCCCCCAAATTCAACCTTAAGTACACATTCCCGGGTTCATCCTTACATACTCCCGACCTAGTTTTCTATTTTACTAGGTCCCGACTTCAAGTTCAAGTATTCCCGACCTAGTCCCTTAAGTTTAGAGATTGGTTTTAAGTGTACCGACCTAGCTTTCTATTCACTAAACCCCGACTTCCGCCATTACTCAAGTTATTTGTGTCTTATCCCAGACTTATCCTACCTTTAGCTAGAATTGCACTCTTATGGGGGAAAATTCACTAAAAATAGAAATATGAGTGAAATCATGTGAAATTTACATTCATGTAAAGCTAACAGAACAAGCTTTCAAATGAATCAATTTTCATATCATTTGGATGAGTATAATTTGAGATATAGACTCTGAAACTTGACCTTACCGGACTACTCGGTTCTAACCCGAATTTGAACATAGGGCAACTGTCTTGACTCACTGGGAACAAAAAGGACCTTATCAAAATCAAAAATTTTTAAAGGATATTCTTCTATGTGTAAGCTTTCTAATAAAGTTGGTTTCACTCAATTTGGAGTTGTACAGAGTGAGTTGCACCCTTCTCAACTCATACTGTTTAGGCGGAAGTCTTGATTTCTAGGTTAAACTTCAAAAATTCATAGCTAATTCTATACTAATTCAATAGCCTTATATGATATATGTATGGAAAGCCCTAGATATCTAGTTTCATATAAAAATGGTTGCATTTAATTTAAATGGTGGCAGGTGGAGCCGTACACTCCGTCGTACGGACCGCCAAGGAAAAACCCTAACAGCTTCTAGACTTGTCTTCCTCCTTCAAGCTATTTGCTCTCAATTCCAATTTTAATCACAACATATATGCAAAACTAGTCATAAAACATCATCATCACTCTACAAAACATCAATATTTTAGATTATGTATGCTCACCATGTAGCTCCAAATCAAAGAAAACAAGAAAAGAAGTAGGATTTCCTACCTTGTCTTATGCAATTAGTGTTGATTTTGTGTCTTTGATGGTAGTGACTTGGGATGAGACTTGAAGATGGATGAGAATGGAGTGGAAATGAGAGTAAAGAGAAGAGAAAGAGAAGAGCTTCAGCAGCTGGAAGGGTGGCCGAAATTGATGAGGAGAAAAAGAGAGAAAAGGTGAAGATATTTGGAGATTACTTGGTTTTGATTGGTGGATCCAATTTGGTCATAAAATCTGGTTTAACTTCCCATCATCAAGGGCCGTCAAGGTGCCACTTAAGGGAGGTATTTGGCTAAATCTTAGCCATTGATTCTAGGGCACTCATAGAAAAATTTCTGTTAGTCCGGTTCCGACAGTTTGAAATACCGAAATCCTACCGATTTCCCTTAAATTGGTAAACTGGCTTGAAAATTTTCTATGGGGTTTTCTATGCTCCTAATCTAATTCCATTAAGCCTAATCTTTTTAAATCACACTTAATTGGCTTTAAGTAAATGTTTAATTAAATTCTGATTAAGCTTACTTATTCAATGAAGCCGAACAACTCCGTTGTTAACGATAAAAAGTTTTCGGACGTTACATGGAGCTATTAAAGTTAGAAAGCTAAGCCCTAGCTTTATAGGTCCTTTTCAAATCTTGAAGTAAATTGGACCAGTCGCATGTCGAGTCCGCTTACCTCTGCATCTATCAAACCTTCATGATGCTTTCCATGTTTCTCAACTCAGAAAATATCAGTCTAACCCCACACATTTCTTGGAACCTGAATCAGTTCAGCTAAGGGATGTGTAACGTCCCGATTTCCGAGTTTCGGCTTCGCCATCAGGATTGACCAATTCCAATTTCCGACTTCATTTTTGGATTTCAATAGGATGACTATTTCCGAGTTCCGAGTTAGTCTTGACTTCATGTCCTTCCCGATTTCCGATTTCATCTTCAATTTTGATTATTCCGGATTTCCGACTTCATATTCTAATTTCGAGGGACTCCGAGTTCCAATCTCCGAATTCGAAGTTCAAGTATATTGGGTATAATTTCCGACCTCCGATTTAAACTATTATATTTTCGTCATTTCACGACTTCCGACTTGGCCCTCTCATCCGAACACATGAACTATTTCCACGAGATCCGACTTCATGTCTCAAGGAAAATATACCCGACTTAGATGTCGCAGTGTATAAGTCACGACTTAGAGTTTAAGTATTTGGGTTTGGAAATGTGATTCAATTCAGAGTTCCGACCTTAATGTTAAACTCAATTGGGGTGGATACGAGTTAGGACCCTTGAGCCAATTTCCACGAGTTACGATTATCGATTTTACATCCGGCATTGGCATTCCCGAGTTCAAATAGGGAGTTAGAGATTATAGGATTGCCAGCTGCATGACTTCCGACCTCCGACCTTGATACAAGATTTCCTCAAGTCTCAACTGGTATAACACGAGTTCCGACTTAAGGTGTAAGAAAGACGAGCTCCGATTGGATAGATAAGCGGCGTACCCCAATTTTGGAGCAGCGTGGAGAGCAACACGACCACAAAGCGAGCGACATGGCCGAAATTCAATCACAAAACTTCAACCAATCAACGCCCACAATTCCAACTACCCCCATCTATTTAAGTCAGACTTCCCTCTTCATTCCCAGCTGATTTATGTCTCCCTCTCCTCCTTGCTGCAGCCTTCGTTTTCCTTTCCTCTCCCAAATCCAACTCCATCAAATCTTAAGGCTTTGGCAAGTTCCATGATTACAAACACCAATTCAGCAAGATCACACTCCGGAAAGGTAGGATTCTACTTCTACTCTTAAATTCCTTGCTCTATGATTGCATGAGATTGAATTCTTCTTTGCGTATGTGATGAATTATTGGATGTATTATGATGGATTGTGATTAAATTCATAGAGGATTTTGAGTTAGAATTAGAATTAGAAGAAGAAAACAAAGAAATGGATGGATGAGGGTGCTGTCTTGGTGGAGATTCCACGGCAGTCCGTATGGCGGAGCGTACGGCGCCGCCTACAATCGGTCAAATCCAATGAAACCATTTTTAGATGAAAGTAGACATTCAGGGCTTTCCATAGCTATATCATATAAGGTTATTGGATTAGTATTGAGGAGATACGAATTTTGAAGTTTGACCTAGGGTTTAGAATGTTCATCCGGGCAGGGTGACATGAGGAGGGTATAACTCACCCTATACAACTCCAAATTGAGTGAAACCAATTTTGTTAGAAAGCTTACACACAGGGGAACACCCCAATATAAGATTCCGAGTTTGTTATGGTCCCAATGGTTCCCAGTGATTCGAGGAAGTTGTCCTATGTCCAATCTAGGCCAAAACGGAGTAGTTCAGGAAGGTAGACTTTCAGGACCTATAACTCGAGGTATACTTAAGCAAATGGAGTGAAACTGGTGGCAAATGAAAGGTTATCCTGATAGATTTGATATGAGACCAATTTCGTAAGATTTGAGCTTAGTTTCGATTTTTAGTGAATTTATATTCCCAGGAGTGTAATTTGGACTAGCGACTGAACAGGCTGAAGTAAAAGTTGAATATCTTGATTTATATAAATCAGAATGACATGGGACCAAAGAGGTTAGAAAGTAGACATATAGAGCTATGACATATCCAAATTTCAGATCTAAATGAATTGAATAGAGATAAAGGTGGATTATACAAGATTCGGGCAGAACCGAATAGGATTGGCAGGATGGCCAAAATGATAACTTCACAAGAGTCAGTGGACATACAAAGTTTGAGTTGGGGATGGCCAGCTTGACCTTGATATATATGTGTTAAGTTGATTATGTTGCTATGACTGATTTGTCCGTGAGAGCTGGCACTATTCATGGGGAAACGGATATGATCCGTTATGCTGCCAAATTCTGTAAGTCTATGAATGTTATGCTCACAAGGTTTAGATATGCAAGTATGAATTTAAGTATAATATGAATTATGAGAGATTATACTCGAATATATTACATCCACATGTTATGTTTCTGTATGCCATGCATGCAAGCATAATTAGAATAGGATATGCAAAATAAGATATGAGGCATATTCATATATGCACAAAGCATTTACGCATGACAAGATATGGAAAGGAAAGATGGCGAGAACTTTCAAGAAGGGCGTACTAGCTACCACGTGAGGCATGGCATAGACCCAGCTAGCGTGGTGTAGAGCGGCGCTGTCTAAGACTTAGGCCAGCCCTCGACCAGATTTAAGGGGAATAGACCGGTGTGAGGGTCGGGAAAGCAAACCGTCACTCATGTATAGATGCAGGCTCGAACCTGAGAAGCGAGCTATTACCCAGGGTGAGAAAGGCCATTCACCTCCGAGGGACCAAGCACGAGAAGTAAGACCAAGGGGAAAAAGAAAGATACAGATTGAGTCAAGTGCACTTGCATACAGGATAAGCACAAGCATTTCCATGTGCATCCTCGGTTATCCCATTAAATGATAAGATCATTAATATTCTTGTTGAAGCATATTGCACTCTTGGTATTTCTATGTTTGTCATATATAATATGGCAAGCGATTGTTAAAACATAACCCGCTTGAGAAAGATGCTTTCCATTTAAAATTGAACCACTGTTTATGTATCGTGCTCACATTTTCATAATAAACCGGCTTTGGAATGTTTATGGCGACATTATGAGATTTGTTTAAATTTACCTCTGAGAACCTTAGGTTCTCACCGCTGCTGTATGCTTTTCTTTAAGTAAACATTCAGGTACCCAAGTGGAGGTCAAACACGAGGCCGAGTACAAGGTCACTCATTGAGCAAGAATTGGGCACTAGCCAAATCAAAAAGGCTGTAAGCGAGTTATCTTAATCACAACTTCTTTTAGAGGGTAATTATTTTATTATCCATGTATCATAGATTATTAGTCGAAATGAAGGAAGCAGTACAAGGGCCATGTATTCTATTTTTCACATAATATAAAGTTTACTTAGCATCGTGACGACCTTTTCATATAACTCCATGACTCGAGCATGGCATATGATAGAGGTGGTACATTAATGGTATCGAGCAGTTAGTCTATATGGGCCGTGGATGGGTGATTATGCTTCTAATGCATACTCTGAGAATCGAGATAAACCATGCGTTAGGCCCTCAAGTAAAGAGGACATAGAAATATTATGCATGGTAGCCTTGTTGTGAGTGTTGAGGACTACTGTTGCACTTGGTGAATGTTGAGCTGATCACCTCAATATAAGGTTTTGTGTAAGCAGAAGCCTACAACACCCAACAGGCTTATTAGGCACCTTCTATATATATAATTATTAGGAACAAGTCTCCTAGAAAGTAATGACGGTATAAAGAGATTGACAATGGAGCAAGTTGAAGAGTACAGAAGAGGTGGAGAGGAAATCAAAGGAGTTATATCGAATGATTTACTATGAACATAGTAAACCTAGTTAAATCCAGGGGAGGTTGTTTGCAAAGTGTTGCTAGGTGGTTGAAGACTTCTTATTGTCAAGGGCAGAAGTGTTAATCGAAAACAATTGTGATAAGGCTTGACTCAAGCTTTCTTGCAATTATCTACTCTGACCATCTTTTCTAAGATTGAATCTAGGGGATTCTTCTGCCTAGCTTTGTATCTTTAGTACTTGACAAAGCAAGATTATTAAGCAGCGATGAGGTCATTTTATGCGACAAGGAAGGTATCCTTATTAATAGGACTACCCTAAAGATGCCTTGTCAGTAAATTCAGTCCATGGTTTTTACTTTGGATTGTGGTACTGCCACATTATAAAGACCTAATCCTCCATTAAGAAACTTGTAGAGCGAACGGATGAAGTAGAGCACCCGGTAAAAAGCAGCTAAGGGCAGAAGTTTCGATTAAGTATATGGAAGCCTTTTGTAAGTCCACATCTAGAGAATGTGTAGGTTTTTCTTCAAGAATAATTAAAACCCACTCCTTAGTGATCACAATCTTTTAGACCTCAACATTTAGGACGAGTCTTTATAATGAATGTAGAAGAAAAGCGACAAGTCGATGGATTGTACCTTTGAAGTGGGCGATGCGGATTGGCTTTCCGCTAATCGAGTCATGCTTGACTATTCGGATATGACGATGGTAATCTCCTCTGTCTCAACTTCTGAATTATCTGAACTCTTTTAGGTCGAAGAGTCAAGGATACATCGTCTTGTCAGCTAATATGACACCAGTTGAGTAGAAACTAGATGGGATTCGGTTGTTAGGGATATCTTGATGTTTTTCAAAAGATATTCTGAACACCCTCTAAGAAAGATTAAGTTCACCATTAAGTTGGTTCCAGGTGTGGGAATCGATATCGATAACTCTGTATCGAATGTCACCGTCAGAGCTGATAGAACGAAAGAGATGGATTGAGGAGCTTTTGGAAAAAAAAAAAAAAAAAAAAAAAAAAGATTCATCTGACCAAGTGCGTCACCATGGGAGCTCCGTCTTATTGGTCAAAAAGAAAGATGGAAGCGGATGGGCAAATTGTAAAGGGACCCATCAGCGTACATTGAATTAAGATAGAGATACGGTTGTGCACGGTAAGGAAGGCCGATGAAGTTATAAGTGTAACAAGGAGATGAGGCAGTATATCTCCTACTAATATAAAGTAGGAACACCTTCATACAAAAGGAGGCATAAGGACCTAGTGTTTCTATTTTCAGGGAACAAAGGAAGCTAGGAAACCTAGTCATGTTCAAATTTTATCAACCTCAGCCACCATAGGAATTGGATGATAGGATTATCTCCAACATGCTATTAGCAGAGGAATGAGGCTATTTTGAGAAGAAAAGTAAGGACTACTAATTGCCTTTAGGTATCATTATATATGCTATGGGTAACTTGACGAGGAGTGTATTCAGATTCTAGCAGAAATAACAAGGGTTTAAAGTATGCGACTAATGCCGTTATCCCGATATAGTATTAAAGTGGGAGGTCTAATGGACAAAAATGAAGATAAAGTTAGATAGGGACGAGGATACTATAAGGTAGAAATAGGAGAAAGGAAAGTTTTAATTTCATATAGCCTATTGAAGAAAGAAAAAGTTACCTAGTACGAGATCATGGTGCAAATAAGATTGTGTATGAAATACTAAGCGAGGGCTACCTTGACATCGGTCATGGCGCAACAAACCCAATGCGCCCTAGGCAAAACTAGGTGATGCACCAATATAAGACCAAAACGGACTTAGAAATGTGCCCCATGAGGGGCAAGGTTTCGACATCAGAACTAGAAGCGATCGGAAAAGTCTTCATCCATTGGGCGGATTAAATGTAATCATCACTAACGCACTAGGTTCCATTAGAACTTCGGTAGTTAAACGTGCTCGGACGAAGTAAAGGGAGATGGGTGACCATATGGGAAACCATCGTATTGAAACTTCGACGGGATAAGCGAGACCATTGTTTCCATTTCTCACAACAAATGGATTATATCCTAAGGGCAAGAAGTTATGAAAAGTAGGCAAGGAGCTTAGCGATTAGGGTAATATAAAATCTAGCCATTACAAAATGCATCTGCATACATGGTATTAGGACAAACCCCCAACGAGTGTTACGGTGCCCATAAAAGTGGGAGGCAACCATCAACACAATAGTTGAGAAATCTCCATGCTAACCAATTGAAGAAAGTAGAAGAATGGCGGGGACTTTGGCTATCCCAATAATCATTGAGAAATTCAACAAGGATGACCACGAGGTCTAATGAGCAAATAATGAAAAGTAGAATAAAGTCACTTAAGAGAAGGAAGGATTTGAAGCAAGGACCATAGTTATAGTTTAGAAGGAATTCTAGCCTTGCACCTAAAACCTAACGGAAGGGGATTCGTCACTGATCAAAGAAAATCGGGTAGACAAGAGTTTGCTTATGGCTTGATAAATTTCTCGAAAAACTTTCGCGAAGCCACTATGATCACTATTTATTGACATTGATTCTTTGCGATAGCCAATGATTTTCGTAATACAGAACTTTTTCAGTTGGTATTTAGGACCCAAGACACAAGTATTAAACAGTTTACTAGAAAACATAGTGTGCAAGTGGTCAGACATATGATAAGGAAAGGAACTTACTCGATGAACTTGATGATGAATTAGAATGTCAGTAAAGCAAAGTATATTTTGGCATCCATATGATCTGACAACTCTCTGCATGGATATTCGAAAGGCCTTTTGTAAGGCGGTATGGTAAGGAACTCTCCACTTCAATAAGAAGGATCGACTTTTGATCTTGGCTTTCTTTTTACATCAAATTGCCTATATCTCAATAACTAGGAATCAAGGAGGATATCAGACTAATAGAAAGAACTCAATCCATATAGTAGAAGCAACCTAAAATGCTCCTACGAATACTAGACACTATATATATATATTTACCAAAAAGAAGGAGTTTTAAGATAAGGCTCCTAGTTATAATGAATGAGGAGAGGCCTAAGACCATGTTTCTCAAGAACCATATTGGAGGCAAATTTGTTATCAAATTAGAGGTAGCGGAGCAAGTAAGAATCTTGGGAAAGAAATGCAGGACCTCCTGGACTCGGACAATTGCTATAATAACTGCCAATCTTTGCAATTTCAAATCTTCGTGAGTTGAATGTTCAAGGTCTCATGTACAAGTGGCAGAAGACCTAGCAACTACCACGAAGTAGGAGTAGCAGAGTATAGAGCAAGGGAGATGAGTAAGAGTCTCCAATAAGTTAAACCGTAATTTAAAGCGTCGTAGAAATAAGACAAGCTTGGACGCCAACATAACCCTTATGGATCCTTTGTCCGTACTAAGACAATACCTCATAGCTCCTGGCAAGCAAACTGATGACCAAATGCAAATTCGAGAGAAGGAGTATCCCTATAAGTTAAAGGGGTTTTCCTTGACCTTTCTTAATCCTAGAATTTTGAGGACAAAATTCTTTTAAGGAGGGTAGTAATGTAACGTCCCGATTCCGAGTTTAAACCCGCCATCAGGATTGACCAATTCCAATTTCCGACTTCATTTTTGGATTTCAATAGGATGACTATTTCCGAGTTCCGAGTTAGTCTTGACTTCATGTCCTTCCCGATTTCCGATTTCATCTTCAATTTTGATTATTCGGGATTTCCGACTTCATATTCTAATTTCGAGGGAGTCCGAGTTCCAATCTCGGAATTGGAAGATCAAGTATATTGGGTATCATTTCGGACCTCCGATTTAAACTATTATGTTTTCGTGATTTGTCGACTTGAGCTTGGCCCTCTCATCCGAACACATGAACTATTTCCACGAGATCCGACTTCATGTCTCAAGGAAAATATACCGGCTTAGATGTCGCAGTGTATAAGTCACGACTTAGAGTTTAAGTATTTGGGTTTGGAAATGTGATTGAATTCGAGTTCCGACCTTAATGTTAAACTCAATTGGGGTGGATACGAGTTCGGACCCTTGAGCCAATTTCCACGAGTTACGGTATCCGATTTTACATCGGCATTGGCATTCAGAGTTCAAATAGGGAGTTCGAGATTATAGGATTGCCGGTGCATGACTTCCGACCTCCGACCTTGATACAAGATTTCCTCAAGTCTCAACTGGTATAACCACGAGTTCCGACTTAAGGTGTAAGAAAGACGAGCTCGATTTCAGATAGAAGCGAGCGTGCCCCAATTTTGGAACGCGTGGAGAGCAACAGCCACAAAGCAGGCGACATGGCCGAAATTCAATCACAAAACTTCAACCAATCAACGCCCACAATTCCAACTACCCCCATCTATTTAAGTCAGACTTCCCTCTTCATTCCCAGCTGATTTATGTCTCCCTCTCCTCCTTGCTGCAGCCTTCGTTTTCCTTTCCTCTCCCAAATCCAACTCCATCAAATCTTCAGGCTTTGGCAAGTTCCATCAATCCAAACTCCAATTCAGCAAGATCACACTCCGGAAAGGTAGGATTCTACTTCTACTCTTAAATTCCTTGCTCTATGATTGCATGAGATTGAATTCTTCTTTGCGTATGTGATGAATTATTGGATGTATTATGATGGATTGTGATTAAATTCATAGAGGATTTTGAGTTAGAATTAGAATTAGAAGAAGAAAACAAAGAGAAATGGATGGATGAGGGTGCTGTCTTGGTGGAGATTCCACGGCAGTCCGTATGGCGGAGCGTACGGCGCCGCCTACAATGGGTCAAATCCAATGAAACCATTTTTAGATGAAAGTAGACATTCAGGGCTTTCCATAGCTATATCATATAAGGTTATTGGATTAGTATTGAGGGAGATACAAATTTTTGAAGTTTGACCTAGGGTTTAGAATGTTCATCCGGGCAGGGTGACATGGGAAGGGTATAACTCAGCCTATACAACTCCAAATTGTGTGAGACCAATTTTGTTAGAAACCTGACACACAGGGAACACCCCAATATAAGATTCCGAGTTTGTTATGGTCCCAATGGTTCCCAGTGATTCGAGGAAGTTGTCCTATGTCCAATCTAGGCCAAAACGGAGTAGTTCAGGAAGGTAGACTTTCAGGACCTATAACTCGAGGTATACTTAAGCAAATGGAGTGAAACTGGTGGCAAATGAAAGGTTATCCTGATAGATTTGATATGAGACCAATTTCGTAAGATTTGAGCTTAGTTTCGATTTTTAGTGAATTTATATTCCCAGGAGTGTAATTTGGACTAGCGACTGAACAGGCTGAAGTAAAAGTTGAATATCTTGATTTATATAAATCAGAATGACATGGGACCAAAGAGGTTAGAAAGTAGACATATAGAGCTATGACATATCCAAATTTCAGATCTAAATGAATTGAATAGAGATAAAGGTGGATTATACAAGATTCGGGCAGAACCGAATAGGATTGGCAGGATGGCCAAAATGATAACTTCACAAGAGTCAGTGGACATACAAAGTTTGAGTTGGGGATGGCCAGCTTGACCTTGATATATATGTGTTAAGTTGATTATGTTGCTATGACTGATTTGTCCGTGAGAGCTGGCACTATTCATGGGGAAACGGATATGATCCGTTATGCTGCCAAATTTACTAAGTCTATGAATGTTATGCTCACAAGGTTTAGATATGCAAGTATGAATTTAAGTATAATATGAATTATGAGAGATTATACTCTGAATATATTACATCCACATGTTATGTTTCTGTATGCCATGCATGCAAGCATAATTAGAATAGGATATGCAAAATAAGATATGAGGCATATTCATATATGCACAAAGCATTTGCACGCATGACAAGATATGGAAAGGAAAGATGACGAGAACTTTCAAGAAGGACGTACTAGCTACCACGTGAGGCATGGCATAGACCCAGCTAGCGTGGTGTAGAGCAGTACTGTCTAAGACTTGGGCCAGCCCTCGACCAGATTTAAGGGGAATAGACCGGTGTGAGGGTCGGGGAAAGCAAACCCGTCACTCATGTATAGGTACGAGCTCGAACCTGAGAAGCAGGCTATTACCCAGGGGTGAGAAAGGCCATTCACCTCCGAGGGACCAAGCACAGAGAAGTAAGACCAAGTACGGGAAAAAGAAAGATCTGATTGAGTCAAGTGCACTTGCATACAGGATAAGCACAAGCATTTCCATGTGCATCCTCAGTTATCCCATTAAATGATAAGATCATTAATATTCTTGTTGAAGCATATTGCACTACTGGTATTTCTATGTTTGTCATATATAATATGGCAGCGATTGTTAAAACATAACCGCTTGAGAAAGATGCTTTCCATTTAAAATTGAACCACTTGTTTATGTATACGTGCTCACATTTTCATAATAAACCGGCTGGAATGTTTATAGCGACATTATGAGATTTGTTTAAATTTACCTCATCGAGAACCTTAGGTTCTCCTGCTGCTGTATGCTTTTCTTTAGTAAACATTCGGTACCCAAGTGGAGGTCAAACACGAGGCCGAGTACAAGGTCACTCATTGAGCAAGAATTGGGCACTAGCCAAATCAAAAGACTGTCGAAGCGAGTTATCTTAATCACAACTTCTTTTAGAGGGTAATTATTTTATTATCCATGTATCATAGATTATTAGTCAGAAATGAAGGAAGCAGTACAAGGGCCATGTATTCTATTTTTCACATAATATAAAGTTTACTTAGCATCGTGACGACCTTTTCATATAACTCCATGACTCGAGCATGGCTTATATGATAGAGGTGTTACAGGATGACTTAACTTTTCATGCTCCCCCAACACGAATAGTAGATAGGAGCATCAAACACCTTCGAAACAAAGCTATACAGTTAGTGAAGGCAGCATGAGGACACGAAGATTCAATAGACTATACGTGGGAATTAGAATCAGATATGAGAAAAGAGCATCCTGAATTATTCTCAGGTACTAAATTTTAAGGACAAATTTTTTTTTCTAGGGTAGTAATGTAACGTCAGAAAAATTTTATCAGATTTAACCAAGCTATTCGGTTTTTATCGAACATCTGAGATTAATTAGAATTAGATTAAGTATTTACTTAAAGCTAATTGAGTATCATTTAGAAGGATTATATTTGACGGGATTTGATTAGAAATATAGGAGACCTAATAGAATTTTTCTAAAATCGATTTGCCGATTTAAAAGAAATCGGTAAGATTTCGGTATTTTAAACTATTGGAACTGAATCAATAGAAATTATACTGTAAGAACCCTAAATTGGAAGGCCAAGATTCAGCCAACTCACCCTTATATGTGGCACAACAATTAGCCCTAAAGAGGCATGCCACACTAAATTGAAGAATGAAAAGGAATCTACCAATCATAATTAAGCTTCCTTTAAAAGTTTCCTATAATTTCCTTCCAGCTGTAACATCCTCAATTTCGTGTTGTGCTAAATTACCTCAATAACCCTGAGTAATTAGGCACTTAATGAGAAATTATGAGATTATGGCTTAATTAAGGGGTTAACGAAGAGTTTATGAGTTAACTCGGATGAGAAAAGTCAAAAAAATGCTTAATCGAGATTAGATAATCTCTAATTAAGCAAGTCAAACTCTTGATAGCTTAATTAAGCACTGGTCGCCCTTAATTAGCTTAATTGAGTTTAATTAAGGTTAATTAAGCTTAATTGCAAGATTAATTCTTGTTAATCGTGTTCTTGTGTGTTAATCACTAATCCTTGCTTAATCATCTTAATTAAGTTGTATGAGTACTTAATCACATGATTAAATTCAAATTTAGTCAACTAGACAATAAAGTAAAGAGTGATGTCATAAAAGTATAAAGCATTAGACAAGACTACTTTATGTAAGAATTTGACCATGCTTTGTCTCCCTATCATCCAATTTGTTTCCCTAAACCTTAATTAACACAAAATGAAGCAAAAATATCTCCCCCCACCCTACTCAAAGTTACGGCCACAACAACACAACACACACATTCACTTCATTTTCAACTTCTCATTCTCTCTCTAAAGTTCTCAAACTCTCCAACTTCTCTCTACATTTCTTCTTCTTCTTCTTCTTCTTTATCTTCTTCATCATTCTCCACTTCCATAACCAAACCTTCCTCA
Source organism: Pterocarpus santalinus (assembly GCA_031439595.1). NCBI lineage: Eukaryota > Viridiplantae > Streptophyta > Magnoliopsida > Fabales > Fabaceae > Pterocarpus > Pterocarpus santalinus. The sequence continues at coordinate 34,985,481 of CM062529.1, read as the reverse complement.
CTAAGCCCTTCAAAGATCACATCTTTTGGTCTTTGGAGACAATATCTAAATACTACAAGACTCATTTTCAAGAGAACTCAAGAGTTCTCTCTTTGCTCATTCAAAACCGCCACCATCATCAACCAAGAAGGAGTCTTCTTTATCTTCTTCTCCTTCCTCAAAGACACCATATTCCAAGCTTAGGTAGTGATCTTCATCTTTTTGTTTTGTTTACTCAACAAAGCTTAAAGCTTGGTTCCCTTCATGACCAAAATTTTTGAGTGAAAACTTGAGGAAATCTTTCATACTCTTCATGAGCAAAAGTTTCTATTTTTGGTTAAATATATTCTTGATGTTCTTCAAGTGTTCTTAAGTTTCTACTTTTGGAAAGTATATTCTTATTGTTGAGTGTTCTTGATGGTATCTTGTTTGAAGTTCTTCCTTTTCTTATGATGAGTTGATGATTGGAAAAGCCTTATCTTTTTATGTTTTTCATGATTTGGTGAGACTATGAACATTCTAAAAGCCTTAAACTTTAAAAAGTTTGCTTCTTGATACACCAAAAGTGGCGCAATTTTTAGTGCCATCATAAAGTCTTCTTTTGTTTTGTTTTGAAGACAATAATACATGTAAAAGTCTAAGCTTTTTGGCATAATAAGCCTTTTTGAGTTAGAAAATGATACCTTGTCACTTTATGTCTTAGAAATCAAACCTTAAAGAAAAGACCTTTCATAAAGTTTCAAACTTTAATTAAGAATGAGACCTTTAAGTCATAAAAGTGTTGTTTTATAACATTTTATTCATAAAGTTTAGATCTTGAACCAAAACAATGCTAGAAAGTGTTAGCTTTTATAAAGATTAAGACTTTCCAACTTTAAAGTAATGTTTCATATCACTGTTTGATAAAATAGGAACCTTTTTAATGTAGAGACAACTTTAAGTCATAAAGTTGAGACCTTGATGATCTTAGAATAATTAAATGAGTCAACTTTCATAAAGGACAAGACTTTTTAGTTAAAAAGCTAGTAACTTGTACCATTATTTCATAAAGATCTAATCTTTAAGATAAAAGCTTGAAGCTTTGTAACTTGATTAAGTTAAAAATCACCCTTGGTGTTTAGTGAACATGGTGTTGTTGGGTTCATGATGTGGTTATGCGTTGTCATGGCCCAAGGATGAGAGGGATCTCGAACTCCTTGGGAACAGAAGTATGATTTGGGCCCCTGAGCATACCATGAACCTAGGAATCACTGAGTACACTATCTCAAGGAAAGAAAACAATCACTTAACTTAATTAATTGGAACAAGTGTTCTATAAGACATGAATTTAAGTGAAGAATAATTTTATATGAAATCTAAGTAACTAAAAGACCACATACACATATCTTAACTATGTGATTCTCTCATGGGTAACCATGAGAAATCATATGATGATTCATAATATTCTTCACAAAGAATAACGCAACTATATACGCTTCTAGGGTATGAATGTGTGATGCCATTCGGCATGATGAATGATGAGTTTGATTAAGCTTTGTCTCATAATTGAATGATGAGTGTGATGATATGGTGTAGATATGATGAACTATTGGTTGAAAGTTTATGATTGGCATTTTGGGGAAGCTCTAGTCTAGCCATTATGGTGCTGAATTTCCGTCAAAATTATGGACTTAGTCATATCATTGCATGTGTCTAGTCAAAAAAGTATTATGCATGTAAAATATAATGATAAGAAACGAAAGAATAGGACATGACCCCTCGATCACTTCCGGGAAGTGAGAGACGGCGATCCACAAGGAACCTCTGTGAGGGAGGCAAGGATGTTATGGAGGACCTTCCAACTTAAAGGTAACCAATATCAGCTTAGTTTGATTTAGTTAGTACTGTGTGACGACGGTAACAGAATGAGCTCATGTCCAAAAGCAGTCTATTTCAAAGGAAAAGTAAAAGAATGTTAAGCATGTGCTAAAAATAAAAGTCAAAGTAGGACCATGGTCAAGTTGATGAGTTGCATAGCCATGCATGTTATTATATTCCTTATGTGCATTATGAATGTATGTTATGTATATTAGCATGTATGCCTATGTATGACACTATGGATATGATGATAAAGTTAAAAGTAACCCGCTTCGGGATTTACGTTTTCTGAAACCATTAAAATTGAACTTATACCTGTCCACTGTTTTTATAATTAAACCTGAAGTGACTAGGATGATGACAATGACACTGTGTTTGTCTAGTCGCGATCCTACTGAGAAATTTAGTATTTTTCATTCCTACGTTTTTCGTGTCATCTTCAGAGGATGTCGACGTTGGGCACGGTGGTGATCTACATTGAGTTCCCGGTATGGCGTTGGCGCTTTGACCCGGTGCTGAACACCTCCATGCTATCGACGAGCGCAGCGATGAGGGTTTACATCTTCCACGATTGCCAGTTTCAGACTCCCATGATGAGCCCATTTTTCTGACCGCATCAGCTATTTGGCGACGTTACTATAGATGACATCCACCCTTATTTTCAGCCACTGAGATACCCCACCAATGATGACAAGACTGACTCAGATACCCATTTGACTCCAACTATTTCACTGGATTCTGATCCCTCAGAGCCGTCTTATCCGAGCTACCATGTGGAGACCGATCCGTCTGAGCCCTTCTATTCCACTCATTCTGGGGGATCCCACCGTTGGGGTTCGTCATAGCCTTTGATGATTTGTCTATCTTCTGATTCTTCTGCTTTATCTGTTGGCCTAGCTTCACCCCCGGTTCGCAAGCATGGGTTCATTCGTACCCGCATTGTGTCCCATGGGTGACGACGTGCTTGAGGAGGGGGACGTGGTGGTGCTTCTCCCGGTAGGTATGGGAATGGTCTCCTCTCGCTAGATGCTTGATGTGACGATTGCATGCAGAGCCGAGTACGAGGATAGCCCTTTTTGGTCGCAGTTATAGGGTTATCATTATGTTGTATGGCATGCTTGGGTAGTAGGGTTTTCTGATGTATTTCCTTTTATTATGTATTTGGTAGGTTTCTTATGTAGGGTCGATGGTAGATATCGGACCCATTATTACCTTATGTATGACTCTGGTATGACTATTATCATATTATTACGGATGGTCGTGGAATGAATGTTATCTTTATCGAAGATTGTGGTTATACTTATTGCTTTTAATTATGTTGAATGCGATATATGTATGAGATAATAACTTTTGTATCATATGTTCACGATGCGCTCATGGCTCTCAATTTCAAAAATGGTTTACTCGTCTTGTTCAAAAAAAAAATTTACCCCTATTTTCATTAAAAAGTAATTTCTAAAAGGTAATGTTAGTTCCGCGAGCAAAAGTAACAACTAGTAATTCCACAATATGACTTAAGCATAGAATGGAACTATTAGGGTGTTACACCAACTCCCTTAAGCATTTTCGGACATATTAGGAGCTGAACCCCCATCATTTTCCATCTATCTCATCTCATCATCACTTCAGCTCCAACAAACCTTCAAGCTCCACCAAGATTCCTTCAATCCAAGACATAAAGCTAGCAAGACTACACGTAGGAGAGGTAGGGATTCAACTTCTCTTCTTATTTTCTTTCATATGGGGCTGCTTGGGCTTTCAATTTTTCTTCGCTTGGTGTTATAATTGGGTAGAACTGATGAATATTGGTTGGTTTGACAAATATCTATGGGTTTGAATTGAAGTGGAAGTAGAAAGGTTGAGAAATAGCAAAGAGTGGGAAGCTATTTGGGCAAAACCCTATAGCATCCGTACGTGTGATGTGCACGGATCAAGATCCAGCCATCAACTGATTAATATTTTTAAATGAAACTAGACATTTAGGGCTTTCCAAGCATATACTATAAGGTCATTGGATTAGTATTGAGTGAGTTATAAATTTTTGAAGTTAGCCTGAAATTCTGGGTCCTTTTTTGGGCAGTATGGGTTGAGAAGGGTGTAACTCACCCTACAAAACTCTAATTTGAGTGCAACCAAACTCTATTTGAAACCTAACATATAGGAAAATATCCCATAAAAATTTCAGAGTTAGATTCATTCCCATATATTCCCAGTAATTCGATGAAGTTGCTCTAAGTCCAAACTAGACTAGAACAGGGCAGTCTAGGAAGGTCAACTTACGGGACTTATATCTCCATCTGTACTTATGAAAATGAGGTGCAACTTCTTTCAAATAAAATTTTGTTCTGTTAGCTTTAATATGATTTAAATTTCATATAGTTTCTATTTTTAGTGAGTTTTTACTTATAAGGGTGCAATTCTGGCTAGTTGTAGGGCAGATCGAAATAAAATTTGAATAACTTGAGCTACACAAATCAAAATGAGATGGGATGAAAAGGGTTAGAAACTAGACACATAGCACTATATCATATCCAAAATGTAGGTTTAAATGAATAGAATAGAAATTATGGTGAATTTTACAAGAATCAGGTAGAATTGAGTATAATGATCAGGAACCTTATTCATGTTGGTACACTATATAATTGATATTGTTGTTATAGATTTGCTAATCTATGTGGTTTGAATGCTTGATTGATCTTTTTGGTAGCCTAGCACTATAGGAAAGTGGACTCAATCTATTATGCCGCCAAAATTTCGGCAAAGACTTCATATACTCGATGAAATGTTTGTGCACATATGATACTTGAGAAAAATAATACTAGATGTACATGCAATTTATGAATAATGTTATGATTCCATATTGCTTAGGTCAGCCCCTAAAAAATGTTAAGGGCAATAGATCAGTGGGAAAGTCGGGGAAAGTAAACCTAGTAATCCTGTATAGGAATGAGCTCGGTCCTGAAAAGCAAATTATAACCCAGGAGTATATGGCCAAAGACTCCCAGGGGCCCAAGAGTGGAAAATATAAGTTGCATAAGTTGAAAGCTCCCAAAGACTACATGCATTTTCCATTTCACATATATATGCTCTGTTTGTTAATTTCTAAGTTAATGTCATTGTTAATGGTATATTCCTTGTGTTATATTACTGTTTACCTATGGTTGCTGTTTCAGCTATGTTAGTGTGCCTGTTTAAATATACTTGTATTACTCTAATTTAAAATTAAGTTTTGTTTCGAGTTATATTTTCCACAAATTAAATTTAAGTTGAATATTACTGTTATATTGTATCATTTAAAATTAAGAAAAACTGAAACAACTAGGAATGACGATGATGGCAGCTGTGCGTGGAATTAGAATTCCTATTAAGAATTTCTTTAAATTCCCACTGATAATTCCATTTGGTGAGTCATATTTTTAGTTAGTTTTTGTTGAATTTGAGTTATGGTTATTTAATTTAGCTCTTGTTTTTGTTGCATTTTAGTATATAGTTTGGGTTAATTCATAATTTTAGCCTTTTATTATTTTCTATTATTTGTTTGGATACTTATTTTGGTTTTATTTGATTTATTTTAGGTGCAAGTGGACCCAAAAAAAGTTGGAAGAGGCTAAGCCATGAATTTAGACTCAACACCTTGCGCTATAGCGCAAGCCAGTGCACTACAGCGCACTATCGTACATGGAAGAAAATGCCACATTCATGTTGCGCTATAGTGTGCTGCCGTGTTCACAAACTTTGTCAACAATTTTTGCTATGCTATAGTGCAACCTAGCGCGCTTTAGCGCGCCACCATATTTTGTAAATGAGCCAAGAATTGAGGCTTGCACTATATCGCAAGCCTGTTTGCAGTAGATTAGCAGTTCGAGCTGAAAGTTAAAATGGGGGATCTATGCACTATAAAAAGGAGGTCACACAGATCACAAAGGGATCCCCAGACACTTTACACGCTTTCCAAGGCAGAAAACTTTCTCAAAGAGATTGAAGGTGAAGACTCAAGGATTTCAGCGCTTAATCATCAACACAGGGAGATCCAAATTTTTCTGAATTCCTTGTTTCTAGCCAGAATTCTCCATGGCTTTTTGTTTTTCTATTTTCTCATCTTTATACTCTGTTATTGGTTTCTTTTCTTTAGACATGAACTAAATTGCTCTTGCTAAGGCGTTAATGGACCCTTTTGTATGACAAATTTCTTCATGGATTAATGTTAATCTTGTTTATATTTCAATTACTTAGTGTTTTTGTTTATGCTTAATGCTTTTGGGTGATTGGCCACCATTCAATTGCTTCGTTGGTTTACAATAACTAGAGATAAGGTTTGTAAACAAGCTTCTTAACATAAACATCGTGAGCTGAGCGAAAACTAAAGATAGACAAACGTGGTTCATGCGGTCAACATTAAGAACCCATAGAACTTCAACCTTTTCCTTGATTAGTTTGTGCTAAGAGATTAGGCAATTAGTTTAGGATAAAGAGTACTGCTTGACCTCGAGAGAGGCTAGAAATAAATTAAGGGGAACTGACCGTGAGTCAATTAGGATAGAACGGATTAACAGAAATTCATAAGCAAGGCGTCTACAATAGGTGAAATTAATTAGCTCTAGCATTCATTCCATTGCATTTAGTCAATAGTTCTTGCATCCGTCCTAGTTACCATTTTTCATATTTATGAACTTCTTCTTTTTATTTTAATTTCCTCATTAGTAATTCCATTCTGTCCAAATAGTTATTCCCTTAGACTATTTCAGTATTTGATCTATCCTCGTAGGAGCGATAGTTTACTTATCACTTTATTACTTGTACAATCCGGTATACTTGCCGGAAATGCATCGAGTTTTTGGCGCCATTGCCGAGGATAGTATCAATATCATTCTTAGTTGACAGGATACTAGATTGGATATTTTATATTTTATTTTATTTTGTTATTTATTTCTATTTAGCCTTGTTATTTTGTACACCTATTCTTGTGTTCTATTTTTGCAGTTTATGCGAAGGAGCCAATCTGTTGAAGACTTGCTCTTTGATCCAGAAATCTAGCGTTCCTTGCGTCAAATCAGGAGAGCACGGAGAGCAATTGAAGAAGTCCCTGAAGTTGCCATGGCTAATGAAAATGAGCATGATGAAAAAGTCATGAAGGACTACGTGGCACCCACTCTTGAAGGATGCTCATCAACTATTATGAGACCGCCTATCCAAGCAAACAACTTCGAGCTAAAAACATCACTCATTCAGTTTGTGCAACAAAACTGCCAGTTTGCTGGACTACATAGTGAGGATCCAAATGAACACCTTAGCAACTTCCTAGAAATCTATGACACCATAAAACTTAATGGTGCCACGGATGATGCTATTCGGTTAATGCTGTTCCATTTTTCATTGAGGGACAAAGCCAGAGCTTGGTTGAAGTCTCTACCACAAGGGACACTCACTACCTGGGATATGGTGGCCAGAAAATTCTTGGAGAAGTACTTTTCTCCTGCCAAGTCTGCTAAGATGAGGAATGACATCACTTCCTTCACCCAAGCAAATGGAGAATCCTTCTATGAGTCTTGGGAAAGGTACAAGGAATTATTGGCCAAGTGTCCACATCACGGCATCCCGCTTTGGATGCAAATCCAAACATTCTACAATGGTCTCCTCATGTCCACCCAGATCATGGTTGATGCAGTAGTTGGCGGCTCTTTGAATAATAAGACACCAGAGAAGTCATGGGAGCTATTTGAAACAATGGCTAGCAATAATTACCAGAGACCTAGTGAGAGAACTCAGAAGAGGGGAGTTTTGGAAGTTGACACTACCACTACCCTTTTGGCCCAGATGCAAGCTCTCTCTGTCCAAAATATAGCCATTCAAAAGCAATTAGATATGCTTAATACCACTTCCCCAGCACCGATCTTGCAGTGTGACTTCTGCCAAGGGAATCATCCTAATGGAGAATGTGCCACAGAGCCTACTTATGATGAACAAGTCAATTACATGAATGGTCAGAGGCACAATTTCCATTCCAACAGCTATGCTCCTAGATACAGAGACTATGGTGATTCCGGTCAGTTCTGTGGGAATCAAGGTGCTCCCAGGCACTCATACAACCCACCTATCCAAGAGAAGAAGTCTAACTTGGAGGAAATATTCCAACAATTCATGCAGACTCATTCTAATTTTGTGGACAGAACTGAAGCACAATTCAAGCACCAGGAGGCTTCCATTAGAAACCTTGAAACTCAGTTGGGGTAGATATCCCAACAACTAGCTGAAAGACCATAGGGTACTTTGCCTAACAATACAGTGAAAAATCCAAGACAGCAAGTTAAGGCAATTACCCTGCGAAGTGGCAAAGAACTAGAAGAACCTGAGATGCCAAAAGTGGAAAAAGAGCAACCTGCTGAGATTGAAGTGCAAACTACCAAAGGGAAAAAATATGAGATTCCTATGAGGGGTAGCAAAGGTGTGGAAGAAGAAGAAAAGACGACAAAGTATGTGGCACCACTCGCCTATGACCCTCCCATTCCTTATCCACAGAGGGTGAAGCAACTGAAGAAAAAGTAGCAAGATAAACAATTTGAAAATTTTTTGCAAGTATTCAAGAAGTTGCAAATTAATATACCCTTCGTGGAGGCATTGACTCAGATGCCTAGTTATAAAAAGTTTATGAAGGAAATCTCGTAAAAGAAAAATCAAAGATGATGAGACTGTCCTACTTACCGAAGAATGCAGTGCCATCTTACAGAACAAGTTGCCTCCCAAGCTTAAGGATCCAGGGAGTTTTACTATTCCATGTGTCATTGGTGATGTCTATTTTAATAAAGCTCTTTGTGATCTTGGTGCCAATATTAATTTAATGCCTTTGTCTATTTTTAGGAAGCTTGGAGTTGGAGAAGTCAAGCCTACCATGATGTCTCTACAGCTGGCTGGCAGATCAATCAAGCATCCAAGAGGCATTATTAAGGATGTTCTGGTAAAGGTGGATAAGCTCATATTCCCAGTGGATTTTGTAGTACTTGACATGGAGGAAGGCAGGGAAGTATCCCTCATTCTTGGGAGACCTTTCTTAGCCATTGGAAAAGCTCTCATAGATGTCCAAGAGGGAAAGTTAGAGTTGCGGGTACAAGATGAGAAAGTCAGTTTCAATGTTTTTGATGCAATTAAGTTTCCCTTGGAAGCTGATTCATGCCTTAGAGTTGATGTTGTTGAAAAGGTGATGACTTCTTCCTTTGGAGCTGTTTCCACCACAGTTCCCTTAGAGGCATACTTGGTGAACTCTAAGATGGCCGAAGAATTGGAGGACAGCAACTTGCAGCTGTGCCATGAACTTTTGGAAGCTCAACCAGTAGTTTCATAGCCTTTTTCTGACACTCTAACACAGGATAAGGAACTACAACCAATGAGTGAGGAGCCACCAAAACTAGAGCTCAAGCAACTTCTTATCCATCTGAGATATGCATTCTTTGGTGAGGGTGACACATATCCTATTGTTATTAGTGCCTCACTGAGTAGTGTAGAAGAAGATAAGTTGCTAAGGGTACTAAGAGATCATAAAACAGCTATTGGGTGGCAGATTTCAGACTTAAGGGGTATCAGTCCCACCTTTTGCATGCATAAAATCTTCATGGAAGATGATTTCAAGCCACTAGTCCAACCACAAAAGAGCCTGAACCCAACCATGAAAGAGGTTGTGAAGAAAGAAGTAGTGAAGCTCCTAGATGCAGGGATCATATATCCCATTTCAGACAGTGTTTGGGTGAGCCCAGTTCAAGTAGTACCCAAGAAAGGAGGATTACAGTGGTGAAGAATGAGAATAATGAACTCATTCCAACTCGTACGATCACCGGGTGGAGGATGTGTATTGATTACCGAAAGCTTAATGATGCCACCCACAAAGACTATTTCCCACTACCCTTCATAGACCAGATGTTGGAGAGGATAGCAGGCCATACTTACTATTGCTTCTTAGATGGCTACTCTGGTTACAACCAGATATATATTGCCCCAGAGGATCAGGAGAAGACTACATTCACCTGCCCATATGGAACATTTACATATAGGAGAATGCCATTTGGGTTATGCAATGCCCCAACCACCTTCCAGAGCTGCATGCTGGCTATTTTCCATGATATGGTGGAGAGGTTTATAGAGGTTTTTATGGATGATTTTTCAGTTTTTGGCTCTTCTTTTGATGATTGTTTGTATCATTTATCTTTAGTTTTGAAACGATGTCAGGAAACTAACCTTGTTTTGAATTGGGAGAAGTGTCATTTTATGGTGCAGGAAGGCATAGTTCTTAGACATCGGATCTCAGCTAAAGGAATTGAAGTGGATAGAGCCAAAATTGAAGTCATTGAGAAGTTACCTCCACCAACCAATATGAAGGGAGTTAGAAGTTTCTTAGTCCATGCTGGATTCTATAGGAGATTTATTAGAGATTTCTCTAAAATTGCTAAGCCTTTGAGTAATTTGTTAATTAGGGATGTTCCTTTTAATTTTGATAATGAATGCTTGCATGCCTTTGAACTTTTGAAAAACAAATTAGTTTCAGCTCCCATTCTTGTTGCACCTAATTGGGATTTGCCATTTGAGCTCATGTGTAATGCTAGTGAATATGCCATAGGTGCTGTTTTAGGACAAAGGAAGAATAAGTTGTTGCATGTTATTTATTATGCCAGTAGAACTTTGAATGATGCACAACTTAATTATGCTACCACTGAAAAAGAACTTTTGGTTGTTGTTTTTACTTTTGACAAATTCTGTTCTTATTTGATAGGTGCTAAGGTGATTGTCTACATGGATTATACAGTCCTGAAGTTCTTGTTGGATAAGAAGGATGCCAAGCCAAGGCTCCTTAGATGGATGCTACTGCTTCAAGAATTTGATTTGGAGATCAGAGATAAAAAGGAAGCAGAGAACCTGGTAGCTGACCACCTGTCTAGACTGACCTCCCCCTTTCTGCATGAGGAGGAAGAGATTAGGGAAACATTTCCTGATGAGCAGCTATAGGTAGCACAAGTAGCACCATGGTTTGCAGACTATGCCAATTACCTAGTGAAGAGAATTCTACCTGAGGGCCTCTCATAATCCTAGAAGAGAAAATTCTTTTCTGACATGAAATACTATTTCTGGGAGGAGCCATTCCTTTATAGACACTGCTTAGATTAGATTATCAGAAGATGTGTCCTTCAAGAAGAAGTGGCTAGCATTCTTTACCATTGTCACACATCACCAGTTGGGGGTCACTTCGGAGCCACCCGAACAGCTGCTAAGGTCCTCCAGTGTGGGTTCTATTGGCCCACTATTTTCAGAGATGCCAATGACTATGTGAGAAGGTGCAATGAATGCCAAAGGATTAGGAATATTTCTAGGAAGCATGAGATGCCATTGAATAACATCTTGGTGGTTGAGCTATTTAATGTTTGAGGTATTGACTTCATGGGCCCCTTTCCCACTTCCTTTGGCAACAAATATATGTTGGTAGTAGTTGACTATGTGTGTAAATGGGTGGAGGCCATGGCATCTCCTACTAATGATGCTCGGGTCGTCACAAAGTTTCTAAAGAAGAATATTTTCTCAAGATTTGGCACCCCAAAAGCAATAATCAGTGATGGAGGCACACACTTCTACAACCATCAATTTGAAGCCCTTCTTGCTAAATATGGTGTGAATCACAAGGTTACCACTCCCTACCACCCTCAAACAAGTGGCCAAGTAGAGGTGTCCAATAGAGAGTTGAAGAGAATCCTTGAGAAGACTGTTAATTCCTCAAGGAAGGATTGGTCAGTTAAGTTGGATGATGCTCTTTGGGCTATAGGACAGCTTTCAAAACTCCCATCGGGATGTCTCCATATAGATTGGTCTTTGGGAAGGCTTGTCACTTGCCAATTGAGTTGGAACATAAGGCATATTGGGCAACAAAACTGCTCAATTTTGATCTCAAGGAGGCAAGTGAGAAAAGAATGCTACAACTTAATGAGTTAGATGAGTTTAGACAGGAAGCTTATAAAAATGCCAAGCTCTATAAGGAGAAAACTAAGAAGTGGCATGATAGGAATATACTGAGAAAGGACTTCCATATAGGTCAGAAAGTCCTACTATTCAATTCTAAATTGAAGCTATTCCCTGGGAAATTGAGATCAAGGTGGTCAGGACCTTTTGAGATCACTAAAGTATCCCCTTTAGGGGCTATTAAGGTCACACATCCTACAAAAGGCACGTTTAAAGTCAATGGCCAAAGGTTAAAGTCAGATGTTGATGGAAGCTATGATAAACTCAAGGCTTTAGCTCTTCTCTCTAATCCATGCTGATAGATAGAGTTATATCCAACTTAGGGACATTAAATCAAAGTGCTTGTTGGTAGACAACCCAACTTTTCCTAACTTTTCTTTGATTTCTTTTAATTTTTCTTATTTAGGATCATTTTAGTTTTTTCTTATTATTGTTATTTTTTATTTAGGTATAAGTTTGTTTAGAATCAATTTAATTTATTCAATTCTATTTTTCTATTTTTTGGTTCATGGAGCAATTAGGAAGTTCATAAGTGGCGGAAGTGAAGAAATTGGGCGTGCAGCAAAGAAAATGCAACAGCAACAGTGCGCAGCATTGCGCTATAGCGCGATGTCGAAGGGAGTATGCATTTTGAAAATTTTGCTTGCGCTATAGCGCGATGCCTTGTGCTACAGCGCAAGCCTGCATTTGCAGAAAGTGAAGAGAACATTTGCTTGCGCTATAGCACGACATGTTGCGCTATAGTGCAAGCCCATTTTAGTAATGCACCAAAGGATATTTTGGTTGCGCTATAGCGCAAGCCCAATTTCATGACAGATTTATATATCGCGCTGTAGCTTCACTAAAGCACAAACTCAAACATATACACATGAAGTTCTCTTCTTTCCTCACTCTTCACACACCCAAATACAAACACTCACTCTCCCACTCAATTCCTTCCACCCAAATTCATTCCTCACCTCAAAACTGTCCCTTACCCCTCACATTTTCACTTATTTTTCCATCATAATCACTGTTTTTCCCCCAGTGAAGCCCTAACTCGCAGAATTGGGAATTCTTGGGTGGGAGGCAAAACTCTCACCAATTTTTTTGAAGGAGTTGCTTCACTTGAGTTGTTGAGAGTCATCCATACCTGGTTTGCATCTTCTTACTCTCTCAATTTTGATTTTTGATGTTGCATGTGATACCTACATTGCCATGTTTAGTTCTTACCTTGAATCTATCATAAATAACATGTGCTCTGTTATGGTAGAATGAATTGATGCTGCTTCATTTGATTAAACACAGTACTTGAGTCAGTTGTGAGCATCGTTGCTATATTATGTTATTGGCTTGAGTTATTGAATGTTTGGCTCTAAATTAAGAATATGAGATGAGTCATTTGGGTGTTTATGCATATTTGATTTAAGACAATTGGGTTTTAAAATAGGAATGGAAGATTTACTTGACATGATCCATATTTGAATGTGCTTAGGATCCATATCCTCATTGATTATTTTCAGAATTCTTGCATTTGCTCTATTATGTTAGATGGAATTATAGTGCTTAGATTCTAAGTTATTTCCTTCTATGGATTGATTCTGATTGTGCCAGTAAGTAATCTGGGGGTTGTTATCTTGGAACATTCTGTTATGATTTATTGATTACTAAATGGTTGCCTTTGGATTTTTGGTTGTTTTAATTGTGTTTTCAGGACCATGGCATCCAGAAAGTGAATCAAGACTACCGGAGCCTCCTCTTCTTCCCAACCCTCTCATATCGAGGAAGACTTTGACAGACATCGATTCATCAGAGCGAAATGTCAGCATCGGTACAATTCCTCCCACCACAAACGAGAGTTGGTGATAGAGAAGGGCATTCAGCTGAGTTCGGGAACATTCCGAGCACATATGGAAAAGATAGAGAGGAAAGGGTGGCACAGCTTGTTGGATGAGCCACCATTGGGTTGTCTCAATTTAGTAAGAGAATTTTATGCTAACCTGATGGTGGTTAGTGGGGCCAACCAACCTGAAGGCCACATCTGGGTAAGAGGCCAGTAGGTAAACATCCGTCCCTCCAGCATCAACTCCTTCATGCACACTCTTGATATCCAGCAGGATGATTTCTCTACATTGAGAAGGCAGAATGTAGATTGGGATGAGATTCTTCAGACCATAGCCCTGCCGAATGGCGAGTGGGCTTATTATGATACTCCATCTACCGGCCCAAAGCATTTGCTGAATAAGTACTTCAACCCAGCAGCTAGAGTGTGGGCTCAGATTATGTTCTCTCGCCTCATGCCTAGCAGGCACACCCATTCTATCACTAAGGAGAGGTGCTTGGTACTGTATTACCTCATCACTCAGAAGGAGGTGAACCTAGGGTAGTTGATCAAGGATCAGATGATGACTATATCAAGCAGCAATTATTCCTTGCCTTACCTATCCCTGATCACTGCATTAGCCCTGCAAGCAGGTGTTGCTATAGATCTCGCAAAGCGCATGATAGATAGAGGTCCAAAGATTTCTGATGAGAGCCTCTCTATGACACTAAACAAGGTGACTTGAAGGACCAGGAGGAACCGACAAGCTGAGAGACAAGGAGATACATTATCACCATCGCCACCACCACCACCAGTCGAAGACACTGGCGCATCCCAGCCACCATGGCTTCAGCTTCAAGCCCAAATTGATGAGCTGTGCCTAAACATGAGGAGCACATAGACTGCTCTCCAAAACAGAGCAAGTAGGCAGTATTCCTCTATTTATAGAGCCATCCAAGGCCTAGAGACATTTATGAGACAACAACTGTCACCAGAGCTCCTCCAGCAGCTACCACCTCTACCTCCAGTAGATCCAAAGCTTGAGCGTCTCACTGATGAGGAGGCCTTTGCACAGGAGGAGTCAGAGGAAAAAGTAGAAGACACAGCTAAGGAGTCTGAGGAAGACTAGATTTTGGGGAGTTCATTTCCTTTCATTTATTTTTTTGATTTTATTTTCGTGCATTGGGACAATGCACAATTTTAAGTTGGGGGGTGGAAAAGTCTATGAATGTACTTTTGCTTTTTGCTCCTGCTTATTTTCCTTTAGTTATTGTTAGTTTTCTAGTCTTCTAGTTGTCTTGTTTCTATTTCAAACAAAAAAAAAACCAAAAAGATTTTTCATTTTTAGTCTTTTTTTTTTCCTTGGTATCTTTTGTCAGTCAAATGGATATAATACCTATGCCTATGATGTGAAAGACTGCTCTATCTATTAGCTCTTGAGTAACTTTGAATCTTAATTTGAGTCTTAAATATCTTCTTGTGCTTTTATTATTGAATTGAGAAGGATTATTTTCTTGCACTTTGATAAGAGTTAGCAACTTAGGGTAGGTGATCTTTATGCTTTTTTTTTTTTATGCTTTATTTAGGTTTAGACATGCATCATTATTCATGTGAATCTCTCTTGAAATATATGTGATTGAATCTTAGCCTTAGAAGTGATTTAGGCCATGTTTGGTAGCCATAATTAAGCCTCATTGCCCACCTTTGGTGATTGATCCTTAGTCACCCTATTTGAGCCTTAAAGCCTATTCTTGGATTGAACCACGTTATAAGCCTAATACCCTTCCTTGCTTTTCCTTTTTGATCACATGATTTACCCTCAAGCCTTAACTTCTAAATTCATTTGAATAGGGTAATACCTCCACTACACCAACCTCATGCTTTCTAAAGTCAAAAGTGGAGTGGGTGAATATTGAAAATAAAGAAAAAGAAAAGGGAAGCAGAAAAAAAAATAGAGAGAAGTTGGCAATACAAGGAAGATATAATGCCAAGGTTCAACAAGAAAAGCATGATAGTTGGCAAGCAACTAAATTGGGGGTACCCCAAGGAGAATGAATTAGAGGTGAGGGTTTCTTAAGTTGAGGGGATTAATTGAGCTTAAATGATTATTCCATCATGCCCCTTACCTTGGCCTACCATTACAAGCTAAGAGAAGTCCTTTTGATCTTTGGCTAAGTGACATTCATATAGAAACAGAGAGAGATGATTGTGGATAGTGTGATGTTTTTGTCTTTTCTTAAACATGGCATAGGTATATGGTGAGTCAATTCTTTGTTGCTTTTCTCTTGTACACAGACACTTGATCCATTCTTTTGAGAATTTGGAGGCACAATTAGATGGTCTTGGTAATCAAACTTGGATTCTTGGTGACTTTTAAGTTAAGCTATGGAGCAGTGATGAGGAAGTTCATAGGTAATAACGTCTAGTTTGACAGTTTTGTTTAGTGAATCCCTTTGTTTAAGTGTTTTTTTTTAAGTCTTTTATTTTTTTCTCTGTTATTAGTCCTTGTTTTGAGTCTTGCTTGGGAACAAGCAAGTTCTTAAGTTGGGGTTGTGATAATTCCATTTGATGAGTCATATTTTTAGTTAGTTTTTGTTGAATTTGAGTTATGGTTGTTTAATTTAGCTCTTGTTTTTGTTGCATTTTAGTATATAGTTTGGGTTAATTCGTAATTTTAGCCTTTTAGTATTTTCTGTTATTTGTTTGGATACTTATTTTGGTTTTATTTGATTTATTTTAAGTGCAAGTGGGCCCAAAAGAAGTTGGAAGAGGCCAAGCCATGAATTTAGACTCAACACCTTGCGCTATAGCGTAAGCTAGTGCGCTACAGCGCATTGCCACACAAGGAAGAAAATGCCACATTCATATTGCGCTATAGCACAATTAAGCGCATTATAGCGCACTGCCGTGTTCGTAGACTCTGTCAACAATTTTTACTGTGCTATAGCGCAACCCACCACGCTATAGCACGCCACTGTATTTCGCAAATGAGCCAAGCATTGAGGCTTGCGCTGTTTGCAGCAGATTAGCAGTTCAAGCTGAAAGTTAAAAGGGGGGATCTATGCACTATAAAAAGGAGGTCACACAGATCACAAAGGGATCCCAAGACACTTTACACACTTTCCAAGGCAGAAAATTTTCTCAGAGAGATTGAAGGTGAAGATTCAAGGATTTCGGCGCTTATCCATCAACACGGAGAGATCCAAATTTTTCTGAATTCCTTGTTTCTAGCTAGAATTCTCCATGGCCTTTTGTTTCTCTATTTTCTCATCTTTATACCCTGTTATTGGTTTCTTTTCTTTAGACATGAACTAAATTTCTTTTGCTAGGGCGTTAATGGACCTTTTTGTATGACAAATTTCTTCATGGATTAATGTTAATCTTGTTTCTATTTCAATTGCTTAGTATTTTTGTTTGTGCTTAATGCTTTTGGGTGATTGGCCACCATTCAATTGATTCGTTGGTTTGTATAACTAGAGATAGGGTTTGTAAACAAGCTTCTTAACATAAACACCGTGAGCTAAGCGAAAACTAGAGATAGACAAACGTGGTTCATGTAGTCAACATTAGGAACCCATAGAACGTCAACCTTTTCCTTGATTAGTTTGTGCTAAGAGATTAGGCAATAGTTTAGGATAAAGAGTATTGCTTGACCTTGAGAGAGGCTAGAAATAAATTAAGGGGAACCGATCGTGAGTCAATTAGGATAGAAGGAATTAACAGAAATTCATAAGCAATGCGTCTACAATAGGTGAAATTAATTAGCCCTAGCGTTCATTCCATTGCATTTAGTCAATAGTTCTAGCATCCGTCCTGGTTACTATTTTTCATATTTATGAATTTCTTCTTTTTATTTTAATTTCCTCATCAGTAATTCCATTCTGTCCAAATAGTTATTCCTTTAGACTAGTTCGGTATTTGATCTATCCTCGTGGGAACGATACGTTACTTACCACTTTATTACTTGTACGATCCGGTATACTTGCCGGAGACACATCACCCACCCTATTGTATATTTCCGTGTTATTTTCAGATCATGGCAAACGCAGCGACAGGCATCCTCTTCATTGAGTTTCCCGACCTCCACATCCATCTTGATCCGTTTCTAGACTCCATATATACATATATATGTATACATACATACATAGATATGCATATATATATGTATACATACATACATACATATATATATATATATATATATATATAGCCGATTTTGCTTTTATTTCTTTTTCCGTAGAGATTTTGCCGTCCTACTTACACACCCACTATTTGACCCCTCCGCACCCTATATTGCCATCTCGCTTTACGTGGCACATCCATTTCCACCTCCACCCATAGTAGTAGTAGCAGCAGCTCCCGTGGTTTCGCCTGCTTCACTGTCTGAGGAAAAGGATCCGTCAAAGGTAATGAGCTCATCTTCCTCGTCCTCTGCACCAAGCGTGAACTATACACTAGCAGATGCCAGCATGGCGAATGGATTCATTTCCTCGGAATCCATCTAGAGGACTTATGTAGCACGGTAGGAGATGTATAGAATGGCCTTCTTTTGGCATTCTGGGCCACAGGCAGTAGCTTAGTGGAGGGTGTGCATGGATGTTTAGTATATGAAATGTCCCGTGGAAACTAGTTAGGGTATTGTTTTGTAGAAACAGGCCAGTTTATTTTGTTTCAGCGGCCTTATTTTTCATACCATGTACTGTTTATGGTTCCTTTTGTAAACTCTAAAAGCAGGCATATATATATATAGTGCAGTAGTTCTATTTATTTTGTAGATTTCTTTTCTGTTATGATGTTAACCCATTTATTTGCATTACGGCCAGATATAAATACACAAATTAATAGTTAACTCTGTTATGAGTATATAACGTTGGATTTATGTGAAACTTTAATTAGATAATGACACGTAATAACTTATCAGGTAATATATTATGACTTAAGCATAGTATATTGTCTGGTAAAGTGTTATAGCATACAGAGGAGTTATATGAGAGAATTGAGCGGTTAGAAAATCAAGGACATCATGATGATAATGGAGATAGAAGGAGGCTTAATGGAAGGAGAAGAAGAGATCATGAAGTAGATCCAAGAGAGGATTGAATTGAAGGAGTGAAGCTTAATATCCCACCTTTCAAAGGGAAGGGTGATCTAGAGGCTTATCTTGAGTGGGAGATGAAAATTGAGCAGTTATTCTCATGCCACAATTACATTAAAGAAAAGAAAGTAAAGGTGGCAGCCATGAAGTTTACTAATTATGCACTTATTTGATGGGACCAAGTACAAAAAGACAGGTTGAGATATGAAGAACCATTGGTTGATAGTTGGGCGGGATGAAGAGACTAATGAGGAGGAGATTTGTCCTTTCCCATTATCATAGGAAGTGTCGATGAATATTACAAGGAGATGGAGGTGTCTTTGATTAAAGCCAATGTGAATAAAGATAGGGAGGCTACTATGGCACACTTTTTCTGAATGGGCTGAATAATGGCATTAGAGATGTGGTTGAGCTACAAAATTACGTGGAGTTGGAGGACTTGGTACATCAAGCTGCATCAGGCTATCAAAGTGGACTAGCAACTTAAGAAAAAACATATAATTAGGAGGAGTTCTTCTAAGTTCAATTCTTCAAATTGGAAGGAAAGAAATAAGAAGGAGGGAGGTACCTTTTCTAGCAATACCACAGCTGCACCTCAAAGAACTCAATTCAAGTCCAATGAGACCCCTAAAAAGACAAGGAATAGTGAGATAAAATGCTTCAAGTGTTTGGGGAGAGGTCACATAGCTTCAGAGTATCCAACCAAGAAGACTATGTTGCTTAAGGACAATGGGGAAATCACTAGTGAATCATCCTCAGAATCTGCACCACAAAGTGAGGAAGAGTATGATGAGGAAATTGCACCCGAGGAAGATTTATTCATGGTAAGGAGGTTGTTGGGCAGCCAAGCAAAGGACTTGGATAAAAGCCAAAGGGAAAATATTTTCCACACAAGGTGTATCATCTAAGGGAAGGTTTGTTCTTTAATTATTGATAGAGGAAGCTACACTAATATTGCTAGTGCAAGGATGGTCTCAAAACTGAATTTGGAGACAAAACCACACCTACGGCCATATAAGCTTCAATGGCTTAGTAAGGATGGTGAAATGACTGTAAGTAAGCAAGTGGAGGTGGAATTCTCCATAGGAAAGTATGATGATGCAGTTTTGTGTGATGTGATGCCTATGGAGGCTTGCCATTTACTTCTTGGTAGGCCTTGGCAATATGATAAGAAAGCTCTGCATGATAGGTTCACAAATAAATTTTCATTTGTACATAAAGAGTGCAAGACTATTCTTGCCCCTTTGTCTCCAAGGGAGGTTGGTTGTAACGTCCAAAAAATTTTATCGTTAATAACCGAGTTGTTCGGTTTTTATCGAATAAGTGGATTTAATCGAAATTCGATTAAGCATTTAATTAAAGCCAATTAGGTGTGATTTAGAAGTGATTAGGCTTGATGGAATTAGATTAGGAAACCTTACAA
Source organism: Pterocarpus santalinus (assembly GCA_031439595.1). NCBI lineage: Eukaryota > Viridiplantae > Streptophyta > Magnoliopsida > Fabales > Fabaceae > Pterocarpus > Pterocarpus santalinus. Next base: position 34,965,336 of record CM062529.1, on the reverse strand, counting down.
AATTTTTCTGAAATTGGTGTACCGATTTAAGAGAAATCGACAAGATTTCGGTATTTTAAACTATCGGAGCCGGATCAATAGAAATTATATTGTGAAAACCCTAGGATGGATGGCTAAGATTTAGCCAACTTACCCATGCAAATGGCGTAATCTTAGCCCTCCATATGGGCTGCCATATCAAGTTGAACAATCAATACAAATCCACTAATCACATGAAACCTTTCTTCAAAAGTTTGTGATTTATCCCCTCCTTGCCCTTGAGAAATTTGGCCATCAAGAAGAGGCAGGCCCCTCATCATTCTCTTCCATCTCAACTTGTCTCCACTCCTTCTCCATCAACTCTTCAAGCTTCATCAAGAATTTCTTCAATTCAAGACACCAAACCAACAAGATTTCACCTAAAGGAGGTAGGAATCCTACTTCTCTTATTATTTTCCATGGTTTGGGACTATATGGGGGTCTTGGGTATCTTGTGATACTGATGAGATTTGAAGTGATGATGATGAATTATAATTGATTATGCATGTATGTTGTGACTAGAATTGGAGTTGGTATGAAAGAACTTGAAGAAAAGAGAAAACTCAATAAGTTATTAGGGTTCTTCCTCAGCAGTCCATACGGCAGAGTGTATGGCTCTGTCTACAGCCATTTAAAGTTGATGAAGCTATTTTTATATGAAACTAGACATTCAGGGCTTTCCATACATATATAATATAAGGTCATTGGATCAGTATAGAGGTAATTATGAATTTTTAAAGTTTGACCTAGAAATTACGACCTTCATATGGGCAATATGGGTTGAGAAGGGTGTAACTCACCCTACACAACTCCAAATTGATTGAATCCAACGTTGTTTAAAAGTTAACATATGAGGGAACATCCCATAAAAATTTCAGATTCAGATTCATTGCAACTATCCCCAGTACATCAATGAATTCATCTTAAGTTCAACCCGAGCTGGAACAAGGTAGTCCAGTAGGGTTAAGTTTCAAGGCTTATATCTTGAATTATACTTATTCAAATGATATGCAACTTATTTCATTTGAAAGCTTGCTCTATTAGCTTTACATTGATATAAATTTGTATGATTTCACCTAGATTTCTAATTTTGGTGAATTTTCTCTTATAAGAGTGCAATTCTGGCTATAAATGTAAGAATACTAGATCAAGCTTAGTTAATATCGAAACTCGGACATAGTGAAATAGAGAACTGGGTCAGGTAAGGTTAATCTCGAAACTTAAGGTTGAACTTGGAAGGGTATACTAAAGGTTGAACTCGGAAGGGTATACTTAAAGTTGAACTCAAAAACTTAGTAGACAGAAAGCTATACTTAAAGTTGAACTCAGAAACTTAGTAGACAGAAAGCTAGATCGGATCTACTCAGTGTTGAATTCAGAACTTAGTGAATAGGAAATTAGATTGAGTATAGTTAATGTCAGCAACTTGGAATTTAGGAAATACGCTTATAAAAGTCTTAGAAGACCAATGGTGGGATAAGGTCGGAAACCGAACATAATCCCGGAAATCAAAAATTATATAATCTTGGGGAATCGAACATAACCCCGGAGGTTGAAACTTGTATAAGCTCGGAACTTAGACCCCATTTACACTCGGAAGTTGATCCTAAACTCAAACTCGGGAACATCATTAGAAGTTAAAAGCTTGCAAGATAGATTAAGACTTAAGAGTTTAAAACATTATACCTATCGATATTGTTATGCTCTTGGTATGTATATGCTGTTTGATTAAAGTTTCTTGGTTACTGGCCCTATTCATGGGGAAGCGGACATGATCTGTTATGCTGCCGAACTTTTCGGTAGAAATCTATGAAATCATGAATGTTTATTTTATGAGAGATTATGATATGATCATGAATTAGTCTTATGAGAGCATTCATATTTGCATATGAATACAGAAAGAATGTATGAGATCCCTTCACTTGGAGGCAGTTAATTAGGTCCCTCCCTGTGAAGGCAATTAAAAGATATGATGAAGGTCCCATATTCCTAAGGAGTGTGACATGGCGATCACACCCTGATGGGGCATGACATGGTGATCATACTCTGGAATATGGCATGATGAGCACATCCTAAGGAACGTGACATGGCGGTCATGCTCTAATGGGGTATGACATGGCGATCGTACCTTGGAATGTGACATAATGATCCCACACCCTAAGGAATGTGACATGGCAATCACATCTCGATGGAGTATGACATGACGATCATACTCTAAGATATGGCAGGAAGAACATATTCCTGAGGAGCGTAACATGGTGATCACACCTCGATGGAGTATGACATGGCGATCGTACTCTGGAATATGTGTAACAAGTAAAGGAAGACAAAGAAAGAAAAGAAAGTTTTGTGCATCTATGTAAATGCAAGTACCAGTAAAGGCATGTGCAGATATTATGTGTCCAGTATATTGGTGTTATTATATCTTAATACATTACAGTTATTATTCCTAGATTGATTTATGATTTTATTTGGTATTGGCTTTCCCAAATGACTAGTATATGAATAAAATGGACTCTGCTTCGAACACTATATTTTCGAACTATAAAATTAAACAGTTTATATAATATGTCCACCTTTTTCATAATAAATTGAGGTAGCTGGAGATAATAACGATGACACGGTATGACATTTCTTAGTGAATCCTACTGAGAATTTAAAATTCTCATTCCTGTTTCCGTGTTATCTCCAGATAGTTCGAGACGATTCAACGACGGCTGAAGTTGCTATCAGATAAGGTCCGCTCAAGTACCAGTAATAACTTCAGAGCGTGGAACTATAACTTAAACATAGTACTGTACAAAGGAGAACGTTACATTGGTGAGGATCAATCCAAAATGAGAGATAAAAGAAAATAGGAAAGAAAAGAAAAAGAGAGTGAAAAGAAAAAGGAAAAAAGGAAGTGAAAAGAAAAAGGAAAAATAGAGTGGAAAAATAGAGAGAAAACTGCAAAATCTGTTTATTAAAGAAAAAGAGGTGAAAAATGCTATGCTCATGAAAAGCCAATGCTTTTACTTTTGAGTAAGGAAAGTAAATCAAATAAAGTGGGTACTACTAACTCTCTTCCTTGTGAAGTTTCTTCTTTGTTGCAGGAATTTGAAGATGTCTTTCCCAAGAAGGTACCCCATGGCCTACCACCCTTAAGAGACATAGAACATCAAATTGATCTCATTTCAAGGGCTTCATTGCCTAATAGGCCAGCCTATAGGAGTAATCCCCAAGAGACCAAGGAGATTCAAAAGCAAGTTAAAGACTTGATGCAAAAGGGGTGGGTGCAAGAAAGTTTAAGTTCGTGTGCAGTTCTAGTCATTCTAATGCCTAAGAAAGATGGAACTTAGAGGATGTGCACTGATTGTGAAGCCATCAATAACATCACAGTAAAGTATAGACATCCTACTCCTAGATTAGATGATTTGTTGGATGAATTGCGTGGCGCCTGTGTGTTTTCTAAAATTGATCTTAAAAGCGGATATCATCATATTAGGATTAGAGAAGGGGATGAATGGAAAACTGCTTTTAAAACCAAATATGGATTGTATGAATGGTCGGTCATTCCCTTTGAATTAACAAATGCTCCTATTACCTTCATGAGATTGATGAATCATGCGTTAAGGGAATTCCTAGGAAAGTTTGTTGTGGTTTATTTTGATAATATTTTGATTTATAGCACATCCTATGATCATCATCATGTGCATTTGAGGAGTGTTTTGGAAGCTCTTAGGCATGAGAAATTGTTTGCCAACATGGAAAAATGTATTTTTTGTGCAAATCATGTAGTTTTTCTTAGTTTTGTTATTAGCTCACAAGGAGTGCAGGTTGTTCAAGAAAAGGTGAAAGCTATTTAAGAGTGGCTAACTCCTAAGAATGTTAGTGAGGTAAGAAGCTTTCATGGTTTAGCTAGTTTTTATAGGAGGTTTGTTAAAGATTTTACTACATTGACTGCACCTTTGAATGAAGTGATTAAAAAGCATGTGGGATTTAAATGGGGTGAAAAACAAGAGCCAGCCTTTGCTGCCCTCAAAGATAAATTAATTTGTGCACCTATTCTTGTATTGCCTAATTTTGCTAAATCTTTTGAGATTGAAAGCAATGCATTTGGTATGAGAATAGGGGCTGTTTTGATGCAAGAAAGGCACCCAATTGATTATTTTAGTGAAAAATTAAATGGTGTTGTTCTTAACTATCCCACATATGATAAAGAGTTGTATGCATTACAAATATGGCATCATTACCTTTTACCTAAGGAATTTGTGATTCATAGTGACCATCAGTCCTTGAAGTATCTAAAAGGACAAGGTAACCTGAATAAGAGGCATGGTAAGTGGGTTAAGTTCCTTGAGCAATTTCCCTATTTGATCAAGCATAAGAAAGTATGGCTAATGTAGTTGCTGATGCACTTTCAAGAAGGTATGCTCTATTCTTTACTCTTGAAACTAAATTCATTGGTTTTGAATATATAAAGGAATTATATGAACATAATCCAGATTTTTCTCAAGTTTATAAGAATTCTGTTCATGCTGTCCAAAATGGATATAAAGGATTATTTGTTTAAAGAGAAAAGGTTATGTGTGCCCAAAAGTTCCATTAGAGAGTTGCTTATGAAAAAGGCACATGAAGGGTGTAACAGCCTCTATCATATAAGCCATGCTCGAGTCATGGAGTTATATTAAAAGGTTGTCACTGTGCTAAGAAATCTTTAAAATATAGAAAATATAATATATGGCCCTTTAACTACTCACTTTATTACTGACTAATAATCTTTGATACATAGAGAATAAAATAATTACACTTTTAAAGAAATTGTAACTAACATAGTACATACCATTTACATCTGACTAGTCGTTAGCTAGCTTCAATAGTTTCTTGGTCTGCCTTACGCATGATCCTTGCTCAATGAAAGGCTCAGTACTCTACCTCACACTTGATTTCCAACTTGGGTGCTGGAATGTTTACGGAAAAGAAAAACATACAAGTAGGCAGTGAGAACCAAAGGTTCTCAGTAGGTAAACTCAAACCAATCTTACAGTGTCATCATAAGCATTCTAGCCGCTTTGGTTTATTATGAAAATATGAGCACATACAAACAAATAGTGGTTCAATTTTTAAGTTGAAAACACCTTACTCGAAGCGGGATATATTTTAACAGCCACTTGCCATTTCATATGACAGACATAGAAATACGAATAGTATAATATGCTTCAACAAGAATCATAATAGCATTGTGACCTAACGACATAATTGAAGATGCAAATATAGATGCTTATACTTGACTGTATACAAGTGCACTTGGCTTAATTCGTCTCTTTCCTTAACTTGTAATTTAATCTTGCTATTCTATGCTTGGTTCCCCGGAGGTGAATGGCCTCTCTCACCCCTGGGTAATAGCCTGCTTTTCAGGTCTGAGCTCGTATCTATACATGAGTGACGAGTTTACTTTCCTTGACCTTTACACCGGTCTATTCCCCTTAAATCTGGTCAAGGGCTGGCCCAAGTCTTAGACAGTACCACTCTGGCCCACGCTAGCTGGGTTTATGCTATGCCTCATATGGTAGTTTGGTACATCCCGCTTACAAGTACTTATTATCTTTTCCTTTCCATATCTTATCATGCATGCGAAGACTTTATGCATTCATGGATATGTCCCATACCTTATTTATCATATCATATTCTAATTACGCTTGCATGCATGATGTACATGAACATGATATGTAAATGTAAATATATTCAAAGCATAATCACCCATAGCATAAGTTCTCATAAATTCCTACTGAAAATTTGGTAGCATAACGGATCGAGTCTGCTTCCCCATGAATAGTGCCAGAAACCAATACAATCTTTCAAACTTGCAATTCAATATGGATTAACGATTATGCAGATATTCATAGCATCATTCATCAAGTTTAATTCAAGCATCTATAGGGTTTTGGGTTTACTCCCTCCTATTCTGCCCGATTTTGTTATAATCCACCCTTTGCTCAATTAAAATCATATAAGTCTAAATTTTCGATATATCATAGCCTTATGTGTCTAGTTTCCAACCCTTTTGGTCCCATCTCATTTTGATATGTGTAGCTCAAGATATTTAAACTTTGCCTTAGTTTATTCGGTCACTATCTAGAATTACACTCCTAGAAGCAAAAATTCACTAAAAATAGGAATCTAAGTGAAACCATACGAAACCTATACCAAATTAAAGATAACAGGACAAGCTTTTACTTTCAATAAGTTTCATATTATTTGCATGAGTATATCTTGAGATATAAGCCTCGTAATTTGACCCTACTGGACTACTTTGTTCCAGCCTAGTTTAAACTTAAGTCCACTTCATTGATGTTCTGGGAACCAATGGAAATGAATTTGGCTTTGAAATTTTTTTGGCATGCTTCTTTACATGTTAGCTTTCAAACCGCGTTAGTTGGACTTAATTTAGAGTTATGTAGGGTGAGTTACACCCTTCTCAATTTATACTGCCCAGATGAGAATCCAGATTTCTAGGTCCAACTTAAAAAATTTATCTCTCGCTCAATACTAATCCAATGACCTTATAATTTATATGTATGGAAAGCCCTGAATGTCTAGTTTTATATAAAGATAGATTCACCCACTTTCTATGGCTGTAGGCAGAGCCGTACACTTCGCCAGTACGGATGCTGTAGGGTTTTCTCACAAAAATAGATTCTACTTAGCTCCTTTCTGACTTTTTGATAAATTCCTCAACTTAAACCTAGTTTCCTCACCTCAAAACACTAGAAGAACATCAAAGCACGATCATACAAGTATGGCATAAGAGGAACATAGCAGCCACATAGTCACATGATACATCAAACAACTAAGCATTTGAGCTACCTACCTTGAAATCCTTGAAACTATGGAAGCAAGAAGGCCAAGAACCAGCTCCTAGCCTTCTTCCTTCATCATGGCAGCAGCTCATATGAATGTGGGGAGGCTCTATTTGATGCTTAATCATGAAATTGTTAGAGGAGTTTTGTAGAGAAGGAGGTGAGGATCAATTTTCATAAAAGGAGCAAGAGGATTTGAGGTCAAGAGGGCTTCCAATCTTGAGCTTGAAGTTCTTGATCATGGAGGTAAGGAAAGAAAGGAAGAAGAAGAAGAAGAAATGGAAAGAGGCTGAAGCATGGTGGAGGGCGCAAAAATAAAAGGAGATGGGTGAGATTTTTCTAAGCTTTATGACATAAATAAGGGTGGTTTTAGGTAGTTAGCTTTAGTGGTCATGATTTGGCCAAATCTCCCCATCATATGGCTGCCATATGGCGCCATCTATGGTGATGGAGGTGGCTGAATTTCAGCCATTCAACCTAAGGTTATCAGTGTAAAATTCTACTGATTCGGCTCTGGCAGTTTAGAACACCGAATATTTACCGATTTCCTCCAAATCGGTAAAACGTTACTTAATAGTTTTGTAAGATATCTACATGTTCATTTTAATTTATCTTAAGCCTAATCTCTCTAACTAATATCTAATTAACTTTTAATTAATATTTAATTAACTTCTAATTGTCCTTACATAATTATTGAAATCGAATAAGCGAACTAACGACGTAAATTAGACATTTTCGTAAATTCAGAGCCTTTTGTTTCCTAGTTTCTGTAACTAATAGCATTTTCGTAATTTTGAGCAAGCCTAGGGGCACCTCACGTCATTTAACTTCAGACTACCTCCATGGCCCAATCGCTAGAGACTTAAACTTCTACTGTTTCGCCATGTGATTATACTCCGCTTAAAACCCCATTCTGCTAATTCTACAAATGTGGGGACATAAAAGTCATTTTATGAAAAGTTCTAGGGTTACTGTGGAAATAATTCTTTAGGGTCAAAATATAATTTCTAAAAATCCTGGGCATCTTTGTAATTAATAAAAATTTATAGCGACACTTTTGTTATTTCTTAATTTTTAACATATGGCAATGCCATATTTTCGACGGTAGTGTTATACTACCCTATAATTCCAAGTGTGAGGATCGTCATGGCATAGCGCTGCCTGAGAAATTCTCACACTGGCTAAGGGAAATAATTCGAAGTTTCCATTACGTTCTGTTTACTAAGGTGGGGATGTTACATTCTACCCACCTTAAAAGAATTTTGTCCTCAAAATTCTAGGATTAAGAAGGGTCAAGGAAAAATTCCTTTTAACTTATAGAGATATTCGTCTTTTTGAGTTTGCATCTTGTCTTGAGATTACTTACCAATAGCTATGAGGTAATGTCTTAATACGTACAAAGGATCCATAAGGGTTATGTTGGTATCCGAGCTTGCCTTGTCCCTATGACGCTCTGAATCATTGTTCAGTTTATTGGAGACTCTTACTTATCTCCCTTGCTCTATACCCCACTAGTCCTGCTTTGTGGTAGCTGCTAAATCTTCTACCACTCGCACATGAGACCCCAGATATTCAACTCATGAAGATTCACAATTGCAAAGATCAACAATTATCATAGTAATTGACGTCAAATATGTAGTAATGATAATGCCTATGTCAAGGAGGTCCGTATATTCTTTTCCAAGATTCTTATTCGCTCAGCTACCCTTGGTTCAATAATAAATTCGCCTCCGATACAGTTCTTTAGAAACATAGGCTTAGGTCTTTTCTCAAAATTACAACTAGGAGCCTTATCTTAAAACTCATTCTTCTTGGTAAAATTTGCCTCATGCCTAATGCCTGTAGGAAAATTTCAGGTCACTCCCACTATACGGATTAAGTTCTAAGACTCATGACTCTTCCTATTAGTCTGATATCCTTCTTGATTCCTAGTTATTAAGATACAGGTAGTTTAATGTGAAAACCAAGGTTAAAAGTCAGATCCTTTCATCGAAGCTGCAGAGTTTCCTTACCATATTGTCTTACAAGATGACTTTCTAATATTTAAGCAGAGAGTTGTCGTGGATTATATGGGTGCCAAAATGTACTTTGTTTCGCTGATGTTCTGATGCATCATCAAATTCATCTAGTGAATTCCTCATCCCCCTTGTCATGTGTCTAACTACTTGTGTACTATGTTTTCCGGTAAACTTTCTAATGCTTGTGCCTTGGGTCCCAAATACCAACTGAAGAGGTTCTTGCCATTACGAAAACTATCACCTACAACAGCGATCAACTTTGACAAATAGTGGTCATAATGGCTTCGCTGAAGTTTTTCGAGAAATTAACCAGGCCATATCCAAACTCTCACCTACCCGATCCTCTTCGATCAGTGATGAATCCCCTTCCGTTAGGTTTTAGGTGTAATGCTAGAGCTTCCTCCTAAATATATCTATAGTCCTTGCTTCGAAATCTCTCCTTCTTTTGCAGACTTTACTCCATTTCTCATTATTTGCTAATCGGATCTCGTGTCGTTTTTGTTGAACTTCTCCATGATTGTTGCGATACTTGCTCCCTCAAAATATGATCAGCTTCATGTAAGGAAAGGATTGTGGGATAGCAGAGGTTCCTGCCACTTTTCTACTTTCTTCAATTGGTTAGCATGGAGATTCCTCGACTATTGTGTTGATGTCCACCTCTCATTTTTGTGGATACCTTAACTGCTAAACCTTCTGGCTATTCTTCATAATATCTTGCTCCTAAGATGTAATCCATTTGCTGTGTGAGATAGGAATGATGGTCTTACTTCCTTGTTGAAGTTACAATATGAGGACTTCCCAGAAGGTCACCCATCATAATATTACTCTCGTCCGAGCATGCTTAACTACGGAACTCTGATGGAACCTAGTGCTTTAGTGATGATTGCATTTAATTTGGTCCAAGTTATAGAGACTCTTTTGACTGCCTCTAACTCCTGACATCATAACCTTGCCCCTCATGGGGCACATTTCCAAATCCTTTTTGATCTTATATTGGTGCATCATCCGGTCTCGCTTAGGGTGCATTAGGTCTGTTGCACTTATGGCCAATACCAAGGCAACCCTACTTGGTATTTTGTACACAATCTTGTCTGTACCGTAATCTCATACAGGTAGTTTTTCTCTCTTTAGTGGGCCAACCAAAAATCCAAACTTCCTCTTTTCCTACCTCGTTCCTACTGTGTTCTATTGTTACTGCAGAAACTTGTCTGTTTTTATTCGTCAGAACCTACCTTGCTGTTGTTCCCTCGGTCTATCGGGATTAGTTGCATACTTTAAATCTTTATTACTCTCACTTGAATCTGAATACATTCCTTATCAAGTTACCCCCCATAGCATATATAATGGTATCTAAAGGCGATTGTTCAACTTTGTCTTTTTTCTCTGAATAGCCTCATTCCTCTACTAATAACATGTTGAAGATGATTCCATCGTCTAGTTCCTATGGTGGCTGAGATTGATAGAATTTGAACATGACTAAATTTTCTAACATTTCCTTTATCCCTGAAAAGTAGGAAAATTACACTTGATTCGTATGCCATCTCTAGTCTGAAAATGTTTCTACTTCAGGTTAGTAGGAGATATATTATCTCTCTTTCTTATTACACTTATAATTTCATCTGCTTTTCATATCGTGTATAGCCATATCTCCGTCTTGATTCAATGTATAGTTAGATGGGTCTCTTTACAGTTTGCTCAACTGTTTCCCTTTCGAAGCCAAGATTCCACCTAGTACTATTCCAATTTGCAATCGCTACAAGGTTAGTTCCCTGTACCCTTAAGGGAGACGCCACTCTATTCTCTGGATGGGGACTTAAAAAGGTTTTCTGTGTACCTAACCGAAGCTTCTACCCTTAGCTTCTTTCACTGATCCTCTGCTTTATTCGTCCACTCTACAAGTTTCTTAATGAAGGATCAGGTCTTTATAATGTGGTATTATCACATTCCAAAATAAAAACCATTAACTGAATTTGTTGGCGAAGTACCTCCGGGGTAATCTCATTTATGAAGAAAATAAGGATACTATCCATGCCACATAGGATAACCTCATCAGCGGGTAATCACCTTACTCCTGTCGAGTATTAAAGTTACAAGACCAGGTAGAAGAATCCCCTAGATTCAAGCTAGAGAAGATAGTCTGGATTGGTTAATCGCAATAAAGCTGGAAACAAGCCCCATTCGGGTGAAGAAGATTCTTACTCAGCTCATCTCCAACTAAGACCCTGGCCTTGATGATGGAAAATCTTCGACTACCCGGCAACACTTTACAAACAATCTTTTTCGGTATAACTAGGTTTACTATGTCTATAGCAAACCATCCGACACAATTCCCTTGATTGAATCCCCAATTGTCTGCACTCCTTAACTTGCTCAATTGTCTACCCCTTTATGCCATCGCTACTTTCTAGGAGTTTTATCTCTAATAATTATGTATAAAAGTGTCCTTAATAAGCCTGCTGGGTGTTTCAGGCTTCTATTTACACAAAACCGTATATTGAGGTGATCAAGCTCAACATTCAATCAAGTGCAACAGGTAGTCCACAACACTCACAATAAGGCCACCATGCATAATATTTCTATGCCCTCTTCATGCGAGGGCCTAAAGCATGGTGCATCTAGATTCTCAAAGTATGCATTAGAAGCATAATCAGTCCATCCACGGGCCTATATAATACGAACTGCTCTGATACCAGAAATGTAACAGCCTCTATCATATAAGCCATGATCGAGTCATGGAGTTATATTAAAAGGTTGTCATTGTGCTAAGAAATATTTAAAATATAGAAAATATAATACATGGCCCTTTAACTACTCACTTTATTACTGACTAATAATCTTTGATACGTAGAAAATAAAATAATTACACTTTTAAAGAAATTGTAACTGACATAGTACACAGCGTTTACATCCGATTAGTCGTTAGCTAGCTTCAATAGTTTGTTGGTCTGGCTTATGCCCGATCCTTGCTCAATGAAAGGTCCAGTACTCCACCTCGCACTTGATTTCCAACTTGGGTGCTGGAATTTTTATGAAAAAGAAAAACATACAAGCAAGCAATGAGAACCTAAGGTTCTTAGTAGGTAAACTCAAACCAATCTTACAACGTCATTATAAATATTCCAGCCGCTTCGGTTTATTATGAAAATATGAGCACATATAAATAAATAGTGGTTCAATTTTTAAGTTGAAAACACCTTACTCAAAGCGGGATATATTTTAACAGCCACTTGCCTTTTCATATGACAGACATAGAAATACGAATAGTATAATATGCTTCAACAAGAATCATAATAGCATTATGACTTAATGATATAATTGAAGATGCACATATAAATGCTTATACTTGACTGTATGCAAGTGCACTTGGCTTAATTCATCTCTTTCCTTAACTTGCAATTTAATCTTGCTATTCTATGCTTGGTCCCCTGGATGTGAATGGCCTCTTTCACCCCTAGGTAATAGCCTACTTTTCAGGTCCGAGATTGCACCTATACATGAGTGACGGGTTTACTTTCCCCGACTCTTACACCGGTCTATTCCCCTTAAATCTGGTCAAGGGCTGGCCCAAGTCTTAAACAATACCGCTTTGGCCCACGCTAGCTTGGTCTATGCCATGCCTCACGTGGTAGCTTGCTACGTCCCGCTTGCAAGTTCTTATTATCTTTTCCTTTCCATATCTTATCATGCATGTAGATTCTTTGTGCATTCATGGATATGTCCCATACCTTATTTATCATATCATATTCTAATTATGCTTGCATGCATGATGTACATGAATATGACATGTAAATGTAAATATATTCAAAGCATAATCACCCATAGCATAAGTTCTCATAAATTCCTACCGAAAATTTGGCAGCATAACGGATCGAGTCCGCTTCCCCATGAATAGTGCTAGACAACCAATACAATCTTTCAAGCTTACAATTCAATATGGATTAGCAATTATACAGATATTCATAGCATCATTCATCAAGTTCAATTCAAGCATCTATAGGGTTTTCGGTTTACTCCCTCCTATTCTGCCCGATTTTGTTATAATCTACCCTTTGCTCAATTCGACTAATCTAAGTCTAAATTTTGGATATATCATAGCCTTATGTGTCTAGTTTCCAACCCTTTTGGTCCCATCTCATTTTGATATGTGTAGCTCAAGATATTTAAATTTTGCCTCAGCCTATTCGGTCACTAGCCAAAATTACACTCCTGGAAGTAAAAATTCACTAAAAATAGGAATCTAAGTGAAATCATACAAAATGTATGCCAAATTAAATATAACAGGACAAGCTTTTATTCCAACAAGTTGCATATCATTTGCATGAGTATATCTTGAGATATAAGCCTCATAACTTGACCCTACTGGACTACTCTATTCCCGCCCAGTTTAAACTTAAGTCCACTTCATTGATGTGCTGGGAACAAATGGAAATGAATCTGGCTCTGAAATTTTTATGGGATGCTTTCTTACATGTTAGCTTTCAAACCTGAATGTCTAGTTTTATATAAAAATAGATTCACCCACTTGCTACGGTTGTAGGTGGAGCCGTACACTCCACCAGTACAGACGCCGTAGGGTTTTCTCACAAAAACAGATTCTGCTTAGCTCCTTTTTGAGTTTTTGATAAATTCCTCAACTTAAACCAAGTTTCCTCACCTCAAAACACTAGAAGAACATCAAAGCATGATCATACAAGTATGGCATAAGAGGAACATAGCAGCCACATAGTCACATGATACATCAAACAACTAAAGATTTGAGCTACCTACCTTGAAATCCTTGAAACTATAGAAGCAAGGAGGCCAAGAACCAACTCCTAGCCTTCTTCCTTCATCATGGCAGCAGCTCATATGAATGTGGGGAGGCTCTATTTGATGCTTAATCATGAAATTGTTAGAGGGGTTTTGTAGAGAAGGAGGTGAGGATCAATTTTCACAAAAGGAGCAAGAGGATTTGAGGTCAAGAGGGCTTCCAATCTTGAGCTTGAAGTTCTTGATCATGGAGGTAAGGAAAGAAAGGAAGAAGAAGAAGAAGAAAAAATGGAAGGAGGCTGAAGCATGGTGGAGGGCGCAAAAATAAAAAGGAGATGGGTGAGATTTTTCTAAGCTTTATGACATAAATAAGGGTGGCTTTAGGTAGTTGGCTTTAGTGGTCATGATTTAGCCAAATCTCCCCATCATATGGCTGCCATATGGCGCCATCTACGGTGGTGGAGGTGGCTGAATTTCAGCCATTCAACCTAAGGTTATCAGTGTAAAATTTTACTGATTCAGCTCTGGCAGTTTACAACACCAAATATTTACTAATTTCCTCCAAACTGGTAAAACATTACTTAATTGTTTTGTAAGATATCTACATATTCATTTTAATTTATCTTAAGCCTAATCTCTCTAACTAATATCTAATTAACTCTTAATTAATATTTAATTAACTTCTAATTGCCCTTACATAACTATTGAAATCGAATAAGTGAACTAACGGCGTAAATTAGACATTTTCATAAATTCGGAGCCTTTTTGTTTCCTATTTTCTGTAGCTAATGGCATTTTCATAATTTTGAGCAAGTCTAGGGGCACCCCACATTATTTAACACCAGACTACCTCCATGGCCCAATTGGCAAAGACTTAAACTTCTACGGTTTTCGCCACGTGATTCTACTCCGCTTAAAATCTCATTCTGCTAATTCTATAGATGTGGGGACATAAAAGTCATTTTATGAAAAGTTCTAGGGTTACTGTAGAAATAATTCTTTAGGGTCAAAATATAATTTCTAAAAATCCTGGGCATCTCTATAATTAATAAATGTTTATAGGGGCACTTTTATCATTTCTTAATTTTTAACATATGACAGTGCCATATTTTCAACGACAGTATTACACTACCCTATAATTCCAAGTGTGAGGATCGTCATGGCATAGCGCTGTCTGAGAAATTCTCACACTGCTTAAGGGAAATAATTCAAAGTTTCCATTACGTTCTGTTTTCTAAAGTGGGGATGTTATAAAGGGGGTTTAATGGGGCATTTTGGGGTCCAAAAGACTTTAGACATATTGCATGACCATTTTTATTGGCCACACATGAATGTGCATAAATTTTGTGAAAGATGTATTATTTGTAAGAAGTCTAAGTCAAAGGTAATGTCTCATGGACTCTATACTCCATTGCCAATTCCTGATTTTCCTTAGATTGATTTATCTGTGGACTTTGTTTTAGGATTGCCTCGGACAAAGAATGGAAAAGATTCCATTTTGTGGTGGTGGATAAGTTCTCTAAGATAGCTCATTTCATACCTTGCCAGAAGGTGGATGATGCTTGTCAGGTGGCTGACTTGTTTTTCAAAGAGATAGTGAGGCTTCATGGATTGTCTAGGAGCATTGTGAGTAATAGGGACACAAGTCCCTAAGTCACTTTTGGAGGACACTATGGGGTAAGATTGGTACTAAATTGCTTTTCTCAACTACTTGTCACCCCCAAACTAATGGGCAAACTGAGGTAATTAATAGGACTCTTTTTACTCTCCTTAAGGCTTTTATAAAGAAGAATATTAAGTCATGGGAAGAGTGTTTGCCTCTTGTAGAGTTTGCATATAATAGGGCTATCCATAGCACTACTAATTGTTCTCCTTTTGAGATAGTGTATGAATTTAACCCCTTGACCCCTCTTGATTTACTGTCTATGCCTAACATTTCTGTTTTTAAGCATAAAGATGCACAGGCTAAGGCTGACTTTGTAAAGAAGCTGCATGAGCAAGTAAAAGCTCAAATTGAGAAGAAAATGGAGAATTACGCAAAGCAAGCCAATAAGGGCAGAAAGAACGTTGTATTTGAACCCGATGACTGGTTTTGGGTACACATGAGAAAGGAGAGATTTCCATCTCAAAGGAAATCTAAACTCCAACCTAGGGGTGATGGACCTTTCCAAGTCTTGAAGAGAATAAATGACAATGCCTACAAGATTGACTTACCTGGTGAGTATGGGATAAGTGCTACTTGTAATGTTGCTGACATGTCCTTATTTGATGTAGGTAATAAGGAGGTAAATTCGAGGATGAATTGTCTTGAAGAACGAAGGGATGATGTGATCAAGGAAGATAAAGTAGACTCAAGAAAGCAAAGGCAAGGAGGAGATCTTTTGGAAGGACTTGGTGGACCAATGACTAGACCCAAATCAAAGAGAGCTAAGGAAGCTTTGGTCCAAATGATTTCAAGTTTGTTTGAGACAAAGCCCATTCAAGAAGATAAAGACTCAAGACTAGTCCATTGTATTCACGTGGCTGAACAAGCTTAATTATATCTTTGGTCTTGTTAATTTTAAGTTAGTAATAATGTAATTAGGCTTGTAATTTCATATAGCCCATCACTTGTTTTTAGCTATTTAGTCTTTTACTCATTTTTAATAAGTTTAGGTTTTAATCTTGGGCTAAGTGTTGTAGCCCACTTGCTAAACTTTAGTTTATTTTATAAACCTTGTAAACACCTTTTGAAGGGAATTTTTGGCAAATTGAAATCAGAATCCTTTTTTTAGTAAAAATGTCTCTTTGGTTCTTGCTTGGAACCCTAGGTCTTATCAAGAGTTTTCAATTGCTCTTGTGACGATCACCCTTGGCTTATTAATCATCCTTGATTGTGGTGCCCTCCAACCAATTCCATTCCTCATCTTTTCCATTTTTTTGTGATTTTTATTTCTCCTTGATTTAACTCCAACAAACATACATCAAAATTAGGGTTCATGGATAATGGATCATAACAAAAGACTAACTACATCATTGATGGAAATAGAAAAACGAAAAAAACCAGTAGCATAGCTTTGTCACAATCAATAGCACATATCTAAGCAGCTGATTAACAAAATACCAACAACGTCTCAAGGAACTTATGATAGCCTCTCTTAATCAATCTTGATGCTTTAGCAGCCACTGATAACTCCAAAGTCTAACCTTCTATAAATTTTGAGCAACAAATCCAAGTAAGAAAGGCAAATCCTGGCACCACCCTTTCAACCAATAACCTAACCTCACCTTGAGTTGCTATAGCTTATCCCCAATCTGGCCCAAAATTCTCTAAGATCATTCTATTTCTAATCCACCAAACTAACCAGACAACCACATATAGCAAAGAAGTCGATATCCTTTTCTCAAAGCCATAGAAAAGAGCACCCATCCAACTATCAAAAAACATACCGGTTAATTAGAAAACACCATACCATACTCCACCAGTTAACACAAGAAAATTAGAGTCTCAAATATAAAGAAAAGTCAAATAAAGACACATAGAAGAACAAAACAAAACCCATATATAAATATCACTTAACAATCAATCAAATGAGCAAAATAATACATCAACAAGGACTAAATAACCCAAAACAATAAAAATAAAAAGGTAAAGAAAGAAGAACCAATAAATCACCTAATAGTTTCATGAAGAAATAACTAATTAAAAGAAAGATTAATCAATCAAAATTAGGATATTACAACAATATGGATGTGAGGCATTTCGGATAAGTTAGGATAAACCAAGAAAAACAAAAATGGTTTTTGGATCATAATCAATTAGAAATATATACAAATGCTTGTAAAGCAAAAGAAAACCATCCCTTCAACTCAAATGAACTTACAGTAGAACACTGCAAGGGAAGCAAATTAAAAGGGACCATAGTTCAATCATGAATAACAATATCAAATTAAGAATTTGGAAATAAACCATTTTTCATGAAAAAGGATCTTACAAAAATTAAAATAAAGCATATCACAAATTAAGAAAAACTCAAATCTTATAAATAGAGAGGTTAATAAATTTATTTATGACTCCAGAGTCTAACCTCCTGTAAAGAAAAAGGATAAATACTATTAGATAAACTTGAACTTAATAATTTCTTATCATAACTCAAAATACATAATTTCTAACCTCAATGATTAATAACAAACTAAAAATATCAAGGACTCATTTCATATGAAAACAAATCAGATAATTAACATGCTAGTAAAAATCGAAGAAAATAAACAATTTTAAAAGAAAATAAAATGTTATAATAAATCAGACAATGCAAATTAGAAGAAAGAACATTCATTGCATACTAGATTATAATAACGAAAAAAAAAGCTTTAGGTAGTAATCCCCTAAGATCAGATCAAGAACCATGGTATGATTCATAACACAATGAGAATAATCTTAATATCCTAACAGTCAAACAATCTATGTCAAATCAACTTACTTGAGTTAAGGCTATCTTTGAAATATGATTATTTGAATGTAAATTAGCTACCTCAAAACTATATCAGTAAGAATATCCAAAGAAAGTTTAAAAATTTTCCAAAATTGATTGCATGAATTGTCCTCAAACCACATCCAACAACTCACTCACCTTATTGCTGTATGCCTTCAACAAATAAACGCAGTTGCCAAGACCCACAGCTAAGACGTTATACGATGGCCAATCCTCAACATTCAGATAAAAATCGTCTTACAACATCCAGAACCAACTACACAAACATCACAAAAAACAAAAAAAAAAAGATCCACAATCTCCATAAACCAGAAGTAAAAAAACACAAACATACATAGAGCATCCAAGGGGAAAAAAAAGAAGAAAAAGCCAAAATTAACCTTATAAGGCGATCGAGTAACCTTCCCAGGAGGCTTGACGGAGCTATAATTCACGCTGGGACCACATCATCGCACATGAAAGGCAAGAGTGGGTGCAGGGACTGGTGAGTCTCCGTCTTTGTGCCAAAAGATGTTCTAACCAGGGAGCATTATCATTGTTGGCGAACTGCTTTTCTTTGGTGTCACCAAAGCGACAACTCCGATAACGTGATTCTCAACTGTGTGGTGTGGGTGCTAGAGCTGTCCTCGTGACCTTTTGTCGGAGAAGCCTTCGCTATGGTGGCCAAAGAGGCGATGTCGAAGTGCCATGATCACATCCAATGGACCATCTCCTCCATCTCCTCGCCCATATCCTCATCGACTGAGTCTAAGCACCTCATCAAATGGAGTGGAATTGGTAGATTCAATAGAAACCCCAAGAAGCACAAGTAATCCACCCATTTGTGATGGAAAAGAATTGCATAAAATGGACTACACAATGCAAAAAATGGAGCTTCACCAAACCTAAAGCCTACGACAAACTCTCTAAAATGCTAAATCTTAAGCTGTGTGAAAGAGCTAATAAACATCATAAATACAACTATTTATTTTATTTTTCCTATTCGAATTCACAATTGAAAAGCAAAGGTAAATGACTTTTCGGCAGTAGTGTGTCAGGAAGAAGGAGTGTAGAGAAGAGGATGGGTGGTTCAGCAAGTAAGCTTGCCTGTGGTCGGCTTTGTATTTTCACTTTTCTCTCCTTACAGAAGCTATTTTAGGTGTTCAGTTGACAGCTGGTAAATATAGCCTTTTCAGAAAATTTTGACCGTGGTAAAATTGTTTAACATGGTAGAGAGATGGAAAATAGTTGCCAGTCAAAACCGCCATCAGCAAACCACTTACAGGGAAGAATCAAAACCCTATGGTGCGTAGCAATGATATTGGAACCAAAATCATTAGAGGTGACCTTACGGTGAAGTCTATAGCAAAGGTGGTGACTTGCTTTTTGGGAAGAACACCAAAGATAGCTGGATTGATACATCTCTGATAACGAATCAAGAGGCCAAATGTAAGGTTCCAATTTTAGTTTTGAAGAATAAGTACAAAGAAAGCAGACCAACTTATCATCATATAAATTGAAATTTTTGGGAAAACAAAAGAAATTGAACACTAGGATTTATACTATCATCTGAAGCAATGTGACGGTAAGGAATTCAAAGAGAACAATGACAAAGAATAATAAATCTTCACTCTCTTTCGCATTATTTTAAACAAAAAAGTTGAAAATTCAACAGCAGAGAGAAAAGAACAAAGGAAAAATAAGGTAGAGGATTGGTTTAGTGGACATGTACAAATTGTAGCTTACAAAGAAAAGAAAGATCGACTACTATTTAGACAGCTTAGAAAATTCCAAAATATCTTGACAAGAAAATGTTTTATGGAATAAAATTTCTATAATTATTTCATAAGAAGGAGTTTGTGATTTATTACTATTATTAATTTGTAATTTATCAATCCTATCAAAGTCAAACAACTTACAGCTAGGTCATTATACCTAGGTTCATCGTGCATTGTGCACTGGCAGAATGACTCTATAGTAAGAAAGAGGAGTCATTGCCTATACTATCAATTGTCCACTTAACCCACAGATGTAAACCACTCATCCATTTATTTACCCACTACTTTTCAGGCCAAAAAAAATACATAAAAAAAAAAAAATTGGTAGAATAAACCAACGGACACCACATGGAATGAACAGTCATTTAGGACAACCGTCAATTGTATAGTATATAGTTTCACATTTGATTTGATTTTTTTGCTTTGGTTTTGGATTTGCCTAGCTTTTACAAAGACCAACATTACTACCATTATTATCTACTTCCTTGTTAAGCACTCAAAATATTCACTATTTATGCTTTTCATTTAAGCTTCTTATTTTAAGTAATTAGGAGTATGTTGTTAGTATATATTATTGTTAAAAGTCAAAACTAAATACCCTTTGGGAAAAAATTGATTATAGGTAGGACCATTAAAATGGGTCAAACTTATTGAATCAACCCGTTTATCTGCCAAAAATAGGTGAGTTGAGCCTGAAAAATAATGACCAATTTAAACAAATCCTTTCTTAGTCCAGATCGTTTAATTCATAGGTTAACAGGCTAATTCGCACAAGCTAACGTGCAAGTTCATTTACCAGGTTATTTATTTATTTTCTTTAGTAAACAGTATTCAATAAGATCTATATGGATTAATGGGCCAATGCCCAATGTATTGTATTTGTATTGTGGATATGGGCTTGGAAATCCACCAAATTTATTTTCATTTTTTTACGGAACAATTAAATAAAAAAAATTACAACAATAAAATTTTAAAATTACAAATTAAATTAGATCATCATCATATGACAACAACTCAAGTAACGCAATAGGAAAAAGTTTAACCATATGCCAAAAAAAACCGAAACCGAAGGGTAAAGAGTAAAGACTAGTAGACTGTGGACAGGCCACATCCGCATCTCTTCTAGTTCTCACTCTCCCAAAAACACCCTAACTCCACTTTCTGTTCCTATATTCTGTTCCTTCTTCCCTGCAATCTGCGGCAAGTCGGCAGCTGCTTCACGCCTCCACGGCTCCACCAAGCCTCCAAGTCTCAACTCCCTTCACCCCCTCCTTATTCTTATTCTTATCTTCCTCTCCTACCTCTATCCCCGCACACTAGAGGAACTGCTTGTGTCTCTGCACTTGAAGGAAGCTTGCCGAGCAGAAGCGGGAGACGGCATCTGACAACCGCTATCCGTAGCAGCTCTCTCTCTCTCTCTCTCTCTCTCTCTCTCTCTCTCTCAGTGTACTAGTGGCTTTTGTTGGCTTGATTGTCGGCTTTTGTTGCTATGCTAGTGTGCTCTAATCCTATGGGTATCGTATCGTTATAATGAATGTGATTTAAGGCTTTAGTGACTCTAAATAGGGACAATGGTTAGAATGGAAAAGTTGTTAATTACATACCTGCAGAGTAGATGTTCCGAAGGTTTGGGTTCTCTGGTGTGGGATCTCAATACAATTACAATGAGAATGACAGTAAGAGAGTTCTATTAGTGTATTGCACTATATTCCCGAATTACAATGGAAGTATCTATGATGGTATATAAGATATAAGCAGGAAGTATCTGTAAAGTACGAACACAACAAGAATAAAGAGTAAATGATGCACTAAGCCACGTTACTCCAACAGCTTGGGACCCTGCTATCACACCTGAGAAAGAAACAGAGTAGAATGAGTCAATGGACTCAGAATAGAAGCGAGACAGGATGAGAGAAGGGGAGAGAGTAGTCAATCATACCAGCCTGTCCTCCTCTTTTTGGTTAGCTCTCCCTATATTTCCCTCCATGAGTCACGAAGTCCTTCATCCGTTTGTTAGGGAATTTGGTACGTTTCCCTTTCCCTCCTTCCTTGCTTTCCGGATCTAACACCACGTGTCCCTCTTGCTCAATTGAATTTCCCTCCCAATGAGCCTCCCTTCCTCGATTAAGATTATCTTCTGTCCCCTCTTGTCTTTCTGGGCCTCTTGGGCCTACTACATTGCCTCCCTCTCTGAGAACAACCTTGCCCTCAAGGTTGGTAGTTGGGCATAGCTCCTCGATGGATCGTCGGTCTTCCCAAGTTGCCTCTTCCGGGCTTAAACCTTCCCAAGGACTTCATCCACCCAAGTGTCACCTTTATGTACTTGCCTCTACTGTAAGATGGCAGCAGGACTAATAATGGGTCCATGCTCTGTGGTCTTCAATGGTAGTGGCATGTATTGCTCTGTGGGACAACCTTTGAATAGCTTAAGGACTAATATATGGAAGACTGGATGAATTCTGGTCTCCTTCGATAATTTCAGTTTATAGGCAACCTCACCAATTCGCTGTATAACTTGGAAGGGACCAACATAGCGCAAGCCCAGTTTGTTATTCTTCCGCAGTGCCAGAGAGTGCTGTCGGTATGGTTGAAGCTTGACTAACACCCAATCGCCAATTTGCAGTTAAGTATCCCTTCTGGTTTTGTTAGCTTGGGTGCTCATTCTTAGTTGAGCTTTCTCCAGATTTACTCTCAACCTATTGAGAATCTCATCTCTATTGAGAAGGAGTTCCTGAATGTCAGGTGGTTCTTTGTCACCTCTATCATATCTTATTACCCCCGGTGGAGGTCTCCCATAAACAATCTGAAAGGGTGTCATACCCGCACGAGTATGGAAAGCTGAATTGTACCAGAATTCAGCCCAAGAAAGAGCTTTGAACCAAGACTTTGGGTTATCATAAGTATAACATCTCAAATACATTTCAATGCACTTATTCACAGCTTCGGACTGTCCGTCAGACTGAGGGTGGAAAGCCGAGGACATTGCTAACGTTGTACCCTGTAGTTTGAATAGGTGCTGCCAAAACTGACTGGTAAAAACCTTGTCCCGATCAGATACAATTGACTTTGGCATTCCATGCAATTTAACCACCCCAGTAAAGAAGGAGTCTGCCACTTGTTGAGCAGTGTAATCTGCTTTGAGAGGCAAAAAGTGAGCATATTTTGACAAGCGGTCCACCACAACCATTATCACGGAGTAACCATAAGATACCGGCAAAGCTGTGATAAAATCCATGGAAAGATCCTCCCAAATTTGTTGGGGAATAGGCAGCGGCTGTAACAAACCTGCTGGACTTAGATTCTCTGACTTGGCCTTTTGACAAAGTTGGCATTGAGCTACAAATTCTCTAATATCATATTTCATTCCAGACCAGAAGAATTGTTGCACTATGCGGACAAATGTTCGAGTAGTACCCGCATGCCCGCCAATTGGAGAACAATGAAATTCCGCCAGAATTGTGTTTATGATGCCCGACTTAGGAGGGATCCAAAGTCTGTGTTTCCAATAAAGGATGTTATCTCGAATGGAAAAATGAGCAGCTGCGGGCGCATGCTGTGACAATTGGACTATGATCTTGTGATACTCTTCGCTGTTCTGTTGCTCCTCTCGAATTTGGTTGAGCAATGCACATTGTGATTCGGACCAATTCAATGCAAAATATCGTGACAAACAATCAGCAGGGATGTTTTCCTTCCCTGGTTTATATTCGATTTTGAAATCATAACCAAGTAGTTTAGGCAACCACTTTTGTTGTTCTGGGGTTTGTAGATTTTGGTCTAACAATGCTCTCAAACTTTGTTGATTAGACTTGATAATAAATTGGTGACCCAAGAGATAATGTCTGAATTTTGCGATTGCCTCTGTTATAGCATACATCTCTCGGACATAAGCCGACTTGTGCTGCATGTGGGAATTTAACTTTTTGGAGAAGAAAGCTATCAGGTGTCCCTTTTGACCCAACACTGCTCCAATGCCAATTCCACTAGCGTCAGTTTCCAACACAAATTGTTGACCAAAATCCGGCAATGATAAAACTGGTGCTACTGTGATGGCCTATTTAAGAGCTACAAATGCTTCTGTTGCTGCCTCATTCCAGGAGAACCCTTCCCATTTGAGCAAATCAGTGAGGGGTGCAGCAATAACGGCATACCCTTTAATGAAGCGTCTATAATAGCCGCTGAGGCCGAGAAAAGCACGGAGTTGTTTTGTATCCCTTGGTCTTGGCCATTGAAGGACTGCATTCACCTTACTTTCCTCCATAGATACTCCTTGCCCGGAAACAATATGGCCTAGGTATTCAATCTTCTTAAGGCCGAATTGACACTTTGAAATCTTAGCATATAGCTTGTGGTCCTGTAAAACTTTCAACACTTCCTCTAAATGCAGCAAATGAGAATGCCAAGAAGGACTAAAAACCAGAATATCATCAAAGAAAACCAGCACACTTTTTCGCAACAAATGCTGAAAGATCTTATTCACAAAGCTTGAAAGGTGGCGGGTGCATTTGTTAAGCCAAATGGCATTACTAACCATTCATACAGTCCTTGGTGAGTCCTAAATGCGGTCTTATGTCTGTCTTCTGGGTTCATCAGAATTTGATGGTACCCCGATCTGAGGTCCAACTTAGAGAAATACTCGGCACCATATAGTTCATCAAGCAACTCGTCTACTGTCGACATGGGAAAACTGTCCTTGACGGTGATGGCATTTAAAGCTCGGTAATCCGTACAAAACCTCCATGTGCCATCCTTTTTTTTTACCAAAATTATCGGAGAAGAAAATGGACTAGAACTTGGCTGTATAATGCCATCCTTGAGCATATCTTTCACCATAACTTCAATTTGTTCCTTTTGGCTGTGGGGATAACGATACGGTCTACCTTTCACTGGATTCGATCCTTGTAGCAGTGGAATGGAGTGATTCTGAACCCTCTCTAGTGGCAGACCCGTAGGTTGATCAAAAACCCATCTATAAGTATGAAGGAGCAAAGCCAATTCAAGATCAATTGTTTCGGGTAAGTTTAATAACTGTTTTGCCATTTGGACCATATCTGCATTGTCTTCTTGCTGAACGTGTAATGTGAAAACTTCTGCAATTGCATCAGTCTGCACTAATCGGCGCATGTGATGGAAGTCGGCTCTCTTAGGGGTGTTCTTGCAGTTCCCATACAGAGTAATAAACTGTCCCTTGAGGCAGAATTTGAAGGTCATGGTCTCGTAGTTAGCAATGTGCGACCCCAAAGTTGCCAACCATCTTTGCACAAGAACTAAATCGACACGATGTGAGTAAGAGATACGCGGCGACACTATATCATGGCCTTGAATATTAAGTTGCAGATCCTGAACCACACCTTCTGCTGTCATAGTTTGGCCGTTTCCAACCATCACTTGAAATTGCGGGCTAGGTTGGATTGCTAATTTTAAAGCTTTAGCTATCCAAGGTTGAATGAAGTTATCGCTACTTCCACTATCCAATAAAATTTGGAGTACAGTACCTTGTATTTTCCCTTCAAACCGCATGGTCCCTGCTGCAACAAATCCACGCAGGGTATTGAAAGACAAGTGATGTTGAGAATTGTCCTGCATTATTGGCTCCGGGTCTTGAGATTGTTGCTGCTCTTCTTGTAGCTCCAAGTCCTCCTCTTCATCCACCTCCAACAACATAATATGCCTGTTCTGGCACCTATGGTTGAGAGAATACTTCTCATCGCAGTGGAAACACAAACCTTTCTCCCGCCTTAACTGCATCTCAGATGGGGTGATCTTTCTAACCGGGTTTGATTTTTGACCAGTTGGAGGTAGTAATTTCTGGCTCGGTGGGGGTGTGGGTAGTAAAGCTGGTAGTGTGGATTTTGGGTGATGTGAATTGTTTGGCGTTGCTGGTATTGATGGTTTGGTGTGGGGTTGGTATTGTGTATGATAAGGCTTGGGAAACCATGAAGTTTGTTTGTAATTATAGGTGTATTTCTCCTCATAAAGTTTGGCTAAGGCAACTGTTTCGGATATGGAGGCAGGTCGTAATGCTACCACGTCATTCCTAATCTCCGGTTTTAGCCCACTAATGAAGCAGTCTCTAATGGCATCTGCTGTCATGCCAGTTGTGCGATTAACTAAAGTGGTGAATTGAAGGTGATACTCATGCACGGAGCCTTGCTGAATCAATTTGAATAAGGCAGTTCTAGGACTATCAAAAGGCGATGGCCCAAATTCCAACTCCAAGGCATGAGAAAACACAAGCCACGGGATACCGGGATTGTTCCGCCTAGTCATTTGATACCAAGGCAGTACCTCCGGGTCAAAGTATACACCAGCTAGCGGAACTTTCTGGTCCTCCGGGATTTGGTAAATCTCAAAGAACTGCTCAGCTTGATAGATCCATTGCAATGCATTTGTACCAGAAAATCGAGGAAAATCAACTTTTAAACCACGCACCTGAAAGAATGATTTATTCCCTTCGATGTTGTGAGGCTGCTGAGGAGATCCCCTAGATGATCCATCTTGCCGTTCAGGCGTCTGGGTCTGCACCTCCAGGGTTGCTTGCAACTGATCCAATCGGTCATTTGTTGTGCGCTGCAGTTCAATCATTCGTGCAAAGTCTGCAGTAAGCTGCTTTACTTCATTCATACAGCGTTGGTTATCAGCTTGCAATTCCTTCAATCTGGTTCCGTCAACCATGGAGGTCAATGAAAGCACCAAATGGTGTGGGATCTCAATACAATTACAATGAGAATGACAGTAAAGAGAGTTCTATTAGTGTATTGCACTATATTCCCGAATTACAATGGAAGTATCTATGATGGTATATAAGATATAAGCAGGAAGTATCTGTAAAGTACGAACACAACAAGAATAAAGAGTAAATGATGCACTAAGCCACGTTACTCCAACAGCTTGGGACCCTGCTATCACACCTGAGAAAGAAACAGAGTAGAATGAGTCAATGGACTCAGAATAGAAGAGAGACAGGATGAGAGAAGGGGAGAGAGTAGTCAATCATACCAGCCTGTCCTCCTCCTTTTGGTTAGCTCCTCCTATATTTCCCTCCATGAGTCACGAAGTCCTTCATCTGTTTGTTAGGGAATTTGGTACGTTTCCCTTTCCCTCCTTCCTTGCTTTCCAGATCTAACACCACGTGTCCCTCTTGCTCAACTGAATTTCCCTCCCAATGAGCCTCCCTTCCTCGATTAAGATTATCTTCTGTCCCCTCTTGTCTTTCTGGGCCTCTTGGGCCTACTACATTCTCTTAGGTAATTTTTTTCAAATGATCATAGGGATTTTCCAAATGGCCTACTTAAATCAAGTTTCAAGTTCTAACCCTCAAATCATGCAAAATCCAGAAACCAAATTTCGCAATCAAACCCCTTCAATGGACATAACGAACCCCGCAAAGAAGAAGAAAACACCGCAAACCCCGGAGGCCAAGTTCCAATTTGAGCTAAACTCCTGCTCCAAATCCAAAGATCTTCGCAGTGCGATCTCCCTCTACGATGCTGCCATTTCGAGTAACACTCGCCTCAGCCTGCACCACTTCAATGCCTTGCTCTACCTCTGCTCCAACTCTGTCAATGATGCGTCACTGAAGGACACAGCATTGGAACCTGGCTTCCGCATCTTCAACCACATGATGAGCCTTGGCATAAACCCCAATGAGGCCACCATCACCGCCGTTGCGAGGCTCGCAGTAGCAAAAGGCGACACCAGATACGCCTTCGAGCTGGTGAAGACCGTTAGAAATTACGGCACTGCCCCTAGGTTGCGCACCTACGATCCTGCATTGTTCTGCTTCTGCGAGCTCAGAGATTCCGATAAGGCCTACGAGGTGGAGGAGCACATGAATGCTTCGGGTGTTACCCTTGAGGAAGCGGAATTGGCGGCACTATTGAAGGTGAGCACAATTAATGGTAGAGTAGGGAAGGTGTATGAGTATTTGCACAAGCTAAGAAGCTCAGTGAGGTGTGTTGGCGAAACAACGGCGTTTGTGATTGAAGAGTGGTTTTGTAGTAGAAAGGGTTCTGAGGTTGGTGAGGTGAATTTGGACTTGGGACATGTGAAAGAAGGGATTTTGCGAAACGGGGGAGGCTGGCACGGTCAAGGGTGGATTGGGAAGGGGGATTGGGTTGTTAGAAGGATGAGGGTTGGTGCTGAAGGGCGTTGTTGTGGTTGTAGCGAGCAATTGGTTTGCGTTGATATCGATGATGAGGAGACAGAGAAGTTTGCACGGTCTGTTGCTAATTTGGCTATGGAAAGAGAGGTCAAGGCTAATTTTAGTGAGTTTCAGGTGAGTTAATTGTTGCCTCATTCATTGCAACGCAGTTTCAAATGTGTATGTTATTTGAATTGTATGATGATAACTTGGTTTTGGAACCTTTGTTTCCCTCATGTTAGCGCTGGCTTGAACAACATGCATGTTATGATGCTATTGTGGATGGAGCAAATGTTGGGTTCTATCAACAAAATTTTGCAGATGATGGATTTAGCATTTCTCAGGTTGCATGCCTAGATTACAGTGTTATTGCTCTTGTGTGATAAGTAAACTTTGTTTCTTTTTTGTTTTTTGTGACTGATTATGTTTTTGCTGTCGATTTTGTAATAGTGCAGCTTGATGATGTTGTTAAAGAATTGTACAATCGCACTGGGAAAAAAAGGCCGCTGGTCATCCTGCACAACAAGCGTCTGAGAGGGCTTATGGATAATCCATCAAGCAGAAAGCTGGTAGAGGAGTGGATGAGTAATGATGCGCTCTTTGCGACTCCAAATGGATCCAATGATGATTGGTAAATTGCCAAGTTATCGTCTTAAGCTTTGCTTTTGTTTTTATAGATGGACGAGATTGTTTATTATTATTATTATTATTATTACCAAATTTGGGTTTAATTTATTATTTGTATCTAGTCATGTATGCATGCATTTGTTTTGAGATGGATCCAAAACTCTTAATTATGCAGTTTTAGAACTTATGTTGACTAAATCATTGATGTAATATATAGGATTTTATGGAAGATTTAATTCGCATTTGATGTGCCATAAAAAAAAGCTTTTTCTACATTAGACGCATGGAGATGAGAAGTACTCAGTGGAAGCTAAACTTTTTTAGTTTTTTCTAGGAGTAAAATGTAACCAGTGGTATCTTTTAGGGACCAAATGGTTAATTTTGTCAAAAAAATTCTTGTATTCTTTGTGAATATATTATGATCCTTTCTCTGTTAGGCACTGATTCAATTATATGGTTAAACTTTGCTTTTGAAATTTTTTTAATCACTATTATGCAAATTCCCCTTGACATAACTCTGCTTAATTACCCTTAAGCTTTTCTTTTTGGCTTATTTGTTTAATGAACTCATATTATTACCATGAACTCTTTTGGGTAACAGGTATTGGCTTTATGCTGCTGTAAAACTCAGATGCTTGCTTGTGACAAATGATGAAATGCGAGATCACATATTTGAACTTATAGGAAGCAACTTTTTTAACCAGTGGAAAGAAAGACATCAAGTAAGCTGTTACTTAATGCTCAGATTGCTTTTTCTACCATAATGAGTGAGTTATTGCCTGTTCCCAATTTGAAATGATCTGACTCTTCTATCGTAAATTTCTTCCTTGTTCATTTAAGTTTTGAAATTTTATTACATCCCTGCATGTCCTGTTCTATAATTTGGTTTGAGCACTTGTACTCATCTAGATTCTTTCTGAAGGTGTCTATTCTAGTATCATGGTATTTTTTATTCTCATTTCATGAGTGCGTGCTTAATAATTTCTGCAGGATATCATATTTTTCTGTGAAGTTTGTGGTGGAAGGGATGAATTTATTGGGAGTAAAGTGGAGTTTGATCTGTTTTAACTTTTAAGTGGTTGGAGAAACACCATAAATACTTTCTAGTACTTTTAGGACATTCCCCAATGTTTGACATAGGAGTAGTTGTTTCACATTGATGGAGGAATCTAAGTCTATCCATGTGTAGTTCAAAATCCTTTTTGTAGGTCATTCAAGTTCTTTATGGTGTGCCCTTATTTAGGTGACAAGTTGTTTTCTTCATCTACAGGTTCACTACACATTTATTAAAGGAAACCTGAAACTTCAGATGCCACCGTCATATTCACTGATCATCCAGGTAATATTTGTTCTGTACCATGACATTTGCTTGAGAATGTCATTCTACTGTTCTTGCTGGGAATGTGCTAGTGTGTAGGATTTCTGATGTTTTGGTGTTTGAGGGGAGATTTGTATCATTACCTGATAATTTGATGCTTAAGTATATTTTTAAGCTTTGTGACCAGTAATGTTCACAAAGATTATGCGACTGTGGTTTTCTGTGTCTTTCACAGGGATTGTTATTATTGTGATGATGACTGCATGTGTTTCCTAAAATTGGCACAGGAATCAGAGAGAAGATAGTCTTAATGATACTTTAGTAGTAATGCTTATATGTATATATTATGTTTGAGTTTCTTGATTTCATAAATATGGTAAGTTTTCATTGTCTGTGGGCTTTGGCTATTTTTGGTTGATATGCTGAGGTAACATCATTGCAGATGTTATGCCCTTTCTTCAAGTCAAATGACCAGTATGTGTTGGCATGTGGTGCCCTTTCAAACCCATAACAACCTTAAATGCCTGAGTTTTTTGACATTTTTTATGAATTGCTAATTTTACCTTTTAGTTAATTTCATATCACAAAAATCTTGTATCCATCTCTATAAAGATTCGACAAAGTTTTGCAATGGCTGTCAGCTACTTAAAACAACACTCCTCTTTATTAGGTTGGGACCAACTATGTAGATATTTTCAATAGAACACAACATAGGCAGAGTTCACAAAAATCTTAGATCAACATAAAAATTTAGAAATTGGTTAAGGGTATATATAGAAATGAATGTTGGATATAAGTGCAAGAGCCTTAGCATTACACTTGCCTATATACACTTAAGATGTCATGCTAAACATGAAAATCCTAATTGATCAATCATCCAAGATGTTTGTATACTAAATTAATCTCAATTCTCGAATTCAGAATTATATTTTGCTGCTGAATCAGGTTCTTTAACAAATCTGACAATGTTTGTATTTTAGGAATCGGAGAAAGGGTCGTGGCATGTGCCTTTAGCAATGGACGTTAGCGATGAGACTTCAAGAACTTGGCTCTGTATTTCCCGGCATAGTGCTCATGATGCTGTTGCTACTGGTTCCAAAGGCGTGGACACTGCTGGAAATAGCCATAACTTGCATCATCATAGTTCAATAGATTTTAACGGGCCACAGGAATTTGCAAATGGTGTTCGTAGCATGGATTCCCAAGTTGATGAGAATAACACCACTTCCTTGACTGGTAAAAGAAAAGAGAGGTCTTCTCCTTTATGACAAATCTTTCCATGGGCATGAGTCTTGTTTGGCTTTGCCCTTTGACTGCTCGGGGGTTGCTGGTGGCACACAATGAACTGCAGCAACCTGACATAGTCAAGGAGCTTCAACATTTGCAATGATTTTAAACCAATTGAAATGAGGGCTAGTTTTTGCCACTCCTCATATACCACGAAGAAAGTATATTCCATATTGTTTGATCTTCTTGTTGTAATTATATTTATCGGTTGCGGTCTCATTTGCAAGGTGGTACATTTTTCATGGCAGCCACGTTAGTTTATATGTGATCTGTACTGGCCACTGTGGTCCATGCCTTCAAATTCACCTGAATATTCTGTTTGATTGGTTTAATTCCAATATGGAGACATGAAACAAGCAGATTTTGACGAGCTTTGGAATTCCATGGTCTTTCATCGCTGAAGTGATCGTGTTTTCACCAGCATTTTTTTAATAATTTTTAAATAAGTAAATAACTATAAAATAAAATTATATACGTATATAATAAAAAAATTATACAGATAAATTGTATAGATAAAATCATAATAAATTTACACCAATAGCTAATTTGGCGCATTTGATTGATATTCCGACTAAAGTAAACAAATTTGACAAAGCAAATACAAATTTCATACGACGTTAATTATTATTTAGTATTTTTTTGGGGTTCATAATGATTGTCAATTTAGATAAAATTATTTTGCTCACAATAGTTATCATTATCATGTATTAATATAATATTTATTATTGATTAGTCAATTTTATTTTTTATTTTTATTGGTTGAAAGAGGTGGTTATTTTTTATCATATAAAAAGTTATATTTTCCACTATACAATGAAATCTAACAAAGATATTTTAATAAATTAATATCATAATTATATATTAATTTTAGATTTTTTAATTTGTGTAAAAATAGCCAAATTGAAGAAATTTGAAACAACAAATAGAACCAATGTGTGTGTATATATATATAAGGAATTGGTAACCTCCGCATGTTTATTTGGGAGGTTAGCAAACTCCACATTTTATTTTGAATAAAAAATTTACTTATAACTATGGATAGATTTGTAATTTTTTTTATCCATATTAATTGCTACTTTACTAGTTTTCTTTATCCATAGTTATAAGTTGATTAGAAAAAAAGGAGTGTTGATTGTCCAAAAATAAAATGTGAAGTTTGGCAACCTTCACATGAAGGTGTCCAAAATAAAAATCTACTTATAATTATGAGACAATTTATCAATTGCTTAACCTCATATAAATCATCACTATTTGAAATCTGTTGGATTCTATTTAATTTGGCTTAGACTTAGTTGGCTTTTTATAGCAGTAAAATTCTTCCAAAATTATTTTTTTCTATCAAGAAAACTTAAATTCAAAATTTTACCTAAAAAAATAAGCTTTAAATCACTTGAATCAAGCAAGTATTATTGAACATTTATTTCTCTTTTACCTCTTAAAAAAAAAAAACCTTTTAAAAGAATTGCATTCAATACACGTTATACTTAACACATCTATTTATGGTGGGTGTCTGGCATATATTAATATTATGGCCCCTAATTATAGAGCGCAGGTTTGTTTTTGTTTTAGTTTCTACTTAATTTCACTGAATTTCCATTCTTCTATTTTAATAAAAAGAATACTAATATTAATTATCTATTAGTCATCATCATAATTTTATAAAAAGTTATTATTGTTAATTTAATTAAATTAATTAATAATATAAATATTTAATATTTATTTTATTCTTAATTTTTTATATACTCAGTATATACTTCAAGTATCAATAACTAATTTATTTAATTTTATTATTTATATATAAATATTAAATTGTTTTTAGACTTTTTTATACAATAATTATCTAAATAATATAATATTGAGTATTTTTTAAGAAAAATAAATAAAAATAAGGATGCTATTTAATAAATTGTGGTATACAAGTAAGTATCTTATTTTGTAACATCTAGTATTTATATAATTAAAAATTATTAAATAAACTTATAATACCATGATTTATTACTACTAGCCATTACTTTTTACTATAATTTCTTTTGTTTTTTTGTTTTTTTGGTTGTTCATGTTCTTAAAAATTAAGGTAATTTCATACAGTAAATTAACAACTTATTTGCATCAGAAAGAGTTTAAAAAGGTTAAATTTTTTCTTTTTTCAACACTCACACAATGTAAAGGATAAATTATTTACTTTATATTAGATAAATTATACTTAATTAAAATACTTTTAAATAAATTAAAAAAATAAAACTTTTGATTGACAAAATATGCATGTGTCTTTCAAAATGTTATTAATGATAATCTAGGAAGTATAGACACAGACACTTGACATAACACAGATACGGATACAGCGATACCAAATTCATAAAATTATAGGACATGGACACGGCATATATATGTAATTTAAGAAAAATTCATAATTCATAATATTGTAATATAATATTTTTAGATATTTATGTATATCAAATTACTAATTTTTATTACTTTCTAAACCCTCCCAAAAAATGGAGTATTCTTGATATATATCATATATATTCCTATACCCCTTTCAAAAATATGGGGTACTATTTCTTTTAACATCTTAAAAGAAAATCCTAAATGAATTTGAATTTTTGGACCTTTGAATTCTTTTTTGGTCCATCAAATAATTAGAAAAAAAAAGTATTAAGTCGTGTTTAAACCGCATCCGAGTCATGTTGAACCATGTCTGACACCCGTCGGAGTTGTGTTTAACGTGCGCCCAAGCAGAAAAATAATATTTTCTAAATTGGACACGTATAATCGTGTGTCAGACACATGTTGTACTGGTGTCTAACGTGCATTGGTGTTCCACTTATATCGGACACATAGACACACCGTCAACTTGGTGTGTCCATGCTTCATAGATGATAATCCATGCCACCTACATATATAACTAATTCAGTGCATCAAGTTACCTTAATTTGTAATAATAGAGTGACAAACAAAAAACTATAAAAGTGAGTGATTGCCAACAAATTGTAGTATCATATGTTTGTTCAGTAGTTTTAAAAATTAATTTTTACACTAGATGAGAAAATACTAGTTAGATTTGTTCTATAGTTTAATTTTATTGTTATTCATTTGTATTAATTATTCTTTTTTCTAAAATATTCACTGACGTATATATTGTTTAGGTGACTATCCTATTAAGAAAGGTCAAAAGAAATAATTCAATATGTAAATATAAATAATTATATTAAGCATGTTAATTTGAAATGCTTGAAATATCTAATGACTTTATAAAAAATAAAAACCAGATGAATACTAAATATTTTTAAATATTGAAAATAATTTTTAATTAAATTATCAATAATAACTTTTGATAACATTATGATGACTAATAAATAATTATTGTTAATTATTCTGTTGATTAAAAGAAAAGGAGGATATTTTGGTGAAACTAAATAAAAAGTAATAAAGGTGGGAGTGACAATAAACATAGAAGAATCACAATATAATGCCAAGGGTGTTTCGGCAAGCTCGTTGCCCTTGGATTTTTCAAAAAATCAAGTCCTCAAATTACTAACACCAAACATGACATACAACTTAACACCAGTAAAAAAGGATCAAATGTAGGGGTGTGCATGGGTACGAATCGACCCATGAACCCGAAGACCTGACCCGACCTGTATGTAAAAAAATCGATTTGGGTTGGGTAATCGGGTCTAATCGGATAAAATCTGATTGACTCATTCAATATTCGGTTCGGGTAACGGGTTTAAAAATTAAACCCGTTACCCGACCCGACCCAACCCGAACATTTTTTTTTGTTTATAAATAATAACTTATTCACTTATATATTAATATACAAAATTATAATCATAAATATTGATTTTTAGATTCTGTTAATATATTAGTGTATAATTAAATTTATTGATGATTGATATTGTATAATGTATAATATACAATATATTCATGATTATGATTATGATTATGGAATTATCAATTATGTATGTAATTTTTTTAAAAATATATTTGATTATATTCAAATTTTAAAAACACAATTTAAATGTTTCAAAATATCACAAAATAGAGTGTTTTAATATATTTTTCATCAAAAAAAAAAGAAATGGTTGTCTACTCGAATACCCGACCCGATCCAACCCGAAAATGTTCGGGTTAGGTTGGTTTGGGTTAGGGGCAAAAAAAAGCTAAAACCCGACCCGACCCGATCCAACTATATTTGATTGGTTTGGGTATTTTTTTCCCCTGAACCCGATCCAACCCGACCCATGCACACCCCTAATCAAATCGCTATTATTGTTTATTTTATTTGAGAAAAATAACACTTTTGCACGCTTTTGATCAATTTGCTTTTGTCAAATTTGTTAATTGTGGCAAAAATCTCGCAGTAATGTCTATCACTTCCAATATCTCATTTTTAACATTTGCCTTCTTTCGCTCCCCAATCCCCGAGAGAAGCATCTTGTACTAGGGGCTAGGGCAACCGCGTTATCTTGTAGCGGCTTAAACAGGAGTAGGATCTTGACCCAATTTTTTTTTTAAAAAAAAAGGAAAACAGGAATAGGATGTATTACGTAGCAATGAAATCGGCGCAGTTCATCAATATTCATAGACTAACCAAAAGAAATTTGAAACTTAATGCAAATACAAGTTCCATACAATATTAATTATTATTTATGGTATAATTCACCACTATTTAAAGTATAATAAATTATAAATAATTTAATTTGAGTTGAGTCAACTCACTATAAAATAAAGTTCTTATAGCATTATCTATTAACACTACTCAAATCTAAGGACTAAACTTAGGGACGTGGATGTTTGTGTAGTAACTATATATACTCCTAATCCATCAATCTTTTGGGATCGCAGCAAGGACATATCCGTTATTATAAGGTCACATCTTAGCTCGCACAGAGTACTTCATTAAACCTGGAATATGTATATTCATAATGTAGTTCTTCCAATCAATACTCCTGGGATCAAAGTTATATCCCTTATCCATACTAGCAACTCCCGTCATTGCCATTCGCAACTTTCTGCGTTATGATCCTCAAAGCTGCGAAAAAATTGAAATTTTACCAAGTTAATGTAATTAAAGATGGAATTTTCACATAGCTAATCATGATTGAATATATATGTAGCATATGATATGTACATGCCCTTAAAAGAGACCATAAGGTCCATAAAGTTTCATTGTCCTCCCCAACCTTGATCCCTTAAAAGCATACCAATCAAGGGCAAAATAAACGTAGTAAAAACAGGGCATAATAATTCAATATCAACTAAGTAAACAAAAGTTTCATGAATTCAATTTAAATGTACTGATAATATAAAACTCTTTTATATTTTTATTTAATTATATCTTGTTATATTATTAAATATAGTTAAATCTCAAATTCATTATTTAAATAGTTATATAAATAAAAAAATGTGATAGATTGACTGTATAAAAATCTTTTATGCTATTAATACATCAAAATTAAACTCCCGTACCATTACACAAATTAGTGTAATGAATAGCACATCAACTTTATTAACCTAAGTTTCACGAGCCAATTCGTTGTTTTGGGGGGAAACACTTCCTCGATAGTAGAGTAAACTGTCAATTTTTAGGAGAAAATCTGGCTTTCCACGTTTATTTAGCCACGGATTGTTTGTAACATAACAATAAATCATATCTTGAAGATCAGAAACTTTAAATGGATTCTTTAACGAAGTACCAATATGGTAGATCAAATTCTTGAAAGGATTCTTAGAATAGGCCAACAGTGCTATGATCATAGAGTTTACCACCATGTCTGCAGGTATTTGCATCATCATTTAATTTCCTTAATTTTAAATGTAAAACCGCTAAATGCGTGTGATATAGAAAACAACCGAACAACAAGATGCAAAATACAGAATAATTTAAAGGGTCAAACTCACCAGATCTAAAATTGTCTTTGAATGGCCAACAAAGCTAGTTATTGTTCCTTTGAAAAACTCAGCAACCACGAAATCCGAAGTTCTATAATCATAAAATTAAATCATTAACTTACTCAAATAATTATTACCTCAAGGAATACATACATAAGGGCTGCTATATGTGACGAAAACCTTTTCGTTAAAAACGCACAAGTTGAAAACAAGCAGTGGTTATTTTATATGATAAAAATACAATCAACGATTGGATTATTCATGTAGGAGTTCATATAACAATACGTCAGACTATATAGCATTTTTGTATATATATATATATATATATATATATATATATATATATATATATATAGGAATCTACACATGCTTAAGTGACTTTTTAAATAACTTACATCTTCGATCCAACCAGGAAGGGCTCAGCGTGAGTACTGGTTATTAAAGTTGCGAGTGTGATGATCAAAGGTACAGTATCTTTCATATTTGCCACAAGCATCTCTCCCATCGCTTTTATAAATACATAGGTGTTTGGCCTGCATCCATGAAAGTTTGCCCTAGATTTGTCAACAAACGTAACTAGAAAATTAGGAGGGCTAAAGGAAAGAGCACAAAGATAAATATGATATATGGCATTCCAGAATAGAGCTTTCTATATTGAAAATTCTTGTGATTAGGCTGCATGTACAGTGTCAATGTTGATTCCAAACATAGTTCCACAGAACACTCATTTTTCTACCAATTGTTATATCTAGCCTAGATGACAAATTAAGGACCTTATCATTGCAAATTCTTTCATGATTGAGGTGATTGTTTGTTCACTAGCATTTTGTGCTCGGAGTTCACTCAATTTTTTCCTCAATCAGCTGTGCTTCTAAATTGATGTCTAATCTTGATGGGTTTTTTAGCGTCTGACCCATATGGAATGGTTCCTCAGTTACTAGTCCCTCCACCTCCCCACACACATAAGCTGAAACCAAAATTCAAACTAGTCAAGATGCTTTGCTTAAGTGTGGAATTTACAGATATAGCATGCATATCGTCTTTCAGAAGCAAATTAATAAGTGGAATACAATTAATATATATCGCAAAAGTTGCCCATTTTCTTTTGGTTAATCGCCATACTTATGTCCGTTTAATCAATTACATTTCAAATTCTTACATAGAATTTACTCGTTTGTTAAATGGGGACAGTAACATCATATTTGCATGTAGGATAGTTATCATATTAACATCGGTTTTTTCAACGGATAGCATATGTCCAAAAGCTTAATTATGTCCTCCTCTCTTTTTCCTTCTGCATCCCAATCCCTTATCTTGCTACTCTACTCTTTACAAACTCAACCATGTTAAGCATCCATTATTAGATGCCAGAAAATGTTTTTTTTTTTTTTCCCAGTTTTGATGCTTTTTGTGAACAATGCTGTTTCTTGGACACTAGTTTTTTCTGATATTATTGGACACCTATAAGGAACATACAAATATCTGAGGATTTAAATTATATTAGTGGCAAATTTGTTTATGCAGAAATATGTAGGAGGAATCATGTGTTATTAACTATAAATTTTAATTATTTTACTGATAAATTTAGTGAAAAGATATCACATGTATTGTTAGTTATCTTATTACATTTATTATATTCATGACTAATATAACTAAAATATTTCCAATTGTCTATAATGGTGTCTAAATTCTGGTTCAAAAAATCTCTATCTTTGGTTAAAATAAATTAAAATTTCAGTTATATGGATATATGGTCGTAGGACTTTCACGGTTTGCAGACATATACAGTTGACACGATACAAAACTACTACAAAACGACAAAATTCCTACTGTAACAAGCTGCTGCTTGTTATCTCTCTCTCGTGTTATCTCTCTCCCGCCTAAAGTCTTTTTTTTTCTTTACGTTTCCCCCCAAAACATACTCTCTTACTCTCTCTTGCCCTTCAATCCCTAATCCCCACAACCACCACCCTCCGACCACCACCAACCCGCTAGCAATGTAGCTTCCACCGCAATCCAAAGTTTAAGCGAACAAGTCTCGCCCTAGCCTTATTGCAATGCCCCCACACTAGCCGCCAAGCTTCGCCGGGGTCTGACTGTGAAGCTCGACGCCACCATTGCAATACCCATGTCCGTGTGTGGACCTAATCGAGATCACCAAAGAGGAGATTTCTTACTTCCCTTGCTGCTTCCTGTACATCCTGGCAATTGAAGATTCTAGGTAAAGTGTTCTTCCCATTGCTTCTGTTAGATTGATTAACTGTTTGTTGTCATTCCTGTTATGGCATTCTTCTACCAGCCCTTGAAACTCCTGCATCAAAGCAGTTGTTTAGGGTAAACATTAAGTTAAGTTGAAAGTTGTTTTCGTATACATTGTACTTGAATTTACAGGTTCAAAATATAGTGTTTTCTTCCATTTTACTTTCCCCTCTTATGCACAAACTCCTCCTGGTAGAGTAATTTTGAGTTAGGTTAGGGGTAGTCCCCACAGAATTTTTCCAGTTGACATTTAGTATCGAGCGATAACTAGGTGGTAGTGAAAACACTGACAAGCTACAAAAGTAGTAAAAATATGTTAGCGGTAATGACTGCTAATTTGGTTACTTAGTGACCGTTGGGAGTGTTAAATTTGGGCTAATCCCTTCGCTGCAAGGAATGCAGATGACTATTAATTCGAAAACTTGTTAATCAATGGGAGGGAAAGAGAGCAAAAAAGAAAGCAGAGACTTAGATTTTGGGAGTTTTTTTAGGGTTAGAATAATATTTTCTATTGTATATTGACATGATACTTATGATATAAAAGACAAAGTATTAAGCCCCATATATAACTTAATCAAGTAAGGAAAAAAATTGTAACTATTAAAGTCGATAATGGAATTAGATAGCTATTGAAAAATTTGTGGGGGCTAAATTGCTACCTCTTCATTACCAATTTTATTAGTACCTTGACAAAAGTTTTGATGTTGCAGATTAAATAGATAATAGAGGGTAAATGTCAATAATCGAAACCTTAAAAGGAAAAAAAAAATCACATAGACCAAATCTATAAGAAGATAATGGCAGACTAAAGTTGTAGTGATTCGAAATTACTCCAAAAGTTAAAGATGATGAGAACAACTGAGTTTCCATTTAGCTACTTTCTAGTTTTAGTCTTTGTTTGACATAATCAGAAAATTCAACTATATAGAGAAGGTGTTATATGTGCTTTGGAGGACAAATTGGACATTCTAGCACAAGGGGGCAAGATGAAGATTTTAGCAGGCCTGAAGGACCAATCACATGAGCAAGAGCAAAGAGATTAAGAGAAGACTTTGGGAACTTGGCTAAAGTAATTGTGAAAGACATGTATCAAGAATGGGCCAAGAAGATGCCAACACATACTAATGGACAACCAAGATCTTGTTATTTGCTGCGAATTGGGCTTAGAAGCTTATACTGACCATGTTGGGCCATTATCCTATTTTGGTCTTGTTTAGTTTAGTTAGTTAAAGTATTTAGAACATCTAAACTTTTACTTATTTTATTTAGCCCATATTTTATGTTTTATGTTTTATCCAACCCAATTCATATTATTTAGCATCAGAACACTTCTTATTGGGCTCGGACTTAGTTTAAGTGTTTAACCTAGTGTAAGAGGTTATAAATACCTCAAGGAACACATTGTTATTAGTTTTTTTGATTAATTGAAATTCTGTTTTGTTTTCTTTCAAGAAAGCAGTGCTTTTGTGTGCAAGTGAGGTGAGTGATTTGCTTTGCTTGTTGCATCAAGAAATTGAGAGAATTCATCCTAAGGTAAATTCCTTGCGATATTCAATCAATTTCTGTTCTATCATTTCCGTATTATCTACATTTCCAAGGACAGGTTTCTTGGGGGTTTAGTAGGGAGGGTCTTTATTCTATGTCTTGTTTTCTATCAAAGTGTGTGCCTGGGGTTTCTGGATCTTGATATCCACGGGGTTCCGCATCATTCCTACCCTTGAATGGTGGTAACTGCATCTTGATAGAGTTAAATGTTGCTATCCCAAGCTCTGTTTCTAGTTCTCCTATTTCTGGCTGAATCAACTTCGTCAAACTCCTCCCCAGATAGCTCATGGCTGGAATCATGGTGACGTCGATTCCTCATATCAACCCGTCTACTACCTCTGGACATGCTTTGTGTCATTTCCTTTCTCCACTCATCCATCTCATCAAGTCTACTATTCAACTTCCGAAATTGACTAGTGAAAGCTTGATACATGAGCTTCATGTCAAGTATCATACTGATAACTCATTGGCAAGTGCACCAAATCGTTTAAGTAATAACCACAGAAAGTGGGTATCGTCCCACAAGGATTGACGCTATCAAACAATACTTCATTAATCAAATTTCTATTTAAATCATAACAACTGTTTGGATTGAAGAAAGCTTTAATTTAAAATGTACTCAAAATTGAGAATGAAAACAAAATTTGTAATAATGCAAAACACACAAGATAATATCAAATTTTCAAAACACTAGAGGTTGGGATGGTCTGAATTTTCTTAATTTTTAATTGAATTCCTCAAATACTTAATTTAGAAATCCTAGATTAATGACAGGATTATTAGTGAACTAACCCCAATTTCTTGGTGAATCAATTCTCCTATTTGTGATAAAATATGACAATTCCTTGACTATATCTCAACACAAATAAAGATTATGCATATAACTCAATTCCTAGATCACATAAAATTCAAGAAATATTCCTAAACCTTGAAATTCATGTAGTTCATCTTTGGAGCCAATTCATATACAATTTTTCCAAATCATATAAGAACCCTAGTTCAATCATGAAATACAACTCATAATTTCTTGCATATAAACACAAAAGATGAACAATTAATCCAAGAAATCCAACATCAAATATCAGAAATTCAGCCCCAATACATCCATTTTAGACCTAATCCCTTCCCCTAGCTAATGAGTTTAGCAACTCATTCTATGGAAGAACAAAGAAAGAAAAAGTGCAGAAAATTTCATAAAGAACCAAAGAATTGGAATGATGAGTTTCAATCTTCCTCCTCTTCTTGGTCCCAAGTTTTTTTTCTTGCTTTTGAGCCTTCTTTCTCTGTTTTCTTTTCGAGTTTCCCCTCTGGATAACCTAAAAATCGCATCCGTCTCTTAATTAAACGCAACAAAAATTTGACAGCATGTCGTGGGCGCCTAGGCGCTGGGTGTTGGGTGCCTAGGCGCCAGGTCACTTGACAGCAAAAAATGAAATCAGTAGTTTCAGTGCTTGAGCGGTGGAAGTTTAGCGCCTGAGCGCTCATAAATCCACAAAAATGCTACAAGAAATGAAATAACATAAATAACTAACAAGCAAGCCTAAAAAACACTTATCAAAAGAAATTTTAAAAAGGTTTTGGATGATTTTAAGATCTAAAAATCCCAGCAACTTAAGGGAACATCACACCCCCAAACCTAACATGTTGCTTGTCCTCAAGCAAAAAGAGAAAACTCAAAAGAACAATTATGGCACCTAACAAGAATTATGTATCATATGTGCTCTCAGAAAACTCCTCAACATCAGTTCAAAAATAAACACAATGGACAAATAAAATCATACAATCATCATCTACACTCTTTATGACCCAACCCAAAATAAACAAGATCATGGATCAGTTCTAGATCAAATAATCCGGATTGGATTATGCAATTACTTAAGAAATATCTTATACTCAGTCCATATTGTTCATCCCTATCTCCACTAATGTAGAATTAATGCACCATATTGATCAACAGGGTCTTTTACAGCTTGTAATGTAAGGCCAAAGGTGAAGGTTACAAAAGAAGGGAAAAGGAAAATTTAAACTAGGTTGAGTAATTAGAGTATGCATCACAATCCAAAATAAAACAAAATAGTGCCACAATTCTTGATTGATTTTTTTTTTTTTAGTATTTTTGTTTTTGTTTTTGTTTTTGTTTGTTTTTTTTTCTTTGCTTTTTTTTTTTTGATGGAAACAAAAATAGATTGATTTGCAAAAACTGTGGCACTAACTATAAGATGAATAAAACATGTAATGCACCACTTAAAGAACTCAACAAAAATTTGTTGCAGGTGAGAATATTTTTTTTTTTTTGGGGTTAAAGATAGGTAAGATGAATGAAGGTTAAAACAAAGAAACAGGCCTTTTTATCATCATTTTTTTTTTTCAATTTCAAAGGGGACCTAAGGATATACTTTATTGGGTTGGCTAGGAAGGCTCAAACGATCCAAAGAATGCCCTGATCATTTCAACATGATACATTATCCTAGGATTTCGCCTCAACAGGGAATCAAACATGTTGCAAGATAAGCATCAATCTAAGTATTCCACATAATCTTTCTCTAGACAATTAACCCGGTTCATCCCCAAGAAAATGCAAATCCTAGATCAAAGCAATAATAGGCATGATGAACGAGAGTATGATCCATTGAAAACATTGTGCTCATGTTACTCCAAGTTTATGAAAATTCATATAATCATTGAGCACTCAACACAATTCTCAGAACAAAACTTTTAAAACTGCTCAATCAACAGACTCTTTCTTCCAAAAATAAAGAAAACATAAAAGACACCTAAACTCCTAAACTCCAACCAGAAAAACAATAACTAAAAGCAATAAGCAAAAGAAAAAAATAAAATAAAAATAAAATAAAATTAAAAGGAACAGCAAACTTCCCCCATTTTTGTTCGACTTCAATCTTCATCAGCATCTTCTTCTTCTTCTCCAGCCTCTTGCTCCTGCTCAAAATTAGTCGGCCTTAAAAGATCCTCATCAAGTACTAATGGTTCATCCAGTTCATCAGGTCCCATTCCTTGCTCAACAGCTATTCGTCTCACCATTACTTCTAATCCTTGAACAGCTTGAATGAGATATTGATTCTGACGAATGCTCAACCTTTGAAAATTCTCCAATTGTTCTAACCTCTGAGCGGTGGTGAGAGGACACCTTGGCCTACTAGAACTAGGCTGTGTAGAAGATGATGGTTGCTCTTGTCTTCTCTGTTGATTTCGGGGTCTCCGAGTCTCCTGGGCTATAGAAGCTGCAGTTATGGGTTGCTCAGGTAAAACTGGAATATCTCCTTCAATATCCACGCCTGCTCTCCTACACAACTGTGTAATTAAACTCGGATACCCCAAACTCCCAGATGATGCCTGAGCCATTTCATGAATTTTCGAAGCAATTAAACTCCCCACATCAATTCGTGTACCTCTCATTATACAGTGAATAAGGACAGCTTGTTCCACACGCACTTCTGAATGATTCAGCTTAGTGATAAGTCTAGACTAAACAAATGTACAC
The DNA here is from genome assembly GCA_031439595.1 of Pterocarpus santalinus. Lineage (NCBI taxonomy): Eukaryota > Viridiplantae > Streptophyta > Magnoliopsida > Fabales > Fabaceae > Pterocarpus > Pterocarpus santalinus. Next base: position 34,920,907 of record CM062529.1, on the reverse strand, counting down.
CAAGCCCGTGGAACTGGTATTAAATCAGCTTTCCTTAGACATAAGGGTCTTCCATGAGCATCCATTTCCCATGTTGCACCTTCCTTGCATAGATCTCTTAACACATCAGTCAATCTTTGTTCATGCTCCATCCTGTGATCATAACTACAATAATCAGGGTAATGATATCCTATGCCAAAGAAAACATCTATGGCTCTTGGACTGAAATCAATTTCTTTCCCTCGAACAAAACTCTTGAATTCACTTTCTTCACTTTGCTCTTGCTCATCATTGGGCACCACATATGCATTGGCATAAAACTCCCGAACCACATTCATTTTCTATTTGGAAGACCCGCACATAAAGCTATCCAGTTCCTTTCTTTAATTTGATCTTGGATCTCAGGGTATTCTCCTTCTTGCAGACTGAATCCTCTCTCCCGCACCAATGACCGAGTCAAGAAGACGTTCTTAAACCGCTCTTCATGTGCACGGGTCTTGAAACGAGTATGATCAAATGTGTTTGCTGAACTAGAGCCAGCCTTATCAATTCCCCTTTTCTTTCTTGGAGGCATGAGAATTAGTCACCTAAAAATCAACCCAACAAATTGTCAAGATAAAAGTCCCAAGTTCATTCAAAATGAATCAGATTATTCATTTAACACCTACTTGGAGCAACTTGATAAAATTCCATGTTTCAGAGATAATTAGCAACTCATCAAGCTAACATGGTCTCTCGTCAACTCAAGTTTTCATTCACAATGAACTCATGAAATATGAATTCTCTACTCCTTACCATTAACATTGACATCCAATCAACACAAGAAATCAGCATAATACTCAACAATTTGAATATACATTCCATTGTGTAACACCCTCCTAAGCACAGTACTATGCTTAAGTCATAGTACCACACCCTGGAGCTGTTACTGTTACCTAAGTGGACCTCATCTGACAGCAACTTCAGCCGTCTTTGGAAACTTCAAAAATCATCTGGAGACAACATGGAAATAGGAGTGAGAATTATGAAATTCTCAGTAGGATTCTCTAATTTTCAAACATAGTGTCATCATAGTCGTCTCCAGTTTGCTTCGGTTTATTTTAAAAAAGATGAACATGCAGCACAAACTGTTTAATTTTACAATTTCGAAAAATGTCTTGTCCGAAGCAAAGTTCATTTTTACTCATATACTGGTCCTTTGGGGGAGTGTACACCAGATTAATTCATGAATAATACCATGGATAATAACTTCAACATATAAAACACACATAACATTAATCTAATGGGAACATCACATCTCTACCTCACTTAACTTGCTCTGGAATTCATACATATACATAAAATTTTACTTTTCTTTCATTCGGCACACCTAGGCGTTACGTACCGCCGTCCCTAGGGTGCTTGGATCTGTCTACATTTGAGTGTTACGTATCGCCGTCCTCAAGTGCAGCATCATACCACATTCCAGAGTATGATCGCCATGTCATACCCCATCAGAGCGTGATCGCCATGTCACGTTCCTTAGGAAGAGGGGATCCTCATGCTATATTCTAGAGTATGATCGCCATGTCATACCCCATCAGAGCGTGATCGCCATGTCACGTTCCTTAGGAATATAGACTCATCATTATATCTTTACATGCCACATTCCAGAGTATGATCGCCATGTCATACCCCGTCGGAGCGTGATCGCCATGTCACGTCCCTTAGGAATATGGGATCTTCATGCTATATTCTAGAGTATGATCGCCATGTCATACCCCATCAGAGCGTGATCGCCATGTCACGTTCCTTAGGAATATAGGATCTTCATTCGGTACTTACACTAGCTGGGTCATGCCATGCCTCATGTAAGTCCTACCCCCCATATTCTCACACTAGCTGGGTCAATGCCATGCTTGATGCGAGTGGGGCATATATTTAAATCTTTAGCCTTTAAGTCTTTACTCTTTAACCTTTACTGCCCTTGGGTAGCCTGGCCTTGGAGTGAGCTTGTCAGCTCAACTCGTGACCATTGTCACACCGACTCACCCACAAGGGGATTCACATCTTTATGTTCACACTTAATATACTTATATCTTTTCATTCTCATGCGTTGTCAAGCATAGTCATGCTAAATGTACTCGTACATATGCTACATCAGTATTTCTCATATATCTCATATCATACTGCTTCTTGATTTATTCTCATATATTTCATATCATAAATTCCTTGTAATTTAGACACTTATGGTCCTCTAGACTCCTGCCGTAAATTCGGCAGCATAACGGATCAGGTCCGTTTCCCCATGAATAGTGCCAGCTCTCACGGGCAACTTAGTCATAACAACATAATCAACTTAACACATATATATCAATATCAAAATGGCCATCCTCAACTCAAACTTTATATGTTTCCCTAATACTTGTGAAATCTTCAATTGGGTCACTTTGTGAAATTATCACTTTGGCCATTCTGCTACCTTCTATTCGGTTCTGCCCGAATTTCATATGATCCACTTTTATTTCTATTCAACTCATTTAGATCTGAAATTTGGATATATCATAGCTCTATGTGTCTACTTTCTAACCTCTTTAGTCCCATATCATTTTTATCCATATAACTCAAGATATTTAAATCTTACCTCAACTCGTTCAGTCACTAACCTGAGTTACATTCTTGGAAGTATAAATTCACTAAAAATAGAAACTAATCTCAAATCATGCGAAATTGGTCTCATAGTGAAGCTAACAGGACAACCTTTCATTTTCCATAAGTTTCACTCCATTTGCTTAAGTATACCTCGAGTTATAAGTCCTGAAAGTCTACCTTTCTGAACTACTCTATTTTGGCCTAGATTAGAGTTAGGACAACTTCCTCGAATCACTGGGAACAATTGGGACCATAACAAACTCGGAATCTTATATTGGGGTGTTCCTCTGTGTGTAAGCTTTCTAACAAAATTAGTTTCACTCGATTTGGAGTTGTATAGGGTGAGTTATACCCTCCTCATGTCACCCTGCTCGGATGAAAGTTCTGAACCCTAGGTCAAACTTCAAAAATTCGTATCTCTCTCAATACTAATCCAATAGCCTTATATGATATATCTATGGAAAGCTCTGAATATCTAATTTCATTGAAAAATGGTTTCATCGGATTTGACCGATTGTAGGCGGCGCCGTACACTCCGTCGTACGGACTGCCGTGGGGTTCTCACTCAGGCAGCATCCCAACCCATCCATTTCTTCTAATTTTCTCCTTCTAATCATAATTCTAAATCAAAATCTACTATGAATTTAATCATAATCCATCATAATACATCCAATAATTCATCACATACACAAAGAAGAGTTCAATCTCATGCAATCATAGGGCAAGGAATTTAAGAGTAGAGTAGAATCCTACCTCTTTGGAGCAAGATTTGGCTAAGTGCTGAAACTTGGAGTGTTAGAATCTTGCTAAGCTTGAAGGAGTAATGGAGTTGATTGAGAGAAGGGAAGGAGAAGAAGGCTGGGAAGGGGAACGTAACTCAGACCGAAATGAAGAGAAGAGTCTGATTTAAATACATGAAAGTTGTGGTGTTGATTGGTTGGAATTTTGTGGTTGAAGTTCGGCCATGTCTCTCACTTTTGTGTCAAAATTGCTCTCCACGTCGTCTAAAAACTGGAATACGCTTCTGTCCCATCTGAAATCGGATCTCGTCTCTATTACACCTTAAGTCGGAACTCGTGTTATCCCAGTTGAGACTGGAGCTGAAGTCGTATGTCGTAACTCGTCCCATCTCGTTGTGACTTGAGGAAATCTTGTATTAAGGTCTGAGCTCGGAAGTCATGCAGCTGGCAATCCTATAATCTCGGAACTCCCTATTTGAACTCGGGAATGCCAATGCTGGATGTAAAATCGGATACCGGAACTCGTGTGACTGGAAATTGGTTTAAGGGTCCGAACTCGTGTCTACTCCAATTGAGTTCAACATTAACTCGTAACTCGGAAATAGTCATCCTATTGAAATCCAAAGATGAAGTCGGAAATTGGAATTGATCAATCCTGAGGGCGAAGCCAGAACTCGGAAATCGGATGTTACATTACTACCCTCCTTAAAAGAATTTTGTCCTCAAAATTCCGGGGCTAAGAACCGTTGAGGAGAACTCTATTATCACTTATAGCAATAGTTAACTTCGATATGTGGTAGTCATAGTAGCTATATTCGGTGCTGGGAAGCTGGCTTCATCAACTTAAGAATTCCTACTTACGTGATCACCCTTGATCATATGTAGGAGCTTTTTCTGGTAAATCCCACTTGTAGGATCACACTCTTCGTTGGATCTTGAATGGTGACTTTGACTTATATTATCCTTCACAATAACTTTCTAATCATGTTATTTAGCATGGTTACTTACTTCTATCTACTAGCTCCCGAATAGGGCACGCTTCCTTGCTCTACTACAATTAACATATGATTAATAAGTCATAAGATTAGGCTGAGGAATTCCCTTATGAATTCTTCTTAAATTTGTGGCTCAACTTAAATTATCGGATACCAAAGGTCATAAGTAAAATCCAATTATTCTCAGCATTCTTGATCGACGACACCACTAGTTCAGATGCACGACCCTTATAAAGTTTCAAAAAGTTCCTCTTTGGAATTATAGGTAGGAGCTTCGTCTTAGAATTTCTTCTTCTTTATAAGCTTTATTGCGGGTCTCAATGTGCGTTAGAAAGGTCTCAAACTGTCTTTCCTACAAAACTCTTAGTGCTCCTCATGAGTTTATTTCCTCAAACAGGATCAACTAGATGGGGAAAGAGGGAATAGCAACTTTGCTTCCATATTGATTTGCAAGGATCCTACCTTGCCTATCTTCTTTATCTTAATAACACGGGGGTTCCTCATTTGATGTGATGTTATCTATTTCTCCGAATCTTTTAATGCTAACTTAAGAAGTCTTGCAATTCCCCAAAGTTATCGTCCCCATTAGTGGTTAGCCTCCATGCATATCAGCCTTAGTGGTCAAGTTCTATATCTCTCTTCCTTACTAGACCTTTTTATTATTCATCGCAATATCTTGTGCCCAGGTGCGATTACCCAATATGAGAGAAAGAACTAATAGTCTTGTCTCTTTGTTGGGTTACAACACTGAGACTTCCCAGAAGGTCACCCATATCAGTATTACTCTTACCCAAGCACGCTTAACCATAGGGCACTAATGGGATTTCGTACGTTAGCGCTACTATGCGCGTATCTAATCTGGCTTCGAGTATGAAGACTTAACGGACTTACCTCGATCTTGTATTGTAACTTAAACCAATATGGGACATTTTTCCAAATCTTTCAATTTCGTATTGGTGCATCCCCCAGTCTTATTTAGCGTGCATCGAGTTGGTTGCACTTGTTACCGGTGAAAAGACCACCTAATTTGTTACCTAGTACAATCTCTTGCATGTACCATAATTTCATACTGATTAATAGGCCACTCGAAAATCGAGACTGCCTCTTTCTCTCTCTTGTAATATCCTGTTAGTCGTGTAGAAGCTTATCTTGGTCTTGGCTCGTTATGGCCTCTTATAACACTGCTATCTCGTCTTGTCGGGATCCATTACATACTCTAACTCCTTGTTATTCTTACCTGAATTCGGATACACTTCTTCTCAAGTTTCCCCCACTGATAACATTCATAATGATGTTCAACGGCGACCTTTACATCTCGCATTTCTCCTCCAGATGACTGCATCTCTTTACTAATGTTGAAAATAATCGCATCATATGGTGCTTATAATGACTAAGATTAATAGAGCCCCGGTGTAACCTGATCTTCCGATACCTCCTTTACCCTTAACGGATAAAGAATACCAAGCTTGCTTCATGTGCCGCCCTAACCTTCTAGTTAATAGGAAATATCCTGTCCTTACTTTAAAGGATGGTTTCGGGTTAATCGTGTAACTTTACTTCATTTTCGTACCGTGAATAATCATGCCTCTATTCGGGTATAACGTATAATTAGACGAGTTTCCTCAAAATTTGTTATAGTTATAACAGTGTAAGTAAGGTTCACATACAAGCACATAGTAGATGTAAAACCACTTAACATAATAAGATTGGCTAGAACTAAATTAGCCAATTCCTTATTCTGGTTTATCCCCAATTTTCGCCATGGCTCCTTCGGGGTGTCGCCTCCTCCGTATTTATAGTGAAAATCTTTCCCGAACATTGCGGTCTAGGAGTCGGTGGTTAGTGGTCAAGGCATTCTCGGATCATATGTCCTGGTTTGCCACATCTGAAACACGCATACCGTTTAACCAGGCAAGGTTTATTTCCGTGATTCTTCCCACACTTCGAACATCGTTGTTTGACCACTGATTCCTGTAGCTGCTTGCCCTCATATTCACTAACGTGAAATTGCTTCTTTGGTGGTGAGGCATATTTGAGTTTCTGGTTTTCAGGGGCTGGCCTTTTTCCATAAACATTAGATTAGGCAATCTCCAATTTCTTATTATAGTCTTCCACAAGTCTGCACTTGTTTACCAGAGTAGGAAAATCCCTGATCTCTATAGGGCCTATTGCTACAAGGATATCTTCCCTTAATCCCCCTTCAAATTTGACACACTTCCACGCCTCATCTGGATTTCGCTGGTAGATGGTGGAAAATTTACAAAGCTCTTCGAACTTAGCAATATATTTTGAAACACTCATGTTTCCTTGTTGAAGCTTCATAAACTCCAATTCCTTAACGTTTCGCATCGATGCAGGGAAATATTTCTGATAGAATGCCTCTTTGAATATGTCCCAAGTGATACCAACGTGGGGTTCTGCCAACAGCCTTTTTGTGCCATTCCACCAAAACTCAGCGTCTGTTTCCAACATATAAGTGGCAAAGGCCACTTTCTGTTGATCAGTGCAAGCCAAGACAGAAAAGATCTTCTCCATTGCTTTGACCTATTCCTCAGCTTTATCTGGGTCGAAAGCTCCTCGGAAACTAGGCGGATTTGCTTTTCTAAACTCGGCAAATTTAAGGTAATCCAAGTCTGCTCCTAGGCCATGTGGATTACCTCCATGGCTGGCCTCGGGCCGCCTACCCAACTGGTTCATCATCTGATGAGCTGCAGCGGCTTGCTCCCGCATTGCTTGAGCCATTTCACACATCGTGTCCATAAAATTAGCAGGATCTTCTGGAGTAGATCTATTTCGTGGTCTACCACGCCCTCTGGAAGCGATTAGTTCCTAGTCACACACAACAAAGCATTTAGTTGATCAGGCTCAACAGTAAGTTAAGTGTGACAGCAACTAATAACAATCACAGTTAGGCGATCATGCGTTTCTAATTTAATTTCCTATCCTATATCTTATTTAAACAGATAAGATTAGTCGCATGACATTCTCTCATCTTCTAAAGATTCCAGAGTACACTGGAAACGTAGTCAGTCCAAATCCTCAGGTCCGGGGAGGATTGAACTGCTCTGATACCATTAATGTAACACCCTCCTAAGCACAGTACTATGCTTAAGTCATAGTACCACACCCTGGAGCTGTTACTGTTACTTGAGTGGACCTCATCTGACAGCAACTTCAGCCGTCTTTGGAAACTTCTAAAATCATCTGGAGACAACATGGAAATAGGAGTGAGAATTATGAAATTCTCAGTAGGATTCTCTAATTTTCAAACATAGTGTCATCATAGTCGTCTCCAGTTTGCTTCGGTTTATTTTAAAAAAGATGAACATGCAGCACAAACTGTTTAATTTTACAATTTCGAAAAATGTCTTGTCCGAAGCAAAGTTCATTTTTACTCATATACTGGTCCTTTGGGGGAGTGTACACCAGATTAATTCATGAATAATACCATGAATAATAACTTCAACATATAAAACACACATAACATTAATCTAATGGGAACATCACATCTCTACCTCACTTAACTAGCTCTGGAATTCATACATATACATAAAATTTTACTTTTCTTTCATTCGGCACACCTAGGCGTTACGTACTGCCGTCCCTAGGGTGCTTGGATCTGTCTACACTTGAGTGTTACGTATCGCCGTCCTCAAGAGCAGCATCATACCACATTCCAGAGTATGATCGCCATGTCATACCCCATCAGAGCGTGATCGCCATGTCATGTTCCTTAGGAAGAGGGGATCCTCATGCTATATTCTAGAGTATGATCGCCATGTCATACCCCATCAGAGCGTGATCGCCATGTCACGTTCCTTAGGAATATAGACTCATCATTATATCTTTACATGCCACATTCCAGAGTATGATCGCCATGTCATACCCCGTCGGAGCGTGATCGCCATGTCACGTCCCTTAGGAATATGGGATCTTCATGCTATATTCCAGAGTATGATCGCCATGTCATACCCCATCAGAGCGTGATCGCCATGTCACGTTCCTTAGGAATATAGGATCTTCTTTCGGTACTTACACTAGCTGGGTCATGCCATGCCTCATGTAAGTCCTACCCCCCATATTCTCACACTAGCTGGGTCAATGCCATGCTTGATGCGAATGGGGCATATATTTAAATCTTTAGCCTTTAAGTCTTTACTCTTTAACCTTTACTACCCTTGGGTAGCCTGGCCTTGGAGTGAGCTTGTCAGCTCAACTCGTGACCATTGTCACACCGACTCACCCACAAGGGGATTCACATCTTTATGTTCACACTTAATATACTTATATCTTTTCATTCTCATGCGTTGTCAAGCATAGTCATGCTAAATGTACTCGTACATATGCTACATCAGTATTTCTCATATATCTCATATCATACTGCTTCTTGATTTATTCTCATATATTTCATATCATAAATTCCTTGTAATTTAGACATTTATGGTCCTCTAGACTCCTGCCGTAAATTCGGCAGCATAACGGATCAGGTCCGTTTCCCCATGAATAGTGCCAGCTCTCACGGGCAACTCAGTCATAACAACATAATCAACTTAACACATATATATCAATATCAAAATGGCCATCCTCAACTCAAACTTTATATGTTTCCCTAATACTTGTGAAATCTTCAATTGGGTCACTTTGTGAAATTATCACTTTGGCCATTCTGCTACCTTCTATTCGGTTCTGCCCGAATTTCATATGATCCACTTTTATTTCTATTCAACTCATTTAGATCTGAAATTTGGATATATCATAGCTCTATGTGTCTACTTTCTAACCTCTTTGGTCCCATATCATTTTGATCCATATAACTCAAGATATTTAAATCTTACCTCAACTCGTTCAGTCACTAACCCGAGTTACATTCTTGGAAGTATAAATTCACTAAAAATAGAAACTAATCTCAAATCATGCGAAATTGGTCTCATAGTGAAGCTAACAGAACAACCTTTCATTTTCCATAAGTTTCACTCCATTTGCTTAAGTATACCTCGAGTTATAAGTCCTGAAAGTCTACCTTTCTGAACTACTCTATTTTGGCCTAGATTAGAGTTAGGACAACTTCCTCGAATCACTGGGAACAATTGGGACCATAACAAACTCGGAATCTTATATTGGGGTGTTCCTCTGTGTGTAAGCTTTCTAACAAAATTAGTTTCACTCGATTTGGAGTTGTATAGGGTGAGTTATACCCTCCTCATGTCACCCTGCTCGGATGAAAGTTCTGAACCCTAGGTCAAACTTCAAAAATTCGTATCTCTCTCAATACTAATCCAATAGCCTTATATGATATATCTATGGAAAGCTCTGAATATCTAATTTCATTGAAAAATGGTTTCATCGGATTTGACCGATTGTAGGCGGCGCCGTACACTCCGTCGTACGGACTGCCGTGGGGTTCTCACTCAGGCAGCATCCCAACCCATCCATTTCTTCTAATTTTCTCCTTCTAATCATAATTCTAAATCAAAATCTACTATGAATTTAATCATAATCCATCATAATACATCCAATAATTCATCACATACACAAAGAAGAGTTCAATCTCATGCAATCATAGGGCAAGGAATTTAAGAGTAGAGTAGAATCCTACCTCTTTGGAGCAAGATTTGGCTAAGTGCTGAAACTTGGAGTGTTAGAACCTTGCTAAGCTTGAAGGAGTAATGGAGTTGATTGAGAGAAGGGAAGGAGAAGAAGGCTGGGAAGGGGAACGTAACTCAGACCGAAATGAAGAGAAGAGTCTGATTTAAATACATGAAAGTTGTGGTGTTGATTGGTTGGAATTTTGTGGTTGAAGTTCGGCCATGTCTCTCACTTTTGTGTCAAAATTGCTCTCCACGTCGTCTAAAAACTGGAATACGCTTCTGTCCCATCTGAAATCGGATCTCGTCTCTATTACACCTTAAGTCGGAACTCGTGTTATCCCAGTTGAGACTGGAGCTGAAGTCGTATGTCGTAACTCGTCCCATCTCGTTGTGACTTGAGGAAATCTTGTATTAAGGTCTGAGCTCGGAAGTCATGCAGCTGGCAATCCTATAATCTCGGAACTCCCTATTTGAACTCGGGAATGCCAATGTTGGATGTAAAATCGGATACCGGAACTCGTGTGACTGGAAATTGGTTTAAGGGTCCGAACTCGTGTCTACTCCAATTGAGTTCAACATTAACTCGTAACTCGGAAATAGTCATCCTATTGAAATCCAAAGATGAAGTCGGAAATTGGAATTGATCAATCCTGAGGGCGAAGCCGGAACTCGGAAATCGGATGTTACACATTGGGTTCATGGCAACACTACCTGAAGGAAGAGAAAATTTATCTAGCTTAAATTCAATACCTATTCACAAACAATCTCTATTCACCATGAATACAGAACTCACAATTCTTCCAAACCCATGCTTTTACCACTTCCAAACCCATATTCATTCACATTCTAAATTTATTCCAAGAACATGCCACTCTAGCACAATTCCTCAATAAATTTTCAACAACACCACACCAAATCATGCTCAAAAACATACAATCAATTTAAAATATGCACTTGACCAATTCAATTCTACCAAGCTCATCACATTGTCATTTCTTCAAACACTAGGTGCTCACTCCTCAAACATGTTAGTTATATGAATATGAAACAACTAAAGTGTCCAATATCAGTCATGCATTGTATCAAATACAAATTATAACAACAATTCACACCCAATGGCACCCATTTTTCCAATTTTTTATTTTGCCCAATTTGCAAACCCTATCTATGACAAAGAACCATCCATTCACTCTTGTAACATGCAACAAGAATTAAAGATAGTTGGAAGAGAGTTGAAAGTGAAGGGGATCTTACCTCAACAAGAAACCACCATCAAAGTGCAAAAATTCACAAAAAAAATCCCCCCAAACCATGATTCTGACTCATGAGAAAAAGAAAAAATTTTGCAGAAAATGGAGGTTGTGAAGAATAATGGAGGTGATGAGACAAGAAGGTGAAAGGAGAGGAAGAAAGATGGATTAAGTCTCCTAAATACTATGAACATGAGTGAGTTTAGAGGAGGAGAAGTGAAACTAAGATGGAGTGTTTGACGTAAAAGAAGAAGAAGAAAACAGGGGAAAAGGAGAAGAGAATACGTGAGATGCTACTTTTTACCTTTTTTTTTTTTTTTACATCAGCACTTGGGCGGTACAAGTATAGCGCCTGGGCAGTGGATCACCTGAACATGATTGTTTTCTTGCCCAGACAGCGCCCAAGCGGTGTAACATAGCGCCCAAGCGCTGAACAGCCTGAAACCAACTTTTTCTTTCGCGCAGTGGATGCCTAGGCGGAGAGCGTTGAGCGCTTGAGCGCTACACAGCCTGAAAATGGCTTTCTTTTCTTCCGCAAGGAGCGCCTAGGCGGTACAAGTATAGCGCCTGGGCGGTGACTTTTTTTTTTCTCATGAAATTAAATAAGCAAAATAATAATTAAAATCATAAAATAAAATAACTAAGGAAAAGTATGAAACAACTAAGGAAAACTAATAAATAGAAAATAAAATAAAAATAAAATAACTAAAACAAAACAAAACAAATAAAGAAAATAAAATGAAACAAGATAAAATGAAAGGATACAAAAAATTGGGTTGCCTCCCAATAAGCGCTTTTTTTTAACGTCATTAGCTTGATGTCTTGCAATTTTTTTTTTCAGGACAATGTTAAGATTGATCTTTGCCTATCAATCTCTTCTCCAAAATAATGCTTCAGCCTATGCCCATTCACTGTGAATTTTCTTCCAGAACTTGGCTCAAGTAACTCAACAGCATTAAACGGAGAAACTTTGCTTATCACAAATGGTCCAGACCATGTCTTCAGCTTTCCAGGAAACAACTTTAGCCTTGAATTAAACAGTAATACTCGTTGTCCTGGTTCAAAACGCTTGAAAGAAATCTTCTTGTCATGCCATTTCTTTGTCCTTTCCTTGTACAAATGAGCATTTTCATAAGCCTTGTACCTAAATTCCTCAAGTTCATTGAGTTGGAGGAGCCTCTTTTTCTTGATAGCTTTAGCATCAAAATTTAGAAATTTAATTACCCAAAAAGCCTTATGTTCCAACTCCACTGGCAAGTGGCAAGATTTTCCAAATACCAATTGATATGGAGACATTCCAATGGGAGTTTTAAAAGCTGTTCTATAAGCCCAAAGTGCATCATCAATTTTCCTTGCCCAATCTTTCCTGGATGCACCAACCATCTTTTCAAGAATTCTTTTTAACTCCCTGTTAGACACCTCAACTTGACCACTCGTCTGAGGATGGTATGGAGTAGCTATCTTGTGTTTCACTCCATATTTCTGCAATAATATGTCAAGTTGCTTGTTACAAAAATGACTCCCTCCATCACTAATAAGTGCTCTTGGAACTCCAAATCTTGTGAAAATGTTCTTTTTCAGAAAATTCACAACAACTTTTACATCATTAGTGGGTGATGGAAGGCTTCCACCCACTTTGACACATAATCCACCGCAACAAGAATGTATAAATTAGAGTATGATGAAGGGAAAGGACCCATGAAGTCTATCCCCCACACATCAAACAACTCCACTTCCAAAATGTAATTCTGTGGCATCTCATTTCTTCTTGACAAATTCCCTGTCCTCTGACATCTATCACATTTTTCAACAAAAGACCGAGCATCTTTAAAAATTGTGGGCCAATAAAGACCACTCTGCAAGACCTTAGCTGCTGTTCTTTCCCCACCAAAATGTCCACCATACTCAGAACCATGACAATGCCATAAAATACTTTGCACCTCTTCTTCTGGAATGCACCTTCTCATCATCCCAACAGCACACCTCTTGAATAGATAAGGTTCATCCCAAAAGAAATACCTTGCATCATGTAAGAACTTCTTCTTTTGATTCCAACTCAAACCTTCTGGAAGAACTTTTGCAGCTTTGTAATTGGCCATATCAGCAAACCATGGAAATACTTGAATTACAAACAAATGCTCATCAGGAAATTCTTCTTTAATTGGTAACAGCTGCACATCCTGGCCTCCATCTTGAACAATCCTTGACAAATGGTCAGCAACCAAATTTTCTGTGCCTTTCTTGTCCTTCAATTCCAAGTCAAATTCTTGTAACAATAACACCCACCTGATCAACCTTGGCTTTGCTTCTTGCTTAGACAAGAGATACTTAAGAGCAAAATGGCCAGTGTAAACAATTACTTTTGACCCAACCAAGTATGACCGAAACTTGTCAAAAGCATAAACCACAGCAAGCAATTCTTTTTCAGTAGTTGCATAATTACGCTGTGCATCATTTAACACACGACTAGCATAATAGATCACATGCAACAATTTATTTTTTCTTTGACCCAAAACAGCACCTATTGCAAAGTCACTAGCGTCACACATCAATTCAAATGGTAAACTCCAATCAGGTGCAGAAATTATGGGAGCAGAAATCAATTTTTCTTTCAAAGTCTCAAAGGCATACAAGCAGTTATCATCAAATACAAAAGGTGCATCCTTAACCAAAAGGCTACACAAAGGTTTTGCAATTTTTGAAAAATCTTTGATAAACCTTCTATAGAAACCTGCATGTCCTAAAAAACTTCTAATGCCTTTAACATTTACAGGAGGAGGCAATTTTTGAATAATTTCAACTTTAGCCTTATCTACCTCAATACCTTTGGATGAAATCCGGTGCCCAAGAACAATACCTTCTGTAACCATAAAATGACATTTTTCCCAATTTAGAACAAGGTTTGTTTCTTGACACCTTTTTAAAACCAAAGATAAATTATTCAAACATGCATCAAAAGAACTACCAAAAACAAAGAAGTCATCCATAAATACCTCAATGAATTTTTCTACCATATCAGAGAAAATGGAAAGCATGCACCTTTGAAATGTAGCTGGGGCATTGCATAACCCAAATGGCATCCTCCGATAAGCAAACACACCATAAGGACATGTGAATGCTGTCTTCTCTTGATCTACAGGGTCCACTGCAATCTGGTTGTAACCTGAATACCCATCCAAAAATAGTAATAGGCATGCCCAGCTAACCTCTCCAACATTTGGTCAATGAACGGCAAGGGAAAGTGGTCTTTTCTGGTTGCCGCATTCAGCCTGCGGTAATCTATGCACATCCTCCAGCTTGTAACTGTCCTTGTGGGTATCAACTCATTGTTCTCATTTGGCACCACAGTGATGCCACCCTTCTTAGGCACAACCTGAACAGGACTTACCCATGAACTGTCAGAAATAGGGTAAATAATTCCAGCATCCCACAATTTCAGAACTTCTTTCAAAACCACCTCCTTCATTGTTGGATTTAGCCTTCTTTGAGATTGCACCACAGGCTTGCTATCTTCCTCCAACAAAATCTTGTGCATACACATAGTTGGACTTATCCCCTTCAAATCACTAATAGTCGTCCAACCAATGGCAGTCTTGTACTCTCTCAAGACTCTCAACAATTTTTCTTCTTCCAACTCACTCAAATATGCACTAATAACCATAGGATAGGAATTGCTACCTCCAAGAAATGCATATTTGAGAGTTGATGGCAAAGGCTTCAAGTCAAGCTTCGGAGGCTCTTCTTTCACAACTTCCTTTGTCAAGCGCAAATTCTCCTTCTCCTTTAGATGCATGATTGGTGGCAAAGCTTCCAGAAATTTCACACACTCAACAACTTCTGGCTTGTCTTCTTCATCATTTGTTGACATCTTAGCATTTACCAGAATTGTTTCAAGAGGACATGATAAAGCTTCTTTCTGAAAAGCTTCTCTTACCAATGGGTCAATCACATCAATTCTCAAGCATTGCTCCTTATCTGCTGGATGCTTCATAGCTTCAAATACATTAAAAATTACTTTTTCATCATGCACCCGCAACATGAGCTCACCTTGTTGAACATCTATCAATGCTCTTCCTGTTGCCAAGAACGGTCTTCCTAGAATTAGAGGCATCTCTGAATCTTCTTCCATATCTAGCACCACAAAGTCCACAGGGAAAATGAATTTGTCAACCTTAACTAACACATCTTCAACTATCCCATATGGAAACTTGATAGATCGATCAGCTAGTTGCAATGAAATCATGGTAGGCTTGACTTCCTTAATCTCCAATTTATGCATGATAGACAAGGGCATTAGATTGATGCTAGCTCCGAGGTCACACAATGCTCTACCAATGGTCAAACTACCAATAGTGCACGGAATATGGAAACTACCTGGATCTTTCAGCTTCTGTGGTAATTTCCTTTGGATGATAGCACTACACTCTTCAGTTAGCATCACTGTTTCATCTTCTTTCAGTTTCCTCTTCCTGGAAAGCAAATCTTTCATAAACTTGGCATACAAAGGCATTTGCTCCAAGGCTTCAGCAAATGGAATGTTACTCTGCAACTTTTTAAACACTTCCAAAAACTTAGAGAATTGCTTCTCTTGATTCTGCTTCTGAAGTCTCTGTGGAAATAGAACTCTAGGATGTGGAGACACTTCAACTGGCTTGTCCCAATCTACTTCTTTCTCTTTCCCCTTCAAAGGCTCACTAAATTGCTTCTTCACTTGTTCTTGAGAACTAGTTGGAACCTCAGATGAAGGATCTTCAACTTCTACAGCATCATCTACTAGAGAATTCTTAGTTTCTTTGCCCTTGCTCTCCTTGGGATGCACTTCTAACGTCTTGCCACTTCTCAAAGTAATTGCCTTGCAGTGCTCCTTTGGATTTGGCTCAGTGTTGCTAGGGAAAGTTCCTTGTGATTTCTCTGTCAACTATTTAGCAATCTGCCCAACTTGATTCTCCAAGTTTCTGATTGAGGCCTCTTGATTTTTAAAATTGACCCTTGTTTCATGCATGAAACTAGAGGTCTGCTGCACAAAATTTGTTGTTGACTGAGATAACTTTTCCAAAGCAATTTCCAATGCAGATGGTTTTGGCTGAGCAGGTGGTTGAGCTGGTGGTGCTTGAAAAGGTGCATTAAAAGTTTTCTGACCACCCTGATTACTCCAAGAAAAATTTGGGTTATTCCTCCACCCTGGATTATATGTGTTAGAAAAGGGGTTGTTCTGCTACCTTGGAGTATTTCCCATGTAATTTACCTATTCAACATATGATTGAGCTACTGTACTGGCTTCACATTCTCCATTTCCATGTTCACCACCACAAAAGTCACACATTAAAGGTTGAGAACCTACTGCTCCAACTTGCATTTGCCCAAACTGTTGAGTGAGAGTAGACAATTGCCGAGACATGAGCTTATTCTGAGCCAATATAGCATCAAGTGTCTCCAGCTCCATAACACCTTTCCTTCCCACTAACTTCTCATTTGAAGCCATGAAGTTATTCCCAGCCATAGTCTCAATCAATTGAAGTGCTTCCTCCGGAGTTTTAGTATGTAAAGATCCTCCAGAAGCTGCATCCACCATTGATCTTACAGACGGTATCAACCCATCATAGAATGTCTCAATCTGAAGCCAATCTGGAAGAGCATGATGTGGACATTTTCTCAACAACTCCTTGAACCGCTCCCATGCATCATAAAGTGACTCTCCATCCTTCTGACAAAAAGTATTGATTTCATTTCTTAGCTTTGCAAGCTTCTGAGGTGGGAAAAACTTCATGAGAAATTTGCTGACTAAGTCATCCCATGTAGTAATGCTCCCTTGTGGTTGAGATCGGAGCCACACTTTTGCCTTGTCTCTTAGTGAAAATGGGAAGAGTCTTAGACGAATTGCATCTGAACTTGCTCCATTAACTCTGAAAGTGTCACATAGCTGCAGGAAATTTGCTATGTGCAAATTTGGGTCATCTAGCGGTCCTCCACCAAACTGCTCCTGCTGGACTAACTGTAGAGGTGCAGGTTTCAACTCAAAATTATTGGCTTGAATTGGTGGTCTTGTTATACTAGATGTACATCCATCAGCATTAGGTGTGGCATACTCTCCCAATGTCCTCCTAGCATTCTGATTCCCATTCTCTTCATCCATGTTTGCTTCTTTTTCTGCTTGTCTTCTTGCCTTAGCTTCTTTCCTGAGTCTCTTTACCGTTTTCTCAATTTCTGGATCAAATAGCAACGACTCCGGATTAACTGTACCTCGCATACAAGAAACTAAGCAACTTTGAGAATAACGTTACCAAATAAAATGAAATAAAATAAACAAAATTACGTACAAAACTAAAGCAGATAAAAAAGATAATAATAAAAATAAAAATAAAAGTATAGAAAAATTATACACAAAAATTAGATATCTAAATTAGAAATTTCCTTAGCTACTAATATTGTTGATAAAACACTCAATCCCCGACAACGGCGCCAAAAACTTGATAACTCATTGGCAAGTGCACCAAATCGTTTAAGTAATAACCACAGAAAGTGGCTATCGTCCCACAAGGATTGACGCTATCAAACAATACTTCACTAATCAAATTTCTATTTAAATCATAACAACTGTTTGGATTGAAGAAAGCTCTAATTTAAAATGTACTCAAAACTGAGAATGAAAACAAAATTTATAATAATGCAAAACACACAAAAGATAATATCAAATTTTCAAAACACTAGAGGTTGGGATGGTCTGAATTTTCTTAATTTTTAATTGAATTCCTCAAATACTTAATTTAGAAATCCTAGATTAATGACAAGATTATTAGTGAACTAACCCCAATTCCTTGGTGAATCAATTCTCCTATTTGTGATAAAATGTGACAATTCCTTGACTATATCTCAACACAAATAAAGATTATGCATATAACTCAATTCCTAGATCACATTAAATTCAAGAAATATTCCTAAACCTTGAAATTCATGTAGTTCATCTTTGGAGCCAATTCATATACAATTTTTCCAAATCATATAAGAACCCTAGTTCAATCATGAAATACAACTCATAATTTCTTGCATATAAACACAAAAGATGAACAATTAATCCAAGAAATCCAACATCAAATATCAGAAATTCAACCCTAATACATCCATTTCAGACCTAATCCCTTCCCCTAGCTAATGAGTTTAGCAACTCATTCTATGGGAGAACAAAGAAAGGAAAAGTGCAGAAAATTTCATAAAGAACCAAAGAATTGGAAGGATGAGTCTTCAATCTTCCTCCTCTTCTTGGTCCCAAGTTGTTTTCTTGCTTTTGAGCCTCCTTTCCTTGTTTTCTTTTCGAGTTTCCCCTCTGGATAACCTAAAAATCGCGTCCGTCTCTTAATTAAACGCAACAAAAATTTGACAACATGTCGTGGGCGCCTAGGCGTTGGGTGTTAGGCACCTAAGCGCCAGGTCACCTGACAGCAAAAAATGAAATTAGTAGTTTCAGCGCCTGAGCGGTGGAAGTTTAGCGCCTGAGCGCTCATAAATCCACAAAAATGCTACAAGAAATGAAATAACATAAATAACTAACAAGCAAGCCTAAAAAACACTTATCAAAAGAAATTTTAAAAAGGTTTTGGATGATTTTAAGCTCTAAAAATCCCAGCAACTTAAGGGAACATCACATACCAGGTTCCTTTTCATAATTTTCTTTTCCTTCCTTCCTTGAGTTGTTAGCCATTGAACAACCTGCAAAATGTTAATAAAAGAAAAGGACCTCACAAGCACTCTCTCACGTGTTTGCACTCAAAATTGGGTACACTCGTGTTTTCACTCAATTCTTGGCTTTTACCCTCTTTTGTGCTCACCACTCTTGCCTTTTTACCACTCTTGATCACTTTAGAATGTTGCACTTCAGAAATTAAATGAAATTAAGCAAGGCAAATCCACAAGTAATATTACGATTAGAATTTGATGACAAGGACTACCAAGAGAAACTCAAGTTGAAGACTCAAAATGGATTACTTAATTTGCAAGGAAAAAAAATGCAAAAAACACACAACTAAGGATTACTTAGACTCCAAGGAACTCACGATAACACAAAATCTAGTGTAAATCAACTAAATCTGATATAAATCAGATTTAAAAATCAAAATTTAAATTCTAAGGACAGACAAGATATGTAATCTGATTTGAATCAAAACTGAATCTAAACACAATCTTTTTGAATTTGAAACAAAAGATAATGCAATCTGATGTGAATCAAAACTAAGTCTAAGTATAATCCTTTCAATCTTTTCTAATTTCCCTTCCTTTTTTTTTTCGTCCTCCTTTTTTTTGGCTTTTTTTTCGTTTTTTTTTTTTTCTGCACCTTCTTTTTTTTTCTTTTTTTTTTTTTCAAATTTGAACTAGCAACAAAGATTGAAAGCAAAACAGGAGAAACACAAAGATGGAACAAAGATATGACTGCAACACAAAGGATAGACACAAAAACAAGAACGCAAATGGACAAGGAAAGAAGACAAAAGATAAATGTAAAAGACAAAGATATATAAATAGGAATTTATCTAGACCTTGCTTTGAATACCAAATGATGCGGAACCTCGTGGATATAAAGATTCAGAAACCCCAGGCATACACTTTGATAGAAAACAAGACGTAGAATAAAGACCCTCCCTACTAAACCCCCAAGAAACCTGTCCTTGGAAACGTAGATAACAGGGAAAAGATAGAACAGAAATTGATTGAATATCGTAAGGAATTTACCTTAGGATGAATTCTCTCAATTTCTTGATGCAACAACCAAAGCAAATCACTCACCTCACTTGCACACAAAAGCACTGTTTTCTTGAAATAAAATAAAATAGAATTTCAATTAATCAAAAAAATTGATAACAATGTGTTCCTTAAGGTATTTATAACCTCTTACACTAGGTTAAACACTTAAACTAAGTCCGAGCCCAATAAGAAGTGTTCTGATGCTAAATAATATGAATTGGGCTGGATAAAACATAAAACATAAAATATGGGCTAAATAAAATAACTAAAAGTTTAGATGTCCTAAATATTTTAACTAACTAAACTAAACAAGACCAAAATAGGATAATGGCCCAACATGGCCAGTATAAGCTTCTAAGCCCAATTCGCAGCAATAACAAGATATTGGGTTGTCCATTAGTATGTGTTGGCATCTTCTTGGCCCATTCTTGATACATGTCTTCCACAATTGCTTTAGCCAAGTTCCCAAAGTCTTCTCTTAACCTCTTTGCTCTTGCTCGTGTGATTGGTCCTTCAGGCATGCTAAAATCTCCATCTTGCCCCCTTGTGCTAGAATGTCCAATTAGTTCGGGCCTTAGAGGTATGGCAACACTACTTGCTGTCCAAAGAGTTCGTGATTCACACTGATCATGAATCTCTCAAGCACTTAAAAGGACAAGGTAAGCTGAATAAGAGGCACGCTAAATGGGTTGAGTTTATTGAGACTTTTCCATATGTGATCTCTTATAAGCAAGGGAAAGAGAATGTGGTTGCTGATGCTTTGTCTAGAAGGTATGCTTTAATCACTACACTTACCACTAAGTTGTTAGGATTTGAGCATTTGAAAGAATTGTATGCCACTGATTTTGATTTCTGTAATATTTATGCTGCATGTGAACATGGTGCATTTGACAAATTCTATAGGCATGAAGGTTTTCTGTTTCGTGGTAATAGGATTTGTGTGCCTGTTTGCTCTGTTAGAGAGTTGCTTGTTAGAGAATCACATAGTGGTGGTCTAATGAGTCATTTTGGTGTGCATAAGACTTTAGATGTGTTATCTAAGCATTTTTATTGGCCACACATGCGAAAAGATGTTGAAAGAATTTGTGCTAAATGTATTGCATGTAAACAGGTTAAATCTAAGTCTATGCCACATGGTTTATACACACCCTTGCCTGTTCCTACTCATCCGTGGGTTGTTATATCTATGGATTTTGTGCTTGGATTGCCTAGAACTAGGAAAGGTAGAGACAGCATTTTTGTTATAGTGGACAAATTTAGTAAAATGGCTCACTTTATTGCATGCCATAAAACTGATGATACAACAAACATTGCTGATTTGTTTTTTAGAGAAGTGGTGCGCTTACATGGTGTCCCTAGGACCATTGTTTCTGATCGTGATGTCAAGTTCCTGAGTCATTTTTGGAAAGTGTTGTGCGGTAAGTTAGGAACTAAATTGTTGTATTCTACTACTTGTCACCCACAAACTGATGGTCAAACTGAAGTAGTGAATAGGACTTTAGGGACTTTATTTCATGCAGTTGTTGGTAAGAATTTGAAAACTTGGGAAGATTGTTTGCCTTTCATTGAGTTTGCATATAATAGAACCATTCATTCTTCTACAGGGTTTTCTCCTTTTGAGCTTGTGCATGGCTTTAATCCTTTAACTGTTCTAGACTTGATGCCTTTGCCTTTGAGTGATCTTGTTAGCTTAGATGGTAATGAAAAGGCTGAGAAGGTTAAAGCAATGAACTTGAAGGCACGTGAGTTGATTGAAAAGAAAAACAAGGTGACGGCTCAAAGAATTAACAAGGGCCGCAAACAAGTTGTCTTTGAACCTAGTGATTGGGTTTGGATTCATTTAAGGAAGGAGAGGTTTCCTACTCATAGGAAATCTAAACTTGACTCAAGGGGTGATGGTCCATTTCAAGTGTCGGAGAGGATCAATGATAATGCTTACAATCGACCTTCCGGGTGAGTATAATGTTTCAGCTACTTTTAATGTTTCTAACCTTTCTCCTTTTGATATGGATGCAAATTCGAGGACGAATCTTTTTGAGGAGGGAGGGAATGATATGTGCTCTGGAGGACAAATTAGACATTCTAGCACAAGGGGGCAAGATGGAGATTTTAGCATGCCTGAAGGACCAATCACACGAGCAAGAGCAAAGAGGTTAAGAGAAGACTTTGGGAATTTGGCTAAAGCAATTATGGAAGACATGTATCAAGAATGGGCCAAGAAGATGCCAACACGTACTAATGGACAACCCAAGATCTTGTTATTTGCTGCGAATTGGGCTTAGAAGCTTATACTGGCCATGTTGGACCATTATCCTATTTTGATCTTGTTTAGTTTAGTTAGTTAAAGTATTTAGGACATCTAAACTTTTAGTTATTTTATTTAGCCCATATTTTATGTTTTATGTTTTATCCAGCCCAATTCATATTATTTAGCATCAGAACACTTCTTATTGGGCTCGGACTTAGTTTAAGTGTTTAACCTAGTGTAAGAGGTTATAAATACCTCAAGGAACACATTGTTATCAGTTTTTTTGATTAATTGAAATTCTATTTTGTTTTCTTTGAAAAAAACAGTGCTTTTGTGTGCAAGTGAGGTGAGTGATTTGCTTTGCTTGTTGCATCAAGAAATTGAGAGAACTCATCCTAAGGTAAATTCCTTGCGATATTCAATCAATTTCTGTTCTATCTTTTCCCTGTTATCTACGTTTCCAAGGACAGGTTTCTTGGGGGTTTAGTAGGGAAGGTCTTTATTCTACGTCTTGTTTTCTATCAAAGCGTGTGCCTGGGGTTTCTGGATCTTTATATCCACGGGGTTCCACATCAAGGTGGTTCACCGATAATGATTGCTTATAGTACTAGATCCACATGCCGAGGTGTATAATGTCCACCACCTATCCGAAGAAGGACTTTCTTCTTATCATCCTCCCTATAAGAGCATGAGATAAAGATTCAGGTTAGAAAAATTATCAAGTTGTCCATAAAATGCATTATGCAAAGTATAAGAAAACAAACCTAAACTTTCTCAAGAAGTAGTCCATAAAATGCATTATGCAGAGTATAAGAACAATTGAAAAGATGTCAAGAAGAGATGCTAATACTATAGTTCACCAAGTGAAGTGTAAAATTGGAGGACCATAGATTAAACATATTTGCTATCCCATGAAACAGATTGAGTGCAATGCTATCGAGTAACACTTGTTGCAAGATGAGAAGACCTCATGTAAACACAAAATACAGAATAGGTGTGCTAACAAGTATCACTATATTTATTCAACTTCTTAACTTGATCATTCTACTTGCTCCAGTTTCCTACATCTATACCTTCTCCAAATCCAAGTCCCTCCCAGACTAACTGCAATAACCGAAACAATATCATCTCAATAAACAAAATAATTATTGCTAACTAGCTCCTGTCTAATGCATTCATTTTGATATAGATAGTTAGAGGTGCAATTTCCTATCCGGGAGGAGTTTCCTAAAAGGGCGTTTAAAACACCAGAAAATTCTAGATATGCAAAGGTTATGAAATAAGTCCATTTAACCTAGGCCATAACTTGAGCAGCATCCTGTCTCTTCCAATAGTCTTGAGTACTATCTATACCACACAAGAAGACCAGTTTGTGTTAAGTTCAACAACAACAAAGCCTTTTCCCACTAAGTAGGATCAGCTATATGATTCAAATAATGCCACTATGTCCTATTGTAAGTCATGTTATAGCCAACCATTTAAATCTGGTTCCTTCTTAATGATTTCATGTATAGTTTTTATTGATCTCCTTTTACCTTTAACTATTGGGATACCCTCCATTAGATCTACTCTCTTTACTAGCACTTCTATAGGTCTTCTCCACACATGACCAAATGACCTAGGGAGAAATTCTACCATCTTAGTTGTTATATTAAGTTCAAATTATTATTTTCCCTTTTTCTTTTTTCTTTTTTTTTTTGAGTTATAGCTAATAGCTTCTTGTGCAACATAAGAATGAAGTTTAGATGCCACGAACTACTTCAAAATAAAAGTTAACATGTGGTTTATGAGTAAGGGAAAATAATATCGACAAGCAACAAGTCAATAAATAGCGACATGGACAAAAGATCAAAGGTGATTGATGAAAACAGAAAGAAGTGATATGGCCTCAAAAGGACTAGACAAAAGTGTTAAGGTTGGACAGAAAAGAATGACAAGCCCAAATTAATTTAGACCTAGATTGATATAGCCAACACACAAAGGGGCATTAGTACAGGGGAGAGGCGGGTAAGCGAGGAAGCAGCAAAGAATGGTTGGCAATTCCTTGATAGTCCTATTAAGATTAAAAAAAGAAAAGGGGAAGAAATCCAAGTCCAGAATCAAAAGGTATTAGCTAACCCCAGAACTAATCTGAAATTATGTACTTGAGACCTTCAGCCACTCTCGACTTTCCTAATAGCAGCAAAGCTACCCTAATACTTAAATGAAGTATTAAACTAAAATAACACTGCTGATTTGCAAGCTTTGTTATATTTTGCTTTTTTGACATACAATTTCTTGTTTCCCATGGACAAACCTTGAAAAGATGGAACCGTCTTCAGCATAGCCTTGTAACTAGTACTTTCAAAAGGGAGAAGATGAATATTAATTGAAAACGAGATTAAACATCATGATCAAGACTACCTTGATCAGAAAACCAAACAATGGAGGAAGCATAGATTTAAATAATGTGGCCTATTTCAATAATGTGTTTATTGAAATGAGCTTGTCCTATTTGATCCTTTTATAAGCTAATTATCTTAGATGTCATTTAAAAGAAATGACATCTAAGATAAGTAGGACTGACTGGTGCTTTTGTTCAAGTATAGCATATCACTTTTTTTGTCATTTTCATCATGGCAGTAGAGTATAATCCTTTTTCTGAATAATCTTGACCATGTTTCTAAAGGTTCTGATATGTCTCCAAGAGGTTTAACCACTGATACTACTGATATGGATATTGTAAACATCTTTGTTGATCTTATTGTATTGCTGGGATTAACATGTTGTAGAAATCATTAACCATTCATATGCTTTTATAGATGGCATTTTATGCTTGGTTATGCTTTCAATTTGCAAGTTATGCTGCTGATTGTTGTAGTGGCTTAAAGGGAAAAATAAATTCCATTTAAATTAAAGATAAATTATATGAAATTGGTAACAATTTAAGTTGTGCCTATAGTACTTCTAGAGGTATAGTTTCATATTAACCTTACTCAAATCAAGAAACACCATCTGTTGCTTACTGGAGAATATACCCATGTTATACTCCCTTTCTTGTCAATATCATTGCTGATTCCTTTTTTGTGCTTGGAAATTTGTTGAGTCCCTCTGATAGTTCAATATTAGCTTGAATTTATCTTTCTGCTCATCTAACAAGTGAGACTAAGCAGCTCAAAACATTATGTCCTGCATTTAGCCACATATACAAGACTTCTATACGAGCATTTTGGTATCTACTTTGCATCTTAACATCTTTCTTGACCTTTTCAGCTTACTATTACACTTTAGAAAGAAGACAATCATCTAGAAAACATTCAATATAATGAATATTTCTATGCTAGGGGGGTGGTTGAATATGTGAAATGGCTTAACACTGATAAGGTCTTGTAACTTGTCGTTTTATTTTGTAATGTGTGGTTATTATCCATTTGAAATAGTTCTATTTTCTTTTTTTGTTGGTGGTGCTTTGCTAGGAGAATGAGACCTTACCCTTTGTTTTACTTTCTTCAATTAACAAAGAGGATCTCTATTGTATATCTCACATTTCTGATCTATGTTTTGTGTTTTTTTGTAAAATATCCATCATGAAGCTTATAATATTTTGCACAACACTTTTCACAACAGTGAATATTTGCTCATATGGCACTTATTCCCAATAAAGTTTTAAGTGGGGCGCTTTCGATTCAGATTTGCAATTATATTAGTTATGTAAGTTGTATTATTTACTTTTGGAGTAATGCTGTTGACAAAACTGGTTGGTCATAATTGAATGCGCCTATGCCGTGGGGCCGTTTGATCTATGCAGTGTGTGAAATTAATGACATCTACAGTATGATTTAAGGACCTGCATGGGTTAGCATTATGACTACCTTGTATGCTTCATGGGCAATTCTAACTCTCACTTTCGTTCAATTTTAGTTTTTACTTCAATTTTCTACAATTGGGTGTGTTCCCCTTGCTTATATGAATAGCTACGAGTACTACAACAAGATTTTGTCAGTGTTGATTTTGTAAATTAAGAAATCTTCAATGTTTTAATTTGTTCCCTTTAATGCAATAAATGCTTATTATTTTTTATATTTGGATCAGATTTCTTCATTAGCTTGTGAAGCAATTATTGACTAGTGACATTTTGTTCCAGAAAGCTCTTCATGATGTTCTGAGTTTTAGCAAAGAAACAGAAGGAATCAATATTGATATAGCTTTTCATTGGTAAGCTCTCCAATCACTTTCACTCCTGCACTTATGTTCTATGTTGGCTAGTATGTTTCATAGAATGTGTTAGGATTCAACTGTGTGTATTTGGCACATGGCTTCGTGTGAGTAAGGATTAACTAATGAAGGCAAGGGTTAGCCTTTTATATCTTCTGAAAATAAAAGCTCTAAATGACCAATGGATTGTGTTATTTTGACCTACATTTTAGCGACATATATGGTGTCACCGTATGAAAATGGCAGAAAACGTCTAACTGAAGATCCAAATCTCATAAGAAAATAATATTTAGTTTCCACATAAGTTAAACCATAGAACACTATCAAATCCAAAATCCCAAATCCTTAATCTTTTGTTATTCTTATTTCATATGTAGCATACCATTAACTAATAACTTGTGAAATGTACAATAATGCGAAGCTCTAGTGGTGTTTCTTCAATCCACACCTTAGTATGAGAATTACAAGCTATTTTGGCTAAGATATGGGCCACAATATTACTCTCCTCTCAAGTGCATGAACTAGATGCCATGAAGGTGATTTTAGATAGACATATATTGGAAACTAAGAGCTAAACATTCACCTTACCTATAACCTTGAATTGCACCTTACAGACCCCATTGCCAAAGGACTTGGATCAACAGTTGCATAAGTGAGGAGTTCAGTGCTTGATTCCAAATGAGTCATCTTTTGCTCCTCCAAGGTAACCCAAGCTTCTATGCCATCTTTGAACTTGGTGTCAACTACGATGATTACATTAAAGAGCACTGGCCTAGTTGAACCAATACTACTCACCCATGTAGGCTTTCCTCACCCAAAATTTGCTTCATAGAACCCAAAATTACACTAACTGCACAAACCAACTTCGTGCACTTCATTCTTTGACTATGTCTCAGCAATTTTTGTAAGAAACTCTTGCATAGCTGAGCTTCCAGTATCGCCATGTAATTTCTCAACAAACTCCTTATCAATTCTTGAAATTGCATACCTCAGCTTACTAACCAACTCATCCAACCCAAACTCATGTTCACTCAAGTGATTTGCAGCCATTAACCAATGAAAGTTTCCTATGGCATGTTCTGGACATAGACCTTCAGCCATTCTCTTGCACAGGTTCACCAAATGATTCACCATAGAAGGCTTTTTAGTACCAAATTGTGCCTTGGACGCAGCCATGAGACACTTCCACAATACTGCAGAAATTATCTCCACACGTGTAGGATCTTGCACTATACATGAAGAAGAGTTTGCCAATATTTGAGCCTTGAGGGTGGCTATGAATGAGTTTGTGAACAAAAACCTCCTTGTGATCCACTTGCCTTGCTTGAACAAGGAACCCCACATGCTCTTTGACAAGTTTCTAAACCATAAAGTACTTGCTGGGAGGAGAGAAGATGTGATGAAATTGGGGTGTGTTAATTGATTGCAACCCTTTACCATTTCTGTCTAATCCTTTGGGAAGGTGGTTAGTGCAGGCCCATCTAAGATCCTATGAGAAATGCATATATGCCAATAGCAATTGCCTCACAATCAAAGACATTGACTAGTTATATTAGTCACACAAGTTGCTATAGTTTTTTCAGGGGAGAGTTTAGTGGGAAGAAGGTTGTGCAATAAGGCCAAATCAGGCCAGTTTAGAAATTTAGAAAGAGGACACTTCATTTGGGCTACTACAAGATTAGAACCTTCATCATTGCACTTAATGGATAAGTCATCTTTTATCTTGCCACCTAGAGGGTAGAACTGGGTTCTAAGGATTGCTTTAGCAATCCCAATCTTTTTGGGACTTCAGATATGCTACTTGTGTTATTAGGTGAGGTGTAAAATAGGATGACTGGACCATAAGGAGCAGGTATGAGCTGATCCAAGAGGGAGAGTTTGAAGGTTCTTAGGTAAAGGGGTATGGGATAAGAAGGCCTAATGTCTTCTCTAGAAATGATTTCCACCTCAACTTTCATTATTCATAGCTTATGTGGTAAAAGGTTGCACCTGTAATCTGATTTTTATATGTAATCAATTTTAATTTTTTTTTAAACTATAATCAGAGCTTAGCTTTTTCTAATCCCAGCATCAATGTTTTTTTTTGTTTTTTTTTTCTATTGATAGTATGAGTTGGAAATAGGTATGAGAATTATAATTTCGAAATAGGATCAAGCAAATTAACTTTCTATTGACCTAGTTAACCATGTGTGACCTATGGCGTTAATCGCTATTGGGCTTAGAGAGTATCTGCTGTGTCCGAATGTGTGGCAATTAAGACTTGGTGGTTTGTTGTAGGTGAGTCAACCTTAGCAGTTCGAGTAATATCAGCTAATACGCAGATTGAAATGGGGCGAGGGAAAGCAAATGCTAGAAGTCCTACTACAGGTGTGGCTGGACGGCTAAAGAAACACGGTATGAAGAATGAAGCAAATGTAAGTGTTAAGTGATACAATTGTTTGAAATGTAATAAATGCATTTAAAATGAAGGACTATGTCAGTATTTTGCCTTGTTTTGGTTAGGATAAGAAGAGGAGCTTGCATAAGAATGGCAGGTCTCTTGGTCAGAAAGGTTCTCGCCAGTCTAGTCATGGAGTGGTATATCATGCCCTACTTTTTGTATTGCTTTGTGATGTAGTTATTTAAACAATTTTCTCTTGCAGCATCCATAGTGATTTTGTAAATCTAGATGTACTAATTACAGTACGTGTGAATTTTAGGCTGCTTTTGCTATGCGATGTTCACCTCTTTGATTGCAGAAGCTGTGCCAAATTCTGACGGAACAACAAGCCGACCTTGTGAAGGAGATGGGATTTGGCACAGTATTCGATGTCAAGTGCCAAATCGAGCGGGTGTTATGCTTGGAGCTCATGAATGCACTGGATATAACCAAGATGTGCATTTTCGTGAAGGGTGAGCCGATCCCACTTACATACCATGACGTAGGCATGGTTTTTGGCTTATCGGCTTTAGGTATTACAACCTACCTATTTGTCATTGCTATTATTATTTTTTTTTTTTTTTTGCACATGATGAGTAAGCATGCTAACCATGCAATATTAGGTTGGAGATTCCTACATCCGTGACTGAAGAGCAGAAGCTTTTATTGAAGGATTTTGAGGGGGTCACTGATAGTCAGTTAGAGCAGATGATCCGGCAGGGCAAAGTTGATAACAACTTTAGGCGAGCATTCATTTTGTATGTCATGTCTGGGTTCTTTTGCCCAACATCAACGATGGCACCTAGTCCAAAGTTATTTGGTGCCATTGTTGATTATCAAAATGTGAAAAATTATAATTGGAGCCGGTTCATTTTCGACTGGCTTATAGTTCAGATCACAAGCTACAAGTCAGGTCACCGGAAGACGGGGAGCATCGGCGGCTGCCTTTTCTTCCTGATGGTATGTAATGCATCACTATTTTCCTGTTGCAGTGAAGCTTCTTTTCTAGCCTTTCTATTGATAGTTTATCATGCTTGTGTATACTTGTCTATTGGCCATATATACGTAGATGTCGGTAACCTAATTTGGGGAGTTGACTTGGCATTTCATAGATTATATACCTTCATCGTCGGCCACTTGGTGCTGGGGATTCGGCATCCACTGGTCTGCTACTCGCATATTGGGATGAAGAAATGGTGCGAAGTCGGATTCGCAGCGAGAGAAACTTGAAACAGGTAACTCGTGTAAATAGGGTTACAATTTGTTAAAAATAATTTTGTGGTTCTTATTTATTTCATGACATTAAGGTGAAAACTTAATTTCGAAGCTGTTGGTATTGTGTATTTTCCACCGCTTTTGTTCATGTCATCCGTTGAATGTTTTGATAGGGCATATTGTATTGTACTTGGCGCCGAGGTGAGCTATATGATGAAGTGTGGTTAAAGAAGACTTATAAGACAGAGGTAATGAGGATTATTTAATGCTTGAATAATTGAAAAGGTTTACAATTTCAGCATATTTTCCTTATGTTATCTAAAAAATTTGATTAGCTTTTTGATAGGTCAATGATTTATTTAAAATTATGGTTTTATGATTTTTTTAATTTTATTTGTGAATTTAGTTATTAATTTTTCTTGCACAACTAGGAAGTCCAAAACCGGTATTATATACAGCTTGATTCTTAATATATGCATTTCTGTGAGAATATGCACTTTATAGGTGGTGAATTCAGTGAGAGTGTTAAAGAATCAACACTGGCATCGCAAATGATTTGCATGCTAGCATCTGTTATCTTTTTTGTGCATAATTGGATGGATTTTGAGCCGAACAAATTACTTCTTACCTCCTAAAATTGATGACTTATTTTTGAAGCAGTTATTTCCATCAATGTTCGATTATGCTTGTGCCCACTTGCAAATTTTTTATTATCATTGACATAATCATGTGTATGCAAATTGTGCAGGACTAGGTTGTGGCGCATTTGCAGATGCTGAAGGACATGGATGATGCCATTCTGGCAGGCAAGTACAATGCGCGCTATTTTGTCCCTAACTTGCCAAGCTTCAAAGAGGCTGAACCTGCTGCTAACGAGAAGAAGAAAGTGGAAGGTTTTGATTCAGATATTTGGGATAACCCTTCTCACTCGACGTAGAAAGGACAAGAGAAAATGCTACTTGATCTTTATACGTACTACACCCAGCCAGGGGTTGCAAGCGAGTATGGATATTTGCTTGAACTCTTTATGCCCCAATCTAGATACTTGCAATGAACAAACTTACTTCACATGATATTTCTTTAATTACTTTGGGTATGTGATTCAGGAATTTGGTTAGCATGTTTGGTCAGTATCTGGATCGGCATGATGCTCGAACACTAGGACTCGGGGGGTGGATTAGTAATTATGTAATAATAACTCTTAATATCAGTGTTTTAGTCTGAATTGCATGCTTGCCTTAGAGTGAACTAGTTGGTAACGAATATTCAATTGTTATGTCAGGTTGTTACTTTTGCGGCAGTGATTTTTAATGAGTCTGAGCAGGGACGAAAGGCGAGGGGCCGTTATTGTTTGCCTTCGTATTTCATGGTGATGTCATCTGACTTAGATATGTTTGATATGCATATTTTAATCCAGAATTCGTTCGGTGTGCTTATGTTTGTTTCTCTAAATTTAGGAGAAGGTCGCACATGGTTTGGAAGCCTTCAGGAGACGTC
Source organism: Pterocarpus santalinus (assembly GCA_031439595.1). Classification (NCBI taxonomy): domain Eukaryota; kingdom Viridiplantae; phylum Streptophyta; class Magnoliopsida; order Fabales; family Fabaceae; genus Pterocarpus; species Pterocarpus santalinus. The sequence continues at coordinate 34,889,418 of CM062529.1, read as the reverse complement.
GCCACCAACCATGGGATACACTATCGACTGGTTCCGGGGACCTTCAAACTATCATTGCCTCTAGCAACCTGGCATTCAATTTCATCCTTTGTGTCAGTCTATTTTATATAATATGGTTATAGGCTAATGATATTTTCTACATTGTTGGTAAAGGTGTTTGCGCCTATTGTGTTTGATCACCACTGGTGGTGCTATGCTTTGAACCGGGAAAAAAAGAGGTTATATGTGTTAGACTCTTTGGAGGGAAGGCACAAGGGTGACAAGGCTCACCTTGACAAATTGGCGGTATGGTGCTACAAATAACTTGATTACTTTATTTTATACGTATCCTCAGTATTTGGCCGTTAAAAAGTCCATTGAATCTATTCTTTTTTCTGAACTTGTAGAGTTGATGGCATAGTTGGTAATCACTTGATTCGCTCTTTCTGTCCTTTGTACAATATTTTATGAATAGAGTAGCAATCCAGCAAATATTTGTAAGAGCAAAATTTAAACCTTTTTGAGTTCTTTGTATTTGAGCTAAAGCCTTGATTGAGTTTTCACTCCATTTCAATAGCAAAGAAGTTGTTAGTGGTCTTACAGCATCATACATTTTGGTAAACATTGTACAAAATAGAAGGATACTTAATGGTCAATGGTGGACAGTGTATGTGGTTGAACAAAACAGATGTCATGTGAGGATGCATCCATAGTCAAATTTTCGAAAGATCGAGCAAGAAGTGAATAGGGAGTGTCTAGTAGTAATCTTATATTACCATTGGGATGATATTGATTAATAGCATTTAGAAATGAAATTGTTGACTTCCTTTGTACTAGAAAATGCATGCTCTGAATGTGAAAATGACTAATACAAAATGCAAACTGAAGAATACATCCTCTGTGTACTGCCGAAATTATATTGAATCTATTTCATTTTGACAACCTGTAGGCCACTCGTTTCAAGGAGATGTTGGCATTAACAGTGCCGACGTTGAATCCTAATGAAGTAGAATTGAGAGTTGATAGTGTTTTGCTGCCAAAACAAAAGAATAGGTGAGTTGTAGTGGATTTTATTTATAAAATTTACTCTTCTATGTTCGTCAATTGGATCTATCATGTTAGCGTAACTTGTTGTTTGTGTTTTTCGCCTTGTATGGTTCTTGTGAAGTGATGATTGTGGTTTGTACACTATTAAGTATATGGAGATGTGGGATGGGGTCACAACATATGAGGGAGGCAAAGACTGCGTTCGATTGGACTGAGGTGAGCTTTCTATTGTTTGGTCCGTATATTAGAACTATAGTAGTTTAGTTTCGCATTGTCTTAAATTACAGATTTGATTGCCACAGGATGAGGCTGAAAGGTTGCAGCGTGAGTTGCTAACCAGTTGGATATTAGATAAGAGAAATGTGTGCAGAGCAAAAGTTGCACATGATGCAGGAGTTGATGCGCTGCTATCAACGGTATCCCCATTTGCTGCCCGTACCCCATCAGGTGCAGATGCCTCTTCTTGTCACATGGAAACTCCAATATCGGCCTTTACTAGCACTGCCAATCGGGATGTACCGGTGTATGAAGATAATGCCAAAGGTTTGTGCATAGATTGATGGACATGAAGTAGTTATATGCATAAACAGGATTTAATAACTGAGCATGTAGTTAGTATGTCAATTTGATTGTTAAATATTTCCTGTCTATGTTAAAAGGTGTTGATGGTGGAGATACTAGGACAGTTAATACCCAGGAGAAGCCGAAATCAAGCGTTGCTACAAGGGTCAAGACTTATGGAAAAAAGTGAAAGCCTGCACCTAGAATGAGAACCCCGTACACACCATTGCGTCGTTTGAGGCCAAGAAAGTCATAGTGCCATAGGTTCTGTTTTGGTCTTTTTGAGTGATGAGGCTGGCCTATCTTTCGACCAGACTGTCTTAGTGGAGCAATTTTATGTGTAATTGATTGGTAAGGAATACAATGATAGGTTTCCAATGGTCTGCTCCAAAAGTCCACATCTTTGTTTATGCAGATCAAATGGAAAAACATCTTATAGAATTGCTTTTAAAAATAAAAGAGAAGACTTGATAAAATCATTTGAAAATGGTGCTCTGGTTCCTTTAAAAGAAAAGACTCAGAGTTCTATGGGCATGATGCATGGTACAAATATTCAGTGCAGTGGGATATTTTATGAGAATATGTATGTATGTGTATATCCTGTTATGTTTTTTTTTTAATTTTTATAGTTTTATGTTCTCAGTTTTCTTAAATGTTCACATGCAGCAAGTATTTGATGCTACAGATGATATCTCTGTTAGGTGAATGTGGTTGCTGACATGGAGATTTGAAGAATTGATGTTAACCTGGAGAGATGGATCCATGCGCATAACTTGTGTAAGAAAAGACTCAACTCTCTTCAAAAGGAAGCTTATAAACTGGCTGGGATTACATTTTCGTTAAATATGCCAGGAGACTTGACGAAGGTGGTCTACGAACACTTTAAGCTGACAACACTTGATGGGCAAAAATGAGAGGAGAGAATGAACATGAGACGTACTAACTAGAAACACAGGAGTTTGTTAAAATGTTCAGCATCTCACCTCATGTTCGATTGAAGTCCACATTTTGCTATTGTGCTATACTTGCATAGCTTTCCCCTGTCAACTTGTATCTTTTTGAATGATCTTTACTGATGTTAGAACATAGGTAATATGTATTTATTCCAACATCCATAAGTAGAAACACAGAGGGCTAGAAATATTATTTGATTTAAGATGTTTCGGGCTTTCTACTTCAAAATTTAAATGTGTAGTAAGGTTTACACACTTTGGAAAAAATTTAGCTATGATTGTGATTTATAAAAATTTTCTTCCGTCACCTGAATTTGTGAAATTAAAAACCTAGCTCATTTAATTTCCACAATGTTATCATTTGTTATGAGTGGATGCTTCTTGTTCCAAATTTCCTAATTCTTTGATATGCAATAAGTAGTTATGGTAAAATCTTGATCCAAAATCCAAATGAAATTATTCTCTTCTAATTATTTCTCTAAAACCAATCGTAATCCACGAGCTCAATTACTTTAGAAAATAATTGCTGCAAAAGTTTATAATTTGAGTCCAACTGGTAATGAAGGATCAATTGGATAGGAATCTTCCAATAATGGCGTAGTCGACCATATGATACTTTGTCCTGTACATAGACTAAGTGATAAGGATTCTAGTTTAGTTATTCACATAGGTGATGAGGCACATCATCAACCGTATCTTTTTTCTTATAAAGTTTCACTAAATCCAGTACCTTTCAACCAATAAACATGGCTTATGCCATTACTTAAGAAACTGAACATGGTTGGTAACTGCACATGGGTTGGTGATGGGAGCTTCATTCCCTCTTGGGGAGTCACTGGAAATGGCTAATTACGAAACTGAACATGGTTAGTAACTCTACCCAAAAAGTTGATAACTTTAGTTCAAAAAGCTAGTAATTTTTTTTAGAAGCTGGTAACTTATTAGGTTCCTGTTTTTTGGTCCCAAATCCTTGGAGAACGGATGGGTGCATCCAAACAAGTTGAGACCATAACCCTTCATGCTAGGTTGGTAAGGAAAGCTTCATTCCCTCTTAGGGAGTCACTGAAAATGGCTAATTACAAAACTAAACATGGTTGGTAACTCTACCCAAAAAGTTGGTAACTTTAGTTTAAAAAGCTAGTAATTTTTTTTAAAAGCTGGTAACTTATCAAGTTCCTGTTTTTTGGTCTCAAATCCTTTGAGAACGGATGGGTGCATCTAAACAAGTTAAGACCCCACCCCTTCATGTTAGGTTGGCGAGGGGAGCTTCATTCCCACTTGGGGAGTGACTCGAAATGCCTCATTACAAAACTGCATATGGTTAGTAACTGCACCCAAAAAGCTGGTAACTTTAGTTCAAAAAGCTAATAATTTTTTTTAAAAGCTGGTAACTTATCAGGTTCCTGTTTTTTGGTCTCAAATCCTTTGAGAACGGATGGGTGCATCTAAACAAGTTAAGACCCCACCCCTTCATGTTAGGTTAGCGAGGGGAGCTTCATTCCCACTTGGGGAGTGACTCGAAATGCCTCATTACGAAACTGCACATGGTTGGTAACTGCACCAAAAAAGCTGGTAACTTTAGTTCAAAAAGCTAGTAATTTTTTTTAAAAGCTGGTAACTTATCAGGTTCCTATTTTTTGGTCCCAAATCCTTGGAGATCGGATGGGTGCATCCAAACAAGTTAAGACCCCACCCCTTCATGCTAGGTTGACGAGGGGAGCTTCATTCCCACTTGGGGAGTGACTCGAAATGCCTCATTACGAAACTGCATATGGTTGGTAACTGCACCCAAAAAGCTGGTAACTTTAGTTCAAAAAGCCAGTAACTTTGTAAAAAAACTGGTAACTTCTCAGGTTCCTATTTTTTTAAAAAGCTAGTAACTTATCAGGTTCCTCATATTTGGTTCTTTTTCCCTTGGAGAACGGATGAATGCATCCAAACAAATTAAGACCCCACCCCATTTAACTAGGTTGGTGAACTAATTAGGAAACTGAATATGGTTGGTAACTGCACCTAAAATGCTAGTAACTTTAGTTCAAAAAGCTAGTAACTTTTTTCAAAAGCTGGTAACTTATCAGTTATTTTGAGATTTCTTTCTATTGGCCTTGCAGAATGTATTGGTGCATCCAAATAAGTTAAAATCACACACCTTCATGCTAGAAACCTTAAAAAGTGAACAACTTCTTAAGAAAATGTATAGCACAAATGATATCTCTCATCGTATCCTTACATAATTTCATTCAACAAGCTATAACCCTCACAAATTAATGTAACCTCAACAATTAAGTAGACTTAAAATTGTCAGCCCAAATGGGCATGCTTTGGCAGCTAATTCAGGAAAGTTATAAACAATAAGACCAATATTTCGATACGCAATTAATTGGACCAGAGTTCAAGCCTTTTTCCTTTGACTTGTAGCCTTGCATTTGATTTTACTCTTTCAAAGTTACTCTTCAAAGTAGCAAATAAATTAAACATGCAATGTACAAACCCAGTACAAGATACCATTAAATTCTTCATAATCCAAATCATACTGTGTTATACAATATTCATTTTTATTAGACCCAACTGAAATTACAAATAGTATATTTGAAGGCACATGAATATTATGCAACATCCACCATAAAGTTTTCCTACACCACATGCTACTACCAACAACAGATAATTGTAAATAACTCATATGCCACCAAATAAACTGTCTATTCTATTACACTTTTAGGACTCCAAATACAAAATCAAAAACAGAAAAAAATCAAAATCTTATAGCATTGATCCGTGCCCTCTGTCATATTGTCCCATATGCTCCAAATCTTGGGTGATTTCATATTTGTCTGCTTCCCTTGTCTTGTTAAGCACACGCATAGTAAAAAAAAGATGTGCTTCATGACTGTAAGTTTCCAAAAAAATGGCTATGTCAACTTATACACTTGTAATCCTGGTCCTGTACATAAAAAATTTGAAACATAACGAATAAATGGGAAAAATTTTTGTAATTTTAAAGTCCACATGCAAACTTCACAAACCTTTTATCAATAACAAATGCACTACTAATAATCCACTTACCTATACAAAAAGCAAAGCATCATTCTCCATTTACATTAGCCAGTATATTTGTATTGCTTACATATAGCAAATATCATCAGTCAAAAAGTCAAAATGCTTAACTAATGTCACTATGATTCCGTAACATTTTGAGAACGGTACTTAGTATACGTGGGACTGGGGAGGTGTTCCTGCGGATCAATATAAGAGGATAGTATAAGTAAAATAATCCCAAACTAGACTCAAAGATAGCCAAGTTGTTTACATGCCTACATAGATAGACCAACATCAACAGTAAAGCCTTCAAGCAACGACACAAATCCACCTTGCTGAACAATTGATAGTTCTGAAACCAAATAAGTTTCTTCATAATTTGGAATTGCAACAGCTTCATTAACATGAATACCCCTGCTTTGGCTCTAAGCAACATTAGACAAGTAACAATTAGTGGTCACTTCATGCCACACTCATCGTAGGTGAATCATTGTTAACTGTCCATCCCTATGAATCTCGCTCGCAAAACTAACATTCTCACTAAGTGCATGTTGAAATAAAATAATAGATTCAACAAATCCATAAATGCATCATCACAATCATTACACTATTCAACCATTTTTCCCATATTCAAATGATAGATGCACAACATCCTACATAACAAAGTATTTCCCGAATTTAAACATCATCTGCTCAATACAATTTATCTTACAATTCACATCAAATACCAACAACAAAGTGGAAAAAAAAAATAATTTGCGCATGCAGACTAAGACCAAACTGAAGTTACAAATTTAATGTTAAATCTATGCACACACACAACATGAAATTGTCATCTCTCAGGTTTATTGTAGGTCCAACCTCCACCGAGGACTGTATAGAGAAGTTGCTTCCACGCTATTGCATGACAAGTCCATCAGTGGAGTCCTACAGGTTACAGTTGAAATCAAACATTAAGATTTATCTCCATTAACACTATTTGAGTAAACACAAACAATAATAGATGATATAATAAACTAACCTTCATAACTAACTTGGCATCATTCATGCTTTGCTTTCTATATTTCTGCACAACCTTCTCGCTATGAGAGATTTTTCTCTTTGAGGGTGGTCGACCTTTACGTGTTACACAGGAAAGGCTACAAATTTGAATCCTATGATCTATACACCCCTCACCCATGGTGGCCTCTGAGCAAGTGTCCTTACAAGTTGCATTCATTTCCTTTTCAGAAGAAGCCATTCCATGCATATCACCAAGGACTTTATCGAGTGCACTATGGAGGAGATTGCTTGCATCATTAGATTCTGCAGCTACTTCTGCCACATTATAGAAATGCTTGCACAACTTATCAAATCTCTTTGACCTTGGTTTTAACTCAGTCACATCATAATTGCTTCTAATGTATGAATGCCGCCACTTGATTTTCTTGCTCCATCTCGCCAAAATATATTTCAAAGGCACATGCTTTACTCTTTCAAGAGCAAGCACGGAAAGTGAGTGCCTACACATAATGCCGCTAAATTCAAACAACAAGCATTGATAGCTGACATCATGGTTCTCACGATTAACTTTAACTTCATATAAAACCTCCTTCACATGGCTGCCAACCAAAACCTCCTCAAGCACATTATAAGTGGCAATAATCCCCTCTACATATTTGATGGATGTGCCACAATTCATTTTACCTCTGAATTCAGCTTGAACTTCATTAAACTTTGTATGTGTGTATTCAACTTGAAATTGTTTTTCAATTAGGGAGTTTGACCCACAGGGAATTGTAGTGTTCATGGAGCGAAAATCAGCTTCAAACTTCCTTTCTGCCCTACTCCTAAGAGCATTGTCATACTGCTTTACAAATTGTTGAAGGCTTGTTTTAGAGTTGACATATCCGTCAAAGAAAGCATGTATGCTCTCACTGCGTTGGGTGGTGGATAACCATGCCCAAAAATCCTTCCTTAAGAAGACTGGAACCTACCTATGTTGCTCACTGAACAATCCACTCAACCATTCATTTTGCTCAAGTTGAAATTCTTTCACAAAAAAGCACCATTTGTCATTAGATTCTTCCTCTGTGAGAGTGTCATAAATGGCTTCCTTCATTGCATATTTGATTCCCTTATATGCAGCATATCCTTTGAGTTTATAAGGGATCTTTCTCATTATGTGCCACAAGCACCACCTATGACGGGTTTTGGGCAACGCTATCCCAATTGCTTTCTGCATAGCCTTGCATTGGTCAATTACTAGACCTCCAGGATGCTTCCCAGCCATGCATCTAACCCAGCACTCAAAAAGCCAAACAAATGATTCCGTATCTTCAGCTGAAAGCAAACCACACCCAAACAAGGTCGATTGGCCATGGTGGTTTACACCCACAAATGCAGCAAATGGCATTTCATATTTATTTGTCAAATACGTTGTGTCAAAACTCACAACATCTCCGAAGGCTTCATATGCAGCTCTACTCCTAGCATCTGCCCAAAATATATTTCTCACACGGAACTGATCATCAAAATCAATGTCATACCAAAAATTACAATTCAGCTCCTTCATCCTATCAAAGTAATTGACCAAAGCTTTGGCATCTCCTTCCTTCCAAATTGTACATCTTTCCTTATTAATGTAGTTTCTCACATGTTGTTCAATAAATGGAAGATTCTTGTACCCTCTTGCATCTTGTACAAGAGCTTGGAATGTCTTGGTGATCCTCACTCCTGCCTCATCATTTAGCTCGATAGTTCTCTTCACATGTAGACTGATATTCTTATTTGCCTTATACATTCTTTACTTTGTAGGGCTAATATCATGACTATGGTCAAGAATAACTGACTTTATAGACCATAAACCGTCTAATGCCTTGCTTGCAGTAATCTTCGCACGACATTTTGCAACTTATGTAGGTAGTGTCTTCAATGTTGCTGGAATTTTTGACACTCGGCTTCCCTCTCGTGTGCAAGCAAGCATCAGATAATTTAACTCCCCATCATCTCCTTTTTTTGAATTCCGTATTTTCCATCCAAAACCCATCACATTTGCATACTTTTGGTAAAATGCTTTTATTTCTTCAGTTGAATGAAATATCATCCTAACACTTAGCTCAACTATTTCAGTATTGCCCTTAAAGGTGTCAACTTCAGGTATGGATCCAACAATCCGGTCCGCATCAACACCCCTTATATCTTCCATGGTGTTTTGCTGCATACAATGGACCAATCCACACAATATAGGAAAAGAAAATTAACTGGGCTCTGCTACAATATGAAAGAGTACCCTTCTTTGCATCCTGTGTTCGTTCGTTTTTATTGAATAATTCATCCAAAAATAAAATAGTCATTATCGTAATTCATTACAACTTCTATATCCTCTGATAACTTAGTGATAGTATAACAGATCTTATTCTTTGGAATAGCTAACACTATCTACATAAGTGGCACTAGCACAAAACAAACAATGTAACTGGAAAAACATCTTTATCATTATCAACAAAGCATAAATGACTAAAAATATGCACCAGCTAATGAAAGAGAGGCTACAAACATTCAATTGCTTCTTTAGCATCAGCAATATTGCTAAAAACATGATACATATGAAGTACAGAGTATAAAAGTATATACAAAGCTAAATTACATGAATTTGGCATTTTCCACCAGAATCACAAAGTATATCTAAGCTAGATTGGTGAGGGGAGCTTCATCTCCATGTGAAAAGTGACTTGATATGTCTAAGTAAGAACCTGCAGTTGGTTGGTAACTACACCTTCAAAGCTGGTAACTTCACTTTCATAAGCTAGTAACTTTTCTAAAAAGCTGGTAATTCTTCAGATACTGAGTTTTGGTTCTATTGCCCTTGGGGAAAGGATGGGTCCATCCAAACAAGGTAAGACCATATCCCTTCAAGCTATTTTGGTCAGGGGAGCTTCATCCCCCTACGGGGAATGACTTGATATGCCTAAGTAAGAACCTGCGCTTGGTTAGTAACTACATGTAAAAATCTAGTAACTTTAGTTCAATAAGCTAGTAACTTTTATAAAAAGTTGGTAACTTTTCAGGTACTGAGTTTTGGTTCTATTTCCCTTGGGGAATGGATGGGTGCATCTAAACAAGTTAAGACCATACTCCTGCATACTAGGTTGGTGAGGGGAGCTTCATTTCCACATGGGGAGTGACTTGATATTCCTAAGTAAGAACCTGCACTTGGTTGATAACTACATCTAAAAAGCTAGTAACTTTAATTCAATAAGCTAGTAACTTTTGGAAAAAGCTAGTAACTTTTCAGGTACTGAGTTTTGCTTCTATTTCTCTTGGAGAATGGATAGGTGCATCCAAACAAGTTAAGACTACATCCCTTCATGCTAGGTTGGTGAGGGGAACTTCATTCCCATGTGGGGAGTGACTTGATATGCCTAAGCAAAAATCTGCACTTGGTTGGTAACTATACCTGAGGGGAGCTTCATTCCCACGTGAGGAGTGACTTGATATGCCTAAATAAGAATCTGCACTTGGTTGGTAACTACACCTAAAAAGCTAGTAACTTTTGGAAAAAGCTAATAACTTTTCAGGTACTGAGTTTTGCTTTTATTTCCCTTGGGGAATGGATGGGTGCATCCAAACAAGTTAAGACCACATCCCTTCATGCTAGGTTGGTGAGGGGAGCTTCATTCTTACGTGGGGAGTGACTTGATATGCCTAAGTAAGAATCTGCACTTGGTTTGTAACTACTCCTAAAAAGCTAGTAACTTTACTTCAATAAGCCAATAACTTTTGTACAAAGTTGGTAACTTTTCAAGTACTGAGTTTTGGTTCTACTCCTAATTTCGTATTTTCCACCAAAATCACAAAGTATATATAAAGCTATATTACATGTTTTCAATTATTCATACTTTGGTCTCTTTAGACACATTCACAAGCAGCTTACCAAGATATAAAGGTCCAAAATTATTGCCTTTACTACATGCTATATGTCTCCTTTCTTTTTCATATAGGGAGTGAATCTCTTATTAGATAGTGAAACAATTATGGTCTTCTATGTTTATAACAAGATGCTAAGTTCATGAATAAATGTGCAAATTACTTACTGTGCCTAAAGTAGAACAAATGTTTGCTAAACAATCTTATAACCAATAATCAAGACAATCTTTGCTAGTACTTGCACAGATTACAGAAAGCCATGCCAATTGACTACCAAATTTGATTCTCAATGACACTCATTATGTTATCCGGAATTATTATTGAGAAGAAATTTAGCTATCACTTTGAAAATCTCTAATGTTGAGGACTCTTTAACAATCATAACAAGAAGGACATTATGCAACTGCAACACATAGTGAAAAAGCCAGTAATAGGACTGATGTAGTAAACAAAGCAAACCAACCTCCCCAAATTAAAGACTTAACCATCTATGCCAAGTCATTTTCAAAACCTCATTCAGTTATGGCTGCTCATTTTCAAACTACCAATGATTAAGCAAGTTCTCATTTTCAAACTACCAAAAGAAAACACATACATCAAAGACAAGAACAATCATCAACAGAAATGGATTTGCTGAACGGATAGGGTTTTCATCGATGGGTTTTCATTTCAGAGATAAATGGGTTTTCAACAATAATCATACACCAAAATTACTAGCTTGTTTGGATGCACGGTCGGCAAAGACAAGCTATAAACCAAACAGAAGAAGAAACAGTAGTAAAAGCTTACCAGAGGCAAGAGACCATGACTATGGAGTTGGAACTATACACTCAAGCAGTGTGTGAGACTTGCTTCTGCCTTCACAGTCTTCAGAGTGAGAGAAGGAGCTGGCTGCATTTTGTCAGTTTTGCTTCTTTCAATTCTGCCTTCAGAGAGAGTGAGAGAAGGAGTGAGATAGTTGGAGTTCAAGTTCAAAGTGAGAGTTGGGTGCCCAAGTTGAAGTTCATAGCGGGTTTGGAGTTGTTTACAGGGTGGTTTGGCAAGGAGGGAGGGGACGAAGGAGGAGGAGATATGCGCGGGTGGTTTGGCGAGGAGGGAAGGGACGAAGGAGGAGGAGATATGTGCGGGTTTTGTTTCTCTCTTTTTTATTTCATTTGTGCTTTCAATTTGACTAAATGAATGGCCATAAAGAAGTATGGTTGCTGTCTTTCCTTTTGTCGTTTTGCGTTTAGATACAGTTGACACCGTATATGTCGATAAAATGGATGGCAACATAACATTTCTCTTCAACTAGAGGCCGCATTGTACGCATATGTTGTGTGATATTACTTGCCAGTAGATACATGAAGAAGAATCTCTATTTTACGACATTTTTTAGGGAAGTTCAAAGCATTATAAGCTTCCATTGTATTTGTACCCATTGCAATATCGAATCTGCAGAAAACAAGATAATAGTATTAGTAAATGAATCTTCGTAGCTAAATTATTGCTTATAATCTCATTTACCTGTCATCAAGCCTGGTAGTTGCGGCAGTGTTATAATATTTATCTCTTTCAACATCTGCTCAATCAGGTTTATGTCTTTAATCTCCAACTCCGCAAGGGAAACATCGCCTGCAACTGCAACCACTTTCTCGGATATAAAGGAGCTAAATTTTGCACCCTACTTGTCTCGTTGCATTTTGAGCAATTCCTTCCCAAAGGCCTAGCATAAACATGCATGAGTTGAACTTCATGCATGTCTTAATTTCTATGAAAATGCTTGTTTCACATCCTTGTCCCACATCACCTCACATCATTATGAGGTAAGGATTATATTGTATGTGTGGAGAAAGTATAGTAATGAAGGCCAAAGTAATTATTAAGATATAAAATTATTTATATATCTCTATCCAATAGTTTAAATTTTTGAAAGAGGTAGTTTATAAAATAGTATTAAAGTTTTTTATGATTAAGTGTAGAATTTGATCTTTATTTATCCATATTTTTTTAAATAAAAATTAAATTTTAGCACAAGGTAAAGTGATCATATATATAGCTCATGATTCAAGCCTAAAAGAAGCTCTTATATGAGATGATATATTAAAATATAAAACTACAATTTAATCTTTAGAAAGAAATAATTTATGACAGTAAACAAATAGTGAAACTGTATGTATAAATGTGAAGGGTGTGCATATATAGTATGTGTTCCTAACGTTTTTCTAAGATTTAGTACAGCAACAAGTTCATGTGAAACAGCTAAAGGTTAGGCAACCTCATTGTGCAAGCGTTGGGTAGCGAAACATGGGTTAGATGCTCTCACAAGAAGGTATAACTTTTTTATGTTTGGTTGAACCCTCAATATCTTCTCCACAAAAACTGTAAAAAAAAAAAAAAAAAGTTAATTAAACTAATCTTCTTCTTCACAAATATAGAGATGCAGGTAATTTAGAGGGAGACACAAACTTTTCCCTAAGAATCTTGTTGGCCTAGTAATTAAAATGGTCTTTCCCTTGAAAAAGTCCTGAACACTTCCAGACTCTGCCATAGCTGAATAACAATAGCTATAGGAACGATGAAAGGGTAGTAAATCCGATGTAGTTTCGTTGTCAGTTGGCACGGAATGGTTCATATATATATATATATATATATATATATATATATATATATATAGAGAGAGAGAGAGAGAGAGAGAGAGAGAGAGAGAGAGAGAGAGAGAGAGCGAGGGGATATAAATGGATTGAATTGAATTGAATTTGAATAAAAAATAAATATGAATCGAGTAGGTTAATTGGATTGGTTTGGTTTGGTTTGGTTTAGACTTTAAATTCCTTTTTAACAAATCCAAATCAAACCAAATCAACTCAATCAAGTCAACCGATTAAAGTAAAAAATAAAGAATTATATTTTTTAAAAAAAATTATTTTTATAACAACTAATAATAATATAAAATTTAATTATGATATATTTAATAATGATGTAAATAGATAAATTTTTTAAATAAATATTAATAAAAAAATAAAAAATGACTATATTACTAGAAATTTGAGTATAAAACTTCGAAATATTGGAAATTTTACAAAAAAAAATTAGTTGATCAGATTGGGTGTTTAGGTAATCGGATTGAAAAATCATGAATCCGAAACGGAACCAATCCGAAATTGAACAAATAATAATTGGTTTGGTTTGACTCCATCTTAAAAATGAACTAATTATTCAAATTAATTCGAATCAATTTTATTGATTTGGTTTAGATCTTCGAATTTATTGGATCAATTCAATCCATTTATTCTCTTAATATATAGAGAGCGGGGGAGACATATACAATGACAGGTGCAAAAAAATTAAGATAATAGAGATAAAAATAATATATTAACATAATAAAAGATTTTATACAATTTTTGTTTTAATTGAAAGTTAAAATAAAATATTAAAAATAAAATAACTATATATTTCTTACCAAGAATTTTCAAATCGTTGTGGGGCATGTGCCCCAACCTTCTTTGAATAGATCCGTCCAACTATCCCGAGCATACGTGTACATACATTTCGCCAAGTATATATTCTTTTTGTTCAAATAACTAAAATGCCCATTCAAAAAGTTGGGAATGCGTCTTATCCATTTATTATGAAGCGTACGACACCTATTGCCAGCTTTATCCCTTTTTACCAACTGTCAGATTTCAAATAGGGATTTACCAATTTAATGCCAAGTTTTGACCTTCCTTTTTTTTTTTTTGATATATAGGGTTCGAAAACGCATGTACTTGAATATCGAGTTTTGGGGCGAATTATGAAAATATGATATGCAGGGAAAATCGCCAATAGCGATTTTATCTTTTATTGATCCTGTGATTTTAAAAATTCAAATTGTCATTGGCGATTCTTGATATAAAATTATTGTAATTTTTTTCCTTTAAAAAGTCATCATTGGCGAGTTTTCATTTTTTGAAATTTTCATTTATAATTATCATTTACTATACTATGATAAATTAACTATTGGTGATATAACTTGGCCAGCAAAAATTGCCATTGATCCTAAAAGCTCGCCTTTGAAGGTTTTTGAAATCTTAGCTATATAAATTCACATCCTCCTCACTGTAACCTATAGATAGAAGATTGCAAGTCTGAGTCAGAAAAGTATTGGAGTGTGACGGGAAAAAAAAAAAAAAAGTGAAGAGTAGAGTCACGGAGAATAGAAAAGGGAGGAAAAAATATATGTAAATATAGTAGTATATTTTAATGATAATATTCTTATAAATATGAATGAAGATGTGATATTTATATGTGAAAAACCAGCATATTTATCTATTCCATATACTTGTCACAACGTGTCCGGAGGCGCCGCGATAAGAGGTAACATAAAATATTAAAAAATAATTTCAATGGAGTCGTCATCAATTTTTATTATAGGAAAAATCGAAAAAATCTTTTAATTTTGGCAAAATTGGTCTTTTAAGAAATTGAGTTCAGGAGATTATTTATGTATAGGGAAGGATGAAAACTTAATCCCACTACACCCCTAATACGTCCATTTTATAACGGTTACTCTAGAGCTTGTTGTGCAACTTAATTAATAACTATAATAATATTTATTTTTGCCCTTTGAAAATATAACAAAAAATGGAAGAAATTATTTACAAAAGAAAATACATAATTAATAACTATTTACAAAAGAAAAAAAAAGAAAAATTGATATGATAATTATTCCCAAAAAAAAAGCAAGATTAATATATAATTATTTACAAATGAAACATAAATTAATATAACAATATTTACAAAAAAAAAGTAAAATTAATGTTATGATTATTTACAAAAGAAACAGAAATTGATATAACAATTATTTACAAACAGAAAAGAAAGTAAAATTAATGTTACAATTATTTAAGGAATTAAAATCAAATCAAATTTAAGAAAATTTAACTTTTGATTTGATAGAGATTATCTGCTGCTACGTATCCTCTAGTGTAATGAGGAATTCAAAATCATGTAGTTCTTGTAGAAAATAATTGTATGTTAGTTAGTTTTATTTACAAAAAGAGATTCTTTTTAAAAGAGAAAAAACAAAATCTACTTTTGCACAAGATTTAGGATAACATAAAATATATAATAAATCTTTACAATTTTCCTAACCTTTGAAGACGGTCAAGCCATACATCAATGTTAGAGATTGTTGCATGGATTTTAAAGATGAAAATTTGTATTCTTATTATTCAAGTAAAGAGAGAGCTTATTTTGTATATATTTAAAATAAATAAATAAATAAAATTAAAAGTAAAAAATAAAAATAAAGAAAGAAAGAAAAGAATAACACCCACAATAAGGAAAAAAGGAAAGAAAACCAAAGTTTTTTTTTTTAATTTAAAACAAATAAATAAGGGAAAAAAGAGGCTTACGCAAGCTCCAATATAATGGCGATGCACTATAGGAACATCCTTGGCAAAAATCATTACGATCTGTGGTGGACCGTGTCAGCCAAAACAAAAAGAATAATAAAAGAAGGCACACACAAGCTCCAACATGATGGCGAGTCAACATAGGAACATCCTTGGCAAAAGAAATTTGGCAAGCAGAACCGTAGCGATAAACAATGCGGAAGCGGGAGCGCTAAACCCTATAAAAACCCTTCTCCATTTTTCAACATAACAAAACTAGTACGGCAAAGAGAGACAGTACGGTAAAAACATTTTTACTATTTCTTCCGTTTCAATTTACCAATCTGTTAAATAATTTAGTATAATTTTAAATTAATATATCTTGATATAATGGATAAATTAAAATAAAGAAAGTATTTTTTTAAAATGACAAAAGAAAATGTAACACCTTACTAATTTAATGTTATCCTTAAGTCATAGCATGAAATTAAGTAGATTGTGTTACCGTATCAACACTCTGCTTACGTTTCATGATTCGTGTTTCCTCTCATCATCATATATATATTTTTTTGTAAACAGACGAAATGGCGCGCTGCTATACTAAGAGCCAAACGAACTTAACAAGATATCACAAAAGATAAGAATAGTACAATAACATTAACTGTATACGTGCATATATATATCAGAAGCCATTGCTTCAGTTTATGTACAGAGTTTCAAAGTAGAATATATAAGTGAGCCGGCGTACCAAAAAGACAATAAGGCTCGTATCAGTCGACATGATCCTATGGGTCCTCAAAGGACGTTTCGAAGTCTACTGCTAGTCCTACTGTCAAGTCTATGACCCAGAACTACGTGCCGTCAAAAGAGGGTCATGCTGTACAACATCTCCTGCTGGCTGACCTACTCCGTCAAATAGCCATTGGCCATACCAAGCCCAGCTGGAGAATACTTTGCACTAGGTCCCGAGGAGGAAGAGGGTGATGAGCCGGTGGCCTCGGAAGGGTCACTCTCTGAGCTAAGCGGCACATCTGGAACTGCCTGCAGAGGTGACTCGGGTGCAGGGTCAGCAGGAGCTGCCTGTGCTGCAGGTGCAAGAGGAGCTGGAGATGGGTGCACCATGTGTAGTGGGATAGCAATGTAGGGAGTCGCAGGGTCGAAAACAGGATGATGTAGAGGGACAACAAAGTTCCTATTGCTAAATAGATAAAGGCGGAAGTTACAAGAATCGGCTATATACAAAGAATCCAATACGGGATCATGGTGAAGCTGCAAATCTGGGATCTCGATGAAGAAGGTGGCCGTGGAGTCCATCGCCAGCGTCTGAGAATGATGCGGAAAATACAGAGCGAGGTGAGAATTTAAAGAAATTCTCAGTAGGGTTTGTGTATAGTGGTTATCTAACATCACATGCATTCTCAGTTGCCTTGAGTTTTAGTTAATTATAAAAACATGTGTTTACACTGAAATATCCATTTTAATGAGTTCAAGAAAATGTCTGGTCCGAGGCTAGGTTCAGTTTTACTTTAGACAGGACAAGAAACAGAATAGATCACTAATAATGATACATAGAATAATAAATAGAATAAATAAACAAACGGCAGTAAATAAATATAATAGACAATTGTAAACATCTTGACATAAACATTCCATGTAATCATGCAAACTCAGTCTTCATCCTTTCTTCATAAGCTTTTCCATTACTTTTCATCATTTTCCATCTCTTGGTCCCCTGGGAGTTCTTGGCCGTTTAGACTCCTGGGTAATGTCTTCTTTTCAGGATCGAGCTCGTTCCTATACAGGAATGCCGGGTTTACTTTTCCCGACCTTTCCATTAATCTATTCCCCTTAACTTTTTATCTGGGGCTGGCCCAAGTAGTATGGAACTTTCATAATAACATAATTCTTATCATGACTTTCATAGCTTTCTTGAAAATGCACATGCATTAACATGTAATTCATAACTTATGCATGGATTCTACCGAAATTTTGGCAGCATAACGGAACGTGTCCGCTTCCTCATGAATAGTGCCAGCACATCAGAACACCAATTTATCATAGAGATCACAACATCGCATACTTATTTCAACATTGAACTCATAATAACATGTATTTCATTAAGGCAGAGTTTTTGCCTCAGCAAAGTCTGTCAACCCGATTTTTATAAATCAAGTCATAATTTCTATTTAACTCATTTGGACCTCAATTTTAGGTATGTTAAAGAGTTATGTGTCTATTTTCTAACCTCTTTAGTCCCATCTAATTTTGATATCTATAGCTCAAGATATTTAGGTTTTATCCCGGCCTACCCAGTGGCTAGCTAGAATCAGACACCTAAAAGTAACAATCCACTAAAAATCGAAAACTGATTCAAATCATATGAAATTGGTCTCATATTATAGCTAACAGGGCAAAGTTTCATTTGCAAAAAGTTCCATTCCATTTGACTTAGTAGGGCTCGAGTTGTAAGCCTCTAATTTTGACCTTCCTGAACTGTCCTGTTCTGGCCTGGTTTGGATATAGGGTAAATTTCTTGGATCATTGGGAGCAAACGGGACCTTATTTAATTCTGAAATTTTTATGGGACATTCTCCTATGTGTAAGATTTCTAGCAAAGTTAGTTTCATTCATTTTCAAGTAGTATAGGGCGAGTTCTATCCTGAACAACCCAGTCTGCCTAGAATCAGAGTCAAAACCCTAGGTCAAAATTCAAAAATTCATATCTCTCTCAATACTAATCCAAAAGTCTTATATGATATATGTATGGAAATCCCTATATGTCTAGTTTTATATAAAAATGGTTACATCAAATTTAATTAGCTGTAGGCGGATCCGTACACTCCGCCGTACTGACTGCTGAGGGGTTTTGGTTCTCTAGGCCCTCAGCTCTTCCTATTTTCATTCTTTCTTACTTCCAATTCGGTTCTAACCATACAAACAGCCAATAACCATCCATATATCATCATAATCATTCATTTAACACATCAAAGATTGTGAAAATAATCCAACCTCAGCTAGCCAAGACCACAGAATTAATGCAAGAATTAAACCTCTACCTTTGTTATATGTGATTTTGCTTGATTTTTGGGGCTTGGATGAACAAAACTTGATTAGGCTTGATGGTTGGCTAGAGTTATGTGAGTGAAGAAGACAAGAAGAGAGCTGGGTAGAGGAAAGAAAGGGGCACAGTCTGAATGAGTGAAAAAGGGGAGGAAAAATCTGATTAAAGGGGTATAAATAGGTGGCTTCCTTGGCTTGTGATTGGTTGAACTTATATGGCTGAAATTCAGCCAAGCCTTCCCATGAGTTGTGGCCAAAGTGGCACCACATTTGGGGGTTAAGTGCCTGAGTTATCAACCACTTATGGTAGGGTAAAAGAATTGGAATTCTATTGATCCGGTTCCAACAGTTTAAAATACCGTAATCTTACCGATTTCCTTTAAATTGGTAAATCGATTTTCAATAAAATTTTATGAAATCTCCTATACTTCTAATTTAATTCTCTCATATTTAAACTCAAGTAATTGCTAATCAATTGATTCTAAATAATTATTTAACCGAATTTTAATTATTCTCAATTATTCGATAAGACCGAATAATTAGGCAAAAAACGGTGCATTACTAAGTTTTTATATAAAAGAACTTATATAATTTTTTTGCCTGTTATTACTAAGTTTTTTGAAATAACATATCTTAATCCCTTTTAACATTTGATTAGTATTCTTTTTTAGTCCATTAACATATTAACATTTTTTCACATTTAATTTCACAAAAAAGTTATTTGTTAGCTTTTTCTATATATGTAGTAATTACGATTTACTTGCAATGAATGCTATGATGCACGTGAATTTTACTATACATAGATCAATAGATAGATATAGATACAAAAAATAAAAATAAAAATAGAAAAATTATAAGTGGTTCAAATTTGGATGGGAAAATAGAATCATAGTTGTTGTGAAACATGGTAGAGAGCCTAAAGAAGAGAGAATTGAGAGAAAAACCACAAATTGTGTGTTGACGGAATGAATAACTTGAGTACAATATAACTTATAACTAACAATTTAACTTCCTAACCATATATCTAACACCCCCCACAAGCTGGAGGATGTGTACTTAACATCTCCAGCTTGGGATGAAAGTGCATTACAACGAAGAAATGAGAAAAAATACAATGAAATAAATCACAACAGCAAACAAAAAAAATATAGAAGTTTGAAAATTGATGACAACCAAGGTCCATAGCTTTGCTTTTGGCGTCTCCACGTCTTGCATCCCAATCAAGTGAAGAATCTAAATCCAAAAAAAGTCAACATGTCCGTATGTACATCACTCAAAAGTCGCTCCTCAATAGGTCCATGGCCTCCAAATACCAAGAAATCCCAACTCGAGATCAAAATCATCAAATGCCAAAGGTTATAGCTTAACCACTTAAGCAAAAGCTAACCAATCTTAAAGCTTAACCACTTGACAGAAGCAATCATCAAAGTCATAAGGCTATAACAAGAAATCCCAATTTAGGAAACACCAATTTTTAATGCCAAATTAAGGCAAATGCTTAACCACCAAAGGCAGAAGTTAGCACCAATGCTTAACCACCCATGACAAAAGCTAAAATCTCAAAGATTTAAAAAAAAAAATGATGCAAAAAGCTAAAATCTCCAATCACTGGGACAAGTGATCGGACACCCTATGTGTGTTTTTTTACAAAAGACTAAATAGGGGCAAAAGTCTAATGGCACCGCAAAAGTTGATCACAAAATTAGCAACACTTGTTGTAGATGACGATAAACACGTGTGAATGATTCAACACTGAGTCCACATCAATAAACAAACAAATTCCATTGAATAAGTCCAAAATCAAAAAAATGATAGCATTGGAGCAACAAATCCTCACATGATTGCAACAGAAACTTGAAGCTATTGAAAAACATGTGTAGAACTAGATATGAAGTAGTAGACCAAAAAAATCAAATCAAATTAGAGAAAAAGCAAACAAATCGCAAACCACAGCTTTTAGCTCAAGATCAAAACCGATTTGATGATCATGAACAAAGCAACAATCAATATTTAATATTTTAGAAATTTTATGTACAACTAGATATGAGGTGGAAGACCAGAGATATGTAAGGCGATTTGACGAAGCACCACTTGTTAGAGGGTCGAAAAACATGAACCAAATCCAAGTGCTGACTAGAAGATAAAGACAAACTAGATGTGAAAACGCAAGCCATGCCAAAGGAATGCAAACTACACTCACCAATCTGAGATAAGAAGAACCAATCTGAGAAACTAACTGAAATGATGACTAGACAATGCCGGTGTGAGCCGAAAAACGTGAACAAAGATGGTGGTGGTAGCAACGAGCAAGATCTGAAGTGAGATCAAATCTTTGAGGAACAAGAGTCGAGCAATCTAAAACTCAAAGAATAAGGACCAATCTGAGAACAAGGAAGATGATCGACAGTGGTGGCGGTGGCATCTTGCAGAGGGTGATGATGCTACTGGTCTCTGGTGGTTAGCAATTGAAGAACAAGTTTGGGAGTAGACAAATTCTTGAAAGCTTTTGCTAAAAAGAGGGGAAAGTTTGAGAGAAAAGAAAGGTGTTTGGGTAGAGAGAAAAGGTGAGAAAATGAGTTCTAAGAACTCAAAGTAAGGTAGCAAAAAATATTTCAAGGTTAGCGATATAGCTCTAATACAATGTTGAGGAACATGGCAAAGAGCCCAAACAAGAGAGAATTAAGAGAAAAACTAGAAATTGTACATTGATGGAATAAAAAACTTGAGTACAATATGACTTGTATACTAAAGGTAATGTAACTAACTATCTAACTTCCTAACCAATGTGTAATAAGTTCTAATTATCTCTATCATTAGCATTTTGCCACATGTATTTCTTTAATTCCCATAAACCCTCTTTTATATAATACAATAATAGGTTAATAATAAGTTCATGATAAGTTTAATATTTTAATGAGTTTAGGTTAAAAGACGAATGTCAGAATGGAAAAAGAAATACATGACATAGAATGGTGAGAGAAGCATAATTTTTTTTTGAAAAAAAAAAAGAAGAGAAAAGAAATAAACTGGAAAAACGAATAAGAACTACACATGAAATTATCCATGTAAAAGTGACTCAAGTGTGCCTCCATATCTAAATTTGAGTAAGAGATAATGAAGCCCTTTGAGAGACTTACTTTTGCTTTGATAATATGTCATTATACTGAAGATTTAAGGGGTTGCCATGTTGTTGGTTAATTTTTGGGCACCGCCGACCGTTTCTAGTGTACATTGGACAATGAAAGGAAAGTAATAGTAAAAGAAGAAGAAACAATGAAGAAAGAGAAGAGTGTAAAATAATAAAAAGAAAACTAGCAGATAGAGAGAGGAAGAGAGATGTAAATGTGGATAACCAAGAAAAGAGATGTGAAAGGCACTCTGCACATAATTTGCAAAGCCAAAAGAAATAATAATTAAAAGATGAATCACATCATCAAAAATTAAAAGATATAAGTTGAAAGTCTCATAAAAAGTAAGATAAACTGAAAAGTTGGAAGATAAAAGATAACATCGAAAAAGGGTTAGTATTAACAAGAAATAATATGAATGCGTTGCATTGGTTTGATTATATTTTTTACAATTACTTTTAATTATAACACTTTTAGAAGGAGATTGTGATGGCGATTAAAAATTATATATGACATAGTATATTGAGAATTTTTCTTGAATCATTCTACACTATAAAACATATCAAAGATAATTGCATTAAAGGAGTTCATTAAACATTTTATTGTAGAAAATATTTTTAGTACAATTGTTGTATTTCTCATACTCTGCTATATATGATTATACATTAAAAAATATAGGTTTTGAAAAAATATAATCCCATATAATTTAATAATTGACTTTGACTTTTATTTATTGTCATTGCATAACACAATTTTATTAGTATTTTTTTTTTTCTTTTCAAGGCAAATGATATACTTTTCCATTGATATTAATGCTTCATATAAATATTTTTACTTATATTATTCAGTCTTCCAGGCATATAATAAGTAATTTAATGGAGTATTTTAGTGATTTTATTTTAAGCATTTGTTGTAATATAACTTGTACTTTATAAAGAGAGTACAAATCAAGGATTTTCTAATAAATAAATAGATCAATATTGACACTTGAAAAATAACTATTCACACAAATTATATGAAATTTATACAATTTATTTGCACTTGTTGACCAAAAAAGGGAATAGAATGATTTGTTTATATTATATAATATTTAATGTTTAGGATTAATTTGATAATAACATCACAATTTTAAAATAATCAGTTTATGCTTATAACTAAAAACTCTAAATAATTATTTATAATTATAAGCTATTTTTTAACTTAAAACTAGAGTCTTTTAGTTATAATTCATTTTCAATTTTATCTAACCATAATAGATCTTTTAACGACAAGTTTTATTTAAAAAAAAAAACTATTTTGGTAAGTTCCCCAAACACACAGTTATTAATAATAATAATAATAATAATAATAATAATAATATAATATTTTTTATTCTCAAAAGTAATTTGATTTTATAATCATGTCATAGTAGTGTTTTTGTGACATAAAACTATAAATAAACTTTCACCTTTGATTAATAATTTTGACTCAAATTTTATATTTTGACAACTATTCTATTAACATTTTAACAAAACTCACTTAAAATTATATATACACATTGGTCTTATATAAATAATTTTATCTCGAAAAACTCCAACTTTAGTAATTAAATAAATTAATATATCATTTTGACGAATTTTATTTATTTTATTTACATAAAAAATTAGACATATAAATAAAATTTTCTGTTCTCAAGAATAATTTATATATTATTTTATGTGAAAGAGTAATTTAAATTTTGTTAATGTATTATTGAATTTTTACATGAACCTATATATTTTTTATCCTTCCATTACTATGTTTTTAAAATATTATATTTAAATCATTTTCAATTATTAACATATTTTTGATCAATTATATATTTTTATATAAAAATTATACATTTAATATTTAATATAAAACAACATAATATTTTCTCTCCTTTAATTGCTAAAGTTTTTGACATAATATATCTTAGTCTTTTCCACCATTTGTCTTTTATACTTTTAGTCAATTTTATATTATGCCAACTTTTGACTTAAAATTTAAATAAATCATCTTTATGTTCCCAAAAAAAAAACTCTTCAAATTATATATACACATAAAACAACATATCATTCATTTTATATTGATACCTTCTAACTTTTTTTTGATATTTAATACATTTAAACTTTAATGATTAATTAAAATAATCTATCGTAATGTAAACTGTTATTCATAAATAATAATAATAATAATAATAATAATAATATATAGATAGATAGATGGTTAGGATCACAACAATTTGTTAATAAATCAATTGAGTATGTTGTTAGGGACTGATTCTTTGATCAAGTCTGCAATAGGAGGAATAGGAGACCAGGGGATAAGGGGCTTAGGTCAGGGTTAGAGTTGTAATTCAACATAAAAGGTTAGTTAGGGAATAGGAAAAACTGTTAGGGAGGTGAGAAGTTATTAGCTAGTTAGAGAATGTATAAAAGGAAGATTCTGAGGATGTGTGGGTTTGTCTAGTCATTTGGCCAATGTGGGAGAGATTAGGGGCTCTAGAATTCCCTCAAGAGAGTGATTCATCTTATATAGCTAGGGTTATTAGCATATTGTTAAGAATTCCCAAATGAATAACACATTCCTATTTTTATTTATCCCTGTTCTTGGCAATAGTGTCTAACATTGGCATCTAAAGCCTTGGTTGATCCTAGGAAGGGCTTTCACGGTTAATACATGAATGGAAA
This sequence comes from Pterocarpus santalinus, assembly GCA_031439595.1. NCBI lineage: Eukaryota > Viridiplantae > Streptophyta > Magnoliopsida > Fabales > Fabaceae > Pterocarpus > Pterocarpus santalinus. The sequence continues at coordinate 34,864,699 of CM062529.1, read as the reverse complement.
AGAAGATTGAAGGTTAGGAGGGTGTGATGAGTGCCATTCAAAGACAGATGAAGGAGTGTGATATGAAGTTTGCAACATATCAAGCTTCGATCGTAGAGATCCTGAGCCGGATTGAGGCGTGTCCGGATGCAAAGGAATCATGTGGTGGTGGCAACCACCAATAGCACTGTTGTGAGGGTAGTTTCGTGGCGAGCAACAATCACAATGACTCATCGGTGAGGAATCATAAGTCATGGTATTCTAATCATTGGTGGAAGTTGGAGATGCCACTATTTCATGGTGATAAAGCATATGCTTGGGTGGATCAGGTGGAGCGATATTTTGAGATTCACAGCGTCTCGAAAAATGAGCGGGTCTTTTCAAAATGGTGGCCATGGAGGGGAAGGCTTTAAATTGGTTTAGATATTGGGAAAAGGCTATGGTTGTGTAGTCTTGGGAGGTGTTCAAAGATGTAGTAGTGATGTGTTTCCAACTAGAATTAGTCTAGAATCCTTTTTGAGATCCTCCTTGGGGTAGGACAAGAAGGTTCAGTGAAGGAATATTGGGAGAAGTTGTAACACCCTACTTACTAACTATTATCATATCATTTATTTTGCCATATTTTACTATGATAATAATCAGTTAGCAGAATATTACTAACTTACTATCTTAAAATAAGAAATGTTAGATGAAGATGCCAAAAAGGGTAGAAAATAGGGTATCCTATAGCTGCATTAAGACATACTAAAGTCTAGTTATTGATAATAGTAATGGTAAGAACACAATCTACAACATTTAATATAATCCTATTATTAAGCAGATCTAGCTCATAAGCCACATCCATCTCAATATTAAGTATGATTTGTGCCATCTAGAAACATCAAGGAAAAGCGGTGAGAGAAATCTCTTAGTAGGGTGGTGTTCCAAAGCGAGTCCCATTTTATCCCAAAAATGCTAAGAATGAGGCGAGAATGTAGTAATATAACATATCAAATCACACACATAACATTATTAGGACATTTAGTAGCAAAATGAAACATAGAGAAGTCATAGGCGATAAATAAGATAAAAGATAAATTATCATTCCTAGCCATTTATTAGTGTCAAGTAAGATCGAAGTGTATGATAATAATCATAACTAGTAACGTAAACATAATAATTAATATATAGAAAATAGCAAATATATTGTCAATCCCTTTTTATTGCTTCCTGGTTCCTTTCTGATTGCTCAAGTTTGCAGGATTTGTATTAAATATCCGGATCTATGAGAGCTCTCATTGCTAGGGCGTCCTCTAGTCAGATCAGTGATTGCCAAATCCCTATCTACTATCATGGAAGAAATGCCAAGTCCTTTTTGCTACAAGGCAAGGCCCCAGGTGTTGTTTAACCTCTGCAAGACCTTATGATCCGTTACTAAGCGGAGCCTAAGGTTAACAATTTCAAGTCTTTATCCGCTACTAGGCAAGGCTTGAGATGTCATTTTCTTTCTACTTATTTTCACATAACAACCATTTTACATAGTGCACACATGTATTCTCATTCTCAGCATGTAGTGACCATTCAAGCTTAGCTAAAATTATACTGAACCAGTAAGCTTATAAGTAAATATGGTCGAAGTCGAAAAAGAACAAATAGGAGAAAATAATAAGATAATGATTGACATGGATCTTGGCATGTTTGAAGTTGTCAAAAAGTCTATTTTTCCTAACGTAAGGGAAGATTTGCTTGACTTTTTGTTAAAACAAAAGGAGTTTGGAGAAAATGTTGCTCTCTGCCCAAGATGCAGTGTCGTGTTTAATCAGACAATTGTAAAGACTTACAAAAAAACAAAAAGAACGGATTGCTAGAGGCAAAACTATCGAAGTAATTGCTGGTCAAGTTACTGACAAAGTCAAAGTTGGCAAGGGTGTTGAAGACCCTAAAGCACAGAAAAGTACTATAAAAGATATGCAGGATCAAGTAACACCAAAAAAGTTGAATTGAATCCTATCAAACAAAAAATGAAGACTATTGTCATGGCGGACGGTCGACTAGAGGAATTCGGTCAAAAATAAGGGTACCTCTAGCCCTGGTCATGCAAAACGAATAGGTGCAAAATTCTATTCACAAAAAGGAGTTGCCATGGCCATGGCCATACACACCATCACCCTAATTCCAACAACACTTTCAATGCCCACATTATAAGAAAAAAAGTAAGTGGGTCAAGAATCGATAGCCTACGGGTAGGTATTTCTCGCCACCTAATCCACCAAATCCTTATGTGTGGTGTCGATCTGACTAGGTGCTAGCTCCTATAAACCTAACTATTAACACTCAAGTCTAACCTCCAGTTGCCCCATTTGTTTTGAGGCCATTAATGAAGCCGCAAACACCTAGGATGTCACAAAAACAAGAAAAATGACCTGAATATGTCCCTTTATCATCCTCTGATGGGCCATATCCTGATTACACCCCTGTGGTGTCGACTTGCCCTGCTTACACACCATAACCTAGGTCAGTCGACCTACAGATACCAACCCTGATGCCTAATTCCATGTTGAGACCCAAGCCATCAAAGAACAAAGTTAAGGCTCGAATACCAATTTTTGACGAAGACAAGGATGACTTGCTCATCGAAAACTTTGAGTCAGGCTTTGATGATGACTTACAAGCTATCTTTGTGATAGGATTTTTTGGAGTAGTTTCAATGTTGCCAATGGAATATGGTGAAGTCCAGGAGTTAAAGTATCTAGAAGAGGATTGTTATGATATTTTCCAAGGCTAGGAATGTCAGTTTCTTGACGAAGAGTTCTATAGTAAGGTGTTGTTTGAGCATCCTGATAAGGTAACCAAGAGCCATCGCTGACCTCTACATATTAAGGCTAAGGTCGAAGGTAAAATAATAAATGAAGTTCTGGTCGACGGTGGTGTAGCGATAAATCTCTTGCCTGAAAACATGATGACCAAGCTGAGGAAATATAAGTTCTAATCTCATGAGGACCAATGTAGCAGTTACAGGTTTTAATGGTAAATTGACGATAGCCAGAGGCATGATTCACTATGAGTCAAGGTAGGAAATGTTGACAGATCAACTATGTTCGTGGCAGTGCTATCCAAGGCTAGTTTTAATATGCTGCTCGAACATGATTGGATCCATGGCATCGGAGCCATTCCCTCCACATTTCACCAAAAATTGATATTGTGGAATAAGGGAGGAAAGATTAAGGAGATAGGGGCATATGATAATCCTGCCCATGTGGAACAGATGCATGTTAGTTTTCAAGATTACAACACAAAAGTCAAGCCCATTCAGGTAACTTAAACACCTTCGACCCATCCACCATTGAAGGTTATCTTGTGGGGCCCAACAGGTTTCAGTTGGTGCTAAAGGTTGGTGTAGGACCATCCTCAAAAAAAAATTAGTCATGGATATTACAGGCCAATTGGCTCATCTATTAGCATATATGGTTGAGCAAACAATGTGTACTACTAATGGTACACAATTAGATTGTATATATAACTTAGATCCATTAGGTTTTAAAAGTTCTACTTTTAATTATCACAATGTACATAGCAAAAAAGTTAAAGTGTAGAATCCCTTGGAGGAGTTCAATCATGGTGATGATGGAGAAAATAAGTTGGCAAACATAAGCGAGTTGCTTCCCGACTAGTATAAAAGAAAATTGGTCAAAATATTAAAAGAATATAAATATTTTTGCCTAGGAATATGATGAAATGCTTAGCTTAAGTAGAATGTTTGTCAAACATCGGTTGCCAATTAAGCCACACGTCCGACTTGTCAAGCAAGCACCTTGACGCTTTGCACCAGAAATCATAATCAAAATAAAAGAAGAGATCGAGAGGTTATTTAAAGGAAAGTTCTTTCAAACAACCAGGTATGTTAATAAGATTTCCAATATTATCCCAGTCATGAATTATATGCCTATAGCTGACATATTAGTTGATTCGGCATCAAACCATGAAATATTGAGCCTTGGGGATGGATACTCAGGATATAATCAAATAATGTAAGCTAAGGATGATGTGTCGAAAGTAGCCTTTAGATGCTCTATGCCATCGGCACTTATAAGTGGGTGGTTATGTCTTTTGGGCTAAAAAATGCTAGTGCCATCTATCAAAGGGCTATGAATACTATTTTCTATGATTTCATAGGAAAATTTATGGAAATTTACATCAAGCACGTAGTCGTTAAGATTGATACAAAGGATATCCATCTAGAAAATTTTAAAATGGCATTTGACAGAATGCGAAAACATGGTTTGAAAATGAATCCACGACAGTATGCCTTTGGTATGGCTGTAGGAAATTTTTTAAGCTTCTTGATCCAAAAGAAGGAGATTGCAATCAATCAAAATAAAGTGAAGGCAATCCTAGAGGCAACTCCACCAACAAACAAGAAGCAATTACAATGTTTTCTTGGCAAGGTTCATTTTCTTTGACAATTCATCTCAAATCTATCAGGAAAAATAAAAGTATTTGCACCTTTGACGAAGTTGAAAAAAGAAGAAGATTTTGTATGGTTGGAGGAACACTAGCAAGCATTTGATCGGATAAAGAAGTACTTGACCAATATTCCTGTAATGGCCCCTCCAAGACAAGGTTGACCACTTAAATTCTATATCTCAGCATCAAAATTGACTATTGATAGTATGCTAGCACAAGAGGATGAAGAAGGAAATGAAAAACTAATATACTACCTTAGTCAAAAGTTGAAAGATGTTGAGATTAGATACAGTCCAATAGAAAAGTTGTGTCTGGCGTTGTACTTTTCATGTACCAAACTTAAGTACTATTTAGTTTCTAAAGATGTTTATGTTATTTCTAAGATAGATGTTATAAAATATATGTTGTCTTATCCAATTTTGCATGGTCAAGTGGGCAAATGGATGCTTGCCTTGACAGAATTTTCTTTATTCTATGGCTAGCCAAAGCTATCCAAGGCCAAATGTTAGTTGATTTTTTGGTCAACCATCCATGTGTTGACATTGACGAGGTCGACCCCTTAAGTGTTGATAAAGGAAAAGAAAATTCTTATGTCGAATTAAAATCATGGAAATTGTATTTTGATGGATCTTGACACCAAAATGGTGTTAGAGTTGGTGTTCTAATAATTTCACTAGATGGAGAGCCTACAAAATTTATGTATGAGCTTAATTATGAATGCTCAAATAATGAGGTAGAATATGAGGCTTTGATTTTGGGGTTAGAAATCCTACTTGATAGAGGTCTAAGAAATATTGAGATCACTGGGGATTCCCAATTAGTAATTAAGCAAGTGACAAGAGAATATAGGTGCATAAGTGAAAGTTTGATGAAGTATTTTTCTGTCACTGCGAGATTACTTTTTGACTTTGACAATGTTATTATCTAACATGTTCCTAGAGAGTTTACTCACGAAGCTAATGACTTAGCTCAAATAGTCTCTAAGTATAAGGTGACACCTTTGATGCTCAATAAACTAGTCTAAATTAAACAAGCCTTTGTTCCCTTAGAAGAAAGGAATGTTTGTCTCCTCGACTAATCAGATTCTTCTGATTAGAGAATTTCAATTGTTGAGTATTTTAAAAAATCCTAATAGCCATGTCCATAGGAAAATTAAGTATCATGCTATTAGTTCGTAGGCAATAAGTAATAGGATCATAGCTCTGACCAAACTGGCTTGTGCAAGGCATAACTCACCCTATACAACTTCAAATTGAATACAACTAATTTTTTTAGAAAGTTAACATGTAGATGTTTATTCTATAAAAATTCTAGAAATTGAGTGCAACTAATTTTTTTAGAAAGTTAACATGTAGATGTTTATTCTATAAAAATTTTAGATTCAAATCCTAAATAGTTTGCTCCCAGTAATTCGCCAAAGTTGCCCTATGTCCCGACTGGACTAAAATAGGGCAGGCCAATTTAACCAACTTTGAGAGCTTATAACTTGAGCTCTGCCCAATCAAATGAAATGAAACTTATTGAAAATTAAAGTTGGCTCTATTAGCTTTAAAATTATATAAGGTTCAAGCAAATCAAATAAGATTCTTATTTTTGACAATTTTTCACATTTTAGACCTTAATTCTGTCTAACACCAGGGCAGACCTCGGTTAAACTTTAATAACTCACTTTATACTTATCAAAACTTAATGGGACCCAAGAGATTAAAAACTAGACACATAATATTTCCACATATCAAAAACTCAGAATTAAATAACTTAAACGGAAATTTTGGTATAAATTACAAAATAGGACAGAATTGAATGAGGTTAATAGAATTACCAAATTGAAGGTTTATACACCTTAGTACATGTATGAAATTCCATTAAGGTTTGAATGTGGCAAAATCTATAATAATGTTGAAAGATTGATACATTATATTGGTTCTACCATTATGATTGATTATTTGTTTAAGCTAGCAGTATTCACTAAAAAATGGACCTAATCCATTATGCTGTTGAAATTTCGGTAGAAATATGTGAAAATTATAAATGTTTATATGTTATGTACATGAACATCATGCAAGTATGAATATTTAAATTTAAAATATGAGATAATTACATGATGCATGCATGATAATGTCAAGAAAGAAGAAAGATATAAGAACTTGCAAGAGATCGTACTGAGCCTCCACCTTGTAGTGGGACAGGGTGGTATTATCTAAGACTTGGGCCAGCCCTTAAACAGATTTAAGGGGAGTAGACCAGTGTGAGGGTCTGGAAAAGTAAACTGTTAATCATGTATAGATACGAGCTCAAACTTGAGAAGTAGGCTATTACCTAAAGATGCAAGAGGCCATTCACCTCCAGGGACCAAGCATAAGAAAGTAAAAGGCAAGTTAAAGGAAGAAAGAGATAAGAAAGTCAAGTGCATTTGCATAATTTCAAGTATGAGCATTGCATATGCATATTCCACTTTCTTAGAATACTATAATTGTTATATCTGAGTATGCTGTAACTGCTATTATAATTGTTATGAAATATGCCAAGTGATTGCTAAAAGTTATTCTGCTTCGAGAAATATATTTTCAAAACTTAAAATTGAATTAATGCTTATATGCATGTGTTCACATTTTTGTAAGAAACCAAAGCGGTTGGAATGTTTATGATGACATTATATGATTGGTAGTTTGAGTTTACCTACTAAGGACTTAAAGTCCTCAGTACCTACTTGTGTGTTTTTCCATAAACATTCCAGTTTATAGAATTGACTTCAAGTCATAACGGATATGTTAGAATACTTACAAAATGTAAGACCTAGACCTGAGCCCAGTCCAGGAGACCAAAGTAGGTGGCCGATAGCCATGGAGAGACGACAACAAACCAAGACAAGAGTTATATGCAATACTAGTTAAGTTTATTTTAAGTTATATTTATTTTACCTTATGTGTACAAATATTTGCGATTATAAACCCTTATTCAGTAAAGAATTTCAAAATTGCAGGCCATATGTACAATATTTTCTTATTTTAAGTGTTTTATAGTATCTGTAATGACTTCTAGATACAACTCCATGGCTCCAGTATGGTGTATGTGTTTGGAGGGTGTTACAGGAAAGGGATATGCTGTTGTACAATGCATCACATTAGAGAGTTACGGTATATTTGGATTGATGGTTTAGGGGTGAAGTGGAATGGAGGCCAGGGGAATGTAATGAGCTTCCATTGTTTGGTTTGTTAAATTTATAATGGAGTGAAATGATTAGTGAAAGAATAGATTTTATCCTATTCTACCAAAACTCCCATTTTTGGTTCCTCTCAATTTAGGGGATTTGGGATAAAATCTCATTTTATTCAAATAATAGAGTGGAATAATTACTCTACTTCACTCCATTCAATTCCTCTCTCTTGGGTTTCATTCTATTCCACTTCGTTACTTACCACCTATCCAAATATATCCATAGGGTGTTTTTCTTCAATTTGTTAAACAAATGGGCTATGGACCAATTTATTAAGGCCCATTTTAAAAACTTCATATTTATCATGATGCCTATGGGCTTGGCATTTCTACCTGGTCCCATACAAGCTTTTATTACTTATTGACAAAAATAAAAGCTTCTATGTTTTTGTTGCTAAAAAAAAACTTTTATTTACTTTGAATTTATTTGTCTAAATTTAATACTTATTTATTTATTATATATTGTAGTTGAACGCTAGTTAGATTGATTGGACCAATAAATCATTGAACTAATGCCTTCTCCGATTTAATATTCGATCCCATTTTTAGAACCTTAGTAAAAATATTCTGCATACCACCTGCCTCCACAAAGGGATGATTGAGGTGGTAATAACTTTAATCCCCTAAAAAGAGGATGTAAATTCAAATCCTAGAGGTAACTCTTATGGGGAGGCTGCACAACCATTGTGCTCCCATAATTAAGTGAAAATTAATCTTATGGATAGTTTAAATGGTTTGAATCCTATAAATATAACTAGGATTGAATCTTAACATGACACAGCCTTGTGTAGATTAATTTTCACCATTTATTATATCTCTTGTGGGTCCTAGACTAAGTCTCACCTTTGTAATCAATAGTGAAAATTTATATATAACTAGGTTATGTGAAATTTTCACACTAGAGAATCAATTCTTAAGGATATCATGTGGCCTTAAAAAATATATATGGCAGTTACCTATTCTTAAATTAAGTCATGTGCAAAAAGTTTCACATCATTCATATTATTTGTATGATTTTAAGAATTTAATTTTTATATACTATCATCATAAATATTTTTTACATAGTTATCTAATTGTGTATTATCATGTGAAAGCGTTTAACTCTTATAATCATTATCTAAAAAATCGCTTATATAGTAATATATAATTAGAGGAAAAAATGCATTTTACTCTTTGAAATATATATTATTTGCACTTTAGTCCATGAACTAAAAAACATGCAATGGCATTCTCAAACTTTTTTGAATATGCACTTTAGTCCTTTTGTTAAATTTTCTATCTATTGTTATAGAAACTTAACAAAAAGATGAAAATGCACATTTAGGAAAGTTCAAAGAATCATGCTACACATTTTTCAGTTCAAGAGCTAAAGTGAATATAATCTATTGTTAAGGGGGTGAAGTGGAATTTTTCCTTAATTTAATGTTAGCCTAGTTAATAAAAGGTTATAAAATTTCTGAACTAAAATAAATTAGTCATGTTTCCCCTAATCTAACTAATTAATTTTGGTAAAATATTTTTAATAGGTAAAATAAATATTTTTAAAAAAGGATTATTAACAATTTGCACAATTAATTATGATGACCATATCAATGTGGATGTATTAGGGAATTAAGTTTCCGCATAATCAACTCTCAAACTCAAATATGGTTTTTGAACACCGTGGTCTTTACTTGTCTTGACTAAAAGGGTTTTCTCAATAAATTTTCCTCATCTAAATAATCCTTCACAACGATTAAATTGTTTCCTTTTTTAACCTCTCGGCTCTCAATTTTTTGCCGCTCTGTTGGAACTTCAGTTGCTGTAGCAATTTCGAACATTTTGTTTTTTACAAAATGCCTTCCCCTCCATTTTGTAAACCAACTTATAATTATGGTTAATTTTGTGATTTCATTTAACCACGTTAATTGCTTCTTTAATTTTTTCTTTTACTTAATTAATGTTTTTTGACCTTCATTATTTCTCTTTATTATTATTTTTATCTTAATCAATAATCTAGTTACCGAATGATGCTAAATCCTCTTTTAACATTATGACATTTTTTACAAAAGATAAAAAATAAAAATAAATATTTTATTCAACATTGTAAAATAAAAAAAAAAATCTGAATCTTATAATGGATGTATACCATATGCATGGGATTAATGGACTTACATATAATGCTCAAAACATGATTAATGGACTTACATATAATGCTCAAAACATGTAGCATGAGCATTTTATTTTTAATACAATGTTCAAGTTCTGCCATTTACTTTTAATATAATGCTAATATCGCGTTCAAAATAGGAGTAGTTGCATCTTTATTAATTTGAGACGTTTCCAGGAAAAGGAAAAAAAGTTGTGGGTGAAGAGAGGGGGGAGAGGGGATATTATTTAGATGGGAGGAAAAAAGTAAAATAATAAATAATATGAATAAAATAAAATTATAAAATTATTTAAAAATGATTATAAGTAAATTAAAAAAAATAGGGCTTTTTAACTAAAATATTTTAATTAAATAGTCACTTAAAATAAAATTATTATGCATAAAATTAATTATTGCTGAAATTAATAAGTGAGAGAAAATTTTGAAGAATAATTAATATAAATAGAATAAAATTACTAACTTACCCTAAAGTATAAGTTGGTTCACAAAAAGGAGGGATAAACTTTTGGTTCAAAACAAAATATGGATATCACTAACCTCTAAATGAAAGTATAGAGATTAGCAATCTTTTATATATATGGGGTTAATGTAACATGTTGGCAGGGAATAAGAGTTTTAACCTATGGTGTGGAATGATTGATTTTGGGAGTTGTTTTTGTTTCCATCTTCATTTTTGTTTCTAATACCCATTTACACTAACCATTTGAACTATATTTGCTGAATAAGAAAAAAAATGATTCTATTTTCATTTTTGTTTAATTTCGTAGGAAATAGAAGCCATGGTTGCTAATGAAACAAAGACATTTGGCGGTTTCTTTTATTTTTTTTTAATTTTTTTGGCTATTGTGTAATGGCAGTGGCGGCGATAGTGGAAATAGTGATCGGAGAGTTCAAGTGATGATTTGGGTAGTGGTGTTTTGGGTGATAGAAGGATGATGGCGGTAGTTTGGGTGGTAGAAAAATATTGGTTGTGAGGGTTGAAAAAGGAAGTGATTAGAGTTGGAAAAATTGATTAGTCTTTTGGTAATTATTATCTTTAAATTTAAAAATAATTATTTTATTTTATAAATTTATATAATTAAACATTTTTAAATTTAAACTATTCAAACAATATCTAATTGTTATAGATGGTGAATTACTGAATGATTTAACAACAAAAAAAAGGCTGGACCACCGCATCCACCACCCACAAACCCTTTTAACAAAGTTTGGATTCTTGAACATTCGGTATCTACAACAAAGTTTCACATGTTTTGCTTATTACAATACATATACATTACAATAACTTTCTTTAAAATCAATAAAGATTGGAAGTAGCTATTTGAAAACTTAAGAAGAGACAATCATTAAGAATGTTTCTTAGTTACAATAATACTGCATAAAGATATGTTAATTGAAAAAAAATTCTTTCAAAAAGCTCAAATGTGTTCACGCTGTATTCTTTCGATATCGTTATTTGTCGGAAATTATATTTATATTAAAATTAAATTCATTGAATTAGTTAGTTATGCAAATCTATATCTAAAAATGTTGAATTAATTCTTTCGAAAATAGGTAAAGACTAATTTATCAAAAAAGCTTATTTTTAGAAAAAATTGTTTTTTAGAAGAGATAATTAAATATTTGATAAAAATATATAAATTTTGATTATAATATAAGATTATTTTCTATAACTAAAAATAACTTATTTTAAAAAATATTTTTTATTCTTAAAAATATAATTTCAGATTATAATCAAATTTTACATATTTTTATCAAGTATCTTATTATTTTTTAAAATTTTTTTTTTCTTGTTTTGAAAAAGTGTTTTTCATAAATTTTTTCTACCATTTTTTTATTTACGAAACACCTCGTAGTGCTAAACTAAACCATGGATTGAAAGGCGCGTGTAACAATGACAAACGTGGAGAATAAAAGCGACACCATTTATCGAAAATGCCAAGCAGTCATTGTCAGAGTAGTGTCAACCCCCAAGTCAATTACAAGTGTCTTTTTCATGTTAAATTAAAATAAAATTAGGGGACAACACGATTTTAACATTTAAAAGATTAATGCATTAAAAAATTAAATTTAATTTAAATACATTAACAGTGTAATAATTAATAAAAATAATAAAAAATATTAATTTATATAAATAATTACCTATTATAATGAGGAGTCTATCATAATTTTTTATTTTTTTTATTTCTATTAGTTGACAGTATAAAACTATTTTATACTGTCAATGCATACCAATTAAATTCTAAAAAATTTAGCGTTTAAAAATATTTTATTAACTTGCAGTATTTTAAGGATTAATATATTGATAAACTAATATTTAAAAGATTAATATATTGATAAATTAATTTTAAAAAAATATACTAATATCATTATAATAAATTTTATTATTATTTTATTATTACTAATAAGTTTAATTAATATTAACAAAAAATATTTTAAAAATTAATTTATCAATAAATTAAATTTTAAAAATGAAAATAATAATTTTCTCTAAAATTAATCGATATTATATTAGAAAAAGCGTAGTTGGAACCAATTTAGTTTACTTTTTTCTCGTAAAATGGTCAAAAAAGAGGTATGATTCTCAGGTGCTATCTAATATGGTCTAGTATTATTTTTGAACTATTACATGATCAAACATTGCGAGCCATTAGATTCAGTTTAATGACAATTCTATGGCTAAGATCAAATGCATGTCCTTATAAACCTTATTTATCATGGAGTATGTGAAGTTTTGCAAATATGTACCCCATCTCCCTATCTCTTCATCCATTGTTTTGCTTATCAGACATCACTATATGATTACTCTCTTTTCCATTTGTAGCACCTCGTAGACCTCCCAACTTTAACATTCAACAACTATCCTCTTCTTTTTTGGTGGTTGAAAAAAGAAAGAAAGAAAAGAATCTAGTTTTAAAAAAAACTGATATAACAAAAAATCCAGAACTCTCGATGCAATGATCAAATGAGAAGCTATGTCAACTACACTTATATGGCATCTCAGAGTCACTCACATCCTTCCCTTTGAATGCCTTTCCAAATGTTGAGAATCTTAACATCAAGCATTGTGAAAAATATGAAATATCTCTCAAGAGCTCCCACTACTCTGCAACTATCAGCGATGGCAAAAATGAAGTAAGAATGGAGGAGCCAGAGCCACCACTTTTATTGTGCTCTATATCAGTTTCAAAAAGCTAGTGGGTGGAGGACATACCGGAGGCCATGACCCACACCCAATTAAACAAATTTTTTGTTATATCAATTTTCTTTTAAAACCAAATTTTTTCTTTCTTTCTTTTTTTAAACCACCAAAAAAGAAGATGATAGTTGTTGAATGTTGGAAGTTAAGAGATCTACAAGGTGCTGCAAATGGAAGAGAGAATAATCATAGAGTGGTGTCTGATTTGCAAAGCAATGGATGAAGAGATAAGGAGATGGGGTACACATTTGCAAAACTTCACACACTCCATGTTAAATAAGGTCTATAAAAACATGCGTTTGATCTTAGCTATAGAATTATCATTAAACTAAATCTAATGGCTCATAATACATGGTCCAAAAATAATACTGGACCATATTAGACAGCACCTGATTCTCAATGCACTTATATGATTGTTACTTCTATCAAAATTACATTCGGATATTATATAATTGGAAAACAAATATGCTCTTATTTAACATGTTTTGTATATTCACATTGTTAAATAAAATTTTTGTAAAATTAATATTTAAATAATTTAATTATTAAATTGTGTGGTATACTTATAATACTAAATGCTATGTTTAAAAGTTTTGAAGGTGACGAAGTGTAAGAACTCCTAAATGGATTAGAATAAACAAAAAAAAAAGTTGTGAAAATACAAAAATTAGAATTAAACTTATATACGTTATCTCATTATCATTCTACTCCCTATTTTTTTATAAAAAATAATTTTCAAAAAACAATTTCACAAATTTGATCAGTCCATTTTTCACTATTTCGTTCCTTTTTGTTTTTCAAATATTAAACATATTCATGAACTCAATTAATTTTTTCTTGAAACAAACTACTTTATTATAATTTTTAGAGTTTAATTAGTATGTACTGATAATATAAAATAATTTTATATTATCAACCAATAAAAATAATTAAAAATAAAAAATTATAATAAATTTTTTATTATAATAAATAATTATTTATATAAAATAATATTTTTTATTATTTTTATTAATTGATAATATAAAAATATTTTATATATTTAATATATTTAAATTAAATTTATAAAAAGATTTTAATTTGGCCTAAAAATATGAGGATGGCCCACATGGAAAATAGATGCAAAGTTCCATCATGGCAGGGTCACTGCTCGCTGGCACGGTCATGCCCACTAAGAAGGAAGTGCCTGCAATAATTCTCCCCAATCCAATCTTCTTTCGCCGAAGGCTCATTGCCTCCACTCAAGTCTCAAGTGCGCATTTCACCCTCAACATAGACCCTTCCTGCGGCACACGCACGCTCCCATATCCTGCGCCTCGACGCCCCGCTTTCCTCTTCAAGCTTCATTTCAAAAACTCACACGACCCCGAAAATCCCAAAAAAAAAAAAAAAAAGAAAAAAAAAGAAAAAGAAAAAAGCTTCAAAACCTCACAACACAACGCATTCAGCTTCCACTGCTGCCTCTCGTTGACAGACGCATGGAAACCAGCAGCGGCAGCAAGCAACAGAAGAAGAAGAAGTGGTTTCTGCCGCTGGTCTTCTCTCTACTCCTATCCACGTTGCTCATCCTAGTTTCCATTTTCATTTCCTTCAACTCATCTTCATCTTCATCATCATCCACCTCAGTGGCAAAGGTAAAGGTAAAGGAGATACCCCATTTCGTAGAGTCGAAGCTGAGAGTGTCTCCCACACAGAGCAACACCATTCCAAGGATAGCGTACTTGATCTCGGGATCAATGGGCGATGGGGAGTGCTTGAAGAGGGCCCTCAGGGCACTCTACCACCCGAGGAACCACTACGCGGTGCACCTCGACCTTGAGGCCTCCGCAGAGGAGAGATTGGACCTCGCCAATTTCGTCAGGAACGAGCCTCTCTTTGCCAAATTGGGCAATGTCAGGGTGGTCGTTAAGTCCAACTTGGTCACTTACAGAGGGCCCACCATGGTCGCCAATACCCTTCACTCCGCCGCCATTTTGTTGAAGGAAGCTGGAGAATGGGACTGGTTCATCAACTTGAGTGCTTCGGATTATCCTTTGGTAACCCAAGATGGTAGGCACCAACCATGTTGCTTGATTATGAACTTTAAGTAAGAGTGTGTGTGTGTTGTTTTCTTTCCCATTTTTTTAAAAGGGAAATTGCTTCGCCTTTTAACTATGGGATTCGTTATCTTTGAGGACGAGGTGGACGCTAATTGCTGTCTTGGATTTTACCGAACTTAGTGTTTGATGGATTAATAAATGCTGTTTAGTTTTGGAATATGCGTTTAAATTGTTCTATATCTCACTTAATGGTTTCAGTATCTTGCTTGTTTGCTCGTTAGTTATTAGCTTTTTTTTTTTTTTTTTTTTGGGTTGTTAGCAGACTTCTGCTTTCTCTCTCCCTCCCTCCCTGATATATATATATATATATTTTCGTTTGTTGGGTTTTGGAGAAAGGGAAAGAAGAGGGAAGAAGGGAAGGGAATTCGGTGGAATTTAAAAAAAGCACCAGCGTTCAGACTTGTAATTCTACAAGTTTTGCATTGGTGATGCTTTCTCTTTGGACACATGCCCATATATTGTTATAAAAAATATAACGGTAAATGCACTGTAATATTCGTCAACAAATCTAGGTTATCGAAGGTTTGCGCTGGTTGAATTTTTTTAATTCATTGGAACGTATAAAAGAATGAGAAACGCAAACTAAGTTGGCCAGTTTTTGTAGTCATTCACTGACTCTTGCAATTTGCTGCATCTCTTTTTGTATTACAGATCTGCTGCATACACTTTCATCTATTCCTAGACACCTGAACTTCATTGAGCACACAAGTGATATTGGCTGGAAGGAGTAAGTAGCTAATTCTTTTCTCCACGCTGTTAATTGCATGATTTACTACTACATTTCTTTTAGAAGTTACATACGGTTGTGAAGGAGCAATGCTTCTTCCTAACGACTAAGTCTTCACTCATTTCATTAGGCATCAGAGGGCCAAGCCTGTTATAATTGACCCAGGTCTTTATAGCGTGCACAAGTCTGATGTATTTTGGGTGACAGAGAAAAGAAATGTTCCCTCAGCATATAAACTGTTTACAGGTGAGAAACTTGGTTTCTATTGCCTCGTTTCAATTCAATCACTATTTTGTTATTTTCCTCGGACTAGCTTAATTATTTAGCTCTTTCAAATTTGAGAATGTTTAAGTACTATATGAGACGTCTAACCTTGAATAGATTTTAGGAAATTGCAAATACGCAGAAAGAGCAGTAAAAGAAAATCAGGAATGGAGTCAAACACAATGATGAAGAAGAAAGAGAAGAAAACAATGATAGTGTTTGTGAAGTCAATGAATGAATCTAAATACTCAAGTAGTAAGCGACTTTAACTATGATTACATTACACAGAATTTCAACAACTTTTTCCCATTCTTTTCATTCCTTTCTCTTTGGTAATTTTATTGCAGCCTTTCACCAAGATGCCCTAATGAGCTGTGTATTCATTCCTCATAAATTCCTGTTCCTAACTAGGTCTAATCGTACATGCTCACTCTGGTGTCGTTTCTCTTAAAAGTTTGCCTAAACACGAAACCATTTGCAGCTAAATTGTTGCACGAGATCACCAGTTTACTGGAATATGAGATATATAGCAATTCATAACTGAAGGAATTAAAATCTGGAGAAAGGCAATTAAAATCGGTGGCCCCAGGTCCATGCTATCCGAGTTACTAAATTTTGGTTCTTGATTTTGCTCAGGTTCTGCCTGGATGATGCTCTCTCGCTCATTTATTGAATACTGTCTTTGGGCTTGGGATAACTTGCCTAGAATGGTCTTAATGTATTATGCCAACTTTCTATCCTCCCCAGAAGGGTATTTTCACACTGTCATCTGCAATGCTGAGGAGTTTCGAAACACTACTGTGAACCATGACCTCCACTTCATATCATGGGACAACCCTCCAAAACAACACCCGCATTTCCTTACAGTTAATGACTACCAGAGAATGGTGGACAGCAATGCTCCTTTTGCTCGGAAATTCGGCAGGAATGAACCGGTCCTAGATAAGATTGATACTGAACTCTTGGGACGAAATGCAGATGGTTATGTACCTGGCAGGTGGTTCAGTCAATTAAGTTCAAACATCACTAAACGTTATTCTACCATAAGAAATATCACTGAACTTAGGCCAGGCCCTGGTGCTGAAAGGCTTAAACGCCTAATCAATGGTTTACTATCAGCGGAAAATTTTCAGGCAAACCAGTGTTCTTGACACCTGGTTTCGAAACACCTATGTTCATTGCTGCTTTTTGATCACTCAACAGCTGAGAGGCAAACAACTCCTTTCCTCAGTTGGTGCTTGAGGTTGCTATGAGATCAACCATGAAAGCTGAGTAAACAGAAGAGAAAGCAGAAATGGCTACCATTGACTTAATGTTGCACAAAAAATTCGTGACAGGATCCCAAATTTGTAGTGAAAATGTATCAGCTAGTTCACATGATTTATTAAATTTTACTGGATGACAAATCATTGATGCAACTGTTGTACTCTGTATAATGTCACTATAGCAAATTATGAGATTGAATTATGTAATGTGCAGGCAGGATACCTGTGTTTAGGCTGGAACTGAAACAAGCCAGTGTAAAATTCTTTATGCAAGGACATGCTCATGTAGCTGCAGTATATCCTCTCTATTCTTTCTTTTTATCCTTATAGAGGTAATGCCCTCATGAATTCATTAATAAAGCAGTGGCAATATATGTGATATTTTTGTCCAACAGTTATAGGCTCCTGAAAACAACAATAGTCATGCTAAAGCAGGCAAGCAAATAACTTGGCAGTGAACGATAGCTTATACCCATCAGGAGGTTTCTAAATCCACCATCTTCGAATAGAATCAAGCAAATTGAACATTTCTTGTGCTTGCGGATGAGAGTGATCACCTGCGAGAAACTCTTGAACTTCATTATTGACTTCTATTATGCTGCATCCAGGTTTCTTTTGCACCCCTGCTTCTGAAATCCTACTTCTAACTTTGTTTGCCTCTGCATCGCACCCAGCTTCTTTATACATATTGTATGTAAGAACATGAGTACCACAGTCAGCTATGCCCATATCAAGCAGCTTCTTCCACACTCTTTTTCCAACATCAAGATTCCTATAAATTCTACATGCATTCAGAAGAGCACCCCAGACATTAGCATCGCTGGCCGCAAGTCCACCCATCTTCTTCTCCACAAATTTCTCAGCATCCTCCACCATGCCAGCTCTAGACAAAAGGTCAATCACGCACGCATAATGCTCCAAGTGTGGCACAACACCATAAACACTACTCATTTCATCAAACAATTGAAGGCCTTCCTGAACCATCTTTGCATGTGTACAAGCAGTGAGGACAGCCACGAACGTAGTCTCAGTTGGCTCAGTTCCATTAGCAGCCATTTGGTGAAACAACTCCAGAGACTTCCTTGCATCACCATTCAAGGCAACACCAGAAATCATAGCATTCCATGCTCCAGCATCTTTGAAAGCAATACCTTCAAAAACAGATAAAGCCGCTCCCACACATCCGCATTTCGAGTACATGTCCACCAAAGCCGTCGCCAAAATTGGATTCGAATCAAGTTCAAATCGCTTGGCATAGGAATGCACCCACAGTCCCTGCATGAGCGCACCAAGATGCGCACATGCAGTAAGAACAGTGACAAGGATTGACTCATTCGGCGCTGTGCCCTTATTTTGCATCTCTGCAAACAAAGCCAGCACTTCCTTGAAGTCACTAACCCGCGAGTACGCTGCCATCATGGCACTCCACGATATAACATTTCTTTCAGGCATTTGTTCAAACAGCTCTCTGGCATTCTCAACGTTCCCCATTTTACCATACCCGTCGATCATTGCCGTCCACAACACCACATCTTTCTTTGGTGCTCTATTAAATAAGGCTCTCGCCGTTTCCACCTGACGTAAAGCAGAGTAGAACTCAATGAGCGCACTCACAATAAAGGGGTCTTCGTGGAACCCAAATTTAACGACATGAACATGCACCAAACGACCAACATCAACGTTGGAAGAAGGAGAAGAAGACGAGGCCAGCGCCACGCAAGCCTTGATCAAAGGCGGGAAAGTGTAGTTATTGACGGCAATGCCGTTTTGCAACATTGCCACGTAGCACGATACTGCGGATACCGGTGAATGGGCTTGAAGGTACGCTCTGATCATGGTGTTGTGCATGAAGGTGTTGCGGTGAGCGAGGTGCGCGAAAATGGAACGAGCGTAGGAGAAAAACGACGGGTCGTTGAAGGAGGCAGCGACAGAGAGAAGAGGCGCAATGGTAAAGGGTGTGTCTTTGATGCGGCATCGGAGGATGTGGGCGTGCACTTGCTTGAGCTGGGTTAGTGTCTTGCATTTTCTCGCAAGAGCTGTGAGGAAGCCGTTCTTGACGGTCTTCTGTATCATGTGAATTCCGAATGAAGACACAGCATTTCGTGAGCTCTCCCCTGCCCGGCAGCAAATGACCCGGACGATGCCAAGTGAGAGTAATTTTTGAATTACTTTTAAAAGATAAATTTTTGTTTAGTCTTGAATAATTATTTTTAAAGGGATGATTTTTATTTAGTTTGAATATGTTAAAATTAAGTTTAAGATAATGATTTTTATTTGGATAGGATAAAGTAAAAATATTTTTGGTTATTGATGTAAGAGATATAGTAAGATTCATTCTTAAAATTCTAGAATGAAAAATAATTTCAATGATACTTTTATCAAGAAGCCTTTTGGAATTTCAAAAGTGAATTTTTAAATCGGCCTTTACACACTCAAACATACTAGTTACTATGTATTTTTATTCTTATACTAATAAAAAGTTTTTTGACCCTTCCAGAAGTATATCCAAACGGACTAATAATATATCTGGAGTATTGACAATGCTTGATTAAATTATCTAGACCTACAATATTCTTTTATTTGGTTGAACAATTTGTTAGGAACCAGCCCAAATAAAAAAATTGGGTATCAGAAATTAGGTCTAGGTTGTAATTGTTGAAATGTGAAATGAGAGAGTATGATGGGCACTCTTATGTAACAAACTGCTGAGTCAACAATAATATAGTGGGGCAGGAAGATACCATATGATTCTATTATGAGGTGTGGGAATTAGGGGGAAAATACTGATATATATACTAGTAGTGGGAATGTGGGGGAAGTAGGCTAGAATTGGGACTAGGCTTTTGGGAGAGTCTACGCCTCTCTAATGCTCATGAACTTCTTCTTCAATTTCATATTGGCTTTATATTTTCTTCTTTTGTGTTAATAATACACTCAATTTCTTTAATTTTTTGGTTCTTATTTTTGGTCTCTATCAATTGGCATCAGAGTCTTGTTCTTAGGGCTATTGGGGCCTATTGTTGAAGCTGCCATGGAAGTTAGGATAAAGAATTTGGAGAGGAAGATGGATGAAGTCAAGCGGTTATTGAGAGGACGACGCCATACTCGAGCCAGAGGGCAATCTCTACCATGGAGAGAGTGTCAAAGGATTAAGATGTAGGATTACTGGGATGGGGGAATCCAGAGGACTAAGGAGCGATATTCTCCTCCTTATTCTAAGGATGGGTCTTCGGGCATAGAGAAGGATTCTCTTGGAGGCGCAGGCCGCCTAACTCTTCTTGGGACTGTAGGCCGCCACAACATCATGATAGAGGATAGAGATGAGCAACTGCTATTAGTGGTGGCCATCAAACTGTGAGGGTGAGAGAGCGAGACTCATCGCACAACAGAGAAGACTGCACGAGCAGGGAAAGGATGGGAGAACTGTCGAGCAGTGGTCGATCACCGCAGAAACCACCAGACCTTGAGACCATTGCGACAATCGTGACGGAGGTGTTGGCCGAGGTGGAATTTGCCGAAGAAACTTATCCCTACTATGTGAAGGAAGGCCATGCAGAGCCGTTAAATCCGCCAGACCTAATTTGGGTGGCAACTAGCGAGCCATCATCGGAGGCTAGCAACTTACCTCACGCAGAGGTTGAGGCGAAAATGAAGTAGCTACCACCAGACCCATCCAATCCAATGGACTTAGAAGCGAGCGCTGCTACTATTAAGGTGTCTGTGGTGGATACTTAGGCAAAGATGGCAGACACGATGGCAGCTGTAGAACAGCCCATTCACCATGGCTGCAACGTGAATAAGAAAGAGGAGAAAGAAGGAATAGAATTGGATCTTCAGGAAGTGGGTCAAATTGTTGACCAAATGGGCCAAACCCAAATTATTTAGGCATGTTCTCTTCTTAACCACATGGGCCAGGCCCAAAGGTGGGAGCAAGTGTATTCTAGCATTACCATGCCACTAATACTTTTTTGGGTCAAGATGCCACCAATATTTGAAAAGTGGCAACTATCAAATTCAGACAAAGGTGTATTGGGCCAAGCCCAAGTCGAATTGGAAAAGGATTGGGGTAATAAAGAAGGGAGTTATGTCTTGAAATTAGTAAGCCAAGCCCAAAAGGGAATATATAGAAACTGGGTCTGAAATTCCACAATGGGAAGCATGGTTGGGGTCGAATCGTATTTCTTATTTAGAGACTAAAGAAAATTGCTCTCCAATGTTGGAAACATGGCAATAGGACCCATCATGTCTCAAAGAGGTTATTGGTCCCTTCAAGCCATCCAAGCTAGCCGTTAGAGTTGGATGTGAAGATGAAGATGGTTGGTCCCACCTCCAACAACTGATACAGTGGTGTGTAGCATTGCTCAATTGGTTCTTGGCAGCTTGGAAGATTCTCAAATCAAGTAGTTTGTGGCTAAGGAACATGAAGAAATAGAAGAGAAATTCCTTCATAAAGTCATGTGGGCCTTCCTTTTGATTCACAACAAGGTGACTCTGATTTATCTAATACTTTCTAATGCCCACATGGAAGAGTTGCCTTTAGGTATTTACTCTAAAGAACGTATATATTTTGGTGGGTATGAAGGAGAAAGCCTGTCCAACTAGTATAGAGAAAAGAATGAAGGAACTATTGAATTGTGCGATGGGGCAGATTTTAGTTGTTGATGGCAATTATCATTTGTTGTTTCGGTATACACTAGCTAGCTTTGGTTCAGTTGCAGGAGAACTCAAGTTATCTGACACAACTACCATTGCCTCCCCAAAGTTTCTATTTATAGAGATGTTTGCTCTTATAAGAAAAGTAGTTGAAGGTGATGTATCTATAGCAGTGGCAACAATCAAATAGCAACTTCTAAACATCTACCTTGAGGACAAGGTGGATTTTGAGGGGGGGGGGAATATTAAGGACATCGACTATGTAATGGTTGATCCCTGCTATATGGGTTGCCATCGCGAATTCCACAGCTTTGAGGTTCTACAAAATGAGCTACAAATTGCTTATCAAATAGAAAGTGACGAGGCATTAGCGATTATGGATGAGGGTGCCCAGTCTAGTGATGATGCTAGAGTTGGTCAGAGGATTCATTATTCAAGAATTAAGGCTGTACTTGTGGTGTTGCACTCATTGTTTAAACCACAATCCCGAACTTTCAAGACAAATACTGTAAAGAATACTTTTAGAGATAGTAATGACCACCTTGGATGGAAGAAAGCTATAGTGTTTTCTCAGTGGAGGTGGATGTCAGGTTGGCTTGAAGTGTGTCTTAAGGACTCTTCAATTCAACATAGGAGATTTGATGGAACATTGTCAGTCTTTGTAATAGGAATAGCCAGTAAAGGTTTCAACACTCTCCTTGAGAAGATATCAGTTGTGATTATGTCATTGAAGGTTGCCAGTTTTGTTCTTAACATGGTGGCTGCCCTCCATGTTCTTATGTTAGATCTAAGGTGGAATCCTACAACTAAAGATCAAGCAATAGACCAATAGTTTCCATCGGGTAGCCAACTACTACTTCCATGCCTAATAATTGAGTGGGAGCTCAAGGTTGAGCCTCAGGAGGATAGAGTAGTCCACCAACGCTAGCAAAGCTTGCAAGAGCCTAGGGAATGTCTAAAATCCTTCATGTTTGTGAGAAGTCCAGCAGTTCTGAGTATTGGACTTGGAACAACACTATGGGACCTGGGTGGACATTAGTATGCTCGAAGGATAATTTCCTCCTCCTCCGTTCTCAAGATTTGGGACCCAGGCGGAAGTCTTCTTTAGCAGCATTATTTTGCTTTTCAAACCACCACCTTGAGGACAAGGTGATTCTTTAGGGTGGGAGTATTCTTAGGAACTAGCCCAAAGCAAAAATTGGGTATCAAAAATTGGGTCTAGGTTGTAATTGCTGAAATGTGAGATGAGAGAGAATGATGGGCACTCTTGTATAACAAACTGTTGAGTCAATAGTAAGATAGTGGGGTAGGGAGATACCATATGATTCTATTATGAGGTGTGGGAATTGGGGGGAAAATACTTATATATATATATATATATATATATATATATATATATATATATATATATATAGTAGTGAGAATGTGGGGAGAGTAGGCTAGAATTGGGACTAGGCTTTTGGGAGAGTCTGAGCTTTTCTAATGCTCATGAACTTTCTCTTCAATTTTATGCTTGCTTTATATTTTCTTCTTCTGTGTTAATAATATACTCAATTTCTTTAATTTTCTGGTTCCTATTTGTGGTCTCTATCACAATATTATTGGCAGTCTAAATTTTCAATATAATGTGGATTACCACTAATGTGGTAATGTAAATTGCTTCCATGGAGGTGATAATATGGATTACCACATTTGGTAATCCTCCCATTATTATAATTATAATAACAATAATAATTATTGTTGTTGTTATTGCTACTATTAAAAATAATATTAATTATTAATTATTGCAATCATTATCAATAAATAATAATAATAATAATAATAATAATAATAATTAATATCATTAACAATTATAATCATAATTAATAATTAAATTTTCTTATTCTTATTAATTAATAATTATTATTAAAAATTAATATTATATTTTTGGAGGCATTATCTGAGGAGGATGTCATTTGTGAGTTGGGTTCTTCCTTACTCATTCTCCCTACTAATCATCTATAATATGCTCCCTTGTCTTTGAAAAATAAAGGAAATAATTTAGCTAGGCGTTTAGGCTCTGATACCACTCTACCAGGAGCCTTTCTATCTTTAATACATAATCCTTACTTTTGCAAGGCGATTATTTCGTCTCAACATAACAGCCTCTTTGTTTAGCCCCAGTTACTCATAAGGATCACATATTAAAAATAAAAAGGACCTGAAAATGGATCATCAATTGGATACTTTTCTAATGCACATATTCCTGATATGTGGTATTTGTGGTGTGCTTCCATACTATATTGTTATCCTATTTTGTGTCCATGTTTTCAAGCTAAGACAATTCCTCTCAGAACCTGAAACCGTTCTTTACTCCTGTGGAACACTCTTCAATGGTTTTCACCCATAAATTGGTGGATTAAAGAGCTTGACAGAGAATTATCCAGATTCAATATTTGGAAATTAAATGAAAATCAAGTTAATGATTTTATCTCAGTTTTTATTATCTATTGTAATTCTTCCAGAATCCTCAGACGAAGCTCCTTTGGACACAGAACCATGCCGGAGTGTACACACTACTCCCAAATTTAAAGGCACTTTTCAAAGAAAATGAGCCTCCATTTTACATGAAAAACTTGATCTTTCATTTACATAAAATCAATGGTGTAGAAGAGGATGCTGCCACCTATAATCAGCCATTAGACATTATTTGTCTACCATCTGAGATTGCCTACAAAGGTGAAACACTAGTTGGAAGATTTGATACAGGCCAAACTAGCATAGCTCCTGATAAGAATGCAATGTAAGATCTTATCATGGAAGATTCTCAAAACCTAGATGATGACATGTAAGAAATAGACATCGAGGTCATACTGGAAGGGATAGAGCTGAGAGAACACAGAAAAAGAGAAAGCAGAGATGAAAGAGCCAACCTGTCATCTTTTCACGAGCCTATTTTCAAGAACTGGTAAAGAGGACCAGATGTCATGATGATCACCACAAAAACAAAGACTCGTCAAATACATCCAAAGAAGTCTTCAAGCCTATGCACCTAGTATGTCATAGAAGGTTGATAAGCCTTGTAATAAAAATCTAGTGTAGAAAACTAGGTTTTGACTTTTGTAGATATAAGCACTCGTAGTAAGATAAACTAGTAGTCAAGTCTACGAAAAACTCTATGGATGTCACAAAAGTCTAGATGTTTAGGTTTTAACTTTTGAAGAGATAAATGCACCTAGCAAACTAGTAGTCAAGTCTATGGAAAAGTCTACAAGTCTAATCTTGTCTTCTTTCAAAGACTTTAAACAACATAGAAGTATACTTCTCTTATAAATAGAGAAGTTCTCTCTTTGTCAACTTATCAGCAATAATATTACAAGTATTTCTCTCTGTAAACATGAGTTTCTAAATCTCTCTTTCTTTCTTCCTAAAAATTCTTACTTCTTGCTCTTAATATGCTACTGTAAGCTTAAGCCAAATAAAGGAAATAACTAGGCTACTGAAGATACTAATTATGCTCTGCACTTGCCTCTTTTAGAGGAATCTATGCATCAGAAAAGTATCCGATTGATGATCCATTTTTTGGTCCTTTTATTTTTAATATGTGATCCTCATGAGTAAATACGATTGGACAAATAGGCTGTTATGGTGAGCTGAAATACTTGCCTTGCCAAAGTAAGGATTATGTATTAAAGACAAGAAGGCTCCCGGTAGAGTGATATTAGAGCGTAAACGCCCAACTAAGTTATTTCTTTTATTTCTCAAAGACAAGGAAGCATGTTGTTGTTATTATTATTATTATTATTATTATTATATTGGTTTAAAGCATATATTACCTATTAATCTTTTGGATATGCCAAACATAATAATGTGAATTGTCACTTAGATTACATGTTCATATCAAACACTACATTTAGCATTATCAACAATTTAAAAAGTGACAATCTTTTTAAGTGATAATTTACATTACCGACAATCTTAGTGGTTAATGTGCTAAACTCTTTCAATCAAACTTGAGATTGGAGCCTCACTATAGAAAATTACTCTTTAAGTCTATGATAGTGTATTTTGACAAAATCACGCAAATGGTCCCTCTTAATTTTTGTGTCGGGTAAATTGGTTCTTGTAAAATAATAATAATGATAATCTCAACTCGCAATCTCTATAAATTTTAAATGTTTGATAAGTTAGTCTCTCCTCGATATTTTTGAAGGATTTATAAGACAAATTGATCTCCAACTATTTATAAAATAGTTCAAATTAATCCTTAATAAAAACACAAATAAAATAAATAAATCCATCAAAATATTAAAGATGAATTAAATTGTCCTACATTTTTAATATTCGAGAATCACAAAATGTATTTTTTTAAGGGACCAATTTATTTAGTGTTGTTTTTAACAGGGACCAAATTGAGAGTTTTGTCTTATATTTTTGTAAGCTAAATTAATCTTTAATATTATATTTCAAATCTAATATTCACCATTGTTTTCCAATTAATCACTAGTGGGATGTTGGAATCTCCATTTGGATTCTCTAGTGATTTAGCTAAAATTTATAGATTTTAGCACATGAATCCTCAACCAATAGGTGTATGGACAAAAAAAGTTGTGATAAAAGATGCTCAAATAAGCATTTGAAAATCCTCCATTTTGAGATTAACAATGATATATTTAAAAATTTAGACAAAACCCTCCAAACTAGTCCCTATAAAAAATATTGCAGGACAAGTTCATCCTTAATAAATGAAAAATTCTCAATTAGTCCTTGAGATCGATCAAATTAGTATTTTTCTAGGGGCTAATATATTCAATAAAACATTTTTGAAAGACTAATCTTTCCATTAAAAAAAAAAAAAAAAACTAATTTGACCCACTTTTTAATTCTTAAGAACTAATTTGTAATTTTTCATTTGTGAGGGATGAATTTGTCCTTTGATATTTTTTATATGAATTAATTTGGGAGTTTTACTTTTATCTAATTTTTATTGCACTAATAGAAATTTTAGATTTATAAACCAAAAAAAAAGCCTCCAAATTGTAAAAATTTTATCTTTAAGAAAATTAGAGATGCAAGTTGACACGGACATAGTACAATCTCTACACATGGGGTTGCTAAAATTTTACAGATCAATTTCTTTTTTGCGGGTCAATAATGAGAGACAGAAAATGTTTGTCTCTAAATTAGAAACATCCATCTCTAATATGTAATCGAAATTAAGTATCCTGTTTCATAATCATAGTCATTAGACACAAAAATATTTTGTCTAAATGAATTGTTTATCTCTAAATTAGAGACATATATGATCTGTCCCTAATAAATTCTGTTTCTAAAATAAAATAATTTGCCTCTTTTTTTTTTTTTTAAAAAAAGGGACTGTTTGGACATTGTTTTCATAAATACTTTCTAGTTTTTTAAAATAAAAAATAGATTTGGATGGCTATTTTCTTGACATTAGTTTTAAAATAAAAAAATATAATTTGTATTTTAAAAAACAAAAGATAGAAAACAATTTAAACATGTTTTTCATTTTATTTTTGTTCAAGAAGAGATTAGCAAAACATTGGCACATATTTATAAATAACTTGTTTTATTAATTTGGAGACTCTTTGAATCTCACAGTGTAAAATCTTAATCTAAAATGAAACCCTAAAATCCAATTCACTTCTCCTTACCCTGTCATCGCAGTCTCCCTCTTCTTCTCCTATCTCTCCCATTCATGTCTGCCTCTAACCCACAGTGTAACATCCCTTGCTTCCGGACCAAGTAATTAGCATTGAGTTCCTAATTTTGGACTGAGAGCCAAAAGATAAAGTCATTGATTCCGAAATAGTAATTAGAATTTAAAAATCTCGATTCTGGGCAAATATTAGAAGTAGAATCCTAATTTTGAGAATAACAAAAAAGGTTCCAAAATATTAACTGGATAAATATTTTACTTGTAATTATTTGAGTAAAGATATTTTTTAACATACTTATTTCAACAAATAAGTGTGACTAATTATTTTATGTAAAGAATATCTTGTAACACCCTACCAGACAAAGTACTATGCTTAAGTCATAATAAATTATCTGATAAGTGATTACGTGTAGTGCTGATTTACTTCTATTTTTTGTATCATTATTAGTTACCCACATAAAGATGATTATTCGCGTAACAAAATTTTTTGCTTGATGGCGGAAAGTTGATTGGTATACAGTAAATAACGTAACATAAATAAAAATATAATAAAGACAGAACTACTGTAAAATGTATCATAAATATATACATAGATATCTATTTTTAAAGTTTGTCAAAATGATACAAGGTAACAAAATGAGGCCGCTAACACAAAACAAAATGGCCAGTCTCTATGAACAGTACCCCAGATGGTCCCCATGAGACATTTCATGTACACCTCCTAACATCTACCTATCTGTCCATGACCCAGGCTACCAAAAGAGGGCCATTCTGTACATCTACTACTGCTGCAGCATGCACACTATCTAAACGGAATCCGAAGAAAGGAACCCGATCGCCATGGTGGCGTCTGCGGGAGGGTGGCCCACGCTAGGAGCAGAAGACGAGGAAGAAGAACTTGCCGCCTCGGACAGATCCTCCTCTGACATCGAGGTTGATAGCATCTGCTGCAGTGGTGAAGCAGGAGGGGCCATAGGAATTGGAGCTGCTGCCACTGCTGGTGCTGCTATTGGTAGTGGTGGAAATGGATGGACCATGTGGAGGGGTATGGCAATATAGGGGACAGCGGAATCAAAAAGTGGGTGCATAAGCGGGACGGCAAAATCTCGCTGAAAAAAGAAATAGAGACGGCACTGACACCTGCCGGATATATATACAGAGTCCAGGAACCGGTCAAGGTGTATATGGAGCTCGGGGAGCTCAATGAACAGCACTCCATTTGCTGCGCTCTCCATGGTCTGAGAATGACGCAGAAACATACAATAGGGTGAGAAATAAATATTTCTCAGTAGGAATTCCTAGTTTCTACACATCTGTCATCGCTGTCATTCTCAGTTATTTCGGTCTTGCAACAGTTTTCAAATAGTATGACACAATGATAATATTTAACTTAAATACTTATTTGTAAAACATACACCGAAACAAACTCAATTTTAGTTAACAGATACACTAATGCACTTAAGCAGTAATTATAGTGGAGCAATAGCATATTAAGAATAATAAACAGGTATCTAGAACAATCAATTAAGAAGCATTACACTGTACATATGAATATGCAATTAGAAAATGTATCTTATCGTTGAAGGCTTTTGCCTATTAGAACTTATTACCATCTTTGGTCCCCTGGGAGTCATTGGCCTATACTCCAGGGTAATAGTCCACTTTTCAGGACCGAGCTCGTTCCTATACAGGATTGCCGGGTTTACTTTTCCCGACCTTCCTACTGATCTATTCTCCTTAATTCATTCCGAGGCTGGCCTAAGTGATATGGAATCCTTTATGATATCATAAAATGAATGCATATCTAATTTGATTTTTCAAATATCATGTATTCATGCTATTGTACATTACACAACATATGAATTTCTTACCGAAATTTCGGTAGCATAACGGATCGAGTCTGCTTCCCCATAAATAGTGCCAGACAACTAGTACAATTGTACAACTTGCAAATTCAATATGGGCTAGCAAATACATATATACATTCATAGCATCATTTAACAATTTCAATTCAAGCATCAATAGGGTTTCAGTTTATCCTCCCCTATTCTGCCTGAGTTTGGTAAGTCCCACTTTTCATTCAATTCAACTCATCTAAATCTAATTTTTGAATATTCATAGCATCATGTGTCTAGTTTCTAACCCTTTTGGTCCCACCTTATTTTGATTTGTATAACTCAAGGTATAAATAATTTACCTCAGATTGCCCTGTTCTTAGCCAGAATTGGGTTCTTATAAATAAAAATTCACTAAAAATAGAAAACTGGGTGAATTCATACGAAATTTATATCAAATTAAAGCTAACAGAACAAGCTTTCAAATGAATTAAGTTTCATGTCATTTGCATAAGTATATTTTGAGTTATGAGTCCCGAAACTTGACCCTACTAAACTACTCTGATTCAGCCCGGTTTAGACTTAAGTCAATTTCCTTGGTGCATTGGGAGCATATAGCTATGAATCTAGTTCTGAAATTTTTATGAGATATTCTTTTACATGTTAGATTTCAAAAAACCTTGGGTTCACTCAATTTGGAGTTGTATAGGTTGATTTATACCTTTCTTAACTCATATTACCCGGAGAAGGATCCAGATTTCTAGGTTAAACTTCAAAAATTTATAACTAATTCTATACTAATCCAATGACCTTAGATGATATATGTATGGAAAGCCCTAGATATCTAGTTTCATATAAAAATGGTTTCATCAAATTGAAACAGCAGTAGGCAGAGCCTTACACTCCGCCGTACGGACCACCGAGGAAAACCCTAACAGCTTCTAGGTTTGTCTCCCTTCTTCAAGCTATTTGCTCTAAATTCCAATTTTAATCACAACATACATGCAAAATTAGTCATAAACCATCCTCATCAGTCTACATAACATCAATATTTTAGGTTATACATAATCACCATGTAGCCCCAAATTAGAGAAAACAAGAAGAGAAGTAGGATTTCCTACCTTGTCTAGTTGAATTTGTGTTGATTTTGTGTCTTTAATGGAAGCAACTTGTGATGAGACTTGAAGAAGAGATGGAAATGGAGTGGAGATAAGAGTGAGGAGAAGAGAAACGAAGTGAGCTTCAGCAAAGGGAGTGGCCGAAATTCACAAAAGGAGAAGGAAAGAAAAGGTAGAGATATTTGGAGACACTTTGTCTTGATTGGTGGATTCAACCTTGTCATAAATTTTAATTTAGTTCCCCCCCTCAATGGCTAATCAAGGCACCACATGAGGGGGGAGGTTTGGCTAAATCCTAACCATTGATTCTAGGGCACTCATAGAAAAATTTCTATTGGTCCGGTTCCGACAGTTTCAAATACCGAAATCTTAACAATTTCCCTTAAATCGGTAAACTGGCTTGAAAATTTTCTGTGGGGTTTTCTATGCTCCTAATCTAATTCCATCAAGCTTAATCCTTTTAAATCACACTTAATTGGCTTTAAGTAAATGTTTAATCAAATTCTGATTAAACTCACTTATTCGATAAAATCGAACAATTCAGTTGTTAACGATAAAATTTTTCGGACGTTACATTTCTATCCTCCTAAAAAAAAATTTTGTCGTCAAAATTTAGTACTTGAGAATAATTCGGGATGTTCCCTCCTCATATCAGATTCTAACTCCCATGTATAGTCCGCTGAGTCTTCATGTCCCCATGCTACTTTCACTAGCTGTACGGCTTTGTTCCGAAGGTGTTTGATGCTCCTATCCACTATCCGTGCTGGGGGTATATGAAAAGTTAAGTCATCCCTTAACTGGATTGATTCTGGTTCCAAAAAGTGAGCAGGATCAGGCTGGTATTTTCTGAGTTGAGAAATGTGGAAAACATCATGAAGATTTGATAGATGCGGAGGCAAGGCAACTTGATATGCGACTAGCCCAATTCATTTTAAAATTTGAAAGGGACCTATAAAGCGAGGGCTTAGCCTTTTGACTTTAATGGCTCTACCTACTCCAGTTGTGGGTGTGATTTTTAGAAACACGTGGTCTCCTTCTTGAAACTCCAAGGGTTTCCTCTTGATATCCGCATAGCTCTTTTGATGGCTCTGAGCTGCAAGTGTTTTACTACGGATTCTTTTAATTTGCTCTATAGTTTGTCTGACTAGTTCTGGACCCAACAGACTCTATTCTCTTGGTTCATACCAACATAGGGGAGATTGACACTTTCATCCATATAAATCCTCATATGGAGCCATGCCGATACTAGCATGGTAGCTGTTGTTGTATGCAAACTCGGCTAACAGTAAGTATCAATCCCAATTCCTCTGTTATTTCAGAATGTATGCTCATAACATATCTTCCAAAGTCTGAATCGTTTGTTCTGTTTGACCATCCGATTGCAGATGATATGCAGTACTTAGATATAGCCTAGTACCGAATGCCTTCTGGAGTGCTCCCCAAAACTGTGAGGTGAACTTTGGATCTCAATTGGAAATGATTGTTGAAGGAATACCATGTAACCGTACCACTTCTTGGATATACAGTTGAGCAAACTTCTTTAGAGGAGAATTTGCTCGAATGGGCAAAAAGTGAGCAGACTTGGTTAGTCTATCCACTGTGACCCATATAGCGTCATATCCTGAGGGGGTTCTTCGTAAGCCCATCACGAAATCCATAGAAATACTCTCCCATTTCCATTCCAGAATTTCCAAGGGTTGTAGTGTCTCTGCCAGCTTCTGATGCTCTATTTTCACTTTCTGGCAAGTTAGACATTTATTCACAAAATTGGCCACATCTGTTTTAAGGCCTGGCCACCAAAACATCTTCTTGAGATCTTGATACATTTTGTTAATGCCAGGATGTATAGTAAACTCACTCTTATGGGCTTCCTCCAAGACCTTCTTCCTGAGGTTGTCCTCCTTAGGTACACATATACTTCCATGATATTGCCATATTCCTCCTGCATCCTGAGAAAATCTTGTTAGCTTGCCAGATTGTACCAGTCACACTGTATGCTGGAAGTCATCATTTCCTTGTTGTACTTGCTGGATTTGGTCTTTAAAAGTACTAGTTATCTTAAATTGGTGTAATTGAATAGCACTGGGGGTTACAGAGATTCCCAAGTTGAGGGTTTGGAAACTCTCTATAAGTTTTGCTTCTTTAATCATCATCCATGCCACTGTCAAGGATTTTATACTTAGGGCATTTGCTACCACATTTGCCTTGCCTAGATGGTACTTCAGGTCAAACTCGTAATCT
Organism: Pterocarpus santalinus; assembly: GCA_031439595.1. Classification (NCBI taxonomy): domain Eukaryota; kingdom Viridiplantae; phylum Streptophyta; class Magnoliopsida; order Fabales; family Fabaceae; genus Pterocarpus; species Pterocarpus santalinus. Next base: position 34,831,855 of record CM062529.1, on the reverse strand, counting down.
TTAAGAAACTCCATCCACCTTCGCTGCCTCATGTTTAATTCCTTTTGATCAAAAAGGTATTTCAAGCTTTTGTGATTAGAAAATACTTCAAACTTCACTTCACAGAGATAGTGTCTCCACATTTTCAAGGCAAACACTATCGCTGCCAGCTCGAGGTCATGTTGGATAGTTTCTTTCATGAGTTTTCAATTGCCTGGAAGCATATGCTATGACGTTTCTGGTTTGCATTAACACACACCCCAATCCTTTCTTAGAAGCATCACAGTACACTTCGAACGGTCCATGAGGATCTAGTAAAATAAGTATTGGGGTTGTTGTCAACTTTTCCTTTAATTTTTGGAAACTCTGCTCGCAGTCGGGTGTCCATTCAAATGGGGCGTTATTTCTGGTTAATTTTGTTAAGGGTAGAGCTATTTGAGAGAAGTTCTTAACAAATCTCCTGTAGTATCCTACCAATTCTAAGAAGCTCCTGACTTCCATAACTGTCATTAGTCGTTCCCAGTTTAATACCGCTTCTACCTTACTGGGATCCACTGAAATTCCCCCATCGGATACCACGTGGCCAAAAAATTTTACTTCTTTCATCCAAAATTCACATTTGGATAGCTTAGTGTAAAGTTTCTTCTCTCTTAGAATCTGCAAAACTACTCACAAATGTTCCGCGTGCTCCTGTTCCATCTTCGAGTAGACAAGTGTGTTGTCAATGAACACCACCACAAATTTATCAAGATATGGCCTAAATATTCGGTTCATGTAATCCATGAATATTGCTGGTGCATTCGTCAATCCGAAAGACATCACAGTATATTCATAATGTCCATAACGAGTTCAAAATGCCATCTTCGGAATATCTTCTTCTCGAACCTGAATCTAGTGATATCTAGATCGTAGATCAATCTTGGAAAATACAGTAGCCCCTTGTAGTTGATCCATAAGATCATCAATCCTTGGTAATGGATACTTGTTCTTGATTGTCACCTTATTCAACTATCTGTAATCTACACATAGTCGCATGCCTCCATCTTTCTTCTTAACTAACAAGACTGGGGCTTCCCATGATGATGTACTTGGCCTAATGAATTTCTTTTCCAGGAGTTCTTCAATCTGCCCCTTAAGTTTGGCCAATTCCAAGGGTAACATGCGGTATGGTGCTAAAGATATTGGTCCAACTTCTGGCACTAATTCAATGGTAAACTCAATCTCTCTCTCAGGAGGGAACTCAGGGATATCTTCGGGGAACACATCAGGATATTCCCTAACAAATGGAATATTGTTTAACTCCTGATCAACCTCTGCTATATTGGTTGATAAGAAAATATACCCTTGACTTCCATCTCCATGGTGGTGTACTGTTAAGGAACTTAAATAAAGACTTACAGGGATTACTGATTCAGAAGATGAAACAGAAGGGAGTATAACGGATTTATCAAAGCAATTTAACAGGGCTTGGTTGGCCGAGAGCCAGTCCATACCCAAAATAATGTCAAGTCCGGACAAGGGAAGACAAATTAAATTAGCCGGAAAAGTTCGACCTCCTATTTGACATGGTACATTCATACAAATATGGTTGGTCCTAATGGGCTCATTTGTAGGAGTAGAAACTAGCAAGTCATAGGGTAATTCAGAAATAGGTAGCTGCAGGGCTGTCATGCAATTATGAGAGATGAAAGAGTGAGATGCACCTGAATCATATAAAACTGTTAAGGTCTTACCATTCACTTCACACGTATCTTGGATCAAATCTGTCGACTTGTTGACCTTCTGTGCATCCATAGTGAAAACTCTCCCTTGGCGTTGTGGCTTGGGGGTCGGTTGAGGGTTTCTAGCAGGGCATTCATAGATTCTGTGGCCTGGTCTGCCATATCCAAAGCAGACATTTTGACTTGCTAAGCAGGGACGGTCGCCATGATTCCTGCCCCATTGGCTACAAGTCTGGTTCCCAAAAGGCCTTTGAGGTTGCTTACCTTTGTTGCTCAACTGCTAAAACTTTCTCAGCTGCTGTAAGTTAGGCTTGAACCTCGAGCCTTGCGAAGCTAACCCCTTCTTAAAGTTATTACCGGTTAACCTAGCAGCAACTAACTTCTTATTACAGTCCTGCACTAAGCGGCACTTGTTCACCAAAGTAGGGAAGTCTCTGATCTCCATTGGTCCTATGGTGGCAAGGATGTCCTCTCTTAGTCCACCTTCAAATTTCATACATTTTCATGCTTCATCGGGGTTTTGTTGATAAATGGTGGAAAATTTGCACAACTCCTCAAATTTAGCAATGTACTCCGACACGCTACTATTTCCTTGACGGAGGTGCGTGAACTCTAACTCCTTGGCATTGGGGACAGACGCAGGGAAATACTTCTGGTAGAACGTATCTTTGAATACATCCCAAGTAATTTCTGTTTGGGATCCTTCTAATAATCGCTGTCCACTATTCCACTAGAATTCCGCATTGGCTTCTAACATATAGGTGGCAAAAGTCACTTTCTGACGGCCTGTGCAATCTAACACGGAGAAAATCTTTTCCATAGCTTTAACCCATTCATCTGCCTTATCTGGGTTAAAGGCTTCCCTGAAGCTGGGTAGGTTAGACTTCCGGAATTCGAAAAATTTGAGGTATTCCAGATCTATTCCAGGGCCATTATGATTCCCTCCACGATCCACCTCTGACTGCCTTCCTAGTTGGCCCATCATTTGAGTTGCCGCAGCTGCCTGTTTGCGCATAGCATGCGCCATCTCTCGCATTGCGTCCAGGAACTCCGTGGATTCCTCTTGGGCTGGGGAAGTTCGCGGTCTAACTTACCTTCCAGAAGCCATTAAGTTCTGAACACACAAAATAAGAGTAATTGAGTTGATCAGGCTCAAAACTAAGTTCAGTGTGCTAGTAGATAATAGCATACAGTTAGGCAAACTCCTTCACGTACATCCTATCCATATGGACAAGACTCAGAACATAATAATATCTAGGGAATACAGAGCATATGCGAAGCATAGTCAGTCCAATCTTCAGGCCTATATTAGGATGAACTGCTCTGATACCAAAAATGTAACACCTTACAAGACAAAATACTATGCTTAAGTCATAATAAATTATCTGATAAGTGATTACGTATAGTACTGGTTTAATTCTATTTTTTGTATCATTATTAGTTACCCACATAAAGATGATTATTCGCATAACAAAATTTTCTGCTTGACAGTGGAATAAATACTAGTTGATTGGTATACAGTAAATAACGTAACATAAATAAAAATACAATAAAGATAGAACTACTGTAAAATGCATCATAAATATATACATAAACATTTGTTTTCAAAGTTTGTCAAAATGATACAGGGTAACAAAATGAGGCCGCTAATGCAAAATAAAACAGCCAATCTCTATGAACAGTACCCCAGATGGTCCTCATGGGACATTTCATGTACACCTCCTAATATCTACCCATCTGTCCATGACCCAGATTGCCAAAAGAGGGTCATTCTGTATATCTACTACTGCTGCAGTATGCACATTATCTAAATGGAATCCGAAGAAAGGAACCCGTTCGCCATGGTGGCGTTTGTGGGAGGGTGGCCCACGCTAGGAGCAGAAGACGAGGAAGAAGAACTCGCCGCCTTGGACGAATCCTCCTCTGACATCGAGGCTAATAGCATTTGTTGCGGTGGTGAAGCAGGAGGGACCATAGGAACTGGAGTTGTTGCTGCTGGTGGTGGTGGTGGTGGTGGTGGTGGAAATGGATGGGCTCTGTGGAGGGGTATGGCAATATAGGGGGCAGCGGGATCAAAAAGTGGGTGCATAAGCAGGATGGCAAAATCTAGCTGGAAAAAGAAATAAAGACGGAACTGACACCTGCCGGATATATATACAGAGTCCAGGAATAGGCCAAGGTGTATATGGAGCTCGGGGAACTTAATGAAGAGCACTCCGGTTGCTGTGTTCTCCATAGTTTGAGAATGATGTGGAAATATACAATAGGTGAGAAATAAATATTTTTTAGTAGGAATTCCTAGTTTCTACATATCTGTCATCGCTGTCATTCCCAGTTGTTTCGGTCTTGCTATAGTTTTCAAATTGTATGACACAATGATAATATCTAACTTAAATACTTATTAGTAAAACATACACCGAAACAAACTCAATTTTAGTTAACTGATACACTAATGTACTTAAATAGTAATTATAGTGGAGCAATAACATATTAAGAATAATAAACAGGTATCTAGATCAATTAATTAAGAAGTATTACACTGTACATATGAATGTACAATCAGAAAATACATCTTATCCTTGAAGGCTTTCGCCTATTAGAACTTATTTCCATCCTTGGTCCCCTGGGAGTCATTGGCCATATACTCCTGGGTAATAGTCCGCTTTTCAGGACCGAGCTCGTTCCTATACAGGATTGCCGGGTTTACTTTTCCCGACCTTCTCACGATCTATTCCCCTTAATTCATTCCGGGGCTGGCCCAAGTGATATGGAATCCTTTATGATATCATGAAATGAATGTAAATCTAATTTGATTTTTCAAATATCATGTATTCATGCTATTGTACATTACACAACAAATGGATTTCTTACCGAAATTTCGGTAGCATAACGGATCGAGTCCACTTCCCCATGAATCGTGCTAGACAACCAGTACAATTGTACAGCTTGAAAATTCAATATGGACCAGCAAATATATACATACATTCATAGCATCATTTAACAATTTCAATTCAAGCATTAATAGGGTTTCAGTTTATCCTCTCCCTGTTCTGCCCGAGTTTGGTACATCGCACTTTTCATTCAATTCAACTCATCTAAATCTAATTTTTGGATATGTCATAGCCTCATGTGTCTAGTTTCTAACCCTTTTGGTCCCACCTCATTTTGATTTGTACAACTCAAGGTATAAATAATTTACCTCAGACTGCCCTGTTCTTAGCCAAAATTGGGTTCTTATAAGTAAAAATTCACTAAAAATAGAAAACTGGGTGAATTCATATGAAATTTATATCAAATTAAAGCTAACAGAACAAGTTTTCAAATGAATTAAGTTTCATGTCATTTGCATATTGCATAGGTATATTTTGAGTTATGAGTCCCGAAACTTGACCCTACTAGACTACCTTGATTCAGCCTGGTTTAGACTTAAGTCAACTTTTTTGGTGCATTGGGAGTAAATGGCTATGAATCTGGTTTTAAAATTTTTATGGGATATTCCTTTACATGTTAGATTTCAAACAACCTTGGGTTCACTCAATTTGGAGTTGTATAGTATGAGTTATACCCTTCTCAACTCATACTGCCCGAATAAGGATCCAAATTTCTAGATTAAACTTAAAAAATTCATAACTAATTCTATACTAATCCAATGGCCTTATATGATATATGTATGGAAAGCCCTAGATGTCTAGTTTCATATAAAAATATTTTCATCAAATTTAAATGGTGGTAGGCGGAGCCATACACTCCACCGTACGGACTGCCGAGGAAAACCCTAACAGCTTCTAGGTTTGTCTCCTTTCTTCAAGCTATTTGCTCTAAATTCCAATTTTAATCATAGCATACATGCAATATTAGTCATAAACCATCCTCATCACTCTACATAACATTAATATCTCAGGTTATACATACTCATCATGCAGCCCCAAATCAGAGAAAACAAGAAGAGAAGTAGGATTTCCTACCTTGTCTAATTGAATTTGTGTTGATTTTGTGTCTTTAATGGAAGCAACTTGTGATGAGACTTGAAGAAGATATGGAAATGGAGTGGAGATAAGAGTGAGGAGAAGAGAAATGAAGTGATTTTCAGCAAAGGGAGTGGCCGAAATTCACAAAAGGAGAAGGAAAGAAAAGGTAGAGATATTTGGAGCACTTTGTTTTGATTGGTGGATTCAACCTTGTCGTAAATTTTGGTTTAGTTTCCCCCCCTCATTGGCTAATCAAGGCACCACATGAGGGGGTGGTTTGGCTAAATCTTAGCCATTGATTCTAGGGCACTCATAGAAAAATTTCTATTGATCCGGTTCTGATAGTTTGGAATACCGAAATCTTGCCGATTTCCTTTAAATCGGTAAACTGGCTTGAAAATTTTCTGTGGGGTTTTCTATGCTCCTTATCTAATTCCATCAAGCCTAATCCTTTTAAATCATACTTAATTGGCTTTAAGTAAATGTTTAATCAAATTCTAATTAAACTCACTTATTCGATAAAATCGAACAACTTAGTTGTTAACGATAAAATTTTTCGGACGTTACATATCTCAAGTGACTTATGATAGCCTGAATGATATATTGGACACCTTAAATTAAATTTTAAGGTCTAGTATTAGCATTGAGTTATCTTTAGAAGTGACGTTTTACTTCCTTTGGTTGACATAAACCTTGGGAATAATAAGTTTGCATGTATAAGGAGTGGTAAGGATCTACGCATGCCCTTATGCCACTCCCATGCTTGGCCATCCTTACACTCACCTCATTACACACTTAACCTAAGCCACATGCCCTTTCATGATTTTTTGCAATTGCTGGTTTGGTTAGGAAACATCTAGGAGATGTTAAGTAACGATGCATAACTTGAGCTATAGGTAGGTATCCAATCAACTTGGGACCAAAATTAAATGAAAGAATGTGTATGAAATATGGATTTTATGATATGTTGAGATGAGTTAAGTTAGTTTGCCTATTTTAGAAAATTTATCAAAACTGGGTAGATGTGTGTTCTTAAACTTAAGATGGTTAGGCTTGTCCTATAATCATGAAGCTAGATTCCATTAAAGGCCTCAATGAAGTTATAGCCATGCTAAGTCAATTTAAAGTTACATATGATGTGAAAATGAGTCTAATTTGAAACATGTGGCATAATGTTAATGTATGTGACCAATGGCAATGTGTGTTAAGTGCACTTGACCTTAAAGGCTTAACACCTAAGAATGTGATGAGACACCAAGATAAAATTAATATTTTGCTCACCATTCTGTTTTAAGGGCTTTATATAATACGTAATGAGTTGTATTATTTTTATTATGAGATGTTATATGATTGATGATGATGATATGATGAGGCACTAAAGGTGCTGGCCCAACCATGAGAAATGGAATGCCTATGTATGTGAAGCATAAGTTGGGAGTCTTGTGCCTCTAAATGGTAAAAGACTAAGTGCATAAAGTTTTTGGGGTTGTGTGCCCATAGTTCCCCAAATGTTATGTTGGTGTTGGAATGAGCTAATGTCCACTCATGGGAAACAACTTTATTACCTATGCGGGGGTTTCTCGACGGGCTGGTGGCCCCTAGTAGATAGTTGATGGTAAATAAGGAACCCAAGTGTTGTTTCAACGGGGTAAAAGCTATGAAAAAGCACGTGTGAAAGTAAAACTCTCAAAGAAAGACATGCATATTTATAATGTTTTATAACTGATAAGTTATGATGATGATATATTTGTTTTATCATATATTAAGTGTTTGGTAAAAGTAACCCGCTTCTAGAAATATGTTTTAAATTTAAAACTGAACTTGTGCTTTTATTTAATTGTCCATAGTTTTTCCATAATAAACTGAAGCAGTTGGAAAAAATTCAATGACACTATGTGTGTGCAATTAGTTTTGTTTACCTACTGAGAATTTTCAATTCTCATTCTTTGTTTGTATGCATCTGTATCTATTCTAGTAATTGACAATGGTCCTGGTTACTGCTTTTATTGAGCCCGTTTTGTGGTCTTGGACATATGATTGCATAGGTAACCATATAGTGATAGTGCGGCAGTTTAGTGTTAGGGCGATTATCTTGTTTAGCAACTTCTTTGTACCCTACATCGATCATACTTACTTCTAGCCAGAGTTTCCATACAGTGAGCAGCATTATCATCATTTCCCTTTCACTTTTCACCCTCATGTACTCGGACCTTTTGCGATAATAGGCCTTTCAAGGGCCACGGATTTCGACTCTTAGGAGTTGTCTGGAGCTCTAACTCTACCACAGGAGCCTTAGGCTAATGGATTTTGCACTCTACGCTGTTCTCCATAGATAGATGGACAGCAGATAAGACTACGGAGAGTTCCTATGGCCAAACAATTTATCTAGTTATTTGATTTGATATTACTATTTTATCTTGATTATCATTTTTTTTATGATTCTGTATTATTATTTTACTATGATAGTATGCTCTGATATTACAATCTTTTTGCTCTAATATCTTATGCAAATTTATGCTCTGATACTTATCTTAGAATATTCTACATTCTGCTCTAATATTTATCATTGAATATTTCTACTACAAGTTTTTTATCTGATATCTTTGCTCTAATAATTTAATGCTCTAATATCTTTGTTTGCATATTCTACTCTGATAATTATCACAATTGTGTTGATCACTCTATTGCTCCAATTATGTAAATTTTATGAAGTTATAACTCATTTCTATAATATTTCCAATTGCTCTAATCATTTCTTATTACTTTGATTATAAATATATCTAGCTCTAATTGTTATAATTCTTATATGTTATAATCTCTTTATACTTCACTTTTTTGCTCAGATTAATCATGACCCTTTTTTGAACTACTAAGAAGTGACGACTTGACTCATCTTACTTTGATATTCAAAATGTTCAAAATTTTTATGGTGAATAACTTTTGACCAAGCATTTGCTCTAATTAACTATACTTTTCTTTGAAGTGTTCGATTAGCATGATCATTGGTTATTAACTTCAAAAAAGTATAATTGCAAATCAGAAAAATTGAAACTAATAATAAAATCAAATGCTTATGTGCTTTCAATTCATTTTATAAAACAAAATCTTTTCTGAAGTATTGATTTGCCATTATAAAAAAGGAGGAGATTATATGCTCTAATGCCCTTCAGAAGCCATTAATTGTTCTGAGCTTTATCAAGCTAGGAGCTTTGATGAATAACAAATCAATTCTTAATTAAAACTTTTGTGTGCACTAACGGTTTGTTTAAGTGTTTATTTCCATTTACACTAGATCACACAATATGCACAAGGATAAGAATTAGATCATACAAAGCTAAAATTTCGTATATGTATCTCGTACATATACCACAAGGAGAGAACTTTTGGTCAAGAGAATCTATGATCTCTCTCTCAAGAAATGTATTAGAAAGATCAGAATGATGTATTTATATCATCAGAAAGAAATTAAGCCATCTGAAGGATAATGACCACTTTTGAAGGATGAACTACCTAGAAGGCTTTGATTAGAATGGTGACCTCTAGAAAGTTAATTCACATGAAGTACCTCACCCTCAAAGCTTCTTTTGCACTACTCATGGATCATTTCTAAAGGTCAAACTTGACAAGACAATATCCAAAAGAAGTATTGACAAGTCTAAAAAGTTGGTAGACTCAACGGCTAGTTTTCTTTTTTGGTGATGTTCCTACTTGCTGAGAAAGAAAGCAACTTATTTCTCACTCTAGTCTTAGACCAGTAGATCAAAAAGCTCTGGCCTTAAGGTCTAAAGTCTCAATAGCTCGATTTGTAAAGCCTATATAAACTTGGAAGATGATGAAGAAGAAGTTAGTCAATTAAGAACTCTGTGCATTTGAATATCTATCAAGTCTTCATTTTTCTCAACCTTCTGAACATCTAGAAAGCTACTCATTGTAACTTCTCATAAAGAAAATCTTCTCATTTTCTTTGTATTAGCCAATATCCTCTTATTGAGAGTATTGAGAAGTCACTGCACACTGTACTTAAGCATTTTATGCACCTTCAAGTAATTTAGTGTGAATGTTAATCCAAACACAAACCATTCAATCTTGTTATTATAATCTGATCCAGTAGAGGTCTTCGTAAGCTTGGAGAAGCTAGGATAAAACACTACACATTGTTAACTTGGAAAGGCTTTACTACTCATTTGGTTAGCTTGGAGAAGCTAGGAAGAACTACTCAATTATAAAAACTTGGAGAAGCTTGGACAAAGAATACTTTATTTATAAAAATTTCAACTAAGTTATTGGATATAGGCAAGTTGTTGGCTGAATCAGTATAAAATCTCCTTGTGTGATTTTCTATCCTTGTCTTATTTATAGCCTTTCATAGTCTATTTTTTTTTTTTTTGTGTGGTTATTTATTTGTTGCCTAATAAATTTATTGTGAAAACGATAGCTTTTGTTTCTAACTCAAAACGCTTTCGCATTCTAAGTCAATAGACTTGACAAAGCTATTTAAAAAGTTTTTAGGAACAAAAAAGTTTTTAAGAAACACGATTCAACCCCCTTCTCCTGCTACTTCTTCCTCTAATTGGCATCAGAGCTCGGCCTATGGGGTTGAGCTTCCAAATAGTTGTAGCGGTTAAAGGATCCTGACGTATGGCATAATACTATACTCCATCAACCATCCTCCATACTTTAGTGGTGAAGATTATCCTTATTGGAAGGATAGAATAAGACTCTTCATTGAGTCTACTATCATAGATATGTGAGAGATCATTGAAAATGGTGACTATGCCCAACCCTTGAGCAACTTGTGCCTCATATAGTTGCTGATCTACATCAGGCCCCACCAATAGTGGCTTGACCTCAAATGGAAGCTGGTGCAGCCATTGCAACCACCAAATGTTGGATTTGTCAACAAGTCTGAGTGGGGTACCAATGATTGTAGATTCCTTGTATTGAGATAAAAATCCAAGATGGAAAGTAAGAGAGAGTCTATCAATGGACCTCAAAATAAGACTGTCAAGGCCACAAGTTAAGTATGACTCTTGAAAGACTACAATTAGAAGATTCTCTAACTCTAGACACTTGATGTTAGTTAACATAAACATCTCACTGGAAAAGATTTGCAAGGAATCGTTGAGCAAGCTAATGTTCTTTTCACTGCCCCCTATAATCAAGGATTGAAATTCATTTATGGACTCAGAGAAGTCTTCTAACGAATTGTCCAAAACAAAACCTCACTTCCAGATAGCATATCAACCATGGATTAATGGTCACTTTGTGAAGACCACTTAAGTGTTGTAAGGTATGTCAAGGATAGGTGTACTAGATAAATCGAGGAAAGTGGGATAGTCAAGAATTGCTTGTAGAGAATAATGACATGCCAGTAATAGAAAACCCATTAAGAACTTCTATACGGTATAAGATATCAATTTCTAGAGCAATGCAGTGACCTAAGAAGAATTAAAAAATATTAGGAACTAACCCTGTACGATAAGGATTGGAAATAGACTGACCACCGCATGTGATCAAGCAAATCCTTTGAGAAAAGAAGAAAGGAAAATCCCTGGAATGTTGATAAAGGCAACAAGTTCGTTCATGACTTGTTCAAGCACTTAGAGTCAAGAAATGTTTCCAAGACAGAGAAAATTACATCCAAGAGTGATGAGTCCCAACATGACTCTAAAAGAAAAGAATTAGGTGAGTGGTTCTTTTTGTTGGAGATGCTATTAGTCTCGATCAATCTACACTATATGCCTCACGACCCTCCATGGCAGTAGTGGAAGCCTCTCCTGAGAGACCTGGTATATTAAAAGGCTCGACAATCACAAGAGACAGAGTTGGACACTCTCAATGACATATAGGCAAGCTCATACCTATAATTTAGATAATATAAAATTAAGGAACTACCCGCGAATGAACCCAGGAGTAGGAAACAAGCTTGAAAAGAGAGCTCCTCGCATAGATTAAGGATAACAAAATTTTTTAGAGCAACAACTTTTTTAAAGAAGCAAATAGTAATTAGAGGTAGAATCTCTAATTTTGAGTAGCCCTTGATTCCAAAATAGTAACTAGAAATTAAAAATCCCGATTCCAAGTAAATATTACAGATAGAACCTTGATTCCGAGAATAATAGGAAGGGTCTTAAAATATTAACCGAAAAAATATTTTACTTGTAATTATTTGAGTAAAGATATTTTTTAACGCACTTATTTTAAAAATATGTGTGACTAATTAATTTATGTGGAGAATATCTCATGTGACATACGATAGCCCAAGTGATTTATCAGACACTTTAAATTAAATTTTAAGTGTCTAATATTAACATCGAGTTATCTTTAGGAGTGGCATTTTAATTCTTTGTGTTGGCATAAACATTGGAAATAATAAGTTTACATGTATTATGAGCTGGTAAGGATCCATGCATGTCTTTATGCCACTCCTATGCATGGCCACCCTTACACACACCTTATTATGCACTTAACCTACTATATCAACAAATCATCATCTCTATCTGCCCAAAAGAAACCCACAAGCAACCCATCGCCACAATTTCCTCCATTTTTCCTTTTCTTCCTCAAGCTTTTCCAAGCTTTGCATGACCAAGCTAAAGCCTCCAAATAAACTAGGTTCTTTTACAAAATTCCTTTATCACATGTTCTTTTACATGCTCATATAACTTTCATCAAGATCAAGTGAAGCTTAAGGAGGAACCACCACCCTTTAAGCCATGGCCAAGAAGGAAATCAGTGGGGGAAGATTGCTTGCTATTCCTTGTGTTTATTTTGGGAGCTACGAAAAGGTTGCTATAGAAATAGGAGTACTAAACTATAACAGTTTTAGCTTTTGTTTGTCAACCCAGGTTAGAGAGCCAGGCTATGGAACTATTTTTTATTGAAAAATTGAGGTTAAATACACATGCTTACAAAATTTTAGGGGAATCCAAGTTACAAAGAATGAGTTATGAATTTTTAAAATCTCAGGTCTGCATAAAAGTGAATTCTGCATCAGCAAATTTATGTAAGGTATAACTCGAGCTATAGAGGTTGGATTGAGGTGAAACCAATTTTATTTGAAAGTTTGTTTGATGTAGTATTAGACTGGAAAGTTTCATATTCAAATGAATTTTTATGAAGTTGTTAGAAATTTTGAAAATTTACTATAGAATATAAAGTTTAAAGTAGAACAAGTTAACTTTTTCTGCATAACTTGAGCTAGCTACCTTAAAATTGAGTGAAACCAAAAACTTTAGAAAGAAGAGTATGTGATGATGTTCCTTGTAAAATTTGGGAGTGAAATGAATTGGAAATAACCAGGATAGCATGTTAAGTAAGGGTGCATAACTTGAGCTATAGGCCTCTAATCAACTTGGGATCAAAACTAAATGAAAGAACAATCATAAAATGTGGGTTTTATGATATGTTGAGATGAATTAAGTTAATTTGGCTATTTTAGCAAATTGATCAAAACTAGATAGATGTGAGTGTCCTTGAACTTAAGGTGATTAGGCTTGTCCTAGAATCATGAAGCCAAATTCCCTTGAAGGCCTCAATGAAGTTGTGATCATGCTAAGCGAGTTTAAAGTTACGTATGATATGAAAATTAGTCTAAGTTGAAACATGTGGCATAATGTTAATGTATATGACCAATGGCAATGTGTGCTAAGTGCTCTTAACCTTAAAGGCTTAACACCTAAGAACATGATAAGACAGCAAGGTAAAATTAATGTTTTTGCTCATAATTTTATTTTAAGGGCTTTGTATAGTACAAAATGAATTATGTTATTTGTATGGTGAGCTGTTATATGATTGATTGATGATGATGATGATAATGAGGCACTGAAGGTGCTGGCCCAACCATGAGAAATAGTAGTCCTATGTACTCAAAGCATAAGTTGAAGTCTTATGCTTCTGAATGGTGAAAGGCTAAGTGACTAAAGTTTATGGGGCTATGTGCCCAGTGTTCCTCAAATATTATGTTGGCACCAAAATGAACTCATGTCCACTCACGGGAAACAACTTTATTGCTTAGGCTAGGTTTCTCAATGGGCTGGTGGCCCCCAGCAAATAATTGAGAGTAAATAAGGATCTCCAATGTTGTTTCAAGGGGCAAAAGCAATGTGAAAAGCTATGAGAAAGAGTATGTGCTAAGTAAAACTCTCAAAGAAAGACATGCATATTTATAATGTTTTACAATTGATGAGTTATGATGATGATATATTTGTTTTATCATATGTTAAGTGATTGGTAAAAGCAATATGTTTTGAGAAATATGTTTCTAAATTTAAAATTGAGCTTGTGCTTGTATATAATTCTCCATAGTTTTTCATAATAAACTAAAGTGGTTAGAATAAATACAATAAAACTATGTGTGTGTAGCTAGTTTTGTTTACCTACTAAGAATTTTCAATTCTCATTGTCTGTTTGTAGGCATCTGTATCTATTCCAGTGATTGACGATGGCCCAAGTTATTACTTTTGTTGAGCCTGTATTGCAGTCTTGGACATATGATTCCATAGATCACCATTTGGTGTTATTACCACTTTTTTGTACCCCACGTCAATAGTACTTACTTCTAGCTAGAGTTTCCATATGTTAAGCAGCATTTTCAATGTTCTCCTCCACTTTCCAACCTCCAGCACCCAGACCTTTTACAGCAGCAAGCCCTTCAGGGGCCATGGATCTAGACTCTTAAGAGCCATCGAAGCACCAACTTTACCATAGGGGCCTCAGGCTAATGGATTCCGCACTCCACATATTTCTCTATCAAAAGATAGGCAGCAGATAGGACTATTGAGAGTCCTTATGTCTTTTTGACAGCAACGTTAGTATGTAGGTTTTAGGATCCTTTTGTACATATCTTTTTGTGTATAGTTATGCTTTTGCTATCAATGCCGTATATTATGAGGCCTATAAGATCCTTATTTTGCTTCTATTTTGAATCAGACACTAGGTATATATTTTGTACAAAACAAATGATCTTATATACATAAATATGAATTGCACATAGTCTACTCTAAAAGTTTGAGTACTGCAAATTTAAGGCTTTCATTGATTTTGAATGAATAGTTATATGAAGATATTCTTATTTCATAGAATTCGTGAGTTACAGATTTTTATATTATTGATTTTAGTGCCAAAAACCTAACTTATTCCAATGCACACATGACTAGTATGATGTTTCATTAGTAACAACTTCCGGACATAGAGTTATAACTTAAGCATAGTCCTCATATTTGAAAGGGTATTACACATAGCCTAGTGCATGCACCACACAAGCCTAGGCCTTCTCTGCCTTACTACTTGATTGTCATCCATCGCTCACAACCATTGCCTTGCGGTCATATTATGTATGTCTTGCTCTCTCTAAATTTTTGATCATGCATGTCTATCTGTATGTGTATAATTTTCAGTTTTGTCTTGGTTGAATAATATTTTTTTTCTTTGATTATTTAGAGCCATGGAGATGATGGTTGGTTTATGTTTGACTATAGTTCCTTTTCCTCTCTCTTGTCTAAGAGTTGTGGTTAGGTGAAGTTTTGATTTCCAAATGTCATATCTAAAGAAGTGCTAACAAAGTGCTTGGTGGAATGCCCAAATGCTATGATTGAATCTAAATCTCTTTACTTTAGTGATGTTTAATTTTTGACAAACACGCCCTATTTTGGTCCCTGACTAAGATATTCGAGTCCCTTAGAACTTGAAAGACAGCTCGAGGTCCCTTACTATTTAAAAGTGGACATTAGTCCTTCTGTTAAGTATCGCTGTTAAACTTAATGGAAGTGTATGCGTGGCCCATTAAAGAGACTTTAATGCTACATTTTCCCTTTTCTTAGACACATTTTCATGTCCCTCAATAAGTTTGATCTCATGGGTTTTAAGTGATCCAATGCGAGCATCAAGGGATAATCTGTTGAGGTTTTTAGCCTCTTGCATGGTTGTGATCTTGGGTTGCAATACTCTTTGAAGACTTCTAAGAATCTTTCTAACTATTGTAGCATTAGAATAGAGCTTTCTAAAGCCTTAAGTTGATTGATGATATGCATGAAATGGGTTGTCATCTCATCAATAGGTTCATTATCATTCATTTCAAATATCTCATATTGATGGAAAAGCATGCTGATCTTTGTTTCTTTAACTTGATCATTTCCTTCATGAAGAATTTGGCATCAATCCCAAATTTCTATTGCAAAATCACGAGATATGATCTTTTCATACTCACTCTAGCTAAGAGTGCAAGTATGCAAGTATTTTGCCTTTGCATTCAGCTGAAATCTTGCTTTCTGAGTGTTTGGCCACCGATGTGGTGGTTAACGAGGTTGTTCTGTAGGTTATTGATGAGGAGACGAAGACCCAAGCCCAAGTCCAGACTCAAGCCCAAAAAGAAGCCCAAGATCCAATACAAGGCCTGGGAGGACCCATGACAAGAGCTAGAGCAAAGAAGGCCCAAGAAGCTATCAAACATGTGATTATCTCCTTATTGGAAGCCCAAACACAATTTGAAGCCTAATATCCAAATGAAGCCCAACACATGAATCTGAAAGTTTACACATGCGTAATCCACTTGGAATGAAAGGAAAAGAGCCCAAAGAGTCAATTTGAATATGCAAGACTTTAGTTCTTTATTTTATTTTTCTATTGTTATGTTGTTATAAAAAAATATAAATTATCTGTAGTAGGATTAGAATCTAAGCACTTGAGGCTGAATATATCTCCTTAACCACTGGAACATATTAGTAATGCTTATGCTAAGGGGTTTTGCTTTTAGTTTTGTTAAGTCTCAGGGGCAAACTCTTAAACTAATTTGTATTAAAACATTTGGAGATCAATACAAAGCAGATACGTATGTTGCACAAATTGCGAGTTTTTCTACACTAGGGTTCTTCCTTTTATCTTTTGATCTTATAAAAAATCCTCCAATTCTTGTGGTGATCTTTCTTGGCTTATCAAACTAGGTTTGTGGCGCCATTCTTATCTTGTTTCTTTTTCATCAATTTCATATCAAATTTCCAGGATTCGTCTCAATTAACTCTTGATCATATCTCGAGTTATACGCATTGTTTTTCGATGATTCTTGAGTCTAAATTGAGTTTCAGAATGTGAACATTCACCTCGTTTTGGAACCGCTCAATTCCGAGGTCTGTAGCGTGAGATACGCATCCTTTCTAATAAGACATTTGGAGCCCTATTTTCTACGTAAATTTGTTTTTGATTTGATCAAATTTCTTCTGTCTAAGTCTTAGATAGATCCTAATTCAAAAGGCTTGAGGTAAAAACTCATTAGTGATGGTCTTTGAACTTGTAGTTCTTCCTTAGGAACATAATATCCTTGCTTTGTAATCTTCTACATGTCAAAATTTGTGGACTCTCATGCAATCATTCGAATGGATAATCCTTTCTATTGAAAAATGGAGGTTTATTGACCAAGTGTCCTTTACTATGTGAGATGTTGGTTATGCCATTTTCTTGGATCTTTTCCTCTGCAACCATTAGAAAGCTCAACCTAAGAGGCTGGGTTCTAATACCAACTGTGGATGGCAATTGGCACGAGAAGGGGGACAAATCGTTCCTATAACACTTTTGCAAATCTAAAAAACTCAAACAAATTTCTCAAGTCTATTTCAACTAGGAGTATGGAAGCATATATGAGTTAGACAAAACTTATTTATCTTAGAGAATTGATTTAAAAAAAATTTCATTATCAGTATTCAGAAATTTAGGTTTAATGTGAAGGATGCGATAAGAGTTGTGTTTTAAGAAGGTAAAGGATAAAGACAAGGAATATCACATAAGCGATTTGTACTAGTTCAACCAAACCAAGCCTATGTCTAGTCCCCAACAATAAGTTAAGATTTTCACTATCAGAGTAGTATTGTACAAGCTTCCCCAAGCTTCCCCAAGCTTACAACTGAGTAGTTTTATACTAGCCTCTCCAAACTTACTTAATTGAGTAGTATTATATTAACCTATCCAAGCTAACTTTCTACTATCGAGTCGAGATGCAATATATGAGTTGAGAGTAGGTGTATGAGATCACTCACTTAATCCCGCTAAGTGTAGATATACAATGTAGCTTAGGTGAGAAGGATTTCTCTAATAACTCTCAAGAAGGATGTTTGCTAATCTACCTTTTTCTAAATTGAGTTCAGAAAAGAGTAATGATAATAAGCTTGTTTAGAAGATTGAAAGACGGTAAATGCTTTAGCAATAAATTCTTTAGTATTTCTTTTTTTCTTTCTTTCTTTCTTTCTTTCTTTCTCTATTCACTTAACCTTGTACTAAATTTGTAAGTGATCATGAGTTAACTATTATTCCTTGCATGATACTAGCCGTTATTTTGTAATACCCTCTCTTATATAAGCCATGCTCGAGTCACGGAGTATATTAAGAGGTTATCACTATGCTAAGAGAATCTTTAAAATGCGGAAAATATAATACATGGCCATTCAATTGTACACTTTATTACTGAAAAATAGTTCATAAATTACGTTGTCTCTAATACATAGAGAATAAAATAATTACAATTTAAAAGAAATTTGTGACTAACATATCACATGTAACTTGCTTCTGCTGCGTGTCAACTAGCTTTTGTAGTCTCTTGATTTAGTTTGCCTCCGAGTCTTGCTCAGTGAACGTCCCAGTATTCCACCTCACACTTGATTTCCAACTTAGGTGTTGGAATGTTTACAGAAAAGAAAAACATACAAGCAGGCAGTGAGAACCTATGGTTCTCAGTAGGTAAACTCAAACCATATGATGTCATCATAAACATTCCAGCCGCTTCGATTTCTCATTAAAAAAAAAGTGAGCATATATACACAACCCGTGGTTCAATTTTAAGTTGAAAACATCTTTTTCAAAGCGATTTATATTTTAATAATCACTTGCCATATCATATGACAGTCATAAAAATATGGATAGTATAATATGCTTCAACAAGGAACATAATAACATTATATCTTAACCAGATAATTGAAAATGCACATAAAGATGCTTATACTTGACTGTATGCAAGTGCACTTGACTTAATTCATATTTTTCTTTAACTTGCAACTTGATCTTCATAAACTTTTCTATTACTTATTCTCATAACTTTTTCCATTACTTGGTCCCTTAGGAGTTCTTGGCCATTTAGACTCCTGGGTAATAGTCTGCTTTCAGGATCGAGCTCGTTCCTATAAAGGAATGTCAGGTTTACTTTCCTCGACCTTCCCACCGATTTATTTCCCTTAACTTTAATCCAGAGCTGGCCCAAGTATCATGAAACTTTCTTTATAACATAACCTTTATGAACTCATAACATACACTTTATGAACTTTTTACAAATGCACATGGATTTGAATGTAGATTATAACTCATGCATAGGCTTACCGAACTTTTGGCAGTATAATGGAATGTGTCTGCTTCTCCATGAATAGTGCTAGTACTCTGACAGTCAATTGTACAGAGAATTCATAACATTTCATATGTAATTCCATCATCAATCTCATGGGGATAAATGTTGCATTCAAATATAATTGCTGTCTCAACATATTCATTCAACACAGTTTTTGTAAATCAAGCCAAAATTTCTATTTAACTCATCTGGATCTAAATTTTGGATATGTTAGAGTGTTATGTGTCTATTTTCTAATCTCTTTAGTCCCATCTAATTTTGATAAGTATAGCTCAAGTTATTTAAATTTTATCCCAGCCTACCCTGAGACTGGCCAGAATTACACACTTAAAATTAAAAATCCACTAAAATCGAAAACCAACTCAAATTATAAAAATTTGGTATCATATTAAAGGTAACAAGATAACCTTTCATTTGCAATAAGTCTCATTTCATTTGCTTTAGCAGAACTCGAGTTATAAGCCCCGAAATTTGACCTTCCTGAATTGCCTATATTGGCCCAGTTTGGACATAGGGCAACTTCTTTGAACCATTGGGAATAAATGGGACTGTATCCAACTCGAAAATTTTTATGAGATGTTTTCCTATGTGTAAGCTTTCTAACAAAGTTAGTTTCACTCAAATTGAAGTTGTGTAGGATGAGTTATACCCTTCTCAACTCACACTACCCGGATAAAAATCGTGATTTATAAGTCAAATTTCAAAAATTCATATCTCTCGTAATATTAATCCAATAGCCTTATATGATATATGTATGGGAAGCCCTTAATGTCTAGTTTCATATAAAAATAGTTTCATCATTTTAGAATAGCTGTAGGCAGAGCCGTACACTCCGCCGTACAGATTGCCGAGGGAATTTTAGTCCTTTAGCCCCTCACACCTTCCTATTCTCACTCTTTCCTACTTCTTACTCAAATTTAAACAGCTAAAGATCATTATAATCATTCATTAATCACATCAAGAAATGAGAAAATAAAGTCAAAATTAGCCACCCATAATCAGAACAACAAGAATAAGATTAAACCTCTACCTCTTTATATGTGATCTTGCTAGGTTTTGAAGTTTGGTTGAGAGGAGAAGAAAAGAAGAAGTGGAGAAAAGAAAAAGAAGTCTGAAGCAAGGAGAGAGTGATGCAAATCAATAGGGAAAAATCTGATTTAAGCATTGAAGAGGTAGTTGGCTTTGTGAGTTTTGATTGGCTGAAATTTTATGGGTAAAATTCGGCCATGTTTCCCTCTTTGGTGGCTAAAAATTTTTCTCCATTTTGCTTGAAATTGGAATTCGCTTTCATTCTGTTTGAAATCGAAACTCATCTCCATTCAACTTAAAGTCGGAACTCGGAACTTAGAAAATACATAAAAGTTTTGGAAGACTAATGTGGCTTAAGGTCGAAAAGGTCGGAGATCAGAAATCACACAGCAAACAAATCACCTTAAAATCGAGTCAAAGACAAGAATATGAAACCTAAAATACTTAAATTTGGAAGTCGAGGAAATTCATCATAAACTTGGAAGTTAGTACTAGAACATAAAACCTCATACCCACATCTCGGAAGTCGAGAACTAACCCATAAAACTCTTATACATGTAATTGTGAAACTCAGTCCAATAATCAATCTCGGAGATCGACTCAAAACCCTGGAAGTCGGGAATCAAAACATTCACCTTAAGAACCGGGAAGTCGGAACTTATATAATCCCAGAGCTCAATTTAATCTCAAAAGTTGGTCCTAAGCTCAAACTCAGGAACATCAATAGAAATGAAAGATAAATTCGGAGATCGGAACTCGTGTATAACTCCTTGAAGATCAATTCAGAGGTCGAAATTCATGTAGTTGAATCTTTGGGATCAATCCTGAGGTCGAAAGTCGTGCCCATTTTAGTTGAACTTGGAGATCACTTCAGAGGTTGGAACTCGTGTGTAACTTGGAAATCAAGTCTTAGGACGGAACTCATGAACATTTTAGTTGAATCTTAATTAACTCCAATTATTTGATAAAAACCCGAATGAATAGGTGAAAAACGATAAGAAAATTCCAGGGGATGTTACATATTTTCTTTGTATTCAGCATTGGGTAAGTTTTTTGTCAAACAATTAGGTAGCTGAAGTAAGAAACTAGCCGTTGGAGCCAAATGTTCGTTGTACTTGCTTCAGCATATTTCTAGGCTTTCATACCGCTTTTATCCATTTGAAACTTCCATTCTAAGCTTTTCAAGAAATTCTTCATGAGATGATCTATTGTACAAATCCTTTTTGAAAATGCATCCCTATGATGAGATTGCTTTATGAAGATATCATCTTTTTTGAACTTTGTTTTGAGACATTTGCTTTGTCTTCTAATGCTTTTATCATTCTTCTAATAATGACTATGCTTTGAAATCCTTAAGGTTCATCCTTGAAACAATATCTCATCTTTACAAGTCATCTTCTTCAATTGGAATCCTTCTTTATATGCTCAGAATGATATGAAATTAATGAAGTGCAAAAGAAATCAATTGAGATTTCCTTAAAGAACTTGTCTTTGTGATCATCACTCAAACAAGCATATTAGTATACCACTAAGTTTTTAGATTGTTCATTATCCATCAAAACCATGTAAAATAGTTGTTTAGAGTGATTATCAATAACTTCTAAAGGGTTGTGGAGCTAACCGATAATTTTATTTTTCTCTTGCTCAATAAACTCCAAAGTACATAAGATACTTATAGAAATCTTAAGAGAAACTTTACACTTTCTATAACTGCCACAATTATCAAGAATAATTTTCTTTTATCTCAACATTACTCATGCTAACTCCATCACCAAAACATTATTCTCTTCTCTCTAATGACAAATAACTCATACTAACTCTCTATGACTAACAATGACCAATAGTCATATAATCACCAAAACCATCAAGTTTCGCATTAACTTTAAATTACTGTTATTTTATTCAACAAATATGTGATAGTTGCAATGAAGGTAATTAAGGCCCTAACTCATGCCCAAATATGATTGAATAGGGCTCTTGTGCCACTATTAGATTATAGAGGTGTTAGAATAATATTGATATTCAGAGGGATGAAGGATGCTATTGGTTAGGTGAATGAAACTATGGATATGACATAAAATGATTATGTTTATTATATGAGAAAAGATGGTACAATAGCTTGATAGATATGGAGAAAAGAATCTGACATCACTAGATTGTGTTACTTGATACAAATGACAATTAGCAACCTATATATATAGGCTACATTCATCACCTCGTGAGTGGTGGTTTTCCATTATATCTTTAATAAAATATTGTATTATTCTATATTTTACGGCAGCACATTATTTGGAGATTTTTAACCTTTTCACTTTCAACAATATGCAGCTGATGTGCAACACATTATCTTGAGACACTTC
The DNA here is from genome assembly GCA_031439595.1 of Pterocarpus santalinus. Classification (NCBI taxonomy): domain Eukaryota; kingdom Viridiplantae; phylum Streptophyta; class Magnoliopsida; order Fabales; family Fabaceae; genus Pterocarpus; species Pterocarpus santalinus. The sequence continues at coordinate 34,809,417 of CM062529.1, read as the reverse complement.
TAACTAATGTGTAGTATGTTCTCAACAAAGTTTAACCACTCCATCATCCATTTCAGCAAGTTTGCTTAATGATAATCTTATTCTTATGATAAATTTTCATCACACACTACATTCATAAAAGTGAAATGAGTTACATTCAACTTTATCCTCTCTTACTCATTCTTTGTTGATTCCTTGATCATTCTTCTGCTAACTTAACAATTTTCTTTCCAATATTATTTCCGTTGAAGAGTCCTACGAAAGCAGAGGGGACGCTCTCTACACCCGATGACATGTCTTCAATCACTTGCAACTTGCCAGTACGAAGATAATCTGATGTTTTTACCAAAAAGTCTGCAAAAACATTCATAAAGTCAGCAGCCAAAAATCCTCTGATGGTGATCCTCTTGTACACAACATTCAGCATGTTTGGTGATGCTCTCTTTTCAGCATCAGTATACTCAGAGATTACTCCACAAACTGCTACTCTGCCAAATGCATTCATATTAGCAACCGCTGCCTCTAGCATCTCACCCCCAACATTGTCGAAATATATGTCAATTCCGTCAGGGAAGTACCTAGAATAGAATAAGCTATGTCACACAAGCAATTTGAAGTACAAGTTTTGATTTTGTTTTTTTAATAAATGGTCATTCATATTTTGTCAACTATCATTAACAAACCTTCTAAGAGTAGAGTTTAGATTTGTTTCTTCCTTGTAGTTGAATGCGTCATCAAATCCTAGCTTGTCTTTGAGCAATGCCACCTGTTACAGATTACACATCGATTAGGCTTTTCAAATGAAACCCAAGTCGGGTTCAAAAGGGTAATAATCTTGCATAGCTTACCTTATTTTGGCTCCCAGCACAGCCAACAACGTAGCAACCCAAAAGTTTTGCATATTGCCCAACCAAATTTCCAACAGCTCCACATGCTGCTGACACAAATACCTTTTCACCCTTTTGGGCTCTACACAATTCAAAAAATCCCGCATAGGCTGATAGTCCATTAAATCCTACAAGGAAAAGTTGACAAAAAATAATATTCACTCTTCAAACATAAGCAGTACTAATGTATAACTGAAAGGGAGATTTGCTGTTAAAAGAGTAGTTGATGACTTAGTTGTAGACAGGGACTAAACATGTATTTATTTAATTTATTTTTATCATTTATTTTGTAATAAAATAACTAATAGAGTCATTATCAATTTTCAAAATACTTCATAACTATATACTGCCTTGAGAAAAGTGGTCTTAGGTTCAAGCTATAAGCATAGACACACCAATTTGATGGTATGTCTTAGTGTTCGATACAAGTAGAATACTGACGTATGCTGAATATCAGTATGAGACGTGTTCGACACTTGGTCTTACGTGTCTCACAAATATTATTTTTCGGCTTGGACATGCATCAGATACAACTAAATACGGCTCGGACACGGTTAGGACATGACTTGGGCACGGGTTGGTGGCTTGGACATGGCGTAGTATTTTTTTTTTTCTCAATTATTTTAATGATAAAAAAATTCAAAGACCCAAAAACTAAAATTTATTTTAGATTTTTGTTTTGAGATGTCAATTGAAATCGTGGCCCATATTTTTCGGAAGGGGCATAGAAATAGGAAGTATATATGACATATATTATTAATACTCCATATTTTTTGAAAGAAGTTGAGAAAGTAATGAAAATTGATAATCTGACATCTATAAATATATAAAAGTATTGTAAATCTTAACTTATGATATGATATTATGAATTATGAATCTTTCTTTAAAATATATATATATATATATATATATATATATATATGATATCCCTGTCCTATAATTTTATAAACTTGATATGTCTTCGTATCCCTATTCATATCCGTGTCATGTCGATGTTTGTGCTTCCTAAGCTTCAAGTGTTTAAGGAAAGATATTTGGATATAGTGTTTGTTTGGTTTAGTATGGCTACATGGTCAGAGTTCTCAAACCTTGTAAGAGGAGACCCTTTATATAGGCGTGGGTTAGTGGGAACATGCCAAAGTATTGGACGAACGGGACTCTCGGTAAGTGAAGGGTTTGACATCTGCCATGGTGCGGTAATAATGACACCTGATCCTCAGACAGTTTTTCTCTTTTTAGTCTGATGATCCTTAGGCAGTTGTAGCCCAGTCTTGCTCTTATTTGGCGGAGAGATGTTGGGCCTCTGTTTTAATGGCCCATTTTGCAGGGACAAGTTATGGGGACATATATGTCAAAAAGTAAATGGGAAGGGATGTTCATAACGGATGATCCATCGACAATACAAAAACAAAAATGGATTAGCCAAAGTTCATGACTTCACTCTTATCTTATCACTTACATCTCTATTTCAATGGTATATTGTTCTCCGACCAAGAAAAAAAAAATGATATATTGTTATTTTTGTACATCATCATTAAATTTAGTAAAAATCTTTTCTTTTAATTTTATTTTTTATATAGCTCATAATGGTTTCTCTTAATGAACATGTAGCATTTATAATAATAAATATTACAAAATCCAAGTTTTTTACCCCTAAAATATTGTTTTACTAAATTTGTAATGAGCCTTTTTAAAAATTTTGTCAAGTTACATAGACATCTCACACGCTCATCACTTTCCAACCTACAATCACTGCATAAAACAAAGGTAGTGTTTGGAATAGTTGGAATCGAGAATTGATTTGAATTAAATTGTTTTAATTTATGAATTAAATTTCATATTTGGAATAATTATATAAAATGATATTTGAATTGATTTATAAATCATTATATTTGGAATCTATTAAATAATATTTGGAATGATTAAAAATAAGAATTGAATTGATTTGATTTGATTTGAGTTTAAGTTTAGAATTAAATCAGTTCTCAGTAAATCCTATCATATTTGATAGCATTTTGAAACTCAATCCCATCATATTTATCAAATCAAATCATTTCTTATTTTAGAAGTTATAAAAATAATATTTGAATGACAATCAAATTAATTTCCATTTTAATCCATTCCAAACACTACCAAAAGGTTAAGAAGAAAGGAAAAAAGAAAAAAGAAAAAAATCAAACAAAGAAAACTACACATTCAAAGCTGTATGCTTGAGAAAAATATAGACGGGAGAGAACTAAAATTAGGACCAAATGACTTTAAGATAAGATGAATATCTTTCTTTAACAGTTATTTATCTGTATAAAAAGTTTACTAATGAGGATTATTTTAGTCTAAATTATTAGTACATAAAATTTATTAGACTAGAACTAATTTGATTCGAGTACGATCGGTTAATCTATTAAAAAGATGTGTTACACATAAAATAATCAAGTGAGGCATTCCTTTTTTACGAAAAGCACATATATGACATTATTTCTCGTCAAAAGTTAATTTGTTAAATATGACAACCTTTTTATAAAAGTTATTTTAATTGAGATAGCTTTTAATACAAGCTATACTTATATAGATTAAAAGCCAGTTCTATGATAGATTATCTCAATTAATTAAGATATTCTTTTATTGGGTAAACCCTTATTTTCCTTCTCCAAAAATATGGAAGTCATTATTTGGTACTTAAAAGATTTATGTCACAAACTTTGTCATTTAATAATACAAAATATCATCATTTTAATTTTTTTTAAACATTTGCGTTAATACAATTCTTCAATAATGCAAAATGTCATCAATTTCATCGATTAAAATTAGGACTCTATTACTCTCATTTCTGTCAAATTGACAAGGACAGACCCAAGTGACGATATTTTATATTATTGAAAGATTAACTTAGTGATATAAATTTTTTAAAATAAAAAATAATGACACTTGTAAGTTTAGAAGATAAAAACATTTTTTTACTGTTCTTTTAATTTAAGTCATGTTTTAACTAAGGCATGTGATCTTGTTCTTAAATCTAGCACGCGGTGCTCGAGACTAACTATAACAAATCATGCATACCTTGAGTCATGTAATGAAAATATGTAAATCACTATCGTTTACTACAATAATTACCTAGAACTCCAAGATGATAAGTGAGTGGAAATTCAGAGGGCTCTAGTTTTTTTATTATGCTTCCTTCTTTGACCAAACTGTACTCTGCCCAAGTGAATACTCCCAGAACCAAATCATCCTTCTCAAACTTAGCATTACCGGAAGCCACAACCTTTCCAATAACAGGAGCATCAATTGCCTGGAAAGTGCCAACGAAAAAGTACACAACATTATAGTGCAGTCATTATTATTATTGATGATTAAAAAATTCTTCTACACATGATCTATATCATCCATTGTTCTATTCAGACGAATTCTCAAAACTAAAATTATGATAAATTCGACTTCTATTTTCTATGTCAGTATTCAGTACTACCTCGCCTGGAGTTATGGGCGCAGCAAAGTTTATAGCATTCTGGGAAGGGCTGTTGCTCTTCATGCGGTTTATCTGATACGGGTCAATAGAGATGTAGAGATTCTTCACGATGATATCATCAGATCCTGGCTCAACTGACAGAACCAAAGCCCCAGTTTTGAGCTCAAAATGGGACTCTTTTGGTGCATCTTGAATGTGATGCTTTACCACTATGTATTTGTTGGTCACTTCCATTTTTCACCTCGCCTAGTTGGATCTGCTGCTCCTGCGTGGCTCTAAGAGATGAGGTAGGTGATTCGGATGATATATATACTGTACAGAGAGAAAAGAAACAAGGGTAGAAACGAGTTCAAAGCTTTTTAAATGTTGGAATAAGATAGAAAAAGGCTTGGCGGAATCAAAACAATCACGATACCTCTCTAGTGAGTATATATTTTTGTTTCTTGTTTAAGGCTACTATTTTTCAAGAATAGAGTGAAACTATACTTCAATGACCCCCCAAAAAAAAAAAAAATTGACGATGTTTATGTTATGTTAGAAAAATTCTAAAATAGTATTGAAAAGTAGTCATTAAATTGAAAAGAAGGATGAAAGATGGACGAAAGTAATTGTCTACTTTGCAAAAATGAGAAAAAAAAGAAGAAAGAAAAAGAAAAAAATGGTAAAATTTTATAAAATTTTTAAACTAATTAGAACCGAAAACTTTGGTTTAACCTTCATGCAATTAATATATATAAACTGAACTATTAATTATGTACTTATATTGACAACTTTGGCTTTGGTTTAACGTACATGCATTTGATATTATATATACTGAAGCGGTATTAATTATGTACTTATAAACACTGGTTTATTTTAAATTTATTATACGTAGTAATCATAGTGCTACCTTCATATTATAATAGTTATTAATTTGGCTATTTTTATACAGATTAAAAAATTTAAAATCAATGCATAATTATGATATAAATTTACTAAAATATTCTTATTAAATTTCATTATATGTTAAAAAGTAAGACTTTATTATATAGTGAAAAGTAACTACCTTTTTCAACCAATAAAAATACAAGATAAAATTAAAAAATCAATAATAAATATTGTATTGATACATAAAAATGACAACTATTATGAACCAAATAATTTTATTTAAATTGACAACTATTATGAATTAGAGGAAGTAAATAATACCAAACAATTCAATCAAAACATCAAAATTCATATTTCAATTTTTTTATTGAAAGTCATAAATATAAAAGGAGAACCACCCATTTGGCCTTTGAAAGATTAAAATATTAATAATTTAACCTTCAAAAGATATTATTTTCTCCCATAGTATTCCAACAATAAATATGCTAATAAATTAGTCCCTAAAAAAATCAATTTGCTAACAAATTGGTACCTAATATGTCTTTTCTTAATACTAAAAAAGCCTATTCACATTAATAGAATTCATCATTAGACTACCATAAATTAATAAAATATTTTGAACAATTAATATTTTAATCTTTTGAAAGCTAAATTGATGATTCTTCCTAAATATAAAAGTATAAATGAACTATCGTCTCGTTCGCATTTGCGTATATATATTTAGGGAAGAGAGACGTGTATTTGGTGAGCCCGAAGAGCTTCCTTTAGCCTGTTCTGCAACTTGATAGTATAATTAATGATGCGTCCAACGAAAATTAACAAGAAATCATCTTAATTTTGAAGTACAAACAAATGAATGCCGAAGCAGTGCCCTCTATCGATAACGAATAACCTGGCCTGCAACAAACGTCACTCCTGAGAGTCGAGAAAGCGTACTAGCGACAAAATGGAATCACATGAACAAAAGCAGATGGGATTCGTTGTTGTAATTTACAAAATGCATCTAGTTAGAGGTGCAGGATTAAATGGTCCCGCATATGTTTTGGACCTTGACATGGTTCATTCGCCGTAGCCATTAGATGTAGTGTAAATGAAATTGTATGGTATAGATTTTGTAATATCCTCATTTTTATAAACTACTTTGTGTTGAGTAATTTAAATTTTTTTAAATAATTTAGATATTTAGTTGATTTATTTGAGTTGACTTTATAATAATTAACTGATTAAATAGTTAAATCTCATATCATTAATTCTTTAAGGCAAGAAAATATATTCCTAAAAGTAACTTTAACATATATAGAAGAAAATAATTTTTTATTAAGATAATTGCTATTATTAGATTTTTATATAATAATAATAATAATAATAATGTTCGGATGCGGGTTACCGGATTCTAGAAAATGATGCTTCGAACAAGATTAGGACACCAAAGCCATTCCTACTAGGTTGAAGTTTAGATAGGAAATCAGATTCCATGCAGCGATGAGTGTACTTATAAGGATTCCGACACTCAAGTTAAGAAATGCAAGAGAAACGAATTTAGAGAAATGTATGCGTACCTGACCTTTGAGATATTACCTCTTATTTATAAATCAGGTTGGGTGATAACTGGCTTGGCGAGGTTTTGCGATTCTCACGTAATCATCTCAGGATCCTTAACAACTTCATGCACGTTTAAGGAATCTGAGTTGTACATTAGCGAATCTGAGTTTAATGTCAACATGGGTCTTTCATGACTTGTTATGTTATTCATTATGGGTTTCAAATTGGGCTTCTGAGCCTTATTGTGGGGCTGGGCCTTAATGGACTAGCCAAGATATGGGCCTTCTTATTTTAGTCCGGAACATTAATGAATTTATCAAAGATGCTTATTATTGGAGATTGTTTTGGTTCCTCTCCCTTATGAAGCTTTCAAAAGACGTAAGGACATTTCCTTTCTCGAGAAGACGCGACCTTTCTGATCTTAATGTCCCATCACAAGTTGCACTACTCAAACCCTAACGGGCATGTGGCGGATTGGCACCTTGCTTCTAGCATTGTCATCATTCAAATTAACTTGTTTTGTTGAATATGCCCCCAGCTTTTTCGTATTGAAAGGTGTAACATCCTGCTAATTATAGTACCATACTTAAGTCATAATACTCAATTAGAGATTGCTGCAGGCTTTCTTTTATTTGCACTTTGAGATACTTCTATAGAGTATAGGTATCATAAATATGAAAATAAAAAATTTATGAAAAACTGAGCCTGTATCGAAATTTTACAATTGTCATTCACTATCTTTATATTCATTACAAAAGTTGTAGGAACTTGTCTCGCTCTCTACACTTCTTGAGAAATTGAAAATACATAGGTACTAGAGAATAAATATGAGTCCTATCTATATAACTGTCAATTGCGCGAAAATCCGCATACATATCCAGATAGCCCTAGTACAAACAACTAAAATCTTCAAGTGGCGTGGAGCCCATCCTTCGATGCCGCTGCTACCTATACTATCTGGAGATGACACAGGAATATATACAGGGATGAGAATTATAAATTTTGAGTAGGACATCCTATACTACCACATACAGTGTCGTTATCATCATCTCCAACTGCATCATTTATTTAATAAAACATGTTCTCAATAGATAAGAGAGTAAATGTTTATTTGCTAAATTTCTAAAACTCTTTATCCGAAGCAGGTTTATTTTATTCAAACACTTGAGATCAAGGAACAGTTCATAATGTTGATAACAGTATAGTAAATTAATGCAATATGCTTATGTGATGCCAATGAAATGGGCTATGCAGGTATACTTGACTTTCTTATTCTTTCTTTAACTTATATCATGAGCATCATACTAGGTCCCCTAGAAATTTTTGGCCATTTCTAACTCCTAAATTATAGTCTACTTTTCAAAACTGAGACTGATCTTATATGTGATTACCAGATTTACTTTTTACAACTCTGACACTGATTTATTTTCCATAATTTATTTTGGAGCTAGCCCAAGTAAAATGGAATTATAATCATCTTGTATGCTCATATCATGTACTCATAGAAACTTATTTGTAGTTATACATGAAAATGCTAGATGTGCTTATAAGTATGCTATATAGCTCATTCTTAACATGCTTTTGCCGATAATTCGCCAGCATGATAGCTGTAATATGAAGATTTCCAAAACTTAAAAGAGAAATACCAAACAACAAATCATAGAAATAAAAATCTTAACATGACGCCAATATGAATTCAAGCATAAGATTTCAAAAACCTACAAGAGAAATACTAGATAGCCAATCATATAAATAACAATCTCAACATGTAATTTCATAATCTACCATGGCAATTAGGCCCCATATAATTTGGATATCTTTGAACCACTTAACTCACAAGTTTGGTCTAATATTTTTAAATCTGTCCAAAAATTACAAATTGCACCAAAATTCTTCTTTAATTCATTTTAAACTCAAATTTTACTAAAATGTAGCTTTATAAATATACTTTCTAACCTCTTTAGTTCCACTCAATTTCAATGGGTATAACTTAAGTTATTAAAGTTTTACTCCCTACTACCTTGTTTCATGATAGACTTGCACATTTAAAACTAGAAAATAACTAAAATTGTATCTTATATTCTTTTACTTTGAAATTCTATGGGAGATACCTATATGAGTCCTCTTTTAAATCCAATAAGTTCCACTCAATTTGAGTTGGTAAAGCTCAAGTTATGAACTCCACATTAGGGTTGCCCTGTTTTGACCTTCATAGAGCATACCAGAGTGTGAAATGACAACATCAGAGTCAAAGTGAAGACAAGAAAGTGTTACTCCAAAAGAGATAGTCTGAGGGATGAAAAACAAGAGTATCTAAAGGTAGTTAATGGTAATTAGAGTGGAAAATAATGATGAAAATTAAGGCAAAAGTACTTCATTAAAGTAGCTGAAACAACATTTTTGGGGCATGACATGAACTTGACTAGTAGATCCTAATTGCCAAGAAATTATTAAGGGCTCATAGAGCATCAAGCAGGATTATGCTCTGATTATCTATAGAGTAATATTTTAGTTTCAAGTGATAGTTAGTGGTGGGTCTTTTCACTACATGAAATTGAAATGTTACTCTGTAAGTGGCTAGAGCATAATCCTACTTGATGTTCCATGAGCATCTAATAATTTCTCCTAGTTGCCTTCGCGATAGTCTAATCTTGGGTTTTTTTATATTTAATAGTAGCCATTTTGACATCCAAATCAAAACTTCAACCTAAATACAATTAAGTTGACCATTTGGACTTCTAATAATATTTGTGACACATTTCATGTCAATATCCAATCCTAATAAGTGTAAGATTTCCTATAACCAAATTCTAATTCGATGCATTTTTCCTTTAAACCAATTTATTATCAAATTGGGATTTCGCCTTTTGAAAATGTTCCTGACACTTCTCTAGTTGTCCAACACAAATATGCTTCATTAATTTTTTTTTTATAAAAAAGAATCAAATTGAAAAAAAAATCATAATGAATAAAAAAAGAATGCAATATCCTTCATGTGAGAATTACCTTGTAGAAAACTTTGAGGTAGCATTTGACACACTATCTATTATATTACCAGTAATATAGATTACCACTCAGAAAGATTGCTAGTTTTTAAATTGCTGGTAATGTTATAATGCAGTGTTTGATATGTACAAATAATCTAAGAGGTAATTCACATTACCCTATTTGGTATATCAATAATTATTGATTATAATAATATTATTTTCATATTAATTTTAATAATAATTATTAGGATTTAATTTTGATGCATTGACAATGTAAAATTTTTTTACACTATCATCTAATTAAAACCTTCTATTTATATGACCATTTAAATAGTGGGTGGTTATGCCAAATGTTTTTGCTAATGTGGCAATATATAATTAGATGTTTATATAAAAAAATTTAACACTAATAGTGCATATAAATTAAATTATAATTATTATTAATTAACAAGAATAAGAAAATTTAATTATTAATTATGATTATAATAATTAATGCTATTAATAATTAATATTATTTTTAATTATTATTAAAATTAATATTATTTTTAATTATTATTATTTAATAATAATTAATTACTAAGAATACAATATTTATTCCCCATTTGAAATTATAACTTAATCACTACAAGAAATTGATGAAAAATTGACGAAAATTAATGAAGAAATTTTCAGTCAAAAATATTGAAGTATTACTAAGAAAATACCATCGAAAATATTATAACATGATCACTAACACAATTTATCAGTGGCTAATGACAAAAAAAAATTTATCAACAATTGGAGAAACTTGTCAACAACTTTTGGTGCTAACTAGCACATAAAAAACACCAACAAAATTATCAATGGGTTGCTCGTCAATCTAATTATGATTATTTATGGTTAGAGGTTTATGATTCAGGATTTATGATTTATCAACGAAATATCCATCGATAATACAAATTTAATTTTTTTTTTCAGAAAAAAGATAATTTATTGATGGATATGTCCGTTAGTAATAATAATAATTTAATTCTCATTTTTTTAAAAAAAATTACCACATATTTGGATGTTGGTAACTACAATTTATTTTTTATTTTTAGTTATTACCCATGCATTTTTCGTCGATATTCAAATTTCTAAATGTTGGCATTTGTGCCATTTGTAATTTCAGATGTGATTTAAATATCAAGGAAAAATCTATTAGTTATGGTTAGGGAGGGCACATAAGTACAAGTGCATGCCTTCTCCCTATTTGGCATGAGAAGGTGGATCATGCCTTCAAAATCTTTTTCAAATCTGAAAAAGTCAAACAAATAATCTCAAGTATGTTTCAACTTGGAGTGCAAAAGCATATGAGATAGATAAAAAGAATAACTTGATTTTGTCTTACAATTGATTTTATGAAAAAGTTTTGTTATTTTGACTTTTGCAAAGATGTTTTACACAATAGGGATAATAAAAGATAGATATGTGTTTAGAAAGGAAGAATGAGGGATAGTAGATTAAATAAAAGGATTTATACTAGTTCAACCAAAACCATGCCTACATCTAGTCCCTAACACAAAGTTGAGATTTTCATTAACTAATTAGTATTGTATAAACTTCTCCAAGCTTACAATCCGAGTAGTACTATACTATTTTCTCCAAGCTAACTAAATCCAAGCAATATTGTCCTAGGCTCTTCATGCTAACTTTTCTAACTGCTACTAAGTTGGCTTACAATGAATATATAGTGTTTGATTGTGTATTCACTCACTAACATTAGAAGCATTGATGATGCAATAAAATTCAAGTGAGGAAGGTTTCTCTATGAAAATCTCAGAGAGTATTTGCTAATAAAATCTCAAAGAGAAATAAACATTTCTAATGTGTTGTGATGGATATAAGTTTAGAAACTTGCTCAAAAAAGAGTTGAGCAATTAATGAGTGATTGAAAGAAGTCAATGACTTTGATAGCCTTTTCATTTGATCCCTTGGAGTTGAATTTCTAGGTGTCTATGAGTTAACCGTTGTGCTTTTCATGCTAGTAGTCATTATTTTGTCCCTATTCAGCCGTGGATAGGTTTCTACTTTGTTAATCTATCAAGTAGCTTGAGATGGTAACTAATCGTTGGTGCCTGTTGTCCCTTGTAGTTACTTTAGCAAATTTTTAGGCTTTTTCCAATGCTTGAATTTCTTTCCAATCCGTACCTTGTAGTGTACTTTTCATTAAATGACTCTTTGGATAACTCCTTTTTAGGATACTTCCTTTTTATCAATTTATCTTTCTAACCAAGGCAACCATTCTAAAGTGCCATCTTTATGAAACTTGTATCTTGAGCCTTTTCCTACCTTCTAAGAATTTCTTCATTCTTCTAAGAATGCATAGGCTTTGAAATCTTCAAGGTTCAAGTTGTCTTTATCATGTTGAAGCATTTTTCTCATCTTGGAATTTCTTTCTCCGAATAGATAGAATCATTTTTGAAGTACATGACATTCTTGAATCTTCATATTGATCCAAATGTTGTGAGAAAGATCCTGTGAAAATAGGCAATCACTCAATAAACATGCTAGTACTTATTAAGTTTTTGGATATTTTTTATTTATCAAAACCATGCATAATAGGCATTTAGAGCAACATATGGTGGCTTCTAATGGGCTATGGAGCTAACAATCTCCCATTTTTTTGATGATGACAAACCAAGCTAAAAACTTAGGTTTTAAAGAGAGTGATAAAATATAGAATCGATCTTTCTAGTATGTGATATTTCTGATCAAGAGAGACTTTTCTCAGTGTTTCTTACTAGTGATATATGAGGGATTAGATGAATTTTATTTAGGATATATCAGAGCCAATAATTTTCGACACTTAAGCTGTTTGATTCAGAAACTTCCTTATAGCAATGCAAACAAATAGTTAAGAACAAAGTATCAAAGCACTTTTTTAAGAGCAATGTATCAAAGTGCTTGTTATATTCATTTGTCTTAGTTCATGTTTTTTAATCATTTATAGATTTCTCAAAGTGAAATAACATTAGATATAAACTTTAAAGCAAATATGATAAGAGAAAATGTTATAAGAAAATATATGACAAGAAGAGAGAAGAGCAGTAAAGAACATATACATATATAAAAATGTAGAAAAGAATACAAAGAATATGCAAGTGCTACAAGTATTACTAAATGATTATGCTCTAAATCCCTAAGCTCCCCCTAAGATTTTGCCCTTATTCTCCCCATTTTTTCATCATCAAAAGACAAAGGTAAGGAAGATAAAATAACATCATTGAAGCTCAAGGAGGGAGATCATTTCTAAATAAACTTTAAGATTAGCTTAGCTTTAGACTGAAGGGTTGATAGCTTAGCATGCATTCATCTCTAGTTCACCAGCATACCTTTGAAATCGTGTTCGTAATATTATGATACTTTCAGGCTTCCCTTCTGATTTTATTTGAGAAAAGCGAGACTAAGATTTGGGCTTTAAGATAGACTCTTGATAAAGTAGGGCAAGAATCTTAGAAGACTCTGGTGTTCTTTGTGGGTAAAGATAGATTCAAGAAAACTGTCTTTTCTAGAGTTCTTTGATCTTCAGGAAGGCGCAAGATATCAAATTGTAATATTCCAATTTGTATAATAGAATCCTTCATTGTTGGCTTGCTTTGGACTTCAAAACCAGCAATCCTGAACTTTTCTTTTTCTTTGGCCTTTTTTATTTCCTTTACTATTCCCAAAATAGTGGAACCAGTGGGACTTGATGATCTTGAGGCAATGGTGACAATGCCTTTCCCTTTCTTATGAACATGCTTATTCTTTTTCTTCTAAGCCTGCTCTGTGGGTTTAGAAATGATAACTAGCTTCTCTTTTTCTTTGTATTCTTTCTTCTTTTATGAGCCTTTTTCCTCACTCTTTGTTTCCTTTGAAGGAGGAAGAGGAGGAGGAGTCATTTCAGCTTCATTACTTCTTTTTCTTTACTATTCTTTTTCTCCTTTTCCGTTGAGGCAACGTTGGCAATTTTTGAGGCAACCTTTTGCTTCTTTTTCTTTTCAGCAAAACTTAATTCAGAAACCACTTTGGTCACTATCTCAGTGGCTTTTGAAGGTATGGAGGATGGTGGAGTAACTTCCTTGGGTTCTTTGTCTAGAGCTTTAGCAGTTCCAACTTTGCTCTTAGGCATTTTGTACCCAAGCCCTGAGAAAGTTTTTGTTGTGGTCTTGTTTCTTATATGGTCTATCCAGTCTCCTTCTAGGCTATGTTTAAAGTATTTCAAAATTTTGATTAGTAGTGTGAACACCATATTTTGTCCGAGACACAAAAAAAAAGAAAAGAGAGAAAAGAAAGAAAGCTGACCCATTTTAAAATAAGAGTATAGTCCAATCATGCAATGTTTTATCCCAAAAAAAAATCGAATCAAATCAAAAAATCAAAAAATAAAAAAAAAATCAAATTAGGCTAAATGAGAACAAATTTGGAGCATTTGTCTCCAAATCAGATCAAACCCAATAATCATCATTAAGGCAAAATTCCAATTTGAATCAATCAAACTTAATTGCAATTAATTCCCTCCAACATATATAAATAGAGCAAGCTAATCAGAGAGGAGGGGATTTTTTTTCGAGTTATAAAAATCACCGGAGAAGTAGGAAGAATTGTGAGAGTCTGCGTCCAAAGAGAATTATTGCTATAGTTGCCACTTCATTTACTTGGGGCATTGTTGGTATGTCTCTTTAACCTTTTTATCTCTGTTACTGTGCTTGGCATCCCTTATGCATTGCACTACCGAGCTTTGCCTCCATTCATATGTCCTTCCTGAATGATGTCATTACTTCTGCTTCCTCTACATCTTTAGTCTAAAAAATTGAGATTTCTTGTGGGTCATAATTGTCGCAGCTTTTGTTTTTATGTTGATAAGGGTGTTGCCTATGGTATACCATCATCATTGTGGCATTTTTGTGTTGCTTTCTCATTTCACTTTTTTCGGGTCAATCATTTAAAAAAGAAAAAAAAACAAAGCAAAACATTTACTTTTGGGAATGGCCAAGACATGGTCCGTGCTTGTTACTTTCTCTGGTGTCAATAGCATTATCTATGGTGTGTTGCCATTATATTGGAGCACATGTGGGCCTCTTTTTTTTTATCATTTTTAAATTTTTTAAATGTCGGACTTTTCTTCTTTTGGGTGTTACTTTCTTCCTTTTATTTTATTTTATTTTTTTGTAAATATACATAATACAAATTTTCTTTTTACTCAAATAATAAAAACAATTTTTTTCCAAGTCTTTAAAATCCATGCAACAATTTCTAGGATTGATCTCTGATCTGGCCATCCTCAAGGGTTATAAGAATTATAAGGGTTTATTGTATAGCTCACGCTATCTTGAACCCTGTGCAAGAGTGGATTTGTTTTCTTTCTTTTTTCAAATAAAATCTTTTCATAAATAAAATCAATCCAACCCACAATTATTTTTTATAAGAACTATGTGATTTTGAATTCTTCATTGCACTAGAGGATACGTAGGAGCAGATAATCTCCATCAAATCAAAATTTAAATCTTCTTAAATTTGGATCGATTTTAATTCCTTAAATAACTGTAATATTAATTTTACTTTCTTTTCCATTTATAAATAATTGTTATATCAATTTCTATTTCTTTTGTAAATAATCATAACATATTCTACTCTATTTTTCATGTGTGAATAATTGTTATATTAATTTCTATTTCTTTTCTAAATAATTATCATATTAATTTTATTTTTCTTCTCTTTTGTAAATAATTACCATATTAATTTTTCTTTTTTTTCTTTTGCAAATAATTGTATATCTATCTTTTTCTTTTTCTTTTTTCGAAATAATTATCACATAAATCTTGCATTTCTTGCCTGTTGTAAATAATTATCATATTAATTTTTTCTTTTACAAATAATCATTATATTAATTTTGCATTTATGTTATTTTGTAAATAACTATCATCTTAATTTTGTATATTCTCTTTTGTAACTAATTATTATATTTTGCTTCTATGATCTTTTGTAAATAATCGCTATATTAGTTTTGCTTTGCTTTTCTTTTGTAAGTATATATCATATTAATTTTGTTTTTATTTTGCAAATAATTGTTATATTATTCTTTTGTAAATAATTATCATATCAATTTTGCTTTTTTTTCCTTTTATAAATAATTATCATATTAATTTTATTTATTTCTTCTCTTTTGTAAATAATTATTGTACTAATCTTGCTTTATTTTATTTTATTTGTAAATATTTATTATGTTCTTAAAGGGAAAAATCAATATTAAAGTTATTAATTAATTTTCATGATAAGCTTTAGGGTAACTGTTGCAAAATGGATATATTAGGGGTGCAGCGGGATTAAGTTTCTGTAACATCCACGAGTTCCAACATCAAAATTGATTTCCAGGATATATACGAGTTTCGATCTCAGAAACTACTTCCAAGAGTTTTTCGTTTTTATTGATATTCTCGAGTTTGCGCTTAGCACCAACTTCCGAGATTGAATTGAGCTCCGGTATTATATAAGTTCCAACTTCCCTGTTTTGAATATTTTGATTTCTAACTTCCGGGATTGTGAATCAATCACCGAGATTGATTATTAGGCCGAGTTTCGGAATTGTATGTATAAGAGTTTTATGGACTAGTTCTCGACTTCCGAGACACGGGTATGAGGATTTATGTTCTGGTACTAACTTCCGAGTTCATGATAATATCCTTGACTTCTGAGTTTAAGTATTTTTGGTTTCATCTTCTTGCCCTTGACCTTCGATTTCAAGGTGACCATATGCTGTGTGGTTTTCGGCCTCCGACCTTATGATTCAAACAAATTGTGCATTATTTCTGACTTCCGACTTTGTTTCTAAGTTTTGAATATAACAGACAAGATTCCCGATCTCCGATTTCATCTCTACGTTCCAAATAGATTTTCATGAGTTCCGACTTTAAGTAGAATCTAGACAAGTTTCGATTTCAGATACAATGGAAGCGAGTTCCACTTTTAGGCGACGTGGAGAATGATTTAGCCACAAAAAAGGGAGACATTGCTAAACTTCACTCACAAGATTTCAACCAATCAACACTCACAAATCCAACTACCCCCATTATACTTAAGCCAGATTTTCCTTCTCACTTCTGGATGACTTGCGCCTCCCTCTCCCTTTGTTTCAGCCTTCTTTTTCACTTCCCCTCTCAATCATCTCCATCAAACCTTCAAGTTTCACAAGGTTCCATCAACCCAAACTCAAATTCAGCAAGATCACACCTAAAGGAGGTAGGATTCAATTTCTGTTCTTATTTTCTTTGAACTATAGCTGTATGACCTTTCACTTTTCTTCACTTTTTTGATTATATATTAGATATATATGATGGATTATGGTTGGATTAACATGAAATCTTAAGTTGGAATTAAGGATTAGAAGGACAAAATTAGAAGAAGTGGAGACTTAGAATACTGTCTAAGTGAGGAAACCTTTGGTAGTTTATACGGCGGAGTGTACGGCTCCACCTACAGTCGGTAAAATCTGATGAAACTATTTTTAGATGAAACTAAACATCCAGGCTTTCCATACATATATTATATAAGGTCATTGGATTAGTGTGAGAGAGATATGAATTTTTGAAATTTGACCTAGGAATCAGGATTTTCATCTGGACAGTGTGATTTAAGAAGGGTCTAACTCACTCTATACAACTTCAAATTGGGTGAAACTAACTTTGTTAGAAAGATTACATATAGGAGAACATTTTATAAGAATTTCTGAGTTTGTGGTTGTCCCATTTGCTCCCAATGGTTCAAAGAAGTTGCCCTATATCCAAACCAAGCCAAAATAGGATAGTTCAGGAAGGTCAAATTTCGAGACTTATAACTCAAGCTTTACTAAATCAAATGAAATCAAACTTGATGTAAATAAAAGCTTGTCCTGTTAGCTTTGATATGATACCAATTTCGTATGATTTGAGCTAATTTTCGATTTTTAATGGATTTTTACTTTTAAGTGTGTAATTCTAACTAGCTGCAGGGTAAGCCATGATAAAACTTAAATATCTTGAGCTATACAAATCAAAATGAGATGAGACTAAAGAAGTTGGAATATAGACACATGGTAATCTAACATATCTGAAATTTAGGTCCAGATGAGTTAAATAGAGGATGTGGCCTGATTTACAAAAATCGGGCTGAGTGAAAAGGATAAGACAGCAACTATGCTTTAAATACAACTAATGTTCCTATGAGATTGATGTTGAATTGTGATGCTTTAAATGCAACTAATGTTCCTATGAAATTGATATTGAATTGTGAATGAAGTATTGTGAATTTTCTATAAAACTGATTGACTGAGTATTGACACTATTCATAGGAAAACGGATCTGATCCGTTATGCTGCCGAACTTTCAATAGAATTGTAAAGAAGGTTATGACTATTTATATGTTATGAATATGTATGTGAAAATCATGTATGCAAGGATATATGAAAATAAATGATGAAGTATATGTATGAGTGCATTCAGCATATCTATGCTTGATTATGTATGAAAATGAAAGGATACCAATATATTAAATGTGAATCCCTTAACCTGGAGGCAGTTGCACTTTGAATCCCTCCTTGTGAAGGCAGTTAGGCAAGACAAGATTGAATCCCTTCACTTGGAGGCAGTTGCACGTTGAATCCCTCCTTGTGAAGGCAGCTAAAACTATAAGATCCCTCTACCTTGGAGGCACATGGTCAGATGAGTTCCCTCTATATTAAAAGCACGTGGTCAGCTGAGATCCCTCTATTGAGGCACGTGACCAGAAGAGATCCTTTCAATTTAGAGGCATGTGACCAAAATGAGATCCCTCCAAGACTAGAGGCACGTGGGTCCCCTTGTGGGACAGTCTATGTGATGACAGTCACAAGTTGAGTTGACAAACTCACTCCTAGATCAGACTATCCAAGGACAGTACTAAAGATTCAAACATATGCAAACACCCCACTCACATGAGGTATGGCATCGACCTAGCTAGTGTGAGTATAGCGGATATGGCTTATATGAGGCATGGCATGGCCCAGCTAGTGTACGTACCGAAAATTTATAGTGGCAACATCCATGACATTAGCTCACTACCACTTATGTTTAGTAGGTGAAAGAAGGCAAAGAAAGTTAAAGAAAAGCATCAGTGCATTTGCATGAATTCAACAATGAGAATTTGCATAATGACATCCCATGTTTTATTAATGCTGAAGCTGCTCTATCTACTTACACAGTGATTTTATCCTAGATATGAAATATTGCCAATGTGACTTAAGTGCATGAGATAAAATGAATTCTGCTTCGGACTATTTGTTTTCAAACTATAAAATAGAACAGTTCGCAATATGAATTCACCTTTTTATAATAAACCGCAACAGTTGGAGGCAATAACGATGACACGGTATGAAGCTTCTTAATGAATCCTACTGAGAATTTGTAATTCTCACCCCTATGTTTATTTCTGTGTTATCTTCAAATAGTTTAAAAATTCGAAGGAGGCCCTCCGAGAAGAAGGTGGTCGAAGATTGCTGCCAGACAAGGTCCGATTAAGTAACAGTAACAACTCCTAGGTAAGGTAGTATGACTTAAGCATAGTATTGTACTTGGGAGGATGTTACAGTTTCCACCCTTTCCTATACATAAATAGACTCCCAAATCCAATATCTTTAAAAAACCAGTTTTTGCAAAATTAAAAGGTTTTTTCGATTTTTTCCATGAATAAAAATTGGTGGCGATTTCATTGAATTATTTTTCAATATTTTGTTGCCTCTCGTTGCGGCACCTTCTGGGCACGTTGTGACAAGTAGTAATCCATAAAGGAGCCCATCATTTTTCCTTCTGTCTCCTTCAATAGGAGGGACACAATGATGCATTATCAACCTGCTGAGGTAGATTTTCTTTTTGGCCATGACATGGTAGTGTGATGTCCATTTTGATCATGGCATCCATGCTTCCTACTCAAGGAAAGATAATATGTTGAATGCGCTAAACATAGCTCTAGTATCTTGCTTCAAATCCTTGACATTGAGATCTTCTTGGTTCTTCCCTTTATTGTCATAAAGCATGTCAAGGACTTCATCATGAGAAACATTAAGTACTTTTGGCCATTTTGTTGAGGGGCTGATGATTACCCTTTTTGACTTGGTCTTTTTAATCTATGCTAGATCTTCTTTAATGATTCCAATCTTGTACTAGTGGATTATTCCATGAATTGTGAATGGATTTTTATCCTCCTTCAAGGTGCTCTTGAAAGCTTGCACCACAAAAGGGTAAGTGAGTTTGTTAATGGCTAGGAGGTAACTCCATACTTGAAATCTCAAAGAGTCATAGACCTCAAAGACTTCATTGAATTGGCTTAATCAAAATATGAGACCTTTGGTAGTTCTTCTAAAGATCTTATCAAAATGCTCTTGAAGTTCAGTATCTTCAAACATAGGAGGTGCAATGAGTTGGTATTTAGGATAAGAAGAGATTTTAGGTGCCATATGTGTGAGTTTATGGGGGGTAAAAAGGTAAGGATGTTTAGGAAGAGGAGAGATAGAGAGATTTGTGAGAATTTTGGCAACTTATAGAGAGAGAGTTTAAGGTATTTGGGTTATTAACAAGTGGTTTAAGTGTATAAGAAGGGGTTTGTATAGCCATTAAAAGGTATCCATTGGAGAGCAATCATTTTTTCATTCTGCTATATTAGCGGACATTTCAAATCCCAATGTAATGGATACTTTTATGAAATCTATGCACTTCAGATGTATGATTCTCAAACAACTTTTCTAAACAACATTTATGATATTTTACCATTTTAAGCTTATCTTTTCTCATGATGCTTAACCTTTGAAAGCCATCTTGACCAAAACACCTTTTTGATAATTTTCCTTTCTGATCATGTCAAGAACTTTTCGATTCTTGATAACTTCTCAGCGAGAGCATTAAGACTTAAGGGAAATGCAATGATGCATGCTCAGAAATATATCATGTTAAGATGAGGCTAAAGGCTTAGTAAAAATATCAGGAAGTTGATCATCTGTTTGAACAAACCTTCGTCAATATCTCCTTTTTGGATATGATCCCTAATGAAATGACATTTAACGTCTATATGCTTTAATCTAGAATGTTGAATATGATTCCTAGCAAGGTTAATCACACCTGTGTTATCACATAAGATAAGGATTTTGGTATAACTCAAATTGAAATCCTCTAATTGATGTTTAATCCACAACATTTGTGAGCAACATTTGCTGTTGAAACATGCTCAACTTCTATTGTTAAGAGTGCAATTGTATTTTACTTTTTGCTTGACCAAGTTGTGAGAAATTATCCTAACAAGCAACAACAACTGCTTGCTCTTTTCCTTTCTAATTGATCTCTAGCACATTGCAAGAGCTTATGAGATCATAAGAAACACCTTTCTCGTACCATAGGTCAAGATTAGTAATAATAGCAAGATATCTAAAATGCACTTGACAACATTTAAGTGTGATTGTTTGGGATTATATTGAAATTTAATACGAATTCCCACACTTAATTGTATGTTAAGTCTACTTGCTGTAAGTTATAGTAAAGAATCAATCATTGCTCACCAATTTCATCAACATCAAGAACTTGAGAAGGGTGTAGGGTGATACGCATGCTTTTGGCTTTATCCATATCAAACCTTTTTAGATGGTCCTTTGTGTATTTCTCTTGACAAAAAAGGATATATCATCCTTCCATTGCTTGATTTGTAGGCTAAGAAATAACTTTAGTTCTCTGATATGCTTATCTCAAATTCTCCCTACATATGCTTACAGAATTTTTTGCAAAGTTTCTCGTTATTAGCACCTAACATGATATCATCAAGATATATTTGTATAGCTAAAAGATCTTTGTTATCATGTTTTAACAAAGGGTTGTATCTACTTTTCCTTTCTTAAAACCATTTTGTAAAGAAGAAAGAACTCAACCTTTCATACCATGCTTTAGGTGTTTGTTTTAAACTATTTAAAGCTTTAGTTAGTTTGAAAACATAGTTAGGATATTTTTCATGGTCAAAACTAGGAGGTATTTTTCACATACACTTCTTTAGAAATATAACCATTTAAGAAAGTAGATTTAATGTCCATTTGGTAGAGAACAAAATTGTTAAATGTTACACATGCGAGCAACATTATGATTGCTTCCAATTTTGCTACTGGTGTAAAGCTTTCTTTATAGTCAATTCCTTCTTCTTAGTTGTATCTTGAACAACTATTCTAGCTTTGTTGCTGACAACCTTTCTAGCTTCATTTAGCTTGTTTCTAAATACCTATCTAATTCCAATGATGGTGTGATATTTAGGGGATGGAACAAGAGTCCAGACTTGATTTTTCTCAAACTGACTCAACTCTTTTTGCATAGCCTTAACCAAACTATAATCTTGTAGTGTTTTGTCCATATCCTTGGGTTCAATTTGAGAGATAAAAGCTACATTCGAGCAGTTTCTGAAAGAGGATCTTATTCTGACTCTTTAAGAACTCTCTCTATCTACTGGATTCTTTGATGCAACATTGATATCTTTAGCACCAGTATATCTTCTTCTCGATTGATCTTCCAAAAACTTTTGGATTGTCCTAAGAAGGTTATATTGTTGCTTCTTTGTTCGGAACACTTGTCTCTCTTTTTGATGATGTTTCTTCAAAAGAAATCTTCTGAAGTGGTTGAGTTCTTCTATATTGATTCTATCTCCAAGTATGAAGTCTTTAGAATCATCTTCTTTGTGTCATGCCTCCCATTCTTCATTCCAAATATTTTCACAATATTTAACCTTATCTCAACACCAGTGACTGTTGAGACAAGGTGTAACATCCCTATATAACGTTATAGGAAATAATGAAAATGTCATTGGGCAAACTTTTATTATTTACAATTTTGCCCCCAAACTTTTAAGAAAATGACATTTAGGTCTCGATATCAACCGGATTAGTAAAATAAGGTTTTAAACGAAGCAGAATCATGTAGCGAAAACGTAGAAATCTAAACCTCGGCCGATTGAGCCACAGAGGTATCCATATGTGAAATGACATGGGGTGCCCCTAGACTTATCCATAATTACGAAAATGCCATTAGCTTTGAAAAAGCAAAAACAGAAGTCCCTAAAATTTTGCAAAACATTTAACGTACACTATTAATCGATTTACTCGATTTTATTGGGTTTGTAGAGTTAATTAAAAAGCTAATTAGAGGTTAACTAGAGGTTGATTAGAGGTTAAATTAGAGAAGTTAGAGCTAAGATAGAAACTCATAAAAACCTCACACAATTCTTCAAAACCGATTTACCGATTTAAAGGAAATCGGTAACATTACGGTATTTTAAACTGTCGGAACTAAACCAATAGAATTACAAGCTCTAAACCCTATTTTGAGTGGCTGATAGCTCAGCCACTTACCAGCCAAAAGTGGCGCAACACTAGCCACATTTAATGGAGAAGAAGCTTGGCTGAATTTCAGCCAAGCATTATGGACTAATCAAAATGCAAGAAGGAGGCCACCTACACACCACCATGTGATCAGATTTTCTGCTGCCTTATCACTTATTCTGACCCTCATTCATGCCACTTTCTCTCTTTTCCTTCAGCTCTCTTTCTCTCTTCCTCACACGCCCAAAAACTCAAGCCAATTCCAGCCTTATTCATCCAAGCTTCAAGAATCCAGCACAAACACTTGGATCAAAGGTAGGAGTTTAATAATTGCATCAAATTTGTGATATTTGGCTGGCTGAGCTTGGATTATTTTTATGATTCTTGATGTGTTAAATGGAGGATTATGATGATATGTGATGGGCTTTGGGTTGTTGGTTTGGTTAAAATCGAATTTGAAGCAAGAAAGAATAGAAATAAGAAGAGCTGAGGGGCTGGAGAACCAAAACCCCTCGGCAGTCCGTACGTCGGAGTGTACGGCTCCGCCTACAACCAATAAAATTGGATGAAACAATTTTTATATGAAGCTAGACATCTAGGGCTTTCCATAGATATATCATATAAGGCTTTTGGATTAGAATTGAGAGAGATATGAATTTTTGAATTTCGACCTAGGGTTTTGACTCTAGCTCTAGGCAGATTAGGTTGTTTAGGGTAGAACTCGACCTATACTACCTGAAGATGAGTGAAACTAACTTTGTTAGAAAGTTTACACATAGGAGAATGTCCCACAAAAATTTCAGAATTAGATAAGGTCCCAGTTGCTCCCAGTGCTCCATGCAATTCGCCCTATGTCCACACTGGGCTAGAATAGGGTAGTGTAGGAAGGTCCAAATTCAGGGCTTGTAACTCGAGCCCTACTAAGCCAAATTGAGTGTAACTTTTTCTAAATGAAACTTGGTTCTGTTAGCTTTAATAAGAGACCAATTTCGTATTATTTGAGTCAGTTTTCGAATTTTAGTGGATTTTTACTTTTAGTTGCCTGATTCTGGCTAGCCAATGGGCAAGCCGAGATAAAATCTAAATATCTTGAGTTATAGAAATCAAAATTAGATGGGAGCAAAGAGGTTAGAAAATAGACACCTAACACTTTAACATACTCAAATTTGAGGTCCAAAGGAGTTAAATAGAAATTATGGCTTGAATTATAAAAATCGGGTTGGTTGAATATGCTGAGGCAGGAATTTTGCCTTAATGAATTTGATGTTAATATGAGTTTAATGTTGGAATATAAATGTAATGTTGTGTTCTTTGTGATAAATTGATATACTGTTTGGCTAGTACTATTCATGGGGAAGCGGACACATTCTGTTATGCTGCCAGATTTTCGGCAGAATTATGTGAAGTTATAATAACTTGTGTTATGAAATTTTAAGTTATGAATATGGAATCTTATATGCAAGGGTATATGAAAGTAAATGGCAAAGTATATGTATGAAAGATTATGAACATATTGAATGTGGGTCCCTTCGCCTGGAGGCAGTTATGAGGTCCCTCTTTGTGAAGGCAGTTAAATAAAATAAAGATGTGAATCCCTTCACCTGGAGGCAGTTGCACTTTGAATCCCTCCCCGTGAAGGCAGTTAAAAGATATAATGAAGATCCCATATTCCTAAGGAACGTGACATGGCGATCACGCTCTAATGGAGCATGACATGGCGATCATACTCTGGAATATGGCATGATGATCCCACACCCTAAGAAATGTGACATAGCGATCACATTCCGATGGAGTATGACACGGCGATCAGACTCTGGGATGTGGTAGGATGAATATATTCCTAAGGAACGTGATATGGCGATCACACTATGATGGGGTATGACATGGCGATCGTACTCTGGAAAATATACTCCCCTCACCCACATGAGGCATGGTATGACCCAGCTAGTGTGAGTATAGGGGATAAGGTTTACATGAGACATGACGCGACCTAGCTAGTGTAAGCAATGAAAATATATGGTGGCAACATCCATGATATTAACTCATTACAGAGCAAAGAAAGTTAAAGAAAGGCATCAGGATATCTGCATGGATTCAAAGATGAGAATTTGCATAATGACATCCTACGTTTAATTGATGCTGAAGCTGTACTATTTATGTATGCTGTGATTATGTTCTAAATATGAAATATTGCCAATGAGAACTCAAGTGCGTGAATAAAATGAACCCTGCTTTGGATAATACATTTTCAAACTATAAAACTAAAAAGTCTATTAACATGTTCATTTTTTTCATAATAGACCGAAGCAGCTGGAGATAATAACGATGACATAGTTTATGTTAGTTTAATAAATCCTACTGAGAATTTATAATTCTCACTCCTACGTTTATTTCCGTGTTATCTCCAGATAGTTTAGAAGTCTCGAAGAAGGTCCTCCAAGGCGGAGTTGACTAATAAGATCGAGGGTGGCCGAAGGTTGCTGCTAGACAAGGTCCGATTAAGTGACAGTAACAACTCCCAGGTGAGGTATTATGACTTAAGCATAATATCGTACTCGGGAGGGTGTTACACAAAGGGACATGCAAAATAGGGAAACTTGCAAAAGGAGGGATACAACATCTCCACCTTAAAGCTCCTTAACATATATAATGTTAGTAGATCAACAACTAAGCTAAGTCACCCTTCTTAGCTTACTACATCTTAAACCCATACCAACTTAAGTATTGGAGTGTCACGACCCAATTGGGGCCGTGACCGACGTTTAGGGAATACCATTACCCAGCAAGGCTACCAAAGAATTTCCCAAGAAATGGACAGAGTTTCCCCTAAAAATTGGGCGTTTCCTAAAATACAAAAAGCTCCTGATACAAACCAAAAATATACAGACCAGCCACAAATCCAGAATATCAACAATACTGAAATCACAGACTCGAGAACAATGATTATTCCCAGAATACTCTCAAAGTTCAAAACCATGCAAAACATACATAAGGATAGACTAGGCCTATTACCACTATATATATATATATATATATATATATATATATATATATATTACAACAGAAGCTGGACCCTCCCTATGGATTAAGGAGCATAACTAAGAATATTTACAGATAATTACCTAGCTGAAAATAGATTAAATGCAGAGATAAATTGGAGACCCACACAATCAGTGTGTCGAGATCATGTTCTATCCTTCTAATTACAAAAAAAAAAAAAAAAAAAAAAACGAGCCACTCGTAGCCTATACCTAGCTTTGAAACAAGGGAAGAGTGAGGAACGAATCAAACTGACCCAGTGCGAGATAATGCATCTATAACAAGAGTGGGACAAGTTGTATTAATTCAGAAAGTATATCCTTATAAAGTTATAACTATAAAACTTTAAACACAAATTGAAAAGACAATTCCATATATTATTAGAATTTCCATACATCGCTTTTCAATTACAAGTATTGATACATATTAAAAGTGTTGTAAAGTTCTTAGGAAAAAAAAAAAACATACCTCATACATGATATATCCCGAAAAAGTCCATAGTTCACCATATAGTATTTTGGTCTCAAATAGCCATAAGTTTATATATATATATATATATATATATATATATATATATATATATATATATATAACCATAATTCCAAAATATCATTGAATTACTAAAATCCAACCGGAAGTTATCTAATCCAGGATGCTCTGTTAGGATAACACTTAGGCGACCATACCTTCATCTGATCCTGTATTCCATCACACACCACTCCTTAAGTGGCTGTGTAATTTCTGTCATACACTACACTACGTGTGGCTGTGTAAATAGTAACCCAAGGTGCACCAAAGCTAACGTCTACTGCCGTTGACTGTAGATCCTGTCAAAAATTCCCCCCATAAAGAAAATCATTTATCCAAAGCTCAAATAGAGTTCTTAAAACTTTTAGAATATTAGAATCTAAAAATCACGCCAGTTTCGAAACCTTTATGTAACCAAATTTCAAATGTCAGCTCTAGGCTTTCCGATTCCTCAGACATCATATTTCAGAACATCAAGTGCTGAACATAATATATCTTAATTAGCATAGAATGCTTGAAATAATGAAATTTCAGAATTAATATCCAATTTTGTACATAACTCAAAATACCCCATTCTTCCAAATCCGTATAGATCTAATAGTAACAACTTCTTTTTAGTAAATATCATAGAACAAAATTTTTCCAAAGATGCTTGTCCCACTTACCTATCTATAGATAACATAAGTTCAACAAAAATACCTTTAAATAATCAAATAAAGAATTAAGTAAATAATGATTTTAAAACAAGCTATAGACATATTATCACTCACAGTACTAAGGCAAGAAGAGGAGTTCCAAGTCTCTTGTGCCACGGAATTAACGATTGATCATCTCGGTGTCTAATGCTACAAACAACATGATGTTACGAATAAAGGAAGTTTATTAAAAGGAAAAGAAATAAAATAAAAAGATAACAAGTAAATGTTGAGTTTGAGCCTTTAAATCTTCCTATCGCACATCAAGCAACAATAACAATGGCGAAACATATGAAATCTATAATAGAAATCATGAAACACATGTACAATTGCTAGATTTGCTTAAGTAGCATTATGAACAAAGAAAGCAAACAAGGAAACATATTGTTTGAGCCAATGACTGGTTTATAAAACTATATTATTTTATTTTTCACGTATTCAGTTCCTAGTTGTATAAGTCCTTAAGCACAAACCTTGTGTAGCACTTAGCAACCGTAATTTCAACTAAAAAAATTTGCAATAGCCAAAAAAGGAGGTTTAAAAATAACATATACTTATTACTTAACTCATCACAATTTCAAGTATTAAATCAATCCTAATCCAAGCATTTTATAAAAAGGATAATTAGAACACAAATTTCAACTTTTTCTTTGCATCAACAAAGGAAGATAAAAGCCATATTCTCATCTAAAACAATTGACATCAACTGGAAAATCCATCAGAAGCTATTTGCTTAAGTTCACACACATCCTAGATATTCCATTCCCCGACCACCTTATCAATTAAATTACTCACCTAAATTTCAATTTTATCTCTATTTCTTAGCTCTAAAATCAACCCTTTACACTCAGGAATTTTAAACAAAAATTGACCAGCAATACGACAATCAAACCAACCAAATAAT
Source organism: Pterocarpus santalinus (assembly GCA_031439595.1). Lineage (NCBI taxonomy): Eukaryota > Viridiplantae > Streptophyta > Magnoliopsida > Fabales > Fabaceae > Pterocarpus > Pterocarpus santalinus. The sequence goes on along the minus strand of CM062529.1, from coordinate 34,781,172 downwards.
ATAGTCAACAATCAAGTAATCACTCCTATCATCGATTAACTAAATTTATGAATAAGAGGGAAATGACAACAAGTAAATAGGAAGGTGTTCAAACTTGATTCTACAACAACTAAATAAAAAAGTTAAGAATAACTTACCCAAGGGTTATGGAATTAGAACAAGCCAGGCAACTTCCAGCAGCAGAAGGAAAACGAAATTGAAACACCACGAAGAGAGGAAGATGCGGTGGAGGGAGAGGCAGACCGCGGAGGAGTGAGGAGTTGGTCCGCGACGGTGAGAGGGGCAAAATCAGGCGAAGGAAGAAGCAAAACTCACGGCAGAGAAAGATACAGAACGATGATAGAAAGGAGCAAAACCAAGGGGAGGGTGAGCTGAACGAAGCCACAAAGAGGGTGGTGTGTGGCGGAGCTCAACGAGGCAGCGAAGGGGGAAAAGGGGGGCGCCATTGGTGGTGAATGTTGTTGAGAGAAAGAGATCGAGAGGGTGAGAGTAGGGAGAGTGAGAATGAGAGATCGAGAGAGAACAACAAGTATTTGAGAAGAAAGGAGAAGAAAAGGAAAGAGGGGTTTTAAGTGCACCCTATCACTTAAGATCTTAGTGGTCCTTCCTTCTTTTATTCCACTTTTAGAATAATATTCTCCTAATTTGAGTTAAATTCATCTATCCCCATATAATTTAAAAGTGATTACAGATATGTTCCAATGACTTAAGCCATGTAAAATAAAAAGAATAAAAAATATGTCTGTTATTAATATTTCATTTTTAACTAATATTTTATTTTAAACCAGGATATTATAGGAGTCCTTGCAAATATCACTCTATCACAAACTTAGAAGTTGCATCCTCATTATAAGGAGATCACACTGGCTCCTCGTAACTCTTTCCCTATTGGATTAGTTACGAGCATAAGATATATAGATGCAATAAATATAAGAATATTTTTTTATTAAATTATAATTGAAGACATGAAAAATAATTTCTCAATAAATATTTTAATATTAAAAATACCTTGTATAAATTAAATCTTTTGAAAAATTTACAATTATTTTGTATTATATTATTTATTTTAAAAGAAAAATAACTTCATTAAAATACGTAGTTAATAAAGTTTTCTTTAAAGTTAATGAAAAATTTTTCTTAATTTTAACAAATTTGATATTATTTTTTTTTCAAAATATTGCAATTGTGAGGATAAATATTGTCCTTTTAAAAATATTGTAAAGATATTTTTGCACAAGAAAATTATTACGGATTTTAGGTAAATTTCTCTCTCTTTTGGTATAATTTATAAAAATTAGAAACAATTTTTTGTTTGTTTCTTAAGAAAAGGAAAAAAAACCTGATTATTGTCAATTTTTTTTTTCAAAAATCATATATAATCAAAGAATTAAAACAAACTTTTAAAAATTTATATTAAAAATATTGTTCTCATTTGACAAGTACAAACAAGCACTTTGCCATGGAAAATGCGTTTGTTATTTAATTTTTCATTTTTGGCAACCACCGAACCAGGACGTGGTGAAATTCTTTGATTTGTGTTTGATTTTTGGTGAAATGATTTGTGTTCGATTGATTGAGAAAATTCTTGAAAGATAGGACTTGTATCATATTTTTTATATTTATTTCAACTAATTCTCAAATTAAATAAAACTATATGAATTTTTTTTTTTGAATGGGCAATTTAAAATTTAAAAGCATACAATTTTCTCAAGAAAAATGTATATTTATTATTATTTAATTTAAAAATTGGATGGAATTGATACAAAGAACTTTATCTAAGTTTTTTCCATTCTCAAATTTGAATAATTCTAAATTTGCCTCAAAGTTAATATCATTTTCCTTAGTCCCGAAAACTAGGGAAAAACAGTTATTTTTGCCATTTTGACAAATAGTTAATTATCACCAAAAAAATAAATAAATCATACAACGATGTGTCTCATATTTTCCTTAGAAATTTTCAAATAACACAAAATCTATGAGTCTAGTCTGATGCCAATGCGGACGAAATTATCAATCCAAAAAAAATAAATAAAAAAAGATTGTTCAACATGTAAAAAAAAAAAAAAAAAAAGGGAGAAAGGGTTGTTCGAGGCATGACAGGATAAAAGGAACCCTATAGCTGTAATCTGTAATACAACTAAATGACAGAACATTTAACAAAATCGATGATGACAAATGTCGTTTCCCAAGTTAACGACCTCGTATTGTAGCAGTACCACGAGGCACGGGCAGGGACACCTGTATCCGCGAGGAAACTCGGGACGTAAAAGAATGAATTGCAGGGAACCAAATCCGTGTTTTCGGGTTTTTGTTTTTTGTTTAAGATTTTGTTGTCGATGGAGTGAGAGTCATAAAATAAAACAATTAATTTAATTATTTTTGAGATTTCGCAAGGTTGCCCTCGTCCCAAGAATCCATTTATGTGGGAAATGGGGACGAAGGGCAACTCCAATTCGTCATCCCAATCTGGTAATGGCAATGACAAGAAAAACAACAACCCCATCAACACCCGTGTGGTGTTGAATGTGTACGGTCTCACCCCTCTGAACAATTACTTTTATTGGTTTGGATTTGGAATATTTCACTCCGGCATTGAAGGTTCGGATCGATCCAGGACTCTTTACTTTTTCATTCTTCTTTTCTTTTCTTTTCTTTTTTAAACCATTTGTCATTCAATAGTGCCAATCATTCTCTTTTTCGTTGCCTCTATATTTTGTGCTACTTTTTTTTTTTCCATGTGCCTGCCTGATCCCTGTGGAACTGCTTTTCGTTGTTATTTCGATTCAGTTTTTAATGATTTCATCTATGTATTGCTTCAACAAGTTGCCTAATTCACATTTTACTCGATTAAACATGTTTTCTCTATAACAAAATCGCTGCATTTTGATCCTTTGTGTAGGACTAGAACTTTTGGGGTAAAAAGGTTAGTTTTAAGTTCAACTTCTCTCCATTGATGAGGTGGGGCAAATATGAGATCCTATTTAGTGTCGACTGCTGATGAAAAATCACAATTTTGTTCTCATGGTCTCCATGATTTCTTTTATAGATGCTTATCTTTTATAAAAAAATCTAAAAGGGTTGCTTCTTCCATCAATGGTTATCAGCACCCTGCACTTTGTAAAGTCCACCTCGCATTTGAGATTATTCAAATCATCAAATACGCTCTGAGTATATGACCCTTCACTTTAAAATGATTGCTTAATTCGAGACAAGAAAAGTTCCTAAACCCCAGCATGGGTTGATTTGGTTTATGTGAAGTTTGAGCCATGTTTGACTTATACTAACTTTAAACCAAAACCTCCAGTATTAAGAAAGTATGTGATGCTGAATCCATGGCTTTTAATGAATGTAGACTTATTAAACAGAGAGCAATCTATATAAAGATTGAAAGAGGGAAAAATTAAGGAGCCAATGAAATGAATAGTAATACGTGTATGTATACTGTATCAAACAAGAAGGCATGTACAAAGTGTAAACTACTTTATGTAATGCTCTAAAAGAGAGAACATGCTAAAAAATGCAAGTGTTTAGATTTTCAAAGAGGATGTCATAATGCGAGGACTTATAGTAGTTTGGATTAAAATCATGGATTAAGATCTCCTGAAGTGAGATTACTTTGTAAAATGTAGAGTTATCTACATTTGGATCAATATATTGTATTGTGTATAGGTCCCATCAAATGATCAAAAAATTCTTCCTAGATGAAGATTATAGACAAATTCAGAATGCTCTGAAAGGTGTAACTGCATTTCTATCTGAGCTAAGACAAGAAATTATGGACATGGGACCTAGATTATGTCCATGAGACTTGGGTGGCCATCACTACAATGTAAGCATAATTTCTTCCTTCATTTTCAGGATTTGGAAGGTAGGTGGAAGTTTTTCTTTTAGCAGTTTTTGTTTTGCTTTCCAGCCCATCACCTTGAGGACAAGGTGAATCCTTTTTTTTTGGGTTTTTTTTTTTTTGGTGGTGGGGAGTGGGGGGATACACTTGGTCTTTGGTTATAATTCTTGAGTAAGAGATAGAGAGAGAAGGTGGAAGGAAAATGGAGTTAGGAAAATAATGGGAAACTTTGGGAGCTGCTAAGCTCCTCTAATTGCTCAGGAGGCACTTTTATTTTCTTGTTCTTTATATTTTCTTAGGCTATTCTGCACCAGATTTGGTCCTGATATCATTAATATATAAGATTTTCTTCTTCATTTTTGTGCTCTAGTACTAGTTTTTCCTAATCGATTGGCCCTCATTAGTAAGTAGGGTGTATGTTAGGAAGAAATATATAGGACTAGAACCTTATATTGGCATGGGTTGCATGATGACGTCAAATAAGTAACTACTCACATTGAGTCGTAACTCATAAATGCTCACATTACAGTGCAACTGTTCTCGCAGAAATGTGGGTAGCAAATCTGACAGTGGGAAGAGAAAAAACATGTGGCAGTGTGGTGGGGGTGCGGGGTTAGTTATTGCAGAGAAATATAAGAAAAAGGATGTAAAGAGAGGAAAAAGGAATAATAAGAGGATGACGAAATTGTCGGGAGAGAACCAAGCACTCTCGAACTTTTCTTGGATTATTTGTATTTTCATTTTCTAGATGTTTATTTCTTTCATTATATATTTCCATCATTCCCCTTTTCTAAATATTCCCTTGACATTGGTTCGTTGAGGTGAATATGCATAGATTTCTATCCTATTTGTGTGTGGCTCTAGACTGATGATATGTTGCTTCATGTTTCGGGGCCTAAATTGAAGTCAACTATGTTTTAGGAACGTAATTGATGTCAATCCTAAGTTTATGGGACCAAAATAGTAATTCACTCTTACAAGTCACAACGATCTCCAAGAGTGTCCCAGCTTAAAAATATTCAACCCTTGGACTTTTGGTTCCAAGAACCTTGAGAAAAACTGCGTCTTTTCTCTATGAAGAAAAAAAATTCCCTAGGATCAACCCACTCCAACAAGCAAAATCTTAACCTAGATTACAATGTGAGATATAATATAGATAAAATGACTCCTAATATAGAAAACTCCGAAAAGTATTCAACCAATGTCAGCCCTAACTGTATTTCAGCTCAAGTGAAGATAATAGATGATCAAAATATATCAATATTTTGAAAGCAGTTCGGTTTCTTTGCTATAATGCTTGTGGATGAAGCATTTTGTACTTTCTAAAATCCTCCTGTCTGTTGAAGGCACTACCATTTATTGCTAAAAATTCATCAACAAACCTTGAAGAGCTCTTTCTGCACTCTTTAACAAATTAGGATTGAAAAGCCATGTTTTAATTCAAAACTTTAAAAATGAATTTAAACTTATTTACCCACTTGGTACACTATTTTTGAGAGTTTAGGAGTTATTTTTAATAGCATGCCATTTAATGTATTCTTTTTTGGGAGGACTGAGTAGTTTATTTGTCAAAATTATTCTAAAGTTGGTTATCACGGCAGAAAAGTTTTTCTTGCCTTTGTGATTTGTACTGAGTCTACATTTTTTGTTCTTGTTGACTTGTTGTTTTAATTCTTTTTGCTGCTATTAATTTGGGGAAGCTTCTCTCTCTTTGAGTAGTACATGGTAAAGAGTATGGATTCGGAGCCCATGATTTCCCAGCTAGTGGAGTTTTTGAAGTAGAGCCAAGGAAGTATCCTGGATTTACATACAGATGTTCCGTCACTTTGGGCCAAGTAAATATGCATCCTTCTGAGTTTCGGATATTTATTGAGAGTATGGCTAGTAAATATCATGGGGATACTTATCACCTTATATCTAAGAACTGCAATCATTTTACGGATGATGTCTCATGTAGATTGACTGGAAAACGGATCCCCAGTTGGGTGAATCGACTTGCTAAGCTAGGTAAGACCATTAAAGGAAATTTTCTAATATGCTTATTTTCAACAACTTCTGAACTCTTATGATGAACTCGGACAATATTGCTTTCATATTTGTCTTGGTCTCCTTGAGCAAGCGAGAGATGCATCAGATATCAATGTTCTGTCTACCAAACATAGTCGATTTATTAAATTTGGGCTTATTATTGGACATTATGTGAAATAGAAAGGGAAATGAGAAAATATACAACATAGCATTTTTCATCATAGTCAATTATAGTCTCCGTATGTCTCACAAAAATAACAATCTTATTTGTAATTACCTGACAATTAATTCAGTTCCAGTCAATTTTAATTGCTATGGTTAAATGATGTCTGCATTTCGATCCATTGGCTTTCCTCAAATTATATTCATGGTATAAAATTTTACTTTCTCAGAAAATATCAAACTACTCTTGTTTGTTATGTTCTTTAGAAGTATTAGTTGTTATTTCGTCGTACAAGAATATCGTCATTTTTTGTGGCAAATATAGTCCAACTCCAATGCATCTCTTTCTCTGTTCTAGTTCTATTATATTCTTGTCATGTCACATCCACCCTCTTTGTAGACTACATAAGTATATTTTTTATAAGAGCAAAATGAGTTGCGCATAACATAAGTGACGGATTTTGGTCAAAATTTCAGGTTCTATGTGCAGATGTCTACTTCCTGAAAATCTTCAAGTAACAACTGTTAAACAACTACCTGAATACCATGAGTGTTCAGGTGTGTATACTTTCTTGTTTCTTACTTTTTCCAACCGAATATTTATCCTTATGCGAACTGGTATATATATTTACAACTTGCTAACATTACTTTTTATGCTGGCGGTCTTATTCACTGTTTGCAGAAGATGAAGTTACGGGGTCTCTTTCAACTGCCACACCTAATGAATCATTGAACTTAGATGATGGGCAAGAAAAGCGCCTTCTTTCACCAAAGGCTGGAATTGATGATGTTTCTTTTGTTAAAGAAGCCCATGTAACATAACTGTGAGGTGTTTGAGGCGAGAAAATACTTGAACAATGCAAGCTGTCTTAACTTGACAAATTGTCCATTTGATTCCGTGGAGATTCTCATTCTTTATACCCTAAATTCTCACTCTTCCCCGGGCTTTCTATATTCTTAAATATTATTTGTTCTTCAATTCAATATTTTTCCGCAATTGTTTTTTATTTTCAGAAAATATATAAAAACTACAAAATTTATAATATTTTCTTTCCCTTATACATTTTCGTTGTTCTGACTTGTATCTTTCATCATAATATGTAAAACGAAAAAAGAACATATGTTAAAGAAATAATTTCTGCTAACCATCTACATATAAATTTTAAAAATATTAATTTATTATTGTTATTCTAAATTTTTTATTATTATCATATTTAATTTTAATTTATATCAAATATTATTTATTACTTAATATGATTTATCATGTATTATTAATAATTTTTATAGTTTAATATATTTTTATATTATGCTGAATAATTATTTATGTATAAAATATTATTTATTTATTTATTTATTTATTACTTTTTATTTTCAAAATATATAAAAAAATAAATTGTGAAAAAGATCATATACACTAAAAGTTAAGTAGCCTTAATGCAGCTTTTCTAACTTTGATGAAGTTATATATCATTTTGATGTATAAATGAATTATAATGAATAAACTTATATAGTACATCATCATGTTGTTAAAATATTTTTAATAAAAAGAAAAACATTTAACAAAACATAAAATTGTTATAAAATAATATACTTTTTAATTATTTAATTATGTGTCTAAAAATAAGTATTTTTATTTCAATGTTTAGTATTTTGTAATTATAATTATCATAAATATTTATTAAATGTTATTATTTAAAATTTTAATTTAATTGAAATTTTGTTTATTATTCAATTCAATAATTTTCAATAATTATTTTTTGTTTTTAAAAAAACTATATACATATATATATATATATATATATATATATATATATAATACTCTCTTTCTCTTATACATTTTAATAATTCTTGAATGTACTTTTCATCATTATGCAGTTTTTTTCATTAATAAAATTAAAAAATAATTTAAAAATACTATAATTTAGTAAAAATTATGAAAATCCGAGGTTTACTAGGTTTCAGAGAAATCAACCTAGTTGAGCTAAATTTAAAAAACTTGCCTACTCCAAATTATTTTACATAAGTGAATGTGGTTCTAGTACTTGCGAGTGCTGACACTGACCTTGAAACACTCGATCAGGCTTTAACATACAAAGTCAAATTTACATTCAAACTCAGATTCAACTTAAATTTAGGCTCACACACAGATTCAAAATTATAATTGAAATTTCAATTGTAATTCTAATTTTAACTTTAATTCAAGATTAAATTCGCACTTAAATTCAAATTCATCTTCAAATTCAGATGTAATATCAATTTTGAATTCAAATTCAAATTAAAATACAAATCCAAATTCAAAGTCCAATTCCAATTCAAATGCCAATTTAAATTCGAGTTTAAATACACACTCAATTTCAAATTCAGCTTCAGATTCATAATTGAATATCAAATTTGAATTTAAAATAAATTTCTTATTCAAATTTAGTCTCGAATTAAGATTCAAATTATTAATGCAAATTCAAATCGAATTTCACACTCTAACTCAATGCCAGATTCAGCTTCAGATTCATATTCATATTCTAATTCTAATTTTGACTCAAATTCAAATTCAAATTCAAATCTAAATTGACATTTACATTCAAATTTAAATAAGAATTCAAATATAAATTCATATTATCCCTATTTCATCTAATCTAATTTAACTATCAACGCATACTAATAAAAATAAATTACCTGTATATTAAGTCTTCCAACAATATGCACAGTATCATCCAGACGGTGTAAATCATGCTCCACATTTCTAGATTTGCAACACATACAATAATAAGAATGAGTAATTATAATAATTCATAAATACAAATATATGACTTTTTAACTGCAAATTTTATCTTTCTCTTCTTCTTCTTTTTCTTCTTCTTCTTCTTTTCTTTTTTCTCACTCATTTTTCCTATCTTTCTCCACCTCTCTCTCTCTCTCTCTCTCTCTCTCTCTCTCTAACTAACTAACCGCAAGTCCCACTTTCTATCTCTAAGAATGTAGAAATTAGCCTACCTAAACCGTTATTTATAGGCTAAAAAAAAGACTATAAATCAACTTAGCTTTGTCGATTTCTCTAATGCCCACCAAACCTCGAATTTTTGTAACTTTTGTTAAATTATAGTATTTATGAAATTAAAATTTTTTTATTTTATTTACAAAAAAAACCTCATTATACATAATTATAAATATAAGTACTAATTTTATTAACCATTTACATATAAATTTAAAAAATTATAATTAAAAATATTTTTCTATTAATTACAATTATTTTAATTTTTTATTTTTACTATATATAATTATTTTTATAATTGTTATTTATTGATTAATATTATTTATCATGTATTATTTTTAATAATTAATTATTATTTTTATATATTTTTATGATTCTAAATATTTATTTATATGTTAAATATTATTAATTTAAAATAATTATTATTAAATTTTCCATTAAAAATAATTATATTATTTTAATAATATATATGAAATCCAATTGTGAAATAGAACTTATACATTAAAAGCTAATCATACTTGAATTGGTCTTTGTACATTATCCACTATTTTAATGTATAAGAAATTATGATGAATAAACTTATAGAATATATTATTCACGCTAAACAACATAATGCATAACATATAGTATCAATTTATCCAATCATGCCTAATACAGTATGCCAAACTCACCTTAATGTGATAAAGCGGTAATTCTCATGCATTGACAAATTTATTTATATTTATTTATAAATTCTTTTAATAAGAATAATTTTTAAGAACAAATGAGAGTGACTAAAAGCTAGACATGGCAAGAAAATCTAAAATAGTTTTCAAGTTTCTAAGCAATGAAATATATCAAACGTAATTATATTGTGGGAGTTCATCATATATATTGAATAATTCATTGCAGACAACATTTTTTTATATAATTATTGTACTTTTCATCCTCTTCAACTATAAGAACTTTCAATCTTTTTCTTGACGTCACTCTTGACAATGCAAAATATAATTGTTTATGATAAATATTCACTTTAGCAAATATGACCTCTTATAGTTCAATAATTAACCTTGACTTTTGTTTATTGTCATTGCATATATAGCATACTTCTATTGGGAATTGTTTTCTTCTTAAAACAAAAGGTCACTTTGAGTCCTTTCTTAGCAAAACTATTTGCAGGATAAGAACTTTTACATCGATATTAATTGCTTCATGTAATTATTTTTACTTCTATTATTTACTTTTCTAGGTGCTTGATAACGCCCTTTGGTGAGTTATATTTTTTTTGTTAGTTTTTATTTAATTTAGGATGTAATTGTTTAGTTTAGTTACTATTTTGTTTTATTTTATTGAAGTAGTTTAGATTAGATAGTATTTTTATGGTATTTTGGATACTTATTTTGGACTTATTTTGATTGTCATTAGATATAAGCACTCAAGTTGGAATTTAGAGTAATGAGAGAGCTTAACTTGCATGAAATTATCACCTTTTAGCATTGAAAATTTTATATCTAGCTATCCAGAGATCATATTATGACAATTCAAGATTCTTTGAAAAGAAGAGAAGAAGATCTCCAACTTTGATGTTGCACACTTTCTCTAGTTCTCGAGTTTTCAAGGAGAAAAAGGTAAAATAAGATTGAAGTTTCATCCTGTCTTTGATGTTGTCAAGTCTGACCTTCTATCAATATTTCATCTATATCTTGAGCTACAGAACTCTGATTGAGGTGATTCTTATTGCATTGGAAAGCTCACTCAAAGATCTACAATTGCTATTGCTCCAAGGTCAAATTCCAACTATTCTGACCGGTATAGAGCTTGGAAGTGCAGAAAAGAGGTTAGCACTGTCAGGCAAAAAACGCTATAGCACAATGCCTTGCGCTATAGCGTGCTCCCATTTTTGCAAATCACTCCAAATTTTGAGTGTTGTGCTATAGTGCAACCCCGACTGTAGAATTAAGGGGCTCGAGCCAAATTTCAAAAATAAGGATCCACGGACTATAAAAGGCAACACTAAAGGTCTGAAAATAGATCCTTAGACACATTTACATACTTTCCAAGATAGAAGACTTCTCCAGAGATTGAAGGCGAAGATTTAAGGATTCTTGAGCTTAATTTCAATACGGAGAGATTCACACCTTCCGAATCTCTTGTCTCTAGCTTCAATACTTTATGGCTTTTATTTTTTCTATTTTCTCATCTTCATATTCTTTCGTTGTTTTCTTTTCTTTAATCATGAACTAAGTTTCTTTTACTAGGGCGTTAATGGACCATTTTTGTATGACAAGTTTACTCATGGATTAATATCAATTTTGTTTTCTATCTCTATTGCTTAATATTTTTATTTATGCCTGATGTCTTTAATTGCTTGATCACCAATTAATTGATTGGGGATTTATAATTACTCGAGAAAGGGTTTGTGAATAAAGCCTCTTAACAGAAATACCATGAGCTGAAAAACTATAGATAGATAAATGCGGTTCATGCGGTCAACATAGGAACCCATAAAGTTTCACCTTTACCTAGATTAGTTTGTGCTAAGAGATTATGCAATCAGTTTAGGATAAAGAGTATTACTTGACCTCGAGAGAAGCTAAGAATGAATTAAGGGGAATTGACCATGAATCAATTAGGATAGAAATGAATTAACTGAACTTAATAGTAAATGTGTCTGTAATAGGTGAAATTAATTAGCCCTAGCATCCATTTCATTGCATTTAGCCACCCCATTAGCATCCGCCTACACTGTTATTTTTCTTATTTATTTTATTTTAATTTTTATTTCAATTTTCTGCATCAGTGAATTCATTTCGTCCAAATAGTTATTTTCGTATACTATCTAGTATTTTATCTATCCTCGTGGGAACGATATTCTTTTCTCCCTGCCAAGTCCACCAATATGAGGAATGACATAGAAAGATTCACCTTATGCCTGGGTGAAAGAAGTGATGTCATTTCTCATCTTGGCAGATTTAGCAGGGGGAAAACAATATCATTCCCACGAGGGTAGATCAAGTACCAGATAATCTATGAGAATAACTATTTGGATGGATTGAATTCATTGATGCGGAAAATTGAAATAAAAATTAAATAAAATAAATAAGAAAAACAATAGTGTAGACGGATGCTAATGGGGTGGCTAAATGCAATGGAATGGATGCTAGGGCTAATAAATTTCACATATTGCATACGCATTGCATTTACTATGAATTTTTCTTAATCCATTTCTATCCTAATTAACTGACGGTTGGTTCCCCTTAATCGATTCTTAACCCGTCTTGAGGTCAAATAATACTCTTTATCCTTAACTAATTATGTAATCTCTTAGCACAAACTAATCTAGGTAAAGGTGGAAGTTCTATGGGTTCTTATGTTGACCCACTACAAAAAATGAAGGTATATATGGCATTTTTATATGGGCGGTTTTTAAAAATTGCCATTTTATACCATATAACTATGCGGGGAAAAGTGCGACATAATTTGAGCTAATTATATAGCAGCTTAAATGCCATTTTTTGCTTAAAAATTTCTTTTGGCCATCGCGGGCTATGCTCCCTCCCTAAACACTAGAAAAAAAAAAAAAAGGAAAACCTCTCACTCCTCACTAACTCACTCTACTACTAAAACAAGCCCTAAACCAAACCCTCTTCCTATCACTTCCATCGATTTGAAGTTCAACCGATCAATGGGAGGCTTCTCACCCAATTGGACTCCATCAAGCAAGCCATCGTTCTCTTCGTGAAAGACAAGCTCACCGTTTTGCTTTCGCTTGGTCTCATGGTCTTGCCAAGCTCATCATTCTCTTCCACCACTTGGTGTCGTGGCCACCGCCAATCCTCACCGGCTCTGCCACTGCCAACTGCTTGGGGTGGAATCAGTTGCTATTTGAGTGCATCTGCACTTTACGTTCTTAGTAGAAGCAATGGCAAGTAACCCCATCAGTTCCCCCCTTTAATTCCGATCCACTCTTAGTCGTAAGCTATAATATGTACATTGAAATTATCATAAATGGTATTCTATAACATATAATTTTTTTAATTTAATTTTGGTGCAGGGATGCTAAGATTCTGAAATTTGTAACACGGGTCAATTGATTGAAGGAATTGGGTATGTGTCCTTTTTATGAGATTGAGAGCATTTTTAAGAAGAACCCCATAACATCACAGAAGCAGAGGACAAGAAAGACAGAGAAAGTGCAAATGTCTACCGCCATTAATCCTCATCCTTCGGTTCAAACACAAAGGTAATAGAATATTTCCATCAGCTTGAACCCACTTTAGATTTGGTGAAGCATATAGTTCTCTGTGTCTTGATTTGTTGCTTGGAATCTATTGTATGTGCAATTTTTGTTGGGAACTTTTCTTGCTTATGCTATTGATCTAATTTCGAGTTGAACAAAATCAAATGTTTTTTGGTATCTAATTTAAGCAACTTGTCATTATTATTATTTTTTCATGTTTATTTTACTTAATGTGATTAGATTTTTGGTTCCGTCTTAGACTTGTATCCACAAAATGGATATGGTTACAACATAAGCACTTGGTTAACACATGCAATCATGTGTAGGAATTTATCAATTTGAACATTGTAAAAGACACCAAGTGGGAAATGAGTCATATACAAAAATAGAACTATTGAAAATATCTGGAGAAGAGCAAATGCTATCATTAACTCAACAACTCAAAAAAATGTTGATCTAGTTGTTGCTGTCTTGAATAGAAACCTAGGCCTTGAGTGGACAAAAATTGAGAATATGCTATCACCTCCCTGAAGAAATAGCAAAACAGTTTTTGTAAGCATTATTGACGCCTAAATAAAAAGCAAGAAGCATTCTCTGAAATCGCAAATAATTAACTAGTATGTTTATTGTCCAAGACTTTTCAAAATATAAATAATAAGAATCCATTACAAACACTTATGCATGAGCATGATTTTCCCACTGAGTGAAGAGAAAGCGAGAGAACAACTCTAAGTCGCTAAAAACAAATATAGCCAAAGGGGGAAAAAAGAAAAAGGGGGTTTCTATTCTATTAGCACAAATTTTAAGAAGTTATGGAAACTTGTAGTAATTATGAGAAACATGATTATGACAAGCAAGATAAATAACTTCTCTTGCAAAAATTAATGTTCTAGAGAATAGACCGTTTGTCTTTAGTAAAGCAATATAGATTGAGTTGTTTTACTTTATATTTTAACAGTACTACAAGTTCACAGTAGTGCCCAATTTCCCTTAGTCACCATCTTTCTTTTGCTCATCCCTGGAGCACGTAATAATGCAATCTTACATAAAAAAATAGCAAATTTGAGAGTACATGATTGCTAAATGACACACAAATAAATGATTGCCAAATGCACATTTGTGATTTAAAACCTATTTTGAAATCACTAAATTTGCAGCATTTGCTATTCCCAATAGCACATTCAAGTAACATCACCTGATTCCCATGATCAAAGCAACTCACAAGAATTATAAAAAAAAAACCAAAAGTAGTTCAAAGTATCACATGTTGTAACATCCTCAATTGCATGCCGTGCTAAATTATCTCAGTAACCCTGAGTAATTAGGCGCTTAATGAGAAATTGTGAGATTAAGGCTTAATTAAGGGGTTACTCGGATGAGAAAAGTCAAGAGAATGCTTAATTGAGATTAGATAATCTCTAATTGAGTAAGTCAGAGCCCCTATAGCTTAATTAAGCACTAATTACCCTTAATTAGCCTAATTGAGTTTAATTAAGGTTAATTAAGCTTAATCGCAAGATTAATTTTTGTTAATTATGTTCTTGTGTGTTAATCACTAATCCTTACTTAATCATCTTAATTAAGTTGTATGAGCACTTAATCACATGATTAAATTCAAATTTAGTCAACTAGACAATAAAGTAAAGAGTGATGTCATAAAAGCACAAAGTATGAGACAAGACTACTTTATGTAAGAGTTTGACCATGTTTTATCTCCTTATCATTCCATTTGTCCCCTTAATCACTAATTAACACAAGATAACACAAAGTGAAGCAAAAATATCTCATTCTCCTTCCTTTATGTGGATGCCACTTTCACACACACACACACACACTCACATTTTCATTTTCACTTATCCTATTCTCTCTCATCAAACCAAATCCTCCCACTTCTCTCTAAAACTCTCTTCATCTTCTTCATCTTCTTCTTCCTTTCTCCACCACCACCACCTAAACCACTCACTTAGCCCTTCAAAAACCTCATCTTTGGTCTTTGGAGACAAGATCTAAACACTACAAGACTCATTTTCAAGAGAACTCAAGAGTTCTCTCCTTGCTCATTCAAAACCACCACCATCATCATCAAGAGGAGTCATCATCTTCTTTTTCCACTTCTCTTGTTTTTGCGCCATCTTCAAGAAAGGTAGTGATCTTAATCTTTTTCATTTTGTTTGCTCAAGGAAGTTTGGAGCTTGGTTCTTTCATGACCAAGATCTCTAAGTGAAAACTTGAGAAAATCCTTCATGCTCTTCAAGGGCAAAAGTTTCCCTTTTTGACAAAATATGTTCTTGATGTTCTTCAAGTGCTCTTAAGTTTTTACTTTTAGTAAAACATGTTCTTGATGTTCTTCAAGTGCTCTTAAGTTTCTACTTTTGGCAAAATATGTTCTTGAATGTTCTTGATGTTATATTGCTTAAAGTTGTTCCTTTTCTTATGATGAGTTGATGATTAGAAAAACTTCATCTTTTATGTTTCCATGATTTGACAAGACTTTGAACATTCTAAAAGCTTAAAACTTTAAAAAGTTTGCTTCTTAGCACACTAAAAGTGGCGTAAGTTTTAATGCCATCATAAAGTTTTCTTTTGTTTTGTTTTGAAGACAAGAATACATGTGAAAGTTTAAGTTTTTTGGTATAATAAGCCTTTTTAAGTTAGAGGAATGATATTTTGTCACTAATGTCTTAAAAATCACACCTTAAAGAAAAGACCTTTCATAAAGTTTCAAACTTTAATTAAGAGTGAAACCTTTAAGTCATAAAAGTGTTGTTTTGTAACATTTAATTCATAAAGTTTAAATCTTGAACCAAAACAATGCAAAAAGGTGTTAACTTTTGTAAACATCAAGACTTTTTAGTTAAAAAGCTAGTGACTTGTACCATTATTTCATAAAGATCTAATCTTTAAGATAAAAGCTTGAAGCTTTGTAACTTGATTAAGTTAAATCACCCTTGGCGTTTAGTGAACATGGTGTTGTTGGGTTTATGATGTGGTCATGCGTTGTCATGACCCAAGGATTAGAGGGATCTCGAACTCCTTAGGAACAGAAGTATGATTGGGGCCTCTGAGCATACCATAACCTAGGAATCACTAAGTGCACTATCTCAAGGAAAGGAAACAATCACATAACTTAACTAATTTGAATAAGTGTTCCATAAGACATGAACTAAAGTAAAGAATAATTTCATACGAGAATTAAGTAACTAAAAGACCATGTACACACGTATTAACTATGTGATTCTTTCATGGGTAACTATGGGAAATCATATAATGATTCATAATATTCTTCACAAAGAATAATGCAACTATAAACCCCTTCAGGGTATGAAGGTGTGATGCCATGCGGCATGATGAATGATGAGTTTGATTGAACTTTGTCTCATGATTGAATGATGAGTATGATGATATGATATAGACATGATGAACTGTTGGTTAAAAGTTGATGATTGGCATTTTGGGGAAGCTCTGGTTTAGCCGTTATGCTATCGAATTTTCGTCAAAATTATAAACTTAGTCATATCATTGCATGTGTCTAGTCAAGAAGTATTATACATGTAAAGTATAATGATAAGAAAAGAAACCATGGGATATGACCCCTCGATCACTTCCGGGAAGTGAAAGATGGTGATCCACAAGGAACCTCTATGAGAGAGGCAAGGGTGACATGGAGGACCCTCCAACTTAGAGGTAACCAATATCGGCTTAGTTTGATTTGGTTAGTACTGCATGACGATGGTCACGGAATGAGCTCATGTCCAAAAGCAGTCTATTTCAAAGGAAAGTAAAGAATGTTAAGCACATGCTAAAAAAATGCAAGTAAAGCCAAAGTATAACCATATTTAAGTTTATGATGGATGTCAAAGGAAAGTAAAAAATGTTAAGCACATTTACATCATGAATGTTCTTTCTATGTTTCAGTATATATGTTAGTTATGATGATGTAGTTATGATGTAAGTTTAAAAGCAACCCGCTTTGGAGTTTAAGTTTTCAAAACCATTAAAATTGAACTTATATCTGTGCATTGCTTTTACAATTAACCTGAAGTGGCTGGGACGATGACGATAACACTGTGTTTGTCTAGTCGTGATCCTATTGAGAAATTTAGTATTTCTCATTCCTATGTTTTCGTGTCATCTTCAGGGGATGCCGGCGTCCGGCACGGTGGTGATTTTCATTGAGTTTTCGGTGATGCATTGGCACTTCGACCGGCGTCAATGCATCTGCGGCCGACCGCCAGCAATGGCGGGTCTACATGTTCCATAGCCGCCAGTTCCGCGCACCTGTGATGAGCCCGTTTTTCCGCCCTCATGAGCCGTTCGAGGACATCACTGTGGATGATGTTCGCCCGCCTTTCCATGCTCCGAGGTACCCCACTGATGGAGATTTCGATTCGGACACTTGTCTGACGCCGACAGTTTCACTGGATTCCGATCCTTCGGAGCCGTCTTATCTGAGCTATCACGTGGAGATGGACTCGTCCGAGCCTTCCTACCCATCTGTGATCCGTTTGTCATCCGATGCATCTTCTTCTTTTGCAGCCCATCGTCACACACCACCCCCAGTTCGCGGTCGTGGGTTCATTCACACCTGTGCTGTGCCTCGTGGGCGTGGTTGTGCTCGAGGTGGGAGGTGGGGGATGTGGTGATGTTACTCCCGATGGATTCGGGAACGGTTTCCTCCCTCCAGATGAGTGAGGTGTTGATCTCAGATGCGAGTCGAGCATGAGGATAGCCCCTTTTTGGTTGTAGCGAGGGTTATCATTTTCATTCGGCATGTATGGGCAAATTGGGATTTCTTATGTATTTCCTCTTATCATGTATTTTGTTAGGGTACTCTGTAGGGATGACAGTAGGTATCGAATCCATTATTATTTTCATGTATGACTTCTGCTATCACTACTATTATATTAACTATGGAATGGCTATAGAATGAATGTTATCTTTATCTAGATTGTGGTTATTCTCATTGCTTCTATTTATGTTAAATGTGATGTATGAATGATATAGCGACGTTTGTATTGAACGTTCATGATGCGCTCATGGCTTTTGGTTTTCAAAACAGCTTACTCGTTATTATTCAAAAAAAAAATTTACCCCTATTTTCGTTAAAAAGTAATTTCTAAAAGGTAATGTTAGTTCCGCGAGCAAAAGTAACAACTAATGATTCCACAATATGACTTAAGCATAGAAAGGAACTATTAGGGTGTTACACATGTTCTACACATGAAAAAGAAGCATATAAGCTTTGATTAATCATTAGTAGTTTTGACTAACTCCGATCACTACACCTTTCTTTAGCCTCCTAATTACAATGTCCATGTACACACACACAAAGACATAGATGTAAATAGCAAACATAAAAGTCAAGAAAAAGATTGTATCCAAAAGAATGCATCCCAGGCCATTTCTAAAGGAAGCCTATTTCGTGCAATAAAGAGAAAGGCAATCTTGGGGCTTTGAACCTAAGGCTGAGAGACAAATTGGTGCTGATTTAATAGAACTAACCCCACAACTATGTATGCCCACTTTAATTTTTTTTTTTGCTTTTTCTCGAGACAAATGTAGGATCTGCATGTTGAGTCTCTCTAGCTTATGAACTTTGATTCATTGTTTAAACCGAGACAATTAAAAAGTCTTTTTTTTGTTTTGTATGTGCTATTTAGTTTTGATAATTTTTGTTGTTCATTGTTTTGTATGTTTTGTTCAGTTTTTGTTTTGTATGTACTGTTCAATTTTGACAATTAACGTGTAGCTTTTATTCTACCAAAACAGGTAATTGCTAGTGGAAGCTTAATGCACTTGTACCTACTGTGTCATGCCTTGGAAGGGCACTTGAAAATAGCAGCTTACAGGTTTGTTCTAGGTACCAATCAATATGTTTATTGAATATCTTTCTGTCTGTCAGTGTCAATAGGCAATAACAATTATACTAAAAAAACATGCATAATTTGAAATCGTTTCAAAGCTCTAGACTATATATCAATGGAGACACTAAGATTTCTTCATTTTTTTAACTATAAATTAATAACTTTGATTTATTACAAATGTTAAATCTATAAGCCTTTAACCTCAATAGTTAATTTATGTGCCCAACTGCTGTAAGACTTTACTTGTTGTTGCTGCATCAGAGTATATTTTGTGTACGAAGATAGCATTGATGTTATGTCTTCCAATGCATAATATGGTTACTCATTTGATGCAGATTTGTTTTGTTTACTTTGAAAGTTAGACAATAAACATGTAAATAGTTAATCAAAGGTAAAAAAATGTCATGATTTGTGAAAAAAATCATTTTCTGGTGATGAATTGAATTTATGCAACTCTTGATGGAAGAATTATGTAGGGCACTATAGTAGTCTAGATTAGTTGTTTGCCAATTCTGTTTCTAGTTTTAAGCTATGGAAATAATTATGATTTGATTTGAGGAACATCTTCACTATTTGTTTTTGCAATGCCATGATTTCTAAGGTTAGCAGAATCGTGTTTGCCTAAATACTTTTAATTTCAGCAGAAAGATGTCAATGGGAACTTAATGTATGAATTTGTATTTTGTATTTCCTTAAGTAAGTTTATGATAACATAGAAGTTTCTTTGCTGGGCTAGCCAGTTAATATAGTTCTTCCATTTTTAGTTTTAAAACTGTTCACAATGTTATGAATAAAATAGAAAAAGTCATTGAATTGCTATCTTCTTTTCCACCTTTAATGGCTCATCTTCCAATTATGTAGGCCACTCTATATATGATGCTAAGCAAAATCAACTTAGTACATTCAAATATTAATATAATAGGAAAAATTATACTAATAATTATACAAAGTGCTAAATGTAACACCTTACCAAACAACGTACTATGCTTAAGTCATAATAAATTATCTGATAAGTGATTATGTGTAGTACCAGTTAAATTCTATTTTCTGTATCATTATTAGTTACCCACATAAAGATGCCTATTTGTGTAACAAAATTTTTTGCTTGATGGCGGGATAAGTGCTAGTTAATCAGTATACTGTAAATAACATAACATAAATAAAAATACAATAAAGACAGAACTACTACAAAATGCATCATAAATATATACATAGACATTTGATTTTAAAGTTTGTCAAAATGATACAGGATAACAAAATGAGGCCACTAATATAAAACAAAACGGCCAGTCTCTATGAATAGTACCATGGTTCCCATGGGACATTTCATGTACATCTCCTAACATCTACCCATCTGTCCATGACCCAGACTGCCAAAAGAGGGTCATTTTGTATATCTACTACTGCTGCAGCATGCATCCTATCTAAATGAAATTTGAAGAAAGGAACCCGTTCGCCATGGTGGCGTCTGCAGTAAGGTGGCCCACACTAGGATCAGAGGATGAGGAAGAACTCGCCGCCTCAGATGGATCCTTATCCGACATCGAGGCTGATAACATCTACTGTGGTGGTGAAGCAGGAGGGGCCATAGGAACTGGAGCTACTACCGCTGCTAGTGCTGCTACTGGTGGTGGTGGAAATGGATGGACCATATGAAGAGGTATGGCAATATAAGGGACAGCGAGATCAAAAAGAGGGTGCATAAGCGGGATGGTGAAATCTCTCTGGAAAAAGAAATAGAGATGGAATTGACATCTGCCGGATATATATACAAAGTTCAGGAATGGGTCAAGGTGTATATGTAGCTCGGGGATCTCAATGAACAGCACTCCGGTCGCTGCATTCTCCATGGTCTGAGAATGACGCGGAACATACAGTAGGGTGAGAAATAAATATTTCTTAGTAGGAATTCCTAGTTTCTACACATCTGTCATCGCTATCATTCCTAGTTGTTTTGGTCATGCAATAGTTTTCAAATAGTACGGTACAATGATAATATTTAACTTAAATAGTTGTTTGTAAAATATACACCGAAACAAACTCAAATTTAGTTAACAGATACACTAATGCACTTAAACGGTAATTATAGTGGGGCAATAGCATATTAAGAATAATAAACAGGAATCTAGAATAACCAATTAAGAAGCTTTACACTGTAAATATGAATGTGCAATTAGAAAATGCATCTTATCCTTGAAGCCTTTCGCCTATTAGAACTTATTTCTATCCTTGGTCCCCTGGGAGTCATTGGCCATATACTCCTGAGTAATAGTCCACTTTTCACGACCGAGCTCGTTCCTATACAGGATGGCCGGGTTTATTTTCCCCAACCTTCCCGCTGATCTATTTCCCTTAATGTATTCCGGGGCTGGCCCAAGTGATATGGAATCCTTTATGATATCATGAGATGAATGCACATCTAACTTGTTTCTTCATATACCATGTATTCATGCTATTGTAACTTTCACAACATGTGAATTTCTTACCGAAATTTCGGCAGCATAACAGATCCAGTCCGCTTCCCCATGAATAGTGCCAGACAACCAGTACAATTGTACAACTTGCAAATTCAATATGGACCAACAAATATATATACACATTCATAGCATCATTCAATAATTTCAATTCAAGCATCAAAGGGTTTCAATTTATTCTCCCTTGTTCTGCCCGAGTTTGGTATGCCCCACTTTTCATTCAATTCAACTCATTTAAATCTAACTTTTGGATATGTCATAGCTATGTCTAATTTCTAATCCTTTTGGTCCCACCTCATTTTGATTTGTATAACTCAAGATATAAACAATACACCTCAGATTGCCTTGTTCTTAGCCAGAATTGGGTTCTTATAATTAAAAATTCACTAAAAATAGAAAACTTAGTGAATTAATATGAAATTCATATCAAATTAAAACTATCAGAACAAACTTTCAAATGAATTAAGTTTCATGTCATTTGCATAAACTACACTTGGCCCTACTAAACTACTTTGATTCAGCCCGGTTTAGACTTAAGTCAACTTCCTTGGTGCACTGGGAGCAAATGGCTATGAATCTGGTTCTGAAATTTTTATGGTATATTCCTTTACATGTTAGCTTTCAAACAACTTTGGGTTCACTCAATTTAGAGTTATATAGGGTGAGTTATACGCTTCTCAACTCATACTGCCCAGATAAGGATTCAGATTTATAAGTTAAATTTTAAAAATTCATAATTAATTCTATACTAATCCAATGACCTTATATGATATATGTATGAAAAGCCCTAGATGTCTAGTTTCATACAGAAATAGTTTCGTCCAATTTAAACGGCAGTAAGTGGAGCCGTATACTCCTCCGTACGGACTGTTGAGGAAAACCCTAACAGCTTCTAGGTTTGTCTCCCTTCTTCAAGCTATTTGCTCTCAATTCCAATTTTAATCACAACATACATGCAAAACTAGTCATAAACCATCATCATCACTCTACATAATATCAATATCTCAGATTATACATGATCACCATGTAGCCCCAAATTAGAGAAAACAAGAAGAGAAGTAGGATTTCCTACCTTGTCTAGTTGAGTTTGGGTGGATTTTGTGTCTTTGATGAAAGCAAATTGTGATGAGACTTGAAAATGGATGAGAATGGAGTGGAAATGAGAGTAAAGAGAAGAGAAAGAGAAGAGCTTCAGCAACTAGAGAGAGGATGGCTGAAATTTGGATAAGAGAAGGAAAGAAAAAGTAAAGATTTTTTAGGCAAGGTGCATGATGATTGGTGGACTCCATCATGCTCTCAATTTTAGTTTGGCTTCCCATCATCATGGGCTGCCCAAGGCGCCACTTGAGGGGGTTATTTGGCTAAATCTTAGCCATTGATCATAGGGCACTCATAGCATAATTTCTATTGGTTCGATTCCGACAGTTTGAAATACCGAAATCTTGCCGATTTCCCTTAAATCGGTAAACTGGCTTGAAAATTTTTTGTGGGGTTTTCTATACCCCTAATCTAATTTCATCAAGCCTAATCCTTTTTAAATCACACTTAATCGGCTTTAAATAAATGTTTAATTAAATTCTGATTAAACTCACTTATTCGATAAAATCGAACAACTCAGTTGTTAACGATAAAAATTTTTTTCGGACATTACACTAAACTTGTTGACTATGCTTAATCCTCATATGTTAAGAATCCTTATATGTCAAGAAAATACTCTACAACATTACCTTTGATCCATTCTATGGATAGCCTTATTTCCAAAACCTACAAATTAATAATACTCAATACCGAAGAGGAGAAAATAGATTTGGTCATATTCAAAACAAGATGAGTTTAAATACATTTGATCTGGGATGCCCTTTTACCCTGAGTTAAGTAAAATTGTGGATTCCACTCTTTCACCTTGTATTTCTTCTACTTCATTCTCTAATGTTGAGCAACAACAGTCATACATTGAAAACACATTATTTTCTATTAACAATTAAAGTAATAATACAAAAGTAAAATCTTATTCATATGCTTCTACATTTATAAAATTAGCTTCAAATCAGCAATAAAGGAGAACTAAGTTTCCTAAGTAGTAGGAATTTGGGTTCCAAATGCCCTGCACCATGCACTACCTATGCTATAGGTAGAAAAACCTATAATTTGTGTTTTTTGGATTAGTTTTACCAAAAATTGACCTTGCAAATTCTGTTTCCTATTAATCTGACAGTCTACAATATTGTAATTGTAGTGGGTGAATGTTTGAGGCATTGGTACTAAGAGGTACAGGATCACATTCAGCAAACAAATTTCATGACAAGTGCTATTGTAGTGTAGAATCAGTGTCTGCTAGGAGTAAGGCAATTTGAAAGGCATTAGGAAATTGTTTGGTTTCCAATTAGGTGAATTAGGCGCTGATTTTATGAAAGGGGTATCAATTTCGTTATTTTTGCTGGTTTGTTACTTTGTGATGCTCTGATTTTGTGTCTCTTTTTGTTTGTTTGTGGTTGGACTTGCTCCTCACTTGTTGTGAGTCTGAACTTTTTCTTTATAAAAAAAAAAAAAGAAAAAACTTTATAGTGGGTGAGTTATGGATAGAAAATATCACATATGTTAAATTTGTGTTCTTTACTTTGGACGTTTTTTCTTCGCATTCTGGAGATAGAAGTGATGAAACGTATGACCTTGTCAATTTACTCTTCAAGACTTTGGACTAGGCTGTTGTTGTTAGCTTTTTTTTCCTATAGTTGATAAAAAAAGTCTCCACTTATCTAAAAATAAGTAAGGAGCAATACAAAGAAAGAACAAAGAACAACTAATAACCAGGATAAAAACACAAAAAACTACACTGAACTAAAATCATGAATCATAACAATAGAGATAATTGTAGCTCCCTAATCTGCAGCTGCCAAGACTCTCACATTCTAAAATTATTGCAAAACTCCCCTACTAATCTTTGCAACTTGCCTCTCCAAGGATTGATTGCACTAGTCATGACCCAATCCAAGCCGTGACCGGCGCTTAGAGAGCACGCTCCCTAGCAAGCCTCACCCATCAAAATTCCACAAAATTTTGGACAGAGTTTCCTCTATATTTAGGATATTTCCCAAATATGAGTACTTATCCTACAATTCAACAATCACACACATTTCATCGGAGATCCAGGCATTCTCAGAATGCACCCCTCAACACGCAACACATATAAAATCAGAGTCCATAATCCAAGTCACATTTACATATCCAATTCCAATTCATAATCAAATCCAACCTAAACTAGTCATCAGGTGTACATGCAATAATCAATCCACTAGTTTAATCAACCTCTAAACATAATTTAACATACCAGCAAGGGTCAGACCCTGCCTGTAGTACTATGGAGCTACAAATAAGATTACAAACGAAACGAAATACAAACAAGGCCCTTACTATGTAGGGCTCACCCCGGAAGGAATCTAATGATCTTTGGCGGGGATTGGCTCCCAAGTCCGACCTCAGATTCAAAAGAATATACAACCATGGGGTGAGTTTGAGAAACTCAGTGAGAGATAGGACACTTTCAAGCCTCATGAGTCAATGAATATATATGTATAAGTTTAAAATAATTTCATTCAAATAAGGAAAACGGCGGAAATATCTAACAGGATAAACAGGCAGGATTCACACTTAGGTGGTCGTTCCTTCGTGTGAATCCCGAATCAGGCACGCACCCCCCTTCTAGAGAGGCCGTGAAGTACAGGCACGCACCACACTATATGTATGGCCGTGAAATATCTATCACGCACCACCCCCTTGGGTGGCCATGTAATATCATAGTCCAAGGTGCACCAAGGCTAACGTCTACTGTCGTTAGCAAATAGATCCTGTCATAGACTTTCCTATTCTTTCATGTTCATAAATCATGAATCTTATATCACATCAAAATTCCATTCATCATTGACTCATGAGTAGCATTTCTTAAAGTAAATGAACAATTATAAATTCAAACAGAATATACTCAAAAGCACGCTATCTACTCATAGATCACCGGGCATAGAAAAACCTTAAATCTCCGGATCCACAAGAGTGGAGAGAAGTTTCCTTGGAATTATCTAGCATTACAACATAACACTAGCATCAATCTTGGATCATTAACACTCTCCATATCATAAATTCTCTAGTCTTAAAATCCTAGGGTTCCAAGAATTTAGCTAAAGATAAAAGGAATTGAAATTGCTTGGAAGAAGAAAAGAACAATGCATAAAACTTACCTCTAGAATTTGGAATGAGAGAAGAAGAATAAGGTGAGCTTCCACTTTAAATCCATCCAAGCAAAAACGAAGAAGGAAGAATAATGTGTATGGTTGATTGTGTTTAATGGAATGAGTATGGTGTTGTTGTTGATTTAGTTGGGAAAATGATGAAATGAAATTGATAGATGTAAGGGATGGAGGGAGGAGGAATTCTAGAGAAAAGGGAGAGAGTTGGGGTTAGAGAGAGAAGAAAAATCGAAAAATGAGGGTGTAGGACGCATCTCCGTATATATATTGGCCTGTGGTAATCGATTACCACGATGAACTGGTAATCGATTACCATTCTGGTAATCGATTACCATGAGCAAATGACTGGTAATCGATTACCATATTTGGTAATCGATTACGACGTGAAAATTTTTAACCCAAGGACACACAGAGAGCCTCGTAATCGATTACCAGCTTCACGGTAATCGATTACAACATCCCAAAACATGGTTCTTTGATTCCAACAGACATCCAACACCAAAAATCATCATAAACCGATTAAACGCATCAACCAAACACGATTAACACAGACAAAAATTTGAAATACACCACGGGTGTTACATACTCCCCCCTCAAAAAGAATTCGTCCTCGAATTCTGAATAAAACAATAATCACCTCAATCGAACAAGTGGGGGTATTTGATCTGCATGGCTTCTTCAGTCTCCCAAGTTGCTTCTTCTCCTGAGTGGTTTTTCCAAAGTACCTTTACAAGAGTCACCTCCTTTGAGCGCAGTTTCCTCACTTGACGATCAATTATAGCCACAGGCTCTTCTTCATAAGTTAAATCTTCCCCTAATTGGACGGTATGTGGAGCGAGTACATGAGAAGGGTCGGGGAGGTACTTCCGTAGCATAGACACATGAAATACCGGGTGAATCATGGCCAAGCCAGGTGGTAAGGCCAAATGATACGCCACTGGGCCAATCCTATCCAAAATCTCAAAAGGGCCTATATAACGAGGGCTGAGCTTACCTTTCCTCCCAAACCTCATCACACCCTTCATAGGGGACACACGAAGGAACACCAGGTCACCTATGGCGAATTCTAGGTCTCGCCTATGGTGATCAGCATACGCCTTTTGCCTACTCTGGGCTGCTAACAACCTTTCTCGAATTAACGGAACCTTCTCTAAGGAGTCTTATACTAAGTTTGGCCCCAAAATTTTTGCCTCACCCACCTCAAACCATCCAATGGGAGACCTACAGCGTCTTCCATACAAAGCTTCGAATGGTGCCATCTGGATGCTGGCCTGATAACTATTGTTGTAAGAGAATTCAACCAGGGGCATGTAACTGTCCCAATTCCCGCCAAAATCCAAAATACAGGACCTCAACATATCTTTAAGGATTTGAATTGTTCTTTCAAATTGCCCGTCTGTTTGAGGGTGGAATGCTGTACTTAAATCTAGTCGAGTTCCTAATGCCTTTTGAAATGCTTTCCAAAAATGAGACGTGAATTGAGGTCCATGGTCCGAGATAATGGACGTTGGAACTCCGTGAAGTCGAATAATCTCATCAACATAGAGTTTGGCATAACAGGAGGCTTTATAAGTAGTCTTAACTGGGAAGAAGTGAGCCGACTTGGTTAATCTGTCTACTATCACCCAAACAGAGTCAAAACCCCTAAAGCTCCGAGGCAGCCCAGTCACAAAATCCATGGTAATTCTTTCCCATTTCCACTCAGGTATTTCAACCTGTTGCAACAATCCGGCAGGTCTTTGATGTTCAGCTTTGACTTGCTGACATACCAAACACCGTGATACAAAGTCCCCTATATCCCTCTTCATACCTTCCCACCAAAACAATTGTTTCAAATCTTGATACATTTTAGTGGAACCCGGATGAATCGTATATCCGGAATTGTGGGCTTCCTCCAGAAGAGTCCTCCTCAAATTGCCTACATGGGGTACACACAGGCGATTTCCGCATTTCAAAGCTCCTACCTGATCAAGGGAGAACTCAGGTTTCTTCCCATTACAAACTTCATTCCGTAATTTACATAATTGAGTATCCTCATACTAGGCAGTTTTCATTTGCTCAATCAAGGAAGATCGCGCACGGACATAGGCCAAAAGTGGACCAGAACCTCCAAGTTCGAAATGAGTGCCCTCGGCTTCTAACTTGTGGATCTCTTCCACCATGGGCCTTCTCACCGGTGCTATATGCGCAAGACTACCCATGGATTTCCTGCTCAGTGCATCAGCCACTATGTTTGCCTTGCCTGGATGATATAAAATAGTGCAATCGTAATCCTTAAGCAATTCCATCCATCTACGTTGCCTCAAGTTCAAATCCCTTTGATGGAAAATATACTTCAGGCTCTTATGATCGATGTAGATCTCACACGATTCTCCATAAAGATAATGTCTCCAAATCTTTAGTGCAAACACTACGGCTGCCATCTCTAGATTGTGGGTGGGGTAGTTCTGCTCATGTCTCTTCAATTGCCTTGAGGCATAAGCAATGACCCGTCCATGTTGCATAAGAACACATCCGAGTCCTACTCGAGAGGCATCTGTGAGGCCAGAATACCTTCACAGGTCACGAAGGCAAAACGACCAGAAATTTGTAGTAAGACAAGTTTTGAGCCTTTAAAAGCTTTCTTCACAATCATCAGACCATTGAAAAGGCACACCTTTTTGGGTGAGCTTAGTCAAAGGAGCAGAGATCTTAGAGAAGTATTTCACAAATCTTCGATAATAGCCTACCAACCCTAAGAAACTCCGAATTTCAGTCACAGTTGTCGGTCGGGGCCACTTTTGAATAGCTTCAATCTTCCTAGGATCCACCGTAATTCCTTCTTTTGATACCACATGACCCAAAAAGGTCACTTGATCCAACCAAAACTCACATTTGGAAAATTTAGCATAAAGTTGGTGGTCCCTTAGAGTTTGCAGAACGATCCACAAATGGCACTCATGTTCTTCCTCGCTCCTTGAGTAAACCAAAATATCGTCAATAAAGACGATCACAAAGTGATCCAGGAAGGGTCTGAACACTCTGTTCATCAAGTCCATGAAAGCAGCTGGGGCATTAGTTAATCCAAAAGACATTACTAAGAATTCGTAATGTCCATAACGGGTTCGAAAGGCAGTCTTAGGAATATCTTCCTCCCGAATTCTCAACTGGTGGTATTCGGATCGAAGATCAATTTTAGAAAAGCACGATGCCCCTTGAAGCTGGTCAAACAAATCATCAATCCTAGGTAAAGGATATTTATTACGAACCATCAACCGATTGAGCTATCTATAGTCCACACATAACCGTATAGAACCATCCTTCTTCTTCACGAAGAGCATAGGAGCACCCCACGGGGACGTGCTAGGACGGATAAAGCCCTCTTCTAGCATATCTTGCAACTGAACTTTCAACTCCCGAAGTTCTGCTGGGGCCATGCGATAGGGAGGAATAGAAACGGGCTGAACATCCAGAGTCAAATCAATACAAAATTTAATCTCCCTGTCTGGGGGCATTCCTGGTAGTTCTTCAGGAAACACATCGGAGAATTCTCTTACCACATGAACTTGATCAAGACTAGGCACCACCATCTCTATGTCGTGGACCACCGCAAGATAGCCTTCATTCTTTTTATCTATCAACTGCACCGCCTTCAAGGAAGAAATTAGGTTAGTAGGGTTTAAGCTGCTGTCTCCCCAGAATATAAAAGATGAACCATCAGTTGTCTCAAACTTCACTGTCTTAGAATGGCAATCCACCGAGGCATGGCATGAGGACAGCCAGTTCATACCTAAGATAATGTCAAAGTCCCTCATTTCCAACAATAACAAGTTGGCCAAAGTATCCATTCCCTTGATACTAACTATACAGGAGGAAAACATTAACTGGACCATTAGGGATTCTCCCATGGGGGTTCCCACCCAAAAAGGGTGATCCAATATCTGGGTTCTTTGATTGAAATAAGAAGCAAAATATGGGGATACATAGGAGTATGTGGAGCCCGAATCAAACAACACATATGCTTCAAAAGAATTAACATGCAAGGTACCTGCCACAACTGCATTCGAAGCCTGGGCATCTTGCCTTGTCAAGGCGAAGACCTTAGGTTGACCTCTTCCTGCTCCTCTACTACCTGGACCTCTGCCACCTACTCCCCTACCTGAACCTCTTCCAGGGGGTCCATGAGAAGCTCTTGGAGATAGAAATTTGAATAAGGCAGTCTTTGGCACGGCAGGACGTACAAAGTTTGGATCAAAAGCCCCCTTTGAATAGGGACACTCCTTCTTAAGATGTCTTGTCTGGCCACATCCAAAGCAAGCTCCAGTGGCTTTATAACACTGTCCCGAGTGGTAATTCCCACAAGATTGACAGGGAGGCCTAGAGTAAGCGGACTGCCCCATTCCTTGCATTCCAGGATGAGATGCACTGCCAGCTTGGGACCTTGAGCCAGATACACTCATAGGAATAGGCCCTGAAGAAGTAGCCCCTCCTGAGGGTGCCTAACGTCGGCCCTGGAAATTTTGAGCTCCCCCAGAGCTAGATCCTCCAAAAAGATTTCCTTTCATTTTCTGCTTCTTGCCAGCCTCCTTGGCCGTTCTTCGCTCTTCCCTTCCAATCTCGAGACCATAGGCAGTATCCACAATTTCAGCATAAGACATTCTCCCAACCATAGGAAGTAAGTTGGAGGACAAAGGGTCAAGCAATCCTCGAACAATCCTCCTAGCTCTCATTGTATCATCGGATACCAGGTGATAGGCATAGCGGGACAATTTGGTAAATTGTTCTTCATATTCTGCTATAGACATCCCTGGAGTTTGCCTTAATCTTTCAAAATCAGCAGCATACTTCTCTCTTTTGTTGACCGGAAGGAATCTCATCATGAAAATTTCGGTAAATTCTTCCCAAGAGAGGGGAGGTAAACCAGAGGCATCCCTACCTCCCATGAGTATGGCATACCACTGTTCTGCTGTCCCATTCAGATTATAGGCTACCAGCTCCACTGCTCTCTCACTTGGGCATCTAAGGACTTTGAGGACCTTGTTGGTGCGGTCAAGAAATTGTTGAGAGTCATTCGTCAGGGGATTTCCGGAGAAACTGGGTGGATTTAATCTGAGGAAGGATTCGATTGACACTTCATTCCCTTCCCGTTGATGACGAGGCTCACGGACCGGTGGGGTTGGTTCAGCATGAGGTTGAAATTCATTCCTGCTTTGATGAGCTAGGAGTTCTACCAGAGTATGGAGAGTCTGGTGAACCCTTCTCATTTCGGTTGCCAAATTGATTGGTTCCTCTTCAAGAATGGGCTCTTCCGGTTGCTTGGCCGGTCTTCCACGGCCTCCTCTTCGACCACGGCCTCTTCCTCTCCTAGGAGGAGAAGGGGCCTGGTCCGATTCGGTGTCAGAAGCCTCAGGGGCTTACGCTTCTTGCAACACTAAAAAGTGCGAGTTCTAGGCGGCATTTCACCTAAGGAAGGAGTTCATCGAGGTTAAGACCAATTGATATACCAAGTAAGAAAACACTTAAAGTGAATAATTCATGAAGGATAGACACATGAAGGATAATCCTAAAGGCCTCTGGTAGTATCACATTTTGTGAAAATGGGCCAGCTTCCATTTGCACAATCGTGACCCCACTAAAGGACACTTACTCCATAGTACACAGGGAACCTAAGCTCTGATACCATCTTTGTCACGACCCAATCCAAGCCGTGACCGGCGCTTAGAGAGCACGCTCCCTAGCAAGCCTCACCCATCAAAATTCCACAAAATTTTGGATAGAGTTTCCTCTATATTTAGGATATTTCCCAAATATGAGTACTTATCCTGCAATTCAACAATCACACACATTTCATCGGGGATCCAGGCTTTCTCAGAATGCACCCCTCAAAGACATAACACATATAAAATCAGAGTCCATAATCCAAGTCACATTTACATATCCAATTCCAATTCATAATCAAATCCAACCTAAACTAGTCATCAGGTGTACATGCAATAATCAATCCACTAGTTTAATCAACCTCTAAACATAATTTAACATACCAGCAAGGGTCGGATCCTGCCTGTAGTACTATGGAGCTACAAATAAGATTACAAACGAAACGAAATACAAACAAGGCCCTTACTATGTAGGGCTCACCCCGGAAGGAATCTAATGATGCTGAGCAGGGGGATTGGCTCCCAAGTCTGACCCTGTATCTGAAAAGAATATACAACCATGGGGTGAGTTTGAGAAACTCAGTGAGAGATAGGACACTTTCAAGCCTCATGAGTCAATGAATATGTATGTATAAGTTTAAAATAATTTCATTCAAATAAGGAAAACGGCGGAAATATCTAACAGGATAAACAGGCAGGATTTACACTTGGGTGGTCGTTCCTTCGTGTGAATCCCGAATCAGGCACGCACCCCCTTTCTAGAGAGGCCGTGAAGTACAGGCACGCACCACACTATATGTATGGCCGTGAAATATCCATCACGCACCACCCCCTTGGGTGGCCATGTAATATCATAGTCCAAGGTGCACCAAGGCTAACGTCTACTGTCGTTAGCAAATAGATCCTGTCACAGACTTTCCTATTCTTTCATGTTCATAAATCATGAATCTTATATCACATCAAAATTCCATTCATCATTGACTCATGAGTAGCATTTCTTAAAGTAAATGAACAATTATAAATTCAAACAGAATATACTCAAAAGCACGCTATCTACTCACAGATCACCGGGCACAGAAAAACCTTAAATCTCCGGATCCACAAGAGTGGAGAGAAGTTTCCTTGGAATTATCTAGCATTACAACATAACACTAGCATCAATCTTGGATCATTAACACTCTCCATATCATAAATTCTCTAGTCTTAAAATCCTAGGGTTCCAAGAATTTAGCTAAAGATAAAAGGAATTGAAATTGCTTGGAAGAAGAAAAGAACAATGCATAAAACTTACCTCTAGAATTTGGAATGAGAGAAGAAGAATAAGGTGAGCTTCCACTTTAAATCCATCCAAGCAAAAACGAAGAAGGAAGAATAATGTGTATGGTTGATTGTGTTTAATGGAATGAGTATGGTGTTGTTGTTGTTGATTTAGTTGGGAAAATGATGAAATGAAATTGATAGATGTAAGGGATGGAGGGAGGAGGAATTCTAGAGAGAAGGGAGAGAGTTGGGATTAGAGAGAGAAGAAAAATCGAAAAATGAGGGTGTAGGACGCGTCTCCATATATATATTGGCCTATGGTAATCGATTACCACGATGAGCGTGTCGATTACCAAAGCTAATGTCGACACCACGAACCCAGACCGTGTCGATTACCATATTTGGTAATCGATTATGACGTGAAAATTTTTAACCCAAGGACACACAGAGAGCCTCGTAATCGATTACCAGCTTCACGGTAATCGATTACAACATCCCAAAACATGGTTCTTTGATTCCAATAGACATCCATCACCAAAAATCATCATAAATCGATTAAACGCATCAACCAAACACGATTAACACAAACAAAAATTTGAAATACACCATGGGTGTTACATATATCTTTCCACAAACCGAAGTGACAAAATGCTGCATTGTTTGCCTCTGCCACAGAGATATTTTTGAACCACCTCTTTATTGATTTAAGCTTGTTCATAACAAACCTGCCTTCCTAACCAATTCATCGCTTCATTTGATGATATCTATAAATCTGCTTCAATGCATTCAAACTCTTCTATAGCACATTGAATAGCCTTAGTAAGCGCCTTAGTAATCGCCATGCAATATGCTTCAGACATAGAATTTACTTCTTTAAAGTCTGGAAGAAAGCCTAACAATTGGTGCTTGAAATTTTACATGTAGCCACCAATTACATACACATTCCTTTCCTGTGTATATTCAATACATAGCTAGTAGGTTGTTTTTGCTACTCCTAGGACTGATTGACTTGTTTATTGAGAATTCCTTTTTCTTGATTGTTGTTCCTCCCTCAAAAATTCTGTGGACTGTTTCTGGTTTAGTAAAATTTGATGAACACTTCCTGCACTCCATGACTTTCCATAGTATCTTATTTGTTTAACTAAATCTGCCTCTTTAAGTATGTACTGTCTCATTATCCTTGCTCTAATTGTGATGAAGATTCAATCCAAGTAATAACAATGCATTAATGTCTACTTGGACTGTGAAAAATTAACTCCATGTATTATATAGTAATCTAATTCATGATCTGAATGGTAGCTGAATAGGGGAATCATCAAATTATGCTAAACCTATGAAATTTGGGGAAACTTGGGAGTGTCCTGCTCCATTGTGGGAGCTGAGTCCCACAGCAAAAGTATGGGATTTGGTTTTGGGGTTTCTGTATTACCTTGAGCTCTCGTGTATTGATCAATCAATAAGAAGAAAAATGTTGGTAGCTTATGTTAAATTTATTTATGGATCTTTAAGAATTTTAGACTTTAATATTGGTTCTCAGTTTCTTTTTCATATTAATGTATGCAAGTGAGTAAGAAATGGTTGTAGTTTTTTAAGGTGTGTTTCCGAGGCTGATCCTGATCTATTTTGAGTGAGAAAGTTAATGGTTTATGGTTATCTTGTACAGTGATTATCTGTTCAAGCTTCTTATTAGAGACTGAGGTGTTGGAAAATCGTGTCTTCTTCTGAGATTTGTTGTAAGCTTTCTGCTGATTTTTATGCTAGTTATTACTTTGACTACTACTAACTTCTATGTCCAATAGTGCAGAGTTTTTTTTTTTTTTAGGTTTCTATTTTAACGTGTTTTTCTGTCCTTTTTGAGAGTTATTTCTTTTATTCAATAGAACAGTAGCTCCCTCTGAGTAAACTGCTTTAGTTAAGCATGGTCATTGGTAATAGCAATGTCTTAGCAAACAATAGCTACATGTATCATTCTTTGTTTGATATGTTGATCAAATTAAATAATTCTTTAAAATGGAAAAAAAATATCAAATAATGAATTGGTGGATTAGCCTTTTTTTTCTCTCATAGAATCATATTACCTCTTTATAATCATGTTTTCATACAAAAAGATGAAAAAGTAATCGATTTGTGAATCATGTTTTCTTACATAAAGTTGAAAAATTTATTGAATAACAAAAGAAGTCCTGAATATTCCATAACTTAAAGAAGCTTTTAACTATCTATTGTAATTCTATTAGTAAAAAAGAAGCATGCAAACAAATGTAGTAAAAAAAGTGGTTGTTGTGTGATTTGAAAGAGAAGGTATTGATAGCATTCAATCCAATGCAAATCAAACTATTACTGATATAGGATTGAGATTTGACTATGGATCATTATTCAAAATAGAATGGAATTCTTAAGTTTGCTAAAAAAGTGGATTCTTAATAGAAAGATGAATTTAACAAAAGTGGTTAAAAAAGACTTGCAACCCTGTACACTCTATTTATAATTTATCATAAGTTTGTTCTCTTCTTCCTGGGCTGAGGCTATGTGCGAGATTTGAACATCTCTATATCCAAGGTTAAGAGTGTCTTATAGTAAAAGAAGTTCACGTGACCTACTTGAAATGTTAGAAACGAAAAACATGATATTGTTGGATAAAAGGGGAGAACTTTTAATGGTGGTATTTTTCTAGTAATCAAAGATTTATTAGTAATACAACTTTTGCAGAAAAGAATGCTTTAAAGACAAGGATTAAATGAACAAAATATGACTCTTAAGAGTAGAAATAAGATGCAAGAACTGTATCATGAAATAAGGAATGGTTCTCTAAGGTAGGTATACACTCTGATGATCAAGTTGTCATTTGTTGTTAGTTGGAAATTGCCCATTAATCAAGATCCCCTAAAGTTTCATATGGCTTTAGTACTTAATAATATTTTATTTTATATTTAGCTTGTATGTGTTAGAACTAGATAGTGGAGGAACTTTAGATTAATGGTCATTGGAAAATTATAAAGTGTTCTTTTGTGTGATTGAATTGGGTTTTGTGAATTGATTTTATAAATTTAATTTAATTTGGAAGCTTTTTTTATTGCAGGTGCCAGATAGAGGAAGTGGGGTTGAGTCACCAAATGATATAAGAAGATCATTAGATGGAAGTAACAATAATCCATCAAATAATCTTCCAAGCCCTCATACATGATCCTTTTATTGATTGTGGTCAATTGTCCTATAACTTTTAAGTGTTAAGTAATTTTGAATTTGTTGGTGTGACTTGTGTACTTGAATTGACTATGTTTTTTTTTTAACTTGCAAGTTCTTATACATTTAGACTTATTATGACTAATTATGTAGAAACTTATTTTAAGCTTTAGTAATAGAAATTTTTCTATTGGATGTTGAGAAGTATTATTATATTTATATTGATATACATTTTGGTGCTTGTTATACCTTCAATTAAAAATAATGGAATAATTATAATATAGGTTTTGATATTGGATAATAAAAAAGATACAAATTATAGCAATTTAAAATGAAACAATGCATTACAAGCATGTTAAATATTGCCACAATAACAAGTAACATATGTCATTATTGATTGCAAAATATGGCAGCTTTGACAACCACAATTATAAGTACAAAATGGCAGTTTTGACCGCCACACTTTCCAGTAATGCGGCGATTTAGACTGCTAAAATTACAAGTGATATATGCCATCATTTATGGTACAATATGGCAGTTTCGACTGCCACAATTTTCGATTAAATAAAGCGATTTGAACTGCCACAATATACTATAAAATATGGCGGTTAGAACAACCGTTTTATACCGTAAATTATGGCGGCTAAAACCACCACAATATACTGTAAAATACAGTAAAATATGGCGGTTAGCAACTGCCTTAATGTTTAAAAATTATGGCAGTTTGAAACGCCGTTTTATAAGGCAAAATATGGCGTTTATCAACCGCCTTAATGTTCAAAAAATTATGGCAGCTTGAGCTGCCATTTTATTTAATGAGCAACCACCGTTTTATCCATGTCAATTGCGGTGATTAACAGGAAACCACCATATTATACTTAGTGGCGACATTAATTATGGCGGTTTTGGAAACCGTCATTAAGGTAAAAAAGGGCCGTTATAACCGCCTCAATTTTCCAAAAAACCGTCGTATTTTACTTGATTTTTTGTAGTGACTGCATGAACCGCATTTTTCTATCTCTAGTTTTCGCTCAGCTCATGATGTTTTTGTTAAGAGGCTCTATTCACAAACTCTCTCTCGAGTTATTGTAAATCCCCAATCAATTAATTGGTAATCAAACAATTAAAGGTATTAGGCACAAACAAAAACTCAAAGCAATAGAGATAGAAATAGGATTAACATTAATCCATGAGTAAACTTGTCATACTAAAAGGGTCCATTAATGCCCTAGCAAAAGAAACTTAGTTCATGACTAAAGAAAAGAAAACAATGGAAGAATATGAAGATGAGAAGATAGAAGAAACAAAAGCCATAAAGTATTGAAGCTAAAGACGAGATTCAAAACGTGTTGATCTCTTTGTGTTGAAGTTAAGCTCGGGAGTTCTTGAATCTTCGCCTTTAATCTCTTTGGAGAAGTCTTCTATCTTGGAAAGTGTATGAAAATATCTAGGGATCCATTTTCAAACCTTTAGTGTTGCCTTTTATCCGTGGCAATCCTTATTTTCAAAATTTGGCCCAAGCCCCTTAATTCTGCAGTCATGGTTGTGCTATAGCGCAACACTCAAAATTTGGTGTGATTTGCGAAAATGGGAGCATACTATAGCGCAAGGTATAGCACTATAGTGCACTTGCCTGACAGCGCTAATCTCTTTTCTACATTTCCAAGCACTGTACTAGTCAGAATAGTTGGAATTTGCCCTAAGTGGTAGAATAGCAATTGTACATATTTGAGTAAGCTTTCCAATGCAACAAGAACCACATTAATCGGAGTTCTGTAGCTCAAGATATAGATGAAACACTGATGAAAGGTCAGACTTGACAACATCAGAGACAAGATGAAGCTTCAATATTGTTTTGCCTTTTTCTCCTCGAAGACTTGAGAACTGGAAAAAGTGTCTAACACCAAAGTTGGAGATCTTCTTCTCTTCTTTTGAAAGAATCTTGAATTGTTATAATCCGACTTCTGGAGAGCTCGATATAAAATTTTCAATACTGAAAGGTCCTAATTTTATGCAAGTTAAGCTCTCTGATAGCTCTAAATTCTAACTTGAGTGCTTATATGTAATGACCAATCAAAATAAGCCCAAAATAAGTATCAAAAATATAAGAAAATAATAGAAAATAAAAATACTATCTAATCTAAACTACTTAAATAAAATAAAATAAAATAGTAACTAAACTAAACAATTATATCCTAAATTAAATAAAAACTAACAAAAAAATATAACTCACCAAAGGGAGTCATCAGTGCATAAATTCTTAATGTCAAATTAGTTCGTAAGGAACATAATTGACATTCCTTTTCCTCTTTGCAAGCAATAGTTTGGGCATTCAATCTAAACTATTAAATATTCTATTTAATAAATAAGCTCGTATTTAACTATGTTGTTAGTTGCTTTATCAATCTCATCTAAGCTTATATACTCTTTTGTTAGATCTTCAATCACATGAAATATGTAATAATTGATTTCATCAATAATATGTTAAGGAATGATTATTGCTATTTATTTAAGATCATTCTGCTGTGCTGTTGTACACTTAGATATGTGCTATCAACAATTTGTTTCTCTGTATCACCAAAGGCTTAAAATGGTCATTAATAAAGAGGAGTATATACCAAAATAAAATCTAAATAAAAATATTTGCAAATAATATTAAAAATAAAAAGTGGAATAATAAAAGTATTGTTATTAATAAAGATTTTTTATTTAATTAAATATAAAATAAAATTAAATATAATAACTAGATAAATTTTTTAACATTTGTATTATATTCATTAAAGTTAATATGATTTATTCATATCAAACAATATTATTCAATGTAATATTTGTTGTATTTACAAAATATACTTTAATATAAGTCATCAACTAATTTATTTTAAATTTTATAATTAAATATCAATATTGTATCAATAATTTGACCCAAACACTTATTACAATTCTTAACCGTTATAAATAAGGGATTTCTGACCACCACACCTTCATGTAGAGGTTAGTAATCTCCACTTTTTTCTTTAGATATAAAAGTCACTATCCACTTTTCTTAATCAGCTTATAACTTTGGATAATTTTGTAATTTTTTTATGCACATTAATTACTCTCTTAATTAGTATTTTCTCTCCATTGCTAATATTCTCTAACATTAAATAACATTCTCTCTCCTTTAAATAATACTACTAATATTATTGTATTATATGGAGAATAGTTACTAATTTAGTAAAGTAGTTTTCTATAAAATTAGTAAACAATTCATGTAGTACTTGTTTAACTGCGTTCTCAATTATATATTTAATGATACTAAGTAAAACTTGAGTTTTCATGAACCAGATCCATTACTAGAACATCTTACTAGTATATGACACAAAGGCTTTAAACACTTTATCAAATACTAAATTGGAAGTTTTACAATTAAAAAAAAAAAGAAAAACAATTGTATATGTGTTAATATCGATTAAATATTTAATCATATTAGTTATTTGAGTAGAGATCTAACTATTTACCAACTTAATAAAATATATTTTATTAAGTTAGTATTAAATTTATTTGCCCAACATATAATACTAATTTTCAATCATTTATATAGTATTTAGGTAAAAAAATAAAAAATAATATTATTCAAGTAGAGAAAAATATTGAATACAAAATCCTACTAATAGTATTACTTAGAGTAAAGAGAATGTTAAATAATATTAGAGAATATTAATAATAGAGAGAGAATATTAATTAAGAGAGTATTTAATATGCATAAAAGAAAATTACAAAATTATTCAAAGTTATAAGTTGATTAAGAAAAGGGAAGAGTGATTTTTATATCCAAAGAAAAATAAGAGGATTGCTAACCTGCATATAAAGGTGTGGAGGTTAGCAATTTTTTTTATAAATATATATAACTAATAATTATCCTTAACTTATTGCACTTATTAATGTGTAATATAAATCTTTAATTGCACATTGCAATAAACACAATCTTGGATTGATGTTTGTTATATATATATAATATGTGCTATTCTATTTAATTAATTCGAATGGTCCAAAACCATCTTCACATCATATATAATATAATCTGCTACAACTTAAGCTATAAATTCTTCCACTCATTTATAATTACAATGCAAACATACAACATAATTGTTGTGGATTCTTGGTAATAATAACATATCCTCACATACCTTATGCAAGTAATTTTAATATGCCTTCCACCTTAGAGCTTTGTGAATTTGGACTCTGTAGCTTTCAACAACAAAATCAAATTGAGGGAAGATATCATAGAGCATGTTATCCACCCTTTCCCGATACCATATTCTCCAGCCTTTATGGAACACAAGAAGCAAGGCAGCTATTCCAATTGCATAAGCAAATCCTAGTTCAGTAGCTATAAAATTCCAATCAATGGAACTTTCCTTATTGGAATTTGATACCATAGGTGATGTCCGTTGCCCTCCATCACCGCCACAATTGGATGTCAATGGAGGTCCACATAGCCCATCATTGCCTTTGAATGAAGCAGCATCAAATGGTTGAATTTGGGTGCCTGTTTGAATTTTCCCATAAGATGATTGTATGAAAGGTTCAATAATGCAAGGAAAGACATGCTTGCTAACTTTAGGGGAATTTGTTGAAGACTAACATAGCTTACTACAACAAAAATCATGTAAAAATGTATGGTTGCTATCATAGTATAGTCTAATCATAGAAAATTTTAGTTATGTTTAATCTTTTGAAATGGCTAGGCATTGCTTATTTAAAGGGTTAAATTAAGTGAGTAGTTGGTAACTTGTAGCAATAAACAATGATTTTTGTATGAATAAATATGTATGAAAAATTATGAATGAAATAGTTGAGTGTTTCTCTACCCATAGATATTCTATTGAATACAAAATCTGCCCATAGCTTTTTCATATTCCAACAATTGGTATCTAAGCCTATATGTTCTTGAGGGATCTATGAGAGAAAACCAAAAAAAAAAAAAAAAAGAAGATAGAATGCTAGAGAAAACAAGAAAGTCCACCAAAAATACTTGATGGCTTTAGCAAATATATCCTTACCCTTACCGCTATTTTTTCAAGAGAAAATTATGGAATGTGGTCAAGAAAAATGTTGGCTTATTTCAAGAATATGAGCCTGAAGAAGTGGTGGGGTGGGTCAGGTTTTGAGCCACCATCTCTACCAAATAATCCATCTATGGCTCAAATAAGACATCACAATGAAGAAGTTGCTAAGGAGGGAAAAACTTTGATTATTATTCACTTAGCTATAAATGATGAAGTATTTACAAGGATTATGGCTTGCACAGTAGCAAAGGAAGCATGGGACAAGCTCAAGGAGGAGTTTCATGGAAGTTCAAGAACAAGACATGTAACATCCTCTATCATATAAGCCATGCTCGAGTCATGGAGTTACATGAAAAGGTTGTCACAATGCTAAGTAAATATGAAAAATACAATACATGGCCCTTTTTACTGCTCCCTTCATTTCTGACTAATAGTTTTTGATACATGGATAATAAAATAATTACACTTTAAAAGAAATTGTGATTGAGATAAGTAGCTTCGATAGTCTTTTGATTTAGCTAGCGCCCAACTCTTGCTCAATGAGTGGCCTTGTACTCCGCCTCGTGCTTGACTTCCACTTGGGTACTGGAATGTTTACGGAAAAGAAAAGCATACAAGTAGGCAGTGAGAACCTAGGGTTCTCAGTAGGTGAATTCAATCC
The DNA here is from genome assembly GCA_031439595.1 of Pterocarpus santalinus. Taxonomy (NCBI): domain Eukaryota; kingdom Viridiplantae; phylum Streptophyta; class Magnoliopsida; order Fabales; family Fabaceae; genus Pterocarpus; species Pterocarpus santalinus. The sequence continues at coordinate 34,739,560 of CM062529.1, read as the reverse complement.
ATACAATATCATCATAAACATTCCAGCCGCTTCGATTTCTTATAAAAAAGTGAGCATATATATATATATATATATAACCAGTGGTTCAGTTTTAAGTTAAAAACGTCATTCTCGAAGCGGGTTATATTTTTAACAATCACTTGTCATCTCACATGATTGTCACAAAAGTATGAATAGTATAATATGCTTCCATAAGGAACATGATAGCATTATGCCTTAACTAGATAACTGAAGCTGCACATGAGAATGCTTACACTTGTCTGTATACAAGTGCACTTTACTTAATTTATCTCTTTCCTTAATTTGCAACTTGATCTTGCTCTTTTCTGCACTTGGTCCCCCGGAGGTGAATGGCCTTTCTCACCCCCTGGGTAATAGCCTGCTTTTCAGGTCCGAGCTCGTACCTATACATGAGTGACGGGTTTACTTTCCCCGACCCTCACACCGGTCTATTCCCCTTAAATCTGGTCGAGGGCTGGCCCAAGTCTTAGACAGTATCATTCTGGCCCATGCTAACTGGGTCTATGCCATGCCTCACGTGGTAGCTTGGTATGTCTTTCTTGCAAGTTCTCATAAATCTTATTCTTCTCTGGACATGATTACACATGCATATGCTCCATGCATTCATTCATATAATGCATATCATACTTAAATCACTCTTGCATATATGAATCTTATGAGCATAACATATAAATGTTCATGACAGTCATATAATTTGCATATCTCTACCAAAATTTTGGCAGCATAACGGATCGAGTTCGCTTCCCCATGAATAGTGTCAGTATCAGCAAACAATCCATTTTATAGAAAATTCACAATATTTCACTTCACATTTCAACATCAATTTCATAGGAATATTAGTGCATTTGTAGCATCACAATTCATCATCAATTTCCTAGGAACCTTAGTTGCACTTAAAGCATATTGGCTATCTTAGCACTTTCACTCAGCTCGGTTTTGTAAATTAGGCCATAATTTTTATGTAACTCATCTAGCTCAATTTTGGATATGTCATAGCTCAATGTGTCTATTTTCTAACCTCATTGGTCCCATATCATTTTGATAAGTATAACTCAAGATATTCAACTTTTGTTCAACCTGTTCAGTCACTAACCCGAATTACACTCCTGGGAATATAAATTCACTAAAAATCGAAACTAAGCTCAAATCTTACGAAATTGGTCTCATATCAAAGCTAACAGGACAACCTTTCATTTGCCACAAGTTTCACTACATTTGCTTAAGTACTCCTCGAGTTATAAGTCCTGAAAGTCGACCTTCCTGAACTACCCTGTTTTGGTCTAGATTAGACATAGGACAACTTCCTCGAATCACTGGGAACAATTGGGACCATAACAAACTTCTAATTTCATACTGGAATGTTCCCCTATGTGTAGGCTTTCTAACAAAACTGGTTTCACTCAATTTGGAGTTATAAAGGGTGAGTTATACTCTCCTCATGTCACCCTGCCCGGATAAAAATTCTGAACCCTAGGTCAAACTTCAAAAATTCATATCTCCCTCAATACTAATCCAATAACCTTATATGATATATCTATGGAAAGCCCTAAAGGTCTAATTTCACCTAAAAATAGTTTCATCGGATTTGACCGATTTTAGGCGGCGCCGTACGCTCCGCCGTACGAACTGCCGTGGAATTCTTTATCCAGACAGCATCCTAATCCCTCCATTTCTCTTAGTTTTCTTCTTCTAATTCTAATTCCTACTCAAGATCTCATATTAATCCCATATTAATCCAATCATACACATCCAATATATTATCAAACAATCATAAAAAGTAATCTTTCATGCATCCTCAGTTTAGAGAAATCAAGGTTAGAGATTGAATCCTACCTCTTTGGAGTGTGATCTTGAGTTAAGTGTTGAAACTTGAATTGTTAGGACTTGGCTAAGCTTGAAGGAGTGATGGGGTTGGGTGAGTGGAGAAGGGGAAAGAGAGCTGAAGTGAGGGAGAAGAGAGGGCGCAGAAAAATGGGTCTGAATGAGCGGAGGAGAAGGTGTTATATAGGCATGAGTGGTAGTTACCTTGGAGGGTTCTGATTGGCCTTAAAACACTAGGCTGAAATTCAGCCAACCTTCCTCTCTTTTGTGACAATTTGCTCTCTATGTTGCCCTAACAGTGGGACTCGTTTCCAGTATATTCTGAAGATGACATCGAAACTCGTGCTCCTTTAAAGTCGGAACTCGTTCACTTCTTGAGATGAAATTGGAACTCGTGGATGATTTGGAAATCAGCTCAAAAATCCGAACTCGAGTCCATTTCAATTGAGTTCCACTCTAATGCGGGAACTCGTGACATTTTACTCGGAAGTCGGTACTCGCACCACTATGTTAAACCATAACTTCTGAGGTCGGAAACCATGTACACTATTAAGGTGAGATCGGAAATCGGGTACATTTTCTTTGAGACATGAAGTCGGAAATTCAGGAATAATCAAAATTGAAGATTAAATCGGAAATCGGGAAGGACTTGAAGTCAAGACTAACTCGGAACTCGGAACTTGTCCTATTTCATGTGAAATTCGTGGATGAAGTCGGAAATCATGAAAACGAGTGAATTCGGAACTCGTGAAAATTTGAGTAGAACTTGGAGACCACTCAGATTAACTCGGAAGTTGTATTTCATGTCCACCTTAAATTACTTAAGGTCGGAACTCGTATTGTATGCATCTTTGAAGCATTAGGTCGGAAATCGGAAATCCTTGCTAGTCCAGTTGAGCCTTGGATATGAAGTCGGAGATCGGGAATATTGATTAGATCGGAGGTTGGAAGTCGCGGATGTTACAAGACAGATGCAAGTTCTCAATCTAAGGAGAGAGTAATATAGGAATACACCTTTGTAAATAATTTCTGCTCAAACCAAGCAATTGTATTATAAGTATGGCATTCACAGAAAAATTTAGTTGACCGTCAAATTTGTTGTTGAAAAATATTATACTTACCAGTGACAGGAGCATGACTATAGAAATTGGGATCCTTTTGGTGAAAAATTTATCTCTAAGTATATGCCACTAAAATTCATAAGGCCTTCAAATGAGTAGAAAGTAATGCCCTAATGAAATAGTTGTCAACAAGATATACATGTTGGAGTTTTTTGCACTTAGCTAATCTATCTCAATAAGTTGGGTGAGATTTGAGAAGGAGTTAGGCAATGAAGGTATTTCCCTATTGAAATAGCTGATAGAGAGATATACATGTTGTAGTTTTTTGCAGTTAGCTAAAGATGGAATAGGGCCAAAAAATCTATTCTATGACAAATCTATCTTAACAAGTTGGGTGATATTTGAGAAGGAGTTAGGCAATGAAAGTATTTCCCCACTGAAATAGTTGTTAGAGAGATCTATATGCTAGAGTATTTTGCACTTATCTAAAGATGGAACTTGGCCAAGAAAATCTATTCCATGACAAATCTATCTCAATAAGTTTGATGAGATTTGAGAATGAGTTAGGCAATGTTCCACTAAATTGGGACCCATAAAGTATCAAAGAGGACAAGTATGTCAAATTACTATAGAACTTGGAAGTGGATTAGAGAAATTTTAGTTACGAACAAGGTCTAGAGAGATCCATTTAGTGGGAAGTCTGGCAAGGAACCATGAAGATTATCGCTATTTGATATGTGAAAGAAGGTCAAGGTTGGCACTAGAAAGGTCTTATATGGAAACACTCCAATCAACCAACACAAAGCAAGATTCAAGGTGGTATGTAACATCCTCCTAAGCATACTACTATGCATAAGTCATAGTACGACAATCGGGAGTTGTTACCGTAGCTTCAATGGACCTTGTATGACAATGCTTTTCGGCTATCTTCAATATCTCTAGTCAACTCTACCTATGGTAGCCGCCTTCGGTATTTCCTGAGCTATCTAGAGATAACACGAAAATCTACGTAGGAGTGAGAATTATGAATTCTTAGTAGGATTTACTAAGAAATTACATATCGTGTCATTGTTGTTATCTCCAGCCACTTTGGTTTATCACAAAAAGGTGAGCATGTTATATAAGTATTTTCAATTTTATAGTTTGAAACCATATTGTTCAAAGCAGAGTTCATTTTAGTCATACACTTGATAAAATAGCAAATTGTGAGTGATTTCATAATAATAACAATAATAATAATAATAGTAATAAGAACATAATTTGTGCACGTGCAATGCTTATCATGAATTCATGCGAATGCACTATACATATTGTCATCCTCAAGTACAGTCTTTTTCAATTTCCTTTACTTTCTTTAGTTTTCTTTAATTTTTACTGCCTTTGGGTAGCTTGATCTAGGAGTGAGCTCAACTTCTGACTGTCATCACATAAAATTAACCTACAAGGGGATCCACATGCCTCTAGTCTTGGAGAGATCTCATAGCGTTAACTGCCTTCACAAAGAGAAATTCAAATAACTGCCTCCAGATGAAGCGATCCAATCCTACATAATCATATATTTTCTTCATTTGCATGCAAATATGCAAACTTTCATAAAGAGGATCATGATCATATCATCATATAATGTTCATATATATTTTAGTACACTTATCTTCAAACATTCTCGTAAGTCTCATAATAATGGATACTTAATTTGAATATCGCATGCATATACGAGTATATCATATGTTATGTATAGTTTTTACCGAATTTTCTGCAGCATAACGGATCGAGTCTGCTTCCCCGTAAATAGTTCCATTCAACTAGGAAACTAGTCATAGTAATATACCCAGCACAATATGCCAATCATTCAACTTTCTAGCCTGAGCTAAGTCCATATGTATACTAGGGTAAAAGAAAATCCTTTAAATTGGGAATTATGTTAGTTGTCTTCAATTCTGCCTGAGATTGTAAATTAAGCCATAAATCCTATATAACTCATTTAAATCTGAATTTTGGATACGTCAAAGTGTTATGTGTCTAGTTTCTAACCTCTTTAGTCCCATTAAATTTTGATAAGTATAACTCATGTTATTAACATTTTACCAAGGTATGTCCTGTGACTAGGTAGATTTGCACCGAGAAAAGTAGAAATTCATTAAAAATAGAAACTTATTGGAATTATATGAAACTTATATTATCTTAAAGCTAACTGAACTAGCTTTCATTTCCAACAAGTGTCACTTCATTTGAATAAGTAGAGCTCTAGTTATAAGCTCGTGAAGTAGGCTACTCTAAATTGCCCTATAATTTGCTAGGAGCAATAGGATCGAATTTGACTCTAAAATTTTATGAGATGTTTCCTTATGTAAGATTTTTAAAAATGTTGGTTGCACTCAATTTCAATTTATATAGGGTGAGTTATACCCTGCATAACTCATACTGCCCAGAACAGAACACAGGATTCCTAGGTAAACTTCAAAAAATCATATCTCTCTCAATACTAATCCAATGTCTTATAATTTATATGGCTGAAAAGCCCTAGTTTCATTAAAAATTGGCTTCATCTCATTTAGAGATCTGTAGAGGAGTTCATACACATCCGAAGTACGGACGCCGTAGGATTTTCTCAACTTACCCTATTCTTGTTGTTTTTTTCATGAATTTTCATGCAAATTTTAACCAAAACCCAAGAATTTCATGCTAAATCAGTCATGAATCATCATATATAGGTGATATATTATCTAAAAAAGGGTGGAAATCCCAACCCTCATCAGCCATACACAAGAAAACTATGAGGATTATTGAACCCTACCTTTAATCTTTGATGCCCAACAAACTAGATTTGAGTTTCTTGTAGAAAGGGAAGTGATTAGAGCTTGACAATGAGGTGAAATAAGGTGAAATGAAGAAAGAAATGGTAGAGAAGATGTAGCTTAACGGGAAGCATCCAACTAAAGAGTTGAGGAGGAATTTTTAAATGTTAAAAAAAGTGGTGGTAGTTGGCTTAGTGGTCTTTGATTGGAGGATGGTTGTGTGGACCAAAATTCAGCCACTTCTCCCCATTCTTTGTGGTTGTTTGGTGTCCAAATGGGTGAAGTGGTGGCTGGGTTTTTCGGCACCCAATCTAGGATTTCTACTTGTTCGGTTCTGACAGTTTAAAATACGAAATTCTACCGATTTTCTTCAAATCGGCAAAATATTTTGAAGAATTTTATGAGATTTTTTATGTTTATTTTCTAATTGTTTCTAATCCTAATCTCTTTAATTAACACCTAATTAACTTCTAATTAATCCTTAATTAACTTCTATTTAACTTACTTATGCATTAAAATCGAATAAATCAATTAATAATGCAAATCGGTAAAACATTACTAGCAACCGTCTAAAATTTTCTACGTAACTATTTCAAATTCTTTATTCATTAATCTCTTTATAATTCATTCATAATGACCTTCACACATTTAGTAAAATTGAATAAATCAATTTGCAATGCAATTTAAACATTCAAAAAAATTCGGACATTACATGGTCAAGTTTTTGAAACTAGTGTAGATTTCTGGCACCACAAAGGAAAAGTTGTTCTAATCAAGATTAATCACTAAGATTCCCAAGCATTGCCAAGGAAGGTTGAAGGGGTCCGAAGAGATCAGAAGATGACATGCTCAATTCTTACAGTGTTGGAATTTGCAAGAAAACAATAATCCATTCCTATCCTTGAGCAAATACACTTTTTCGATAATTGTTCAAAACAAGCTCAAGACTTTCCCTAGGAGAAAGGAGCTATGTAGACATATCAGAACAAAAAAAAAATAAATAAATAACAACCCATACAAAGAAATAAGAATGACACCTATATCACCCCTATTACATAAGATAACCAACCCCAAGTACTTGATAAATACTAAAATAACATAAACCACGTTGCACCTCTAATGAGACAAAAGACTAGCAACATCAACTAGTAGCATCATATCTTTGATCCTAGATAGCCCAAAAAAAGGAAAAACACACACACACACACACACACACACACACACACACACATGCACACGCACTGAAACCACCTCCACAAAGCAAAATGCCAAGATTTCGAGCCTACATAATCTCAAACCATAAAATCCTTAACAATACAATTAAAACAATTCAAACTATTCTTCAATCGAAATAAGCCTAGCCTAGTTGCAACTCCTTATAAAAAATGCCTAACAATCCTTGAATACAGGTTGAAAACTCCACACCGAATTAGAAAATCGGATACATATACCATTATTCAATCAATAACCAATATCTTTCTCAACACTCTAGTAGATAATCCCCCCTATCAAAACAAGACACACCCAACACCAACCTAACATATATTAACACAGAATAGAATAGGTCTACCTGCAAACATAGCAACTACAATAAATCAAAGAAACCATAAAATAACTCTTCCATAAAACTGCCCAAAATCATAACCAATAAAATCAGCTCTTGATCTTATCTTTCTTTTTTCTACTTCTTTTTTTACCTTTCGAATTTGAGGATTTCTTACCACTCTTGGCTCTACCTTCCTTTGCAAAAGCTAAAATTGCATCAACCTCATCCGGAGTTGATAGTCATGTAATAACCAAGTATAGGAATACATAAATTGTGATGTGCTGCTATGTCGAACCCGCGAAGCCCCAAGTCTGGACCCTAGGCCTCCTTGGAGGGCTATCTCATTGAGACATTTTCGTGGGATCAAAAGTCTCGGTAATTGTTCCTTAGATATCAAAGAATTGAAGAGCAATTTTTAACGTATTTTTGGAGGTTATTAACCATTTCATTTTCAAGCTTGAAGTTTAAGAAAATGTGAGTTTTCGGAAGTTTGTACTAAAATCCAAAAGTTGGATTTTGATTCTTAAGGAGTTTGATTTTTCCAATATTTTTATTGGATTCAAATGGGGGATATTCTCTTATTTACATTTATGTTTTAAAGTTAATGGAGAATAAAATAAATGAGGACATTAACTTAATGAGAATAAGTATATGATGATGTTTGAGAAGTGTTTGGAAGGGAAAAAAAAAAAAAGAGCAGGGACTGGGCGCCTAGGTGCCCAAGGCCAGCGCCCAGGCACTGGCTGTGCTGCAGATATGATTCAGCTTCAGGTGGGCGCCAGCGCCAGTGTCGCGCGCCAAAGTACTGGGCGTAATTAAAAGAAGAAGCTCAAAGCTTCTCTCTCATTCTTCACCAACCTCTTTCTCTCTCTTCCTTCCTCTCTCATCCTTCTTCTTCCCTCATGGTTTCCATCAATCCTTCACCCACTTTTACTCAATCTATCATCAAATCCATTCTTCCCTCATCATTATCTAAGCTTTGGAGGTTGATTCTCTCTTTGGAGCTCTCTCTCTCATCTTCTAGTGAGAGAAAGTGATGGTGGGAGAAGACCCACCACTCTCCTCACGCTCCACCACCTTCCTCCGCTCTCTAAGGTAATTCTTGAGCTCAACCCTCCTTATTAGACCATAGATTAGCTAGTTTTTTCATGAATTCCATGTTTAAGGTTATGAAGGAAGGGTTAGGGTTCTAGAAATTGGGGGTTTTTGCCTTATGGAGCTCATCCTAGTAAATTCTTAGAATAGTTATGTTGTGGAAGCCTAATAGTTATATTTGTCATGTTAGATGCTCTCCAGAATCTCTTGGCAACTCTAAGGCATCGCAAAGTTTGAGCTTCTTCCTTCCAAGCATAGGTTGTGAGTGGATAGCATATATATAGCTAGTTTGTTTTAAGTATATGTATAATTTATAGTTTGTTTTAAGTATATCCATAATTTCATAAATGTTATGTTTGTGGTTTAAGTTATTAAAGATAAAAGAAATTGAAATAGCATTTTAACGATGACCTTAGTGAATTCTTGAAAGATAAAAGATATTACTCTTTTATATATATATATATATGATTATGTATGTGTGCAGGACAAGCACCTTAAAGGTGAATTCTGATACTTGAACAATTTGATAGAGAAAGATATGGTTTCAAGTTATTAAATGTTAGCTATATAAAGGCTTGAAGCTGATATGATGTTTAGAAATTATAGATTTCTATGAAGTAAGCTTAATATTGATTTCTATGAATCATTTTCACATTGATGTTGTTTTTTTTAAAAGCTTGATATGTTGAGAACTATGAAATGTTGATGTTTTAAAAGCTTAAGCAATGTATTTAGAATCCAGACTTGATGTATGGAGTAAAGTTACTAAGGAATTTTAATGATAACAAATTAGAAATGAGCAAAGGTTTTCAAGAGGTAGGGAACTATAGCAGAACTGTTTGCTAATGGCAGCAGCATTAGCCTTGGTGCACCTCGAGTAACCCAGCTAGCAGGGTGATTGCTAGCCCGGCATGTTTGGCTGACATGTCCAGAATATGTAGACACGCATAGGCGTGAAGTTATCATTTACTGCTGGAGTTAGGCCACAGGGCCACCCAACAAACGACTATTTCTGAAATAGAATCCTCCCTTAAGCTTTATTATGTTTATTTAAGCTAGATTTAAAAGTATTATGCCTATACATATGTTTGTAATGAAGTTATTATCCAGTCGAATTAAAAAGGCGATTTAATGAATTATATAGGTTTGCTGAAAATCTTACGGTATTTGATATACATAGACGAAGTATTTCCAATAGCAAATGTGGTACGAGGTTTTTATGAAACTTATAAAGTTATTGTTTTGCAAATGTTGTGCATCGGCTTGTCCCACCCTTGTTATAGATATATTATCCTTCACTGAGTCGTATGACTCACTCTTTCTTCCTTTCCATGTTTTTAGATAGGTGCGAGATTGTGCTCAAGCTTCTGCAACTAATTAGAAGTTTCAGTATCTAAGTTCAATTGTAAAATCTCTAGAAGTGCTCCATTAACCTATAGACAGGGTCCTCCCTGTGTTGGGTCTTATGTTGTTATATATAAATTGTTTTGAGTTGTAATTAGTTTAATCTAAATGATTATGTATTTAAGCTTCTTGAATAGTTATGTAAACATTTTTTTTACAAGTGATTATGATTTAAATTCTCATTTTTGTGTGCTGTAGGGTGGATTCGGAGAATGCCTGGATCCCCAATGAGTTTGTATGTTTATGTGTTCTGTGCAGGGCGAGGATCCTTATTTGGGAATAGTTCTAAATACAAAGGAGACTCTGTCCGATTTTCTATTAGAATAAAGTCTAAAGTAGGCTTGCTAGGGACGTGTCCCTATGCGCTGATCACGACTTAGGTTAGGTCGTGACAAGTCATAGGCTTTTCCATAGCTTTCAAGATGTTTTAGCTTCTTCAAAGGCTGAATCAACAAAACCTTCTTCGGCACCATAAATTGATACCGCATCTTCTTCTTCCTCACTCTGAACTCTTAGTACTCTGAGATCCTGACCTTTCATTGCAAAACCAGGAGGACCCACGTTGTCCTTCTTACCCACCATGAGATCCTCATCGACCCTACTACACTAAACCAAAGCAACACCATATATAAGTGCATCAAGCTTCTTACTTGCAACTCCAACAACACAAGAAGCTGGATTGGCATCCCCAAACTGCTCTGAATTATCCTCTGTGGATGGTAACAATAATTTGTGCTCATAACTCCATGAACTAGACAACAGGGAACACTGAACAACTTGACCACATGAAGCCTTCACAAACCTTTAGACTATCACCATATTCGTTTCCATTATCCCACAAAACCATAGCATCCTCCGAATAGGTTTTCGTGGGACCAAACCTAGGAGGGTAGGGAGAAGAGAAAGAAGAATCCTCCTTCCTTGTTGAACCCTTCCTATAATATTTCAAAAATGAGGCCCAAATTTCTTTTATCACACTCAAAGCCTTTTATGAGACTTTGGACTTGTTGCAGCCTGTACAAAGATCCTCAATAACATCAACAGTTTTCCTATCATCTAAGAAAATAGCAATGCTTTTTGAAAATTTTGAGTCCAATTTTTTCCCTTGAATTCCTTGATTTGCAAAACTCTTATTCTGGGTACTCTTACTAGAATCAACTATGTTATCATTCTAAAAAATGGCATATCCTTACTCCAATAACAGCACATTTAATGCACCTCTTGATTCACTTTCATCGCAAATAAGGAATCCATGACAAAGGACTCCACTTTGCTCATTGGATGATTCTCCGACATCATGAAGATCTTTTTTGGTGACCTGACAAAATTCTCAGCATCCTTCCCACCAACCACATCATCAAAATCCTTCCTAGTTATTGATTTCGTTTGGTCCTGCAGTTGGAGAATTGATTTTCTTCTATGCCCCCGAACACTCCACACTTCACCTATCTCTTTGATAAAAGCATCATAACATTTACCTTCAATTTTCAAAATTATCTAACCCTGGATAAACTCAACACAACAAGTATTTATTAAAATTTTGCAGAGCATAGTGATTCCTCCTTTTCAATTTTGCTATCCAAACAAAGCACACTTCCCCATTCCTCTCCAATTTTCCTTATATTATCAATTGTCCATCCATGAGCAGGAATACCCACAAATGCAATCCAAACCCTTCTCATTTCACATATTTCTTTTTTTGACCATCTTCTTATTTCTGCAAAATGTTCCAAAAGAAGCTCCTTCCCTGTTGATAGTGCAATCTCCATGTCATCCATTGAAGCAAAAGTGATAAGGGTCTTATAGGCTTCCATATCCCTCACCTTGGATATTGATAACCAATCATTAGAAAGTTTATCAGCCAAAGATCTATTGCCACAAGTTGCAAAGATTCCCCAACAATGCTTCTATTTAACCACTCCATCGTACTTTGATAAATTTCTCCATTAATAATCTTAGTTTCTGTTTCAAGTTCACCCTCTCTTAACTTCCCTTCAATTTTTTCTCTTTCCAAATTTCCCTTTTTTTCCCAAAATCATTCCTCATCTTGAATAACTGGCATTTTGGCAATAAAGACCTCCTTGAACGATTTACCATTGTTGAAGCATGTAGCGACACCTTGTCCAAAGTTCAAAAATTCAATCTTTTTATCTTTAATACTTTTTATTGCTATTCTAAATTCAAAATGTTTCACTATTAAGATATTCCTTCTAATTTCCACTCTATTCCAATTGTGAATAGCATTGTCTCCTCCATTTCGATCTTTAAACCACATAAATGCAAACGGATTCTGATTCAACCTCCTCTTTTCTTGGACAAAAAAATATCTATGATTTCTTCTTCGAACTTAAAAATTTTCCATAGCCAATCCTTCGATATAGAGTTTGGAAGATTATCCACAAACGCTGTGAAAGATGTTGCTTCTATCTCCATAAAACTCCATTTTCTCCCCCTTTTCCCTTCTCCCATCCCTTCACATCAAGCCATGTAGCATCCAAATAAAACCTTACGATCTAGCTCCGCTCCTATAACAAACTCTAATAAATCTGATTATAACAAGTTACAACAAAATCGCTAAAATATATCAAGTGATCTAGTATTTTAGGAATGGATTGATTTTTTTAAAAAAAGAAGGTGCAACACGAGGACTTTCCTGGAGGACACCTATCCTAGTACTACTCTCGCCTAAAAACACATAATTACAGAGTTCTGATGGGATTCGGTGCATTAGTGCTAGCCTGATTGCACCCTACTTGAGCATATACACTAACATCATCTAGATATTGTTGTCTAATTTTGGTGAGGTTTTGAACCAACTTCCCTAGATTCAAGTTCTCGAGTGTCATGCTTAAGAGTAACTAACCTTTTGAGTTGAGAAATCTCTATTAGAATCTACCCTTCAAAGCTAGAATTTGACAAGTTCAAATAAAGATGACAATAGATATCCGTGGAGGCGAGGACATAGCCCCCACCCCTGCTCCCGTTTAGAAATTTGCCCCCCATCCCCATCCCCATCATGGGTCCCCATTCCTTGCTTCTTGTAGGGATTCAAATCCCCACTAACATCCGTGGGTTTATGCAAAAAAAATTTAAAAAAATTTAAAAAGAAAAATTATATATAAAAAAATCTTAAACTTAAATAAAACATTTATAAATATCTATAATCTATTATAATATTAGTAACACAACACAATCCAAATTAAAAATAGAAAACATGATAAAAATCCAAATTATTATAAATTTTATTTTGATCAAATTTAGTCAATTCTTGTAAATTTCATTTTAGTTAAAAGTTTAGTCTACCATAAATTAATTATATTTTGAATCAACTTGATTTTATTGTATATTATTGTCAATATATATATATATATATATATATATATATATATATATATATATATATATATATATATATATATATACAAAAATGGGGACTTAGCGGGTTTTCATGGGGCAGGCACCTCATCCCTTGCCCCTATCCCATTTAATAAAGTCCCCATCCCTGTAAGGACCAAGCCAATCCTCCTGCCCATCCTCATTGTAGGTAATTCCTGTGAATACCCTCTTTAGTAGGGTTTTTTGCCATTTTTGAGTTCAAATAAGTTAAGTTCTCTAACTTATTGAATTTAGATGGAATCTCAGCCTCAGAAATTGCTAGCCAAGTTCAAGCTCTCAAGATAGTTAAGACCAAAAAGACTATTTGAACTGTTAAATTCACGAAAGACTAATTCTCCACTCAAGTCAAGATCAATAACATATCCATCATCATGGTCACATGTCACATGTCATGTAACACCCTCTATCATATAAGCCACACTCGAGTCATGGAGTTATATTAAGAAGTTGTTACTGTGCTAAAAGATCTTTAAAATACGAAAAATATAATATATGGCTCTTTAACTGCATACTTTATTACTGAATAATGGTTCATAAATTTCGTCATTTTTTTATACACATAGAATAAAATAATTATAATTTGAGAAAAATTTTTATAGCTAACATTATACACAGAAATTTCTTCAGCACTGCGGCAATCGCACTCACTGAACTTTAGCTGGTCTCCATAGTCTCTTGGGCTGACTTACGCCTGGATCTTGCATGATAAATATCCCAAGATTCTGCCTTGTTCTTAAATTTTGGCCTAGGCATTGGAATGTTTATGGAAATGAAAAACATACAAACGGGCAGTGAGAACTTAAGGTTCTCAATAGATAAACTTGAACCATCACTCATACAATGTTATCATAAACATTCTAGCTGCTTTGATTTCTTATGAAAATGTAAGCATGTATACACAAGCAGTGGTTTAATTTTAAGTTGAAGCATCTTTCTCAAAGCAGGTTATATTTTAACAACCACTTGACATATTATAAGACAGGCATAGCAACTATGATAGTGTAATACCCTTCAATAAGAATCATATTGACATTATGACATGATGAGATAATTAGAGATGCACATGTAGATACTTGTACTTGGCTGTATGCAAGTGCACTTGACTTAATTCATCTTTTTCTTTAACTTGCAACTTGATCTTGTTCTTCTATACTTGGTCTCCTGGAGGTGAATGACCTCTCTCACCTCTGGGTAATAGCCTGTTTTTTAGGACCGAACTCGTTCCTATATAGGATTGCTGGGTTTACTTTCCCTGACACTTCCACCGACTTATTCCCCTTAAATCTATTCAGGGGCTGGCCCAAGTCTACGACAATATCATTCTGTCCCATATTAGCTGGGTCTATGTCATGCCTCACGTGGAAGCATGATGCATCTTTCTTGCAAGTTCATATAATTTTTATCCTTCTTTGGACATAATCATGCATGTATATGCTATATGCATTCATTCATATACTTCATATTGTACTTAAATAATTCTTGCATATATGAATCTTATGAGCATAACATGTACATATTTATAACATTCACATAATTCCCATGTCTCTGCCGAAATTTTGGCAGCATAATGGATTAGGGCCACTTTCTTGTGAATAGTGTCAGCTTTCACAAACAAATCAATCACAATAGTATAATCGATATGATATATCAATCTCTCAGTATCAATGCAAATTTTGCAACCTTCAATCCAAGTCTGATATGTATGCTAATACTTGTGAAAGTATCAATTTGGTCAATTCTGCCAACTTTATTCAATTTTGCCCAAATTTATAATTTAGGCTATAATTTCTACTTAATTCATTTATGTCTAAATTTTAGATATGTTAAAGTGCTATTTGTCTAGTTTCTAATCTCCTTGGTCCCATTAAGTTTTGATGTATATAACCCAAGTTATTGAAGATTTACATAGGCTTCTCCTGTACTAGACAGATTTGAGTCCTAAAAATTAGAAATTCACTAAAAATAGAAAACTAGCTAAAACTATATGAAACTTATATGGCTTTAAAGCTATTTCCAACAAGTTTCATCCCTTTCGAATAAGCAGAACTCAAGTTATGAGTTCTTGAAATTGACTAACTTGAACTACCCTGTTTTAACTCGGTTAGGACTTGGGACAACTTTCATGAATTACTGGGAATAACAGGGATTGAATTTAGTTCTAAAATTTTTATGGCATGTTACCCTATGTCTTAACTTTCTAAAAAATTGGTTGCATTTAATTTGAAGGTGTGTAGGGTGAGTTATGTCTCTCAAATTCTAGTATGCTCAGAATCAGGGATAAAATTCAAGGGCTAACTTCAAAAAAATCATATCTTTCTCAATAATTCAATAGTCTTATAATTTATATGATTGGAAAGCTCTAGATATCTAGTTTCACAAAAATAGTTCCATTGAGTTTTGATGGCTTTAAGAGGAGCCATACACTCCGTCGGTATGGACGCCATAAGGTTTTCTAGGTTTCAACTTCTATTTTGCATCCCTTTTTGATTCTCTCCCAAACTCAACATTTATACATTAAACCAGCCATAAGAATTCATATAAACACCATATATCATCAATCTAATAAAAAGAATAGAAATTCTACTCAGTCACAATAGCACCAATAATAAAAGAAATTGAAGAATCCCATCTTAGATTTGAGGTGTAAGCTAGCAAAACTCAAGTGATTAGTGTAAGAAGCTTGATGAAGGTTGAAGATAGAAAAAGGAGGTGGTGAAATGGAGGAAGAAATAAAGGGAAGCCCTCAGCTAAAGGGGTCGAATGTGTTTTAAGGAGTTAAGGGGAAATATTGAAACTTTAAGACATAATGATGATTACTTGAGGTGGTTGGATTAAGTGGTGGAGATTGAACCAAATCTCCCTCATTTTAGTGGCTATCCAATGCGCCACTTTGTGGTGTGGTGGTGGCCAAATTCTAGCCACTCAAAATAGATTTTAACTGTGTAAATTCTACTGATTCAGTTCTTGCATTACACAACACCGAAACTAAACCGATTTCTCTTAAACTAGCAAAACCTAGCTAATTGTCTAAATAAAAATTTTCTACAAGAAAATTCTAATTAGGTCAACTCTAATAAGGCATCTTGAAATTGATTTCTCAAAATTTCATAATGTATCTAAAACTTTAATTATTCAATAGTGCTAAGTATATTAAAAAATTCAGGATGTTACATTCTTAACTTTTCGTAAATCTTTTAGTGTTTCTTGTCTGTTTTCTGTAGCTAATGGCACAGCTGTAATTTTGAGCAAACCTAGGGGCACCCCATGTCATTTCACATCTAAATATCTTCGTGGCTCAATCAATTGAGGTTTAAACTTTTACGGTTCCGCCACGTGATTCTGCTTTATTTAAAGCCCTATTCCAATAACTCTCCATATACGGGGACACAAATGTCATTTTTTAAAAAGTTCTAGGATTATTATAGGAATAATTTTGGGGGTCAAAGTGAAATTTCTAAAAATTCTAGGCAATACTGTAAATAACAAAATTTCACAAGGGCACTTTTGTCATTTTGTTATTTTTATTTTTTTTACGTATGGTAGTGACATGTCTTTAATGGTAGTGTTACATTACCTTATAGTTCTGAGTGTAAGCATCATCATGGCATAGCGTTGCCTGAGAAATTCTTACACTACTTAGGAGGAATAATCCAAAGTTCCCATTATGTTATTTTTTTCAAAAAAAAAAGGGGATGTTACATATCACACCACTCCATTGACAATAATCAATGCTTTCATTCCATGACTCCAGTTTGCCAGAATTCAATCCTCCTCCAAGGTCAATTTACTTGAATTTGAGCAACAATAATCTTTGGTTGTCAAGACATAAGGCAAACAACACAAAGACATGGTTGCAAAGGTACAAGCAGCAAAAAAGCATTGCTAAAGCCATGTGGCTGTTGGAATTCTCATTGTTGTAGACAGCAACACTTGCAAGTTGCAACAAATCTTTTGAATGTTTCGCAATACACAATGTACAAATGGGTGCACTTCTTATGGAGGATAAAAATGTGTCCAACCGAATAGGACATATATTGATTGGACTTTGGAGCTAGCATTGATTTTTTTGGAAATTAAGGAGAATGTGAACTATTAATAATTCAAGTATGAATAACAAAATCTCATGTAATAATCAAGTTAAGAAAAACGTAACAAATAAGATAACCAGAATCACATAAGTGAGAAAATTCATACCCTTTTTATCATTAAAGTTTGGAGTCAACGTATGATGTAAACGCATTGCTATGATTTCTTATTAACATATTAAAAGAGAAAAAAATTCTTAGTTGCTCTTACAACATAAAAAATGTTCGTTTCAACTTAATACCTAAACTATTGGGGCGATGCTCACTTTAGTTTCCGACTTTTCACATGTGAGACACTTTGTTCCTAACTTTTTGAAATTGTCAAATTAATCTCTTACTTTATAAAACATGAGTCACGCTAGTCCCTCCGCAACTCTGTTAGTCCACCATCACTATTTGATGACATGTCACATTAACTAAACTCGAAACTCGGAGCTCGAAACTGAGGAATGACGCCTATTCATCAAAATAACCTTTACTCAGAACTCAAAACCCATAAATTTCTTTGAAATCATGAGATGAATCTTCATAAATACTCAGAACTCAGAAGTGGCACTTGTTTATTAAATAGCCTTTTACCCGAAATTCAACACTCGGAACCCGTAAATTTCTTTGAAACCATGATATGAATTTTTGTAAATTCGAGATGATTTGGATTCTGAGTTCGAAGTTCTAAATTCCCAGTAAAAAGGTTATTTGGATGAATAAGTGCCACTCCCCAATTTTAGAGTTGCAAATTCCAAATTCAGTTAATGTGATACATTAGCAAACAGTGACAGTGGACTAACGGAGTTAGGAAAAAGGACTAACGTGACTCACATTTTATAAAGTGGGAGACTAATTTGACAATTTCGAAAAATTAAGGATAAAACTGACTCACGCGTAAAAAGTGAAGAGCTAAAGTGAGCATTAATTCTAAACTATTGTGTTAAAATTATTGAGGATGCTATGGTGCACCTTGTTATGTAAAGTGCACCATACACTTTTATTTAACCACGTTCTGAAGGGTGGCTGAACGCATTTAGCCACATTCACAAAGTGTGGCTAAAATCACTGTCATTTGACCACATATCTCTAAATATGGCTAAATGTATTTAACCACACTTGAAATGAATTTAAAGTGCGGTTAAACAAAGGTGCATGATGCACCTTACCTGACTAGGTTGTATTTTAGAGAGCCCCTAAAATTATAAGTAAACACAAAAATACCGCCGAAGCTAAAATCTTAAAATGTGAAAAGGAGGGGGGAAAAAAACCTTTTCCTTAGTTTAAAAAGATCTAAAAACTGATCTTAAGGGAGATCTTCCCATTTTGAAAATTCAGAATCTTTCCGTTTGTTTGGTCCCCGTGGCCGGCAGTGAATGACTTTGTTTCCTGCAATCCTGCAAGAAGCTGCTTGAGATTTTTCAAGTCTTTGCCCGATTGACTTTGGTTGTAGTTGTCCCATTTATATTTGTAGTCGCAATTGCAAGGAAAAAGAGATTGTCACAATTCTATGGACTTTTTGGGCAAAGGAGTTAACTAGGAAGGACCAAAAAGAATTAGAATGCATGGCCAGTTAAAATAATTGGAGGAATAGGAACATGGTGACCATCTATTATTCATGCTTTGATTGATTCAGACACAATGAGCACTCTTTATATGAGATGAATGATAAAATAGCAAGTCATACTTAAAAAGCTGTATTGTCAGTCACGTCGACTAACATGGAAAAATGTTTATTACACATTAGAAATAAGCGAAATCTCCACCGGAGAGTCGTTAATATAAATGCAGTATTAGAATTAAATTAAAAAACTAGACTTGGACTTGCACATTGATCGGTCAAATAAAGTAACCGTAATGAATATATATATATATATAATTTGGAAAGAAATAATTATTTAATGGAAAAATTTCATTAAAAAAAACTATAAAACGAAAAAACCTTCTTACTGTTATCTTCAAGTTATTGAAGAATAATGAAAAAAAAAAAAGTTAAGTAGTAAAGAGTGAACAATTGTGAGAGTGAGAGAAATAAATTTTGATAATTGAATCTTATATAAATCATCAAGATTAAAACATAATGCCATGTGACATTTTTAAATGATCGTATAACTTTTAAATAACTTTGACCATTCATATATGGTTATATAACTCAAATTTGCTTCCCTTTATTTCATAATAAACTATTTATTTCATATGATACGTCCCCACTTTTTTTTATATTAGTCACTCTTCGCTTTTTTTTTTTTTTTACTATCCTAAAATGCTTTTATTTCTTTTTTATAATTAAACTAATAATCTATTGTTACTTCAATATTAATCAAACTCATTATTATCAATATTTTTAATAAATCTTCTAATATTTTTAATCTTAACCATTCATGTATGATTATACAGTTCAAATTTACTTTTCTCAATTTTATAATAAACTACTCATTTCACATGATATCCCCTTTTTTTTTATATTAGTCACTCTCCCTTTAATTAGCATTTTTTTATTGTCCTTAAAAATCTTTTATTTCTTTTTTATAATTAAACTAATAATCTATTGTTACTAAAATATTAATCAAACTCATTATTGTCAATATTTTTAATAAATCTTCTAATATTTCATGATTTGTGCGACTGTACTTTCTTTTATGAAAAAATTTTCATAATAATTTCATATACATTTTATTAAATAATAATTAATTTAATTTTAAAATGAAATATTGATTATATTTTTATTTTTGTGACCACTAAATATTATAAGTATTTGCATTTAATTTATTTAAATTAACTATTTAGATATAAATATTAAATTAACTTTTTAATTTTTTTTAATAATATAACAATTATCTACATAACATAGTCGTAAGCATGTTAGATAAATAATAATAAACTTATAAAAAAAAGATGAAGAATAATTAAAAAGTTGAAAAAATAAATTGTAATATACAATATACATACTTAATATTTTATCATCTTATATTTATATAATTTAATATAGTATGAAATAAATACATTATACAAAAATTTGCCATATCAACAAATTGTTACTATAGTTTTTATTTTTTATTTTTATTTTTAAAAATTAAGGAAATTAGTTTTATCTAAAAATTATATACACTATGAAAATTTCATATTAACATTTGATGATATATTTACATATCATTTAAGGTATTTTGACAATATATAAGATATCAAACTCATTAACTAAAGTGGCAAATTGTTACTGGATAATAGTACAATTTTTTACTGTAACAATTAATATTAATTAGACTTTAGAATTATCCCTTATAATTATTTTATTTGATTCAAAATTATTATGTTAACAATAATTTATTTATTTTCATTTTATATCATTTATAAAAAAAGGTATAAAAATACAATAATGCTTAAAAATAGTTATGTCAAGTAAAAAAAAAAAATCATTTTAGAAAATATCTTTAAAACTAGGAGAATCAATTTGTAACACAATCATTTTTTTTTTTGTTAAAATATAAATTTAATATGCTTCATGGAAAAACTGAGTCAAAAATGAAAAGATTCTCATAAAATAAAATATTTCTAAAGCACAAATAATAAAATATTATAAAAATTTTGAAGAAAAATATTATTTATATTAAATATGAATGAACTGGAAATAATAATAAGTTATTAATTTAATTATGAAATATAAAGAAAGAAATTTTAGGACTTATCAAATGAAATCTAACTAAACAGGGAATGATAATAGATAGCAAGGAGTGACACTAACTGCTCCCAAGTAACCAAAGTAGTAACATTTTCCACTACTAGTAATCTAAATTAATGACATAAATCCCTTTAGAGCTAAAATAATAAATTTTAGAAGATAAAAATAAGAATTTACTCAAACTGAGAAAAAAAAAATAATGTAAAAGCCCATCCAATAGAAGGTCAAAGTCAACACGCAAGTCATTTAGGTTTCCTCTCCAGCAGAATATACCAACAGCACACCCTCACCATGCTTAAGATCTACCATGTTTTGTTTCAAAAGCATGTCTCCGTGAAGATGCCATCACGTCGTAGTGTTTACAAATGGTTTATTAATATATTATGTCTATGATCAACAAGTCTCTAAGCAATTGGAATAACAAAAAATTACAATAGGCCAGAGAGGGAAAGAACTCTTTCACATTTTGCTTCCTTCTCTTGCCAATTAGGCAGGATTCCCCTCAAGGCCCAATTTTGTCGTCAGCCAAGCACATACCTCATCCATCTCTTCGGGAATTGTGTAGTGGCCAAGCCTGTTATATGTAAAACCAAAGAGAAGGTAAATTAAAAGTTAAAATGTATATCAGGGTAAGCAGTCTATAAAAACCTCAGGCTTTTCTTTATTACCCATTATAGGCTTTAAAAGTTACATCCTGAAATCCAGTTGAACTTAAGCATTTCGATGATTTTTCACCAAATTTATAGGGAACCACATCATCACCTGAAAGAATACACGGGCAAACGTCAATGTCCAAAATTACAGGTTAGATCACGCATAGTTGAAAGGACAGCATCGATTTTACACAAGCAGAGATAAGATATTTATGAGACATCATCTATTTCTTATTTTTAACAATCTGCTAGAAAACCCCATTCAACTGTGCTAGCGTAAGATGGTATAGCATATCATAACTTGGATTTCATAGGACCAATGCCACACTATTTTATTTTCCCCTGGATATATTTCTACAAAGAGAATAAGCTCAATATTATGAAGATGATAATGTTACGTTGATTGGTTGAACAAGGCAGACAAGATTGAGTACAACTACACTAGAGGGTAAGTTAGGGTAGAACATGTTACAGGAGGCTCCAGGATCCTCTGAACCAGAGCCCTGAACTACCTCAGCAAGCTGCCCATTACTCTAACTTGCGGAGCCATGCGACTGATAAGTTAAGGGCGCATATCCCCCTCTATCCAAGATCCTTTATCCTTTCAAACTGATTTGAACTGTCTCTTTCCCTCTATATAAGTACAATAAGATCAAGTACACATTATTTCATCCTTATAGTATCTCTTGGAGCACACGCTAACTTGAGCACCAAAATGCCTTGCAAGTACATCACCCCCTTGCATTGTTGCTTACTGTCAGAAGCCATTGACTGGAGAGTCTCATACATAAAAAAGAAGTGAGGACCACCCCCCGTCTTAACACTACAAGCCCTCTCCTCCTCATCGGGCACAAAACACACGTACCAGGCTTCACAATCCGAATCCCAGGTTAACCACAGGCAGCTCCAGACAGCAGCAACATGTTTTGGAAGTTGGATATACAACTGTGTTCCGAGGACCTCAAGTTCAACCCATTGATACAAGAATGTTTCGCAAGGCAGCTTTAATACAATAGGAGTTGGTGGTGATTTCTTCTTTTTGACTATCTCAGATGTCAAGATAAACCTACATGGGGAAACCCACGGTCAAAAATCAACTACCACAGAATCCTTTGCTCTAACAATAACAACAGAGTTCTCCTAAGGATAGCAATGGCTTCCCCAACCTATTTGGAGCCACCACCGGGGGCAGTCAGCACTGGCAGTAGAGGCATTATGCCACTGTATGAGTGGCGGCAAAACTAACTAGAGCGCCCAGAAAAACCACCAACAACATTTCTGGGACATTCTCTACTCTTCGCCAGTTGGTATAGTCTATGGTATTTGGAAGATTAAACCATGGAATACAGAAAGGCAAAGTAAAGAAGAGGAACGATACGTACTTTGAAGAGGTTGATGGAGTAAACAAAGATGGAACAGACAAACAATGTAGAAAGACTTTGACTTTCTCTTGCAAAATCAAAGATATGAGGTGAAAACAAGCAAATGAAGTGTTCTCTTTTTGAATGAGAGAAATTTAAATGATGTAAAATTAACCGCCGAGTAACCATATGGAAGACTAAACGTTCCGGAGCACATGTCTTTTAACCTCAGATACAAGGGCAAGGGTGTAAATTCACTACTATTTGAAATTATTACAATGTGAAAAACTAGGAGGCTCAAGGCCACATTGCTCACATTGAATGGAGCGACAAAACACGTAGTGTCCTGAATAGGGATGATAATCCAATAGTCAGGGAGCAAATGTTCCTGAAAGTCCTAGACAAAACGGACCTCGGACCCCGAAGTACCCAGTCGGATCATGAAGCCCATGAATGTCCGATGAAGCAAAGTACTAATAACTTAAATCACATTTTGAGCTCGGCATGCGGGATGCTTATCCCAATACCGAGCTGAGGGTAATGTTATGGGTGGCTCCAAAATCTTCTCAAACCAGCCCTGAGCTACCGTAACAAACTGCCCGTTACTCCTACTATGCCAAGCCATGTGACGGATAAGATAAGGGCACACATCCCTCTCTATCCAGGATCCCTTGTACTTTCAAACTAATTCTAACTGTCTCTTTCCCTCTATACAGGTACATACTTGTTATTACAAGTTATTCCATCCTCATAGTATCTCTTGGTGGGTGCACACACTTAATTGATTGTTGGAGTGCCTTGCAAGCACATCATCCCTCTTGTGCTGTTGCTCACTGCCAGAAGCCATTGTCAACCGAAGATAACAGACCATCTCCACCGCATATCGGATCCAAGTAAACCCTTCCTTGGTTCACTTTTGTGAAAAAAAACCTATAGTGGATAAAATGGTAAAATCTCACTTTAGGTAGTTTGGTTATCTAAGAAGACCTATAGAAGTTCTAGAAAAAAGAGCAAATCAAATAGAAGAAAGTCCAATGGCTTGAAATAGTGAGAGACCAAGAATAACCACAGATGAAGTCATTAAGGAGGACTTAGTTTTAAATGGCTTGGCTACATACCATAGTAGTCAATCGCGGATAGCGACGCGTAGCGGCCGACCCCAAAAACGCTATAGCGGGATAGCGGATAGCGTTCCGGCCGCTATTTAATAAAAAATATATAATTATCATACAATTTATATAACATATATAAATGTTCAAAAATAAAAAAATCATCCACAATTCAACTCATTTACATCAATGATGAAAATTTATAATCCATTCCACTGTCTAAAACATGCAATCACTATTAATTCAATGCATAAACATCAAGTTCTATGGGCAGCAAAACAAAAAACACAGCACTATCAAGTAACATAAAGGCAGAAAAATATAAAAGAGTAAAAGACAACACCAAATCTAATGCATAAACAACAAATTGGTAAAACATTTGAAGCTCTGAGATGATGATGCTGCCATGGTTAAAATTTTAAATTAAATAAATAAATAAATAAATTTTATAACTATATAAGCAATGATAGTTCATAATAGTGAATAAAAAAGCACCAAACAAATGGAAGAGACATTGAAAAGATGAGTGGCAGTGGGCCGTTGGGAAAAAAAGGAGTAAAAATCAGAAAAAGAGAAGGGCCAAAAAAAAAAAATGAAAGAGGAAAAAAATAAAGTTGACGGAGGAGAGATGAAGAAAAGAAATAGAGAAGAGAGGGAGGAGTATGGCAGCCAAGTCCAAGTCGCCGGATCTGGTCGCCGCCACCGGAGGCTTGCCGCCGGACACTGGTCGCTGAAAGTTGGAGCAGAGAGAGCAAGAAGAAAGGATGGGTCAGAGAGATCAAATGAGAGGAAGCAAGATGAAGAAGCTCGGACATTAAAATGTGTGACAAAGTTACCCTTATACCCCTATACTTACTCAGCAACAGTAGAATATCGAGGGCAACATAGGCTCTTCACGGTTGCAACAAAAAGCGGCCGCGAAACCGCGATTTGAGCCGCAAACTGGCGCAATTCGCGACCGCGATAGCCGCACCTGCAAAACGCGACGCGACCGCTGTCCTTGTCGCGGCCACCCTCCGCAACGCGACGCGACGGCGCGATAGCACCGCTATAGCGCGCGATTGACTACTATGCTACATACATGGTTAATAATAGGACATAATGGTATTGTTTAATCCATGCAGTTTACTCCACCTAATGGGAAAAGGCTTAATTGTTTAGTTGTATTTTTCTTCTCGTTTAGACAGTAGTTCTTATATGAAGTTCTGGGAGAACATTTTAGTGAGGAATGTTCTTATGTATAGAGGCTTTTCCTTGCGTTTCATTTCTCACTTGCAAAATATGCCCAGCCACTCCCAAAGAAGGGTCATTCTCTAATTTCGGACTTCCATTTCCACAGAATATGAGTGATATAGAAACTAGTTGACTAAAATTCTTTTCAGTACTACTTGAATCTACTACTTTTGAAAATGCTTATTGCAATTTCAAACTCACAATCCTAATATTCAAATATTACTTGTTGACAGACCTGAATGAAAAGTCACCTCTAACGTCAAACAAAAATAACATGCTGCCATTCCTAGACCTTACATCACTCTTCCTCACTATATGTGTGTTATGTTTACACCTAGTTTAGAGACACTAGCCACTTGTTCTCACACTAGAAGGTGGCTACTTTCTGTTGAAACAACCTTTTCGGGATTATCCGACAGCACTGGCTGCATTTCTTAGCTTGAACATTTTTTATAGGTTAAAGCTAAAGGATTTGGTTGGAGAATGCTCCTATACTCAAGAGTGGTTCTTTTGGCTTCGTGGTATTTTTCTCATAATTGCTTCAACGGTAGGCAGCCTCTTCCCCCCCCCCCTTTTTTTTTTGGTTTGGCCCAGTTGTTTGGAATTTTTTTCATTGTTTTTGCTAGAATCAAGAAATATCTCATATTATCCGAATCATATCTTGGAATATTATACAGTAAGATTAGTATTAATAATTCCTTTTATTTCATGATTTGTTTCCTTATTTAATTAGCTTTAGGAGTTCTAATATTTCATTATTAAAAAAAAAAAAAAGTAGCATTTTATTACCAAAAAAAAAAAGAATAAGACATCCTCACAAAGATACCAAAAAAAAAAAAAAAAAAAAAAGAAATGAAACTTCTATAAAGATAAACCATGCAATGAAACCTGCTAATCCCTTTGTACATCAGCTAAAGCAACATCGTTAAACAGACCATGTACAAAGCACCAACTAGATGCCAAAAAAGAAATCCTATCTCAAATAAAATCAACATAAAAAAAAAAATTCATTAAAAATTCTAGAATTCCTTTCCACAACCAAATAAACCAAATCACTACAAAAGTCAAGGACTGCCGCAACATCTTTGCTTCTCTACAAAAGCCGAAACCTCTAAACTTAGTGAGGAGAAACCAATGTGACTTCATAGGGAAAACCCACAATTTTCCAAAGATTCTAGAAAGCCTGTTCTAGAGACTAAGGGCAATGTAGAAAGAGATGAGCCTCCGATTCAAAATCTAAAACACAAAATATACACATATTTGAGGACAAAGCAATGAACGGTCTGCACTTTTAGAGCATGTCATTTATGTTAATCCTATCAAGAACAACATTTCAAACAAAAGCTTTGATCTTTGAGGGAGATTTAGATTTCAAATAGGTTTTACCAATTTCCAATTAAATCTAGAAGTCTTCCTCTTCATTTTCTCCCAATCTTAATATGCTTTTCCCTTTTAAATTTGGCATTGTCTCCCTTCATGGGATCAAATAAATCTTTGTAGTATACAAAGCTTGGTAGAGGGGCTGCAGTCCGTAGGCTGGTGTGTTAAACTTGCAACATCCTGGGTTAGGAGCCGGTAATTTAACGACTATGTACATGTGTATTTACAGGCCAAGTCTGTTTAACCCATGGGTTGAAAACGCTGGTATAGGGATCTAGCTTGCTAACCGACTTATACTTATTTTTTAAAATTTTTAATTTAAAATCAAAAGCCCACAACCCTAATTCCTCTGTATAACCAGTAGCACCATCAACTCCCCCCCCCCCTTTCCCTTTCACTCTTGTGCCCTCCTCCTCTAAGCTCCATGTGCGCCACCCACTCCTTGGGTTCATTCTCTTCCACAGAAAGCATCACCGACTTCCCCTGCTGTCCGTTGAAAAAGTAGGCACTTCCTAGCTTGATATCCCTTCAACCTTGCATCCATCTCCTTCCTGCATGCCCAAGCCGTGATTAAGCTCAAGCTCCCTGTTCTCTGGCACAACCACCAAACCAATCTGAGTCCACTTCCAACTCAGCATTGCTCCTCCAACCTCCATCGACCCTCTCCCACTCAATCTCTCAGCCCTCTCCCTCTCATGCCCCTCAATCCACTTTGCATACCTTGCCCCCTCAACACATCTCTCGCCAACACAGCAAAGCTTCAATCTTTCACTTCTGGTTATTCTGGAGTTGGGAAAATTCAGTGCAGATTTTGCTTAAGGGCAATGAAAAATTGTAAAGATAACACAAAATACAGTGCAGGCTAGCCCTCAAACCTGCAGGATTTTGCAGGTTCAACACAGGGCCATATTTTTGTTACTCCATTTGAATTGCAGGCCAACCCGATCCAGCACATTTATATTTAGTCTGTCACAGATTGAGCCCATTCAGACCAGGTTGGCCCGTATACCCAGTTTTAATAGCAGGTCTTCCATCAGGCTTCTAAGGTAAATAAGTTCAAAAGTTCAGCATGATCATAGCACCAACGCCTATATTGTCCTCCATTTAATTGCACAAGGAATAACCAAGAACCAAAGATTCTAATGCCACTTTGTTAGGAAAAGAGAGAAATAATACTCTTTTCCTTACACTTGTCAATTAAATGGGATTGCCAAAATCTCAAAGCTATTAAACAGAAAAGAAAATGTTAACAATTTAAATGGCAAAAAACTAAATCAATGCAACAATTTTAACGTGGTAAAGCCCCAATTTGAGGGACAAAAATCCAAGGGACCAAGGTCAGAATCTCCGCCAATAAGAATTAATAGGTACACCAAGTCTTCCAAGTAGTATTAGGGATCATAAACTACCCAAAAGTAGATAACAGCAAAGAAACTCCCCAACAAATCACCTAAGGGAAAAAAACGAACCACATATAGAGAAGGCAAAACTGAAATCTGACCATATAAATTATGGCTCACACTACGGGGAACAAAATATTGAAATTCTATCAAGAACATAGCCATTTTCACCATCTAATCTTCTAGCTGACGAACCACGTATTTCTTCTTCTTCTATCATTAATGGCACTACTAAAAAGCAGTTTCTCTCAATGCTGTTTTAGATTCTCTCTTGCACACCAAAATGCATGGCTTACAAAGTAACAATAAGAACAATGAATTAGACTTCTTTTAGGCATCCAACCACCTCCTCGTGTGATAACTCACTGTTCTTTTATCTTATTCTTTAATTTTATCTTGAATTTAAGATAAGTCATTATGAACCCCATGAGTGAGTGACCCAGCTGACATCCACTATGGAGGATGTACTTCACGACTTTTCTCTTTATTGAAGTTTCTTGAATTCTTCTACAACATATCATAGTAGTCAATCGCGGATAATGGTGTGGAGCAGCCAACCCCAAAAACGCTATAGTGGGATAGCAGATAGCAGGATGACCGCTATTTTACTAAATATAGATGACTAATATGCAATTTACACAACATAATACAAACATTCACAAATAAAAAAATGTATAGAATTAAACTCATCCATCATTAGTAATCAAAAGTGATAATCCATATTCTAAAAACATGCAATTATCATCAATCTAATGCTTTAATAACAACTTCAGAAAAACACTTAGAAGTTCTGTGTGATTGAGATGATGATTTTGCCGTGGCAAAATCTTAAATTAAATAAATTTTATAACTATATAAGCTATGACAGTTCAGAATAGTGAGCAAGAGACATTGAAAAGAGGAGTGGCAGCAGGCCGCTGGGGAAAATACGAGTAAAAAACAGAAAAGAAAAAAGAAAAAGGTGAAAAAAAAAAAAACAGAGAAACCACTAGATAAAAACAAAGATGAAGGAGGAGAAGTGAAGAAAAGAAATAGAGAAAGAGAGGGTGGAGCATGGCCAGAAAGTTGACCGTCGGAGGTTGAGGTTAAGTCGCCGGAACTGGTTGCCACCAGCAGAAGCTTGTTAGTGGAGCTAGGTCACTGGACGTTGGTGTAGAGAGAACAAGAGGAAGAGAGAGAAGTTGGGTTGGTGAGAGTCCGACCCTTATGCCCCCATACTAACTCAGCGACAGCAGGATATCAGGGGTAACATAGGGATTTTCTCCCACTGCAACAAAAAACAGCTGCGAAACAGCGATTTCATCCACGAACCGGCGCGATTCGCAGCTGCGATTGCCGCACCTGCAAAAACGCAATGCGACCCACATCCTATCAAGGCCACCCTCCGCGACGCTCTACAATGGCGCTATCGAGCCAATACAGCACGCGATTGACTACTATGCAACATACTATTAGAATTGGTTCAGAATATGCAAGAAAACTAAAGAAAATGTGTATTACTTCTGAACGAGAGTACAGTGGTTAGGGATATTTGAGAGATCCCTTGCTCTCCTAAACTCTCAACTTCTAACTTCTCAACTGATACCTTCTACATCTCTAACACTCTTATACTTCTAATTCTGAACTACTAAGGCCCATTACTCCGGCTTGGTCCCTAACACACACACACACACACACACACACACACACACACACACAGAGATAGAATTACCTTTTCCATGACATAGCAAAACAGGAAAAGATTGAGCACGCCTTGTGGCTTCATCTACCCCCTGTAATTTGTTACTCAAGGTCCTAGACATGAACAGAAATTTAACAACTTTGTTAAATAATATACAAAATTGGGTGATACTAAGATCAGTTTGAGTAGAATCAAAATGCCAAACTTTGCACATGGAAGCCAGCCACTTAAACCAACAGCTGCGCACAAGTTGGCCGGGTAAGGATTGCCATTTCCATATTTTCCAACAGTGAAGCAGGTTGCAGAGTAAAGGGCGGTAGCTGCTCCCATGCTAAAGCCTCCAACACCAAGCTTAACTGTCACACAAATAGCAGACTTGAAATTAAAACAATTTTTTTTTTTCCATGTTGTCAAGATGTACTATAAAATCAAGACAACATCAAATAATATCATAATTATGCAAAATTTATTAAAAATTCATATATAGCCATCCAACAGCATCTGAAATTGAAGATTAGCAGTTTCAACCTGCATAAATCCAGTAAGCTTTTGAGAATATTAACCATATGTACCACAATTTTTCTTCATGCTAAATTCAATATTCAATAATACCCATATACATCAATTATTAAATGATTAGTTGTGCGAATTTGGTAAATCGAAGTAAGTTATGCCAAATAAAAGAAAGAATTATGTTGTAATGACAAAATAAATTTCTCTAAAAACAATTAGAGGAAATTTTTTTCAAAAAAAAAAAAAAAAGGGACTAGAAAGTTGCAAAAGAAACCTACTGTCTGCAGGTTCTGTAGACAACAAATTTGCAACATGTGTAGCTGAAGCATCCAAACCTTCTAGATCATCAGGAGCATCTTCTGAAAGGTCTCCAACATCAAACCCTAGGAAACATGGATTTTGTGGTTAAGAATTTTATCAAGACTAATTTTAGTTTATTGTAAGATTTAAATCCGAAAGTGCCACCTCTGTCATCGAATGCAGTTCCATACACTATTGATTTTATTAACTGTAAGGAAGGAAGTTAAGTTTTACTATCAACAAGATGTGAATATTGTGCAACTTGACCAACTTCTATGTAGCAACACATAAGCCTGATTATGGGCCTGTTTGGATAAAAAAGGTACTTTCTCAAAAGCAAAATCAGGAGCAAAAATCAAAAAGCAGAAGCAGGAAATTGCTTTATTTCTGGATATACTTATACAGGTACTGTTTATCATAATTAGAATTTGTTAAACTTTTTGGATATGACAAATATAAAGATATATTTTCCTTATAAAATTATAATTGAAGACATGAAAAATCACTTCTCAAAAAATATGTTGGATAAAAAAATGCTTTTTGTAAATAATAAATCTTTTTTTAAAACAAGTAATTTAATTTATATTCTTTGTTTGTGAATTTAAAATAATCAAATTAAATTTATTGTCAATAAAAAGTGAGAAGTGTGAGATTGAGATTTCCTTCTTTCCTAATAGATAAATAGAAAGTGGAAGGATGTGTGTATTTTCAAAGAAGTTTTAAGGATAGATTTGTAAACAAAGTGGTTCCCAGATTTTAGGGACAAAATTATCTCTCTTCTAGTTCTTTTGATTCTACTAGAGGCAAATTTTTATTCCTTCTCCAAAAAAAACAAAGACTCTTTTCTAATTCTGTTTTCTTTTTTCATTTTTCTTTTTGGGAAAAGTTAAAATAAACAAGTAAAAACAAACTTCAAAAGTACTACTTTTTTAACCCTAGAAAGTGTAACCAAACCCACTCTATAATGGGTAAACCTTAAAAGATAGAGATCAATGGTCAGAGCCTAAAACAAACTTACAAGCAGTAGAAGGAAAGCCACCAAATATAGATATTGGATGAGTAGGAGCAGTCGGACATATCCATTTAATCTGCATCAAATAATTCAACGACATGAACCTTTTAGTTAGTATAGAGATGATCTTACAACTGCCTAGAATATGGAACTAGGCAATAGCCATATAGATCTGCTTAACAATCGAAATTCCAAAGGTCAATGTCCTTACATTTGGAAGAGGAAGGGTCTCTAATAGCTGGGACCAACTGCAAGAGCAAAGTAGAAAATGATGTTCCGACTTCTGAGTTATAACCACACAATTAAAACCATGCTTAAACATCAAGTTATTTTGGCACTAATTGTTATTCCTACTGTTTTCCCTTGTCTGATTTATGATTCTCTCTTATGGATCTAGATTTTGAGTTTGATCAGAAAGCAATGGAGTAAACTCAAGTCGGACATTATAGATAATAAATTAAATAGTTACTTTACTAGTTCTAAAGAAATAAATATTAATAAAATTAATTAGGAGTGAGCCACTTGAATTCTGTTGATTTAATAGCTGTTGGTGGCAGATAAAGTTCATGATCAATCTCATAATATGTTGTTCTAGGAGATCAGGTTGAATGCCCTTACTTATTAGAGAGGGACATGAAGGTTACTAGTTAAATTTAACTGCCGCTTTTACTAGTTAAATTCAACTGCTGCTAATAAAGTTCCATGTACTAAATCGGAGCAAGAAACACTATCACCAATTCACCATGCAGTCACGGTTAACAAGTCTAAATACCTAAACGGGACAAATTATTCAGATAACTTATTGTAGGATAACTATTTATTGTCAAGGACCCATGATCTATTAACTTGTGAGAGAAAAGACTATCGAGAATAATGTGTTGGCTGAACACTCATACTGAATAGAGGAATGCAAAGGATACTGACTAAATTTAAATGTACTACCCAAGTTCCACACACTTGATGAGGCCTGGAATCTCTATAAAGCCAAAGAAAACTTGACGAATCTAACTATCTAAAGACAAAAGGCTATAGAAAATGCCCAAAGAAAAAAAAAAAGTTCAAATTTGTCAAAACAAATGACATGGGATACAGAAGACAGATCAGACAGATATTTGACCTTGACTGATTTATGTTCTAAAAATATTTGTTCCATCTTGGCTTCAAAAAAATAAAATAAAATTAGAAGTCATAACAAATTATCAAAAAGGGGGCTCCAAACAACATCAGCAGTGAACAAGGTAAATTCTAAAATTATCAAAATGTTACTTTACCACTATATTACAAGAGGGAACTATATAATGTGAAAAATGTCAAAACAACAGAAAAATAAAATCAAATATCTATATTTTTCTAACCATTATTTCAAAACAGCTTTGTCAGATACATTAGAAACTCATCCAAACAAACCCACAGTAAGAATACACTTTAAGTCAGCAAACGATGATTATGTATTTTATATATGGAAAAAATGACATTTATCTATGTTACAAAACTCAGAGATGCAAAGGTTCTAAATGAAACAACTTATGATAACTTGAAATTCAAAGAAAGGGATTAAAAATTGAAAATGCTATAGAACCTGCAAAGGCAGTTAAAAAGGAAAAGGCCAAATGTTATGACATCTTTTCTTATATATAAATATCTAGCAGACAAAAACAGTTATCAATAAAGCCAGAAAATTAAAGGAGCACCATAATATATCTCCAACATTAATTGAACTTTCAGCAAAATGAATTTGTAAAAAAGCAATAGGAATGTCATATCACCTGGAGCCATTATCACCAAGGCCATGCAACCAAACTATAGTTGCTTGGTGTTTGCCTTTAGGCCTGACAACATAGGTTCTACCAAACTCAAATGCTCTTCTAGCAGATCTACCACCTGACATCAAGCCATATAAAGTAAATGGAAAACAATAACAAACAGACAGTAAAATGAGACATCAGTTTTTCCCTCCCACAACCCCATAGTAGTTAACACCACTCATCCAGCCAAAGAAGAGCCAGATGCTGACGAGAAAACTCCCCAATGGATAAATTAATCCCCAAAGTGGCAGGCATAATACAGATAGAGGTGCTGACAGCTGAGAAAAGCTTACCAGAGCCAAGTGATGGTGCAGCAAAGCTCATGTTAGCCCCTAAATAAAACACCTATCAAGCAGTCTTAGAGCTGCAATAAACAAAACATTAACAATTTACAATTAACACGTAAACTAAGTTAAGTGGATCAGAACAGTAATGATAACATGCATAGAGTTAGTGACAAAACAGGGACTCTACCAAGAGTGATCAGTTTCAAAATTCCTCATGTTGACACTTAAAGTAATCAGTACATGTAAAGCTATCTATTCCCATATTTAAGATCATGAAAACATATAGGAAGTATCTTGTTCCGAAGCAGAAGCTGTACTTCAAGTCTTCCGGTGTTCAGATCCTTCAGCAAATAAAGGTAAACACCCCTATGACAACCATAATCTTGAACTGAATACAAGGCAGACACTATCCAGTTTTCTATAATGTTAAAGTTACAACAATAATCAATATCAACCTCAAAAACCAAAATATGTATGAAGACTTGCTGCATAATGGAATCTTTTCAACATAAAGAAACAGATGAGGAAGCAGGGAGAGACAGAGGATTTTATTCAGAAAACCAGTGAAATGGAACAAAAGCAACTCAAGAAATGCTGACATCATATGATATTAGGGAAAAGTAGAGCGGAGGCTGCCTGAACCATTGATTTTATCTAACTAGGATTGGAAGATAATAAACAAGGAGTTTTGAAGAAATTTCGTTTTAATGAAGAAAATCAACATGAGATAAACAACTCATTCTCATTCTGGTGCTTAAGGGTATGCTTGGGATATTTAAATACAATAGAAGGGAATGACTGATAATGGAATGGAGAGGAGAGGCAAGAAATGGGATGGAATGATATATGTCACCCTTTGGTTTGGATATATAATGAAGGGCGAGAAGAGCTTCCACCAAAAATTATTCCATACCCTCCTTGAGCCAGAATCTGGAGGGACAAAACGGGGTGTTTTCGAGTGGCAAGGGAGTGAAACCTTGACCCCTTTTTGCCATTCCACTCATATTTAATTGAACTTGGCCATTCCCTTCCTTGTCACTCTCTCCCTTGCTATCCTTCCAAAGATAGACTAAATTTGGTTCAACAAAGATAGCCCCTAGAGTCCCAGCGATTTCAAAAAATAAATCCCTCATTTCAGACAAATAGAAACCACATTAACGTAAGTATGCGCGTACTTATGTATTGACCTCACCTAAATGTCCGAGCTAGCTAAACTTCGTTCAAACGAGGCCATTAAAACACCCCTAAAGAAACACCAGAACAAACCCCGAAGAAGTAATAATAAAATACGACAGTGAATCTCAATAACGATTATATTGTTAAGAATCAAAACTAAGATTGAAAATAATACATCCAGATTTTACATATCATCAGCCACACCCATAAATAGAAAACAAACTTCCAAAGCTATAAAATTGTAATTATGTTTAGAGGAAAAAAAAAAAAAAAAAAGAAAGGAACATCAGATTGTAACAATGGGGTTTCTAGTTTCTACAGAGCAAACCTTAGTGGCTTTGTGGAGACTCCAAAGACAAAGAAACTCCGACGATTTGTGCTGTGATCTTCGTCTGGTCCTTGTTCTCTGATTTCTCGGGTATTCTAAGCGAGTTGAATTTTTTTTTTTTTTTGGTTTTAAATATCATTAATTATTAACTCTTTTATTCACTCAAAAAAAAAATAATTATTAACTATTTTATTTATAATTTAATTTTGATGCAATATAAATATTATATTGGCACGATATAAAGTTTTTGATTCACATCTCTACTATATCGAAAATTACACGTATATGATATATAAAATAATTTAATAATAATATAAAAATTTTAATTTTTATATATATTAATTTTATATTATTATTTAATTATTTTTTTATTTACATAATTTTTAAATTAACAGGGTAAGAATTATATATAATATAATAATATACAATTAAATAATAATATCAAAAATTTATAATATAAATAAAATTGTTAATAAAAATTTTAATAAAAAAATTTATATTATTAATACATATAAATTAAATCTTAGCATACATCAAAATTAATTATATTTATTTAAGAGTTTAATTTTTTTATAAATATAAGAATTTAATTTTAATATATTAATAATTAATAAAAAAATTTATTTGTATTATCTTTTAAATAATAAATATGAGAGTTAATATATATATATATATATTAATATAATTGATATAATAATATAAAATTAGATAAAATTTTATTTTTATATTATTAATATATTAAAATTAAATCTTTTATTTAGAGGGTATTTATTTGTAATTATTTAGTAAAATATTATTTTTATATTTAAATAATTTTTTTAAAGTAATTAAATTTAAAAAAATTATTTCTAATTTTTTTATAAAAATTAAAAAATACCTAAAAAAATTTAATTTTTAATTTTTTTAATTATATATAAAATTTAAATATTAAAGCCTTTTTTTTTCAAATCAAAACAACAAATATACCCTTAATATATTTTGGGTTAAATTAATTGATTTTTTTGGGTGGGCGGGTTAAATTAATTGATGACAGTAGACTGAGTCGTAATCGAATTGCAAGAGCAGCATGAAGCCATTGGATAATAATTACCGTTCGATCTAAATCAGTCACGCATGTATAATTCCACTTGTCGTTGACGAGGATCTGCGACAACTTTCTCGGTTTGTGTCGGAGGACGCTGCACGCTTCGACAGCAAAGATCCGAGATCCCCGAAGTGGCCCACGGTCACCGGATCACATCCACTCAACTAAACGTACTGCTTGTCTTTTAAATCTTTCTATTTTTTTTTTTTTGGATTAAATGCTTGTCTTCTACTGTTAATGAATAATTTGGGCGTCCCTTTGCTATTAATATCGCATGAGACTTAATAATATAAAATTTTGTAATATAAAATCTAATAAAATTTGAATATTATACCAGTTAAAAATTTTTAATATTATACAATATTTAATAGATATTATATAAATTATCATGTTAAATAAAATTATATTATCCTTTATTATCATAATATAATTTTGGTCATAAACAAAAATTCAATTAAAAAATAAGAAATTATAATAATTATACTTATTAATTATTAACTATTTTATTAAAAATCTAAAAATATGTATTATTATTAAATATATTATATTTTCTAATTATAATTCATATGAAATGTTATTTTTTTTTTTTTATTTATATTCTTATTTGGAAGATCTGAGTTGAGCATGTCCTATTTTCCAGAGGCTTTGTCTTCATTTTCTTCAAGTAAGTTTCATCATTCTTCTAGTATTGATCTATTTGCTCGATTTTATACTACTGTGAACCTAAGCTAACATTTCTGCCTATAGTAATGCTATGTTAATAGTGTTTAAGTTTCATGCTTCACTGATTACTTAGGATGCTCAATTGTAAAGGCATCGGAAAAAGGGTTAGGCCAGGAATGAGTTATCATCTAGCGATCCTTTTTGTGCATTCACTCCTTTGTAAGTGGTGTAGTTTCTCTATTTGATGATAAAGAAAGCAATGCCATGCTTAGATAATGCACTAGGATTTCTAGATATGAGAATGATGAAGCCTTTGATTGTTGCCCTTATTCTTTAGAGGTATTTTGCTTAAGTTTGGTTGGATGGTTGATTAGTCAAATGTAGGTGTGACAAGAAAAATAGTCCCACGGTTAGTTAATAGGCTTGGCTAATGCAAAACACTATCAATCCCGCATATTAGGCTATTTTGATAAGAAAGGGACTTTTATCTCTCAACTGCTTGTCCCCAAACTATTCTTGGGAATGTTTGAAAGCTTGCTTGACTAAAATTCTCTATGTTGAACTAGGCTAACACTACTAGAAATAGCTAAGAAAGGGCAATAAATGGCATAGGAGCAATTAAAGTAAACGCCAAACATAAATGCGAATTGTAAAAAGTTGGAAACAAGAGAAAAATAAATTTGCAATTTGATTTGTATATTGATCATTGTGCATGTAGCTACAAGTTTGTACAAGACTAATTATATTGTACAAAGTAGTTACAAGGCAGAACCCTACTATCATGTTGTTTAACTGGTTTTTTATCGATAAACAAATAAACAATGACAGCCTTACTTCTCGATCTCAATTCAGGGAATGGAAGTGGTTTCTTTTATGGGTTCTTATAATCTTAAAAGTACAAGAAATGAGAACTAAATAACAATTTAATGGAACTTCAAATAAGATAATGTATTGTAGATAAAACCAACGTACCTGCAAAGATGCAAAAATTAACACTAAATAAAAACAAAAAACATGCAATAATTTAACACAGTAAAGGATAAAGGACTATTACTTGAGTTCCTGTTCACTCTGTAATGTTAAGATAAATATTGTGACAGAGTTCCTATAGGTGTTTCAAGTATGTAGAAGTCCCCTAATGCTACCCTTATTTCCCTATTTATAGACAAATGACTTCCTAAAACCTAGGCCTATTACATCCACATTTTGGCAGTTTGTGTCATTGAAGCTCATGTTCGCCTTTTCTCTTCATTATCCCACGTTCTCACGCCACGTGCCTGGATTATGTGTGGGCCCCATCTTTCTAGCCATCCCTACCATGTTACTCTATCACTATCCTTTTTAATTTTATGGATATCATTTCAACTCTGGTCAAAAATATTACTTTTTCTTAAAAAACCTTCACCCCTTTGATTCCCTTTTCAACTCCCAAACATTGAATTTTGTCGATCAAGACCTTGAGCCTTTCGTACGTCAATTCTATTTTCTTGTCGATAGTTCATCCTACATTGTTTTTTTTTTATGTTACTCCTTTCTCAATGTTTCCACAATTGTTCAACATGATGCCCCCCAAGATTTGAATTTTCTTAAAAAGAAATCAAATCTTTACCTTCGTCTTTCTTGGGACGGTTTTCTTTTGTTTTTATTTTTGAAACATTCACTTCATTTGCATGTCTTTTATCTTCAACCATTTCAACCATCTCTTCAATTTAATGCTTTCCCTCTCTTTCTTCCTTTTTTCATTCCTATAAATAACCTTTCTAAATTACTTATTTCTTCTTTATGCCTCTTCTTCTGTATCCACCTTTTCACATTCCCCTTTTGTCATGTCCTCTTTTTCCCTCCATATTCTGCCTTTAGAACTCTGTTGACTACTTTCCTTTCCCTTCTTTCACTCTTCTTGCTTTAACATGGCTGAGGCATCTCAAACTCGCATGGTCGTTTCTGCTCCAGAGCCTCTTGTTAACAGCAACCATCGCTTGGTGCCAGATCCTGAGGCTACAGAATTATTTTAAAGTCAAGTAATCCTTCCCTTTTCCCTTGGTTCTTCCGTTCACGCATTTCTTGGTCCCCTTCTTGCCCTCGAGGAAGCCCAATCAGTTCAAGCATTCTTTCCTTGTACTTCTGACCAATCCATTCTTGCTGGTCAAGAAGACATTTTTATCAAATAGTTCATAATGTCTAAGCATCCTTTCAGAAATCCTCCTAAGAATACCCAAGAGTTTATTGGTTGGCTAGATAGGGTCCAATCATCCAAGGGAAGTTTTTGGAAAGAAATTGGCATTTTTTATTTCCTTTAACTTTCTCGATATCAGATTTCTTTTAACCCTGCCATGTTAGGTCCTATTTTCTATTTTTGGAGCAGGACCACTAATACTCTGCAAATTCCTTATGGTATGATCTCCCCCCTCTTTTTGAGTTAGCTGCTATCACTAGTCTCCGAGCTACGGGGAAGACCATTTATTTCGATCTTATGCCTGATTACATGAAAAATTACAATTTCGATGACTCTGAACCTTCTTATTCGGCCTTCATTAGAAATAACATGGGTTCTCCATCGACCCCTATTTTGGATGCAGAACATGTGGCCTTTCTTTCATATTAGCTTAATGCTATCATTTTTTGTGGTCGAACTCTACAAATGCAACCTTGTTACTTTCCCTCGGTAGTTATGCTTCATGAAGGTCATCACCTTTGTTTAGCAAAATTAATCATTGCCCAATTGTACGAAGAGATAGGTCTTATTGTTACCAAGCTTCAATACAATGATTTGATCAACCCTGAGGGCCCCATCTAGTTTCTACAGTTATGGGCTAATGCCATTTTTCAACCTTTTCTCCAAGATTCTTCACCGAATGCACTCCCCCGAGACATTAACGGTCCTTGACTTTGTCACCTTCATCGAGTTGTCCCAAAAATTACCCACATACTAGATGAATTTTTCTTCTTTTTCAAATACCTTCATCAATTATCATTTTCCGATAATAGGGGTTTAAACCTTTCTCCTTATGGTGATCGATCAATCGGACCTCGCTGTTTTACTTGCTCGAGGATTGCCTCGACTTTTTTTGCTCAAAGGGAGTTGCATGAGATTTAGTCCAACTTCTTGTGCCACCAAGTTTTTCCCATAAGTCTTCTAGATTCGAAAAATAAAAATTGCGAACTGCACAATGCTTCTTTTATGGCTTGTCAATTTGGTTTTTCTCAGGCCATACCTGCTCCTTACTCTCTCGATCCCCAAGTTCAACTTTGCGGTGCTTCCTTGGGAGACTTTTTTGACTTGGAATACATTTTGTCGGAAAATGATGAAAAAAGAAAATTCTATTCTCCATTAGATTTTGAGCCAAGTTACTTGCCAACGCCTTCGTTTATTACTTGGTGGTTTGAAAATTACAAGTGTCAGCGCCAAAGAATTTCAGCTTGCAAAGAAAGATTGATTGCTAACCTTCTTGCTAATTCTTTGCAGAAAAAAGTTGCCTCAACGAAGAACAATGTAATATCCCCATATAACGTAATAGGAAATAATGAAAATATCCTTGGGCAAACTTTTATTATTTACAACCTTGCCCTTAAACTTTTTAGAAAATGACATTTAGGTCCCTATATCGATGGGATTAGTAGAATAGGGTTTTAAACGAAGCAGAATCACGTAGCAAAAACATAGAAACCTAAACCTCAACTAATTGAGCCACAGAGGTATCCATATGTGAAATGACATGGGATGCACTAGACTTGCTCAAAATTATGAAAATGCCATTAGCCGTGGAAAACAGAAAACAGAAGGCCCTAAATTTGCAAAACATTTAAGTTACACCATTAATCGATATATTCATTTTTATTGAGTTTGTAAAGTTAATTAAAGGCTAACGAGGAGTTGATTAGAAGTTAATTAGAGAGATTAGGATTAAGAAGAATTAAAATAGACATACAGAAAACCTCACAAAATTCTTCAAAATCGTTTTGCGGATTTGTAGGAAATCGGCAGAGATTCGGTATTTTAAATCACTAGAACTGGACTAATAGAATTCTACACTAAAAATCCTAGAAAGAGTGGCTAATATTCAACCACCATTCCCCACCTAAGTGGCACCAAGTGGCTGCCCAAAGAGTGGAGAAACTTGGCTCATTGTACACCATTCAAGCCTCCACTAATCACCACTCATTTGTCATGCTTTAAGACTCTAAAATCCCCTCTAACTCCCTCATTTTCGTGCTCCCTCTTCAGCTGGCCATTCCCATTCTTTCTTCTCCCATTTTCACTTCATCTTCCTCAAAACTTCAAGCCTCATCTACTTCTTCCACCAAGAGCTCAATTCTAGCTAGTTTCCACATCAATTTGAGGTAGGAACTTCATCTTTTCTCTTATTTTCCTCTGATTTGGGGCTGCCTAAGGCTTCCCTTATCCCTTTGTTTTGATGTTATATTGGTTGAATATGATGGATTATGGATGGTTTAAGATGTATGATTGAGTTAGGATTGAAGATTGGGTGGATTGATTTAAGGAAATCATGAGTTCAAGAGGCTGTTAGGGTTTTTCCCTCGACGGTCTATACGATGGAGTGTACGGCTCCACCTAAAGCCGTTTAAATTTGATGAATCCATTTTTATATGAAACTGGACATTCAACGCTTTCCATACATATAAAAATATAAGGCCATTGGATTAGTATAGAATTAGTTATGAATTTTTGAAGTTTGATCTAGAAATCTGGATTCTCATCTGGACAGTATGAATTGAGAAGGATGTAACTCACCCTACACAACTCTAAATTAAGTGCAACTAATGCTGTTTGAAAGCTATCATGTAAGCAAACATCCCATAAAAATTTCAGAGTCAGATTCCTTGCCATTTGTTCTCAGCACATCAATGAAATTGCCTTAAGTTCAAACTGGGCTAGAATAGGGTAGTCCAATAGGGTCAATTTATGAGGCTCATATCTCAAGATACACTTATGAAAATGATATGTAACGTCTTTCATTTAAAAGCTTGTTCTGTTAGCTTTAATTTGGCATAAATTTTGTATGATTTCATCTAGATTCCTATTTTTAGTGAATTTTCTCTTATAAGAGTGCAATTCTAGCTAAGAACAGGGCAGTCTGAGGTAAGATACAAATAACTTGAGCTATACAAATCAAAATTAGATCGGACCAAAGAGGTTAGAAAATAGACACATAACACTTCAACATATACAAAATTCAGATCTAAATGAGTTAAAATGAATTTATGGCCTAAATTACAAAAATCGGGTAGAATCAAAAGCAAGTGGCAGAAAACTAATTCAAGATCAAAGTTATGAAACTTTATTTGATTATTAGAGCATCTATACCTTACATTGATTTTTATATATGAATGACTATCTGGTTGACTGGCACTATTCATGGAGCAGCAGACTTGATCCATCATGCTACCGAATTTTTGGCAGAAGCATATGGAGTTATGATAACTTGTGTTATGAAGATTTAAGTTTTGAATATGAAATTCTAAATGCAAGAATATTCGAAAGTAAGTGCACTATAATGCATATAAACATTGCATGATGATATGATCATGATCCCTTTTATGAAAGACGGCATCTTTGCAAGCAAAGGAAGAGATATATAAATAT
Organism: Pterocarpus santalinus; assembly: GCA_031439595.1. Taxonomy (NCBI): domain Eukaryota; kingdom Viridiplantae; phylum Streptophyta; class Magnoliopsida; order Fabales; family Fabaceae; genus Pterocarpus; species Pterocarpus santalinus. Next base: position 34,697,085 of record CM062529.1, on the reverse strand, counting down.
GTGAGAATGAATCCCTTCACTTGGAGGCAGTTATTGGGATCCCTCCCTGTGAAGGTGGTTAAAAGATATAATGAAGGTCCCATATTCCTAAGGAGTGTGGTATGGCGATCACACCCTGATGAGGTATGACATGGTGATCATACTTTAGAATATGACATGATGAGCACATCCTAAGGAGCGTGACATGGTGATCATGCTCTAATGGGGTATGACATGGCGATCATACTCTGGAATGTGGCATAATAATCCCACACCCTAAGGAATGTGACACGGCGATCACATTCCAATGGAGTATGACATAACGATCATACTCTGGGACGTGGCAAGATGAACATATTCCTAAGGAGTGTCACATAGTGATCACACCTCAATAGAGTATGACATAGCGATCATACTCTAGAATATGTGTGACAAGTAAAAGAAGATAAAGGAAGAAAAGAAAATTATGTGTATCTGCATAAATTCAAGTACAAGTAAAGGCATGTGCAGATTTTATATTTTCAGTATATTGGTGCTATTATATTTTAGTACATTTCAGTTATTATTCATAGTGTAATTCATGAATTGATTTTGTGTTGGCTCACCCAAATGACAAGTGCGTGAATAAAATGAACTTTGCTTCAGACAATATGTTTTCGAACTATAAAACCAAACAGTTTGTATAACATGTTCACCTTTTTCATAATAAACTGAAGCAACTGGAGATGACAATGATGACATTATGTATAATAGTTAAAGAATCCTACTGAGAATTTAAAATTCTCACTCCTATTTCCGTATTATCTCTAGATAGTTCGAGAAGTTGCAAAGACGGCTGAAGTTGCTGTTAGACAAGGTCCACTTAGGTAACAGTAACAACTTCTAAGTATGGTACTATGACTTAAGCATAGTACTGTACAGAGGAGGATGTTACAAACAAAGGTTAACATGTTCACGAAATCTTGCAATTTGAACAATTTTTTAAATTCAAATATAATTCACGGGCAACTTTGAGGGTGATTCGGGATGCTATGGACATTTTTAAAAAGAAAAAAGAACAACATGAGGGCCGATATTGGCGTGCTTTCGAAAAAGCCAAGTCCATAAATCCTTTTGCACGACCAAAATCTTACATAACTCCATTTTTTTTTCCTCCATTACCAAATGCTCCTTTTGGCTTGGCTGATAGCCACCTTAAGGTCCTTGTGGGACCTTTTTTCTTGTATCCTCGACATAAAGCCGTGACTTTCACTGGCCTTCACTTGTCAACTATGACTGAGCCCTTTGTTAGCTCATCATCGAAGGTCATGAATATCCTCCCATAGGCAACTTATTTTATGTTTTTCCTTACTGACTGTACTTCTGAGGTTTAACCTACTTTTCTTACAGCTATTGAATTGATAAAAGATTACAGGAGTCGCTTTGGATCCTATCAACGTGATTGAAAACTGGGATGATCCTAAGGAGGAAGAAGTTTCCCCCCAAAACCCATAAGAGAAAAGCTCCTGCTTCCAAGAAGGGAAAAGAAAAAGAGGGTCAAGCTAAAAAAAGCCCTTCCTGTCGAGCCATTTTTCGAAGAAAGCGGCTTCTGCTAAGTTAACTTTCTTACCCCCTATTTTTTTCAATGGAATTTTTCCTTTCCTTAGTCGAGAGTTGGGAGAGTCAAGAGTAATTCCCCTTCTATCAATCCAAAGGATCCTCAAGATGATAAGGATTTATTTGGCACTAAGGTATTTTCGATCCTACCTTTTCTTTTGCACTTGTTTTATATACCGCTCATTTTCTTTCCTCTTAATCGCAGGATGATGCTTTACTGCATGGTGAAGAGGTCAAAAAAGAAAATTTGGCGGAATTAAAGACGACCTTTGGGCAGAAGGACTTTCACAAAGATGACAATGTGGTATCTCCTGCCATTGACAAAGACGCCATCCTTGTTGATGATGAGAAAGAGGCTGTTGATCAAGCCCCTAGCTCGTCTCTCCCATTCTGGTTTCTGAATTGATGCAAGCACCGATCTCCCCACAAGCTACCCAAGCCATACTTTTAACAACCGAGAATGATGATGATGATGATGTCGATTTTGGCAACCTCAACACTTTTGATGACATCTTGTTGGCCAGTTTTGTAGTCCTTAAGAAGATCCCGATTGTATCTGGGTCAGATATGCAAAAACCATCCGGTGGGCCTTCTTCTTCGACTCCAACTCATATTTTCCCACTACCTTTAATGCCTACACCTGAAATTCCTATCAATCTTTTGAACTTGATCTCCTCTCTTTTAAACTATTCCCTGAGCATCTTGGCTGCTGATGGGGATACTAAACACTCATTGATCGAGTCAATCTCTGCTTTGAGCAAAGCTGCCTTGCCTTCTACTATTCGCCCTCTCTACCAATCTCTCTGCCATTTCATGGAAGAGCTCTTGGAATAAATGCCAAAAGTTGATGCTGCTGAGGCTTCCTTTTCTAAGGCTTCACAACAATTAGAAGCCTTCGACAAGGAACTTGAAGGATCCACGAAAGCCAAGGATCTAGCTTCGACTAAATTGGCTGCAAGAGAGGCTCGGGTATAAGACATGACCACAGAAATTGCTCTTGTTGAGGAAAGATTGCGGGTCCTCAAGGAGAAGAAAACTACTCTCGATCAGGCCGTGGGAAAGCTAAAAGTTGATGTTATCAAGGCAAAAAACAAGCTGGAAAGAAACAATCCCAACGTCAAGCCAAGATGACACTTGTCGAAGTAGCCGCCAATCTTTGGAAGAAGCTCAACTATCAAAGAAGGAGTAGCTAAACAATAAGACGAGTTGAAATTGACAATTAGGACCTTCTTAGCCTAGCTTTAGAATTTTCATTATTTTCTTTAGTTTGTATAGTGGCCTTCCGGGCCTTGTTTCGATAAACATTGTTTTAACAATTAGCAACCCCTATCGAATTTTTATTTCATGTATTGTTTGCTTGTAATGCTTAAGGTATTTTCCATTTATTGATGCAATTCTTAAACTATTATTAATGTCGACCATTGCATATGCATTACCCAAAAAACTCTTTTTGATTTTAAACGGTCCTTCCCAATTTGGGGACTACTTCTCGAGTATTCTTGATTTTTCATCCACAGGCAAAATGACTTTCCAAACTAACTCACCTTCCTCGAAGATTTTTGGTTTAATTCGACGATTGTAACTTTTCCCAATGGACTCTTTTTGTTGAATCAAATTTTCTAATGCGTTTAATCTTCCTTCTTCGAACTCATTCAACTCATCAAATAATGCATTCTAATAATTTTCAACAGGTAAATCGTTTTGTATTGCAACAAGAACATTTTGTAGATTAATCTCAACTGGTAGAATGGCGTTGTGCCCATAAACAAGCTTATAAGGTGTGGTGCCTGTTGCATCTTTAGGTGAGTTTGGATAGACCCATAAAATTTGGCTTAACAAATTGTGCCAATTCTTTGGCCTTCGATTAACATTTTTCTTTATTAAAGTAATTATCGATTTGTTTACCACTTCCACTTGGCCATTTGCTTGGGCATAGTACGATGTCGAAGTTACCATTTTTATTTGTCGACTTTTGGTGTATTCCAACACCCTTCAACTTGTGAAAATCGTTCCTTGGTCGGAAGTTAATGTTTGGGGTATCCCAAATCTATGCACTATCTGCTCTTCAATAAAATCGATAACTTCAGTTTGCGTCACCTCCTTCAATGGTATTGCTTCGACCCATTTTGAGAAATAATCCACAGCTACTAAGATATACTTATGCCCTTTGGAAGATGGGGGATGGATCTGCCCAATAAGATCAAGGGCCCATCCTTTAAATGGCCAACCCTTCACAATCAAATGTAGCTCTGCTGCTAGCAGGGGCTGAACATTGCCATGTTTCTGGCATTCTTCATATGATTTTGCAAATTCAAAATAATCTTTGGCCATGGATGCCAATATATCCTTCATCTATGCAAGGTCCACTTCATTTTTTCACCAGCTTGATGAGCTCCGCATATTCCTTCATGCACTTCAGCCAAGGCTATATAAGCCTCAGTTTTGCCAAGGCAAGTTAGTAGATTTCCATCGGCACCCTTTTTAAACAAAACGTCCCCTAATATTACATAGTTTAAAGCTCTATTTTTTGTTTTTCTATTGACAGAAGCGTCGGTATTTCTTAAAAATTCGACAATGGGTCTTCTCCAATCTAAAAGGCCATATTGATTTAACAAACATACCTCCTTTTCATTGTAGGGAGCATATTGTCCTTTTAACTCAATCAATTTTTTTAATGTTGATGTGTTGATTTTATATCTTGATGCCAATTGGGCCAGTTCATTGGCCTCAAAATTTTCGTGCCTTGGTATATGTCGAACACTAACATAATCAAATCGATCCAACAATCTTAGGACGATTGACAAATATTTAATCCTATTTTCATTCGCACACTTGTATTCTTTCGACACTTGTTTTATGACGAGCTGGGAATCCCCCATTATTTCAACATTTTTTTATTCCTTTTTCAATTAATATTTCTAGCTCTACTATTAAAGCTTCATATTCGGCTTCGTTGTTAGAGCATTCTTCATCGAGCTCAAAAAGGAATTTTGTCAATTCTTCTAATAGGGAGATTAATAGGATTCCAATTCCCGCTCCTTTCCTATGCGTTGATCCGTCGAAATAGATCTTCTACGACTTTATTTCAACCAGATCTACCTGTATCTCAAGCCTTGGGTGGTCGGCCAAAAAATCGGCCAAAACTTGACCTTTTATGGCTTTTGCAGGGACAAAGTGGAGTGAAAACTCAGTGAGAGCCAACATCCATTTCCTAACTCGTTTATGCAGCACTAGGGAAGAAAACATAAACTGAATAACATTGAATTGAGAAACAACAAAGACCTCACATGAAATTAAATAATGCTTGAGTTTCATAAAAGAAAAATACAAGGCTAAACATAATTTTTCAATTGGGCTATATCTAGTCTTAGTGTCGACTAATGCTTTACTCAGGTAGTATACCACCTTTCGATGCCATCCTCATCTTCTTGTGCCAACATACTACCTATAGTGGTTTTCGACTAAGATATATAGCTTCATAGGTTTCATATGCCTTGGAGAAGCCATGATCGGGGGTGATGATAAATACTGCTTGATTTGTTCAAATGCCTCTTGATGCTCCCGAGCCCATAAGAAGTCCTTTTCTTTTTTAAGCTTGATTAACAGGGCAAAGAGCCTCGTTTTTCCTGACAAATTTGAAATGAATTTTCTCAAGTAATATACTTTGCCCAAGAAAACTTGCAGTTCCCTTTTGCTCGATGGCAGCTTGGCTTCTATTATTGCTCTTGCCTTATTTTTGTCAATTTCAATTCCTTTTTTGTGAATAAGGAATCCTAGGAAATTTCTTACAGAAACACCAAATGCACATGTCAAGGGGTTCATCTTAAGATTATGCCTACGCATCTTTTCGAAAGCCATTTTCAAATTCTTAAGATGGGTATTCCTGGAATTAGATTTTATCACTAGATCATTAATGTATACTTTCATGAATTTTCCAATGTGCTCATGGAATATTGTATTCATGGCCCGTTGATATGTGGCTCTGGCATTTTTAAGCCCGAAGGGCATGACGACCCATTCATACATGCCGATGGCAACAGGGCATCGAAATGCTGTTTTCGACACATCTTCTTCTGCGATATAAATTTGATTATACCCATAATACCCATCAAGAAAATTCAGAATTTCATAGCCAGAGGTAGAATCTATTAACATATCAGTAAAAGGCATAGGATATTCATCTTTCGGCATAACACTATTTAAATTCCTAAAATCAATGCAAATTCTCAGTTTACCATTCTTTTTAAGAACAGGAACAATGTTAGAGACCTAGTCTGCATACCTGGCAGTTCGAATGAATTTGGTTTTCAACAATCTCTGGATTTCCTCTTTTACTTTTGACACTATCTCTGGTGAGAATCTTCGAGGCGCTTGTTTTACAGGTCAAACATTTTCTTTTATCGGAAGTTGGTGTTTGATACGAGTTTGACTGAGTCCCAGCATTTCTTCATATTCCCAGGCGAAACAATTCTTGAATTCTTTGAGCACCCTAATCAACTCTGTTTTGAACTCTTGAGTAATCAAAGAACTAATATAAGTTCGTCGGTACCCATCATCGTCCCCCAAATTGACCTCCTCTAGTGGATCTTGTACTTTGACTCTTTTTATTTTCTCCTCTAAAGATCGTTCAAATCCTGAAAAGGCTATTATCATAAATGCAATCTAAACTTACTTCATCTGCACAGAGATGTTTGTCAACCATATATGCCGACAATTGAGCCAAATGGCTCGTTAAATCCATAAGCTGGGTTTCTTGTTGGGCCGCTCCTGCCCTAGCCTTGGGCATAAAATATAAACCATTTGGACCAAAGTAACAACCTTCGATGAGTTCAGGGTCGAAGGTGCTGTCATCCACTATGAGAGACATTACTTTTGGATTATAGACCCTGAAATCCGCTTGAGGCTACTGAAAATAGCATGGACTATCATCAGCCATTACCATTTCGACATTTCCATCACCATTCCAAATAATCAGTTTCTGGTGAAGGGTCGAAGGAACTACTCCTGTCCCATGGATCCATTCTCTTCTTAGCAATGCATTGTAGCCAGCTTTCGAAGGTATTACTACAAAAGGTGTAATTCTGTCGACGGACCCTACCTTTACTTTCAACATAATTATCCTCTTTGAAATAGAGGTTTTTCTTGTGAAATCAGTTAGCACCATATTAGCTTTTACCGATTGGTCGACTATTTTTCCAAACATAGCTGACATGGATTTTGGAAACAAATTGATGGCAGCTCCTCCGTCAACTAGCACCCTATTAACTATCTTTCCAGATATGTCAACTTTGAGGTGTAATGGCCTAAGGTGTGACTTTATCACGTCATTCAACTTCTCAAATAGCATACTTCCATCAGCATCCTCCCCCATGAAGAAACATTCTTGCCCCGGAAATACATCGAAACAATCTTTGTTATTTTCCCATGTCTTTGTCTTTTTTTTTTCAAACTCTACAGGGAGGATTGTCACTATTCCAAAGAAATCTATCCCCACAATGGCCTCGAGATCATCCTCAAATCCTGTTTTGAAGTTTTCTGCTAGCAAATCATCTTCATTTTCAAATTTGAATTCTTTTATTCTTTTCGATTGAAGGGCTCCTTTTCGTTCATTGGATTCCGAAGAGGAGTGGACAAATGTTGGCATCTTGAGATCAGGTCAGGCTTGAAAATCGTGCAATGGTATGTACTCGGGATACTTCCCTTGCCTATTTCCTCCCCCTTGCACGGTCGATTGATATATGGACATTTAGTAAAGTGGCGGGCCATATACTGATCCATTTGGGTTAATGCGAGATCGCATATCTTATCTTTTCCATGTATGGTTTAGCAATGGGACTTCATGATATCGTGGCTTTACCCACTTGGCCTTCTTTCTGTATGGCATCTGAATGTATTGTCCAGGAGCCTTACGTGTATTGTGTATCCACTTGTTATTTATCACATTCGATGGGGTACACGGGTCCTCATCTGGATTCCCTCTAGCTTCTGATCGACCATAACCACCATTTTGACCTGCTGTTTCACGCCCTCACCTGGTTGCAGTATATTTGGCCCTAATTTCCCTGTACCGATCACAATCTATTTCCCGGTTATGTCTCTTCTCAGCCATGCTCTTTCAACTTCTTTTTCAATTGACTTTTTTTTTTCACTTCTGGCCTTTCTTATTCAGTTCTTCTTTTTTCTTTTTCAGCCTTGGCCCTCTTCTTTTCTTCAAATGCTTTTGTTGCTGTTTTATCGAATACTACACTACACCTCGAGTAGATAGTCACATTTGCATTAGCATCCCTTTGTTTTAGAAGGAAATTGAGCAAGTCTTCCCCTGCTCTGGGGTATATTGGTTTTTCAATATCTTCAAATGAGTTGAGCATCATTTCTTCTTTCGCCTTTCCATCCACATTTTCTTCAAAACCCACAACATTGACCGACATATGTATAGGTTCGATGAAGGTGGAATTCATTTCAAATGGGTTAACATAGATAATCATTGTCAACTAAGGCCTTTCTTCAAACTTCAAGCGTCCTTCCTTAATCGCCTTCTGAATCAAGTCCCTAAAACGGACACAATTGTTAGTCGAATGTCCAACAGTCTGGTGATATTTACAAAATTTTTGATTTTTTATCTCTTCTATTGAAGGCATTTTCTTTCCTTCAGGCAAGATAATTTGTTTATCTTTTAGTGACACATCAAAAATTTGATCTTACCTTGGTTATGTCAAAGGAATAGGATTTGTTATTAATATTAGCCTTTTCTTTTCCCTTAACTAGTTTGAGCGAGGCACAAACATAGGGAGGTCTTGCCTGCAATTCAACTGCTCTTATTTCGGCCATGTTTATTTCATTGGAGTCGAAATCATCTTCTTCCTCATCTGACTCTATTTCTGCAAAATTTACTTATTCTTTCCTAAAAGCCTTCCTAAGCCTAGCCTTTTCAATTCTATATTTTTCGACTTTTAATTGTTCGATCTATTGAACTTTGTCTGCTAGCTAAGTTAAATCTAGGAACTGTAGATTGACCAATTTTTTTTCTTGATGTTATAATCAAGCCCATTAGTAGCCATTTTAACCATTTTCGATTTTGGGATACGGGTAAAACATTGATTCTTCATCATCCTAAACTTGGCTAAATAATCATTGATCGACTCCCCTTGACCCCTCCTTATTGTAGACAAATTGGTCATGGAAACTTTTCTCTAATTGATCCCATGAGAGAATTGAATTTGGCCGTAAATTTGCAAACCAAGTAAAAGCATTTTTGGTTAGAGATGAGGGAAAAAATCTCATCTTCAAATACTCTATGTTAGTAAGCTCACCAATTTCCATAGTATATCGAGCGATGTGCTCGACAGTAGATTCCTCGTTTTCCCTTGAAAACTTAGTCAATGATTTTGGAGCTTTCCACCCTCGAGGGAGCTCTACCTGTTGTACATAGTCAGGAAGTGCAGAGACAAAATGAGGCTGATTCGCAAAGCCTATATTGAAGCCGAAGCGATTCAAGACCAGTTCGATCACCCTCGTTAAATTTTGATGCCCCCCCAGCGTTATTTTGCCTCAGCCTTTGCAGTACCTGGTCTGCATTTTGCCCTCGATTAACAAACTATATGTCATCGATTATTGGGTTTTCTGGCTAGGGTGGGATGTTTTCTGGGTTAATATTATTGACATTATCCCTTATTCTGGGTTGATTAATAGGCTCATTTGCAGTGTTGACTATGGAAGCTATACAGTTGACCTGTGGAGCTAATTACTCATACCGAGTATTGCTCGACTTTAAAAGCGGGCAATTACAGTGGCCATTTGATGAGTAAGCATATTTACTAACTCATGATGACTCTTTTCAAGCTATTGCCGGAAGGTGGCCAATGATTCATTAGTATAAGAGGCGGTTGCTAATGCCATTGACCTAGTCATATTTGGGTATACAGGGCCGATTATCGGGGTTCTCGAATTTGGGCCTGCTGAAGGCCCTGGCAATGACCCAAATGGAGGAGGCAAACTAGCTATAATAGTGTTTGTGTACAATGGATTTTGAAAGGTTATTGTAACAGCCGCCAAGCCTGGTTGCATCGGAGTTTGTGTAGCTGCAGATGGTACAAAGCCAGGAGGCATCACATAGATAGGCATTGTAGTCATTGCCACTGTACTCATGCTACTTGGAGCCTGAGTAGCTATTGCTCGCCCAGTAGCGGATATTGTTGTCAAGATTGGCTCTAAAGGTTGAATAGCCACAAGAGGGTGTTCTCCCTCGTTATTCACCTCATCGCTAGAAGACGTCCTAGATGAAAATGTTTTTGACCTGGCCATATTTAACAATACAGTGCCACTTCTCAAAATCATGCATTGTCAGCAATAACTGTTTTTGCATTTTTGCATTTTTTTTATGGTCCCACCAGGCATGCCAATTTGTTTAACTGGTTTTTTGTCGATAAACAAATAAATGATGACAGCCTTACTTCTCGATCTCAATTCGAGGAATGAAAACGGTTTCTCTGATGAGTTCTCATAATCTTAAAAGTGCAAGAGATGAGAAATAAACAACAATTTAATGGAACTTCAAATAAGATAATGTATTGTAGATGAAACCAACGTACTCGCAAACATGCAAAAATTAACACTAAATAAGAACATAAAAAAGCAATAATTTAACATAGTAAAGAATAAAGGACTATTACTTGAGTTCCTGTTCACTCTGTAATGTTAAGATGCATATTGTGATAGAGTTCCTATAGGTGTTTCAAGTATGTAGAAGTCCCCTAATGCTACCCATATTTCCCTATTTATAGACAAATGACTTCTTAAAACTCAGGCCCAGTACATCCATGTTTTGGCAGTTCATGTCATTAAAGCTCATGTTCACCTTTTCTCTTCATTATCCCACTTTCTCATGCCACGTCTCTAGATCATGTGTGGACCCCTTCTTTTTAGCCATTCCTACCATGTCACTCTATCACTATCTACTTTAATTTTATGGATGTCATTTCGACTCTAGTCGAAATATTACTATTTAAAAAAAAAAAAAAAAAACCTTTACCCCTTTGATTCCTTTTTCGACTTCCAAACATTGAATTTTGTCGATCAAGACCTTGAGCCTTTCGTACGTCGATTCTGCTTTTGATGTCAGTCCTTTCTCAATGTTTCACAATCGTTCAACACATGTTTTTTCATTTACTTTTCATTTTCTGCTAATGGTCAATAACACTCAGCCTAGATAACCGTTACTCGGCTAGTCATTATGTTCTATCATGGTTTCTTCTCTACTAGAATCACCTTGTCTTACTTCAATATACTCTTGTTGGCATTATAAATTAGGATAGTTATAGGCAATGATTCAAAATTAAGCCTGGTTAGATGCTAGAATGGGCCGAGAAAAGCAATTAGGTCCAAGACAAATGTTCATCAGCTGAGAGATAATGGTAGGCTTAAAAGTGCTACATCAGTTGAATAGATTGTTTGGCTAAGAAAAATGATTGAGCCCAATGGTTGATAATAGAAGAGTAGTTGGAGACTGAAGCCATGATAAAGCAGTAGTTACCACTACTAAGAACGTGGGTGCACAGAAGACCACTACATGCATGAAATAAGGAAGTGGTAAGAGTCAAGGAAGATTATAAAAGGCTCATGCATGGAGAAGAAAATCATCACTCAGATCAACACACATTTTAACTATCAGCTTTTATTTTCTACTTTTCAGTTTATTTTTAGCTTTATGTTATTGCTTTAGTTTCATTGTTCATCTTCAAGGTTTTGTATGAACTCATGATTGATTACTAGAAGTTCAAGTTTCTATCTTTGTTAACCAATCTTGCTCAAAGGCTTGCTCCCGTAAGCTGTTTGAGCAGTCAATTTGCTAAGGAGCAAAGTACCCTCCTTAGCTTTAATTGTCTGAATATTGGTAATATTTAGGGTGCTGCTTTTCAGATAAGCTTCTTCTTATAGATATAGCCGATTGTATATTTCATCCAATATAAAATTGGCACGCCTAGTGGGACCATTAGGGTCAGGTCAGTGAAAGTTTTCTATTCCGAGACTAGATCATACTTGGCGTATGAATTTGAGATCTGGGTAGGTAATTAATATGAGTTCAACAAACCAAAATCCAAGTTCCACCCCAAGACAGAAAGTAGGAGGCATTCAGCTACGTATGCGGCAGACTTGATTGCACCCCAAGAGGTGATTTCAGAGCAACCAAATACAGCTGATATCTCTTAGCTGCCGAGGGATTCAAGTTCTACCCCAAGGCAGAAAGCAGGGGGCAATCAGCTACATATGTGGCAGCCTTAACTACACCCCAAGGGGTGATTTTAGAGCAACTAAATATAACTACTACCTCCCAGCCACTGAAGGCTTTGGTAGCCTCTCTTGACATGACTAGCTTCAAGCAAACTGGACATGAGGAGAGGCAATCGTTAATTATCTTTACTTCCTTCATAAGGCAACAGATCGAGGCTGGAGTGAATGATTTGATGCAGGGGGTATCTAAGCAACTAGCTGAGATAGTGAAACTTATGGTACAAAATGAAATGCAGTTGTTTCAGCAACAGCACAAGGAATTACCTCATATCCATGACCACCCAGCTAAGACTACTTATGGCAGTGCATCAGAAACTTTTAATGAAATGGCTTATGCTGGGGGGCTTTTAGGGCCTCAATTAGGCCAAGTGCAGTTGATTAGAAGGCCCTCTAACGCTCTTGGGAAAATAGGACTTCCTTCAGGAAATGGCGCTTATTGGAGCAACTCAAACAGTAATTGGGAATAGCTTGTATACACCAGCCCCATTATAACTGATTTAATGGGTCAAGGTAATTGGTCTCAGAGATATGAAATGGAATACTTATAATGCAAAGAATAAAAGGAATAACACCTAGTCGATTGTAGGACATGTTGCTTAATCGGCAAGGTCATTCCAGCCTATGGGAACACCAATTCCTGCATATGGGCCACAACTAATTAATGTACCCAGTGGCCAATCTACCCTCCTCCATATATGAAACCATTGCATGGAATGCCTCAAGAAATCAAACAAGGGATCAATCGGTAGGCTACACCTATTTAGCCTCAGCCACGTGTGGAGCTGAGGGAAGCTATACCTCAGCTGATTGATCCAAACATGATAGTTGAGGCTATGAGAAGGCATTTTGGGGTATAATTAAGACCTCTAGAGAGGCTAGTTTATAGAAAACCATACCCAGATTGGGTAGATAAGGTTTAATTCTGAAGAGGTTTTAAAACTCTAGATTTTACAACATTTTTCGGGGAAGATGGCAAATTGACTATGGAACATGTTAGCCGATTTATAGCTCAATGTGCTAAGGCTAGTCAAAATGATTTTCTAAGCTTGCAATTGTTCCCTTTATCCTTAATTGGAGCAACATTCACTTGGTACTCAGCATTGCCCTCAAACTCTATACAAAGCTAGGCCAATATGGAACGATTATTTCTTGATAGATTTTATAAGCCACAGCCAAAAGCCTCTGTCCTGGATTTATTAGGAATCAAATAATAAGCAAATGAGCCCGTGACAGAGTTTGTGGAAAGATTCATAAAGGTTAAAGGGAAATGCAGTGTACAATTACTAGACGCTAAATATGCCTCTATTGCTGTGAATAATATGAACTCTTAGCTTAGGGAAAAGCTCATTATCTCGAAATATTGTGACCTAGCTTAGCTCTCTTGGAAAGCAACTCGAGTTAAACAATTCATAATAGAAAGAGAGCAAAGAAGGTCTACCAGAGCAAGGCCTAGAAGTTCCTAAATGGTGCCTATAATCGACTATGATTCAGCTAATGAGGACGGAAATAAAGATGAAGTGTCAGGACATGGAGAAATCATGACGGCTGAATTGCTAGGAGGCAAGCCATACAATTGTCCTGCTTTCCTGCTAGAGAAAAGAAAAGGTCAAAATGGAGGAAAATAAGGCATTTCTGTTTGACATTGCAAAAGCATATCAGATCTTTGACTTCTTGGTCAAAGATAAACAGATCAAGCTTCCAGAAGGGCATAAGATACCTCCAATGAATCAAATTCAAAATTTGAAATACTACAAGTGGCATCATTCATACTCATATTATACAAATAATTGCACAGTTTTTCAAAACATGATACAAAAGGCCTTGAAAGAAGGAAGGTTTAAATTTACAGATAAAAAAGGAGGTAATATGACTATTGATACCAATCCATTTTTGTCAACCACCGTCAATATAGTCTCTGTATCTGCAGAGAACAAACATGCCAAGAAGAAGGCTTCATCTAGTCAACCCGCCCAACATTATGAGGCGACCAAAATCAGTGGTGGTAAAGGAAACGGCCAGAGCCATGAGTCATGATGCATCCAGGAAGGTTGAGAGGAAAGAATGGATGCCTAAGCTACACAGCAACTCAGAGACGGCGGGGTGGCACGAACAACCTTGACAAAGTGTATTCCAAAGAATACAATTTCCTTAACAGAGGAGTTAGCTGAGGGAAGTGTAATGCCAACAACCTCGGCTGAATATGTTTCGAAGAATATAATTCCTTCAATAAAGAGACTAGCCAGGAAAAGAATGGTATGAGCAAAGGCAACTCCCACAGATCTCTGATCATCCTGTGCCTAGAGATTCCAAATGGGCAGTGGAAATAAATTATAGTGAAGGAAGGTCTACACAAAGAATCAAGATAAGAAATGATGAATCAACTAAGGAGGCAAGGATGATTAAGCCTAAGGTTGAGTCTAATAAGGGCGAGTGGTTCGTGAATAAGTATGGCAAAGAAAAGCAGGTGGAGCCACAACCTAGTTAGCTGACAAGGACTTAGAAAAGGAGGATACAGAGGAGAAGGTCCATCCGAAGAATGAAAAACATAGTGACTGTGCCAGATCTAGCTAAACACATGGAAGTAACAAAAGTTGTTAGCTCGAAGATGGAACTATCAGAGTTTGGTCAATCAGATTCTCAAGGATGATGACCTGCTCATTTTGATTGATAATCTACAAGAGGATGTGAATTTAGCTACTATCATAGGAGCTCGGCCTGCTGAATTTGCTGTAAGAGAGAATCAGCCGATACGGCTAGATGGTGACATTTTGGTTGAAGAAGCTGCATGGGCTACTTTAGCCGATGAGGTGAAAACCATAGAAAATCAACAGGAAAGAACAGAAGGAAAAGATAACACATAGGGAATCATTAAGTTCGAAAGACTTTAGCTGATAAGACATCTAAAGCCACTTTACATAAGGGCTCATATTAATGGAAAGCCTATTAGCCGAGTATTGATTGATGGGGGTGCCATTATGAATGTCATGCCAGTGGGAATCCTAAAGAAGTTGGGCAAATCTCAAAAGGATATCAAAGAAACTAACATGAAGATGACAAACTTCATAGGGGAGAGCACAGATGCTCTAGGATTTGACATTGCTAAACTGACCATGGGAACCAAAATATCCACCACAATATTTTTATTGTGGATGCCAAGCCATGATACTTTTTGTTGTTAGGAAGAGATTAGATTTACTCAAATATGTGTGTTCCATCTATCTTACATCAGCAGCTGATATTTTGGAATGAGGGCAAGGTGGAAGTAGTACCTGAGGACCAAAAACCATTCTCAACTGATGTTAAGGTAGCAGAGGCAATGTATTACATCCCTAAATTCCAGCCAATAACATGGCCCATGGGAATCGCCCAGGATGCTATTCAGGCTATAAATTTCACTAATTAAGGTTTTAAGGTAGAAATAAATGGTGAATATTCAGAAAATCTCCAAAATGATAGGCCAGATAATGATGACTTATCGGATAGACTCCAGGATGGATCAACTACTATAGCTATAATAGGGATTAGTGCTATGGAGTTTGCCAATCAAGATGGCAATTTTTGGTACTTGGAAGGAGAAGTAATGACAGATGATGCTAAATGTGAGGCTTTGATGACAGCAACACCAGAGATAAAGTGCGAAAAATGGAACCGAGATAGACATCTCAGGCCTCTCTACATCTCAGCTCATATAAACGAGAAGCCTACTAGTAGAGTCTTGGTTGATGGAGGAGCTGTGTTTAATATAATGCCTTACAGTACGATTGAAAAGCTTGGGAAAAGTGATAGAGACCTCAAAAAGACTAATGTGGCCATGGCGAACTTTACTGGGGAAAACACGCTGGCATTAGGTGTTCTTATTGCTGAGCTCACAATAGGGTTCAAGACCACTAACACATTGTTCTTCGTGGTGAATGGCAAGCCAGGGTACACTATCCTGCTAGGAAAAGAGTTGATTCATGCTAACCAATGTGTGCCTTCCACACTACACCAGCAACTTCAATTGTGGAATGAAGACCAAGTTGAAGTAGTGAATGCAGACCTATTCCCTTTCATAGCCAACGTGAGAATGCAAGATGCCATTCTCTATTCTTCAAAGATTGAACCGATTTCTTGGCCTGAAGATGTTGCCCTAGATTTGGTCAAGTCGCTTGACCTATCGTTGCATGGGTTTGAGGTTACAGTAAAGGCCGAGATACGGCCTAAACCAGAATCTGTTAATGGATAGTCATGCAGGAGTAGTAAAGGATGCCCTACAACAGATAGCCCTGCACTCAGTTGAGACAAGACTAGAAGACCTTTTGTTTCAATGGGAACTAGCCAAGAAGGGCAATGAGGTCAAAGGAAAGAGAGAAGATAAAGCAGCAGATTTGTTTGTGTCCCCTATCAAGAGAGAAATTCCAAGCTTTGAGGCCCAAGAACCTTTACCTAAAGTTAATCTTGGAACTATCAATGAGCTAAGGATAACTAACATTAATGGCCTACTTAGCCAAGGTGAACAAGATCAACTAATCTAGCTAATAACCAGGTATAAGGATTGTTTTGCATAGGATTGCCACGAAATGCTTAGATTGTTTAGATAATTAGTTGAGCACCGTTTGCCTATCAGAGAAGGTTTTAGGCCATTCAAGCACATCCTGAAGATTTAATCCAGAGTTAATGCCAAAGATAAAGTAGGAAATGGAAAGTTTATTGAAAGCAGGTTTCATTAGGACTGCTAGATATCTACAATGGCTTTCGAATATTGTTCTTGTAATAAAGAAGAATGGCCAAGTTAGGATTTGTATAGATTTTTGTAATTTGAATTTAGCTACCCCTAAGGATGAATATGTTATGCCTATTGCAGACATATTAGTTGATACCGCATCAAATAATGGAATCTTATCCTTTATGGATGGTTATTCTGGGTACAATTAAATATATTTAGCTTAGGAAGATGTGCATAAAACTACATTTCGTTGCCCAAGCGCCATTGGTATTTTTGAGCGAGTGGTTATGCAATTTGGTCTCGAGAATGCTAGGGCTACCTATCAAAGGGCGATGAATCTGATATTTCATGATCTAATTGGACAATGTATGGAGGTTTATATCGATGATGTGGTTATAACATCAGCTGATTTCTAAAACCATTTGGCTAATTTAGAACAAGCATTTCTTAGGATGAGAAAGTGAAAGCTATATTGAAAGCAAGGCCCCCGAGGAATAAGAAGGAATTGCAAAGCTTAATAGGCAAAATAAACTTCATGAGGAGATTTATTGCTAACTCGGCTGGCAAAATGAAGGCCTTTTCATCGTTATTAAGGCTTAAGCAAGCTGAGGAATTCATTTGGGGTAGTCAGCAGTAAGATGCTTTCGAACGGATCAAGAGGTTCCTAGCAACATCTCCGGCACTAGCACCACCAGCATTTGGAAAGCCTCTCAAATTATATATATCAACGGCTAAGGACTCCATTGGAAGCTTATTAGCTCAAGATTCAGAAGATGGAACCGAGCAGGCTATTTACTATTTGAGTAGATTGCTAAATGATACCGAAAGTAGGTATACTCCAATAGAAAAATTGTGTTTATCACTATTCTATGCATGTACAAAATTGGAGTATTATTTATTGCCGAGGGAGGTATTGGTGGTTTATAAGGTAGACATAGTGAAGCATTTACTAAATTGGTTAGTCCTTCAAGGGAGACTGATGAAATGGGCCATTAAGCTAAATAAATTTGCTCTAAAATATGTACCATTGAAGGCCATGAAAAGACAAGTACTAGCCAATTTCTTAGCACAACATGCATGTATAGAGATACAAAGCCCACTAGCCGAGTGTCAAGGTTATGCACAAATTAGACCATGGACTTTAGCTTTTGATGGCTCAAAACATCAAAAAGGAGTTGGTGCAAGAGTCGTAATTACTAGCCCTGAGGGAGTGAACAAGAAGTTTATGTATCGGCTAGACGTCCAGTGTTCCAATAACTAAGCAGAATATGAAGCTCTTATAATATGCTTAAAACTGCTAAAGTCATTAGGTGTGAAGGCTATGCAGATCATGGGGATTCACAGTTGGTGATCAACCAATTATTGGGAGAATATAGATGCAACAGCCCAACATTGGAGGGATATTTGGAAAAAGCTCAAACTTTATTAGAGTATTTTGCCGATGTCTAAATATTGCATGTTCCTAGGACGTCAAATGAAATAGCCAATGATTTAGCACAACATGCCTCTGGATATAAGTCCATGGCACTAGATATCAATATTGATGAAGATGGAAAAGTTTTGGTAATTGACCATCAGCTGGGGCCATCAGCCGATTGGAGGCAAGAGTTGATCCAATATTTGGCTAACTCATCGGCTCAGGTGGATTACAAACTTAAATAGAAAGCATTAAAATATGCATTGATTGATAGTGAGTTATTCAGAAGAAGTTAAGAAGGGGTAGTGCTCAAGTGCCTAAACAAAGATGAAGCTTTAAAAGTGATGGGAGAAGCCCATGAAGGCATTTGTGGGGCTCACAAATCTGGCTTAAATATGAAATGGCTAATCTATCGACATAAGTACTATTGGCCAACTATTATGACCAATTACTTTGCCTATGCTAAAGGCTGTGAGGCTTATCAGCTCCATGGACCCATACAAAGAGTGCCTGCCGAGGAGTTACATGCCATTGTCAAACCTTGGCCATTCACGGGTTGGGCGATAGATCTCATAGGTAAGATATATCCTCTATCTTCTAAAAGGCATATTTTCATTATAGTTGCCACTGACTACTTCACAAAATGGGTGGAGGCCCATCCAATGATGAGTGTATCACAAGCTGATGTAATAAGGTTTATTGAAGGGCAAATTGTACATCGATTTGGCATTCCAGAGACCATAACGGCTGACCAAGGCACCATGTTTACAGGAGATAAGGTGAAAGCATTCATGCAAGGCTATGGGATTAAACTCATTCACTCATCATAGTATTATGCATAAGCTAATGGTCAAGTCGAGGCAACTAATAAGGTGTTGATGGACATGATTAAGAGAACTATTGAAGATCAGCCAAGAAAATGGCACGAGGCATTGTCCACAGTTCTTTGGGCTTATAGAAATTCATGAACAAGGCTACAGGTTTAACTTCTTCTAGATTAACCTATGGCTAAGATGCAGGTTTGCCCATATAGATTAATATTAAGTCATTATGGGTGGTAAAACAAGCAAGCTTGCAACCTAAGGAGTATTCTTAGGCCATGTCTTAAGAATTGGAATCAGCCGATCTAGCTATAATAGATTTGGCAGCTGCCTTTACAGCAAGTTTTTCTTTCAAGAGTATGGTCAAAGTATCTCCTATAGCAGCCAGAATGTTGTCCTGAAGGGCTTCAAGCTTGAGTTTTAGGATCAAAAGACTAGATGTTTCACCTACAGAAGAGGTAATAGTTGAGCTGGAACCCTGAGCCATTTTTGTGTAAATCAGCAGTGAAAATCAGAAATAAACTCTCAGAAGTTTATGATATAGATAATAAGCAAGAAAGTTGATAAAGTTACCTGCAAGAGGAGGTTGTCAATCTGCTTGAAATTTATGGAAGAAGGAAGTCCATGATGCCTCAATCTCAGCTAGGCCTTTGTTGCTAGTATCTACCACATGCTCTAACAGCTTTCGTTTCTCAGCAAGAGGGATGATTCTATTATCCAAGGCCTTAGCCTAGGTATAGAGCTCAAGTTGTTGAGCATCTTCAACATTAATTTGTACAATCACTTTAGCCAACTCAGGTTCCAGAATGCTTAATTCAACTTGTAGCTTGGCAATCTCTTCATGGATTGATCCAATCCTATGAGTCAGTTGAGTTTGCCGCTCTTGATGTTGATCTCGACTAGACTCTATGGCTTGTTACTGGGAAAGGTAAGCATTCTTCTGTGCCTTGAGAGAGGCTAATTCTTTTAAAGCTTAGAGACTATTATCTCGGCTGGCCTTGTATATCTGATCACTTGGCAAAACATCAGATAAGGATAATGCAATGTTAGCATAGGCTTGCCAAAGAGTAGCAGGGATAGAAGAATGTTGTGAAGAAGAAGCTTTGTTTCCTTCCAAAACTTGACCTGACTAGGCATCATCACCTGCTGCAAGTTCCCTTAGATGAGACATCGGTTGATTATCATTTACTTGAGATTCATCGATGGGAAGGGGAATCACTTGTGTAGTAGCGATGATGGAAAGAATAGTAATGGTAATGAGCTTAAATACATTACCTAGCTAAGTAACTAGTTAATCGCTAGGTAATATATGGGGGGCATATGTTGGCACTATAAATTAGGATAGTTATAGGCTGACAAATGATTTGAAATTGAGCCTGGTTAGAGGCTAGAATGGGCCAAGAAAAGCAATTGGGTCTAAGACAAATGTTCATCAGCTAAGAAATAATGGTAGGCTTAAAAGTGCTGCTTTAGTTGATTGGAATATTGGATTAAGAAAAATGATTGAGCCCAATGGTTGATAATAGAAGAGTAGTTGGAGACTGAAGCCATGATAAAGCAGCGATTACCACTACTAAGAATGTGGGTACACGGAGGACAACTACATGCATGAAATAAGGAAGTGGTGAGAGCCAAGGAAGATTATAAAAAGCTCATGCACAGAGAAGAAAATCATCACTCAGATCAACACGTATCATGTCAATTTAACTATCAGCTTTTATTTTCTACTTTTCAATTTATTTTTAGCTTTATGTTATTGCTTTAGTTTCATTGTTCATTTTCAAGGTTTTGTATGAACTCATGATTGATTAATAGAAGTTCATGTTTCTATTCAATTCTTCGTTGATAGATCTTGCTGAAAGGCTTGCTTCCGTGAGCCGTTTGAGAAGTCCATTTACTAAAGAGCAGAGCACCCTCTTTAGCATTAATTGTCTGAATATTGGTAATCTTTGGGATGCTGCTTTTCGGATAAGTTTCTTCTTAGAGATTTAGCTGATTGCATATTTTCATCCAACAACTCTGTAACATCCCCAATTTTACCTAAGCTAATTAGCTCAGTATTACTGACTAATTAGAGAGATTAGTAATTAGTCAAAGATTAGTCAACTAATCTTAAGAGCAAAAGCTTAGTAATTAAGAAAAAGTCAACAAGTCAACCAAAAGTCAATGGTCAACAAGAAAAATCAATAATTGAGTAATGACACACTAAATAATTTAATTAAGGCTTAATTATCCTAATCTTGCTAATTCAAGACTAAGAACATAACTAAGGTGATCTAATCTAGATTAAGGAAGGTTAATTTGGCACTTGACAAATGTCCTACTTTAATCAAATATAGTAGGTTAATCCTTAAACACTAAGTACATATTTGTAAAAGTCATTCCTTTTAAGAAAAAAGTCTTAAAAGTGTATTTGACCAAAAATGTTTAAAGAATAATTAAACTAATCTAATTTACTAACACTTAGATAATTCTCACAACAAAGAAAATCCAAAACTCTCCCCTATTACACAGAGAAAAACTTGGCCAATCCTCTCCCATCATCCATCATTTATTTGCTTTTTGATCTCACACCATAAGATTGAGGCTTAATGTGGTTAAATTATCTTAACGAGAAACTAACCAAAAAAAAGGGTTATCCTATATAAGGATTTAACTAGATGTGTTATAAAATCTAAAAGCTAGATTAACTACTAATGGTGTGGTTAATGTTTTTAATCCACTAAGAAAACACAAAGAAGATGAAGCCTTATACTCTAGACTTGAAGATGAAACAACAACCCATCAACCCAAAGGTTCTAAGCCTAATTCTAAGAAGAAAATAAGCAAAAGAAATCTACTCCTAAGGGCCAAAACAAATTCGCCTACTCTCTCCTGGTTCAAACTCTCATTTTGCAAATTTTTACTTTCTCATAAAGAAGCAAAAGCTTTCACTTCTCTCTAAAATCCTAGACCAATCCTTCTTGTTCATTTTGTTCTTCTTCCCTTTCTCCTACAACTAACATCATCCTCCACCACCATTCTCACAAGCCCTTCAATGACCACTTTCTTTGGTCTTTGGACAAAACTTTTAAACACTATAAACCTCCATCAAGCTCTAGGAGAAGCTCAAGGTCCTCCTCTCCCCTTGGCATACCTATTGTCTCTAGAAGCAAGGAGCACCACCATTTCTCTTCCATTCAATCTCTCCTCAACACTCTCTAATTGGTAGTGATTCTAACTCACTTCTTGTGTATTTCAAGAACTAGAACTCATAAGCTTCTCTATAGCTAGATGGTTTTAGAACTTGTTCTTTAGGTCTTATGACCATACTCATTCTCTATGAACTTGTTTTTGGTGTTAAAGTATTTCTTGAAATATGTTTTGTTTACACAAAATATTCTCATAAACCAAGCTCCATTTAGACTCCTAACACTATTCCGTCATTAAATCTCCAACTATTAAAGTAAAATGAAAAATAAAAATGGTTATTTGAGGATGGAATTTAGTTTTACCATAAACAAACCAAAGGAATGAAATTTTGGAGGTGTTGGAATTCTAGACAGTCTGCCTTGCAAAAGTAATAACTTAATCTTTATAACTCAAAACATAATGGGACCAATTTTATATTAAGGATAAAGACATGACTTAAGAGAATCTTGACTTAAAAATCCCCTAAGCTATGACAGGTTCAAATGCATAAGTTTTACGCAATTTGACATGTTATATTGATATATTATCTATGATGAACATGGTTATTATAATTAGTTGGTTGCTGGACAAATTGCCTATTTCGGGACCCTCTAAGTTTTAGCTATTGTGCCGTTGAATTTTCGGCAAAATTATACAAATGCTATGAACATTTATATGATGTGTATATGTTTGTGGAAATCATGCATGCAAAAAATGTGTGAGAGCAAGATATGAAGCATATGTGTAACATCCACCGAAATTTTTATATAGTTTCTCGCCTAATTGTTCGGTTTTTATTGAATAATTATAGTTAATTAAAATTCGACTAAATATTTATTTAGGATCAATTAATTAGCAATTAATTGAGTTTAGATATTAGCAAATTAGGTTAGAAGTATAGAAGATTACATAGAAATTTTCTTAAACTAATTTATTGATTTAAAGGAAATCGGTAAGATTTCGGTATTTTAAATTGTCGAAACGGAACCAATAGGATTTTGAACTCAATAACCCTACATCAAGTGGCTGAAAACTCAACCACTTAGCTCATAATAGTGGCGCAAGGAAGGCCACAAAAATAGGGAGATATGGCTGAAATTTAACCACAAAATTTCAGCCAATAACCACTCACTTAGCCAACTATCTCATTGAGTCTTATTAACATATTCCTCCCCCTTTTTTTTTTCATTCAGCTGACTTGCGCCCCTTCTCTCCTTGCTTCAGCCTTCTTCTTCTCTTCTCCTCTCAACCAACTTCATCAAATCTTCAAGCTTAATAAGGTTCCATCAATCCAAACTCCAAAATCTAGCAAAATCATATATAAGGAGGTTGATGTTCAACTTTGTTATTGATATTTTGGTTGTGGGTGACTGATTGTGGCTTTATTTTCTCATTTCTTGATGTGATGATTGAATGAATATGATGATCTTTGGTTGATTTGTTGGTTGTTTTTGATGTTAAAATCGATTAAGAAGTAAGAAAGGGTGAAAGTAGGAAGATGTGAGAGGCTGGAAAATCAAAACCTCTCGGCAGTCCATACGAAAGAGTATACAGCTCTGCTTATAGCCATTTAAAATTGATGAAACTATTTTTAAATGAAAGTAGACATTCAAGGCTTTTCATACATATATAATATAAGGCCATTGGATTAGTATTGAGAGCGATATGAATTTTGGAAGTTTGACTTAGGTTTCTGAGTTTGATTATGGGCAGACTAGGTTGTTCAGGGCAAAAATTGCCCTATACGTCTTGGAATTCAATGAAACCAACTTTGTTAGAAAGCTTACATATAGGAGAACATCCCATAAAAATTTTAGAGTTAGATTTGGTCCCGTTTGCTCCCAATGGTTCGAAGAAGTTGCCTTATATCCAAACTGGGCCAAAATAAGGTAGTTCAGGAAGGTCAAGTTTTAGGGCTTATATTATACTTATTCAAATGATATAAAATTTGTTTCATCTAAAAACTTGCTCTGTTAGCTTTACATTGATATAAATTTCGTATGATTTCACCCAGATTTCTATTTTTGGTGAATTTTCTCTTATAAGAGTGCAATTCTAGCTAAAATAGGGCAGTTTGGAATAAAACACAAATAACTTGAGTTAATATCGGAACTCGAAACTTGGCAAACAGAGAGCTAGATCGGGTACATTTAATGTTGAACTTGGTACTTAATGAATAGAAAAATAGATCAGATATAAGAATAGAAAACTAGATTGGTAAAAATAATGTTGGAACTTGGGACTTAGGGAACACAATTATAAAAGTCTTGGAAGAACAATTAAGGGTTAATGTCAGAAATCGGAATCACAAGCATATAAAACACTTTGAAATTGGAAGTCAAGGACAAAAATATAAAACCTAAAGTACTTAAATTCGGAAGTAGAGGATTTTCAATATAAATTCGGAAGTCGGTACCAGAATATGAGACCTTATACCCGAATCCTGAAAGTCGAGAAAACTAGGATGCTTTAAAACTTTTATACATATAGTTCCAAAACTCGATCCAGAATCAATCTCGGAGATCGAACATAACCCCGAAAGTCGGAACTTATATAATCTCGGAACTCAGACCCAATCTAATCTTGGAAGTCGAACTCAGGAACATCGATAAAAGTTAAAAGCTTGCAAGATAGATTAAGACTTAAGATTTTAAAGCTTGCACCTAACTACCTAAGCTTTGCTCATAAGACTTGTGTGTGACAACTAATAGAGATGTGATATTTTATATTGGGTTTGCTATTTGATTAAAATTTCTTGGTTGTCTGGCATTATTCATAGGGAAGCGGACTTGATCCGTTATACTGCCGAATTTTCGGCAGAATTTTATGAAATTATGATAGTTTCTGATATGAATATTCATGATATGAACATGAAATTCTATATGCAAGTGTAATGCCCGAAAAATTTTAATCATTTTTAACCGAGTTGTTCGATTTTTAGTAAATAATTGAGATTAATTAGAATTCAATTGAATATTTGCTTAAAGCCAATTATAGGTGATTTAGAAGTGATTAGGGTTGATGACATTAGATTAACAACATAGGAAACCTCATAGAATTTCTCTAAAACCGATTTACCGATTTAAGAGAAATCGGTAAGACTTTGGTATTTTAAAACTACCAGAACCGGATCAATAGAACTAATGCTATGAGTGCCCTAGGATGAATGGCTAGGATATAGCCAAACCACCTCCTTATGTGGCGCCTTGATCAACCATGAAGGATGGGAAGCCAAACCAAATTTTAAGGCAAGATGAAATCCACCAATCACATAACTCCTTGCTCCATAAGTTATATGTAATCCCTTCCTTACCTTTGTGAAGTTAGGTTAAGATAAGGGGCTGACTCCCCTTCATTTCTCTTTCGTTCATACTGCTCTCTATTCCATCTCCAACCTCTCTTCAAGTCTCATCAAGAGTTACCTCCATCTAAGATACCAAATCAACCAAGTTTCAACTAGACAAGATAGGATTCTTCAACTTCTTCTATTATTGATGCTATTGTGGCTAAGTAGTATTCCTATTCTTTCTATTAGTTTGATGATATATGGTGTTTATATGGATTCTTATGGCTGGATAAATGTATAAACGTTAAGTTTGGATGAGAACTTGGGTGAGAATTCAAAAAGGGGTGCAAAATAGAAGCTGGAACCTTGAAAACCTCACGGCATCCGTACTAGCAGAGTGTACGACTTTGCCTACGACCACCAAAATGTGATGAAATTATTAGGTGAAACTATACATTCAAGGCTTTCCATAATACCATATAGGGCCATTGGATTTGTATTGAGAGAGATATGAATTTTGGAAGTTTGACCTAGGTTTTTGAGTTTAATTCTGGGCAAACCAGGTTGTTCAAAGCACAACTCGCCCTATACAGCATGGAATTGAATGAAACTAAGTTTGTTAAAAGGCTTACACATAGGAGAACATCCCATACAAAATTCCGAGTTAGTTCCATTGTTGATTAGTCCCAACATTTCAATGAAGTTGACTTAAGTTTAACTTAGGCTGGAATAGGATAGTTCAGGAAAGTCAAGTTTCGGGGCTTATATCTTGAGTTATATTCACTCAAATGATATGCAACTTATTTCACTAGAAAGCTGGTTCTATTAGCTTTAAATTGATATAAATTTTGCATGATTTCGTTCAGATTCTATTTTTGGTGAATTTTCTCTTAGAAGAGTGTAATTATGGCTAGAGACATGTATGAAAACTAGATCAAGTTTAGTTAAAGTCGGAACTCGGGAATTAGCAAACAGCGAGCTAAATCGAGTATACTTAAGATTAAACTCAGAAAGTTATATGTAAGGCTTGAACTCAGAAAGGTATAGTTAAAGTTGAACTCGGAAAGAGTATACTAAAAGTTAAATTCAGGAGCTTGGTAGACAGAGAGCTAAATTGAGTATACCTAATGTTGAACTTGGAACTTAGTGAATAGAAATCAGATCGACTATGGTTCATGTCGGAAATCGAAGCTTAGAATAAAAAACTAGATTGGGTATGATTAATAGGGTGAACTCGGAACTTAAGAAACATGTTTCATAAAGGTGTTGGAAGAACGATTGAAGCTTAATTCAGAGATCGGAAGCATGATCAGGATATGAAACCTTATACCCGAATTTCGAAAGTCGGGAACTAAGACATTCATAATCCCGGAAGTTGATAATCAAGTCAGTGACCTGATATACATAACTTACATGATCTTAAAACTCGGAAGTAGTTCCTCAGCTCGAACTTGGGAACATAATTAGAAGTCAAAAGCTTGTAAGATAGAGTAAGACTTAAAGGCTTAAAACTTGCACCTATTGATATTGTTATATTATTGGTATGATTATAATGTTCCATATTGAGGTTGCTGTTTAATTAAAGTTTCTTGGTTAATGGCACTATTCAGAGGAAAGTGGACATGATCCGCTATGCTGCCAAATTTTCGGTAGAATAGTAATGAAGTTATGAGCATTTATTATGTTATGAATATGTATGTAGAAATTCCATATGCAAGGGTATTGACATATTAAATATGGGTCCCTTCACTTGGAGGCAGCTAATTGGGTCCCTCCCTGTGAACGCAGTTAAGAGATATGATGATGGGTCCATATTCCTAAGGAACATGACATGGTGATCATGCTCTGATAGGAGTATAACATGGCAATCATACTCTGGAATGTGGCATGATGATCCCACACCCTTAGGAAGGTGACATGGCAATCATATCCTGATGGAGTATGACATGACGATCATACTCTGGGAAGTGGCAAGAAGGATATATTCCTAAGGAGTATGACATGGTGATCATACTCTGGAATATGTGTGACAAGTAAAAGCATGTGCAGATTTTATATGTTAAGTGCATTCGTGATATTACATTTTAATATGTTTCAGATGTTATTCATAGCGTAATTCATGATTTGATTCTGTATTAGCTCACCCAAAAGACAAGTGTGTGAATAAAATGAACTTTGCTTCGGACAGTATATTTTCGAACTATAAAACCAAATAGTTTGTATAACATGTTCTCCTTTTTCTCAATAAACTGAAGCAACTGGATATGACAACGATGACATTATGTATAAACATTAAAGATTCCTATTGAGAATTTAAAATTCTCACTCCTATTTCCGTGTTATCCCCAGGTAGCTCGAGAAGTTGCAAAGACGGTTGAAGTTGCTATCAGTTAAGCTCCACTCAGGTAACAGTAACAACTCCTGAGTGTGGTACTATGACTCAAGCATAGTACTGTACAGAGGAGGACGTTACAAAATGGTATCGGAGCAGTTTGATCCTCCCTGGACCTGAGGATTTGGACTGACTATGTTTCCAGTGCACTCTGGAATCCTTAGAAACTGTCATACGACAAATCTTATCTGCTTAGATAAGATATAGGGAATTAGATATGCATAATCGCCTAACTGTCAATGTTATCAGTTGCTGTCACACTTAACTTATTGTTGAGCCTGATCAACTCAATGTTTTGTTGTGTGTGATTAGGAACTAATGGCTTCTAGAGGGCGTGGTAGGCCACGAACTGTATCCACTCCAAAAGATCCTGCTAATTTTATGGACGCGATGTATGAAATGGCTCATGCAATGCGGGAATAGGCTGTTGCAGCACACCAAATGATGGACCAATTAGGAAGACAACCTAGAGTTGGTCACGGTGGAAACTCCAACGGCCTAGGATTGGACCGAGAATAGCTCAAGTTCGCAGAATTTTGAACGGCGAACTCTCCCAGTTTTAGAGGAGCTTTTCATCCTAATAAGGCGGATGAGTGGATTAAAACAATGGAAAAGGTCTTCTCTGTTCTGGACTGTACTCACCACCAAAAAGTGGCCTTTGCCACTTATATGCTCGAAGTAGATACAGAGTTCTGGTGGAATGGTGTGAGGTGGCTATTAGAAGAATCCCAGACGGAGAGCACCTGAATTGTGTTCAAGGATGCTTTTTACCAGAAATACTTTCCTTCATCAGTTCGGAATGCCAAGGAGTTGGAATTTATGCAACTCTGTAAGGGAAGTAGCAGCATGTCAGAGTGCATCACTAAGTTTAAGTAGCTATGTAAGTTTTCCACAATCTATCAGCGGAATCCAAATGAAGCATGGAAGTGTGTCAAATTTGAAGGCGAATTAAGGGAAGATATTCTCGCAGCAATAGGCCCTATGGAGATCAGGGATTTCCCTATCTTGGTAAACAAATGTAGACTTATAAAAGACTATAATAAGAAGTTGGAAATTTCCTAGTTTGACGCTCATGGAAAGAGGTCGGCACCTGAAGACTAGGAATTCAAATATGCCTCACCACCAAAAAAGCAACTGCACCTTAGAAAATACGAGGGCAAGTAGCTGCAAGAATCGATGGTCAAGCAACGATGTCCGAAGTGTGAGAAGAATCATGGATAAGCCTTGCCTGGTTAAATAGTATGTGTGTTTCACATGTGGCAAGCCAGGACATATACTCAGAGAATGCCCTGAGAACCAACCATCGACTCCTAAACCGCAACAGTCGGGAAGAGTTTTTGCTGTAAACGTGGAAGGGACTACACCCTGGAGCCAGAGCGAGAATTGGGGATAAACCAGAATAAGGAATTGGCTAACTTAGTTTTAGTCGATCCTATTATGCTAAATGGTTTTACATCTATTGTGTGCTTATGTATAAACTTTATTTAAATTGTTATGATTATAAATAGTTAGTTTCATAATCAAATTTTGAGGAGAAAATTTTCTTTTAGGAGGGTAGTAATGTAACGCTTGAAAAATTTTAATCGTTTTTAACCGAGTTGTTCGGTTTTTAGTAAATAATTGGATTAATTAGAATTCAATTAAATATTTGCTTAAAGTCAATTACAGGTGATTTAGAAGTGATTAGGCTTGATGACATTAGATTAAGAACATAACAAAAGCTCACAGAATTTCTCTAAAACCGGTTTACCGATTTAAGAGAAATCGATAAGACTTCGGTATTTTAAAACTGCCGGAACCGGATCAATAGAACTTATGCTATGAGTGCCCTAGGATGAATGGCTAGGATTTAGCCAAACTACCTCCTTATGTGGCACCTTGATCAGCCATGAAGGATGGGAATCCAAACCAAATTTTAAGGCAAGATGAAATCCACCAATCACACAACTCTTTGCTCCATAAGTTTTGTGCAATCCCTTCTTTGCCCTTGTGAAGTTCGGTCAAGATAAGGGGCTGACTCACCTTCATTTCTCTTCCATTCATACTCCTCTCTACTTCCTCTCCAACCTCTCTTCAAGTCTCATCAAGAGTTACTTCCATCTAAGATACCAAATCAACCAAGTTTCAACTAGACAAGGTAGGATTCTTCAACTTCTTCTATTATTGATGCCATTGTGGCTGAGTAGTATTCCTATTCTTTCCATTAGTTTGATGATATATGGTGTTTATATGGATTCTTATGGCTGGATAAATGTATAAATGTTAAGTTTGGATGAGAACCTGGGTGAGAATTCAAAATGGGATGCAAAACAGAAGCTGGAACCTTGAAAACCTCATGGCGTCCGTACTAGCAGAGTGTACGGCTCCTCCTACGGCCACCGAAACTTGATGAAATTAGTTTTTAGGTGAAACTAGACATTCAGGACTTTCCATACATGCTGTATAGGGCTTTCCATATAAGGTCATTGGATTAGTATTGAGAGAGATATGAATTTTGGAAGTTTGACCTAGGTTTCTGAGTTTGATTCTGGGTAAACTAGGTTGTTCAGAGCACAACTCGCCCTATACAGTATGGAATTGAATGAAACTAAGTTTGTTAGAAAGCTTACACATAGGAGAACATCCCATACAAAATTCCGAGTTAGTTCCATTGTTGATTATTCCCAACACTTCAATGAAGTTGACTTAAGTTTAACATAGGCTGAAACAGGGTAGTTTAGGAAGGTCAAGTTTCAGGGGTTATATCTCAAGTTATATTCACTCAAATGATATGCAACTTATTTCACTAGAAAGCTGGTTCTGTTAGCTTTAAATTGATATAAATTTTGCATGATTTCGTTCAGATTTCTATTTTTGGTGAATTTTCTCTTAGAAGAGTGCAATTCTAGCTAGAGACATGGATGAAAACTAGATCAAGTTTAGTTAAAGTCGGAACTTGGGAATTAGCAAATAGCGAGCTAAATCAAGTATACTTAAGGTTAAACTCGGAAAGTTATACGTAAGGCTTGAACTCAGAAATGTATAGTTAAGGTTGAACTCGGAAAGAGCATACTAAAAGTTAAACTCGGGAACTTGGTACACAGAGAGCTAGATCGAGTATACCTAATATTGAACTTGGAACTTAGTGAATAGAAATCAGATCGACTATGGTTCATGTCGGAAATCGGAGCTTAGAATAAAAAACTAGATCGGGTATGATTAATAGAGTGAACTCAAAACTTAAGAAACATGTTTCACAAAGGTGTTGGAAGAACGATTGAAGCTTAATTTGGAGATTGGAAGTATGATCAGGATATGAAAACTTATACCCGAATCTCGAAAGTCGGGAACAAAGACATCCGTAATCCCGGAAGTCGATAATCAAGTCAGTGACCTGATATACATAACTTACATGATCTCAGAATTCGGAAGTAGTTCCTGAGCTCAAACTCAGGAACATCATTAGCAGTCAAAAGCTTGCAAGATAGAGTAAGACTTAAGGGCTTAAAGCTTGCATCTATTGATATTATTATATTATTGGTATGATTATAATGTTCCACATTGAGGTTGCTATCTGATTAAAGTTTCTTGGTTAATGGCACTATTTAGAGGGAAGTGAACATGATCCTCTATGCTGCCGAATTTTCAGTAGAATAGTAATGAAGTTATGAGCATTTGTTATGTTATGAATATGTATGTAGAAATTTCATATGCAAGGGTATTAACATATTAGATATGGGTCCTTTTACTTGGACGCAGTTAATTGGGTCATTCCCTGTGAAGGCAATTAAGAGATATGATGATGGGTCCATATTCCTAAGGAACGTGATATGGTGATCACGCTCTAATAGGAGTATGACATGGCAATCATATTTTGGAATATGGCATGATGATCCCACACCCTAAGGAAGGTGACATGGCGATCACATCCTGATGGAGTATGACATGATGATCATACTCTGGGACGTGGCAGGAAGGATATATTCCTAAGGAGTATGGCATGGTGATCACACCTCGATGGAGTATGACAAGGCGATCATACTCTGGAATATGTGTGACAAGTAAAAGCATGTGTAGATTTTATATGTTCAGTGTATTCATGATATTACATTTAAATACGTTTCAAATATTATTCATAGTGTAATTCATGATTTGATTCTGTATTAGCTCACCCAAATGCCAAGTGTGTGAATAAAATGAACCAATGAACCTTGCTTCGGACGGTATATTTTCGAACCACAAAACCAAATAGTTTGTATAACATGTTCACCTTTTTCTCAATAAACCGAAGCAACTGGAGATGACAACGATGACATTATGTATAAATGTTAAAGATTCCTACTGAGAATTTAAAATTCTCACTCCTATTTCTGTGTTATCCCCAGACAACTCGAGAAGTTGCAAAGACGGCTGAAGTTGCTGTCAATTAAGGTCCGCTCAAGTAACAGTAACAACTCCTGAGTGTAGTACTATGACTCAAGCATAGGATTGTATAGAGGAGGACGTTACAGCAAGGATATATGAAAGTAAATGATGAAGCATATGTATGAGTGTATTCAGCATGTCTATGTATGAATATGTATGAGAATGAAAGGATATGAACATATTAAATGTAAATCCCTTCACCTGGAGGCAGTTATGAGATCCCTCATTGTGAAGACAGTTAAATAAGATAAGATTGGGTCCCTTCACTTGGAGGCAGTTAATTGGGTCCTTCCCTGTGAAGGCAGTATAAAACTATTATATCCCTCTACCTTGGAGACATGTGGTCAGATGAGATCCCTCTACATTGAAGGCAAGTGGTCAGCTGAGATCCCTCTATTCTTGAGGCACATGACCAGGAGAAGTCCCTTCAATTTAGAGGCACGTGGCCAAAATGAGATCCTTCAAAGACTAGAGGCACATAGGTCCCCTTGTAGGTTAGTTCTGTGTAACGACGGTCACGAGTTGAGCTCACTCCTAGATCAGACCACCCAAGGGCAATAAACACTAAAGATTAAAACTTATGCAAGCACCCTAGGGATGGCGGTACCTAACGCCTAAGTATGCCAAGTAACAAAAGTAAAGAAAGTTAACAGGAGAAATAATCACTTGCATCAAATGCATTGTTGCACTCATAAATGCATATTATTCAGTTGTTCATTGATCTGCTATGCTTATGCTTCAATTCTTTTTCCTGCTTATTAAGAGATAAATTGTGTCTATATGCAGACATTAATTATTCTGTTGCATTTATGTTTAGATTCTTCCTTTGATTAACAATGTATGAATAAATTGAACTCTGCTTCAGACAATATATTTTCAAACAATAAAGCTGAGCAATTTGTTTGGCATGATCACCGTCTTCGTAATAAACCAAAGCAGCTGGAGATAATAATGATGACACGGTATATGATAGTTAATTGAATCCTACTGAGAATTTATAATTCTCACTATATTTCTGTATTATCTTCAGATAGTTCAAGAAATATTGGGGACAGCTAGAGGTTGCTATCGACAAGGTTCGTTCAGGTAGCAGTAACAACTTTTGAGTGTGGTGCTATGACTTAAGCATAGTACTGTACTTTGGCAGGGTGTTAAAATGTGCATAAGTGCATATAGTATGTGCATGCATGATCATGCTCAAGAATGAAGAAAGAAAACAAGAACTTGCAAAAGAGATGTACTGAGCCCCCACCTCACAGCGGGTCAAGGCTCTATCTAAGACTTGGGCCAGCCCCTAACCAGATTTAAGGGAAATAAACCAGTAGGAAAGTTGGGAAAAGTAAACCCGACAATCGATATCCTATATAGGAATGAGTTCGGTCTTAAAAAGCAGGCTATCACCCAAATGTGAGAGAGGCCATTCACCTCCAAGGGACCAAGTACAGAAGATCAAGTTGCAAGTTAAAGAAAGAAATAAGAAAAGTCAAGTACACTTGCATATGTCAAGAATGTGCATTAGCATATGCAGATTTATGCATTTTATCATGTTATAAAGTTATCGAGATTATGATTGGAATAATATATTGTTATTATTATTATACTTGCCATGAGGTATGCTAAGTTATTGCTAAAAGTAATTCCACTTCGAGAATTATATTTTCAAACTTAAAATTGAACTAGTGCCTATATGTTTGTGTCCATGTTTTCATAATAAATCGAAGCGCCTGGAATTGTTTATGATGACACTCTGTATAATTAGTGGTTTGAGTTTGCTTACTGAGAACTTTAGATTTTTGTAACGTTCGAAAATCGCAATATATTTAAATTATACTGTTAATCGATTTATTCCGTTTTACTAGATATGTAGAAGTAATTAGGAGAAAATTAAAAGATAATTTGAAGCTAATTAGAAGTTAAAGAGATTGGGATTAGAAGAAATTAAAAATCAACCTGCGAAAAAATTTCAAGAATTACTAGTAATGTGGTGCCGGTTTGAAAGAAATTCGGTATTTTATTCTGCTAGAAACGAACCAGTAGAGTTTTACACTAATTCAGCCACCCTTACCCAACATACAAGGCACCAATTGCTACCAAAAGGAAAGGCGAGACTTGGCTCCTTTCACACCACTAAGAGCTCTACCAATCACAAGCCATTTTTGTGCCTTAAAACATTACAAAAACCCCTTCCAATCCTTTTCATTCTCGGCTCCTCATCAAAACTGAAGCTGCCCTCATTTTTTTCGCTTCTCTCTCCCTCCACTTTCATTCCTTCATCTCAACTCCAAGCTTCACCTATATACTTCAACACAAACTCAAATCTAGTTAATCTTTACATCACTAGAGGTAGGATTCATGCTTTCTTTCTTCAAATTGTGAATCTGTAACAAATTGAACTTTTATTTCCATTCATTTATGTGATGTTATAGTGCATCTATATGAGTTCTTGTGGCTGATTAAACTTGTATAAGTTAGCTTTTGTTTGGGAACTTGAGGGAAAAACTAAGAAGGTAACAAAATAGAACCTGTTCAGGCTGAAAAATCCTAATGTGTCTGTACTGTGAAGCATACGGCTCTGCCTATGACCATCTAAACTTGATGAACCTATTTTTCTTAAAACTAGACATCTAGGGCTTTCCAACTATATAAAGCATAAGGCCATTGAATTAATACTAAATGAGATATGAATTTTTGAAATTAACCTTAGGATTCTGACCTTGATTCTGGGCAAACTGAATTTCGAGAGGCATAACTCGCCCTACGCTCCTTCAAATTGAGTGCAACCAAGTTTTTTAGAAATTTAAGACATAGGAAACATGTTATAAGAATTTTAGAACCAAATTCAATCCCTGTTGCTCCCAGTAATTCATGAAAGATGCCCTAAGCTCCAAATGGGCTAGAATAGGGCAATGCAGGTTACCCAAATTCCAGAGCTCATAACTTGAGTTCTACTTATTCAAATGAAGTGAAACTTATTGGAAATAAAATTTGGGTTGTTTAACTTTAAAATGAAATAGGTTTTGTAGGAATCCAAGTAGATTTCAATTTTAAGTGAATTTTTACTTTTTTGTATGCAAATCTGCCTGGTAATAGGACATACCTAGGTAAAATATTAATAACTTGAGTTATATATATAAAAAATTAATAGGACCAAAGAGGTTAGAAACTAGACAAACAACATTATAACATAGACAAATAACAACATATCCAAAATTTAGGTTTAAATGAGTTACACAGAAATGATGGCTTAATTTCTAAAATCGGGCAGAATTGAATTGAAGGAATTGGCAGAAAATCAATTTAAATAAAAAGGCTACAAGTTTTGTATAAGTATTCAAACGGTTGGCACATTAAATTGATTTTCTGTACTAATGATTATCCGGTTGGCTGGCACTATTAAAAGCGAACCGATCTGTTATGCTGTCGAACTTTCGGCAAAAGTTTATGAAATTACGATTATCTATATCATGAAAATTTATGATAAGAATATGAGATTTTATATGCAAGAATGTTTGTTGATAAGTGTACTAAAATGTATGTGGACATTGTATGATGATATGATGATGATCCTCTTTATGAAAGTTTGCATATTTGCATGCAAATAAAGAAAATATATGATTATGTAAGATTGGGTCCCTTCACCTGAAGGCAGTTATTTGGATCTCTTCTTGTGAAGGCAATTAAAGCTATGAGATCCCTCTACCTTAGAGGTATGTGGCCAAAATGAGATCCCTCCAAGACTAAAGGCACGTGAATTCCCTTGTAGATTAGCTCTGTGTGACGATGATCACGAGTTGAGTTCACTCCTAGATCAGACTACCCAAGGGCAATAAAGATTAAATACTAAGATATATGCATGTAGACACCCTAGAAATTGTGATAGGTAATGCCTAGGCATGTCAAGTAAAGGAAGAAAAGAAAGCATAAGTGCATTCTCATGATATTCATGATGAGCCATTGCACATGCATAATCTGCTATTGTTGTTATTATGAAATCACTCACAATCCGCTATGCTTTAATTTTTGCTCTGTTTATTAAGTGTATAACTAAAATGAACTCTGCTTCGGATAATATGGTTTCAAATTATAAAACTAAAAAGATTTATATAACATGCTCATTTTTTTATAATAAATTAAGGCAGCCGAA
The DNA here is from genome assembly GCA_031439595.1 of Pterocarpus santalinus. Lineage (NCBI taxonomy): Eukaryota > Viridiplantae > Streptophyta > Magnoliopsida > Fabales > Fabaceae > Pterocarpus > Pterocarpus santalinus. Next base: position 34,660,883 of record CM062529.1, on the reverse strand, counting down.
GATAGTAATGATGACATGGCATATAATTTCTTAGTGAATCCTACTGAGAGTTTATAATTCTCACTCCTATGTATATTTTCGTGTTATTTCCAGATAGCTCAAGAAATACCAAAGGCGGCCACCTAGAGTTGACTAAAGATATTGAAGATGGCCAAAGAGCTGTCATATAAGGTCCGTTAAAGCAACGATAACAACTCCCAAGTGCGGTACTATGACTTAAGCATAGTACTATACTTGAGAAGATGTTACAAGGATGTTATAGTTTTCACTACCTGTTTGTGTGTTTTTTCGTAAATATTCCAATACCTAAACTGGACTCCAAATATGAAGCAGAGTCTTAGGACATTCATCATGCAAGACCTTGACTTGAGATCAGCCCGAAAAATGGAAGCAGGCGTTTGATATTTACAAAGTGACAATCCCAGGCCAAGTATGTGTTTCTTTTAAATTGTAATTCCTTATTTTTATATTGCAAATATTTTGGAATTATAACTCCTTATGTAGTAATGAAATATGAAATATATATATATGTATATGTATAATGTTATATTTTCCTCATTTTAAAGTCTTTTACAACACTCGTAGAACCTCTAGATACAGTCCTATGACTCAAAGATGGCATATATGTTTAGAGGGTGTTACAGTTTATGTATGGTATATCTTTTAGAAATTGCTTATGTCTTTCTTGATTCTTTTTGATAATGCCAAAAAAGGGAGAATAGTCTTGGTGAGGAATATGGAACTTATTAAGTTTGGAATTTTGGTATGTCTGTGCTACTATGATATATTTGTGGAATAATGTGATAAACATGCACAGATTGAAGGGGAGCATGTTTTAGATATGCTAAAATATCATAAATCCTTTCATTTGAAAATATGCATATTCTTAAGGGAGTTGACACTCTTGTATACATTGTTATATCTATGTATTTTATCCTCACCAAAGGTGTTCATCATCATCAAAAAGTGGGAGAATGTAAATGCTTCTTTTATAGGTTTTGTCAATGTCGAAAGGGTGAAAATTCTTCAAGCAAAAAGATTGAGATCATCTGAAGAAGACCAAGTCTAAGAAGCTCACAATGGTATAGAATTATAGAACTTATATCTTATTGTTGTAAAAAGCTTTCCTTGATAGCTGTCATGGCCACATTGTTTAAAAAATCCCATTTGTTTTTGAAAAATTATTCACATAAGCCTTTGCACTTTGAAAATATGTGTTGATTTCACAAAGGACTTAGGCTTAACTCAATTATATGAAGAAGTAGCCTTTAAAATGAGAAAATCCATCTTTTAGCAAGTAGGAGCTGATTACATGTTGCTTGGAATCGATTAAGGTCGTCAATTTTTCATGTTGCAGTAATCGATTCCATCCCTGTGAGAATAGATTATCTCCACCTAGAGGCATGAATTTGAGTAGTGGAATCGATTACCGCCATGGTATCAATTACCACATGCCCAGATATATACTTGGGAATCGATTACCATGATTGGAATCAATTACCATATGCTGGGATGCGGCTAGATATGTATTTTTGCTCATGGGAATCGATTACCATATCGAGGGAATCAATTAGCACCTACTTAAATGCAGAATCGACTAGTTTCTACAACTAATAACCGATGGGTAATTGTTTCTAATGGCTAGTTAAAATCCAAGGCCTATAAATACTTATTCTTTCACAATTTAAAAACTCTTAAGAACCTTGAACTAACATCTTTTAATCATTTCACTTGTTCTTTGATTCTTACTTTATTTTTTTGGCCTGAAAGACAATTATCATTGTGACCTTCTAGTGCTTCAACTTGTATCATTTGCTCTTCAAGTGAGTGTATCTAATTTCCTTCTCATTTCTCTATTTATAAGAGGGTGAGGTATCCCTTATGAGAGTAAAAAAGTGAGGTATCCCTTGTTTGAAAGACTCATACACTAGGGTGAGGTATCCTAAAGAGTGATTGAGTGCTCAATAATTGTAAGAGTATTCAAGCACCTATTGAAGCTTGGCACTAGTGTAAAAATCCTGGGTAGATCACTTGGGGACTAGACGTAGGTCACAAGGAGTGACCAAATTAGGATAAATCTCTGTTTACATCTTCTATCCCTATCTTTTTAAGTCATTTTTCTTTAAATTTGATATCTTGAATCCTCTTAGTCTTGTGTGTGATTGAAAAACTTGTGTGAGACTCTTATATCCTTATCCATCTTATCTATCCTTTCATTAATAGCTTCAAGCAAAGATTCAAAAAGAAGTTTTAGAAAAGTTTTGCAAAAGTTGTAAAACTCAATTCAATCCCCTTTTGAGTTCTTGAAGCCATTTAGTAACACAAGTAGTCAAGGATATTTAAAAGTTTTCATAAATTAAATTAAAAATGAATTTTTTTTCCTTCTTCTCTTGGATGTGCATATGCTAGGGGGAATAGGGGCTTAGGTCGGTCTTTACATTATGGATTACTTGGAATAGTCACCTTGCTACATATGCCTTCTTAGCCACTAAGTTTCTATTTATAAAAATTGAAAATAAAATTAGGTTCAACATCCTTGTTCCCTAGTGAGTCCCTAGATGGCGCGAAATGTCTAGATAAGTGGCTAGGATTGAGTCTTATTTTTTATAATATTAATCTAGCTTAAGTAAACTAACATGTAGTAATTTAATTAATCTAGCTTAATTATTTTTTCTTGTTATAAGAATTGGAATTGGGCTCAAGGCCCATTTAATTTTTCTTGAGTTCATTTGTGCTTGGCACAATAATTTTTTGTGAGCTGAAATGAGTATCTCACCTTAATTTTTTATCATATTAATTTTATTTTTAATTTAATTATTAATTCTTAATTACACAAGCCTTTAATTAATCACTCAATTACCCAAATAGATACTAAAATAATTATAATTAACTTTTATTTTAATTAAGTCTAATAATAAATTATTTTATTATTATTATTCTAGAATAATTTCTAATTTTTTGGATGCTTTTATCTCGTATTATCTATATTTTATTTTACAATAATATTCCTATCACCATCTTAACAATCTATCCTGTCTATCAACTATGTGTTAGTTGATAGAGACCCTTCTCACAGTTGCTTGAATTAAATCGAGGGTCGAGGTTTATAACAATAAGGATATTTTTATCTTATTATGGCTATAATTTACTGTTAGTAGTTTTTAAAGAATTTTGCTTCATCATTATTTGGTGGAAGAAGGGATTATTTATTTTTGGTTGATAGGGTTGACTCCATTATTTTTGGATGCTTTTGCTCTTACTTTTGGTGTAAAATTACCCGCATGTAACTACTTTTCTCAATGTCCATTTAATTCAAAATTTCTATTTTTTTTTTGTACTACTAATTGATAGGATAATTGGGATATAATGGTTTTATTTTAACTTTGTCAAAGCAAATAAATTTTATGCTATTTTAAGTTAAATACTTATTTTGTATTATTTTAGGCATGATATTACACGACTCATCTTTAATTAGTCATAATTTTTTATCTGAGCATCAGAATAATTATTATTATATATTAATGAAAAGCACAAGTTGAGAGAGTCAATATGGAAACTTGGAGTTACCTATTTGAAGTCTGAGCATAAAAGAGGTCATTTGGATACTAATTTGATCATTTTTCTATTTTTGCATTAATTTTTTGCCTTGTTTTTCATAATTAAAACTCTAATTAGGATTAGCCACCTACATGGTTAGATTTCTCAAAATAAAATTAAACGCGTTGGATATTTTGTTTAGATGAGCTTTCTTCGAAATTTATCCAAACTGGACCGTAAACACTATTAATCGCTTCATGACTAGACCAAAAAATATTAATAATTAGGGACGAATGCGTAATAAGACGGAACCTCGGTCTCCATTTTAAAAAAGGAAAGAAAATAAAAATGACAAGTTGTCGTTTCTTCCGTTGAAATCCCAAATGTCCGTTTAGCAGATGGAATGTGTCATACATATCGCATACCAGTCTGTCTTAACTTTTAACTTTTATATTCTTTACCGAAAATGATACGCTTGTTTAATTTATTTAAGTCAATCTGATCGCAGAAGATTTGTTCAAATGCAACTCAAATATAATTTACAATTTATATGCCAAAACTGACATAACATTTGTAAGAAGAGCCAGCAAACTGGAAAAAAATGAATAAAATGATCAAATATATATCATTTCCTCACCAGAAGTTATAGGAACTACACAGTTCAAATAAAGTAAGTAATCATAACCAAACATAGGAAGAACATCAAGCAGATTCAAATTAAATAATAGGACCTTGTCCCGAAAGAGTAGCCAAGAGCTATCTCCCAGACAAAATAGTAGTAGCAAACGAGTAGGAAGATGTACAATCCACATTGCTCTGTATTCTTTGGCTTGACAAAGTGTCCAACCTTGGCATGTTATTGCTGTGTGTTGCATCTTCATCCAAAGATAGCAAATCAACAAGAATCATTCTAGTATCAGGTGGCTCCTCCACCCTCACACGCTCCTCAAGCATATCAACCACTTGGGCCATGCTAGGCCTCAATCTTGGCCTCTCTTGCACGCACCACAAAGCAACACAAACCAATGTCCTTACCTCCTTCTCATCAACACCCCCACATTCCACTAGCCTATGGTCAACTATTTCCATGAATTTGCCTTCTCTCACTTTCTCATTTACAATCTTTGGAAAGTACATACATTTGCTTCTGGAGTTGTCCTTTTCATCTTCTACCAAGCACACGTTTTTTCTGCCTCCAATAATCTCAAAAAGAACCATCCCATAACTATAGATGTCAGTTTTATCTGAAACACCCTGTTCTAAGAGCCATTCAGGAGCCAAGTAGCCTCTGGTTCCCCTGATTGTAGATATGACTTGGCTCTCATCCTTACCAATAAGCTTTGAGATACCAAAATCTGAAACAAGCGCTCTGTAGTTCTCATCCAGCAGAATATTTTCTGGCTTTACATCAAGGTGTAAGATCCTCGATCTGCAATCATGGTGAAGGTAAGCAAGTCCCTTGGCAACATCAATGGCGACTCTATACCTTAAGCTCCATGGCAAGCACCCACCAAGGCGCCTCTGTGTTTTCTTTCTGGGAAAAATCCAGCAATCCAATGACCCATTTGAGACATACTCGTAAACAAGGTACCTAGGTGCTGAAGGAGCATTGCAATAGCCCAAGAGCCTCACAAGATTCACATGATGCACGCCTGCAATGGCTGCAACTTCTGACCTGAACTCCTTCTCTCCTCTTTCTTCTGCATCAATTCGTTTCACAGCAACTGATGTGCCGTCGCTAAGAATGCCTTTGAAAACTGAAGCAGAGGCCCCTTTTCCTACCAGTGAGTTGAACCCATCGGTTGCTTCCTCAAGCTCCTCGTACCTGAACTTGATGGGAACCCCAGCAACTTTCCTTAAGAAACTGTACTCTATTCGAAGCTCTCTTCCTTCAGAATTCAACTGTGACTCCAACAGCCTCCTTCTGCGGCTGTAACTCAGGCTGACAAGAGCACAAGCAAAGACAGCAAGAATCACAGCAACGCCAGCACCACAGATAAGGAAGAAAGCCCTTGAAAGCTTCAACGTGACACGAGCAACGATTATGACAATTATCAGTAAAATCACTGATATAGCTGCGATTGTTTTCACTCTCCTGTCCTCCATCGAAACTTCGTTTCCGTTTTGAGGTAAAGATCGAAGGGAAGCAAAGCATTGATCACCCTCTTTATTATTAATTCTTCCTACTAGAACGGTTGTTCAGTAGGTGAATATTTACCTAATACAAGAAGGTGACCATTTCCATGCTCGTTTAAAACAGTCAACATTTTAATATATGGCAAGTTGTATAGTATTAAAAGAGTAATCTCGTGTAACTACAATTATTTATAAATTTTTTTCCCAGAGTCTATTAAGATTTAAAAAGAGTACTTAGACAACTTAAAGAACTTGTAACCAAAAAAAGATAACTTAAGGAACTGTATATTTTTTATCTGTCCGAAAATTAAAAATAATATTACACCATTTTAATTAAAATTTTAATTATATAATTTTAACTATTTAATTTTGTTTATTAAAATAGACCAGAAACAAACAAGATATTGAAACCCATTATTTCTCACTTATTTTGAAGGCGACAAATTTGGATGATTTTTTTGTATACGGAATTTGGTAGAGTAATTAATTAATGGGATATGGATTTTTTGAAAAAATTAGAAAAATATGGTGTTTTAAAAGAATCCGCTAAAAATAGAGATGGATTCCGCAAAAAGTAAAATGTGAATCTCGCATGTTGTCAGCTAGATTCCACTTTTTATTATTTTTTCTCGTGTTCTGTGTGTGTATGTGAGAGAGAGAGTGTGTGTGACAGAAAGAAAGTGTCATCTCAGAACTCAAAGAGCAACTAAAAACTCGCATCGAGTCCAATATTAACTTCTTGATCTTCTAAACTCATATTAAAGTAGAATTGGGAACTCACATCAAAGAGGAACATGGAACTCATATCAAAGGGGGAAAGATAACCCGGAACTTGCTCTAATACCATAACAATGATGGAACTTCAAAGGAGGAGAGAATGAGAAGAGAGAACTCAAGTTTGTCTCTGATATATGAGTTTCTGAATTCCACTTTGATGTGAATTTAGATGAGGAAAATAAGGTTGAACTCGATACAAGTTCCGAATTACTCCCCAAGTTCCTCTTTGATGCGAGTTTATCTTTAGGTTGAGGTATAGCCGAACTGGGCTTCGGTGACAGAGAGCGAGAGCGAAAGGGAAGGGAGAGTAGAGAGAAAAAGAAGAGAAAGGATAGAGAAAAATAAATAAATAAGATGAAAGGGAAAAAATGAAGAGAGAGAAGGAAAGAGAGAGAGAAAAAGCACCATATTTTTCAAATTTTATCAAAAATACCATGTTTTTCATATTTTTACAAAAAAATTCCTTATAAAAAATAATTCCTCTCAATTAATATACGGAGGGGGAATAATTTTTTATATGGAATTTTTGTGTAAAAATATGAAAAACATGGTGTTTTTGACAAAATTTGAAAAATATGGCGATTTTTCTCTCTCTTTCCTTCTCTCTCTTTCCTTTTCTTTTTTCATCTTTTTTTTTCAAATTTGTTCTTTCTCTTTTCTCTTTTTTTTCTCTCTCTCCTGTCCCTCACTCTTGCTCTTTGTCACTAAAGCCCAATTCAGCTATGCCTCAGCCTAAAGAAGGACCCACATCAAAGGGGAACTTGAGAGTAACTTGAAACTCGCATCAAAGTGGAACTCAGAACTTGCATCAAAAGAAACTTAGAACCTATATATTAGCTTGGGCACTCATTGTAATCATCATTCTAAAAGTTCATTTTGTTCTTCATATCAGAAACAAACATGAGTTCTCTCTTCTCATTCTCTTTCCCTTCGAAGTTCTGTCATTGTTATAGTATCAGAGCAAGTTCCAAGTTCATCTTTCCTTTTTGATACGAGTTCCAAGTTCCTCTTTGATACGAGTTCAAAAGATGAGGAAGCTAAGGCTAGACCTGATGTGAGTTTTGAGTTCCACTTTGACAGGAGTTCAGAAGATGAGGAAGCTAAGTCTATGTTGGATGAGATAACATGAGAAAAGGGTTTGAATCATGGTTTAAATAAACCTTATAATCTGAAAAACTTAGATAAAAACAATTATCTCAAGTCCAAGACTTGGATTGCGGAAGCAATTTTGTTAGTTTATAAAACTATTTTCTTCTATTTTAAAACAGATATAAATCTTTTTTAGATTAAGTATACAAAGAAAAGAGCTTATGTGATAAAGTCATATGACAAGATAAGGGATAGAAGATTCATACAAGAGGTTTTTATACTGGTTCAGCCAACCACTTACCTACTTCCAATCCCCAACTCTTCATTGTGATTTTATAAACCGCGAGTATTTTTTGTCCAAGCTTCTCCAAGTTTCTTACAAACAAGTAGTCTTTTCTCAAGCTTCTCTAAGCTTTTCTACCGACTATTATTTTCCTAGTCTCTCCAAGCTCACACTGACGACTATTGGGTCTGGATACAATTTATATAAACAATATGTTTTTGTTTGAACACTCACACTAATTTTCTTGACAGAGAATAAACAATAAAGCTATGTATGTGTGACTTTTTTAAATTCTCAAAGAGAGAATATTATCTATTACAGAACAGAAGAGAATATTTTCTTTTGAACTGAAGTTACGATGAGTAACTTTTTGGTGTTACAAACGTCAAGAAGGATGAAAGAAGGAAGCTGTTTTTAAATAAGAGGTATTTTATCTGTCTAACTATTCTTTCTTCAACCTCCAGCCTTATATAGACTTTGAAATATGACCGTTGAAACACATAGACCTTGATCCTTGTGATTCTTTTGGTCTGTTGGTCTACAACTGGACAGAGAAGAAATAATCTTCCTTTTTCCCATTCTTCAAAGCTTACACAGAAGTGGATATGTAGCCGTTTGTTAGTTTATCAACTATTCGGACTTGTCAGCTCCTCTTCTGCATTTTGTCAAATCAAATTTTTGATTTTTTTGAATTTGTCTCTAAAGTATGCAGAGGAAGCTTTGAAGGTATAACACTTCGTGAGAAGTATGTTTCTGGAGATATATCCCTTCTGGACAGAGTCATCTTTCTAACTGAACTGTGTTTGTTCTTGAGGCACGTTTTCCCTTCTGAGTTGGGGTTTCATCCTTCTGAACTTGTCTTTCTGTTTCTTATATGATAGCTCAAGAAGTACACAAAGCATATATTCTATATCAAGTATATTCAAATAAAATAACGGTAGATAACAAAGCTTTGTTGTTTCTCAAGTAGTTAATGGCCACAATTAAGATCTTTTATCACGAAAGAAAACATTTCTAGAAACAAATAATTCATATACAAGAATATTAGCTTAATCTTTGATTTGGTATTCATCAAAACCTTAAAGCTCATTCTGGTTCACAACCATAGAACGATTTCTAAAGGGCATTAGAGCTAACAATCTCCCCCTTTTGATGATGGCAAATCAGTATTTAAGAAAAGTTACCAAAAAAAAAAATTTAAAGAGCACAATTTGTTATTTGGAGTAAGATGCTTTCTGAAGAGAGTAGTAACACTCATGATATCAAAAAAAAAAAAATTGAATCCTTTTTCAAACTAGAGGGTTTTGATTATATTCTAAGCAAGAGAGCACGGGATTCTTTTGACAATAAAATCATCATCAAAGCATAACGAAGTATCTAAACATATAAGAGCAATAGTTCAGATAATTCAAATAAGATATAGATAATCAGAATGATTATGTACAACAGTTCAGATAGTTCAAATAAGATACAGATAATCAAAATGATTATGTAGCAAAAATATATCCATACAGATTTCATAATTTTGTAGAAGAGTAAGCTCAATGTAACCAAGCAATTATCATCTTAGTCAGTTTAGATATCAGAGCAAATATCAGAGCATTTAATAACTCACATATCAGATCACTTAATAGCTCACACGAAATATAATTACATTAAAAATTGATCAAGGGTTATGAAAGCATAATTAATAGAGAGATAAATATAACTGAACTACAATGCTATCCAAGTGTTATATGATAAAGTGTTCAAAAAGATAAAAAAAAAATGTTTCTGGAATGCAAAAAAAAAAATAATAAATTGAGTTCTAAGACTAATGTATGCATGCTCATGCTCCCCTTCAATGTATGCTTCCCCTCAGCTTAGGTTTTTCTTGAAATATCTTCTCCCCTTTTGATATCATAAAAAAAAATGAGGATGTAGGATCATGAAAAAGCCATCACTGATTGCCTTTTCTTTTCTGAAAAGTCTTTAGAGTCTGCAAAATGAGCACTTCTAGTTTGGCCATTCTTTTCTCTACTTTGATTTACCATGATGGAATGTTGATTTGCCATGAGAGTGAACATGTTTTCTTGAATCTGTTCCAATTGAATTTGAATTGGATCAGGAGTTCCTTCTACTGTAGATGGAGATTTTGAGAGAGAATGAGTAGAATGATCATGAGATACTGAAGCAGGAATAGGTGTTGAAGTAGGAAGGGGTGCAGTTTTTGGTACTATCTTTGTGTTTTCATATGCAAGTTCAAGAACAACAGTTTTGTTTGACCTTGATCTTTCTAGTATATATCTTTATGCATCCTGTTGGTCCATTTCCAAGGAGATAGAGGGCCTTTTGTAATTTTCAGATGAAGCACCTGGTCCACCAGCTCTATCTTTCTACTGTTGTAACCATTCTTCTTCTCTGAATCTATGTTGTAGTACCCTTTTCAAGAGGTCTTGAGACTCCTACTTCTGGTTTACCAAAAAAAGGTTTCACGGAGTCTGTATTAGCAACAGATGTTGTATCTTTAACTCCAGAAGGTGTAACACCCTACTAATTTTATGTTATGCTTAAGTCATAGCATGAAACTAGTCGGGTTGTGTTACCGTATTGATACTTTACTTACCTTTCTTGTCTTTAAGTTCTCCTTAACTCGTCTCTATTGACGAGACGGTGTGCTGTTATATTACAAACAAAATAAACGAAATATCAACAAAATGAACCGAATAGACTATCATCAAATAAGTATGGTACAATAAGGTCATTGCATGCGTGTAAACATATGTATATATATATATCAGAAGACGCTGATTTAGTTTATGTACAAAGGTTCAAAGTAAAACACATACATGGGCTAGTGTATCAAAAGACCATACTGCCCTCATCTATCAGCCTACCCTATGGTCCTCATAGGACATTTCATAATCTACTGCTAATTCTACAGTCAAACCCATGACCCAAAGCTACATCTTTGTCCAAAGAGGGTCATCTTTGTACAACATCCTCGCCGCTAAACTACTCAGTCAGGTAGCCATTAGCCATGCCAGGCTCGGCCGGAGTATAGTCCGCGCTTAGGTCCCGAGAGGAAGAGGCGGCGAGCCTGTGGCCTCAGAGGGGTCACTCTCGAACTTCGAGAGGGCGTCTGGGGCTGCCTGTGGTGGTGACTCGGGAGCAGGTCGGCGGGTGCGGGTGCGGGAGGAGGAGCAGGGATGCGGGTGCGCCATATGTAGAGGATGGCAATATAAGGGGTAGCAGGTCGAATAGGGGATGGTGCAAAGGAACATCAAAGTTCTGTCGCTAAATAAGTACAAACGAAAATTACGAACCGGCTATGCAGAGAGTCCAACTCCAGGTCATGGTGGAACGAAGTGCAGGGATCTCAATAAAAAGGGTGGCTGTGGAGTCCATCGTCTGAATCTGAGAATGATGCGGAATACACAAGACGGGGTGAGAATTTCAGGAAAATTCTCAGTAGGGTTCGATTACACTGGGGCTGACATCACATACATTCTCAGTTACCTCGGGTTTTACTTAATTATTAAAATACGTGTTCAAACTAAAGTCCATTTTCATGAGTTTAAAAACATGTCTGGTCCGAGGTAAGGTTCAATTTTACTTTAATTGGCATAAGAAACGAAATAAGTACTAATACTAGTGCACAGAAGGATAAATGGAATAAATCAATGAATAGCAATAAGCAGTTGTAACAGACAATTGTAAACATCCTGATGCAACTATTCCATGGATTTATGCATTCATGTAATCATGTAAACTCATTCTTGAACTTTCTTTCATAAACTCTTTCATTACTTTCTATCATTTTTCCATCTCTCTTGGTCCCACAGGAGTTCTTGGCCATTTTAGACTCCTGGGTAATAGTGCTTATCGGATCGAGCTCGTTCCTATACAGAAATGCCGGGTTTACTTTCCCAGACCTTTCCACCGATCTATTCCCATTAACTTTCTATCTGGGGCTGGCCCAAGTAGTATGGAACTTGCATAATGACATGCTTCTTTTCATGACTTTCATGACTTTCTTAAGAATGTATATACATTCATATGAAATTCATAACTTGTTCATGGGTTCTACGAAACTTCGGCAGCATAACGAAACGTGTCCGCTTCCCCATGAATAGTGCCAGCCAATCAATACATCAATATATCACAAGAAGCACAAATTCACATGTATACTCCAACATGAAACTCCAATTCATATCAAATTCATTAAGACAGAAATTCTGCCTCAGCATATACAACCAACCCGGTTCTTGTAATTCATGCCACAATTTCATTTTAGCTCATTTGGACCTCAAATTTGAGTATGTTACAGGGTTGTGTGTCTATTTTCTAACCTCTTTGGTCCCATCTAATTTCGGTATCTATAACTCAAGATATCTAAACTTTATCTCGGCCTGCCCATTAGCTGGCCAGAATCAGGCAACAAAAAGTAGAAATTTACCAAAAATCGAAAACTCACTCAAACCAGACGAAATTGGTCTCGTATTAAAGCTAATAGGACAAACTTTCATATACAAAAAGTCCCATTTCATTTGCCTTAGTAGGGCTCGAGTTACAAGCCCCGAAACTTAGCCTTCCTGAACTGTCCTGTGTTGGCCTGGTTTGGACATAGGGTAACTTCTTCAAATCACTGGGAATAACTGAGTGGATAACAAACTCGGGATTTCTCTGGATGTTGTTCTCCTATGTGTAAGCTTTCCAACAAAGTTGGTTTCACTCAGTTTCATGTAGTATAGGTCGAGTTCTACCTAAATAACCCAATCTGCCCAGAGCCAGAGTTAAAACCTAGGTCGAGATTCAGAAATTCATATCTTCCTCAATTCTGATTCAAAACCCTTATATGATATGTCTATGGAAAGCCCTAGATGTCTAGTTTCATTTAAAAATAGGTTCATCGAATTTGACCGATCGTAGGCGGCGCCGTACGCTCCGCCATATGGTCTGCCGTGGACTCTCCACCAAGACAGCACCTGCACCATTTAATCCTCTTAGTTTTCTTCTTCTAATTCTACTTCTAACTCAAAATCTTCTATTAATCCAAGCATAATTATTCAATTCACACATCAATTAAGGTGAAACTAATTCAGTCCAGCCAGCCAAGTGCATGGATTTGATGCAAGAAATTTAAAACCCCTACCTTTGATTTAAGTGTTTTGGTGCGAGCTCTTGAAATTTGGATAAACAATTTGGAACTTTGCTTAAGTCTTGGATGTGTGAGCAAGAGAAAAGAGAGCTGATGGAGAAGAGGAAAAGCAACGTGAATAATGGTCTGATTCAAAGGAGGATAGTGTGTTATATAGGCATGAGTGGGAGTTAACTTGGAAGATTGTGATTGGTTGCCCTCTTTGTGTGGTAGAATCACTCTCCACGTCGCTCAAGTGGTAGGAGTTTCTAGCATATTCGAAACAAAATCGGAACTCGTACTCTACATAAAGTCGTACCTCGTGAACTTCCTGTATATGAAGTCGGAACTCGATCCAGTCTAATTGAAACGTAAAAGTAGAGCCTGGTGAGAAGCCAAGCACTTAAGGTCGGGCTCGTAAATCATGAACTTTCTATCCCAGAACTCGAAAAGATATAGAAGTGAGAGCTTCTAATATTGAACTCAAGATCGGATCTCGTACCCGTTGTGAATGATAATGTCGAATTGAATACTTTCAGTTCATCTGAGCCTTAGAGGCGAAGTCGAAATCGAACATTTTACTCTTTGATCGATAAGATCGGAAGTCGTAAAGAATCTTTGAAGTCGACAACGAACTCGTAAGTTGGAAGCATCAGTCACTCTCATTTCATCTCGCGAAATTGGAAGTCGAATTCATACCGAGAAGGTCAAAATTTATCCACGCTTACAAGGTCGGAAATCGTCTACTCCATCCATTAAATCGAGAGCGTAAGCTGCATGCCTTAGGTCGAAATCGGAAGAAGTCCCTTGCAAGCCTTGAAAGCGAAGTCGGAAGTCGAAGCTAGTGTTGAGGTCGGAGGCCAAGTGTAAGGAAACTTCGGAAATCGGAAATGTCATCAATAATGGGGATCGGAAGTCGAATTCGCGGATGTTACAATACCACCCCCTTAAAAATTTTGTCCTCAAAATTTAGTCTTTGGAGAATAGTTCAGGATACTCTTTCCTCATGTCCGATTCGGTTCCCAAGTATAGTCTTCAGCACCTTCTCTTCCCCACGCCACTTTCACTAGTCGCATGCATTTATTTGAGTTGTCTGCTGCTTCGTCTACAATCCGTCTTGGTTGAACATGGAAGGTCGAGTCTTCCTTCAACTTTATCGATTCGGGTTCAAGGGAAAGTGCGAGGGTCAGTTGATACCTTCGAGTTGGGAGACATGAAAAACATCATGGAGGTTTGATAAATGGGAGGTAAAGCGACTCGACGCCATCGACCCGATTCGCTTTAAGATTTGGAAGGGACCAATAAAGCGAGGATTTAGCTTCGACTTTGATAGCTCTACCAATCCTGTTGTAGAGGTAACCTTCGAAATACATGGTCTCCTTCTTGAAATTCCAGAGGTTTCCTCCTGGTATCCGCGTAACTCTTACGGCGACTACGGCGACAAGCATCTTGCTCGTATTTTCTTGATCTCGCTCGGTCTCCGCTCGACTAAATCGGGCCCTAGTAGAGCTGATTCCCCGCTTCATACCCGACAGGGAGGCGCACTTCCGTACAAATGCTGCCGTGAGAGCCATGCCAATGCTAGTGTGATAGCTATTGTTGTATGCGAATTCAGCCAATGGTAAATATCGATCCCAATTCGCGTTGCTCCAAAGATATAGGCTCGTAACATATCCTCCAAGGTTTGAATTGTCCTTTCGGTTTGGCCGTTCGTCTGCGGGTGGTATGCAAAGGCTTAGGCATAACTTAGCACCGAATGCCTTTTGTAAGGCTCCCAAAACCTTGAAGTAAACCTTGGTCTCGATCGGAGATAATGGTTGAAGGGGTCCCATGCAGCTGATAATCTCTTGAATATACAATTTGTGCCAATTTTTCCAACGGATAATTTGCTCGGATGGGTAGAAAGTGGGCCGACTTGGTCAATCTATCCACGATGACCCATATGGCATCGTATCCTGTTGGTGTTCTTGGCAATCCCATCACAAAATCCATGGAAATGCTTTCCACTTCCACTCGGGGACTTCCAAGGGTTGTAGCATCCCGAAGGCTTACGATGCTCGCTTTACCTTTTGACAAATCAAGCATTTGCCAACAAAGTTTGCTACATCTGACTTCATGCCTGGCCACCAAAACATCTCCTTGAGGTCTTGATACATTTTAGTTATGCCAGGATGTACGGTAAACTCGCCTCTATGAGCTTCTTCTAAGATTCTCTTTCAGAGATCGTCCCTTTCAGGAACACATACTCTGTCATGGCACCGCCAGATGCCCTCTCTATCTTGGGCAAAGCTCGCTAGTTTCACGATCGCACGAGATCAAGTGTATGTTGAAAATTAGCATCTTCTTTGCTGAGCTTGCGAATCTGGTCCTTGAAACTACTGGTTATCTGAATTTGGTGTAGTTGAAGAGTCTTGGGAGTTATAAGAATTCCCAAATTAAGATTACGGAAACTTTCAATAAGTTCCGTCTCTTTAATCATCATCCACGCGACAGTCAATGATTTTACGCTCAACGCATCTGCTACGATGTTCGCCTTGCCTGGGTGGTATTCCAATTCAAACTCGTAGTCTTTAAGGAGTTCCATCCATCTCCGTTGCCTCATATTCAATTCTTTACGATCAAAAGGTACTTCAAACTCTTATGATCGTAAAAGACCTCGAACTTTACTCCATACAGTGATGTCTCCATATTTTCAAAGCAAACACTCTGCTTTGCTAACTCAAGATCATGGGTCGGGTAATTCCTTTCATGTGGCTTTAATTGCACCTGGAGGCATACGCGACCACCCTTCCACTGCATCAACACACATCCTAACCCTTGTTGGGAAGCATCGCGATAGACCTCAAATGGTCCTTGAGCGTGTGGTAAGGCTAGTATTGGCGTCGGGGTCAACCATCTCTTTAAATCCTGAAAACTCGTTCGCACTCGGTGTCCACTCGAAGGGACATTCTTTACAGTTAGCTTGGTCAAGGGCAAGGCTATTCGAGAAAAATCCTTAACGAATCGCCTATAATATCCAGCTAAGCCCAGAAACTTCTAACCAGAGAGATTGTAGTTGGCCTCTCCCGATTTAGAACTGCTTCTACTTTGCTTGGGTCGACAGAGATTCCTCGGATGACACTACGTGGCGAGAAATTTCACCTCTTTCATCCAAAATTCACATTTGGATAACTTGGCATAGAGCTTCCTTCCTCTTAAAATTTGCAGAACTAGCATAAGTGTTCCACATGCTCTTGTTCCGTCTTTGAGTAGACAAGTATATCATCGATGAAGACCACTACAAATTTGTCTAGATATGGGCGGAATATTCGATTCATGTAATCCATGAATATCGCTGGTGCATTCGTCAGCCCAAACGACATTACGGTATATTCGTGAGTGTCCGTGAACGAAGTTCGAAAGGCTGTCTTAGGGATATCTTGTTCCCGAACTCGAATTTGGTGATATCCTAACGCATAAGTCGATCTTGGAGAATACCGTTGCAGCCTGTAGTTGGTCCATCAGATCATCAATGCTCGGCAGCGCATACTTGTTCTTAATCGTCACTTTGTTCAACTGCCTATAATCCACGCATAAGCGCGTGCTTCCATCCTTCTTCTTGACCAACAAGACCGGAGCTCCCCATGGCGACGCACTTGGTCGTATGAATCCCTTTTCTAAAAGCTCTTCGATCTGTCTTTTTAATTCCGTTAACTCCATAGGTGACATTCGATATGGAGCTATAGATATTGGTCCCGCACCCGGAACCAACTCGATGGTAAACTCAATTTCTCTCTGTGGAGGGAATTCAGAATATCCTGCGGGAGAACATCCGGGTATTCCCTGACAATTGGAATCTTCTCTAGTTCCTGCTCAGCTTCTACCGCATTAGTTGACAAGAGGATATACCCTTGATCCTTTGGCCTGAAAGAGTTCCGATAGAAGAGTATTGCGGTTTGGGATTCACAAAGTAAGACAGAGGGAAGTACCACCGTCTTATCAGAGCAATTGAGTACAACATGATTGGCAGAAAGCCAATCCATGCCCAGAATTACGTCGAGACCAGATAGAGGGAGGCAAATCAAATTAGCGGCAAAGGTCCTACCCTCAATTCGAAGAGGAACATTGATGCACACTTGACTAGTCCTAACAGGCCCATTGGTAGGAGTAGAAACCAACAGATCATAAGGTAATTCAGAAATTGGCAATTGCAAGGCAGCTACACAATCATGAGAAATAAATGAATGTGAGGCACCCGAATCATAGAGTACAGTTAGAGTCTCACCATTCACATCACAATTGCCTTGAATCAATCCTCCTGACTTATCGGCTTCCTCCGCATTCATAGTAAAGATCCGTTCTTGTCGCTGGGGTCGAAGCGGCTGTGATCAGTTCGTGGTTGGACACTCGTAAATTTTGTGGCCTGGCTTGCCACATCCATAGAACGATACGGCACCTGCCAAGCTGCTGCCGTCGCCATGATTCTTGCCGCATTTTGTGCAAGTTGAATTTGAAAAAGGCCTTTGAGGCTGCTTGCCTTTGTTGCCTCTTGGAAATCTCATTGTTGTTGTACATTGGGCTTGAATCTTAGGCCTGTAGTAGCCCTCTCTTGAAATTACCACCAAATGCCCTGGCTGCAGCTAACTTCGAGTGGCAATCCTCCACAAGTCGGCATTTGTTCACTAATGTAGAAATCCCTAATCTCCATCGGTGATGGCGGTGAGAACGATCCTCTGCAACCCACCTTCAAATTTGATGCACTTCCAGGCTTCATCTGGGTTCCTCGATAGATTGTGGAGAATTTACATAGCTCCTCAAATCGGGCAATATATTCGGATCTTGTCCGATTTCTTGACGCAATTGCATGAACTCGAAGTTCCTTGGCATTTCGAATCGAAGCGGGAAGTACTTACGGTAAAATACATCCTTGAACATTGTCCAGGTGGCTGTGCCTGAGATTCCTCGAACAACCTTCGTGCGCGTTCCACGAACTTCGGCGCCTTCAAGCGTGTAAGTGGCAAAAGTCACTTTACGGTGATCCGAGCAATCCAAGGCGGAGAAAATCTTCTCCATGGCTTTGATCCACTCGTCGACTTTATCCGGTCATATGCCCTCGGAAACTTGGCGGATTTGCCTTCCTAAACTCTGCGAACCTGAGGCGATCCAGGTTTCCTCTCGGACCTCTGGGTTTCCCTCACCGCTGCAGTCGCCGCCAAGCTGCTCCATCATTTGGTGGCGGCGGCTTGTTCCCGCATTGCTTGAGCCATTTCCGCATTGTGGCCATCACGTCGGTCGGGTTTTGGGAGCGAGTTACGCACGTGGTCTTCCTCGCCTTAGGAAGCCATTAAGTTCTGAACACACAAAACAAAAGTTATTGAGTTGATCAGGCTCAATACTAAGTTTAATGTGCTAGTAAATAACAGCCCACACGGTCAGGCACTTCATATATATGCACAACTATATCTCCACCATACAGGTAAGATCTGGTGCACATTATCAACTAAAGTCTGAATATGCTGAAGCATAGTCAGTCCAATCCTCAGGCCTTAGCTAGGACGAACTGCTCTGATACCAATAATGTAACACCCTACTAATTTTATGTTATGCTTAAGTCATAGCATGAAACTAGTCGGGTTGTGTTACCGTATTGATACTTTACTTACCTTTCTTGTCTTTAAGTTCTCCTTAACTCGTCTCTATTGACGAGACGGTGTGCTGTTATATTACAAACAAAATAAACGAAATATCAACAAAATGAACCGAATAGACTATCATCAAATAAGTATGGTACAATAAGGTCACTGCATGCGTGTAAACATATGTATATATATATATCAGAAGACGCTGATTTAGTTTATGTACAAAGGTTCAAAGTAAAACACATACATGGGCTAGTGTATCAAAAGACCATACTGCCCTCATCTATCAGCCTACCCTATGGTCCTCATAGGACATTTCATAATCATCGCTAATTCTACATCAAACCCATGACCCAAAGCTACATCTTTGTCCAAAGAGGGTCATCTTTGTACAACATCCCCGCCGCTAAACTACTCCGTCAGGTGCCGTTAGCCATGCCAGGCTCGGCGGAGTATAGTCCGCTAGGGCCCGAGGAGGAAGAGGGCGACGAGCCTGTGGCCTCAGAGGGGTCACTCTCGGAACTCAGAGGGCCGACGGGGGCTGCCTGTGGTGGTGACTCGGGAGCGTGGTCGGCCAGTGCTGAGTGCGAGGAGGAGGCGAGGATCTTGAGTGCGCCATATGTAGAGGGATGGCAATATAAGGGGTAGCAGGGTCGAATAGGGGATGGTGCAAAGGAACATCAAAGTTCCTGTCGCTAAATAAGTACAAACGAAAATTACACGAATCGCTATGTACAGAGAGTCCAACTCCAGGTCATGGTGGGCGGAAGTGCGGGGATCTCAATAAAAAGGGTGGGTGTGGAGTCCATCGCTGAATCTGAGAATCATCCGGAATACACAAGGGCGGGTGAGGATTTCAGGAAAATTCTCGGTAGGGTTCGATTACGGGGACTGACATCGCATACATTCTCAGGTACCTCGGGGTTTACTTAATTATTAAAATACGTGTTCAAACTAAAGTCCATTTTCATGAGTTTAAAGACATGTCTAGTCCGAGGTAAGGTTCAATTTTACTTTAATTGGCATAAGAAACGAAATAAGTACTAATACTAGTGCACGAAGGATAAATGGAATAAATCAATGAATAGCGATGGCAGTTGTAACAGACAATTGTAAACATCCTGATGCAACTATTCCATGGATTTATGCATTCATGTAATCATGTAAACTCATTCTTGAACTTTCTTTCATAAACTCTTTCATTACTTTCTATCATTTTCCATCTCTCTTGGTCCCCTGGAGTTCTTGGCCATTTTAGACTCCTGGGTAATAGTGCGCTTATCGGGATCGAGCCCGTTCCTATAGAGACATGCCGGGTTCACTTTGTCCGACCTTTCCACCGATCTATTCCCATTAACTTTCTATCCGGGGCTGGCCCAAGTAGTATGGAACTTGCATAATGACATGCTTCTTTTCATGACTTTCATGACTTTCTTAAGAATGTATATACATTCATATGAAATTCATAACTTGTTCATGGGTTCTAGCGAAACTTCGGCAGCATAACGGAACGTGTCCGCTTCCCCATGAATAGTGCCAGCCAATCAATACATCAATATATCACAAGAAGCACAAATTCACATGTATACTCCAACATGAAACTCCAATTCATATCAAATTCATTAAGACAGAAATTCTGCCTCAGCATATACAACCAACCCGGTTCTTGTAATTCATGCCACAATTTCATTTTAGCTCATTTGGACCTCAAATTTGAGTATGTTACAGGGTTGTGTGTCTATTTTCTAACCTCTTTGGTCCCATCTAATTTCGGTATCTATAACTCAAGATATCTAAACTTTATCTCGGCCTGCCCATTAGCTGGCCAGAATCAGGCAACAAAAAGTAGAAATTTACCAAAAATCGAAAACTCACTCAAACCAGACGAAATTGGTCTCGTATTAAAGCTAATAGGACAAACTTTCATATACAAAAAGTCCCATTTCATTTGCCTTAGTAGGGCTCGAGTTACAAGCCCGCAAACTTAGCCTTCCTGAACTGTCCTGTGTTGGCCTGGTTTGGACATAGGGTAACTTCTTCAAATCACTGGGAATAACTGAGTGGATAACAAACTCGGGATTTCTCTGGATGTTGTTCTCCTATGTGTAAGCTTTCCAACAAAGTTGGTTTCACTCAGTTTCATGTAGTATAGGTCGAGTTCTACCCTAAATAACCCAATCTGCCCAGAGCCAGAGTTAAAACCCTAGGTCGAGATTCAGAAATTCATATCTTCCTCAATTCTGATTCAAAACCCTTATATGATATGTCTATGGAAAGCCCTAGATGTCTAGTTTCATTTAAAAATAGGTTCATCGAATTTGACCGATCGTAGGCGGCGCCGTACGCTCCGCCATATGGTCTGCCGTGGACTCTCCACCAAGACAGCACCTCCACCATTTAATCCTCTTAGTTTTCTTCTTCTAATTCTACTTCTAACTCAAAATCTTCTATTAATCCAAGCATAATTATTCAATTCACACATCAATTAAGGTGAAACTAATTCAGTCCAGCCAGCCAAGTGCATGGATTTGATGCAAGAAATTTAAAACCCCTACCTTTGATTTAAGTGTTTTGGTGCTTGAGCTCTTGAAATTTGGATAAACAAGGCTGGAACTTTGCTTAAGTCTTGGATGTGTGAGCAAGAGAAAAGAGAGCTGATGGAGAAGAGGAAAAGCAACGTGAATAATGGTCTGATTCAAAGGAGGATAGTGTGTTATATAGGCATGAGTGGGAGTTAACTTGGAAGATTGTGATTGGTTGCCCTCTTTGTGTGGTAGAATCACTCTCCACGTCGCTCAAGTGGTAGGAGTTTCTAGCATATTCGGAAACAAAATCGAACTCGTACTCTACATAAAGTCGTACCTCGTGAACTTCGTGTATATGAAGTCCGAACTCAGAAAACATCCAGTCTAATTGAAACGTAAAAGTAGAGCCTGGTGAGAAGCCAAGCACTTAAGGTCGGAGCTCGTAAATCATGAACTTTCTATCCCAGAACTCGAAAAGATATAGAAGTGAGAGCTTCTAATATTGAACTCAAGATCGGATCTCGTACCCGTTGTGAATCATAATGTCGGAATTCGGAATACTTTCAGTTCATCTGAGCCTTAGAGACGAAGTCGGAAATCGAACATTTTACTCTTTGATCGATAAGATCGGAAGTCGTAAAGAATGCTGAAGTCGACAACGAACTCGTAAGTTGGAAGCATCAGTCACTCTCATTTCATCTCGCGAAATTGGAAGTCGGAATTCATACCGAGAAGGTCAAAATTTATCCACGCTTACAAGGTCGGAAATCGTCAGCTCCATCCATTAAATCGGAGAGCGTAAGCTGCATGCCTTAGGTCGGAAATCGGAAGAAGTCCCTTGCAAGCCTTGAAACGAAGTCGGAAGTCGAAGCTAGTGTTGAGGTCGGAGGCCAAGTGTAAGGAAACTCGGAAATCGGAAATGTCATCAATAATGGGGATCGGAAGTCGGAATTCGCGGATGTTACAGAAGGGACCATTTGCCTCCTCTTACTTGGGACCTTCTCTTTAAAAGGGTGAGCTTTTTCTTGATTTGTCCATACTCTTCTTTTTTGTTTTTCTTTCTCCTTTTTGTCATAGCTCGTAAATAGTATAAGGAGCATAGGAGTTGATCTTTAAGCGATAGAGATAGATAATGATGATAGATATGATACTGGAAAAAGTGTGTGGTTCAAACTTTGTTTAAGAAGGAAGTGAGGGAAATAGAATATGAAAGGTTTCAAGAAAATGTAAGGATTTTGAAAGAAATTGATTTTTGAATGAGGTGAAGATAGGCAATTAATTTAAGTTGATGAGATAAAAGGATGTTGATAGTTTCAAGTATGTGAATGGTTTTAAATGAAACGTTATCATTTCAGGGTAAGTGGGTCTTTTGTTTTTCCCGCTTCTTTAGATCGTGGCAATCGTGTAATAGTGGAGGTAACCCAAACGACGCACGTCACAAGACAGTTTCATTTCTCCAGAAACTAGACATTGATGAGAACCTTTTATCATCTTTCTAAAGAGATGTGACAATTTGTGCCTATGAGAAAAATTATTTCTTGAACATATCATTCTGATGCTATTTTTCTCAATCTCATTTTCATCCTGTCCTGAAGCAATCTTTCTGAAGTACTTTGATCTCTATCTGAGTCCTTCTTTCTCAACTTGTATTGCATGTCATCTTTCTTAACCAAGTAGATAACCAATTCTAAATTAACTTTCTAAACCATATGAGGAAGCATTCTAAGCTGGTTCTTTAATCCTTTTTTGATGTGATCTTTCTAAGCCACACATTTACCTTGAATAACTTTATCTAGAAAGTAAATCCAATTTGGATGCAGCAATCCAGTGTTAACTTTTGCTCAAGAGAGAGGAATGTATTAGATGCAATGTATATGAATGATTAAAAGCTAATCATATTAAGAAGGTTTCTTATATGACAGAAACAATCTTCAACTAAGGGTTTTGTGAAAATGTCAGCAATCTGACTTTTAATATTATTAAATCTTAGCTCAATATCTCCTTTCTGAACATGATCTCTTATGAAATGATGCTTGATATCTATATGCTTAGATCTAGAGTGCTGAATGAGATTCTTTGTGAGATTAATTGCACTTGTATTGTCATATAGGATAGGGATTTTGGTATACCTCAGACTGAAATCTTCTAGTTGTTGCTTAATCCACAGAATTTGTGTGTTGCAATTTGCATCAAATACATATTCAGCCTCTGCAGGTGAAAGATAATTGTGTTCTGTATCTTGTTTGACCATGTTATTAATGACTTTCCAAGAAAGCAATAGAAACCACTAATACTTTTTCTTTCAACTCTGTCTTCAACAAAATCAGCATCACAGTAGCCTGTAACATTACAAATAGTACCTTTCTCGTACTAGAGACCACGATTAGTAGTATCAACTAAATATCTCAGAATTCTCTTAATAGTATTCAAGTGTGATTGTTTGGAATTGGATTGGAATCTAGCATAAATTCCCACACTTAATTGTAAGTCAGGTTTACTAACAGTAGGATACAATAGGGATCCCATCATACCTCTGTAAAGAGTTTTAGAAACTTTTTCGCCATCTTCTTTAACCTCTAGAACTTGAGAAAGATGCATGGGAGTACTGATGCTCTTGGCCTTGTCCATATCAAACTTTTTGAGCAAATCCTTAGCATATTTTTCTTGATGAATTAGGATTCCATCCTTCTGTTGTTTGATTTGCAGTCCAAGAAAGAATTTTAATTTTCCCATCATACACATCTCAAATTCTCCCTACATAAGCTTAGAGAAATTATTGCACAAATTTTGATTAGTTGCTCTGAAAATAATATCATCAACATAAATTTGAACAATCAGAAAATTATTTTTGTCATGAAGAATAAATAAAGTAGTGTCAACTTTTCCTCTTACAAAACTATTTTTAATTAGAAAAGAGCTGAGTCTATCATACCAAACTCTGGGAGCTTGCTTTAAACCATATAAAGCTTTAGAGTTTAAAAACATGGTGAGGAAGATTTTCATTTTCAATGCCAGGAGGTTGTTTAACATAAACTTCCTCATAAATAAAGCCATTTGAAAAAGCAAATTTTATATCCATTTGAAATAGAACAAACCCTTTATAAGTAGCATAGGCAAGCAGCATTTTGATAGCTGTCAATCTAGCTATAGGAGCAAAAGTTTCATCATAATCAATGCCTTCTTGCTAATTGTAACCTTGTACGACTAATCTTGTTTTATTTATGATAACTTTTCCATTTTCATCAAGCTTGTTTCTGAACACCCATTTTGTCCCAATAGCATATTGTCCTTGGTAGAGGGACTAGAGTCCAAACTTTGCTCTTTTCAAATTGAGATAATCCCTCTTTTATTGCTTTAATCCAGTTTTGATCTGTCAATGCTTCGTCAATACTTTCTAGTTGAATTTTAGCGATAAGAGCAAGATTGGATTCGCTTCTGAGTAAAGATCTTGTTCTAATTCCTTGTGTAAGTTCACCAATAATTTGGTTCTGCAAGTCTCTTACGCCAGTGTATCTTTGCTTCAGAGGGGTACCTTCTAGTTCTTTAGAAATATCATTAGGAACATGTTGATGAGAAGGAAGTTCAGAAACATCATCATCATCATTTTCAGTGGCAATCTGAAGGTTCTACTAATTCTAGGAACTATCATTTAATGACATATTTTCCAATTCTTCTTCCAGATCTGCAATCTTCTGATTTAGGTCATTTTTCTTTTCTGTGAAGCTTATATGAATAGTTTCTTCTATAGCTTGAATTTTCTTGTTGAACACCCTGTAAGCTTTTGAAATAGAAGAGTATCCTAGGAATATTCCAGGATCGAATTGAGATCAAACTTTGAAAGTTTGTCTTTGGTGTTAAGTATAAAACATTCAGATCCAAAAACATGAAAATAAGAAATATTGGGTTTTCTTCCTTTCCATAATTCATAGGGAGTTTTCTTGAGTGTCGACCTTAAAAATACACAGTTTTGAATGTAGTAGGCAGTGTTAACTACTTTTGTCCAAAATCCTTTTGACAACCCACTTTCAAGAAGCATAGTTCTGGCCATTTCTTGCAACGATCTGTTCTTCCTTCCACTACCCCATTCTATTGAGGAGTTCTAGGAGAAGAGAAGTTATGAGAAAATGCCATTTTCATTACAAAAGTTTTCAAAAGAGTGATTTTCAAATTCTCTGCCATGATCTAATCTAATGGAAGTAATACAAAAACCTTTTTCATTTTGAATTCTTTTTTAAAAAATTTTGAAGGCCTCACAAGCTTCATCCTTATGGATCAGAAATATAACCTATGTAAATCTTGAGAAATCATCCACTATGACTAGACCATATTTCCTACCACCTAAGCTAGTAGTTCTTGTTGGTCCAAATAGATCAAGATGTAAAAGCTCAAGTGGTCTTGTAATAGAAACTACATTTTTACTATGGAAGGAACTTTTAGTCTATTTACCTCTGAGACAAAACTCACACGATGAGTTATTTTCGAAACTAATGTTGGGTAAACCTTTTACTAATTCTTTCTAAGAGATCTAAGAAATTAGTTTCATATGAGCATGATCGAGTTTCTTGTGTCATAGCCACTTTTCATCTGTGAAGGATGCTAAGCATTTTACATTTTGATTTAAAAGGTCATCTAGATATAAGTATTATTATACCTTTTAGTAGTAAGAATAATTTTATTAGTAGTGGAATCTTTAATAGTATACTATGAAGGTTCAAACACGACTTTATAGCCTTGGTCATAGAATTGACTAATGCTCAGAAGGTTGTGTGTTAACCCTTCTACTAACATAATATCATTTATTAGATTGGAATTGTTCTTACCAACATTTGTACTGCTATTTTGAAGATTTTCAAATGTAAGTTCCAGTTCAGAATCATGTACCTCAATGTCTTCATCTAAAACAATGTCAGCCATGAAGCATAGGTTTGCTACAATTTCTTCTTCTTCTTGTGATTTAGTATTTTCTTGTTCTTCATCCTGATCTTCCCAAGTGGCCATCATAGCCTTCTTCTTTGAAGTCTTCTTCTTTGTAGCTTTCTTTAGTCTAGGACATTTTGATATGATGTGCCTAGGTTCCTTGCATTCGAAGTATAGCACTTCATCTGACTTGACTTTGCTCTTTTTGTCCTTTTGAGGGACAAAGTTCTTCTTTTTTCTTCTTAGCCAAGCTTTTGATATTTTCCTCATCAAGTGTGCAATTTCATCCTTTTCATCATCCGAATCAGAGTCAGAGGAGTCATCATCTTCTTCATTTGATTCTTCTGCAACTTTCATGGCTTTAGAGGAGCTGGATCTCTTCTGAGTGGATTTTAGGGCAATGGATTTACCCTTCTTACTTGATTCCTCGGAGATTTCCTTCAGTTCAATCTCATGAGTCTTTAAAGACCCGATGAGAGCATCCAAGCTAAGTACATTCAGATCTTTGGCTTCTTGGATAGTTATAACTTTGGGACGCTAGGCTGTTAAAAGACTTCTTAAGATCTTTTTCACCATTTTAGCATTTGAGTATCTTTTGCCCAAAGCTTTTAATTGATTTATTATATGCATAAATCTTGTTGTCATTTCATCAATATTCTCATGCTCTAGCATTTTGGACATTCCACATTGATGAACTAACATGTTGATCTTGGTCTCCTTGACCTGATCAGTTCCTTCATGAAGTACTTAGAGTCTATCCCAGATTTCTTTTATCGAGTCACAGGATATAATCTTATCATATTTACTTTTTCTTAAGGCCAAAGTGAGTAGATACTTTGCCTTAGCATTCATCTGGACTTTGGTTTTGTGTTGGTCAGTCCATTCATTTCTCGGAATAATTTTGACTACTATTGGCGGAGTTGCTTTGGATTTGCAGCTCCATGAGGTGCTGGTTGCTCAGTCGTGGGCACATAATCATCATTTTCTATAATTTCCCACATGTCCAAACTTGTGGACTTAATGAAGAGTCTTATTGTATCCTTCCAATAAGGATAATCTTCACCATTAAAGTATGGGAGACGATTAATAGAGTGACCCTATACAATATGATTTATATGTCGCGCCATTTGATGGATCTTTATCCTCTACAACCGTTAGGCAGTTAAACCCCAGAGTTGGCTCTAATGCCACTTGTTAGATGAGATAGCAAGAGAAGGGGGTTGAATCATGCTTTCAATGAACCTTATAATCTGAAAAACTTAGATAAAAACAATTATCTCAAGTCCAAGACTTGGATTGCGAAAGCAATTTTGTTAGTTTATAAAACTATTTTATTCTATTTTAAAATAGTTATAAATCTTTTTCAGATTAAGTATATGAAGAAAAGAACATATGTGATAAAATCATATAGCAAGATAAGGGATAGAAGAATCATATAAGAGACTTTTATACTGGTTCGGCCAACCACCTGCCTACTTCCAGTCTCCAACTCTTTGTTGAGATTTTATAAACCATGAGTATTCTTTATCCAAACTTCTCCAAGCTTCTTACAAACGAGTAGTCTTTTCTCAAGTCTCTCCAAGCTTTTCTAACGAGTAATGTTTTCCTAGCCTCTCCAAGCTCACACTAACCACTACTGGTTCTGGATACAATTTATATAAACAATATGTTTTTGTTTGACACTCACACTAACTCTCTTGACAGAGAATAAACAATAAAGCTCTTTATGTGTGATTTCTCTAAATTCTCAAAGAGAGAATATTATCTATTATAGAACAAAAGAGAAGATTTTCTTTGAACTAAAGTTATGATGAATAACTTTCTGGTGTTACAAACAACAAGAAGGATGAAAAAAGGAAGCTGTTTTTACATAAGAGGTATTCAATCTATCTAACTTTTCTTTCTTTGACTTCTAGCCTTGTATAGACTTCAAAACATGACCGTTGAAGCTCATAAACCTTGATACTTATGATTTTTTTGGTCTGCTGGTCTACAACTGGACAGAGAAGAAATAGCCTTCATTTTTCCCATTCTTCAAAGCTTACACAAAAGTGGAAAAGTAGTCGTTTGTTGGTTTACCAACTATTCAGACTTGTCAGTGCCCCTTCTACATCTTATCAAATCAACTTTTTGACTTTTTTGAATTTGTCTATGAAGCGTGTAGAGGAAGCTTTGAAGGTATAACACTTCATGAGAAGTATGTTTCTAGATATATCCTTTCTGGATAGAGTCATCTTTCTGAATGAACAATGCTTGTTCGCAAGGCATATTTTCCCTTCTGATGTTGTGGTTTCATCCTTTTGATCTTGTTTTTCTGTTTCTTACGTGATAGCTGCAGAAGTACATAAAGCATATATTCCATATCAAGTATATTCAAATAAAATGACGGTGGATAACAAAGCTTTGTTGTTTCTCAAGTAGTTAATGCACACAATTAAGATCTTTTATCACGAAAGAAAACATTTTAGCCACAAATCATTCATATACAAGAATATTAGCTTAAACTTTGATTTGGTATTCAATAAAAACCTTAAAGCTCATTCAGGTTCATAATTATAGAACGATTTTTTGAAGGGCATTGGAGCTAATAGTCTAAACTCGATGCGAGTTCCAAGTTAATCTTTGAGTTTTGAGGTGACACTTGTAACACCCTACCAATTTAATATTATGCTTAAGTTATAGAATGAAATTAAGTAGATTGTGTTACCGTGTTGATACTCTAATTACTAATTTCTTACCATGTCACGTCCCCTTTAGTATTTATTTATTTATTATTTTCCTTTTTTTTTTTTTAAATGGGCAAAACGGCATGCTGTATATGATAGACATGACCAACGTCGCAGAGCGTAACAACATATGATAAAACATGACAGGAAAGATAAGAATTGGTAATATATCGTCAACTGCATATATATGTATGTGTGTGTGTGTGTAGTAGAAGCCAATGCTTCAGTTTATGTACAGATGAAAAAGAGCATACAAAAGTGGGGCATGCAACAAAAAGAAAATAAGGCCCATGTCAGCCAAGATAAACCTACAAGATCTTCTGAGGACTAGCTGATCCAAGTCTATGGCTCAATACTATACTGCCAAAAGAGAGCCATGCTGTATAATGTCACCCACGGTTGGGACCTATTCAGTCAAGTAGCCGTTGGCCATGCCAGGCTTGGCTAGGAAATAGTCCATGCTAGGTCCAGAGGAGGAGGATGATGAGTCAGTAGCCTCCGAGGGATTGCTCTCGGAGCTAAGTGGGATGTCTGGAACCATCTATAGAGGTGACTCTGGTGGAGGACTAGCAGGTGCGGCAGGTGCTGCAAGCGCTGGAGGTGCAAGAGGAGGGTGTACCACATGCAACGAGAATGCAAAATATGGTGTGGCAAGGACAAACATAAGGTGGAACAGGGGAACAGCAAAATTCCTATTGCTGAACAGGTAGAGACAAAAATTGCAGGAACCAGCTATGTACAGTGAATCCACGAAGGAATCATGGTGGAGCTGTAGGTGGGGAATCTCAATGAAAAGGGTGGCAGTCGAATCCATCTCTAGCATTTGAGAATGATGCGAAAATACAGAGCGAGGTGAGAATTTAAAGAAATTCTTAGTAGGGTTCATGTGATTGACGTCACATTCATTCTCAGTTGCCTCAGTTTTTATTTAATTATGAAAACATAGGAGCAAATTGAACTATCCATATTCAATAAGTTTAATAAAGCATCTGGTCTGAGGCAATATTCTATTTTACTTAAGACAGTATAAGAAACATAATCATAAGCAAACCAGATGAACACACAACAATAAGAAAATATACAGTCATACTGTGATTAATTATTAATGACTATTCAATGTGACCAAATGTGACCATGTACGACTCATTCTTGAAACTCCTTTCATAAACTTTTCCTCAAACTTTTCCATTTCTTGGTCCCCTAGGAGTTCTTGGCCATTCAGACTCCTGGGTAATAGTCTGCTTTTCAGAATCGAGCTCGTTCCTATATAGGAATGCCGAGTTTACTTTTCCCGACCTTCCCACCGATCTATTCAACTTAACTTTAAATCCAGGGCTGGCCTAAGCATTATGGAACTTTTAACATAACATAACTTTTATGTTCATCGTAACATAACCTTTATGAACTCATACATAACCTTTATGGACTCATTGCAAATGCACATGCATTGAATGTGGATTGTAACTCATGTATAGGCTTACCGAACTTTGGCAGCATAACGGAACATGTTCGCTTCCCCATGAGTAGTGCCAGTACTCAAACAATCAATTATACAGAGATATCATAACATTTCATTGATAATTCACTCATCAATTTTATAGGGATAATTGTTGCATTTTAAAAACATAAATGCTGTCTCAGCACATTCATTCAACCCGATTTTTGTAAGTCAAGCCAATATTTCTATTTAACTCATCTGGACCTCCATTTTGAGTATGTTAGAGTATTATGTGTTTATTTTCTAGCCTCATTGGTCCCATCTCATTTTGAGTATAGCTCAAGATATTCAAGCTTTATCCCAGCTTGCCCTGCAACTAGCCAAAATTACACACTTAAAAGTAAAAATCCACTAAAAATCAAAAACCAGCTCAAATCATACGAAATTGGTATCATACTATAGCTAATAGGACAAGCTTTCATTTATAAGTTCCATTTCATTTGCTTTAGTAGTGCTCGAGTTATAAGCCCCGAGATTTGACCTTCTTGAACTGCCCTGTTTTGGCTCGATTTAGACATGGGGTAATTTATTTGAACTATTGGGAGCATATGGGCTGTAACAAACTCGGAATTTTATTGTGGGATATCCTCCTATGTGTAAGCTTTATAACAAAGTTGGTTTCACTCAATATGAAATTGTGTAGAGTGAGTTACACCCTTCTTAAGTCACATTGCCCAGATGAAAGTCCTGATTCCTAGGTCAATTTTCAAAAATTCATATCTCTCTCAATAATAATCCAATGGTCTTATATTATATATGTATGGCCCTAAATGTCTAGCTTCATCTAAAAATAATTCCATCGAATTTGAACGGCTATAGGCAAAGCGGTACACTTTGCCGTATGGACTGCCGAGGGAATTTGGTTTTCTAGCCCTTCACATCTTCTTATTCTCACCCTTTCCTACTCCATAATCAATCAAATTTAAACACAAAGCAGCAACAACCAGTCCAAAAATCATCATATTCATTCACTAATCACATTAAGAAGTGAGAAAATAAAGCCAAAAAAATTAGTCACCATAATCAGAATAACAAGAACAAAATTAAACCTTTACCTCTTTGTGTGTGGTTTTGCTTAGTGTTAAAGGTTGGTTGAGTTGAGAAGAGAAGAGGAAAATGAGAAGAGAAAAGGAGACTAAAGTGAAGAGAGAGACAGGCATGCAAGTCAGTAGAATGAAGAAAGAAAAATTTGACTTGAAACATAAAGAGGGTAGCTGGAATTGTGAGTGTTAATTGGTTGAAATTCTTATGGCTGATTTCCAGCCATGCTTCCTTCTTTTTGTGGGTTAATGTGGCTTAATTATCCTCCATGCAAAATGAGAACTCATTTGCACTCTGTCTTAACTTGGAACTCATATTCATCTTGTGTAAAGTTGGAACTGTTGTCCATCTTATTCGAACTTGGAGATCAGTTTGGATATTGGAGCTAGAGTCACTTGAAAATAGATTATTAGATCGGAAATCACAGCAAACAAATCACCTTAAAATCGGTAGCCAAAGACAAGACTAGGAAACGTAAAAGACTTAAACTTGGGAGTTGGGAACTAAAATGCTTAAAAAAAAACTCTCACGTGTAATGCTAAAACTTGGTCCAGAATCAATCTCGGAAATTGGTCGCCAACTCAATTTCAGGAATATCAATAGAAATGAAAATGCTCTTAAAATTAGATTAGAGACTGGAACTTAATTAAACTTGGATATCAGTAATCACGTCCATTTGTTTGGACTTTAAAGATTAAGTCGGAAATCGTAAATTATCCCGTTTTATTTGAAACTCGAAGATGAAGTCGAAAATAATGTCCATTGTGTTTGAAACTTGAAGATTAGATCGGAACTCATGTAAATTTTCGTCGAACTTGGAGATCAACTCAGAGATCTGAACTCGTGTCCATTCTATTTGTGATCAACTCGGAGGTCGGAAATCATGAACATTTGATTTGAATTGGAGGTGAGGTTGGAGATCGGAAACCTTGTTCATTTCACTTGAACCTTGGAAATAAGGTCGGAGGTTGGAACTCATGGAGGATGTTACAATACCACCCTCCTTAAAAAAAAATTTTGTCCTCAAAATTTAGTATATTAAAAGAGTTTAGGATACTCTTTCTTCATGTCCGCTTCTAGTTCCCAGGTATAGTCCTCCGCATTTTCTCTTCCCTATGCTACCTTTACTAACTGCACAGTTTTGTTTCGAAGTTGTCTGCTGCGTCTGTCTATGATCCGTATCGGTTGTATGTGGAAAGTCAAGTCCTCTTTCAACTATATTGACTCAGGTTCTAGAAAGTGTGTAAGGTCAGGCTGATACTTTTTGAGTTGAGAAACATGGAAGACATTGTAAAGGTTTGACAGATGTGGAAGTAAAGTGATTCGATATGCAACTGATCCGATCCACTTCATAATTTGGAGGGGACTGATAAAGCAGGGACTTAGCTTCTTGACCTTAATGGCTCTACCTATCCCTGTTGTAGGTGTAACCTTCAAAAATATGTTGTCTCCTTCTTGAAATTCTAGAGGTTTCCTCCTGGTATCCGCATAACTCTTCTGACGACTTTGAGTGGCAAGCATCTTACTTCGAATCTTCTTGATCTACTCAGTGGTCTGCTCAACTAAATTAGGCCCCAATAGGGTTGATTCTCCTGTCTCATACCAACACCGTAGAGATTGGCACTTCCGTCCATACAATGCTTTGTAAGGAGCCATGTCGATGCTAGCGTGATAGCTATTATCGTATGCAAATTTGGCTAGCGGTAAGTACCGATCCCAATTCCCACATTGCTCCAATATATAGGCTCGCAGCATGTCTTCTAAGGTTTGAATTGTTCTCTCCGTTTGACCATCCGTTTGCAGGTGATATGCAGTGCTTAGGCACAACTTAGCACCGAACGCTTTTTGTAAAGCCCCCCAAAATCATGAGATGAACCTTGGGTCTCGATCAGAGATAATGGTTGAAGGGGTCCCATGCAACCTTATAATCTCTTGAATGTACAACTGTGCCAATTTTTCCAATGGATAATTTGCTCGAACGGGTAGAAAATGAGCAGATTTGGTTAATCTATCCACGATAACCCAAATAGCATCATATCCTGTTGGCGCTTTTGGTAATCCCATTACAAAATCCATGGAGATACTTTTCCACTTCCACTCGGGGATTTCCAAAGGTTGTAACATTCCGGAGGGTTTTTGATGTTCCACTTTCACCTTCTGACAGGTCAAGCATTTGCTCATGAAGCTTGCCACATTTGAGTTCATGTTTGGCCACCAAAATATTTTCTTGAGGTCTTGATACATTTTAGTAATGCTAGGATATACAGTGAATTCATCTTTGTGTGCTTCCTCCAAGATTCTCTTCCAGAGATCTCTTTCCTTGGATACACACACCCTGTCACGGTGTCGCCATAGGCCTTCTTTATCCTGAGCAAAACCCATTAATTTTCCTGATTGTACAAGATTGATTGTATGTTGAAAAGTAGTATCCTGTTGCTGTGCTTGCCAAATTTGTTCCTTAAAACTACTGGTTACCTTAACTTGGTATAACTGAATGGTCTTAGGAGTCATAATGATTCCCAAATTAAGATTTCGAAAGCTCTCAATAAGCTCTGTCTCTTTTACCATCATCTAGGCTGCCGTCAGAGATTTCCTACTCAAAGCATCTGCCACAACGTTTGCCTTGCCTGGGTGGTATTTCAATTCAAATTCGTAGTCCTTAAGAAGTTCCATCCATCTCCGCTACCTCATATTTAACTCCTTCTGTCAAAAAGGTACTTCAAACTCTTACGATCAGAAAAGACCTCGAACCTCACTCCATACAGGTAATATTGCCATATCTTCAAGGCAAATACTATTGCTACTAATTCGAGATCGTGTGTAGGATAATTCCTTTCATATAGCTTTAATTATCGAGAGGCATAAGCGACCATATTTCTGGCTTGCATCAATACACATCCTAACCCTTGTTTGGAAGCATCACAATAGACCTCGAATGGTCCATGAGGGTCTGGTAAGGCTAATACTGGTGTCATAGTTAACCTGCTTTTCAAATCTTGGAAGCTATGTTCACACTCCAATGTCCATTCAAATGGAACATTCTTCTTGGTTAGCTTGGTCAAGGGCAAGGCTATTCATGAAAAATCCTTAACGAATTGCTTGTAATATCTAGCTAAGCCCAGAAAACTCCTAACTTCAGTGACTGTGGTCGGTCTTTCCCAATTTAATAATGCTTCTACTTTGCTGGAGTCTACCAAGATTCCCCCATGGGATACTACATGACCGAGAAATTTTAATTCCTTCATCCAAAATTCACATTTGGATAACTTAGCATAGAGTTTCCTCTCTTTTAAAATTTGCAGAACCAGCCACAAGTGTTCCGTGTGCTCTTGCTCCCTTTTCGAATAGACAAGTATGTCGTCGATGAACACTACTACAAACTTGTCTAGATATGGGTGGAATATCCGATTCATATAATCCATGAATATTGCTAGCGCGTTTGTCAGCCCAAATGACATTACAGTATACTCGTAGTGTCCGTAATGAGTTCGAAAGGCTGTCTTAGGGATATCTTGTTCCCGGACTCGAATTTGATGATATCCGGAATGCAAGTCAATCTTGGAAAATACCATTGCACCCTGCAGTTGGTCCATGAGGTCATCGATTCTTGGCAGATATTTATTCTTAATCGTCACCTTATTCAGTGTCGATAGTCCACGCATAAGCGTATGCTCCCCTCTTTCTTTTTGACCAATAAGACTGGAGCTCCCCATGGCGATACACTTGGCCATATGAATCCTTTTCCCAAAAGTTCCTCGATCTGTTTCTTTAGTTCTGTGAGCTCCAGAGGTAACATCTGATACGGAGCTATAGATATTGGTCCTGTGCTTGGAACCAACTCAATGGCGAACTCAATTTCTCTCTTAGGAGGATATTCAGGAATATCTTCTCAGAAAACATCGGGATATTCCTTAACAACTGAGATCTTCTCCAGTTTCTGTTCAACTTCTATCACGTTAGCTGATAAGAGGATGTATCCTTGACTTTTTGACCCACTACAGTTTATTAATAAAGAGTTCAGATAGAAGAGTGTCGAGACTTGGGATTTAGAAGACGGGATAGAGGAGAATACCACCGTCTTATCAAAACAGTTGAGCATGACTCGATTGGCAGAAAGCCAATCCATGCCTAGAATTATGTCAAGTCTAGACAGGGGGAGACAAATCAAATCAGCTACAAAGGTTCTACCCACAATTCGAAGAGGAACATTGAGGCAAATTTGACTCGTTTTAACACGGTCATTGGTAGGAGTAGAAACTAGTAGATCATAAGGTAATTCAGAAATTGGCAATCGCAAAACAATCACACAGTCATGAGAAATAAATGAGTGAGAGGCACCCGAATCATATGGTACAGTTAGAGTCTCACCGTCCACTTCACAGGTACCTTGGATTAGTCCCTTGGACTTGTTAGCTTCTTCTGCGTTCATCGTAAAGACTCGTCCTTGACATTGGGGTCTAGGCAACTGTGGTGGATTCCTGGTTGAATTCCTGGTTAGGCACTCATAAATTTTGTGGCCTGGCTTGCCACACCCACTGCAGACATTCTGGCCTGCCAAACGCAGTCGATCACCGTGATTCTTACCGTATTTTGTGCAAGCCGAATTCAAGAAAGGCTTTTGGGGCTGCTTGCCTTTATTGCCTGCCGGTTGAAATCTTCTCTGCGGTCGGAAGTTGGGCTTGAATCTTGGGCCTTGCAATGCCAACCCTTTCCTGAAGCTACCACCAGATGCCTTGGCTACAGCTAGTTTCAAGTTGCAATTTGCCATAAGTTGGTATTTATTTACCAATGTGGGGAAGTCTCTAATCTCCATTGGCCCTATTGTGGTAAGGATATCTTCTTGTAGCCTTCCTTCGAATTTGATGCACTTCCAAACTTCATCAAGATTCCTCTAATAAATGGTAGAAAATTTACACAGTTCTTCAAACCTAGCAATATACTCGGATATCGTCCAGTTTCCTTGATAGAGCTGCATAAATTCTAGCTCCATGGCATTTCGAACTGATGCCGGAAAGTACTTCTGGTAGAAAACATCCCTAAACACCATCCAGGTGACCTCTGTCTGAGATTCCTCAAGTATTCTTCGTATGCCATTCCACCAAAACTCTGCGTTTGCTTCGAGCATGAAGGTGGCAAAGGTCGCCTTCTGATGATATGAACAGTCTAGGACAGAGAAAATTTTTTCCATAGCCTTAATCCATTCATCGGCCTTATCTGGATCGTATGGTCCTCGAAAACTGGGCGTGTTTGCCTTTCTGAACTCAGCAAATTTAAGGTAATCCATGTCAGCTCCGGGGATATGTGGATTTCCTCCACAATTTGCCTCAAGTCGCCTGCCTAATTGATCCATGATCTGGTGAGCTGCCGCGGCCTGTTCCCACATCACATGAGCCATCTCTCACATCGTGTCCATGAGGTTAGCAGGGTTCTCTTGAGCGGGTTCCGCACGTGGCCTGCCTCGCCTTCCGGAAGCCATTAAGTTCCGAGCACACAAAACAAAAGTTATTAAGTTGATTAGGCTCAATACTAAGTCTGATGTGCTAGTAAATAACAGCTCACACAGTCAGGCACTTTATACGCATGCACCTCTATATATCAACTTCCAGGTAAGACTTAGTGCATGCTATCATCATTTAAAAATACAAAATATGTGCAAAGCATATTCAGTCCAAATCCTCAGGCCTTAGCTAGGATGAACTGCTCTGATACCAAAATATAACACTCTATCAATTTAATGTTATGTTTAAGTCATAACATGAAATTAAGTAGATTGTGTTACCGTGTTGATACTCTAATTACTAATTTCTTACCATGTCACATCCCCTTTAGTATTTATTTATTTATTATTTTCCTTTTTTAAAAAAAATAGGCGAAATAGTGTGCTATATATGACAGACGTGACCAACATCGCAGAGCGTAAAAACATTTGATAAAACATGACAAGAAAGATAGGAATCGGTAATATATCATCAACTATATATATGTATGTGTATGTGTGTGTGTGTGTGTGTGTGCAGTAGAAGCCAATGCTTCAGTTTATGTACAGATAAAAAAGAGGATACAAAAGTGGGGCCGGTGTAACAACAAGAATATAGGGCCCCTGTCAACCAAAATAAACCTACAAGATCTTCTGAGGACTAGCTGATCCAAGTCTATGGCTCAATACTATACTGCCAAAAGAGAGCCATGCTATACAATGTCACCCACGGCTAGGACCTACTCAGTCAGGCAGCCGTTGGTCATGCTAGGCTCGGCTAGGGAGTAGTCTATGCTAGGTCTAGAGGAAGAGGATGATGAGCCAGTCGCCTCCGAGGGATCGCTCTCGGAGCTAAGTGGGATGTCTGGAACCATCTGTGGAGGTAACTCTGGTGGAGGACTGGCAGGTGCGGCAGGTGCTACAGGTGCTGGAGGTGCAGGAAGAGGGTGTGCCACATGCAACGGGAACGCAAAATATGGTGTGGCAAGGTCAAACACAGGATGGAATAGGGGAACAACAAAATTCCTATTGCTGAACAGGTAGAGATGGAAATTGCAGGAACCAGCTATGTATAGTGAACCACGAAAGGATCATGGTGGAGCTGTATGTGGGAAATCTCAATGAAAAGGGTGGCAGTCAAATCCATCTTTAGCGTCTGAAAATGATGCGGAAATACAGAGCAAGGTGAGAATTTAAAGAAATTCTCAGTAGGGTTCGCGTGATTGACGTCGCATTCATTCTCAGTTGCCTCGATTTTTATTTAATTATGAAAACATAGGAGCAAATTGAATTATCCATATTCAATAAGTTTAATAAAGCATCTGGTCCGAGGTAAGATTCTATTTTACTTAAGACAGTATAAGAAACATAATTACAAGCAAAACAGATGAACACACAGCAGTAAGAAAATATACAGTCATACTGTGATCAATTATTAATGACTATTCAATGTGACCAAATAAGAAAATGTACGACTCATTCTTGAAACTCCTCTCATAAACTTTTCCTTAAACTTTTCCATTTCTTGGTCCCTTGGGAGTTCTTCACCATTCAGACTCCTGGGTAATAGTCTACTTTTCATGATCGAGCTCGTTCCTATATAGGAATGTCGAGTTTGCTTTTCCCGACCTTCCCACCTATCTATTCCCCTTAACTTTAAATTCGAGGCTGGCCTAAGCATTATGGAACTTTCAACATAACATAACTTTTATGTTCATTGTAACATAACCTTTATAAACTCATACATAACTTTTATGGCCTCATAACATAACCTTTATGGACTCATTATGTAACGACCGAAAAATTTACCGTTAACAACTGAATTATTCGGTTTTTAATCAAATAAGTGAGTTTAATCAGAACTTGATTAAACATTTACTTAAGGCCAATTAAGTGTAACGTAAAAGGATTAGGCTAGATAGAATTAGATTAGGAGCATAGAAAACTTCATAGAACAATTTCAAACCGATTTACCGATTTAAAGGAAATCGGTAGGATTTCGGTATTTCCAACTGTCGGAATCGAACCAGTAGAAATTAAACCATGAGAGCCCTAGAATCAATGGACAAGATTCAGCCAAATGCTCCCCCAAGTGGCGCCTAGACAGCCATAGATGAGGAGGATTGAATCAGATTTTTTGATCATTTTGGGTCCACCAATCAAAATTGAGCCAACTTGAAATATCTCCACTTTTTCCTTGCATCCTCATCAAAATACTTCGGCCACTCCCCCAGCTGACCTCTCTTCATTCTTCTTCTCCTCATTCTCTCCTCCACTCCATTTTCATCTCTTCTTCAAGCCCCATCATAAACTACTTGCACCAAGAACACAAATCAGCCTAATCTACTCAAGACAAGGTAGGAAATCCTACTTCTCATCTTGTTTCTCTGATTTGGGGCTGCATGTGGAATTTGTCTAATCTGAGATTTGGATGTTTTATAGAGTGATGATGATGTTTTATGATTGATTTTGCATGAGTTTTGTGATTAAAATTGGATTTGGGAGCAAATAGCTTGAAGGGAGGAGAGAAACCTAGAAGCAGGATAGGATTTCCCTCGGCGGTCCGTACGACGGAGTGTACGGCTCCGCCTACCGCCATTTAAATTTGATGAAACCATTTTTATATGAAACTAGACATCTAGGGCTTTCCATACATATATCATAATAGGCCATTGGATTAGTATAGAATTAGTTATGGATTTTTGAAGTTAGACCTAGAAATCTGGGTTCTTACCCGGACAGTATGAGTTGAGAAGGGTATAACTCACCCTATACAACTTCAAATTGAGTGAACCAAAATTTTTTTGAAAGCTAACATGTATAGGAATATGCCATAAAAATTTCAGAACCAAACTCCTAGCCGTTTGTTCCCAGTGCACTAAGGAAGTTAGCTTAAGTCAAAACCGGGTTGGACCAGGGCAGTATAGTAAGGCCAAGTTTCGAGACTCATAAGTCAGAATATACTTATGCAAATGACATAAAACTTAGTTCATTTAAAAGCTTGTTCTGTTAGCTTTATATGTATATAAGTTTTAGATAATTTTACCTAGATTCCTATTTTTAGTGAATTTTCTCTCATAAAAGTGCAATTCTAGCTAGAAGTAGGATAAGTCTAGGACAGTGCACAAATAATTTAACTTTATGTCGGAAGTCGGGAATTAGCAGAGGGCTAAATCGAGTATACTCAAGGTTAAACTCGGAAGGTTATATGTAAGGCTTGAATTCGGAATAGTATACCTAAAGCTGAACTCGGGAGAGTACACCTAAAGCTGAACCCGGGCGAGTATATTTAAGGTTGAACTCGGAAGAACATACTTAGGGTTGAACCCGGAAGTCGAGGATCTTCAGCATAACCCCGGAAGTCGGAAATCAAGACATAGATTTATAACCTCGGGAGTTGAAGCTGATATCGGAACTCGGGAGTAGATCCTGAGCTCAAACTCGGGAACCTCAATAAAAGTTGAAAAGCTTACGAAACAGTTTAAGGCTTAAGACTATAAGACTTGTACCTATTGACATTGTTATATTCTTACTATGACTATAATATTATATACTGAGCTTGATGAATAATCCTATGAATATCTGTATAATTGCTGATCCATATTAAATTACAAGTTTAAAAGAATGTACTGGTTGTCTGGCACTACTCACGGGGAAGCGGACTCGATCCGTTATGCTGACGAAATTTCAGTAAGAAATTTATACGTTATGAATGCCTATGACAACTTGAGTGCATCATACATAAAGAGACAAGTTAAATGTGCATTCATTTCACGATATGATAAAGAATTTCCATATCTCTTGGGCCAGCCCCGGAATAAGTTAAGGGGAATAGATCAGTGGGAAGGTCGGGGAAAGTAAACCCGGCCATCCTGTATAGGAACGAGCTCGGTCCTGAAAAGCGGACTATTACCCAGGAGTATATGGCCAATGACCCCCAGGGGACCAAGGATGGAAATGAGTTTTAATGGGCGAAAGCCTCCAAGAATAAGATGCATCTTCTCATTGCACATGCATATGTACAGTGTAATACTTTTCTATTGATTATTCTAGATCTCTGTTTATTATTCAGAACCTGCTTTTGTTCCGCTATGATTACTATTTGAGTACCTTAGTATATTAGTTAATTAAAATTGAACTTGTTTCGATGTATGCTTTACAAATGAGTATTTAAGTTAAATTTTATTATTTTACCATACTATTTGAAAATTATTGCACGACCGAAACAACTGGGAATGACAGCGATGACACATGTTTAGAACTAGGAATTCCTACTGAGAAATTTCTATTTCTCACCCTACTGTATATTATCGCGTCACTCTCAAACTATGGAGCACGCCGCGACAGGAGTCATCTTCATTGAGTTCCCCGAGCTTCACATACACATCGATCCATTTCTAGACTCTGTATATATATCTGGCAGGTGCCAGTTTCGTTTATATTTCTTCTTCCAGAGAGAT
The DNA here is from genome assembly GCA_031439595.1 of Pterocarpus santalinus. Taxonomy (NCBI): domain Eukaryota; kingdom Viridiplantae; phylum Streptophyta; class Magnoliopsida; order Fabales; family Fabaceae; genus Pterocarpus; species Pterocarpus santalinus. The sequence continues at coordinate 34,619,681 of CM062529.1, read as the reverse complement.
TTTGTCGTACCCCTGATGCATCCCCTGTTTGATCCCGCTGTCCCATACATCGCCATTCCACTTCATGTGGCCCAGCCATTCCCACCTCCTCCTCCAAAGAAGACCGGCACCAGCAACCCCCGCTCCTATGGCCCCTCCTGCTTCACCACCACAGCCGATGCTCTCCGCCTCGATGTCAGAGGAGGACCCATCGGAGGCAGCGAGTTCTTCCTCTTCCTCTGCTCCCAGTACGGGCCACCCTCCCGTAGATGCACCCATGGCGAATGGGTTTCTCTCTTCGGATTCTGCTTAGATAGTAGGTGTACTGTAGTGGTAGTAGATGTATAGAATGGCCCTCTTTTGATAATCTGGACCGTGAACAGATGAGTATGGATTAGGGGTAGTATATGAAATGTCCCATGGGGACCACTCAGGGTAGAGTTCTTAGGGACCGGCCGTTTTATTTTGTGCTAACGGCCTCATATATTTCTTTTACCCTGTATCGTTTTGTCAAACATATAAAGCAGATGTTTATGTATATATATATATATATATATATATATATATATATATATATATATATATATATGTTGCAGAAAATTCGGCCCTTGCACTCCTATTTATGTTATGTTACTTACAGTATACCGATTAATCAGAATTTATTCCGCCGTCATGCAGGAATTTTTATTATGCGATTAAGTATCCTTATGCGAGTAATTAGTACTAATACAGAAAGTAGAATTAAACCAGTAGTACACGTAATCACTTATCGGATAATTTTATTATGACTTAAGCATAATACTTTGTCTGGTAAGGTGTTACACATTACAAATGCATATGCATTGAATGTGGATTGTAACTCATGCATAGGCTTACTGAACTTTGGCAGCAAAACGGAACGTGTCCGCTTCCCCATGAGTAGTGCCAGTACTCAAATAGTCAATTATACAGAGATATCATAACATTTCATTGATAATTCACTCATCAATTTTATAGGGACAATTGTTGCATTTTAAAAACATAAATGCTATCTCAGCACATTCATTCAACCTGGTTTTTGTAAGTCAAGCCAAAATTTCTATTTAACTCATCTAGACCTCCATTTTGGTATGTTAGATTATTATGTATCTATTTTCTAGTCTCATTGGTCTCATCTCATTTTGACTTGTATAGCTCAAGATATTCAAGTTTTATCCCCAACCTGCCCTGCAGCTAGCCAGAATTACACACTTAAAAGTAAAAATCCACTAAAAATCGAAAACCAGCTCAAATCATACGAAATTGGTATCATACTAAAGCTAACAGGAGAAGCTTTCATTTGTAAAAAGTTCCATTTCATTTGCTTTAGTAGGGCTCGAGTTATAAGCCCCGAGATTTGACCTTTCTAAACTACCCTATTTTGGCTCGGTTTGGACATGGGGTAATTTCTTTGAACTACTGGGAACATATGGCACCATAACAAACTCGGAATTTGGGGTGTAAGCTTTCTAACAAAGTTGGTTTCGCTCAATTTGGAATTGTGTAAGGTGAGTTACACCCTTCTTAAGCCACACTACCTAGATGAAAGTCCTAATTCCTAGGTCAAGCTTCAAAAATTCATATTTCTCTCAATAATAATCCAATGGTCTTATATTATATATGTATGGAAAGCCCTGAATGTCTAGTTTCATCTAAAAATAGTTCCATCAGATTTGAATGGTTATAGCCGGAGCCATACACTCTGCCGTACAGACTGCCGAGGGAATTTGGTTTTCCAGCCCTTCACATCTTCTTATTCTCAACCTTTCCTACTCCTTAATCAATCAAATTTAAACACAAAGCAGCCAATAACCAGTCCAAAAATCACCATATTCATTCACTAATCACATTAAGAAGTGAGAAAATAAAGCCAAAAAATCAGTCACCCATAATCAAAATAACAAGAACAAAATTAAACCTCTACCTCTTTGTATGTGGTTTTGCTTAGTGTTGAAGGTTGGTTGAGTGGAGAAGAGAAGAGGAAAATGAGAAGAGAAAAGGAGACTGAAGTGAAGAAAGAGAGAGGCAGGTAAGTCAGCAGAATGAAGAAAGAAAAATCTGATTTGAAATATATAGAGGGTAGTTGAAATTGTGAGTGTTGGTTGGTTGAAATTCTTGTGGTTGATTTCCAGCCATGCTTCCTTCTTTTTGTGGCTTAATGTGACTTAATTATCCTCTACGCAAAATGAGAACTCGTTTGCACTCTGTCTTAACTCATATCCATCTTGTGTAGAGTTGGAACTCTTGTCCATCTTATTCGAACTTGGAGGTCAGTTCGGATATCGGAACTAGAGTCGCTTGAAAATAGATTATTAGATTGGAAATCACAGCAAACAAATCACCTTAAAATCGGCGGTCAAAGACAAGACTAGGAAATGTAAAAGACTTAAACTTGGAAGTTGGGAACTAAAACGCTAAAAAAAAAACTCTCACACGTAATGCTAAAACTTGGTCCAGAATCAATCTCGGAAGTTGGTCACTAACTCAATTTCAGGAATATCAATAGAAATGAAAACACTATTGAAATAAGATAAGAGACCGGAACTTAATTAAACTCGGATATCGGTAATTGCATCCATTTGTTTAGACTTGAAAGGTTAAGTGGGAAATCGTAAATTATCCCGTTTTATTCGAAACTCGAAGATGAAGTCAGAAATAATGTACATTGTATTTGAAACTTGAAGATTAGATCGGAACTTGTGTAAATTTTGGTCGAACTTGGAGATCAACTCAGAGATCTAAACTCGTATCCATTCTATTTGAGATCAACCCGGAGGTTGGAAATCATGAACATTTCATTTAAATTGTAGGTGAGGTTAGAGATCGAAAACCTTCTTCATTTCACTTGAACCTTGGAAATAAGGTCGGAGGTCAGAACTCGCGGAGTATGTTACAACACTCTCTTTCTGTCACTCACTCAGTCACTCTATCTCTCTCACACACACACACACAGAACATGAGAAAAAATTATAAAAAATGAAATCTAGCTAATAGCATCAGGATTCACTTTTTACTTTTTGTGGAATCCATATGTATTTTTGGCGGATTCCTTTAAAATACTATACTTTCCTAACTTTTTCAAAACAAAAAATTCATATCTCACTAATTACTCTACCAAAATCCCATGTGCAAAAAAAACAGCCAATAAATCCTGTACACTTGTATTTTTCTGATGAGCAGTGATATACGAAACAAAATTTACAAAATAGCAGTACAAATGAAGCGAACCAATTGAAATTGGGTGAAAGCGTAATTTTTGCACAAATAAGAATACATGGGTGGGGTTAGTGCTCAAAATGCAATAGTATTTTAGTTCGTACGCCGTTTAATGAATTTCCTTTCTTTCCAGTGAGCATTTTTGTTTTCTGATTCTAACATGCCTGTACTCCGTGGGCCTTTAATTTAGTCAACTTTTGAGTTCCCTACCATTGTGGTGAAGGGAATCCTTCTCTCATGTCTCACCATTGGTCTAACGTACGTAGAAGTCTCACTTTGGACAAAGCCTTGTTTTTTTCCATTGCATGTTGATAGCTTTCTAGTCTAATTGGTAAAAGTTGAAAGAATCTGGGAAGAATGGCAAGGTTTTCCTATTTAAATGTTCCTTCTTTTATTTCTATTTCTCTTTCATATTCCATTAGCCATTAGAAGACTTTGGACGAAGCCTTTCTTTTTTCCATTGCATGTTGATAGTTGAATTGGTGAAAGCTAAAGGCATTTGCGAAGAATGTCGCAATTTAGTTTATTTTCTGTTTCAATTTTCCTTCTTGTATTTCTATTTCTCTTTCATGTTGAATTAGGAAACTTTACTAAATGGCCTATCTGCCAGACTCACTAAGTAAGCTATAAGGCTCTTTCTCAAATGCACCATATTTAATGATGCATCGAGGGTATATGTGGGCATTCAGCAAATATGATCCATCCATATAAACTAAGTAATATCAAAGGTTCTAATTCTTCCTGGTAACCGCACAACATATTAGCCTCCCCATCATTTCTTTCTCTCTCTCCAACAAAATAATCGTTTGTTTGGTTTGTTGGTGAACTATAAAACTCATCTTTTCCTTTCTGGATATTTGGTTTGTTAAGCTCCAATAGTTGCAGGAAAGGAAAAGAAAAAAATAATTATCCAAAAAGAGACATTTACCAGCGTATTACATATATTTACTAGCATTTTGATGCAAATTTACCAGCATTTTTACAGAATTTACCAGCGTCTTAAGAATTCTTTAAAATCTAATTATTTGGAGAATTAAATCCAGTGTCATGTTAAATTGGTTAATTAATGTGCCCTTAACCAATAATTGTGACAGAAAAAATTGTAAAATAAAAGAAAAGAAACAAGTATCTAAACAGAGACATTTACCAGCATATTGCATATACTTACCAGCGTTTTTGAAGAATTTACCAGTGTCTTAAGAATTTTTTAAATTCAGATTATTTGGAGAGTAAGATTTAGTGGCATATAAATTTATGTAAATATATGTATTATCCTTTACTTTCATGTACCATAAATTTTATAAATGAACATTCCATTAATAGATAGAGATTCAAATAGCTAATAAATCAATTAAGTACTCAAAAATTTTTCCAAACTAGTTATATTTTCTTTTTCGGGAAAATAATATAAACAAATACAATATCTAAATTTAATAATTAGAAATTCATAATATTTAATTTCTAATTGAATTTGGTTGAGAATTATCATTTGTAGAAGCTCTAATATAAGAATATATTCTTAACGGAGTAGAAATCTTCATTCAAATTAATATACTGATGAAATCTTAGTTTAGTAGTGTATCAAAAATACATACATTACTAGGAATTCAATTAGTCCTAAATTAATTTGTGCTTCAATAATTTAAATTAAACAAAAGAAATCGTTTTAGAAAAAATGGCTTTTATTTTATTACATAATTAATAATCATGAATCAATGCAAATTTGAAATTTGAAATTGATTTTAAATATCCCTTATTTTATTTTAAATATCTCCATTTGGTTCATTAATGTACACTTAGTCAATAATTGTTATAAAACAATTGTACAAGAAAAGAAAAAAAATAAGTATCCAAATAGAGGCATTTACCAGCATATTATATATATTTACCATTGTTTTGATATCAACATTTTTAAAGAATTTACTAGCGTCTTAGGAACTCTTTAAAATCTAATTATTTGAATAATTAAATCCAGTGTTATGTTTAATTGGCTTATTAATGTGGCCTTAGCCAAAATTGCTACAGGAAAAAATTGTAAAATAAACGAAAAGAAACAAGTATTCAAATGAAGATATTTACCATCATATTGCATATCTTACCAGCATTTTGATATAAATTTACAAACATTTTTAAATAATTTACAAGCATCTTAGGAACTCTTTGAATTCTAATTATTTGAAGAGTAAGATTCAGTGACATATAGGGTGTGTTTGTTTGTGCTTCTCGTTCAAAAAGAAGTACTTTTTTTAAAAAAAATTTCAAAAAAAAAAGTGCTTATAGAATTTTTAATATTGTTTATTTGTGCTTTTAAAAAAAAGCAGAAGCAGAAAATGATCTGTTTTTCTATCTTTTTAAGAAGCAAATAGAGAGTTGCTACCCTTAAAAGTAGAAGCAGTAGAAGAGAGAGAATATTGCTCCTTAAAATTAGCAACTACTTTCTTCCTACTCAATTATAATTTTATCCTTAAAATTTTTAAAAACTACCACTCTCTTCCCACTCTTATGCTCTCTCTCTCTCTCTCTCTCTCTCTCTCTCTCTATCTTTAATTATACTTTTATTAAATAAAGTATTTCTATATTTATTACATCTAAACAATTTAATAAATTCTAATTTTGATAAAAAGTACTTATATAATTATATCTAAATATAAAATAATTTTCTACTTTTGTTTCTACTTTTACTTCTGCTTCTGCTTCTTAAGAAGTATTTTTACTAGAATCTTAACCAAACATGCCCAAAATTTATGTAAATATATGTATTAACCTCTACTTTTATGTACTATACATTTTATAAATGAATGCTATGCTAATAGAAGAAGATTTAAATAGCTAATAAATTAATTAAGTACTTAAAATTTTTTTCAAACTAGTTATATTTTCTTTTTCTGGAAAACAATATAAACAAATACAATACTCAAATTTAATAATTATAAATTCATAATATTTAATCTCTAATTGGATTTTAGTTGACAGTTATCATTTGCAAAAGCTCTAATAAAAGAATATATTCTTAACGGAGTGCAAATCTTCATTCAAATTAATATACTGATGGAACCTTAGTTTAGTAGTGTATTGAAAATATATACATTACTAGAAATTCAATTAGTGCTAAATTAATTTGTGCTTCAATAATTTAAATTAAATAAAAGAAATCGTTTTGGAAAAAATGGCTTTTATTTTATTAGGTAATTAATAATCATGAATCATTGCAAATTTGAAATTTGAAATTGATTTTAAATGGCCCTTATTTTATTTTAAATATCTCCAGTTGGTTCATTTACACCCTTAGTCAATAATTGTTATAAAGACAATTATAAAAGAAAAGGAAAAAAATAATTATCCAAATAGAGACATTTACCAGCATATTACATATATTTACTAGTATTTTTATACAAATTTACCAATATTTTTAAAGAATTTACTAGTATTTTAGGAATTCTTTGAAATATAATTACTTGGAGAATTAAATCTAGTGTCATGTTAAATTGGCTTATTAATATGCCTTTAGCCAATAATTATTACAGAAAAAAATTGTAAAATAAAAGAAAAGAAATAATTATCCAAATAGAGACATTTACCAGTGCAAATAGTACAATGCTGGTCAACGTTGCACTGTTTGCACTGGTAGGTTTTTTTTTTTTATTTTTTTACAAAACTTATTAGCGTTGTACTGTTTGTGTTGTATTGTTTGCGCTACGTTGCACTATTTGCGTTGATAAGTTTTTGGACAAAAAAAGTTTGAACAAAAATAATAATAATTATGTGGGACCCATCATCCAAGTATTTTTGTCATTTTTCTCACTTTTTTCGGATGCGTCCCAGTGTTTGTGCGTCTCCCTATCATTTCTCTTTAATTTTTATCATGCCACGCCTCGGACGTGTAGCATTGTTACTCCAAGAAAAAAGGCAACAAAATAAAAAAAAATTTACAGCCGGCTCTACAATCAACTTTCTTCTACTTATTGGTAGTGGATCACGTTAGAAGCATCGTATTAAATTGTGCATAAGCACCTTACTTTTGTAAGGAGCATCATAGCAAGCACCAAGTTATAGGCCTTAAAAAACAAAAAACCTCTCTTTTACCAATATACAGCAGGTTATTTAGGGTGCATATATACTTGATGAGATATCCAATGTCAAGTGTCAGTGTGCTATCTAATTCGAAATCTAAATTTTTCATTCCCTTTCAAACTTAATAACACGAGATTCTGTGGAAAAATTGAAAACATTTTTCTTAATAATATATATGTTTTTAATCATATAAAACTACAACATAGGGCAATGATACTAATTATCAAGTTTGCTTGCGCATGTGTGTAAAATTTTTGGACAAATTATATATATTCAGTTTTCCTTAGCTTTGATAAAATTACACATGCTATCATTTTCGTTTGAAATCAAACACAATTTTTTTTTTTTTTATGCAGAAAGTTTAGATTGAAGAGAAGATTCATCCTAGTCAAAGATTAGGACATACCTCTGGACTCATCAAATACTTTCAGAAGTATTTACAGATCACACATCAATGATCATACCTGATAATCAAACCTAGATTATAGTGATATATGAGCAAAAGATCAATTAGGTAAGCCAATTTTATTGGCATATTTTCTTTCTTTATTCATTAGAATATCACTGTCTATCCCACTTTATAATAGTCCATTAGAATAGTCACATAGAACTAGCTCTGCGTGACTTTTATTGAATTTATTATAGGTAAAATATCAAGTGGTTATGCGTTGATTGAGTTCAGTTGTTCAATGTAATGCCCGAAAAATTTTAATTGTTTTTAACTGAGTTGTTTAGTTTTTAGCAAATGATTTGAATTAATTAGAATTCGATTAAGCATTTAATCAAAACCAATTAAGTGCGATTTAGAAGTGATTAGGCTTGATGGAATTAGATTAGGAATATAGGAAACCTCATAGAATTTTTCTAAAACTGGTGTACCGATTTAAGAGAAATCAGTAAGATTTCGGCATCTTTAAACTATCGGAACCAAACTAATAGAATTTATGTTATGAGTGCCCTAGGATGAATGGCTAGGATTTAGCCAAATTACCCCCTCATGTGGCACCACTTCCAGCCATAGATGGCAGCCCAAAAATCAAATTGAAATGGGAAGCAAGAATCCACCAATCAACTTCAACTTGCATGAGAAGTTTTCCTTCTTTTCCTTTTCTGCGCTCACAAATTCGGTCCTTTATGAATGCTGACTCCTCTCCATTCTTCTCTCCTTCATCTCATCTCATCTCACCCGATCTCCCGTAAACCTTCAAGCCATAACAAGATTTCTCTAACTCAAGCTTAAATCTAGCAAAAAATCACACCTACAAAAGGTAGGAATCCTACTCCTCTTCTTACTTTCCTTGGTATGCGACTATATGGGGTTCTGTGTTTCTTGTGATATTGATATGATTTAGAGTGATGATGATGGTTTATGATTGAATTTGCATGCGTGTTGTGATTGGAATTGAAATTTGTATGAAAGAACTTGAAGAAAAGAGAAAACTCAAGAAGTTGTTAGGTTTCTTTCTCAACAATTCATACGGCGAAGAGTACAGCTCCGCCTACAACCATTTAAAGTTGATGAAACTATTTTTATATGAAACTAAACATTCAGGGCTTTCCACATATATATAATATAAGGCCATTGGATTAGTATAAAGGTAGTTATGAATTTTTGAAGTTTGACCTAGAAATAAGGACCTTCATCCGGGTAGTATGAGTTTGGAAGGGTGTAACTCGCCCTATGTAACACCCTAATAAATCCATATTACGCTTAAGTCGTATTACAGTGTTTTATTAATTGTTACTTATGCTCGTGGAAAACTAAACTTTGCTTAAAATTAAATTACCCTGAAAATACGGTGAAAATTTTTTTTTTTTGAAATACGTCGTCGTTTTTGGAAAGTAAAGCCTTGCGCGAGAAGGTAGCAATAAACGAGCGTATCGCAAAGATTTCGGTATAAATTGAAGGAACAAGGAATAAATCATAATACCATACATTCAAATTACAACAACAACCATATAATTATAATTAATCTCATAACATCCAACAAATACATAAAAGGGAACTCATGGTCATGCCATGGCCCCAAAACATCAACGGTACATAAGTCTGACAAGGTTCATTACAAAATGAAATACAGAGGATAAGGAACACAAATAAAAATAGGCCCATGTGGACGTCTGCTGGCTTCTCTGCCCTTTCCGTGCCTTTGATCGAGTGGGCTCAAGTCCTCGAATGCCTGGTCCCCCTCGCTCCTCGGCCTCGGGGGACGAAAGGAGTACGGATAATACGAGGGCGCTGGCTGTTCACGTCAACGCAACGAATGCGATGGCTAGGGGTGTAGCTGGCCACAGACGAACGGGCCTCAGAGGGATCCTCCTCAGATGCGTCGGGGTGATACAGGGGGAGCGGCGGCGAAGCTGCTGCGGCCCTAAGGGTGGCCGTCGAACTCACCTCGATCACAGGGACCTCCGGCAGTGGCACGGGCTCGGCTACAGGTAGACTCGGAGACATTGGCTCCATCTCGATCTTGGGCAAGGGCTCAGGCGGGAAGTCCCAAGGACCCAGCGGCGGTCCAAAGTGCATCGATGATACGTCTACGGGGGCAGGCGGGATCTCTGGCTCCTCTCCTTCAAAAATCCGACCCAGATAAAAGTGTGTACGAACTATTGTGGTGGTCGTAGCCACAATAGCATGAGTATCTGCGTTGTATGCCCACTCATGGTGGGGAGGCTCCATGCTCCACTCCACGGGGTGTGCCATGAGTATCTAGTGACGAGACGGAAAAACAACTAGGGTGAGAAATTAAATTTCTCAGTAGGACTCGACCCTGACACCTAAGTGTCATCATCATCGTCCCAGCCACTTCGGTTTTATAAATGAAAACTGTGAGCATTCAATAGGTTCAATTATTTGATTTTCGAAAACATTACTACCCGAAGTGAATTCAATTTTTAGTACTTATTCTCGTTGTAGTAACAACATCATGGCATACATAAAGGCTTATATGACTATTCATAACATACATGAACATGTTGAGAGTTACACTCTTTACTTGGGTCGGACTGAAGTCCCTTTCTTTTCTTAACTTGACTTATCTTAATTCCTTTCTTTCCACCCACTAAACATAAGTGGTAATGAGCTCATACTGTGGCCGTCGCCACCATAAAATTTCGATACTTACATTAGCTGGGTCATGCCATGCCTTATGTAAGCCCTATCCCCTATACTCACACTAACTGGGTCATGCCATGCCTCATGTGAGTCTTGGGTGAGAGGAACTTAAATTAGGTCACCTTCCCTTTTGAAGGATCACATACTTTATTAAATCTCTTCTTATTAAAGCTTATGATGCAAAATATTTCTAAGTCCACAATTTCTACAAAATTTTGGCAGCATAACGGCTAGACTGAAGCTTCCCAAAATTTTGCCAAACAGAGAAACCAATCTCACATTATCATTAAGCATCATATCATACCATCATATCATGTCATCATCATCATATCATCATTATCATATCATCATCATCATATCATCATTATCACATCATCATCATAACATCATGCTTGCACATAAACATAGGCATATTCTCAAGCAAAGTTTTATGAGCTTAGCTTAGTAAATTTGGTGCAAGCTTTTAATTGAGGTTACCTCTTATGTGTCCTCTTTTATTAGTTGTAGGGCCAATGTTGTCTAATGTCCTTTTTGTTACTTTTTAAGTTGAATTATGAAGGTTTTCTAATACTTAATATAAGGGTATTAATGTCTTGAAATTTATTCTTCATTAACCTTTAACTTTTACCCTAACTAGTTTTACTTTTACAGTGGGGTAGTAACTTCAAAAATTCACCATAATTTCATCTTTTACTCTTTTATTTCGAATTTTGTTATACTTACACTTCCCTGAGTCTATTTTTAAACAAAAGAAACCCCACTCAAAAATTCATTTTGTAGCTTGAGTTATGCACATTTTATTCTGACTGTTCAGACTTGAAAGTTCATCTCGGGTCAGTGACTTTTAAACATTACTGTGAACTCTTCACAAGGAATCTGACAAAACTGTTTTTATGGGGATGTTCCTCTATGTCTTAGCTTTCTAAAAAACTTGGTCCCACTAAAAAATGTTCTATATAGCTTGAGTTATGCACGTTTTATTACCTATTGCCCGGACAGAAACCCATCCAAGAACAGTAGACTTTAAAAATTCATATCTCTCTCATTTTAAGGCCAAATCTCGTATATTTTACATGTATGAAAGACCTTTGAGTCTACTTTCACAAAAAATTAGTTTCATTGCATTTTGAGTTTTTTCGAGTGAGTTATACCGCACGCTTTACAGGCTGCCAGAATTCCAGATTAACTCGTTTTTAAGTTTTACATATCAAACTTGTGGGAATGTTGCTATACCACTTCAAATCACCATTTTTATGTTTTAAATCATCACCATATCCAAAGTTTTAGTCACCAAATCAATATTTTACCACAAAATAGAGCAAGATACATAAAACCATCATGCTACATAATCTCATTTCAAAACAACACTTTCAACAAGATAAGAAAACCCATAGGGAAAAATATGGTCATGAGACCTTGGAGCAAGCTTTAAAACCACCTAACTATGAAGAGATTAGGGGTTCTAAAACTTGAAAAAAATACATGGAGAAGAAGGATAGAGTCACTACCAAATGAGTTTTCCTTGGAAGCTTGGAAGATGAAGTGGTTGGAGATGGCCTTCTTCCTCTTGAGCTAGCAAATGGCGCTAAATGAGTGTTTGTTTTGCTCTACCAAGGACCAAAGAATGTGATCCTTGATAAGTTAGTGAAGGTGGTGATAGAAGATGAGGGTGATGGTGGTGGAAAAGTGATGACTTAGAGTAGGAAAAACAAGAAGAACAAGAAGGAGAGTAGGAAGAATGAAGAAAGGTTTAGAGAGAGGTGAGAGCTTTGTGTGTGTGTCTTGAGAGAGGGAATGAAAATGAATTGAGGAGAGAAGGATGACTGAAGGTGGCGCACAAATGAGGGAGGGAATGAGGTGACTTTTGCTTCTTACACAAGTTAGGGAGTGGGAAAAACTTTGGGGCAAAAGAGAGTGTTGTATTTCCTTTGAGTCTTGGCAATTGGGTAAAGGCTTTGTAGTGTTTTTGTCAAATGGTTAAAAGCATGAGGTATCTTAGGATTTGGCTTGGATGGCTAGGATCACTCCAAGTGTCATTATCTTGATGAAGGAGAGTACAACTCTTGTCATGACTTAAGGGATCTACTAACATGGACTCTTGATCTAGTGGTGTATGATGAGAAGGCAATTGAATGGTTGGATATGGCTCTTGCTTTGACCAAACTTTCAAACAATAATTAAAGGGAAGTTTCTACATCTTTATAATTGTTAAAATTACCTAGATGTTAATTAATTTGATTGGTTCAATTATGCCATTAACACATTTTTATCGAAAAGGATTTTTCCTCATTAATTATGTAAAGAAGATGTGAGAGAAAATTTTCATGTAATTAAGATGTGATACTTATGTGCTCTTAGTTAATTAGGTTAGATCACCTTGATTTTATGTTCTAAGTCATGAATTAATAAGGATTGGGCAATTAGGCTTTTAATTGTAACTTTTAATGCATTATGCTTCAATTGTTGACTTGCCTTTAATTTACTAAGCTCTTGCTCTTGAGATTAGCCGATTAGTTCTTAATTAATCGCTAACCCCTCTAATTAGCCGGGAACACCGAGCTAATTAACTTAGGTGAAAATGGGAATGTTACACCCTACACAACTCCAAATTGAGTGAATCTAATGTTGTTTAAAAGCCAACATATTAGGGAACATCCGTTAAAAATTTTAGTTTCAGATTCATTACCATCTATCCCCAGTGCATCAATAAATTTACTTTAAGTGCAACCCGGGCTGGGACAGGGTAGTCCAGTAGGGTCAAGTTTCAGAGCTTATATCTCGAGTTATACTTACTCAAATGATATGCAACTTCTTTCATTTGAAAGCTTGCTCTGTTAGCTTTACATTGCTTTAAATTTCGTATGATTTCGCTCAGATTTCCATTTTTAGTTAATTTTGTCTTATAAAAGGGTAATTTTGGCTAGAAATAAAGCTATATTGGGAGAGTATATTTTGGGTTGAACTCGGGAGAATATATTTAGGGTTGAACTCAGGAGAGTATACTTAGGGTTGAACTCGAGAGAGTATACTTAGGGTTGAACTTGGGAGAGTATACTTACAAACAGACTCGGAAGGGTATACTTAGGGTTGAACTCGGAAGAGTATACTTAAGGTTGAGCTCGTAAGAGTATACATAATGTTGAATTCCAAAACTTAGTGAATAGTAAATAAGATTGGGTATAGTTAATGTCAAAATTCAGTAATTAGGAAATACCCTTATAAAGGTCTTGGGAGACCAAATGTAGACTAAATTCGGAGGTTGTGATCAATCCAGAATCAATCTAGAAGATCGAACATAACCCCGGAAGTCGAAAACTATGTAATCTTGGAGATCGAACATAACACAGGAAGTCAGAACTTAGGTAATATCGGAACTTGGGAAAAATTAAAACTCGAAAGTCGAACTCGAGAATAAAAGTTAAAAGCTTGCAAGATAAATTAAGATATAAGGTTTTAAAGCTTGCATCTATTGATATTGTTATATTCTTGCTATGACTATAATATTATATATTGAGTTTGCTGTTTGATTAAAGTCTCCTGATTTCCTGGCACTATTCATGGGGAAGCAGACTTGATCCGTTATGCTGCCGAACTTTTGGCAGAAGTCTATGAAATCATGAGTGTTTATTTTACAAAAGATTTATGATATGAACAACTATACAATTATGAATATATTAAGGTGATATGATCATGAATTAGTTTTATGAGAGCATGCTTATTTGCATGTGAATAAAGAAAGAATATTATGAGATCCCTTCACTTGGAGGCAATTATTTGAGTCCTTCCCTGTGAAGGTAGTTAGAAGATATGATGAAGGTTCCAAATTCCTAAGGAACGTGACATGACGATCACGCTCTGATGGGGTATGACATGGCGATCATACTCTGGAATGTGGCATGATGATCCCACACCCTGAGGAATATGATATGGTGATCACATTCCGATGGAGTATGACATGGTGATCATACTCTGGGATGTGGCAGGAAGAACATATCCCTAAGGAATGTGACATGGTGATCACACCCTGAGGGAGTATGATATGGCGATCATACTCTCGAATATATATGACAAGTAAAGGAAGACAAAGAAAGAAAAGGATATTATGTATATCTGTATAAATTCAAGTGCAAGTAAAGGCAGATGTAGATTTCAAGTTTCCAGCATGCTGGTGTTATTATATTTTAAAATATTGCAGTTATTATTCATGAATTTATTTTGTGTTGGCTCACTCAAATGACAAGTATGTGAACAAAATGAACTTTGCTTCGGACAGTATGTTTTTGAACTATAAAACCAAATAGTTTGTATAACATGTTCACCTTTTTTCATAATAAACCGAAGCAACTGGAGATGACAACGATGACATTATGTATAATAGTTAAAGAATCCTACTGAGAATTTAAAATTCTTACTCCTATTTCCATGTTATCTCCAGATAGTTTGAGAAGTTGCAAAAACGGCTGAAGTTGCTGTCAAATAAAGTTCGCTCAGGTAACAGTAACAATTCCAAAGTGGGGTACTATGATTTAAGCATAGTATTATACCAAGGAGGACGTTACACTCAACGCTAGCAAGGGTTTTGAAAGATGGAGAAGAAGTGGTGTTTGTAACATCCCATCTAAATAATACAAAATAAATAATTAATCTAAAATAGCTTAAAATTTATTAGCTCTAGTTAAATTAAAATAAAATCATTATATCCCAATTACTCTATCAATTAGTAGTAATAAGACAGAAAATAAAACTTCAAAATTTAAGTCACTGGAAAAAGCAATGGTAAAATAGTGATTTATTTAGGAAGTAAGAGCAACATTATCCAAGAAAAAATAAAGTCAAAACAAAGTCAACAAAAATATTCTTATTTTATTTGGGTGAAGTAAATTTCCTTAAAATTTACTAATAGTAAATAATAGCCATTAGGATAAAAATATCCTTAGTGTCATAACTCCTAAGCTCGATTTAATTGAAATAACTTTAACATGGGTCTCGATCAACTAATAGATAGTTGACAGTCATGATAAACAGTCAGAGTCACAACAAAAATATTACAGAAAAAGGTTGAACAAGACGTATATTGTATTTTTAAGGTATAAATAGAGATATATTATATTTAGAGAAGATTTAGGGGAATATGGTGTTTTGAAAAAGAAAAAAAAAGGTTGAAATCGTAGTGCAACACACAAATTCTAAGAATTTGTATTGCACTACAATGTGTATAAAAATCGCTATACCAAACACAAATTCTTAGAATTTGTGTTACCGTATTGCAATTTCAAAAATTGCTGTACTTTTCTATAATTTTGGAAAAATAAATAATAAAAATTAGTGAATCTCCCTTACAAATAAAGTGGTATTCTGGCGGAGTATTTGCAAAATATCAGTCACAGTTTAAGAGTGAGTTTTTCAAAGTATTGAGAGTATTTGAGAGTGAGTTGTAGTATTTGAGAGTATTAAAGAGTATAAGATAGTTTCAAAAAAATTGAGTGAAAAAAATATGGATAGCAATATAGTTACATTATTGTATATTTTAATGGTTTTATTATAACAACTGCTGAAAGTGTAATGTTTAGTTGTGATTATACTATATAAGTATATTTTCTTGATACTATATCATTAGAGGAATTAAAAGTAGAGTTTTCTCAAAGTATAAATATTGGTTTTTAGAAGAAAGTGCGAAAAATATGATATCAGTGTCCAATATCAAATATTAATTGGATTTTAAAATTTCGAGCAGTTACAATTAATAGTGATAGGGATATGAGAGTAATATTTAAGATGTATCGTCAATATTACACTTTCAATGCGGTCATAAAGTTGTATATTGATTTCGAAGAAATTATTGCTCAAACAAGTCTTAGCTCATATTTGGCTAACCAATATTACAATGAATTTGTTCTTAATGCAAACCTGGTGAGTGGTATTACATTTTGCTTTGGTAATTTTAATTTCAAAATTAATATGTATTTATTTTATTATAATTGTAATTATTATTTTTCATTATATGATATATAAAGTATGTTCTACACTTACCTCTTATTGAGGATCCTGTATATTAGAAATGCATATGACAATGAAGATTAATTATTATTTCTTTTATTATTATTATTATTATTATTATTATTATTGTTGTTGTTATTACTAATATTTCTATTATTAATATTACTATAATTAATATTACAATTATTATTTTTATTTTTTCTATTCTTATTATTACTAATAATGTTACTATTTCTATTATTATTATTATTACTAATAGACTATTATTAATATTAAGAATTATAATAATAATAATAGTATTATTATTATTATTATTACTATAATTATTTTAATATTATTATATTAGATATTATTAATATTACTATTGTTGTTAGTATTATTATTATTATTATTATTACTTCTACTATTATTATTTCTATTATTATTATTATTATTATTATTATTATTATTGTTATTCCTTTTATTATTATTATTATAATTATTAATATTTCTATTATTATTATTGTTATTATTATTATATGAGATACAAAGTATACTCTACATTTTCCTCTTTTTTATGATCTTGTGTATCAGAAATATATTGAAGTAATGATCTTTTGTGTTTATAATTATTAATTATTAGTACCAGCACTATAAAGAAGATCAGTCCAGTCTATTTCTAGTAAGAGGTGCAAAATGCAAAATTACGAACATGAAGCGGGGAATGATGTTGCAGAAGAAGAAGATGATGAAATGACCAATACACAGGCTATTATTCAGCATCCAAATGATCCTCCATCTTTTATGCATACTTTGTATCTTGAAGCTATGCATGCGTCTGAGTTTCCCGAATATGCAAACATGGCTAGTGATTATACTGAAGACAGTGAACTATTTGTTGGAATGCAATTTAGCGATAGGGAGGTCGTAGTACAAACAATCAAGAACTACAGTATATCTAAATCAGTGTACTATAATGTGTGTGAGTCAAAATCAAGGACCTTTCATTGTAAGTATAAATACTATAGCTTGGGGTGCAATTGGCTTGTTATAAGGGTCAGTCTCAGAAAAAAAAGGGATATTTGGGAAGTTATAAAGTATAATGGCCTTCACACTTATATTGTGGCAATGAGTTGTAACATCCAGAAATTGTAAAATGTTCGATTTACATAATTAATCGAATTATTCGATTAATTTGTATGACTACAGTTAATTAGAAGACAACTAAATACTAAATATGAATTAGATACATGTTAATTAGATAGATTGGAGTCAAGGAAGTGAGAGTAGCTAATTAGAAAATCTGAGTAAAAATAAGTAGAAAAGAGTTGCCGGTTTGAAAAAAAAGAAATAGTAGAGTTTAGATATTCTAAACTGACAGATCAAACTAGCTAAATTTAAAACACCAAACCCTAGATTCAATGGCTAGGATTTGGCCGTCTCTTCCATGAAAGTGGCGCCTCTTTTGGCCACACAATCACAAGCTTTGTTGGCTCATTTGTGAGCCACTTGAAGAATCAACCAATGAGAGTTAAAAGATTCAACTACCACCACTATACAATTCAATGTTCTCCCTTTTGTCCCCAAAAAACTTACGACACCCACACCACACCCTTTCCTTCATCTTCTTTCTTCTATTCCTCCTTCATTCCATACTTTCTCAAGTCTTCATCTACTTCCTTGACCAAAAACCTCAACTTTTCTCAAGAAACTTGCTCATTAGAGGTAGGATTCTATAGTTTTAGTTGATTTTTTTGGGTTAGTGATTGATGTGAAAATATTCTTTGTTCATGAAACTGATATGATATGATGTGCATGGGGTGATTTGGAATGGATTTGATAGGGTTTTGATGGGTTTATTCCAAAGCTTAAAGAGGAAACCACTAAAACTCCCAAAAATAGAATTAGAAATTCTAGGAAAACCCTACACTGTCCATACTGTCGTAGGGTATGGACCATCATCTAGCCATAAAAATCGAATGAAAACTATTTTAGAATGAAACTAGACTCCTAGGACTTTCCAACTATATAAATTATAGGTTATTAGATTAGTATTGAGGGAGATATGAGTTTTTGAAGTTTACCAAGGAATCCCATGTTTTATTCTGGGCAGCATGGGTTGAGAAGAGTATAACTAACCCTATACAACTCGAAATTGAGTATAACTAATTTTTTTAGAAAGCTTACAGATACCATAAAAATTTCATGGTCAAATTAGTTCTCTATAATTCCTTAAAGTTGTCCCTTGTTTTGTTGGCGCAAAGACAGGACAACCCAAACCTATCCACTTTGTGAGCTCATAACTTGAGCTTGCCTTAGTCAAACGAAGTGAGACTTTTTGGATATGAAAATTTAAGCTTTAAAACAGCATAGGTTTGGTAGGCATCCCTTCAGATTTCAATTTTTGGTGGATTTTTACTTTTGGGTGTGCAATTTTGGGCTGCCATAGGGCAAGCTAAAATAAAACCCCAATAACTTGAGCTACACTTATCAAAATTAAATGGGATTAAAGAGGTTAGAAAATAGACACATAAAGCTCCAACATATCAAAAATTCAAGTTTAACTGAATTACATAGAAATTATGGTGAATTTCCAAATCCAGGTAGAATTGAGGTACATAGGCAAGAACTTGAATTCAAGTGCAAGTATTATACCTATGCGAATGATATTGATCTATGAATGCACTGTTGTGATTTTTTTGAATAATTGATGATTTGAATACTGGAAATATTCATGGGGAAATAGACACAATCCGTCATACTGCCGAAATTCAACAGAAATTATGCATAAATTATCATATTGATACATGTGCTACTTGCATGAAGCTTATAAGAGTTATGTTATAAGAAAAGTTCCATAATACTTGGGCTAGCCTGAACTAAAGTTTAAGATGAATAGATCGGTGGAAAAGTCAAAAAAAGTAAACTCGACATTCTTGTATAGGAATAAGCTCGATTCTGAGAAGCAGACTATTAACCAGGAGTTGTATGGCCAAGAAATCCCAAGGGACCAAGTGTGGAAACATAAGTTATATAGGTGAATTAAGCTTTGCAGTTAAATGTACTTACTTCTCAGTACTAGATTTGCATTATGTTGTTAATTACTTCTAGATAAATGCCTTACTAGTTCTGCATTTTATAATGATTGTCTTACTTAAACTGTATATGCCTTATGGGTAGTGTTATGAATAGCATTCTTATGTTGTATGTTGTTATCTTATGCTGTGCATTGCTGCTTTAAGTAAAATGGAACCTTGCTTCGGATCACATCCACTTATCTTCAAAATGAACTGAAATTATATATGCTAGTCACTGTTTTTTTTTTTTTTTTGTAAATAAAAATTGAAGCAACTGAGAATGAATGTGATAACGCTAGAATACAGCACACAAATTCTGTTGAGAATTTCTTTAAAATTCTCATCCTGTTTCACATTTTCGCGTCATTCTCAGACTCTAGTGATGGACGCAACGACGATACTTTTCATTAAGTTTCTAGACATAAAGCTTCACTACGATCCAATGTTTGATTCACTATACATAATTGGCTCCTGCTTTCAACTTTATTTCTTTAGCCACAGGGACTTTGTCATTCCCTTCTTTCACCTTGCATTTGCCTCTTCTGTACCTTATTCTGCCATGCCATTGCATATGGCACACCCCGCATCTCCTCCATCACCCACAGCATCCGCAACACTCGCAGCACCTGTAGCCCTAGTAGCCACTCCACTAGCTTCACCTCTACAGTGGTCCCGGACATCCCACTCAGCTCTGAGAGCGACCCATTCGAGGCTACTGATTCACCCTCCTCCTCCTCGAACCTGACACAGACTACACTCCGCCTGGGATTGGTATGACCAACGACTATTTGACAGAGTAGACTTTGGCCAACAGACCAAGTTGTACAGCATGGCCCTCTTTCGATAGCATACAACACTAGCCTGCTTTTACAAATAAAGGAGCTCAACCTTGAAATAGGTACGTATTTTTTTTACAGATACCTTTGCTCTGGCTAACTTGATCATTGGAGTCCTTGCAGATACACCTCCCCTATCTAAGCATCATTGCATGCAATGGTGGAAGAAGTCCAAATTCAGTTCGAAGAGTTTATTTTCCAGAATCCAGTGAATATGTGGGAAACTTCAGTTGCTGCATGCGAATTGATTACTATGGCTTCTCACCATCAACGGGAGGTAGCGGCTGCTCATGGTCGTACAAGTGATAGACGACTATTGCAACGAGAACAATTAGAGGGACACACTACGTCAGAATTTGCTTTAGACATCGGAAATTGTCTTCAAACTAACCCGCCTTTAATAGAGCCATCGCAAGAACCCCTTGGCATCCAAAGTTGAGCGGGTTTTTAGAGAGCCGATTCCATACAAAGATATAGTCTCGATGATGAAAGAATGAGCTAAACGTATTCGGGAATTAGAGCGGGATATCAATAAAATGAAGGGAGTCGGCGGATGTGATCTCGGAGAAAAGATCATCAAGTGAGGGACTATGATGACCAGTACTAGTTCCGAGTTCATTTTTATGATGAGGGACAAAGTTTTTGGGGGAATTTGGGTAGGTAGCAATATTCCCAAAGCCAAAGGCAATTCGAGTAAGGGCCAATACTAACAGGTCCCTATTTTGCGAATACCACAATGGCTTTGGGCACAAGACGAAAGATTGTTATGATCTCCTGGATGCTGTGGAGCAACTCATTCGAGAGGGAAGGTTGGCAAGATACATTGCATCTCAACGAAGCCCGAGAAAAAGAAAGGCTTCGCCTTTGAGGGATGATGAAAGGAAAAACCCCCGATCACAGAGAGACTTGGACAATGTCTGAGTTTATGACAATCAAGAAGAAGACCCATAACAAGAACAATCAATGTCATCGCTGGAGGTTTTGCAGGAGGTGGAGTTACTAAGTCAGCCCAGAGAAAACATCTTTAGGAGGTATTGAGCTTATTGGCGACAAGGATGGAGAAAACCTACAAGCCACCTACCACTCCAGAAATTGTCTTTTCAAATTCTAATTTTGAGAATGTTGTTCCTGGACATGATGATCCCATGGTCACTTCGACAAAAATGGTAAATATCGAGGTCAAAAGGGTCTTCATTGACCAGGGAAGTTTAACAGACATTATTTTTCGAGATGTTTTCAACAAACTCGGGCTAAAAAATTTTGACCTTCAGAGCTACAAGGAAGAACTCGTCAATTTTTCTGGAGTGAAAGTATACCCCGATGTAACTCTGGGAGGCCGACCTAATACTCGAACTGTTAAGGTTGATTTTCGTTGATTGCCTGTTGGCATACAATGTCATCTTGGGAAGATTAACTATGAACTAGATCGGGGCCATTGTTTCTACAGCTTGCTTGACGATGACATTTTTTTCCTAATATTGGAGAAATAGCTACTGTGAGAGCTGACCAAGTTATAGCTCAAAGGTGTTTACAATGCAAGTCTAAAAATTACCAAAAAGAAGTCCAAGGCAGAGGAAACATGACCTCCGAGTTCATCGAATGTTTTGTTAATCGACCTAGATGTTCAAGGGCGACAGGAGGCTAAATGGCTAGAGCCTGGGGAGAACTCAAAGAAGTGCAAATTGGCTTGGAAGTGTTTCACTCGACCCGAATAAGCAAAAACCTTTCAATCTCCCTTAAAGAGAATCTCATAACTTTCTTGAAGAAAAATGTAGAGTTGTTTGCTTGAACGACAGTAGATATGCCTAGGGTTGATCCCGAATTCATGAGCCATCGGCTATCAATTTTTCCTAATGTTTGCCCTATAGCTCAGAAGAGAAGGAGAATGAGCTTGAAAAAGGGATAAAAAGTTCAAAAACAGGTTCAGGGCCTATTGGACGCAGGTTTCATTCGAGAAGTGACTTATCCGACTTGACTATCAAATGTCGTGATGGTTAAGAAATCCAATGGGAAATGGCAGATATGGTCAATTACACAGACCTCAACAAAGCCTGCCCAAAGGATTCTTACCCTTTACCAAGTATTGACAAATTGGTGGATGCAGCATCAGGTTTCCGATTTCTTTCCTTTTTAGATGC
Source organism: Pterocarpus santalinus (assembly GCA_031439595.1). Classification (NCBI taxonomy): domain Eukaryota; kingdom Viridiplantae; phylum Streptophyta; class Magnoliopsida; order Fabales; family Fabaceae; genus Pterocarpus; species Pterocarpus santalinus. The sequence continues at coordinate 34,597,255 of CM062529.1, read as the reverse complement.
ATACTCGGGCTATAACCAAATCCCCATGCATCCATTCATTGAGGAAAAATTAGTGTTTATCACCCCTATGGGAAATTACTATTATAAAGTAATGCTTTTTGGGTTGAAAAATATGGGGCCTACAGACCAACGGTTAATGAAAAAAAATTTTGCAGAGCATATCAAAGTTTTAATGGAAGTCTATATAGATGACATGCTGGTAAAAACAAAAATGGAAGAAGAACTCCTGCACAATCTGGAAACCATGTTCGCATGCTTATGAAAGCATAGAATGAGGCTAAACCCTCAGAAATATGTTTTTGCTGTTGAAACCAGAAAGTTTGTAGGATTTAAGATCACACATCGAGGAATTGAGGCAAATCCTGATAAATGTAGAGCAATGATTTAGATGAGAAGTCCAAGTTCCGTGAAAGATGTTCAGCGCTTAACAGGAAGAATAGCATCTCTTTCTAGATTTTTGGTAGCTTCAGCCTGGAAGGCTTCACCTTTCTCTTCGTTATTGAAAAAAGATAATAATTTTGAATGGACTCCAGAATGTGAAGTAGCATTTCAAGAATTCAAATCTTATTTGACAAGTCCACCTACCTTCTGCAAACCCGAGGTTGGTAAGCCTCTGTTTTTATCAAGGTTAAGAAAATTGGACTGGGCATCGAGCTGGTCAAGACAAGGGTTCAGAGGTTCAACCGGTTCAACCAGGGTTCGACCAGGATATAATAAAATATATATATTTAATTATTTATATATATAAATATATATATATATATATATGATTTATTAAAAAGTAAAAAATATATTAAATTATTAACAATAACACAACTAATGCAAAATAATATTTATTATGAGGCACTTTATCAAACATATTAAATTTAAAATCCATTTATTTTAATTTTCACTTACATTTCTTTTGGAAAGTACTCATAGATAGTATAAAAATTATTTTTAATTTTTTTAAGTTAATTTAAGAGTATATAATAAATAAGCATACTAAAAGAATCAAGATTATAAAAAAAAATGAATTTTTGTTCTAACTAAACTTTTTCTTTTTTTAATAAAAGAAAAATAGCATTTTTACTAAAATTTAAAAAAAAAAATCGATCAACTGGTTTGACTGGTCTGGTTCACACCGATTTACCAATTTTTCCCGATTTTGATCGATTGTTGACCGATTTTGACCATACCTGGTTTGATGGTGAAGACCGGATCGGCTTGGGCCTTATTGGACCGGTCCGACCAGCCAGTCCAGTCCCATTTTCTTAACACTGGTTTTTATATTTCTTGGTAAGCGACTCGGCCATAGTCGGTGTTTTAGTTCAAGAAGATGTCAAGCAATAATTTTTGGTATACTTTGTCAATAAAACTTTGCAAGGGGCAAAATTTTGATATCAAAAACTGGAGAAAATGGCTTTAGCCCTAGTTTTTGTAGCTCACCGCCTCCAACAATACTTTCATGCCCACACCATCATAGTCAGAATGGACCAACCAATTCGATAGGTACTATAGAAACTTGATCTTGCAAGAAGAATAATAACATGGTCGGTCGAGCTATCAGATTGGTCAGTCGAGCTATTAGAGTTTGATATCCAATATGAGCCCCGAGCTGCAATCAAAGCTCAAGCTTTGGTGGACTTCCTTGTAGAAATAGTGGATGAAGAAGAACTCGGGAACCCGCCTTGGACGTTATATGTAGGTGGAGCTTCAAGCACAAAGGGTTGTGGAGCCAGAATTATCTTGGAAAAAGAAGGTGACATCATCGTTGAAATGTCAATTAAATTTGATTTCCCAGTCTCCAATAATCAAGCTGAGTATGAAGCTTTAATAGCCAGCCTTCAACTTGCTTCCAATGTCAGAGCGGCATGACTTACAATTTGCAAGGATTCCCAAATTACAAAGTCACAGGTGTCCGAAACATACCAGGCAAAGGATCCGTTGCTGCAGAAATGCTTGGCTAAAGTTAAAGATCTAATGAGAAGAGTTGACATATTTGAAATCCAACATGTCCCCAGAATAGAAAATATCCGAGCCGATATTTTTTCCAAGTTGGCCAGCACCAAGATGGGAGGGAATAATAAAAGGTTAATCCAAAAGACTTTGAAGACCCCTTCCATAGCAGATCTTGTATCAGTACTGGCAATTGAGGAAAAATCGAGTTAGATGACTCCAATTATGCAATATTTGTTGAATGGGGTTCTACCTAGTGATTCTGTTGATGCAAAAAAATTAGCCAAGGAAGCTTCATATTACACTATAGTCGGAGGGCAATTGTACAAGAGAGGTCTATCTCAGCCTTCGTTGAAGTGTCTTATCCCAGAGCAAATTAATACTGTGCTCGAGGAAGTTCATGAAGGGTCTTGCGGGCATCACCCTGGAGGAAAGATGCTCGCCTTGAAAATTTTACAGGCAGGTTATTATTGGCCCATGATGACTAAAGATGCTGTGAGATTTGTAAAGAAATGTCCAAAGTGTCAACAGCATGCAAACCTACATGTCGCTCCAATAGAAGAGCTTTCAACTATAATGTCTCCCTAGCCATTCTCTAAATGGGGAATCGACCTCTTAGGCCCCTTTCCTCTAGTTGCAGGACAAGTTAAGTGTTTGATCATTGCCATCGACTACTTCACGAAGTGGATTGAAGCAGAGTCATTGTCTTCTATTATAGCTGCACAAGCCCGGAAGTTTGTATGGCAGAATATCTTTACCTGATTTGGAATTTCGAAATCACTAATCACAAACAATGGGACGCAATTTAATGACAGAAAATTCTAGGACTTCTTTTCAAGCTACAAGGTTAAACAACATTTTACATTGGTAGAGCATCCACAAGCAAATGGACAAGTAGAGGCGGCAAATAAAGTGATACTTTGAGGATTAAAGAAAAGGCTTGATGATAAAAAAGGAGCATGGCTGAATGAACTCGAGAGTGTACTATGGTCATATCGGACAACTTCTCATTCTACTATGGAAGAAACTCCATTCAAGCTTACTTATGGGGTGGAAGCTATGATCCCGGTCGAAGTTGGAGAACCAAGTCCATGGGTTGTTTTCTGAAATACTAGTTCCTAGTTCATAAAGGAGGAAATTGACTTATCTAATGAAGCAAGAGAAATGGCCTACATTAGGGAGCAGGCCCTCAAACAAAGGGTGGCAAAAAGATACAACTCCTCTATGGTGCGTTGTAAGTTTGAGGAAGGAGATTTGGTTCTACGACGGGCTAACATCGGACAATCTGTTCCAGGTCATGGGAAAATCACAGCGAATTGGGAAGGTCCGTACAAGATTATAGATGTCTTAGGAAAAGGGGCATATAGACTTTCTATCTTGTCTGGCTCTTAAGTTCCGAGGTCATGGAATAGTTTGAACTTGAGAAGATTTTATGTATAAACCATGCGAGTTGTCCTACTTTTTTCCTACCTCGGGTTTTTTTTCCACTGGGTTTTTCTCGAGGAGGCTTTAACGAGGCAAGACTTCCATGAGCCAAGTGATATATCAATACACTACTACTTGGTTTTCTCAATTTTACAACTAAAAGTGTCGATTTTTACTCGATATGGTATAAATCCTGACGGATTGATCACTTCTTAGTCGAAAAACACATGTTCAGGCATCCTTAGACATTATGCAATCCAAGTTTTTACCTAGGAATCTTATTGTAACCAAGTTATTGAAAATTATGGCAGAAGACTTAATAGTCGAGAAGTCAAGTTTTTAACTTTGGGGAATTCATTATGACCCACTATTCCTTTAAAGTTATAAAACTTAAGTGAATAGTAAAAAAATTTCATAATCCCAAAAGTCAGGGAATCTCATTTGCAAAAAAAAAAAAAAAAAATCCTTCATCATACTTCTGGGTTAGCATCATCGTCATCATCAGCATTGGTGCCATTCTTATCCTCTACAAGGAAGGCAATTTCGATTTGGCCATCTTTGACATGCTTGTCTAAGCTGACTTCACTAAAGTCGGCCCTAGGACATATAACTTGGCATTGCGTCAAGATGTTATCCTTGATTTCATAGGCCAACTTTTCCTATTGTTGCTCTACAAATTTCACGTCAACCTTCAGCTTGCTTATTTCCTTGGATGCTTTGGTATTGGTCTCCTCCAGCTCTGATATCTGCTTGGTTGACTCTTCCAGTTGACAGTTTTTATCTTCAAGGCATTGATCCTTCAGTCGGATTACCTCCTTTAATTCAGCCATTTTGGATGCCAGTTTTTCTTTTTCTTCTTCCAGGGCCTGTTTGTCAACCTTGAGAATGGTCATCGACTTTAAAAGCATTTAGCCCATCCATTGTATTCTGCTCACAACACCTTCATCATCTACCTCGATCTGCTCTAAAACAACAAGGGTAACCAGTGCATTATCCATGAATTCTAGCTAAGGGAAAGTCTTTGCTAAGACATTATCTTCTAGTCTTGATTCCGAAGTGGTATTATCCTCAATATCAACTTGGAGCACCTCCTTCGCTATTTTATTCCCTTTCTATTTCTTCGAAGGCTGAACTTCGAGAGTGGGTTTTGAGGGTTGCACCTCAAGGACAAAAACTTAAGTAGTTCCCAGGTTGCTAGGATCATCAGGTCGAGGACTTTGACTGACGTCACCCTCATGAGGCCTTTACGTCGGAGGACATCTAGGGTAGACTTCGGAGCCATTCTTTCCGCAAAATACGAACTTGAAATTAGTTTACATAGAATATCAAGATACGGTGTCTACAAAGTGATTTATGTAACATCCACGACTTCCGACTTCCGACTTCCGAGCTCATAGTATTCCCAACCTCCATGTTCATCTTCAAGGCTGGACAGACAAGGATTTACGATTTCTGAGTTTGTCTTATAATTCCACTTCCGATCTCAATATTAGTTTCGACTTCTGACTTCGTTCCAAGGCTTACAATGTATTTCTTCCGATTTCCGACTTAATGCATGTAGACTACGATTTCCGACCTTGTGTAAGCGTGTATAAATTTTGACCTCATCAGTATGAATTCTGATTTCCGATTTCAGGAGCGAAAATGAAGTGACTGATGCTTCCAACTTACGAGTTCGTCTTCGACTTCAGCACAATTTTACGACTTCCGACCTTAGCAATCAAAGATCAAAATGTTCGATTTTCGACTTCGTCTCTAAGGCTCAAATGAACTGGCCATATTCCGAATTCCGACATTATGATTCACAAATGTACGAGATCCGATCTCAAGTCCAATATTAGTAGCTCTCATTTCTATATCTTTTCGAGTTCCGGGATAGAAATTTTATAATTCCCGAGTTCCGACTTTAAGTGCTTGGCTTCACACCAGGCTTTGCCTTCAAGTTTCGATTAAACTGGATGTTTTCTGAGTTCCGACTTCATATACAGGAGGTTCACGAATTCCGACTTTATAAATCATACGAGTTCCGATTTCGTTTCCAGAATATACTGGAAACTAGTCCCACTTTAGGCGACGTGGAGAGTGATTCTACCACACAAAGAGGGCAACGTGGAGAGCAAGGTTGGCCGAAACTTGGCCTTATGTTTAGAGGCCAATCAAAACCTTCCAAGTTAACTCCCACTCATGCCTATATAACACACCCTCCTCCTCTGATTCAGACCCCCTTCTACGTAATTTCTTCTTCACTTCAGCTCTCTCTTTTCTTTTCATCTCTCACCCAACTCCATCATATCTTGAACTTCTACCAAGTTGTAGCTACAAGCTTAAATCAAAATTATTCACGATAAGAGGTAGGAGTTCTAAATTCTTACTTGACTTCTAGATTCTTGAAGTATTGATGGTGATCTAAATTTTACTTTGATGTGTTGATTAAATAATTATGCTTAAATTAATAGAATATTTTGGGTTAGAAGTAGAACTAGAAGAAGGAAGCTAAGAGAAGTAAATGGATGAGGGTGCTGTCTTGGTGGAGAGTCCACGGCAGTCCGTATGGCGGAGCGTACGGCGCCACCTACAATCGGTCAAATCCAATGAAACTATTTTTAGATGGAACTAGACATCTAGGGCTTTCCATAGGCATATCATATAAGGATTTTGGATCAGAATTGAGGGAGATATGAAGTTTTGAACCTCGACCTAGGGTTTTGACTCTGGCTCTGGGCAGATTAGGTTCTTTAGGGTAGAACTCGACCTATACTACATGAAAATGAGTGAAACTAACTTTGTTAGAAAGATTACACATAGGAGAATATTTCATAAAAATTTCAGAATTTAATAAGGTCCCAGTTACTCCCAATTCTCCATGCAATTCGCCCTATGTCCACACCGGGCTAGAACAGGGCAGTGTAGGAAGGTCCGAAATCGGGGCTTGTAACTCTAGCCCCACTAAGCCAAATTGAGTGGGACTTTTTCTAAATGAAACTTTGTTCTGTTAGCTTTAACATGAGACCAATTTCGTATGAATTGAGTCATTTTTCGATTTTTAGTGGATTTTTACTTTTAGTTGCCTGATTCTGGCTAGTCAGTGGGCAGGCCGAAATAAAATCTAGATATCTTGAGTTGTAGATACCAAAATTAGATGGGACCAAAGAGGTTAGAAAATAGACACATAACAATTTAACATACTCAAATTTGAGGTCGAAATGAGTTAAAATGAAGTTATGGCTTGAATTACAAAAACCGGGTTGGTTGAATATGCTGAGGTAGGATTTCTGCCTCAATGAATTTGATATGGATTTGAGTTCTATATTGGGATATAAATGTGAAGTTGTGTTCCTTGTGATAAATTGATGTATTGATTGGCTGGCACTATTCATGGGGAAGCGGACACGTTCCGTTACACTGCCGAAATTTCGGTAGAACCCATGTACAAGTTATGAATTACATGTTAATGCATATGCATTCTTAAGAAAGCCATGAAAGTTATGAAAAGAATTGTGTTATTATGCAAGTTCCATACTACTTGAGCCAGCCCCGGATAGAAAGTTAATGGGAATAGATCGGTGGGAAGGTCGGGGAAAGTAAACCCGGCATTCCTATATAGGAACGAGCTCGATCCTGATAAGCAGACTATTACCCAGGAGTCTAAAATGGCCAAGAACTCCCAGGGGACCAAGAGATGGAAAATGATAGAAAGTAATGAAAAAGTTTATAAAGGAAAGTTCAAGAACGAGTTTACATGATTACATGAATGCATGAATACATGAAATAGTTTCATCAAGATGTTTACAATTGTATGTTATAATTGCTCACTGCTATGCATTTATTTATTTCGATTACCATTCTATGTATCCATATTAGTAATATATTTTGTTTCTTACGTCAAGTAAAGTAAAACTGAGCCTTGCCTCGGACCAGACATTTTCTTAAACTCATGAAAATGGACTTTTCAGCTTGAACACATATTTTATAATTAAATGAAACCCGAGGCAACTGAGAATGTATGTGACGTCAGTACAAGTATAACCGAACCCTACTGAGAATTTTCTTGAAATTCTCACCCCGTTTTGTGTCTCTCGCATCATTCTCAGACACTGGCGATGGACTCCACAGCTACCCTTTTTATTGAGATTCCTGCGTTACAGCTCCACCATGATCCAGAGTTGGACTCCTTGTACATAGCTGGTTCATGCAACTTCCGATTTTACCTCTTCAGCAACAGGAACTTTGATGTTCCTTTACACCATCCCATCTTCGACCCTGCTACCCCTTATATTGCCATCCCTCTACACATGGCGCACCCACATCTCGCACCTGCACCCGCAGCACCCGCTGACCCTGCCCCTGAGTCACCACCGCAGGCAGTCCCCGACATCCCGTTGAGTTCAGAGAGTGACCCCTCCGAGGCCACCGGCTCGTCGCCCTCTTCCTCCTCGGGACCCAGCCATGACTATACACCGCCGAGCCTGGCATGGCTAACGGCTACCTGACGGAGTAGCTTAGTGGCAGGAGATGTTGTACAGCATCACCCTCTTTTGGACAGCATGTAGGTTTGGGTCATGGACTTGACTGTAGGGTTAGCAGTAGGTTACGAAATGTCCTTTGAGGACCATAGGGTATTTTGGCAGATGAGGGCATTATGGTCTTTTTGATACACCAGCCCCCGTATGTGTTCTACTTTAAAACTTTGTACATAAACTGAAACAATGGCTTCTGATATATATATATATATATATAAATATATATATATATATATATATATATATATATATATATATGTTTACACGTATGCAGTAACACTATTGTACTATACTTATCTTGGTGATATTTTGTTCGCTTCGTTTCGCTTTTAATATAACAGCACGCCGTTTCGTCAATAGAGACGATTTAAAGAGAAATTAAAACAGGAAAGGTAAATAGAGAATCAACACGGAAACATGACCTGACTAGTTTCATACTATGACTTAAGCATAACATAAAATTAGTAGGGTGTTACAATTTAAATCTAACCTAAGTGTGCTTTAGCTGTTTGCGAGTCAACTTCGACTATGAGTTTCAAATTCAGGTTTTCCTTTCCAAACCTTGGCAAAAAAAATTCGACCAACAGTTATTCCTTAGAAGATAGTTCATCCTCAGTTACTTGAGGAATTTCAAATTGTTTACTCCAGAAGCAATTGATCCTTAATTTTCCTTCTAGGTCCTCCCAAAAGGGAATTGTATTCAGAGCCCCGAGCACCTTGAAGTAGAACGATTTGAAATGGTGGAAAGATTCCTCGTACAACATGAATACCTTCCTATTTAGTTGAGCTCGAAATGATAACTATCCTATGGTCACACTCCCACTACTAGGACAGGTAAGAGTGAAGAGAGAGAAGAACACCTTTGGTGATGGAGGAATTCCAAGATATTCGTATATAATCTCGAATCCTCGGATCATGGCCCAACTGTTAGGATGAAGTTAGGATGGGGCGGCTGTAGTTCACTCTAAAATGGTAAATTGGAAATGAGTAAAAAGGATGCGAACACTAAACTTAGAAATAAGGACATCGTACATCCACAACCATCTCGGACCACCCTCAAGGTTGATATAATACACTCTCTCGTTAGAGCTTGGAGCCTTTAAGATATACTCCTCTTCATATTCCCCTTCCAGAGTCAGTAGATTCTCTTCATGGAGTGATTTAAGGAATTTCAAATTAACTCTGGACGAAATTCCTAAGACTTTGGGATCGACCCATCCATATATTGATGGAATTGCAGAAGGGAAGGTGAGTGCTTGTTTCTTCGGCGTCGAAATTAACCTACATAGGAAGAAGCACCTCTACAATTAACAATATCGAAAAATAATGAAAAATGAGTCTATGGTGGTTTTCCCTCAAAAGGCACGAAAACCGTCAGAGTTAGGCAGAGAAGAATAAACTTTGGGGGGAACAACCCCCCAAACGGTGGAACGACAGAATGGCATGGTGGTTTTTATGAAAACCGCCACAGGTAAGCAACAATGCAGCTGAGATACTCTCAAACACCGTTGTACCTACAAAGAGAAGGCATACCTTTAAAATGTAGGATTCTTTGACGGACGTAAGCCTTTGGGTGCAAAATGAATGGTGGCTCTGTGCGAACGGTGGTTCTCTAGAGGCCTCAAAGCAGGGAGTTTGGTGAGAAGTGAAAAGTGAAGCAAAAAGTGAACATGAAACAAAGGGGTTGGAATTCAAAGAAAGGCGCACGTCCCTTACCATGTAACCCAAAGGTCACGAAGGGCAGAAATGTTTTATTATGCACTAGAATGAAGGCAAAATTGAAAATTCATATCAGTTTGAATCATGAGGGTGCATAAAACTAGGCACCATAATGACACGTGCCATCTCGGGGAACAAAGATGTGACCCTTGACAACCTCATGGCAGAAACAATCACCTCAGGTCAAGTAGGCATCGATAATGGCTAGCTATAATTGAGGTCTAGCCAGGTAATGTCGAGGTCCTTCCTCAAACATCCAGCTTTGGTTCAACGACCTTGAAATCAAAAACCCGGTATCCGACATTATCATGCCGAATCAGTTTAGGGGCATTATTATAGACTAAGCCCAAAAGGGCCCAGAAACTTCGAATGGATCCTTACATGCTGACGGACCACATCGGGACCGATTGGAAGTTACTCCACCAAAACCGCTTTCAGTTATGAAGCATTAAGTCTAGATTCTGTAACATCACAAAACCGGATTGCAAAATGTATGCAATCCGAGACCCTTACCTAAGAATTTCGAAAAACCCTTATCACCCTACTTCTATAAATAAGGGAGCTCACCCTTGAAATAGGTATGCATTTTTTGGCATATACCTCTACTCTGGCTAATTTGATCGTTGGAGTCCTTGCAGGTATCCCTCCCCCATCCAAGCACCGTCACGTGCAGTGGTGACAGAAGCCCCAAATTCAATTTGAAGAGTTCATTTCCTAGAATCCGGTGATCTACTTCCGAACAAAATATTTTAATAAATTAAATTTATTTAAAATAAGTTATGTTTACTTAAATTTAATACCAAGGTTACAATTAGGGTTAGATTTACAATTAATCGACAAATTAGAATCCTTAGAATCGTAAAGCATCTCTACTATGTAATTATAAAATTAACTTTATTTGATATATTTTGTAAGATTAATATTATCCCTATTTGTTTGAATGATTAAAAACTGAAATGACTAATTTTACTCTTTGGAATTTGCCGAAAAGAAAAAAAAAAGAAAAAGAAAAAATAGCATTATTGCTGCATTGAATTAATTTATTCTTACTACTTTGAAATACTTTTTTTTGGGGGGTTAGTGTTAGTTAATTATAGTCAAGATTATATAAAAATTATACAAATTACACAAAAATTATACAAGATCAACAAAAGAAATCAAAATTACCTCTATTCAAGATTATACAAAAATTATGCAAGATCAACATAAGAATTATATGAGATCAATAAAAGAAAATAATATTTCTTCTAGAAAATTATTTCTTTTTCCATTTCCTCCATTCTCCAGGGGTGTATTTAACAAACGCCTTGAGTTTATTCAGCAATTTATCTCCAACATAATGCATCCAAGATTTATTGCTAGATATCTGCCCCTCAGTTTTCCCACCACCTTCCTCTTCCTCTTCTTTGTCCTCATCCTCCTTTTCTGCTTCTTGTCTCCCTTGCCGTGGCTCTTGGATGGATGTTGTTATCAACCGTGAAGTGGCTTTGATGTTGCCTGTATATCTAGGATCCTATAGTAATTCTATTATCATCTTATTTACAAATCCTGAATTCTCGGTAACTACAGGTACATGCTGTTGAAATTACTGGCTGATATACGTCTCCATGGGCAGCTAAAGCAGCACTTCCACATCAAGATTCAGCAGCACGAGATCGATTACATTGACGTGAGCTAGCACCATGATGGTAGTGTACTCCACTATCAACTAGCCGTCTTCCCCATGAATGACCTTCATCACCATGAGTTGATCTGGATGACGATGCTAAAAAGCTCATTCGATGCAGCTCCATCCATGTGGTTGGGACATGTAATTGTATGGGTATTGGGGTAAAGGTGAGGGCATATGGTTATAAGGAGGATACTGCCATGGTGCCGAGGGCATGTGGCCAAAAGGAGGATACTGACAAGGTGGCAGGTGCATCTCGACTACATATTGAGGTATTTCGGCATAAGGAGGATGCCACGGGGCTGGTTGCTGAGGACCTAAACATACTCCTGCCTTGGAGGTAACTCCTTTTGCCGTGGGTCTTGCAATAGGATATCGAGTGACAAGTAAAGACCCATAGCAAACTAAAGATACCAGTTCCAATAATGGTGATGTGGATAGGGATCATCAGAGGGATGCCCATGTAATATGTGCTACCCTTTATTGTCCCAATGTTATAGCCACTCCGCATACTTTCTATCCAATTAGTGCCCTGTGCTCCCCTTCAAGTCTTGATTATACCAAACTAATGCATTACACGGTTAGTTGAGTGCCATTCAATTATCTCAAAGCAGATGAGTAGACTAGTAGTTAACAACAATGGTTGCTCATCTGCCAAGAAGTAAGGAATAATCTCATCAATGCCTAGCCGATAGTATGGTTGCCACTGAAACTGCATTATAAAAGAAAATTACATTAGTCTTGCAACTATATTGATTGTTACAGTAATCTCAATAAATTTTTTTAACACTACCTCATCACGTGTCATTTAATCTATCCGCAATCTTATATTACCTACATGCCTAAATGGAAATTCTGGTGGGAATGATGTGTTTATCTACCTATGGAATGTTACATTAATTAGATAAACATTCAATAATAATAAAATACAAAAAAAAATTTAAATTATGATAACTCTACCTGGAAGCTAGAGGAAAATGCAATGGGGGATTATTAGGAATAGGAGCCAAGAATGGAAGTCGGTCCCATGCCCATGACCATAATAGCTACAAGCAGCCACCAATTTCAATATAATCAGTGCATGTTGCACAACATAAATTTCTATAAAGTACAATGAGGCATCCTGAACCCTAACTATACTCCTTGACCTCTTGCAAATTTTCAAATAATGGAAGAAATATGCAACTGACCACAGATGTGCTCTTATCCGATATAAGTCGCATCCCAATAGCCAAAGTAGATAGGCACAAGTAAAGTACTATAATGTTTCATTAGGTACATTCGGCCCAAAGGCATCTAGTTTATCTTCACAAAATTGGTCATACAAGCAACTCAGTCTGATTGATGATTAGTAAATATCACTTGCATCAGGCCTACAACCAAGAAGTCTTTGGCTTAAATTTCCAATTCTTTCTCTATTGAAAGATGTGGGTCCAATAACAAGCCGACCATCGACACAAATCCCAAGTTGAAATGCCACATCCTCTAATGTGACCATACACTCACCAATCAGAAAGTGAAATGTGTGCATTTCTGGCCTCCATTGTTCAACCAGCACACTAATTAGTTTGTCATTTATTTCCAGGTGGTCCATCATAGAAACGGTCAGCAATCTTACATCCCGTAGGTAGTTATGTATTTTTTATGGTGGTTTTTGCAAATTCAATACTCGAGGCATCAGTATTCTAATTTTCTATTACAATTTTCATAAAAATAGAATAATTAGGAAGTATAAATAAAAGAATACTACTAATACATAAATTAACAAATGAGTTTCAATAAATTATTTTATTTGAAAAATATTTATCAGTAAAATACTGCAAACACATTTCACATTTCGATGCCAGTTTCTCCAAATTCAACACACAAGATGGCAGTATTCTAATTTTCTATTATAATTTTCATAAAAATAGAATAATTAAGAGGCTTAAATAAAATAATACTACTAATGTATAAATTTACATAAACTAATATCTAAACAAAATAAATTACACATATTTTTTATATATTTCTGATACACAAGATCCTTATCAGAGGCAAGTATAGAGCATAACTTTATATCTTATATCACAATAACAACAATAATAATAAATAGAATAAAAAAAATATAATAATAATAACAATAATAATAAAAAATAAATAAATAAATATTACTCCTTCACTGTGAATTTTCTACAAAATATGATTTTCTGCTATCATTGTCTTGTTCGCCATTTTTTGAGCAAAATACTTTTTTCTGTATTAACTCACTATCTCTTCACTCTTTTTAATTTTTACAAAATTTTTACAGCCTAATTTAACTCCTTTTCTTCTCGCATTCACTCTTCATATACACAAAGAAACTTAACTCTTTTGAAAGTTTTTTGCTATTGAGATATATCTGTATCCGTAGATCTGTTTCTTTCCAATTTATAGAGGAATTGAGAGTGAGAATTTACTGTGTGCATGTGAGACAGAGAGTTAATAATTGTAGGTACATATAAATTATATTATGACAAAGTACTACATCACAACACATCACCAGAATTTTGGGAAAATTGTGGCGATGTATTGCGATTCCCCTCTAACTGTCAAACTAAAATTACCATAATTTACTAATTACTTTTTAAACCCAATAACAAACTAAATATCTTATAAAAATACAATATACAATTGAAAAAACCACAAAAAAATATTATGATAAAATAAAATACAGGTAATAATTATAAAATTGATTGATGTTTTGAGCTTGTTAGGGTAAAAGTGTTGAAAAATTTAGAAATAACTCTAGAAAATTATAGTAAATTACAATTGATTATTTAACTCAATTTAAATATATAGAAATAACTTATAATTATTTTAGAATTTGTTTAGGTGATTGAGTACTTAATTAAAGACTTATATAATTAAGAATTAATAATTTAATTAAGAAAATATGAAATTTAATATCATAGAAATTTAAATAAAATACAGGGTCATGACAAAAATATTATAGTAAAATATTATGGTAAAATAAAATATAGATAATAAAATATTACGATAAAAAAAATATAGATAATAATTATAAAATTGATTGATATTTTGAGCCTGCTAGGGAAAGTGTCCAAAAAAGTTAGAAATAACTCTAGAAATTTTATAATAAAATTATAATTAATTATTTGAGTCGATTTAAATATATAGAACTAACTTAAAATTGTTTTAAAATTTATTTGGGTGATTGAGTACTTAATTAACATCTTATATAATAAAGAATTAATAATTTAATTTAGAAAATATGGAAATTAATATCATAAAAATTTAAAACAATGTGAGATACCAATTGGGGCTCACAAAAAAATTATTGGACTAAGCCCGAATATACTCTAGGAAATTAAATGTGCCTTAAGCCCAATTCTTGTTATAGGAAAATTCAATAAACTAGATTAACTAAATTAATATATATTAATTTCTAACACCCCAATTTAATTATGTGTATACTTAACACTATTAAATGTTAATTAATACTAAATTTATAAATAGAGAGAAGAATGTAAAATAATAAAAATGATAATGTAAAATAGTTAAAATTTTATAGGTAATAGAATTTTAAACGTGCCATAAAAATTTTAAGAAAAATTTCTCATAACACAAGAAATTGAACTAGTAGAAACATAAAATATAAGAGAGAGGTCACACCAATTTATATGTGGCCTGGAGTAAGCCATACGGATAGAAAATCTAAGAAGTGATGTGGACCACACTATTAAAGTTGGTCACTTTTTGCTTTTAAAAAAACTAGTGAAATACCTCTAAAAAACCCTAAATTGGCCATCATCTTCTTTTGTCTCTTGATTCTCATAGCTAGACTCTCTTTCTAAAACTCTCCTCTATTTTTATCCTTTGAAGCTCCCAAAATCTTGATTTTCTCTTACTCACTTCAAGCACCACTTATCAACTATGCCTTATTTCCATAATCTAGCCTATATAGAAGCTAAAAATCCCTCGCCCTTAACCTATAAAGCTTTAGCTTTAACCAAGAAAGAAGAAGGTTGATTGTTTTGTGGGTTTTTAGAGAGGTTGGAGTCTAAAGGAGCAAGTCTTGAAGAGTTTATAAGCTTGGAAAAGAGGTAGGTGTCCTAGAACTTGTTATATATTGGTATGGCTTCCATGAGAGCTAGGGTTTGTAATTTATTGAACCACACATGTATTGGACAGATGATAATGATATATAACCTTATTTCAATAATTTATAGCTAGTGAAACTTGGAGTGGGAAGGCTAGCTGTAACACCCTCCCAAGGACGGTACTATGCTTAAGTTATAATACCTCACCTAAGAGTTGTTACTGTCACTTACTCGGACCTTGTCTGGCAACAATCTTTGGCTACCTTCAATTTTACTAGTCAACTCTGCCTCGGAGGACCTTCTTCGGAACTTCTGAACTATCTGGAGATAACACGGAAATAAATGTAGGAGTAAGAATTATAAATTCTCAGTAGGGTTCAGTCACTGTCATATATAATGTCATCGTTGTCATCTCCAGTTGCTTCGGTTTATTATGAAAATATATGAGCATGTTAAATAGACTATTCAGTTTTATAGTTTGAAAATATATTGTCCGAAGCAAAATTCATTTTATTCATACACTTGTAAATTGGGCGACCCAATACAAAATCAATTCATGAATTATACTATAAATAATAACTAAAACATATTAATTAATAATAGCACCAATATAATTGAAACATACACTTGTTACGCATATCCCAAAGTATGATCACCATGTCTTCCTCCTTAGAGATATGGGACCTTCATCATATCCTTTATCATGAATATTTATATGCCACCATAAATTTTTGGTGCTCACACTAGTTGAGTCATGCCATGCCTCGTGCGAATAGGCTGCTTGCATATACTTTAATCTTTATTCTTTACTGCCCTTGAGTAGTCTGATCTAGGAGTGAGCTCGTCAACTCAACTCGTGACCGTCGCCACACAGACTAACCAACAAGGGGATTCACTTGCCTCTAGTCTTGGAGGGATCTTATTTTGGCCACATGCCTCTAAATTGAAGGGATCTCTTCTGGTCACATGCCTCACGAATAGAGGGATCTTAGCTGACCACATACCTTCAATGTAGAGAGATCTCATCTGACCACGTGCCTCTAAGGTAGAGGGATCTCATAGTTTTATACTGCCTCACAGGGAGGGATTCAATGTGCAACTGCCTCTAAGCGAAGAAACCCACATCTTATCTTATTTTAACTGCCTTCACAAGGAGGGATCTCATAGCTGCCTCCAGGTGAATGGATCCACATTTAATATGTTCATGTCATTTCATTCTCATACATAATTCATGCATAGACATGCTGAATGCTTCATCACTTACTTTTATATATCTTTACATACATGATTTCTACATACATATTCATAACTTATAAATGCTCATAACCTTCTTACAATTCTATCGAAAATTCGGCAGCACAACAGAATGTGTCCGCTTCCCCAAGAATAGTGCCAGTACATCATAACACCAATTTCTCATAGAAGTCACAATATTGCATTCATAATTCATTATTGAACTCATAGGAGCATTAGTTCCATTAAGGCAGAGTTACTGTCTCAGCATAATCATTCAACTCGATTTTTGTAAATCAAGCCATAATTTATATTTAACTTATTTGGACCTCAATTTTGGATATGTTAAAATGTTATGTATCTATTTTCTAACCTCTTTGGTCCCATTTGATTTTGATAACTATAGCTCAAGTTATTTAGGTTTTATCTCGGCCTGCCATGTGGCTAGCCAGAATCAGACACTTAAAAGTAAAAATCCACTAAAAATCAAAAACTGATTCAAATCATACCAAATTGATCTCATATTAAAGCTAACAGGATAAGATTTCATTTACAAAAAATTTCATTCCATTTGACTTAGTAAGGCTCGAGTTATAAGCCCCGAAATCTGACCTTCCTGCACTGCCCTATTCTAGCCCAATTTGGACATAGGGCAGATTTCTGGGATCACTGGAAGCAAACGGGACCTTATCTAATTCTGAAATTTTTATCAGATATTCTTATATGTGTAAGCTTTCTAAAAAAGTTAGTTTCATTAAATTCCAAATAGTATAGGGCGAGTTCTACCCTGAAGAACCCAATCTACCCAGAATCAAAGTCAAAATCCTAGTTGAGATTCAAAAATTCATATCTCTCTCAATACTAATTCAATGGCCTTATATGATATATGTATGGAAAACCCGAATGTATAGTTTCATATAAAAATAGTTTCATCAAATTTAAATGGCGGTAGGCAGAGCCGTAGACTCTGCCGTATGGACTACCGAAGGTTTTGGGTTTTCCAGCTCCTCAGCTCTTCCTATTTTCATCCTTTCTTGCTTCCAATTCGGTTTTAACCTCACAAACAGCCAATAAACCAGTCATATATCATCATAATCATTCAATTAATACATGAAAGATTGAGGAAATAAGTCACCACCAGCCAGCCAAGATCAGAGAATCAATACAAGAATTAAACCTCTACCTCTTGCTATGAGTGATTTGGCTTGATTTTGGAGTTTGGGCTATCAACACCTTGTTGAGCTTGAAGCTTTGATGGAGTTAGGTGAGTGAAAAAGAGAAGAAGAAAGTTGAAAAAGGGGAAGAGAGGGCGCAGAAATGGCTAAAGGAAAGAAAGGAATTGCGTTTATAAAGACATGGAGGTAGTTGGAATGAAGGATTTTGATTGGTTGAAGCATGAGAGGTTGAAATTCAGTCAACCTTCCTCCCTCTTTGTGGCCAAAGTGGTGCCACTTTTAGGGGTTACTCAGCCACTTAAAATAGGGTTAATGAGCTAAAATTCTATTGGTTCGATTCCGACAGTTTAAAATACTGTAATCTTACCGATTTTCTTTAAATTGGTAAATCGGTTTTCAAGAAATATGAAATCTTCTATACTTCTAACTTAATTAACCTATACCTAAACTTAATTAATTGTTAATCAATTGATCCTAAATAAATATTTAGTCAAATTTTAATTAATCTCAATTACTCGATGAAAGTCGAACAATTAGGCGAAAAACGATAAGAAAATTTTGGTGGATGTTACACTAGCAAGTTAGGCAATCAAGGTAACCCAAAAATAGAATTTTGATCATATGCATAAATTTGGCAACAGTCAATATGTGGTAAATAACTCAAGCTAGAAAACTTAAAATGAGATGAAGATACACAGGAGAGTATATCCACGAAATTTAAGGGTCATTGACCTTAAAATGAATAAGTTATGAATTTTTGAAATGGGCTATAGGTGGAGCAACTGATTTGAGCAGGGTGTATATTATCGGATATAACTCCCCCTATATACCTTAAAATTGAGTGCAATCAATTTTTTTAGAAAGTTAACACATAGGGAGTAAGCCTTTAAATTTTTAGATTTAAACTCATAGTGCATTGCTCCCAATAATCCCACAAAATTACCATATACTTTGTAAGTGCTGAAACAGAATAGTCTCAATGTAGAGCTGATAACTTAAGCTCTACTTACTGATTTAAATTTATTTTGTTTGAAAAAGGGTTTAAGTGAGTATAAACATATAAAATTTCATAGCAATATGATAAGGAATGAATTTTTAATGATTTTCCATTTTGATGTTCGAATCTGTCCCAAAATCGGGCAGCAGCGAATTAATTATAAATATCTTAAGTTATACTTAACAAAACTTAGTGGGGCCAAATATAAGTTCCAATGCCCTTCAAAAGCCATCTCGTGGTTTGAACATTTTTAAGCTAAAGGTTTTGATAAATAACAAATCAAGTTTTAATAAAATCTTTTATTGACTAACTATTTGTTTGAATGTTTCAATTCTTTTCTGAGTTAGATCATGCAATTTGCACAAGGATGAGTCTTAGATCATACAAAGACAATGATGAAGAAGATAATGATGAAGATCAAAACTAAAATAAATCATCCATGCAAACAATTTTGTGCAGGTAGCTAGCATCAATAAAAAAATTAAAAAAAAGAAAAGAAAAACATTAAATGGAATAGGGAAGAGGAAAAGAAGGACTTGTCCCCTTTGTGTGATAAAAAGGAACAAGGAAATAGTATTATAATGGCGAAAGCATTGGTGATAGGCGAAAACAATGAACACAAATGGACTCATTCCATTAGTTATTTTAGTTTTTTGCAAAAATTGTCATGCTATATGGTGCAGCCTTCTGTGATCACCATCATTATGAATGGCACCACGTCCGATATTTTACTCTTAGCCTCCATTGAATTTCCCTTCGATTTCTCTCACGTAGAAAGTTTTAAAATGTTGACGAAGGAACATATAGTAGTCTTTTAGGAAAAAAAACTATGAGTATTTGAATGTGTCTGATGGAAGAATTGTCTCTTGAATTAAGCTTGATTAATGGGTGAACATTTGGGATTCATTCCTCTCAGTGGGTTGTGGTTTTTGTTGATTTTTGAGAGATGTGGTTTACTTTATCAAATTTGGTAATTTTGTTTTTGGAATAGCCAGTATTTAGTAAGCAAATTGCAAAAGCTTGAAAATTTATTTTGTATATTTTTATCCACATGTCGTACCATGGGGTGCTTTTTTTTATATATGGAGTTTTGAAGGGGATATTAGGAGTATAGGATTTTTGACAAAATTTAAGAAATATGAGTTTTTGGAGGGAATTCGGTTTGCTATCAGTCGGATTATATTATTTTAATAAAAAATAAAAAGCGAATCGCTATTCGTATTACCAGATTACAAAAAATAATGATAATAAAATGGAATCAGGTTGACTATCAGTCGATTTCTATTTTTTTAATAAAAGTAAAAGGTGAATCTGATAGAATATAAATTGAATTCTATTATTTTATTATAAACAAAAAGTGAATCCAGTTAAATATATACCAAATTCTATCATTTTATTATTTGTACATGAATGTATGTATTTTTGTCTTCTGCATATGTGTGAGTGTGAGAGTGTGAGAGAGAACGGCAGAGAGTGTGAGTGAGAGTGAGGGGAGAGACGAGAGAGAAAAAAGTGGAGAGGGTGAGAGAGCGTGAGACCGAAAGTGAGGGCCAAGGAGAGAGAAGAGAGAAAAAAGTGAAAAAAATGAGAAATAACAAAAAAAAAGGAGAGAAAAAAAAGTGATAGAGAAAGAGAAAGAGAGAGAAAAAGTAAGAAATGGAAAAAATAATAAAAAATAAAAAATATCATATTTTTCAAATTTTATCAAAAATACTATATTTCAAATTTTCTTACACAAAATCATATAAAAAATAATTAAACTATTATTATATTTCTAACGCATATATAACAAATAACTTTAGAAAAATAACAAAAGAAAATGCAGCAAGGTAGGCACGAGCGTAATAGTCAATATAATATTATTTTACATTAATAACTAAAAAATAAAACTTATAGGAGAGGTGGGCTTAAAGTATGGTAAGAATAATTTTTCTCAACTCCATATTCTATGAAATTATTTTAATTCCAATGCAATATTATTCTTTATTATGTATAAGTAAAAAATGCCATAATAAAAACTATTTCGGATATGTATTATATTAAATTTTTTAATTTTTAATTGAAATGAATTCATGTTAATGTTAGCTTATAAAATGTTGCTCATAATTTAAAAAAAAAAAAACTACGCTATATTACAGTTAAGGAAAAAAATAAATTATAAATTTAATTTTAATATATTATTAGTAGAAAATTTTTAATACTGTCTTCTAACCATGTATTTGTTACTTTAGTAATTAAAGTTATGAGTATTACAATTATTAATTTAAAACTTATACATATAATAGTATTAATGTGAAATTGTCAACTATATTAAATTATTATTAAATACATTTAAACTAAAAAAATAAAAATACAAATTTATAGACATTCAATTATATTACATTTATAAACATACATATATTAAAGTCATAAATCAAAATAGATAACTCGATGATATTTATTTACATTTGTACTTTCTCAGTTTCAAATATTTGTGTTAATTTATACTAATGCAAATAAAATTATAAATGAATTATTTTACTTACATAAATTTAATTATATTATTACCCAAAAAAATAAAAAAAGTGGCTTAATAGGCACAACAATGCCTGTTAATCTGCTAGTATAACATAATTTCTTTAAAATTATATAACGTAATATGTTCTATTTATTTTATTTTTCTGCTACCTAATTTCTTTTACAACTTGCCACTATTTCCACAAGAGATTAGAGATACGCACCCAATGCAACTTGTTATCTTTGTGGCGTATCTCTTTTATTCTGTAATATTATATATATCTCCTCTTAATTGAAAAATTGCTTGTTTACCTTTTAGCATCATCATCTAGATGTTATGCCATTGTAATTGGAGACTTGAAACTCAAGTGCAAAAGTGCGCTACAAGTATGTTTATTTATTTTTTAAAGATAAAATAATTATTTTTATTTTTTTAAAGTTTTATCCATATTATTTAGTAATTTATTTTAGGAATAAAAATATATAGTTTTCACAAAAAATCAAGAGAGAATTAAACAAAAGTATAAATAAAAATTAGCATAAGTCTTGTTAGTTATTGTACTTGTTTCAGAGGGTGTTCAACGAGTTCTATATAGATTCGAGTTCTTTGTGTGCTCCTATAGTGGGGGACCTATAAAAGACTTTGAGTAAAAGGAATTAGTTACTTATCTTCGATTCGCCCTGAGTTCCCCTTTTATAGTTGACTTTGTGTGCCTCTTCCCCCAATTTCGTGGTAATTTTTTTATCCTCCTATTGTCATGAGGCTCCTCCATGCTTGGTAACTACCCCTAATGGGTTAGCTATTCTTATGCGCTGGTTTGATTTGAGCTTATCCGAGGGAGTTTCTTCTAGAAGAGCTATTTTTTGAGCTTGTCTGGGCCGAGCACTAGGGCCCAATGAATTTGTTTAGTCCACAACCTCCAAGCTTGGTTGTCATTTTAAATAACGTTCCAAGCTTATACTCGAAATTCTGACCTTATGCTTCACGGCTGAGTTTAAGTTCTTCTTGCCCTCATCCGAGCTTATTTTTTGGACTTAGGTTATTGATGGTTGTCTTGGAAGCATTTCAATTCCTTCTACGCTTGTTGGAAGATGTGCGTGAACACATGTCGCATTATGAGGCCCCACTATCACGTTGTTACTGCATAGTAATCATTTCAAATTCTGTCTTTAAATTCCAACTATTAGATTGAGCCCCCAACCATTGATTTTCTTGATGGTGGAGATCTATTCTTAATGGGGGGAAAACTTTCTACTCCGTCGGATCATTTCAAGTTTTCTAAGAGGGGTTTTTAGCCCCATTCTTCCAAGTTTCTCATTATGAGACAAGACCATTTTTGAATTTCCCAAGCTTTGTATTCTTCTTTTTGCACCTTCATCTCTACACCTCCCTTTTGTCGCAAGTTTCTGTTCAATCCTAACCTTTCGACACCCTCCATTGCTTTCTCAGGACTTTTCAAGTAAGTATTACACATATTTCATCAGTTTTCATTCTTCGAATTGATTCTTTATTAGGAACCCTAGGGTAATGGATAATTGGTCTCCATTCTTCTTCCTCCATTCATTGATTTTTTCTTTTCTTTTTATAGGTTATCTTGAGCCCTCGATTCCTTCATTATCAATGATGGAAAAAGATTTTTGAGGAATCGTTAAGAGTGTTAGAGCCTCCTCCAAGAAGAAAGAACATTTAGACTATTACTTCTAGGTTATAGATGAAGGTAAGAATTCCTTGTCCCTTTATTCTAACCAACAAATACTAGGCAATTTTTTTAGGGAGTTTAAAGTAGCTTGCCCTGAATAGGAACATTTTGTTGAGTGCCTTCCATGTAAACCTAGTGACCGAGCTTGTCACATAGCCAAAGTTTCCGATGACAAAGAGCTCGCCTTCTTCTTTGTTTATGACGTTCTCTTTTCCACCTTGGGCATTAGGCTTCCTTTTACCCTATTCGAGGTTGAATGCCTCGATTTTATTAATATAGCCCCATAGCTGGGCCTTTAGCCAAGCTTTTGAGATTATGATGGAATTCCTAGGTGTTGTTCCGAGCATAGGAATCTTGTTTTGATTGTTCTAAGTTAAAGATATTTTCATTATTCCGAGCATTTCCTTAAGTAGGCAGCCTAGGAGAAAGGTTTTTTTTTTTTATCTTTTTACCTCCAACTTCAAACACTTTAAAGACTAGTTCTTTAAGGTCAAAGCCTCTGAGTACAAATACCCCTTCTTTTTGGATGAGAAAGGTCATGCTAGATTCCCTTTGTACTGGAATAGGTTCCCGAAAAGGGTTCTTAATATAGATGCCCCCAACCTTTTCCAGTATGAGAAAGCTATCCTCGACTATCTCTTTGAGCACTTATCGAGAAAGAAAAAAAATTCCTGTCCTATATTGAGGTCTTAAAGTGGGACACAAAAAGGGCGGAGGTGCTCAGATACCTTAATAAGTTTCTTTCATAACTTCTTTGCCTGTTGGTTAATATGATTGCTTTTCTTATTATTCTTTTCCTTGTATCTTTCTTTTGCAGGGGAAATAGCCCGCCCCCAAACTCTTTAAGGACTCTCTCCAAGCCGCTTTTGCTCAATGCTGATCCCAAGCCACTCTAGGCAACCCCAGTGGCTAACTCCAAGCCTATTAGGGACAACTCAAAAACTTCCTTTGATACCTCACCTCTCATCATGAAGCGAGGAAAGAAAAGGCCATCCAACTAGGAGGTTGATTTGGAGACCATCTCAACGCTCCATGCCACTCCACCAACTACTGGGAAGTGCCTTCTTGGTTGAAAAAGGCTCGTTTCGGCCCTTTTGCACCTCCTCAACTTGTTAGTGATTTCCATGAGGATGCTCCCGTATTTTCCCTTTGGAGTCCCGGCTTCCCTACCCAGCAGAAAGGGGATGAGCTCCTCAAGTCCTCTTTTGATGCTAACATGATTGATGCGGCTAGAGTTGCGGGAATGCTCCAATGGGTTCAAGCAATTGATCTTCGACCTTGAACAATAGCTCGTCACCTAGAGCTTAAGGAGAGTGTTGAGGCGAAGTTCATAGCTGAGCTCAAGGAAGAGCTTGTGAGGCTCAGGGAGTATCATGCCAAGGAGGTTTGTTTGCTGGAGAAGGTAAAAAGAGCCGAGGACAAGTACTCGACTGGGCAGAAATAATGGAAGGCCCAGGAAAAAGAACTCCAAGATAAGGTTGTCTCTCTAGAGAAGAAGTTCAAGCAGCATGAGGACTTCTATACTATGAAGGTGACTGAGCTGAAGGAACTACTTGAGGCCAAGACCTGATACACTAATGACCTTAAGAGGGACGCGACTGTGTAATATGTTGAGGATTTTGATAAAGCCCTTAAGCAAGTAGGGTGCCTTTCGTTAGCTCAAATGCCCTTCGGAAACTACTCTATGGTTGTGAATCAAAATGAGTTTTAAGGTTTTGATGCATATCAAATTAGAGTTTAAGTTAATCTTTTTGTACTTGAATGATTTGTATCTAGAAATATTTTCTTTCGTGAAAAAGATCGTAATCGTATGCAATATCTGCTTCAGAATCAATAAAGCTATTTTGTCCGCCGTTCTTTTACCTGAAATACTTGATATGGAATATATGCTTTATATACTTCTTGAGTTTTCATAAAAGAAACAAAAAGAAAAATTCAGAAGGATGAAACTGCAACATTAGAAGGGAAAATTGTGCCTCAAGAACAAACACTGTTCAACTAGAAAGATGACTTTGTCCATAAGGGAAATGTCCAGAGACATTTTCTCATGAAGTGTTTACACATTCAAAGCTTCCTCTATACGGTTCATAGAAAAATTCCAAAAGTCAAAAAAGTGATTTGACAAGATGCAGGATAGGCGCTACAAGTTTGAATAGTTGGCAAGCCAACAAACGACTACTTTTCCACTTCTGCATAAATGGAAAAAGGAAGGCTATTTCTTCTCTGTTTAGTCGTAGACTAGCAAACCAAAAGAATCACAAAGATTAAGGCCTGCAAGTTTCAACAGTCATTTTTCAAAGTCTATATAAGGCTGGAAGTCAAAGAAAGAATAGTTAGACTATTTGTCTGTTTCTTATATAAGAAGAGCTTCCTTCTTTCATCCTTCTCAACTATCTAAAAGCACTAGAAAGTTACTCATTGTAACTTCTGACCATAAGAAAATCTTCTCTACTATCCTGTATTAGATAATATTCTCTCTTTGAGAATTTAAAGAAATTACACACACCGAGCTTTATTGTTTATTCTCTATCAAGAGAGTTAGTGAGTGTTTGAGCAAAAAACCACATTATTTGTATAAATTGTATTTGGACCCAGTAGTGGTTTGTGTAAGCTTGGAGAGGCTAGGAAAACATTACATGTTTATAAAGCTTAGAGAAGCTTAGGAAAAGACTACTCACTTGTAAGAAGCTTGGAGAAGCTTGGACAAAGAATACTTGTGGATTATAAAATCTCAACGAAGAGTTGGGGACTGGAAGTAGGCAAGTAGTTTGGCTGAACTAGTATAAAAATTTCGTATGTGATTTTTCTATCTCTTATCTTGTTACTTAGTTTTATCACATAAGCTCTTTTTTGTTTAAACTTTATTTGAAACAAAATGTATTTCTGCTTTAGATAGACTAAACTATTTTATAAACTAACATAATCGCTTCCGCAATCCAAGTCTTGAACTTGAGATAAATTGTTTTATTAAATTTTTTCAGATTTTAAAGTTTCTTGAAAGCATGATTCAAGCCCCGTTCTCGTGCTATGCTTATCTGGATGTCTCGTCTTGTGGCTACTTCAAAGAGATGGGATGGCAAGTTAGTGGACAAACTTCTTTCTGGAGCTGATGTCGCGGCGGGTGACCAATTGAAGTGTTCTGCTGAGGAACAATTGGATAATTCTCTTATATCGTAGTTTTTATTTTTCTTGTATTCGAACAATTTTTCCTTTTTTCTTTTTCCTTTGCATAACATTTTTTATTGCATATTTCTAGACTTGTTTTAATTCCAATGCACTTCTTTTTGTTGAGTATTGCGGATTATGTTAGCAAGCGATTTTGCTTTCTTGCTATATGAAGTTTTTCCAATCCTGTTTTGCAATTCAAACTCCGAATATCTTTTTTCCCAAGATTCTGACTTTAAGGTAAGTTTTAAGTCCTCAACTGGACCTATTCCTTATCCTCACCTACTGGCGAGGCATATAAGTTCGCTCCTAGACTTATTCTCCATTTTATGTCAATTCTATAATTCAATAACAAAATATTCAAATAATCCAAATAAACTTTTTACTAAATGAAATGTATACAATGATGAGCTTTTGGGAATGCTCATTTTTATTCCTACCACCGAGGCTTGCATATGCTCAGCTCACGTGGGTCATGCCTGGTTAAAACCTCTTACGCATGAAAAACCCTATGGGAAAAAATGCACAAAAGGAAAAGAGTGCAGCACCCATGCAATTTAAGAATTTTTAGCTATAATATCTTCGAAGTGAGGACATATTCCATGTTCTTGGTAGCTCTCTTCCTCTTAGCTTGGCTATCTTATATGCTCCTCTTCCAATCATCTAAATGACCCGATATGGTTCTTTCCAATTTGGAACTAATTTTCTTTCTCTTTGGGGTCTCTAGGCAAGTTCTACTTTCTTTAGGACTAGGTCTCCTTCCTTGAATTCTTGCAAGTGGACTTTTCCGTTGTATTTCCTAGCCATTTGCTGTTGAATGGCTTTTTCCTTTATCCTGGCCCTTTCCCTATCTTCTTCTATTACGTCAAACTTAGCTCTCCGAGCACCTTTGTTGGATTCTTATGCCATAGTAATTATCCTTGGACTTGACTCTGAGAGTTCAATGGGTATTACTGCATAAGCTCCAAATACCAATCTATAAAGTGTTTCTTGGATTGATGAGTGAGGTGTAGTGTGGTAGGCCCATAATACGACGTGCAACTCATCGAGCCATAGGCCCTTAACTTTCTCTAGTCTCTTCTTCAGTCCCATCAAGATTATTTTGTTGGCGGCCTCTGCCAGTCCAATAGTCTGTAGGTGTTCCATTGATGGGAAGAGTTGTTTAAATCCTAGCTCCCTACAAAAATCTTCAAACATCTAATTTGTAAATTGAATTCCATTATTGTTGACAAGTTGATGAGGAATTCCATACTCTCATATTATCCTTTTCCACAAAAATTTCCTTACTTTCTCCATGGTAATCGTAGGCGAAGGTTCAACCTCGATCCACTTGGTAAAGTGGTCAATAGAAACTGTCAAATATTTTAATTTTCCAGGTGCTAATGGAAAAGAGCTGACGATATCTATTCCCTATTTGTGAAAAGGCCAACTTACTTCTGAGTAATATAACTATTTAGAAGGTGTGCATTTGAGGTCTCCAAATCTTTGGCATTTGTCACACTTTTTTACAAATTTCAAGTAATATTCTTTCATAATAGGCCAAAAATAGCTAGCCCGAAATATCTCGGATGCCAGAGCCCTACTTCCAGCATGATTTCCACAAATGCCCTTATACATTTCTTCCACTATTGCTTGGGCACACTCGTTGTTTACACATTTTAATAATGGTTGAAAGTATCCTCGGTGATAGAGCTCACCTACCACTATTATGTAAAAACTCACGTTTTGCTTCATTGCTTTGGCTTCCTTTTCTCCTTTTGGTAGCTTCCCAATAATCAGGTACTCTATTATGGGGTTTTGCCATCCAATTTCCTACTCTATAGGGTATACGCTAGGAAGGGATGGTGCAAATATGATCGGCTCATTCACTAGCTCTTGGATGACTGTCCTATTGTTTGACATTGTCTTTGTACTCGCTTGTTTTGACAAAAGGTTGACTCGAGTATTTTGCTTCCTTAGGATGTACTCCATGGTACATTCTTCAAATTCTCCAAAAAGCTCCTTGACTTTGCTAGATATTCCTACAACTGTGGTTCCTTGGCTTGGAGTTCTCTTTGGACTTGGCTAGTTACAAGTTGTGAGTCCCCTTTGATGGTTAACCTCTAAATTCCCAATTCTTTGGCTAGTCTTAGACCGAACAACAAAGCCTCATATTTGGCTTGGTTGTTATTGGCCTTAAACATGAATTGCAAAGATTGTTCAATAGATACCCCATTTTGATCTTCTAGGATTATTCCAACTCCACTTCCTATGTATTGGCTAATCCATCTACATATAATTTCCATGTTCACCCTTCCTCTTCGTTGCTTATAGGTGGTGATAGTTCCACAATGAAATTAGCAAGCACTTGAGCTTTTATTGGTCCTTGAGGTCTATACTCTAGGCTAGATTTAGCAAGTTCAATTGACTAGGCTATCATCCTTTCGGCAAGGTCAGGCTTTCTTAGCACTTGTCAGACAAGGTGCTCAGTTAATACAATGATATAATGGCTCTGGAAGTAAGGTCGTAACCTTCTAACATTGATTACTAATGCAAATGTTAACCTTTCAATTTTTTGGTATCTCACGTTGGCTCCTTATAATGCCTTACTGATGTAATATATCGGCTTCTGTTGTTTTTCCTCCTCTTTTACTAGTACTGAGCTTATGGCTTTCTCGGCCACTAATAAGTATATGTAAAAAGGCTTTTCATTTCTTGGTTTGCTCAGCATTTGGGGGTTCTATCAAGAACTTCTTTAGGTCTTGGAAGGCTCTTTCATATTCTTCCGACCAATTGAAATCAACTTGCTTCTTCAAAAGTCGAAAAAATGAGTGTGCTCTTTTGACTAATCTTGCCAAAAACCTTGATAAGGCTACAATGTGCCCTGTTAACTGTTGGACTTCCTTTAGGCTGCTTGGGCTCCTTATTTCCAAAATCGCTTGGCACTTTTTGGGATTGGCCTCAATTCCTTGGTTGGTAAGTAAGAATTCGAGGAATTTTCCACCTTAGACTCCAAATGCGCATTTCTTTGGGCTCAGACGCATGTTGAACTTTCTTTTCTGAGTGAAGATCTCTCGCAGGCCTTTGCAATGGTCTCCGACTATTTTGGTGGCCATATCATCCACACATACTTCAATAGTTTTTCCAATTTACTCGGCAAAAAACCGAATTCATGAGTCTTTGGTAGGTGGCTCCAGCATTCTTCAAACCAAACAGCATTACTTTATAATAGAAAGTCGCATTTTCTGTTATAAAGATTATTTTCTCTTCGTTCATGGGATACATCTTAATCTGGTTGTAGCTAGAAAATGCATCCATGAAGCTAAGGAATCTTGCCTCTCAAGCTCCATCAACCAGCTTGTCAATGCTCGGCAGTGGGTTGGCTACGCATATTCTCCTTTTCCTTGAGGATTTGGGGACCACAACTATGTTGGCTAACCTGGCTATGAAGTGTATTTCTTTTATAAACCTGGTTTTCAACAGTTTTTCCATTTCTTGCGTTGCAATCTTCTGCTTTTCTATTCCTAGCTTTTTCTTCTTTTGTGACATAGGCTGAACCTTTGGATCTATTGCTAATCTATGGCAATGATCCTTGGGTTTATTCTAAGCATGTCCTTGGATGCCCAGGCAAAGAGGTTTGAGTTTCTCTATAGCAGGCTTATGAGCTCAGTCTTTATGGATTCAAGTAATTCTAGCCCAATGAATGTGAATTTCTGGGGCATTGCTCCAATTTGGATCTTTTAGAGCTCGTCATTAGGCTCTGGTAGTGAGTCTCGTAGCTCGCTCCAAATTACAATTTTAAAATACTTAATTACACTAAATTTGAAGTATAGTGCAATCAAGGTCGTCTCACATGGATGCTGATGACTATTCGATCCAAAACACAAAGGAAAAGGGCATTAGGGCTTTTTATCAAATAGTTTATATGCAAAAAAACTAAAAAAAGAAAATAACAAAATTTAAAAAGTACTAGTCCAATAAATCAAAGCATGTTGTGGTTCATTCTATCATAGATATTAAAATACAAA
The DNA here is from genome assembly GCA_031439595.1 of Pterocarpus santalinus. NCBI lineage: Eukaryota > Viridiplantae > Streptophyta > Magnoliopsida > Fabales > Fabaceae > Pterocarpus > Pterocarpus santalinus. Next base: position 34,567,129 of record CM062529.1, on the reverse strand, counting down.
CACAAGATATGTAGCTAACTTTGAATTACATGTGAGACCTCAACATACAACCCCATAATTCTACTTAGAGACCTCTAAGCTTTGAACCAACATACAATCAAATAGGAGATTGAGACCTTAATTTCTAAGAGACTTATGTTGATTTATAGAATCAATTGCAATTAGCTTAGGATTAGACCTAATCCTTATTCTTGACCCTTTTAAGAGACTAAACCCATATCAATTAACTAATCAATATGTGTTCAACCAACATCTCAATCATAAATTCACATATCAATACCATTCAATGAAAACTCATAATCAAGAATAAAGGGAAAGGAATAAGAAAACATAAATGGCATTTCAAATTAAAGGGTAGGGTCTCAAGAATCAAACCACACAACTCAATGAGTTCTTGAACTAGCAAGATATGTTTACACCTCTATAGAACTAGAAATTACAAGACAAATAAAGATAGGTAGAAGAAAAGAAGAGAAGAGGAGAAGAGAAAAGAGAGAAAACTAATTTATTCTAACCTAAAGAGAGAAGTTAAATTCCTCAAAATGAGATTCCTTTTCACATCGCTATTTTTTCACTACTTATCTGACTACAAATGTTAAATCCAATATTGCCCTTGAGTCCAAATTAATTCTCTTCCTCTTAGCACCCAATTTGCTTAATTTGGACTAGAAATGAGTGAGTGATGGCCCAATCTTTGTAGCATATCCAGGTTGTATCTCTATTCATGTCAAACAATGTCAATAGCTAATAAACCCACCAAGATGTTATTATTTTGGAAAGTGATCTCATATGAATTGAAGCTTTATGTCTTAGCTTTCAAGTGGCACCGATTTTGCCTCAATCCAATATCTACAACTCAAGTTATGGCCCAATTAGTGCATACTACTCAGATTCCAATGACAGCAACTTTATTTTGAATTAGCTTTTGACTTCTTCATCAAAGTTTTACATCTTTCTCTTAGCCTTCCTGCAATATAAAATTTGTAATTTTTAGAGGTCTATAAATCAAGATATGCTCAAAATATAGAATAGTATAAATTTGTAATAATACTAAAAAACACAATTAAGCCCAATTAGAGCCCAAACTCATAGAACGTGTCTTAACATTAATCAATTAAGCACAAAAGAGGTCTAATAAACTAAATATGAGGGTTATTCAAGATATTAAAATCTTACTTATTAGGCTCAAGCCTCGCCCTACCTTCTTCTCTAAGATCCAAATCTCCCATGTTCATCTTCATAAGTTAATCAACTTCTACCATGTGAACTTCTTGTGTTCCTCCTCTTCCTTGATCCTTTCCCTTTTCTTCAATGCCTCATTGTAGCAATATCAGGCTTCTTTTTGGTTGGCATAGACTACCCTTACTTCGGTTGGTGACATTGGGAACTTTAGTGCCAAGTGTGGAGTTTGTAACATCTCCACTTTCTTAAACAAAGAATAATAGAAACCTTAAATTATTTCACTTAGGCAGTGCAGGAATTTCTCAGGTAGTGCTATACCCTGACGATTCTCACGCTCAAAAATATAGGGTAGCGTAGCACTGCCATTGAAAATATGACACTACCATATGTTAAAAATTAGAAAATAACAAAAGTGCCCTTGTGAGTTTTTGTTATTTGTAGTATTACCCAGAACTTTTAGAAATTATACTTTGACCCCACAAGGATATTTCCATAAGGACCCTAGATCCTTTTGGAAAATGACATCTATGTCGCCTCGTCTGTAGAGTTAGCAGAATAAGCTTTAAGCAGAGTAGAATCACGTGGTGAAATCTGTAGAGTTACCGATATTGACTCAAGTTATTCGTGTTTTATTCCAGACTACCTTATTTCCAGCCAGAATCGCACTCTTATAAGAGGAAATTCACCAAAAATAGAAATCTAGGTGAAATCATGTGAATTTTATATTAATGTAAAGCTAACAGAGCAAGCTTTCAAATGAAATAAGTTGCATATCATTTAAATGAGTATAACTCGAGATATAAGCCCCGAAATTTGACCTTTCTGAACTGCCCTATTTTGGCCTGATTTGGACATAGGGCAGTTTCTTCGAACCACCGGGAGCAAATGGGACCGTATCTAACTCTGAAATTTTTATGGGATGTTCTCCTATGTGTAAGCTCTCCAACAAAGTTAGTTTCATTCAATTCCAAGTCGTATAGGGCAAGTTTTGCCCTGAACAACTTGGTCTGCCAAGAATCAAACTCAAAAACCTAGGTCAAACTTCCAAAATTCATTCTCTCTCTATTCTAATCCAATAGACTTATATTATATATGTATGGAAAGCCCTGAATGTCTAGTTTCATATAAAAATAATTTCATCAAATTTAAATTGCTGTAGGCAGAGCCGTACACTCCGCCGTATGGACTGCTGAGGGATTTTGGTCTTCCAGCCTCTCACATCTTTCTATTCTTATCCTTTCCTACTCTTAATCGATTTTAGACACAAAAACAGCCATCAAACCAACCAATAATTATCATATACATCCAAACACCATATCAAGAAGCAAGAAACAAAAGCTCCAAATCAGTCACACATAACTAGAAGAACAAGAACAAAGTTGAATCTCTACCTCTAGATTGAAAAATAGCTTGACTAGATGAAGAGTTTTGATGTTAGAGGTGCTTGGAGCTTGGAAATGGAAGAGAAATGAAGTGAAAAGGAAGGAAGATGAGAGAGAATGATAGGAGGCCTGTAAAGGAGAGAGGGAGGCCGAAAATTTGAATGAAGTAAGAAAGGATTTATGAATTTGATATAGAAGTGGTGGATGGAAGAAGTAGCTCATGAGTGAGCCAACCATACTCACTCTTTGTAACATAGGTCGCACCACTTTGATGAGAGAGGTGGCTAAATTCTAGCCACTTGAAGTAGGGTTTAGTAGGTTAAATTTGGTTGGTTTGGATTTTGACAGTTGAAAATACTGAAATTCTACTGATTTCCTTCAAATCGGTAAAACGGTTTTGAAGAATTTTGTGAGGTTTTATATGTTTCTATTTTAATTTTTTCTTAATCTTAATATCTCTAATTAACTTCTAATCAACTCCTAGTTAATCTCTAATTAACTTTTTAATTAACTTTACAAACTCAATAAAATCAAATAAATCGATTAACGGGGTAACTTAAATGTTGTGCAAGTTTAGGGCCTTCCATTTTCTATTTTCCATGATTAATGACATTTTTGTAATTATGGACAAGTCTAGGGACATCCCGCGTTATTTCACATATGGGCACCTCCGTGGCCCAATTGGCTAAGAATTTAGTTTCTACATTTTCGCTATGTGGTTCTGTTTCGTTTAAAACCCTATTCTACTAATTCTATTGATCTAGGGATCTAAATGTCATTTTCTAAAAAGTTCAGGGGCAAGGTTATGAATAATAAAAGTTTGCCCAAGGACGTTTTTATCATTTTCTATTACGTTATATGCGAATGTTATAGTAGTAAGGTGTGAAATGACATGGGGCTCCCCAGGACTTTCTCAAAATTACAGAAAGGCCATTAGTTATGGAAAACAGAAAAAAGAAAGGTTCTAAATTTGCAAAACATCTAATTTACGTTGTTAATCGATTTATTCAATTTTTATTGACTAAGTAAGTTTAATTAGAAAGTAACTAAAGGATAATTAGGAGTTAATTAGATATTAATTAGAGATATTAGGCTTAAGAAAATTTGAATAAATATATAGAAAATTTTACAAAGTTGTCTAGTAATAGTTTACTGGTTTGGAGGAAATCGGTAAAGATTCGGTGTTTTAAACCGCCAAAACTGAATCAATAGAATTTTACACCAATCACCCTAGTTTGAGTGGCTACTATTCAACTACTCCTACCCCTATGAATGTTGCCATTTGTTGCCCAAGTGAGTGGAGAAGCTTGGCTCAATATACACCAACTAAGCCTCCACCAATCACCACCCATTATCATGTTTTAAAACACCAAAATACCCCTCTAACACCCACATAATTTTGCCCCCACCAGTTGCATCCTTCTCTCCACTTCTTCTTCTTTTTCCTCCTTTCTTTCCTTACCTCCATGGCTATGAGCTTCAAGTTGTTCATGGCCTTCATGGCCTCATCCTCTTGCTCTTTTTATGAAAATTGATCCTCACCTCCTTATCTACAAAACCCCTCTAAGAATTTCATGATTAAACATCAAATAGAGCCTCCCCATATTCATGTGAGCTGCTGCCACGGTGAAGGAAGAAGGCTAGGAGTTTGTTCTTGGCTTCGTTGTTTCTATCGTTTCAAGAATTTTGAGGTAGGTAACTCAAATCCTAAGTTTTTGATTGCTTATTGGTGATATGTGGCTGTGGTGATCTCTTGTATCATATATGGTGTGTTCTGATATGATGATGTTAAGACTCTTTGAGTTACCAAAACTTGAGTTAGGTTGGAGAAGAGATCAAAAGAACAACTTAGAGCCAAAATAGAATCTAAAAACCAAGAAGCCCTACGACATCCATACTTGCGAACTATACGGACTCTCAGCTAGCCAGCAGAAGTTAATGAAACTATTTTTATGTAAAACTAGACATTTAGAGCTTTCCAACCATATAAATTATGAGGCCATTGGATTAATATTAAGGGAGAGATGATTTTTTGAAATTTACCTAGGAAACCTACATTCTATTCTGGGCAGTACGGGTTGTGAAGGGTATAACTCACCCTATACAACTCAAAATTTAGTGCAACCCATTTTGATAGGAAGCTAACACATAGGGAAATATCCCATAAAAATTTTAGGTTTAGATTCCAACTGATATGCTTCTAGTAGATCCACAAAATTGACTTAAGGTCCTAATCGGGGGAACCAGGGTAGTGCAGGATACCCAAGTTCAAGGGCTCATAATTTGAGTTCTACTTATCAAATGAGATGGAACTTGTTGAAAATGAAAAGGATCATTTATCTTTAAAACCATGTAGGTTTCATATAGTTTCAGCTAGTTTTCTATTTTTAGTCAATTTTTACTTTCCAAGACTCAAATCTGCCTAGTACCGGACAAGCCTACATAAATTTTCAATAACTTGAGTTATATGTATCAAAACTTAATGGGACTAAAGAGGTTGGAAACTAAATAAATAGCACATTAACATATCCAAAATTCAAGCATAAACAAATTAAGTAGAAACTATGGCATAAACAATAAATTCGAGCAAAACTGAATAGAATTGGCAGAAATAACCAAATTGATGGTTTCAATAGTATTAGTGTACATATAAGGCTTGGGTTGAAGGTTGCAAATTTTACATTGATACTAAGGGGTTGATATGTTATATTAATTATACTATTGTGACTGATTTGTCCGTGAAAGCTGGCACTACTCACGGGGAAGTGAGCCTGATCCGTTATGCTCCCGAAATTCCGGCAGAAATATGTGAATTATATGAATGTTATAAACATTTATATATCATGCTCATAAGATTCATGTATGCAAGAATGATTTAAGTATGATATGAAGTATATGAATGAATGCATATAGTATTCACATGTATAATCATGTCCAAAGAAAGATAAAAATTATGAGAACTTGCAAGAAAGACATACCAAGCTACCGCGTGAAGCATCACATAGACCTAGCTAGCATGTTCCAGAGTGGTACTGTCCAATACTTAGGCCAGCCCCTGAACAGATTTAAGGGGAATAAGTTGGTGGAAGCGTCGGGGAAAGTAAACTCGGCACGACTGTATAGAAATGAGCTTGATTCTCAAAAGTAGGCTATTATCCAAAGGTGAGAGAGGCCATTCACCTCCAGGGGACCATGTACAGAAGGACAAAATCAAGTTGCAAGTTAAAGAAGAGATAAATTAAGTCAAGTGTACTTGCATACAGTCAAGTATAAGCATCTATATGTGCGTCTTTTATTATCTCACTATGTCATGATGTCATTATGATTCTTGTTGAAGTATATTATACTATTCGTGTTTCTATGTTTGTCATATAATATGCCAAGTGGTTGTTAAAATATAACCCGCTTATGTCTATCATATAATATGCCAAGTGATTGTTAAAATATAACCCGCTTCGAGAAATATGTTTTAAACTTAAAATTGAACCACTGCTAGCGTATATGTGCTCGCATTTCCATAATAAATCGAAGCGGATGGAATGCTTATGATGACACTGTATGAATGATGGCTCAAGTTTACCTACTGAGAACCTTAAGTTCTCACTGCCTGCTTGTATATTTTTCTTTTTCATAAACATTCCAGTGCCTAAGCTAAAATTTAAGAACAAGGCAGAATCCTGGGATATTCATCGTGCAAAACTCAGGCTTAACTCAGCCCAAAAGACAATAGAGGCCGATTGAAGTTCAAAGAGGGCTACTTAATGCAAAGGGAAGCAGACTTTCTATGTATAATGTTAGCTAAAAAAAAAAGAAAAAAATCTTAAATTGTAATTATTTTATTCTCTATGTATCAGAGATGGCGAAATTAATGAACTATTATTTAGTTATAAAGTGTGCAGTTAAAGGGTCATGTATTGTATTTTCCGCATTTTAAAGATCTCTTAGCATAGTGACAACCTCTTAATATAACTCTATAACTCAAGCGTGGCTTATATGATAGAGGGTGTTATAGAGTTGACACCATAGCTAACAAGGCATTCAAAGAAGGTCTCCCCAATATTATGTGGCACGGAGCTCAGGAGTTGATAATTAGGTACCAAACAGTAATGGTTTTGATGTTTGGCTCAATCCCAAAAGTAGTCCTTAATTTGACAACTCCCAGGATATTAACTTTTTCTCCGGAAAATCCCACCAAATCTCCATGGTATGGGCTGAGACTAGATTCAAGTATTTGCATCTTCTGTAGTGTGGAAGCACATAGTATATCAGCCGAGCTCCCTTGATCTACTAGTACCTTCCAAACTATGTAGTTTCCAGCAATTACTGAGATAAGCATGAGATCATGTAGGTTCTGGTTAGTCCCTTTGAAATCATGGTTAGAGAACGAGATTATTAGGCTTGGAGTTTTTAGTGGTCGGCGAGGATTCAACTCCACATTCATGATAGCCCAGAGGTGCCTCTTTCTTGCCAAGCTTGTTTTCCCTCCTTTGGCGAATCCTCTAGTGATGTAATCAATTACGCCTCTAACTTCTTGTGGTTGTCAATTTCTATTTTCTTCATCACTTATCGCTGGTGTTTTTCTCCCTCAACTATGACTCCTTTGTCTTTTCTTCCCCGCTTCTTTTATCTTTGCTATAGTTGTTTTTTTGCTGAGCTATGTACTTGTCTAGCAGCCTTTCTCTAACTAGACGCTCAATTTGATCTCTTAAAATGGTGCAATCTTCTATGGTGTGATCATAATTCCTATGGAATTCGCACCATTTGCTCGTATCAGCTCTAGGGGGAACTTGTGCTTCCCTACATTACATGGGAATCAAATCAGTTGAGTATTGTACACCTCCTTTAAAATGGTTTCCCTTTTGGTAGTAAGGGGGTGTACTCACCATTACGAGATTAGTGAGAATAGAAATTGTGTCTTCCTTCGTATTGATTCCTTTCTCTTGGGTAGGCTCTGATCTCCTCTAGTTTCTTTTGTTTGCTTCTTATCTTGCTTTGTTTCATCCACTTTTCCATTTTTTGTTTGGGCTTCTGCTTTCCGTGCCTCTCAGACCTCCTCCATGTTAATATATCTAATAGCTTGGTCTCTGAACTTAGTTAAGGACTTTGGGGGTTTAATTGCCAAAGAATCAGAGAAAAGACCCACTCTAAGTCCTCTTTTAATGGCATGTAGTTCCAAAACTAGATCGAGGTCATCTATTTGCATGGCCACTGTGTTGAACCAATTCAGGTACTCTGGTAGCGGCTCTTATAGGCCTTGATGTATGGCGTTTAAAGCGTCTAAGGTTTTCTTGTAGAGTTGACTTGAGGAAAATCGGTTCACAAAAGCTTGCAATAGCTCAACAAAGCTGTGGATAGTCTTGGTAGGTAAGGACAAGAACCAAACAAAGCTACTTTCTCCAAGAAGGCTGAAAATGTCTTGTAGAGGATGGGATCGTTTGCTCCATTAACTAACATCATTGATTCGAACATGGTTAGGTGGAGGTGGAGATCTCTGGTTCCATCATATAACTTCAATGTGTTCGGCAACTGGAAGTCTTCTAGAAGGTCTATTGGCATGATGAATTCTGCAAACGGCCTAGAGTATATTTGGTGGGTCTTGGGTGGTGGTTGTCTGACTAGTCTCTTCTCTTCCTCAAGTTTCATGGGTGTTATTCTCCGGCTTTCCTCCAATTAGGCCATCATTATTATGGTGGCTACTGATCTCGTTTTCTCTTCTACCATTCTCTTGATTCATTGTTTTCGTCTGCGTGGTCGACCTCCTATTCTAATCTTGGTATTGTTGGATCATTTGATGCAAACTTTCTATAGTCAGAAGGTGAGGGATGTGGTTCACCTTATTCTCATTGCATTGCTCATGGTGGTTGTTATGTTGATCATGTCAATTATGTGAATGACACTGGATATTACCAGCATTACTAGCGTTCTCAACCATATTTCCACTTTGGCTCCTTGTGTTGACCATTTAATCTTTCATGGGGGTTGTTCTTAACCCCATAAAAGGTACCAATGTTTTGACATGTTTTTGAAGGCATTCGATGAGTTCCATATAGATCTGAGCTTTCTGTGTGCTCCTCTAGTAGGCGATCTGTAAGGGACTCCGACGCTCAAGTCAAAACTCTATTATACTCAAGTGTAAGAAAAAAGAATAAGTTTCTTATCTTCGACTCACCCTGAGTTCCCCTTTTATAATTGACTTTATGTGCCTCTTCCCCCAATTCCGTGGTAGTTTTTTATCTTCTTATTATCATGGGGCTCCTCCATGCTTGGTAATTACCCTTAACGGGTTAGCTATTCTTATATGCTGGTTTGGTTTGAGCTTATCTGAGGGAATTTCTTCTAGAAGAGCTATTTTTTTGAGCTTGTTTAGGCTTAGCACTAGGGCCCAATGAATTTGTTTGATCCAGTTATTAAATTTAATATGTTTTTATTTGTTTTATCCGTTGATGGATTTAAAAGTACATAACATAATTATTAAAAGTATATAATATAGTTATTTTTTAGCTATGAATATTGTGCATAATAGACTAAAAATAAGATACATTGAGAGAAAGATTGCCAAAAATTTTGACACAAATTATATTATTAACAAGTTTTATGATTTAAATGAATGTCGAGCTCAACTTTGATAAATGTGTTATATATATATATATATATATATATATATATGTGTGTGTGTGTGTGTGTGTGTGTGTGTGTGTGTGTGTGTGTGTGTGTATGTATGCATATATAAACTTTTGTACTCTAAAAGTTTTCTTTATTAGTACAAATTATAATATTTATTTAATAATACAACTCTTTACTTTTGGCCCTCCTTTGTAAATTTTTTTTATCTGTCCTTGCCTATGCTTTCTCGTGTTGTCTCCAAACGACGCCAATGGCATCAACAATGATATTCCTAAAATCCCTGATTAGACATGGCACTATTGTAACACCCTAATAAATCCATATTACGCTTAAGTCGTATTACGGCGTTTTATTAGTTGTTACTTATGCTCGTGGAAAACTAAACTTCACTTAAAATTAAATTACGCGGAAAATACAGTAAATTTTTTTTTGAAATATGTCGTTGCTTTGGAAAAGTAAAGCCTTGCGCGAGAAGATAGCGAGAAGCAGCGTATCGCAGAGATTTCGATATAAATGGAAAGGACAAGAGATAAATCATAATATCATACATTCAAATTTTAACATCAACTACATAATATAATTAATCTCATAATATCCAAATAAATACATATAAAGGAAACTCATGGTCATGCCATGGCCCCAAATATCAAGGGTACACAAGTCTGATGAGATACAATACAAAATGAAGTACAAGAGTCAGGGAGCGCAAATCAAAATAAGCCCTCGTAGACATATGCTGACTTCTCTGCCCCTTCCATGCCCTTCCATCGAACGAACTCAGGTCCTCGAATGTCTAGTCCCCCATGCTGCTCAGCCTCGGGGAACGCGCGGAGTGTGAATGATGCGGGGGTGCCTGCTAATCACCTCGATACGACGGATACGACGGCCAGGAACATAGCTGCCCACCGAAGAACGTGCCTCGGAGGGATCCTCCTCAGATGTGACAGGCTGATACTCGGGAAGTGGTGACGAAGCTGCTTTGGCCCTAGGGGTGGCCGTCGAACTCACATCGACCACGGGAACCTCTGGTAGCAGCACAGGCTCGGCTACGGGTAGACCGGGAGACATAGGCTCCATCTCGATCTCGGGCAATGGCTCGGGCGGGAAATCCCAAGGACCCAACGGCTATCCAAGGCGGGATGAAGATACGTCCACAGGGGCTGGCGGGATCTCTGGCTCCTCTTGCTCAAAAGCTCGACCCGGATAGAAGTAGGTGCGAACTATCGTGGTGGTCGTGGCCACGATAGCGTGGGCGTCCTCATCATAAACCCACTCATGGTGGGGAGGCTCCATGCTCCATGTCACGTGAGGCTCCATGAGTAACTGGTGACGAGATGGAAAAACAACTAGGGTGAGAAATGAGATTTCTCAGTAGGACTCTACCCTGACACGCTGGTGTCATCGTCTTCATCCCAGCCACTTCGGTTTTTAATGAAAACTGTGGGCATACAATAGGTTCAATTATTGGATTTACGAAAACGTTACTATCCGAAGTGGATCCCATTTTTAGTACTTATCCTCGTTGTATTAACAACATCAGGGCATACATGAAAGCTCATACGAATAGTCATAACATACATAAACAGATTGAGAGTTATGTTCTTTACTTGGGTTGGACCGAAGTCCCTTTCTTTCCTTAACTTGACTTATCTTAAGTCCTTTCTTTCCACCCACTAAACATAAGTGGTAATGAGCTCATACCGTGGCCGTCGCCACCATAAAATTTCGGTACTTACACTAGCTGGGTCATGCCATGCCTCATGTAAGCCCTATCCCTATACTCACACTAGCTGGGTCATGCCATGCCTCATGTGAGTCGTGGGTGAGGGGAAACTTAACTTAGGTCACCTTCCCTTTTGAAGGATCACACTTTATCAAATATTTTCTTATTAACTTATGATGCAAAATATCTCTAAGTCCACAGTTTCTACAAAATTTCGGCAGCATAACGGCTATACCGCAGCTTCCCAAAATTTTGCCAGACAGAATACCAGTATCACAGCATCATATCATATCATCATCATCATATCATCATATCATATCATCATTATCATGGCATCATAATCACATCATCATCACATCATGCTTGCAACCTAAACATAGGCATATTCTCAAGCAAAGTCTTATGAGCTTAGCTTAGTAAATTAGGTGCAAGCTTTTACATTGGCTTTCGTTTTATTGATTCCTTCTCCTCCATTATTCTAACTTGACTTATACGATTTTCATATTTTAATTTGGAAGATTTATAGCTTAGGTATTGCATTATAGTTTGATTAGAATCTTATGAACTTAATCGAGTACATTAACTACATTTACATTCGATTTTCGTTTTATTCGCTTCTTTGTTAAGGTTTAGGTGAGCTTAGTACTTTATTCTATCTAGTCTTCATTAAGTAAATTATGAAGTTTCATTACTTTGGGCAAAGGCCTTTTACCTTTTTAAGTCATTTATGCATAGTCTTACTTAAGGTTAAGTTTTGACAGTTTTACTTTTACCCTAGGCAGTAACTTTAAAAATTCACCATAATTTGGTATTTTATCATTTTAATGCGAAATTTTATGTGCTTATAGGGTTCTGAGTCTAGTTTTTAACAAAACAAGTCCCACTCAAAAATTCATTTTCTAACTCCAGTTATGCATATTTTATTCTGACTGGTTCAGTTTCTAAGTTCACTCCCGATACAGTGGATTGTTACTTCTCATTATAATTGCTCAGAAGGAATCTGAGAAAACTGTTTTATGGGTTTGTTCCTCTATGTCTTAGCTTTCATTGAAACTTGGTCTCACTCAAAAATCATTTTTGTAGCTCGAGTTATACACATTTTAGTGTAGACTGCCCAGACAGAAACCAATCCGAGAACAGTCCACTTTGAAAAATCATATCTCACTCATTTTAACTCCGAATCTTATGTATTTTATATGTATGGAAAGCTCTTTGAGTCTATTTTCATATAAAATTGGTTCCACTAATTTCTGAGTTTTCTGGAAAAAGTTATACCGTTCGGTTTACAGACTGTCAGAAAATCCAGATTTCACGTTTTGATATTTCTCATGTTTTCTCCAAAACACTCAACCTCACTTTCAAGAAACCATTCTCAAGTTATAAGACACTCATATACCATGAAAGATTAGTGAAAAACTAACATGTTGGAGTTCAAAAATAGTGGGTTCAGCCATGCATCACACCAAACCGAAAACATGTTTTCAACAAACAACCATACTAGCAACAACATCTCATTTTATGACAAGAATGGCTATGATGCCCATAATCAATCACCTAGCTATGGAGAGCATAGGAGTTCTAAAGCTTAAAAAACAAGAGAGAAAAAGAGTTTAGAGCCACTACCAAGAAGCTTTCTTTGAAGGAATTGGTGATGGAAGAAGGTGATGGTGGTGGTATTCCTCCTCTTGGATCTTGAAAGAGGCTTGATATGTGATGGTCTTTGATTCTCCAAGAGCAAGAAATGGTGGCTCTTGAAGAGTTTGTGAGTGGGATGAGGAGAGGAAAGGATGAGAGAAGTGGAAGGATTCTAGAGAGAAGTTGGAGAGTTTAGAGAGAAGGAGGAGAATTTTGAAATTGAGGAGAGAGAAGAGAGCTTTGTGTGTGTGTTTGGGAGAGGAGTGAAAGAATGAAAATGAGGAGAGAGGAGGGCTGATGGGTGGCGAGTTTGAGGGAGGAAAGGTGAGGTGACTTTAGCTTCTTACACAAGCTAAGGAGTGGGAAAATCCATGGGGCAAAAGGGTGAGTTGTTTTTCCTTGAGTCTTGGAGGCATTCTAATATCCAATTTATGCTTTTCTCTAGGGGTTAAAGGGGAGTACCCCTCTTAGGATTTGGTTGCTTGTCTAAGACTCATCCAAGTGTCAAGATCTAATGGTGGATGACAAGGATCCTAGTCTTGGCTTTTGATCTAATGGTGTAGGATTAAAGAGATTGAATGAAGGGTGAGATGTTGCTCCTCCTTGGTATGTCTTTCTAGGGCATATGCATGGAAGAACTTTTATCTCTAAATGTTATTAGAATTATTTAAATGTAACTTAACTTAATTGGCTTAATTACCCATGAGTTAACTCTTGTCAATTACACTTTTTTTATGATACCTTGCATTACGGTTAAGCATACGCTTGATTTGGGGTTTAATTTTTCAAGAGTTGTCTTAAGTGTCTTAATCATTATAAACTTAATTAGTAAGGTTAGGTTGTCTTACTTTTGTTTTGGCACCTTCGAGTAATTAAGGATTAGACGATTAAGGTTTTATTAAAACGCTTAGGACATTATGATTAAATTGTTGGCTAGACTTAATTTACTAAGCTCTTGCTCTCGGGATTAATCGATTAGTTCTCAATTAATCGCTAATCCCTCTAATTAGCCGGGAACACCGAGCTAATTAGCTTAGGTAGAAATGGGGATGTTACAACTATAACCTTGGACTTGATTCACTTATTTTCATGGGTCAAGCTAGGATTAGGATCTATATTTTCTTTGGTTGCCCTTTTAGTGTTTTAGTTACTAGTTGATATTTTGAGCCCCAGTATCCTTTTGACGACATTGCTCTTTATCTTGCTCATCTTGTGTTTGTCCTTACACCGACTCCTTCTACATCTACCATGGAGTCTAACCTTTCTGAGTAGAGTTCACCTTGCATGGTCTTTTTGGAGGTTGAGTCTGATGCAACTGCTGAGGAGGACCAAATAGTTCTAAAGATGTCCTAGGAGGCGATTAGAGCTACTACAGTGTCCATACTCCTTAGTGACAGTTTATGTATTTGATTATGACTTGACCAAATATATATATATATATATATATATATATATATTTATATATATATATATATATATATATAGGACCAACATGATGTGATGGCATGCTTGTGCTTGATGTTGTACCTATGGTCTTTTGGTAATTGTATATTTTGGTGCCTCAGATTTGTATGCATGCACCCTGATTTTGATATGCAACTGGATAGCTTCTATGAGAGCCCCGTTTGATGACTTGTATATGTTTGAGGGCAAGACTAGATACCTTGCCATTGGACTTGATTGGGTGTATCTATTTGTAGATGTGTACATATTTATACCCTAGCTGATATAATAATTCATGCATAAGTATGATGTACTTAATTTCTCACACTGTCATAATATGTTTATATTAATAGCTAAATGAAAAGAGGTCAAATTATGCGGTATTATAATATTTACTAATTATGGGATTACTTATGCGTGCACATGGCTATATATATACACATAGATGTACATACAGGCTCATTATTAGGAAGTTCTATTTTCTACTAACACTGATCATACATTGTGTAAAGAATAAACAAAGAAAAATTTACTATGCTATTTTCTTTAATCCACTACTTAGAGTATTAGAATGTCTGCTAGTTTCTAGTAGCAACCTCTAGTAGTGATATTATGACTCGAAGGGTGATACATTTTGATGAGGATGTTGGCCACTTCACAGGCAGAAAAAGATAGGAATGAGAGCTAAGTGTAATAGTCGTCGTATACGATCGACTGAATAGAGCGAGTCAAGTTGGCCTTGGCTAAAAACTCTAAAAAATATTGTTGAATCCAAAGTTGAAGAAACTAGAATGACCTGAACACTGATTTGATTGATTTTCCTTTCTTCATCTGAGACACTATGTCAAAAAGCCCTTTGTATAAAAGTAAGAGAAAGAGAGGTCCAGCGTTGAGGTAGCTTCGATTGAGGATGGCAACGAAATAAGGTGCGAACTCCCCCACCACAGCCATTGAGCTGGTATAAACAAAGAAACGGTAGATCCAAAATAGGAAGAAGACTTTGTGCTCGATCTTACCTACTGGACCACTCCCCCTGTTAAAAGTATTAATGAAAGTTGAGTAGGCATTGTTATTCTTGTTAACTTGGAAGCCCAAGTCTTTGCTGAGTACGTCGTGGAGGAAAGGTATTTCATCTCCATCCATTGGCAAGCCTACAATAGTGGCTATGTCATGTAACATAGAGCTTGTCATGCTGAATGACAAGACGAAAGCATTCACCGATATGTTCCAAAGGCTAAGGACGTTGTGTAGAAGCCCGAAATTTAGTGGGATTTACTTCTTTGAAAGGACAATCAAATCATAGATCCCTAGCTTATTCCATTCCTCGCCCATCTCATTAGCCACCCAATCAAGCTATTGAATGTATTGAAAAGGCTTGGCCAAGCAGAGAACTTGGAGAGACACTTGAAAGTATGAAACCATGGAGCGGCTAATGGTAACCCAAAGTTAGTTGGTGAGATAAAGAAGTCAATTGTGACTAAACCTTGGGCCAAGTCCTGAAGGATTGGGTTAAGGATGAATCAACTATTCTCCTTGATAAAGACTCTAAGAGTGGAAGGGTTTGAAAGAGTAGAGCCATTTTTTTGGCTAAGGAAAGTTCAATAGAAGAGGATGAAGAAGACGGGGACGAGGAAGAAAAGGATTCATGCGTAGAATTCTTGTGGCTGAGAGAAATATTGGGGTTTATAAAGTCAGATAAAGTAGAAGAGATGGTAAGTAAGGTGACTATGAGAAAGGTGAATATAAATTGAGTAAGAAGATAGTAGAGGCACAAAGGTGAAAGTAAAATGAAGAAGGTTTACTAGCTGGATTTTATACTTGCCATTTAGGTAACAAACTACTGTTATTGTAGCTCACTTTTAGTGGGTATATAGCTAACGATTATTTAAAATAAGCAAGTAGTTAAAATTAAGCCGTTACATTAGACTAACCTTAGCAATAAAAATTCGGCTAACTTAATGCAAAGGGCAATATGTTGGCACCAAAAATTTGGTAAGTATCATTAGCCGAGGAAAAGACTTAGCCAAGAGTGACTTAAGCCATAAATATAGCATTATACGAGTCATGGCTTAAGAGCCGAAGAGTGAAGTGTCAGTATTCAAAGAGGTTGCCACCTAGATCATAGCAATACACATGGCAACATCGCTAGAGTTTGGTTGCTTAAAGCAGCCATCCAAGGGTCCAAGAAAGGCCGAGGGCAACTTAAGCAATTATTAAAGGGCAATCTTGGAATACATTTTGCTTATAAATAGAGGAAGACTTAGTCATTGCAAAGAATCCCAAAATCAAGAAGACACCAAATTATTGTACTTATATTTGTATTTACCTTTACATTTTAGTCTTACGTCTTTTAGCCCTTTAGCCTTTTACTTTATAGGTTTTACTCACATATATTGTATGTTATTCCATCAAACTTTCCACAACGAGTTCCAATCGAATCCTTTGGGAGTTTCATTGTAATTGGTTTGAATATCAATATAAATTCTGTCAATTATATTTCATCTTGCTTTTCTTTCGATTTTGGTTAGTTTTTATGATTGATCTTAGCCAAGTACTTACTATTAAGTAACTTGAAAACTCATATCCAAGGAGTAGATTTCCCTCCTTGGAATAATTGTTTGACTCTTGGAATTGAGGACTTTGGCTAGCTAATTTCAAGGTTTGGTAAACTTAGCACCCAACACAATATAATTATAGCCAAAAATAGCCCAAACAGAACTTAATAAAAGAGTCCTTACTTTATTATATGCTATGATCATGATTTCAACAAAATCAAATGAAGCAGCTAGGATGATGATGATGGCACTAACCTAGGACTTCCTACTAAGAATTTATAATTCTCACTCTTATATATGTTTCTATGTTACCTGCAAATAGCAAAGGTGGCAATGGCATTGAAGAATGGGTCCTACATCCCCTTGAAGATAACAAAATGTAGATAGCTAGGACTACTTTGATGTGTATATGTACCTCTGCATACCCGACATATATGTAATCAGATTATGTATTTATTCTCTAATGTTAATATAATTTGATTTTACAAATAGTTGAAAGAAGAAAGGTATGGTTTCTATGATCTTGTAATAGTTATATTGACAAGGAATTAGTTATGTATACTTGCAATTATTATGGTTATAGTCTATACACAAGCTTGGTTTTCAGGAAATTTCTATTTTCATATTTAATACCTCTGTGTTCTATAAAGGTATAAAAAAATTGGTTATTTTACTGAGCTAAGTTCACAATAGCAACTTCTAATTAGGTATTATGACTAAGCATGATGCCATAATTATAAGAGTGTTATAGGCGATGAAGCTAGTCCTCTTCTCACCAGAATCGATTTTTAGCCTCTCAAATCCGGTCCTCCTCAAATCTCAAATGGTCTACTGTTTCTCGGATTTGATCCTTCTCTCGTCTTTGCAGGTCCTCCGTCTGGCGCATTCAATCTAAATCATGCTCTAGGCTCCAAATATGTGCAGCTTGATCTTTTACCAACCTTAAGATCTTGCGATATACTTTGTGTTTTTTTGGCACAGGCTTGACCCTAGAAGTAGGTGGATTCATGGAAAGGGTAAGGGTGGTATTTTGATCAAGACTTGCTGGTCTTGAGGTGGCTCGAGGTTTCGATTATCGGTATGGGTCTCCGACTTCAACATTGTAGCTCCGTCAATAGGTAGACGTTGGTCATTGGCTACCTCATCATGTTGCTCATTATGGACAGTAGAAGCGGGTTTCTTCTCATGTATGCCATCGACTGGCAAAATCTTGATTATGAAAAGAACAAGAATCAGCAGCAAATGGTGTTCCCTACAGACAACACCAATGTTAGAAATAAGATAATGGGGATATTGGTTTACCTGATTTCTCTAACTTCTAATTGATAAGTGTGGCTAGGGAGACACAAAATGACTATGATCCTCTCTTTCAGCTTGTGGTGTAGGTGAAAACGGCAATAAACTTCTTATCTCCAAGCCTCAGATGACAGGGGATGTACTTGCAAGCATTTCGATGCCTAGGTCAACACAAGTTTTAGAGGTACTAGTGGAGAGTTAGAGTTCAACTTACTAGAGCTCTTAGCTCAATAGAAGTGATATAGGCATAATTCAAATAGAAGATCAATGTGAGCCTAACTCTTCCTAGAATCAAACCCCACTCAAAGTTTTTGTATCCCAACCTTCCAAAGTTGTAGGGTAACAGCCAAAAGGATAAGAGTAAATCCCTAGAATTATGCTTTCCTTAGTCATGGGTTTAGCAGAACATAATGGGCTTCTAATTTTAGGCCTTCCAATTGGCCCCTTGAGCCCACTTAATATAGGACTCGCAAGGTCCCTTACATGTTGGGCCTAAATAATAATATGTCATAGCATCTAATTTTGAAAAATAAAAAATTCTCAAAAGCATTTAGGAGATTAATATGATAGACACTATTGGCACCAAAAAATTGCAGCTAGCCGAGGATGGTTATCAGCTAAGCAGAAATAGCCAAAAGAGGCAATATTCAGTCAAGTTCAGCCAATAACTAAAGAGTAGTTAGCCGAAGAATAAGCGATGGCTGATGCCTGACATGTAATGTGTTGCTCGACTTAAATTGATTGAAATAGACTAAAATACTCAGCCAAACTTCAATTGGCCGCTGGCTGAGATCTGGGTATCAGAATAATCATTACTGTATATCTATGGAAAGCTCAAGACGAGAGCGTCGACGTGGCAACCAAAGTTGGTAGGGTCTAGGCCATTTTGGACTTGAAAAAAGGCCGTTTCAATATTGTTTCGGCCATTTTTCTATTTTGCCTCAGCTGATTTGCCTTGCCTTTTGTGATTAGGATTCTAACTGGGTGTAGTCGTCTATAGGAATTCTCATTCACATATTTTGAAGCTTGACAGCTGATATGAGTTTCAGCCAACAGTCGATAGCTGATTTTGCCATTAGTTGATAGCCATCGGTTGTGATTGGCGATAGCATTCTGAGGGCATGAATTTCCTACCTTGCTAACAACTGGTAATCCATATTAGCTCTGGGCTTTGGTTGGAGAAAGAATGTGCTTCAACAGATAAGAGTAGGAGTTTGACTAAGTCGTGACCACTCCATGGAAAGTAGGAGCAGTTGAGGAAGACGGTTTCTAATAAGCGAGAAGATCGATGAAAGGTAAAGAGCGGTTTAAGTAGTTACCACTACGCTACGAAGAGTGCACTAAAGGAAGACATGGAAAACGATTATAAGGCAATTACCAGGACACAGTTTGTTGACCATATTTGTGTGAAAATATGGTTAATAGATACCTTAGGATAACTGTTAAGTTTTGTATGTGTATAAATAGCTTTGAGCACAATCTGTAAACCCATCCCCCAAATAAATGGATCAAACACAAGTTTCTTTTACATCCATCTTTATGTTTTATAAATTTTACATTCTTTGCCTTTACTTTTTAGCACTTTACAGCATTTCTTTACCACATTTCGTTTACAACATTTCATTTATTTTTAGCCTGTTTAAGTTTCAATCTATTTCATTAGCCTTTAGTTGTTCGCCAATCTCCTTTTGGTGACAGGATTTGCTGATTTGCCTGCCAAACACTCTTTGGAGTAGTTTGGGAACCCATTTGTTGAGAGACAGAGTCTCTCTCTTAGTACTAATTGCTTGATCGTGGGAATCGGTTGTGTTTTGCACTAGTCGAGCCGCTTGGTCATCTTGGAATAGTTTCCTGGTATGCCTTGACTCTCAACCTATTCAGCTAGCCAAATATTTTTGTGCAAAACAAACACATAATTCTTTTACTATAGGGAGGAATATTTAGAAATCTTGACACAAACTTCTTTGCTATACAACTTAATTAGAGATTAAATTCAAGATGGATCATACATATAATAACCAAAATTATCTTGGTTTCCTAAAATATAGTCTCACTTAATAAGTGAGAGACAAATCTTTTAGGGTACGGTCAGGCACTTAGACAAAGACCCTTTTCAGTAATTTTTTTCTCATACATATAAACTTCATAATCAAACTTAGAACGATGTGTTTAAGGGATCCGAGTTCCTTTTTCTTGAACCAACACTCTGTTTTCATTTTTAATATTTTAACCTAAGAACTATGGTGGTGTTTGGTTTGATGATTTTCATTTTCAGTGAAAATGAAAATTAGGTGATACGAAACTTGGAAACGGATCGCCTTGAAATTCAGTTTTAGGGAAGGATATTGACGCCACACTCAAGAAAGATGAGAAGGTGAGTGATAAGTCATGAAGGTTTTGATCGCCAAAAGTTGCCTTGATATGATCAGATTTAGTTCTTTGCCCAAAGGAAGCTCTCACAATAGAGAAAACTCAGATTTCATTAAAATTCAAGATATTTTAGCAACACAAGAGTTCTCCTATTTATAGGCTTAGTGGAAGGCTGAAACATTGAACCTCTACTACACTTCCCATTAAGCATTTAATATCCACAAAGACCCACTAAGCACTAATTCTGCACCACTATCATGCATTCATGCATGTGACATTTATTTTCCACTAATGCAACCATAAGAGTCCACTAATCCTAATAATAACTTAGTAACTCTCAAAAGACATTAAAAATCCACAAAAGACATCAAAAACCCACATCAAAAAAATCCCCCAAAAATACATATGAAAATACAAAGAAAATAATAAAAACTGGACTTATTTATTTTCCACTAAGGTCTAAGATTCTTAACCCACTAAATTGGACGCTTGTAGCCTATGAATGCATCTTTGATCATGCAGATTTGAGCCTTCACAATTATGTCTTCATGTTGGCTCAATTTCACTTTCAAGTTGAACGAATGTGATCCATTTAGTTGTTGCCTCCATTGTGCATTGATCCTCCTTTTCCTTGAGCTCCATTATTAAGCCTTCCAGAGCTTGCTTCATTCTCTTAGTCTTGGACCTTGTCATGGGTCCTCTAATTCCCTTCAATGCCTCTTCCTCCTTAGCTTTGTCTTGTAAGCTTGTAACCCCTCCTTGGCTCACATCATTCCCTCTTTCTTTAGGTGAATTTGTCCTCGAATTTAGGTTTTCATCACCTACATCAAAAGGACACAAATCAGCCACATTAAATGTTCCACTAACACCATACTCACCAGGCAAGTCAATTTTGTAAGCATTGTCATTAATTCTTTCCAACACTTGGAATGGTCCATCTCCTCTTAGTTGAAGCTTTGATTTCCTTTGGGCAGGAAACCTTTCCTTCCTCATATGAACCCACACCTAATCACCGAGTTCAAGGAAAACTCTTTTTCTCCCTTTATTGGCTCTATTTGTATATTGCTCAATTTTCTTCTCAATTTGAGCTTTAACTTGCTCATGAAGCTTTTTCACATATTCTGTCTTTGTTTTGCCATCCTTGTGAACTAAAGAAGAAGTGTTAGGTAAAGGAAGCAAATCAAGAGGTGTTAGTGGATTGAATCCATAAACAAACTCAAAAGGAGAAAATTGAGTAGTAGAATGGACAGCCCTATTATAAGCAAATTCAACATGGGGTAAACACTTTTCCCAAGATTTAATGTTTTTCTTAATAATTGCTCTAAGAAGAGTAGAAAGAGTCCTATTTACCACCTCAATTTGGCCATCAGCTTGGGGGTGGCACGTGTTGGAGAAAAGAAGCTTTGTTCTCAGCTTGTTCCATGAGGTCCTCCAAAAATGGCTTAAGAATTTGGTGTCACGATTTAAAACAATGCTCCTAGGCATGCCATGAAGTCTTACCACCTCTTTGAAAAACAAATTTGCCACATGAGTTACATCATCCACTTTGTGGTAAGGTATGAAGTGTGCCATCTTAGAGAATCTATCAACTACCACAAAATGGAGTCCTTCCCTTTTTGGGTCCGTGGTAGCCCTAAAACAAAATCCATAGACAAGTCAGTCCAAGGGGAATTAGGAATAGGAAATGCAGTGTAAAGTACATGAGGTTATACCTTAGACTTTGCTTTTCTACACAAAATGCACCTTTCACAAAATTTTTGCACATCATGCTTTATGTGTGGCCAATGAAAATGTTCATGCAGCATTTCTAAGGTCTTTTGAACCCCAAAGTGTCCCATTAAACCCCCCTCATGTGCTTCCCTCACTAGCAATTTACGCATGGATCCTTTAGGCACACAAAGTCTATTATTTTTAAACAAGTAGTTAACATGCCTAACAAACCCACTTTGTGATTTCTTTTTACATGCAGCTTATAATTGGAAAAATTCATTATCATGCACATACAATTCCTTGATATGTTCCAAGCCAAGCAATTTAGTTTCAAGTGTAGCAAGCAAATTATACCTTCTTGAAAGTGCATCTGCTACAACATTTACCTTTCCTTACTTATGCTTAATCATATAAAGGAATTGTTTAAGAAATTCAACCTATTTGGCATGCCTTTTGTTGAGCTTTCCTTGCCCTTTCAAATACTTCAAAGATTCATGATCACTATGAATGACAAATTCTTTAGGCAAAAAATAATGCTGCCATGTTTGCAAAGCTCTAACAAGTTCATACAATTCTTTATTATAAGTGGAATAGTTAAGAGTGGCTCCGCTTAATTTCTCACTAAAATATGCAATGGGATGACCATCTTGAAGTAAAACAGCCCCAATACCCACATTAGATACATCACATTCAATTTCAAATGATTTAGAAAAATCAGGCAAAGCAAGAATAGGTGCATGTGTGAGTTTGTCCTTAAGTGCTTGAAATGCATTTTCTTGATTCTCCCCCCATTTAAAATATACATTTTTCTTAACAATTTCATTTAAAGGTGTTGCCAATGTGCTGAAATCCTGCATAAACCTTCTATAGAAACTTGCCAACCCATGGAAGCTCCTAACCTCACTCACAGTTTTAGGAGTTGGCCAATCTCTAATGGCCTTAACTTTCTCTTCATCAACTTGCACTCCTTTAGAACTTATGACAAAACCAAGAAAAACCACATGATCAGTGCAAAAAGAACACTTTTCTAAGTTAGCATATAGTTTCTCCTTTCTAAGGACATGTAAGACAGATTAGATATGTGCAACATGCTCATCAAAACTCTTGGAATATACCAAAATATCATCAAAGTATACAACCGCAAATTTTCCAAGAATTCTCGTAAGACATGGTTCATAAGCCTCATAAAAGTGCTTGGTGCATTAGTTAACCCAAAAAGCATTACCAACCATTCATACAATCCATATTTAGTTTTGAAAGCAGTTTTCCGTTCATCCCCTTCCCTTATCCTAATTTGATGGTACCCATTTTTCAAATCAATTTGAGAAAAGAAGCAAGCACCATGCAATTCATCAAGCAAATCATCAAGTCTAGGGATAGGATGTCTATACCAAATTGTGATATTGTTGATTGCTCTACAATCAGTGCACATTCTCCATGATCCATCCTTTTTAGACACCAAAATTATGGGTACAGCATAAGGGCTTAAGCTCTCTCTAACCCATCCTTTTTGCAACAACTACTCCACTTGATTTTGTATCTCCTTTGTTTCTTCAGGGTGGTTGCTCCTATAGGTTGGCCTATTGGGTAGAAAAGCACTAGGAATGAGCTCTATTTGGTGTTCTATCCCCCTCATTGGTGGCAAACCATGAGGCACTTCCTCGGGAAACACATCGTCGAAATCCTGCAAAATAACCACAACATCACTAGGCAAGGAGTTAGTATTAGATTCCAAGTAGGTCTCCTTGCACAAAAGAAGAAAGATAGGCTGCCTTGTCAAATAAGCTTTCTTCACCTCACTTCCTCTTACAAACAAATTTTCTATTTTTCTCTGTTTCTTTTCCTCATTCTCTATTTTCTTTTCTTTCCCCCCTTTCTTTTGAGTTTTGTCCTCAAAGTCAAATATTTTCTTTTTCACACGCTCTTTCTCTTTTTTAAGCTCTCGCTCTTCTTTTTCTCTTTTCTCTCTCATTTTATTTGATCCTCACAAACCTCCCTAGGTGATAATGGTACAAGTGTGACTTTGCGAGAATTGTGAACAAAAGAAAACTTGTTGGAGAATCCATCATGGTGAACTCGCCTATCAAACTGCCAAGGTCTTCCAAGAAGAATGTGGCTTGCCTCCATAGGCATAATATGACATAGAACTTGATCTTCATATTTGCTAATGGAGAAATTAATCAACACTTGCTGATTCACTACCAATTCACCACTATTACTTAGCCATTGGAGCTTGTATGGTCTTGCACGTGGTGTAGTCTTTAGGATGATTTTGGTGACCAACCTACTGCTTGCCATATTGGTGCCACTCTCACGATCAATGGTCATGAGCATGTTTTACTTGAATAAGGCAGCGGGTATAAAAAATATTTTTTCTTTGGTCCTCCTCATGCTCCTTAGCTTGATTCCCAATAACCTCCTAACTACCAAGAGGTCACCATCTTGTGCATAGGCTGCTCCATCATTTTCCTCATCGCTTGAGGAAGAGCAATGAGAAGAAATTTCTTCACTAGAGATACTCCCATTATCCTTCACCACCATAGTCTTCTTATTCGGGCATTCGGATGCAATATGTCCTTTTCCCAAACACCTAAAGCACTTGATATCCCTACTCTTAGAAGTAGAAGAAGAAGTAGTAGGAATAGGCTTCTTAGTGCTTGCTACCTCCTTAGAATTAGAAGAAGAACCCTCCTTCTTTGGCTTGTCCTTCCAACTTGAAGAGTAGTTTGAAGAAGATGATTTCTTCATAGTACCCTTTCTCTTTAATTATTGCTCCACTTTCATTGCTTGATGAACTAAGTCTTCAAGCTCCATATAATGTTGTAACTCGACAATGTGTCCAATATCTTGGTTTAGGCTATGGAGAAATCGTGCCATGGTTGCTTCCCTATCCTCCATAATATTGGCCCTAATCAAAGCCACCTCCATCTCTTTGTAATACTCTTCCATACTCCTACTCTCTTGGGTAAGTCTTTGCAATTTGTTGTGCAATTCCCTATGGTAATGGGAAGGCACAAATCTCCTTCTCATCAAAGTCTTCATTTCATCCCAAGTGTTGATAGGATGCTCTCCATATCTTCTTCTTTCTTTTTGCACTTGATCCCACCAAATTAAGGCATAATCGGTGAACTCAAGGGCAGCCACCTTCACTTTCTTTGCATCATTGTAATTATGGCATGAGAAGATTTGTTCTATTTTCATCTCCCACTCAAGGTATGTTTCGGGATTATTCACTCAAGGTATGTTTCGGGATTATTCTTCCCTTGGAATGAAGGTACCTTGACTTTCACACCTCCTATATCATCATCACGTCTATGGTCTCTACCTTCTCTTTCACGTCTTCTTCCCCCTTCATGCCTCCTTGTTTCTCTTGGGGAATCATAGAATGGGTCACTTTCTTGATGAGCTTCTTCATGATTAGAATTGCCCCCATGGTTGGAAACTTTTCCTCCTTCAAGTCGGTCTATCTTTTCGTGTAATCCTTCAAGTTGTCTTTGAAGCATTCTCTCAAAGTGTTGAGTAAGTGCCTCCATTTGAAGCCTATTAAGATATTGCCTAGGGGAATTAGGTGATCTTTCCCCACTCATGCTTGCAACAAAAAGAAGATGACAAGGAAAATTACAAAAGAAATGTTAGAAGGACCTCACCACTCTACTCATGTGCTTGCACTTAAATTTATCCACTCGTGTTTTGCACTCAAATAGGCTTTACTGTAATGTTCACTCTTACCTTTTACCACTCAACTTTCTTTATAAGCTCTTAAGAAAAGAACCTTATCAATGATTTTTCTCAAGACAGCAAGTAGACAATCAAGTGAGCAAGAAACCAACAAGAAAATATGAATGGAACAAGAGACATAAATGGATAGAACAAGAAATTCAACAAAGATCAAGAGCAATGAAAGGAATATCTTTGAATTTAGATTTCACAAAGAAAGAATATTGAGTCCTTTTAATTGACAAATCTTTTTTTTTTTTATTCTGCCCAAAATTTTCTTCTTTTTCTTTTTGAATTTTTGTTCTCTTTCTTTGTTTTTCAATCAGAAACACAATAACTCTAGTAACACTTTTTTTTTTTGAGTTTAGGACCCAAAATTAGTAAGAGAACAGAAATTGGTGACAAATAGAGATAGAGAATGAAAAGACACTAATGGGATACTATGGATGAGAGATCAACAAAGATGAACAAGAACAAAATAGAATTTTTTTTTTTTGTTTTGAATTGACAAAGAAAACACAAACTTCAAAATCAAGGAGCCAAAGCTCTAGATACCAAATGATACGAAACTTGGAAATGAATTGCCTTGAATTCAGTTTTAGGGAAGGATATTGACACCACACTCAAGAAAGATGAGAAGGTGAGTGATAAGTCATGAAGGTTTTGATTGCCACAAATTGCCTTGATAAGATCAGATTTAGTTCTTTGCCCAAGAACTCAGGGAAGCTCTTACAATGGAGAAAACTCAGATTTCATTAAAATTCAAGATATTTTAGCAATACAAGAGTTCTCCTATTTATAGGCTTAGTGGAGGGTTGAAATATTGAACCTCTACTACGCTTCCCACTAAGCATTTAATATCCACTAAGACCTACTGAGCACTAATTCTGCACCACTATCATGTATTCATGCATGTGAACATTTATTTTCCACTAGAACAGCCACAAGAGTCCACTAATCCTAATAATAACTTGGTAACTCTCAAAAGATATTAAAAACCCACAAAAGACATCAAAAATCCACTTCAGAAAAATCCCCCAAAAGTACATACGAAAATACAAAGAAAATAATAAAACTGGACTTATTTATATTCCACCAAGGTCCAAGATTCTTAACCCACTAAATTGGACACTTGTAGCCCACGAATGCATCTTTGATCATGCAGATTTGAGCCTTCACAATTATATCTTCATGTTGGCTCAATTTCACTTTCAAGTTGAAGGAATGTGATCCATTTAATTGTTGCCTTCATTGTGCATTGATCCTCCTTTTCCTTAAGCTCCATTATTAAGCCTCCCAAAGCTTGCTTCATTCTCTTAGTCTTTGGACCTTGTCATGGGTTCTCCAATTCCCTTCAATGCCTCTTCCTCCTTGGCTTTGTCTTATAAACTTGTAACCCCTCCTTGGCTTACATCATTAGGCCTGAAAATATGTTTGATGTTGTTTGATTGGAAATATTTTCATTGAAAATAATGTTGAAAACACACAAAAATTGAAAACGTCGATTTCACATTTTCAGCATTTTCAATGTATTTGATTCTAAAAGTTGAAAATATTTTCATTGGAAACGCGGTGGCATGGTGGTAAATAAGTGAAACTCTTTTCTTTTTGTCCTGCATAACCCACATTCGATCCTTGCTAAGGACCTTTGCTTTTTTTGCAAACACACTTTGCTAGGGATTTTTGTTATATATTATTAATAACAAACCTTGATATTCGCATACTGGCAATGCAATGGCTCGCATGTTGGACTTGGATGCCTGATGGTGAGGGTTCAAACCCCTCTGATCATAATTCGTACATTTTTGTCTATTATTTAATTTTTTTTATTTTTGCCAATCATTTAATTTTTTTTCAAAAGGAAAGAAAGAGAGAGAAAAAAGGACAAAATAAGTGGAAAAAAGACATTATATGCTTATATTTGTAATATTCTTAAAGTAATGAATCAAATATTTTTATTGATATGGTAATATATAATTAAATATTTATATAAAATATTTTTATATTGATAATATATATAATAAAATAATATTAACTATAGTATTTAAATATATCTATGTACAAATCAAAATATAATAATTAATAATAATAAAAAAATAACTTAAAAGTAAATAATTTATTTTATTTTTAATATTTTATAGAATTATTTATTATTTTAATAAATACTTTTAATAGATGAATAAGATACTAATATCAAATATATATCAATTTTATTATTTAATAATAAATATAATTTTATTATCTCAAATTTATTTTAAAAATGTATTTTAAAAATAGAAAAAATAAACATATTTTCATTTTTTTAAAATAGATAAACTAAACATATTTTTTAAATTCAAAAAATTTAAAAATACAAATTCTTTTAAAAAATAAAAATAAAAAATATTTTCATAAGTCAAATATACCCTATAATTTCAGAGTAAAACAAATACAAATAAGGAAAGCGAATATAAACTAACCGTAGCGAACGGAACTCAACCCTACCGCCAAACCAACCCTACCCTAAAAATTGAACATAGTTGTTGGTTGCAGAGCGAGTTTCACTGTATCATGGGGACCTCAGCGAACGCCGCCGTTGGTGGCCGCAGCGCCACCGTTGACAAGGACGTTGACTATGCGCAGTACTTCTGCACCTATTCTTTCCTTTACCACCAGAAGGAGATGCTCTCCGATCGGGTTCGCATGGACGCTTACTTCAATGCCATTTTCGAGAACAAACACCACTTCAATGGCAAGGTCTGCTTTTTCCATCCCTTTGTATTATAATCTCTGCTTCACCCACCCATTTTTGGATTGGTCCTAACAAATTCCAGAAAAGGTGGCATTTAATTTTTCAGTTTTGATTAAAAAAATAGAAAAAAAAATCCAGTGTTGCTTTTATGTACTTGAATTTCTGGATTAACCTCAATGTCAATTCTGTGTGGATTATACAATTATAGAAATGGATTAGTTATCAAGACAGGATTTTTGCTTCTAACCTGTGCTGTTTTATTATTTATAACTTAAAATGTGTCGGTTAGGATTGTTATTTGTATTTCTGTTATACGTGGGAGTGATGATTTTGGGGTGGCTTGGTGAATTTATGCGGAGAAGACTGTTTTGGATGTGGGAACTGGAAGTGGCATTCTTGCAATATGGTCAGCACAAGCAGGTGCAAGGAAGGTATATGCAGTGGAAGCTACTAAGATGTCAGAACACGCACGTTCGCTTGTCAAAGCAAATAATCTCCAACAGATAGTTGAAGTCATCGAGGGCTCAATGGAGGAAGTTACATTGCCAGAGAAAGGTTAGAGCTATTAGCTTTCTGTATTTTTGAGTAAAACTTCAAATTTTTTTGACTTTTCCCATTTGACATATTTCTGAAATCTATTTGTTGTATATCATTGTGAGTGCCTTAAATGTTGTTGTATGACTTGCAGTCGATGTGATTATCTCTGAGTGGATGGGTTACTTTCTCCTGCGTGAATCTATGTTTGATTCGGTTATATGTGCTCGTGACCGCTGGCTCAAACCAACAGGAGTGATGTAAGTATTTTTTTTTTATGGTAACATCTTGCTTGCTAGAAATCAAAAAAGAAAGGAGTGTTTTGATACATTTACATGATTTGATGTTTAGTGACTTGTTTCTTGTTATGCACCTACTAGTGCTTGCCTATTCCAATTTTGTCTTTAACTTATGTTGAAGTGGATACTACATAGTCCGTATTTCATATAGCACATGCTGTATTGCCTCTGGGAACTGGCTGTGAGGTCCACTGAAGTATTTTTGGTTACTAAACATGCCAGAAAGTTTTGTTCTGTGTAGCATATTTAGGTTTTGTTCTTTGTTATTCAACATAATAAGCAACTCTCAAAATCGTTAGTCAATCGGATACAGTGTTAGAACCTGCCAACTAAATATTCAACTATTCTGTAACTTTTGACAAAAGAATGAGAAATGAATTTGCTCAAATCCTGTACTTGTAGTACTCTGGTCTTCAATTGATTCATTCTCTTAACTTTGCATATTGTGCTTACCATGCGCCCTTTTCAGTACATTACCAACTGTGGTAACTTATATATAAGTGATTTACTTTTTGCATCTAAAGGTGGCTGTTTGCCAGTACAACCTGTCCCCCCAACCAAAAAAAGAAAAAAAAGAAAAAAGAAAAAATAAAAAAGATAGGCATTTTTCATGAAAGTTAGATAGTTGAGTTATGAGTTACGGTTGCTGTGAGAATCCATATTGTGCATGAACAATTTTTTGGTAGCCTTAGGTGTTGCCTTTGCAATGAGTGATTTAAAAGACTTTAGTTTTGCAGGTATCCTAGCCATGCTCGCATGTGGATAGCCCCTATCAGGACTGGGATAGGAGATCACAAAATGGGTGATTACCAGTCAGCTATGGATGATTGGCACAACTTTGTTAATGAAACAAAGACCTACTATGGTGTCAACATGAGTACTCTAACAAAGCCTTTTTCCGAAGAGCAGAGGAAATACTATCTACAGGCAAGTTGTATACTTAATGCACCTTAAGTGTAATGGTTTGTTTTTAGTTAAACAATATCTTGATCTTGGTTGGGAGTCTATCATCTTTTATAATTAATTTGGTCTCTGTATCCGTTTGTAATTAGTGAAATACTTCTAAAAGTTTGATTTGGTGTTGTTATTTCACCCTAAGATATTGGAGAAAATGGAAATATCTGTTTGTTAAATGATGAGTTCGAACGGTTAATTTTTCATTCGTGTATTCTTAGATAACTAAATGATTCACTTGCAAACTGGCTTCTATAGGTCAAATCAATGCCAAAAGATTAATTTAATAGCATTGAATTTTCTACTGCACATGAAACTAATTTATGCTTCTCTTGCCAACTTAAAATTGCATTTGCTGTGATTTTTGTAGACATCATTGTGGAGCAACCTTCATCCACATCAAGTGATAGGAACTGCTGCTATAATAAAGGAAATTGATTGTTTAACTGCCACAGTGACTGATATAGAAAAAGTCAGATCAAAGTTTTCTTTGTCAATAACCATGGAAAACACAAAGTTGTGTGGGTTTGGAGGGTGGTTTGACGTACATTTTCGGGTAAGCTAATCTGACCTTTTAATGACATTATAGCTATCAAATATCATAAATCTAATTGTTTCATGCTTTTCTCTGACAGGGAAGAGGTGAGGATCCGGCAGAACAGGAGATTGAGTTAACTACAGCTCCTAGTGTAGATTATGGTACACATTGGGGCCAACAGGTTTGTGCTGCACTGCATCAATTTGGTGCTGGATCATTTTGCTTAATATAGATTCATAACTTAGAAAGCAGTTGGGAACATAGTTAAAGGAGTATATGGTCCCTTGTTTGAGGTTCCTTAAAGTTGTTGTTCTATTGTTACAGTATAACCTAGAATTTTCTGTTTTGGAGGGTGGAGAGAGAGAGAGAGAGAGAGAGAGAGAGAGAGGGGCTTAACATTCATACTTTCCATGATGGATGGGGCTTTATTCTATCTATGTTCTATCAAAAGATTTAAAAAAAAAAAAAAAAGAAAATGAAAAATATTCTTTCTGTGTGCTTCAATTGACTGTGTGCAAAAGTTTATAGCAGTTTCACAATTAGATCTGTTTGAGTCATTGACTATGGCCTGTTACTTTCATTCAGTTGTCTAATAACTTATGTCATCATATATTATAATCATTGAACAGGTTTTCCTGTTGCATCCACCTACACCTGTGACTGAAGGTGATAATTTAAGTGTTTCTTTCCTAATGAGTCGTTCAAAGGAAAACCATCGTCTTATGGAGGTTGAGCTTGGGTGTGAGATTCAACAGCATTCTGGGAAGCTTCTTGTGCCATTCAAAAATAAGTACTACATTGAGTGACAGTTTGGATTCCTGATTCTGAGGTCTTTATGCATTATTGAAGGTAGATTCTGTAGCCTATGATGCTTCTTGAATTGTGATGTTATATAGTTATACCTACAGCCTAGCTTGATCCTATGCTTACAAGAACTTTTTTTAATACGTTGTGCACACATATCCTGATATCCACAACTGCAAACACACAAAATTCCATTTAGAAATTCAATGACAAATGCTTGTCGTGAAAGTAGAATTTTATGAGGGTAATTAGTGATATTACGAAAGGAAAGTGTTGTTGTATAAGGATCTCAACTTTAATGTGATAACTAATTAAGGATTTCATCTATAAAATAACCAATTAAGCTTCTGAACTTAACCAATTGAAGACCTCAACTTTAATTAAAAAGGATATTCTGATAATATTTATCATTTGGCAAAAATTGGTCACACGCTACTGTTTTCTCATTTTATAAATTATTTACGTATGTGAAGTTGGATATGTTTATCTTTTGAACATTTTTTATTAAATATATTTTATAACAAACTTGAGCTTCTTAAATGGTAATAATTAAGTTCAACTCTTTAATTTTTTATGACAAAGTTTAGATCCTCAAATGATACTTCATCATGTGCCTAACCTCTTTTATCAAATCATAATTTAGAGAATGCACAACGAAGCCCTTTTAAAGTTTCTTTTTACCTTTGATTTTTGTATCAGGAATGAGCATTGCATGATTTGTCTTCAGGGGGAACTATATGGTTATCGCTCTGGCTTTTGTATTTGTTTACTCTGATGAAGTTTGAAAAGAAAAGCAGTTGGCGCTATATTTATGACAATTTTGGTTCTTCCCAGCACTCGGTTGTGACATACTACTCGCAAGGACCTTGTCCAGCAAGTACGTCTTGATGTTGGTTGTGTACTCACGACCACGTTTTGGTTCAGTTTTAGGGGAAGCTTGTGGCCATTTTCGCTTTATAATATTCTACTCAAGTTTTATTTATAATATGCTTATGTTTTGATGTTCCATTAGACAACAATTTTTTATTTTTTTTTATTTTTGGCATTTATAATATAGGATGAAATTAGAATTGTTGCATTCGTCTGCTCTGGTCTCTGGATTCAGGAGCATATAGTCATCCCCAGAAAGTTAAGTTCTTTTATCTCCTAAAAAATGTTTCGGGTGCGTTGAAGTGTTATAAAATTTAGATAACTTCTGGACCGCTGAAAGTACTATCTTCAGAGTAATTTCAAGTATTTCTGTGTTAGGTTTCTAACTTATGACTTTCCAATTTTGTTTTCTTTTAATCTGTGTTGGGGAATGACGCATTAAACTAATTTTGTGAACTAATCACGTCCCTCCGGAGCCCAGCAATGACTCGCGTAGTTGAAACTATAATGCACTACCCTTTATGACTCTACATTCTGCTTTTAGGCCAGGGGAGCTTCATCCTGAAGATTGTTCACTTCTGAAATACATCTTATTTATGACTCTAGACATCATGTCTAAACTCTAAACTCTGCTAGTAGCTAGCAGAACTCACCGTGAAATCAGTATCTTTTCGGTTCTGAAAGCAACGACAATAACACCGCAGCTAGCTACGCTGCTACAACTTCTCAGCTTTTAGGCTTCGAGAAGTCTCTGATAAAAGGAATCTCATAAAAGAACGTGTTGCACGCTGGATTACATCCCCCTTTGCTTCAAAGGGACATTTTAAAATAATACTATTTACACATAAAATGTGGATATAAGAGTCGACGCTTAAAGAGAATGGTATGAAGTATCTTGTAGCAATGGATCAGGTCAAGATTTTATTTCTTTTTCTCTTTTTGAGTGTCCACTCTTATATCTAGTTTTATATTTGTTATTAAGTGGCTTCAACTCAAGAAGGTGAATTGAATGTTTTAAATTTTTTTGAAATTTAAAATCAAACACTTTCTTTTCAAATAAAATTGAAAAACCTAAGTACAAATAAATAAAAAATATAAAATGGGTGAAGGAGAACAGCTTAAAATATAAACACAATTGCAAAACAAATGTAAAGAAGATAAGAGAGAAGAGCAGCAAATAGATATTTCTCTTGATTCAGCCACTAGCCGCTTTTGACTTACGTCCAATCTTCAAGCCAATGCAAGGGGTTTTTCACTATATCCAAGCTTGTAGGTGTTTAAAAAACTTTGCAATGAGTCAGCTTTTCTCATTCTTGTGATGTTATTGTTAGGGATGTAATCTCTTCAACAAATCTTAGTGTGAAAATAACAACAAAGTTTGGGTCATCTATTGCCTCATGTGGATGTGGCAAAAAGCATGAACATTAGAAAGTAATTATTAGGGCCACGGATATGATCGATATTTGACATTTAATGATATGTTATTCTAAAAAGAAAGCCACAAGCATGGCAATATCCAAGTCAAAGTACTCAGCAAAGGAAATGAGATCGGTTGAAATCTTGGACATGTGGGGTCAAAGATGATATTGGTCAAAGTGATGTCAATATGAAGCAAAGGCAATGTCTACATGGCCATTTGTGTAATCGACTACATTGATAGAAGATTAGGTCAATTTGGGAATTTCTCGCATTATGGCATTGTCGAGATGAAGAGCAACAAACATGGCAAGAGAGGGCCGAGAATGTTAGCAACTGTAAGTGTCAAAGCAATAGGTGATATCTCACCATTCAACGAAGCCAAGTGTCGAAATGTCGAGGAATGAGTGCATATTGAATTAGATCAAAATGTCGAAGCACCTGGAGTCAAAGTGATAAATAGACATGGGCAGTAACGAGATCGTGGATCATGGTAGAAGCTTTCAAATGTGAAGTCATGCACCTATTTTTAGGAGCCAAGCATTGGAAGGGCCCATGCACAACTCAGAACTTGGTATTAAAGAACGGACATGGATTTGAATATGGTTTGAGACTAAAGCTAGAGAACGTGGGATAATGGGCCTAGTTTCTAGAGATTTCTTTTGTCTATAAATAGGACTTGTAGGACCTTTTGTCTATAAATAAGGGGGAGATATTTTTGAGAAGTACCTTATACATTATCTCGTCACTCTGACATCAAATGATACACAGGGGAAAATCAAGCACTCCACCCTATTTTATTTTCTCTTCATCTTCTTTCTAGTTTCTTTTTCATTGCATTTAGTTCATATCTTTCCAGTTTATTTTTTCTTTTAATTCTAATTTATATACTTCTTACATTTCAATTTCAAGTTTCTTTCATTTTACTTAAATTTGTTTCTTCATCGTCTATAGTTATTCCATTTTATTTGCCTCTTTTGCTTACTATTTAAAAATTTTGAGAATCCATAAGAGAAGCCGCTTCCATTTCCCGAATTGGGATCGAGAAGCAAGGTTATCGTCATTTATTTGTTTACCAATGAAAAATTGGTTAAACAGTTATTCACTTAGTGTTTGTGTTACTCACTCAAGGGATACCCCATCCTTTGGCACTCAAAGGATACCTCACCCACCCTCTCAGTGATAGAAAAGTATGAAGATGATATTCTCTTTTAAAGAGTTGATTACAAAAGTTGAATCCTATGAACTCTTAAGCATATCTCAACAAATCATAGAGCAAAAGAATGAAGTAGAAGAAAGATAAGATAAAATAACTTGCTTTTCTCTTTTTTTTTTTTTTTTTTTTTATTATCTTGGGTTTCTCTTCTAAAATTCATGCCCAAAAGATCCTAAATATAGAGTTTGGAAATAATATAACAGATGGGGACCAATTAAGAAAGCAATAAATATAAAATTAGTCATTTTTTTTGGCATCCTAACTCGTAATAATTGATTATTCCCTGAGATAATTGATTAAGGTGTATTTGTTTATGATTTTTTGGGTAAAAAATCATTTTTTCACTAAAAAAAAAATTAAATTTCATATATTTGGATTTTTTTAAAAAAAAATTAGATTCTTAAAAAAAATTGTTTTCAACTTTTTTGGAAAAGCCAAAAAGAGTAGCTTCTGAAAAAAATCAATTTCAGTTTTTTCAGTTATATATAAAAAATTTAAGTTTCATAATCACTTTTTCTAAAAGTTGAAATAAACGCATCCTTATTTTGTTCATTATTCTTTTCTGGGGAAAACTTTGAACATGGATAATCGATTATTATCCTTAGAGTAATCGATTATTTCATTGTAAAACTTTTTTAAAACTTGGCATTGAACAAATAATCGATTATTCTGAGATAGTAATTAGTTATTTTGTTCTTTTAAAATTTGGGAAACATCTTAGAACAAATTAATCAATTATCCTTTGAATGTAATCGATTATTACTTTGAAAAGCTTGCTCTGATTCAAGGCAGAGAAAAAACAATCGATTATTAACATGTAGTGATTGATTATTCAACCTAGGAAAAGTTTTAACTATCTTTTGAATTTTCAAAACATATTTAATCAATTGTAAAACAACTTAATTGAGTAAATTTTTCAAAAGATGATTTCGACTTTCTTAAAACACTTTGTCAAGAAAGAGGGTTTCAAAAACAATTTGATCAAAAGCAATTGTTTTTGAAAAAGCCTTTTGGATCAAAGATAAGGATCTTTGTGGGATACTTTTGAGCTCTTACATATATTTTAGATCCTAAGTCAAGAGTGATTTCACTTTCTTTGAAGCTTGTTCTTGGTTGAAGCTTGAATCACTTTTCTCCTTCAATCTTGTTCGTTCTTTGGCAATCAAAACAATGGAGCTCTTCCTTTCTTGATCCCTTTTTCCCTTTTTTTGTTATTATCAAAATATCACGTCGAAATAGGCAATTACAATATCCAAACAACATTACGATTAGCTTTTAATTTCTAGTGTTAGAATATAGTGTTGCACAAACTTAAGTCTAAACTAAATAAATAACTCTTAAGAAGTAACCCTAACAACTGCACGATTTTGCAATCTTGGCTATACAAGAGCTTCAAATTGCTACCATATTGTTCTCGTGAAGCTTACAGAGTCTGAAGGGCCAATGAAGAAGACCAGTCTAGTGAATGACAAGCTAAGGGATTATGTGCAATTGGCTAGACCAGAGCATGACCTTCTGATGTGGGATCCCACGGATATAAGGATCCAGAAACCCTAGGTACACACTTTGATAGAAAACAAGATTTAGGATAAAGACTCTCCCTACTAAACTCTCAAGAAACCTGATCTTGAAAACGTAGATAACAAAGAAAAGATAGAACACAAACTAATTGAATATCACAAGAAACTTATCTTAGAATGAATTCTCTCAATTTCTTAATACAACAAGCAAAGCAAATCACTCACCTCACTTGTACACAATAGCACTATTTTCTTGAAAGAAAACAAAACAAAATTTCAATTAATCAAAAGTTGCTAAACAATGTGTTCCTTAAGGTATTTATAACGTCTTACATTAGGCTAAACACTTAAACTAAACCCAAGCTCAATAAGAAGTGCTCAGATACTAAATAATAAGGATTGGGTTGGACAAAACACAAAATATAAAATCTGTGCTAAATAAAATAATTAAAAGTTTAGATATCTTAAACTAACTAAACTAAATAGGGCCAAAATAGGAGAATAGCTCAATATGGTCAGAATAAGCTTCTAAGTCCAATTCACAACAATTAACAAATCTTGGGTTGTTCATTAGTATGAGTTGGCATCTTGGTCTCCTTGGCCCATTCTTGATGCATCTTTTCCACAATTGCTTTAGCCAAGCTCCCAAAGTCTTCTCTAAGCCTCTTTGCACTTGCTCGTGTGATTGGTCCCATAGGCATGCTAAAATCTCCATCTTGTCCCCTTGTGCCAGAATCAATTTGTCTTCCAAAACACGTATCATTCAACAAACTTTTATTAGGAATTTGGGAAATGAGGAAAAAAAAAAAGAAGAGAAAAAAGAGGCCATGAGAGAAAAGAATAAAGGACAAGATCCAATGGTGAGAGAAAATAAAGAAAAGAAAGAGGTGAGAAAAATGCAAAGAGAGAAGAGAGTGCAAAGAAAAAGAAGAGTGAGAAAGACAGAGAGAGTGAAAAAGTTGAGAGGAAATCATGTTTTTATGTAAAAGAAGTAGATTTGAACAATGCTTTGTTTGGCGAGAGAGCTTTGATTATGATTCGGTTTATGGAGGTTTTACTCTCTGAAGCTAAACTTAATCTAAATTTGCCTTGTTGTTTCATTTCTTTGTTATAGGAGTTTGAGGACGTGTTCCCTAGTGAGATGCCAGTGGATTACCACCATTGAGAAGGATTGAACACTAAATTGATTTTGTGCCTGGAGCTATCATTCCAAATAGACCAGCATATAGAACTAATCTTGAGGAGACAAAGGAACTTCAAAGGCAAGTGGATGAGTTACTAGCTAAAGGGTATGTGAAAGAAAGCATGAGTCCGTGTGCTATTCCAATTTTGTTGGTTCCAAAGAAAGATGGCATCAAAAGGATGTATGTGGATTGTCATGCAATCAATAAGATAATAGTAAAGTATCACCATTCTAACCCTAGGTTAGATGACATGCTTGATGAGTTAAATGGTGCATGCATATTCACTAAAATTGATTTGAAAAGTGGATATCACCAAATTAGAATGAAACTAGAGGATGAATAGAAAACTGCTTTTAAAACAAAATATGATTTTTATGAGTAGCTGGTTATGCCTTTTGGGTTAACTAATTCACCTAGTACTTTCATGTGTTTAATGAACAATGTTTTGAGGGATTTCTTGGGGAAATTTGTGGTTGTCTACTTTGTTGATATTCTAATTTACAGCTAGTGTTTAGATGATCACATATCACATGTTAGGGCTATTTTAGATGTGCTTAAGAAGGAAAAGTTATTTGCCAACCTTAAAAAGTGCACATTTTCCATTGATAAAAGTTTTTTTCCTTGGATTTGTTGTGAGTGCACAAGGTATTGAGATTGATGAGAAGAAGGTGAATGCTATTAAAAGATGGCCAATGCCTAAAGATGCTTCTAAGGTAAGGGATTTTCATGGTTTAGCTGAGTTTTATAGGAGATTTGTGAAAAAATTTTCCACCATTGCTACTCCTTTGACTAAAATTATTAAAATGGATGTTGGGTATAAATGGGGAAAAAAACAAGAACTTGCTTTTAGCACTTTGAAAGATCAATTGTATTATGCTCTTATTCTTGTTTTGCCTAATTTTGATAAGACCTTTGAAATAGAACGTGATGCTTCTAGGATTGCTATAGATACTATTTTGATGCAAGAAAAACGTCCCATTGTATTCTTTTAGTGAGAAGCTGAATGGAGCTCAACTTAAGTTCTCAACCTATGACAAGCATCTATATGCTCTGGTTTGGGTCTTGGACGTGTGGCAACACTACTTGCTGTCCAAAGAGTTTGTGATTCACATTAATCATGAATCTCTCAAGCACTTAAAAGGACAAGGTAAGTTGAGTAAGAGGCATGATAAATAGGTTGAGTTTATTGAGACTTTTCCATATGTGATCTCTTATAAGCAAGGGAAAGAGAATGTGGTTGTTAATGCTTTGTCTAAAATGTATGCTTTAATCACTACACTTACCATTAAGTTGTTAGGATTTGAGCATTTGAAAGAAATGTATGTCACTGATTCTGATTTCTCTGATATTTATGCTACATGTGAACATGGTGCATTTAATAAATTCTATAAGGATGAAGGTTTTTTGTTTTGTAGTAATAGGACTTGTGTACCTGATTGCTCTATTAGAGAGATGCTTGTTAGAGAATCACATAGTGGTGGTTTAATGGGTCAGTTTGGTATGCATAAGACTTTGGATGTGTTATCTGGGCATTTTTATTGGCCACATATGTGAAAAGGTGTTAAAAGAATTTGTGCTAAATGTATTGCATGTAAGCAGGTTAAATCTAAGCTTATGCTGCATGGTTTATAAATAACCCTGCCGATCCCACTTGACATATCTATAGATTTTGTGCTTGGATTGCCTAGAACTAGGAAGGGCAGTGACAACGTTTTTGTTGTAGCGAATAGATTTAGTAAAATAGCTCACTTTATTGCATGTTATAAAATTGATGATACAACAAATATTACTGATTTGTTCTTTAAGGAAGTCATGCATTTACATGGTATCCCTAGGACTATTGTTTCTGATCGTGATGTGAAGTTCCTAAGTCATTTTTATAAAGTGTTATAGGGTAAGCTAGGAACTAAATGGTTATATTCTACCACTTGTCACCGACAAACTAATGGTTAAACTAAAGTGATGAATAGGACTATAGGGACTTAATTGCATGCTGTTGTTGATAAGAATTTGAAAATTTAGGAAGATTGTTTTCCTTTGATTGATTTGCATGTAATAGAACCATTCATTCTTCTATATGATTTTCTCCTTTTGAGCTCGTGTATGGCTTTAATTCTTTAACTGTTTTAGACTTGATGCCTTTACCTTTGAGTGATCTTGTTAACTTAGATGGTGAAAGCAAGGCTGAGAAGGTTAAAGCAATGCACTTGAAGGCATGTGAGTTGATTGAAAAGAAAAATAGGGTGATGACTCAAAGAGTTAACAAGGGCCAAAGACTAGTTGTCTTTGAACATAGTAATTGGGTTTGGGTTCATTTAAGGAAGGAGAGATTTCCTACTCAAAGGAAATCTAAACTTGATTTAAGGGGTGATGGTCCATTTCAAGTGTTTGAGAAGATCAATGATAATGCTTACAAGATTGACTTTCCAGGTGAGTACAATGTTTCAGCTACTTTTAATATTTCTACTCTTTTTTTAATATAAATGTAGATTCGAGGACAAATCTTTTTAAGGAGGGAGGGAATGATATGTGTTTCGGAGGACAAATTGGACATTCTAGACAAGGGGACAAGATAGAGATTTTAGCATGCCTGCGGGACCAATCACACGAGAAAGAGCAAAGAGGCTTAGAAAAGACTTTAGGAACTTGGCTAAAGTAATTGTGGAAGAGATGCATCAAGAATGGGCCAAGAAGACCAAGATGCCAACTCATACTAATTGACAGTCCAAGATCTTGTTAATTGCTGTGAATTGGGCTTAGAAGCTTATTTTGGCCATATTGGGCATTTCTCCTATTTTGATCTTATTTGGTTTAGCTAGTTTAAGTATTTAGAACATCTTAATTTTTAATTATTTTATTTAGCATAGATTTTATGTTTTGTGTTTATCCAGCCCAATCCTTATTATTTAACATCTGCACACTTCTTATTGGGCTTGGGTTTAGTTTAAATGTTTAACCTAATGTAAGAGGTTATAAATACCTCAAGGAACACATTGCTCAGCAGTTTTTGATTAATTGAAATTGTGTTTTATTTTCTTTCAAGAAAACAGTGTTATTGTGTGCAAGTGAGGTGATTGACTTGCTTTGCTTATTACATCAAGAAATTGAGACAATTCATCCTAAGGTAAGTTCCTTGTGATATTCATTAGTTTCTGCTCTATCTTTTCCCTGTTATCTCCATTTCCAAGAACAGGCTTATTGAGAGTTTAGTAGGAAGGATCTTTATGATAAATCTTATTTTCTATCAAAGTGTGTGCTTGAGGTTTCTGGATCTTTATATCCATGGGGTTTCACATCACCTTCAATGAGGGGCTCTCCTATAGGCCTTCATATGGCAGTTTCAACTATTAAAGTTGGATGACCAATTATGGCGAGCAGTTAGAGAATTCTTTTTTAGGATAGTAGTGAATTCGATTAAGATTGGATCGAATTCATCACTGTTTAATTTTTTCTCAAGATAAACAGAAATCGATCCAGGGTGAGTAGAATTCAACGCTATTCAAGTGAGTAGTGTTGAATTCGATTTAACCTTGGTCGAATTCAAGGAGTTTACAAAGTTTTAGGTAGAATTTATGGTGGATTCTAAACTTTGAGGTGCATGATAGACCTAATGTGGTTAAATGACAAAAAAATATGATTAATTATTATACAAGTATTGTTAATTGCTACACAAGATATGGCAAAACGTTGGATCCACGATAGATTAGGGTCCATCCTAAAATATGACAACTATTAGGCCTTACTCTCTATTAAAACTGTAAAGAAACAGATGAGAATGACATTCGGATCAGTCGTTAGAGGTTTAAGAGCCACAATATTTAATATTTAAAAAATCTATCCTTATTGTTCCTATATATGGGACTGTGGGTATATATATATATATATATATATATATATATATATATATATATATATATATATATATTCTCTAGTTATATCTAAATGCAATATTTTTTTATACTTATATTGCACTAGTGAATCGAATTCATCACTATTTACCTGAAAGAAAAAAATATAAACCTGTAATATTTCTTAATTAATTATCATTATAATAAATTAACCAAACTTAATGATAATTAATTAAGAAATGTCATAGGTGTATATTTTTTTTCTTTCGAGTAAATAGTGATAAATTCAATTCACTAGTGCAATATAAGTATAAAAAAAATATTGCCTTTAGATATAATGAGAGAATATAAATACACCCACAGTCGCATGCATAGAAACAATAAATATAAATTTTTTAAATATTAAATATTGTGGCTTTTAAGCCTCTAACAATTGATCCGGACATAATCTCATTTGTTTCTTTATAGTTTTAATAAAGAGTAAAGTCTAATAGTTGTCATATTTTAGGATGGACCCTAGTCCATTGTGGGTCTGACGTTTTGCTATATATTATGTGGCAATTAATTATATTTATATGATAATTAATCATATATTTTTTTTATTTAATCATATTAGGTCCACCATGCACATCAAAGTTTAGAATTCACCATAAATTCCATCTAAAAATTTGGAAACTTCTTGAATTCGATCAAGGTTAAATACAATTCAATACAATTCAAGTGAATAGTGTTGGATTCTACTCACTCTGAATCGATTTCTATTCATCCGAAAAAAATTTGAATAGTGATGAAATCGATACAGCCTCAATCAAATTCACTACTATAAAAAAAAGATATTTTCATAAAAAAAGTTGAAATGACGTATATCCGAAAATAATAATTTTTTATTTTAAATCAATTAAAAACCCCCAATCTGTCCGATGCGAAAATTAAGAGGGACCAATTTTAGAGTTTTGTTAAGATCTTTGTTTATTTTCTTTTTCTAGTGATTTCACTGAATTTTTAAAAAGTTCATCCAATCATGTTAAAAATCATAAAATACTTATTAAAACATAAGATTTTTTAACTCAAAAAGTCATATTCAAACAAGCTAATACTTTTATATAAAAATTTCAAATTATGTGATTATGAATCAAATTCATTTTCTTGATCTTAAAATACTTTAGAAGCTGAATTTAATTTAGGCAAAAAGGATTTTTCGGTCCCTTATCTTTATTTGTTTTTCCAATTTGATCCCTTATTTTTTTTTAATTTGATCCCCTATATTACAAATTACTTTCAATTTGATCCCTAATCATTAAAATACTTTAGAAGCTGAATTTAATTTAGGCAAAAAGGATTTTTCGGTCGCTTATCTTTATTTGTTTTTCCAATTTGATCCCTTATTTTTTTTTAATTTGATCCCCTATATTACAAATTACTTTTAATTTGATCCCTAATCATTTGTTCATCACATAACTAATAAGAAATATT
The DNA here is from genome assembly GCA_031439595.1 of Pterocarpus santalinus. NCBI lineage: Eukaryota > Viridiplantae > Streptophyta > Magnoliopsida > Fabales > Fabaceae > Pterocarpus > Pterocarpus santalinus. The sequence goes on along the minus strand of CM062529.1, from coordinate 34,524,105 downwards.
GACGTGACACAAACGATATTAATGTAATGTACACGCGGATGTGAGGTGGATAGTATCACGTCAGCATTTTCATATGACTTCTTTAAGTGTGAAAATTTCTTTACTTTTGTATTTAAATATATATGGAAGTAAAATGAACTTTGTAAAATATTATTAATATATTATAAATTTTGAATTCAAGAAAATGATTTTTGATAATAACTTTAGAATCTAATTAATATACATCATTAGTGAAAAAATTTATATTATCCTCTTACGTTCAAAAAAATATATAATCATATCTTTTCCAGTTACAATAGTAGGTGTCCAGTATGTTGCATATGCCTAAGTCAACATTGTTAGATCATTCAAGCATGGTTTTGCTGTTGGACGACCATCTAACTGAGACACTAGCTTTTACAAAATCATACTTCTAGCTTAAACTCTTATTTTGCTTCCTTCAGATGTTGGTTTTAACTACACTGCATTATGGAATAGAATTTACTTTTGAAGTTTCCTCCATTTATCTTTTCCAGTTACAATAGTAGGTGTCCAGTATGCTGCATATGCCTAAGTCAAAATTGTTAGATTTTTCGGCTATCTCTACGTAAAAATTATTTGGAAGGGATGAATGTATTGACCGTGAAATTTCATATGCTTGGAAACATAACACTAGCATATGGAAAGAATCATATGAATGGAATACATGTGCCTAAGTCAACAAAAGGAGACCGATGTTGCCGCATCGGTTGTTTTGTCGGAAATGTCGACGGGCTGTTGACAAACAAGAAAAGTGATAGAGAAAGACAGACCATGGTTTTTTAAGTGAAAATGATTTTTAATTTTATTCGTTTGTTTTGTAGAGCTGTGTTACCTACCCATTAGGTAACAAGTAAATAATTATAGCCATAGATCAATCTTGTGATCAATCTAATGGTTTATGGAAGGACCATCATTGAACCTTCCTGTACAATGACCAGGATAAACGAACCCATGGCAATAGACATGTAGAGCCGCTCTTCAAAGTGCGATGGTTTTGCAATCTATTATGCCTCCATTGATGTTAATAACAGGGGAAAGGAAGGCATTCTACACTTCTACCCGAGAAAAATAGTAGGGGGAAAGGGAAAATAATGTGAACACCTGTTGTAACAGCCAAAGCTCCATTTTTTTTTTCAACTCGTGAAGTGGAAAAAGCACCTTTGGCAGCTCATGAATTCCGTAAGGATGCAAATACATATTGTTAACAAAGAATTTATGGACATTTTCCATTTCAACAAATGAAAGAATTGTAAATGTACCATTCCAATCCCAGCAGGCAACTCGCTTTAGGATTGGAATAACGTTTCAGATGCTCTCGATATTTCAATACCCCGGAGCAATAGATTCCTGAGAAACCCAAGCAATCAAAAGCTCATGCACCAGCCCATGACTAAATTGGATTTAACAAGATGTAATAACGCCAAACCAGACCAACCACTCACCACCCGCTTCCACCAGTGCAGCAGCTACCACCTAGTTATGATACAAAAAAGAATATTTAAATTTTAAAATTACATTGTTTTGATGGCTGAAACCCTTGGAACCTCAACTGGAAAGTTGTGGATCTCGTCGATCCAAGGGTTCTTCTCCTTAGCAGGGTTGATGGTCTTGAGAGCCTTCCATACTGCACTGTTGCACTTGAATCCAGAACCAAAAGCTATTTGCCATGCTCTGTCTCCCTTCTTGACCCTCCCTTTGGCTTCTGTGTAAGCCAATTCATACCAAAGCGAGCTGCTAGATGTGTTTCCAAAACGATAGAGGGTCATTCTTGATGGCTCCATTTGCCAAGGAGACAGCTGCAGGTTCTTCTCCAGTTCATCCAAAACAGCTCTGCCTCCAGCATGGATGCAGAAGTGTTCAAAAGCTAGCTTGAAATCTGGAATATAAGGTTTGATCTTCATCTTGAAAAGTTTCTTCCCAACTAAAGTGGCAAAGAAGAGCAGCTGCTCAGATGCTGGGAGGACAAGAGGCCCCAGTGTAGTGATATTGGTTTTCAAAGCATCACCTGCAACTGCCATCAGATCTTTTGACAAAGAAACACCAACCTCGCCATTGGCATCTTCTTCTTGGGTAATGCAGCTAAAGCACTTGTCATCAGCGGCCTTATTAGTGCGAACAGTGTGGACCAATCGGTATTTGGATCTTCTTCTGTCAGAGCTTTTGTTGGAAAGCAGAACTGCAGCTCCTCCCATACGGAATAAACAATTCGGGACGAGCTTCGATCGATCGTTTCCAGGATACCAATTCAATGTGATATTCTCCATGCTAACAACCAATGCATAGGAGTTGGGATGGACCTGGAGAAGATCTTTAGCAAGATCAATTGCGATCACGCCTGCACTGCATCCCATCCCGCCTAGGCTCAAGCTCTTTATATTCCCTCGAAGCTTATAGTGATTTACAACCATGGCCGAGAGGGATGGAGTTGGGTTGAACAGGCTGCAATTTATAATCAGAATCCCAATGTCTTTAGGCTTTACTCCAGTCTTTGCCAATAGCTGGTCGATGGCGCCAAACATTACATCCTCGGCTTCTTTCCTAGCTGTTTGCATTGAAGGGTTGGGAGGAAGGTTGAGGACAGCCTCCGGAAGGTAAGTGTTGTCCCCTAGACCAGATCTCTCGAGGATCTTTCGCTGGAATTCAAGAGTTTCCTCTGTGAAAAAGCCACTCATCTGGGATTGTTCCATAAATCTTTGTTTTGAGCATTTCCTAGACTCATCAGGCTTGAAACAGGCAAAATTGACAAGGTACACCGGTCGAGGACGGGTCATAAAGTATAGGGTTGATAAAAATACGAGGAGAGTGGAGCACAGAATAACAGAAATCAAGTTGTATTGCAGATGCTCCCAAATATCATAAAGATCTTCTACGGTGAAGGTGGAGAGCTGCGCCGCAATGAGAACCACGAGTGGGAAAAGAAAGAGGTACATCCCGTGGGTGATGAGGTAATGATAACCAAGCTTGACATACTTCAATTTAACAGATTTCTTGAAGTCGGGAAGATTCCGCGAGGACTGCTGCCTCAAGGGTGCAACTCTTCTTCCCTGTGTCATTTTACCCTGCTCGAAATTCGAATCCATGAAAAGATGAGATTAAAATGGACATTTATGCAAGGAGGTGAAGCAGCTTTGTAGCTTACATTACAAAGACATGATATACCACAAAATGCCGCAAATTATCCTTCCAAGAAACAATTTCAATTTAATTCATCTTAAAAAAAAAAAATATTAAAAAAGCTTGCTTTCTATATGGGAGCAAGGTCAACAAAATTGAAAAGGCTAAAATCACAAATTCTGAACCAATCCCAAAGCTCGATTTTTCGAACATCCTCATGCAAGCAAACCCATTCCATTTATCCTTCCTTTCTATATGTGGCAGACCAAGACAGGCGCAAACTCAGATTAGAATTTCATATGAAATGTGCATCCATGCATATTTGCACGTACTATAAGTGCGGTGATGTTAAACATCTTGTTTTGAGTAAAAAATAGAGGGCATTCCTTCACATCAAGAAATCAATATCTCCGAAGAGTCATGAAACCAATAGTAGCTAGATAAAAATTAAACCAAAAAAGAAGGAGTGCCATAAAAGCAAGAGCTAGGAGGGGAGCAGAGGCATCATCACTAGCCAAATAGAATTTGCATGCATGGGACAGAGCTCAATCTGCCAATGGAACAAAACCGATTAAAAAAAAAAAAGAACGAAAGAAAGAAATGTACCTTGAAAGCAGAGAACGCAGGAATGTTGCCCGTGAATGAAGAGAGATGCGAATATGAGAGACTGAGATTAAAGGGTGAATAGATAAATAGGTTCGGATCAGTGGCTTAAAATGGTAAAAAAAATGTTCGGGGTTAGCGCGCGTGCAGGTGGAATTTCTAGGCGTGTTCAATAGAAAGAAATGGGAGAAGGAATGCATTTGGAAACATCGAACGTTAGAGACTAAAACGGGGATGCGTACGCGTGCGTAGACAGTGATCACGTTCTCGTTTTCAAGAGGGACGGCGCTTTCCTGGTTTGACCGTTCGAAACTTCGAATCACATCTCGTCTTTCTCTCTGAATCTCACGGTTGTGATTGCCTCTCCAACACGTTCTCGCTGTCATATTTCCCTCTCCTATTTTATGTTTATGATAATTTTAATGTGAATCGAAATAGTTGATCGATTTTATTATTTTAACCTAAAAATTGACAATATTTGCAACAATAATAATCGAAATGATAGATTATGTGTTTGTAAATGATAATCATATACTTAATATTGTAACTTGTGACTAAAACTAACGTCTGGTGTCAATGCAAGACTAATAATCAGTAAACATGCATTATTTACTAGTTTGATAAAACTGGGTTATTACTTCTTACTGTAAATGGTATGATCGTAATAATGATTCATGCAATCTGTATGATCACTTTTTTTTTTTTTTTAACCTTCGCTATATGATAAATTTAGAATTTGATAAATGGTGCGCTTGTATGTGCTAATTTATTTGCCGAATATAATCGCTTACATATGAAGGTATCACCTTGAATTCTAATATAATTTTGAGACAAGAAACGTTATTAGTAGTTGATATAATTAATCAATTAAAAAAAAGTTGATATAATTAATAGAATTTATTTTCCTATCTATGAATTAAATGTTCAAAATACCAATTAGGTATTCCGCTATAGCTCTTTGATTTCCGTTTTGTTTGTGTCATTCTATTTGCTTTAGATAGGAAATAATAGGTAATTCTTGTAGTAAGAAGTCGGGCTGACCTGGAATTTTCAGGCGCTCCCATTCTTCTTCTGCTAGTACTATTTGCTTTTCTCTTCTAGAACACTTTACTTATAAAATTTAATAAATTAAATTTCTTTATAAAATTTCTCAAACGAACATTAATTTTTCGAAACACTTATTTTGATGTAAAAATTTCTATTAAATTAATTTAAAATTAGTTATAAGATTATGTCTTTAGAATAATTTATGAAAATATTTATTTCGTGTTAATATATATATATATATATATATATATATATATATATATATATATATATATATCACTATCCGATTTTCAAAAGAGAAATGTTAGGGGGACACATTTTTTTGACTCACCCTATGACGTATATGGCCTTATGTGTGAGTGGAACCAGGGAAATAATCACAAAACGACAAAAACCATATAAACATAACATAACATGACATACTCCGAGGTAAAATGCTGAGATGGTAAAATGAATGAATAGTAAAATATTTGAAAAATCGAAGAAAGTAACTCAAACGATCGCGCCAAACCGTTGCTTCAAACCCCCATGTTCACAGCAAACTCCCCCCACCCATTCTTCCACCCCCCACGTTTGTCCACCCCAAGCACCAAAGCACCCTTTCCTTGCCCTTGAATTACTTCCCCTTCTACAAGGAGAGAATTTCTTCATCCTATAGTGGCTACTCATCCCGTGCCAACATTATCATTGTCTCATCATCCATTCGTCTATGCTAGGTATAATCACAAAACCACTGTCATTCGCTTAATATATAACTCATTATCTATGTCGAACTCTAAATTGGCTTTTGAATATGAAATTAAGTTTTTGGGACATTTGTAAATGAAGATCTTGAAACTATGATGAGTAGCAAGATTGAGTTTTGTTTTAGTGTTGTAGTTTAGGTGTTTGCAGTTGTGCTCGTATGAGCGAGTTTAGGCTTGGAATGTTAAGCAGAAAAAAAAAAAAAGCATTAAAGAGTAGTAAGATCTTAAGGAGTTTATGGATGTTGGTAAATTTTTAGAAAATGCTGGTAAGTTTTTGTTATTGATCTAGTAAATACATTTAAAATGCTGGTAAGTTGCTGTGTTTGCCGTGTATTGTCAAACTAGAGAAAAGAAATTTACCAGCGTATTGGCATATACTTACCAGCTTTTGTAAAGAATTTACTAGTGTCTAAGAAACTCTTTAAAATATGATTTTGTGAAGAATAAGATTATATTCTAAATTTTTATTAATTTAGGTGTACATAATCTATAAATTTTGCAAAATTTGACAAGGAAAGAAAAAGAAAAATATAGAAATAGCCAAGTAGAGAAACTTACCAGCATTTTGTTAAAACTTATCAACGTTTACCAGCATTTGTAAGGAATTTGCCAGCGATTTGATAAAACTTACCAGTGTTTATAAGGAACTTGCCAGCGTTTAGCTAAAACATACTAGCCCTCTTGTGAAACCTACCAGCGTCTTAGTAACTCTTTAAAATATGATAATTTATTAATTTAAGTCTTCATAGTCAATAATTGTTGGTAAATTTGACATGAGTTATAAATTTAGCAAAGTAGAAAAACTTACTAGCATTTTGTTAAAACTTACTAGCGTTTATAAGAAACTTACCAGCGTTTGACTAAAACTTACCAGCCCCTTGTGAAACTTACTAGCATTTTAGAAACTCTTTAAAATGTGATAATTTATTGATTTAAGTCCCCATAGTCAATAATTGTTGGTAAATTTGACAAGAGTGATAAATTTAGCAAAGTAGAGAAACTTACCAATATTTTATTAAAGCTTACCAGCGTTTATAAGGAACTTACTAGCGTTTTACTAAAACTTACCAGCCCCCTTGTGAAACTTCCCAGCATCTGAAGAGCTCTTTAAAATGTGATAACTTATTGATTTAAGTCTTCATAGTCAATAATTGCTGGAAAATTTGGCAAGAGTTATAAATTTAGCAAAGTAGAGAAATTTACCAACATTTTGTTAAAACTTACTAGCATTTATAAGGAACTTACCAGCGTTTGGCTAAAACTTACCAGCCCTCTTGTGAAACTTACCACCATCTTAGGAGCTCTTTAAAATATGATAATTTATTGATTTAAGTCCCCATAGTCAATAATTGTCGGTAAATTTGGCAAGAGTTATAAATTTAGCAAAGTAGAGAAACTTACTAACATTTTGTTAAAACTTATCAGCATTTTGTTAAAACTTACCAGCGTCTTAAAAACTCTTTAAAATGTGATAACTTATTGATTTAAGTCCCCATAGTCAATAATTGTTGAAAAATTTGACAAGGAGTAAGAAATTTACAAAGTAGAGATACTTACCAGTATTGTGTTAAAAATTACCAGCATTTTGTTAAAACTTACCAGCATTTATAAGGAATTTACCAGCGCCTTTGGAACTCTTTAAAATATGATTTTATGAGAGTTGGAGAATGCTTTAGTCTTAGTTAGCTTGTAGATTTGTTGGAATGAAAAGGAAATTAGCTATTACATTATGGGGTATGCTTTGATGGACTAAGAATAATGATACTTCTAAAAGATGTATATTTTGTTTTTTTTTCTTTTTCCTTAATTACTGTATTAATAACAAAGTCCTTGTATTCTTTCAAGTTTCTGCCTTCAATGGAAAATGGCTTTATGGGGTAGGGATACTTTTGACTCCTTAGAAAATGTGACCAAATGAGTACCATAGTGTATTAATTTTTTATTGAAAGACAAAATGAGTTAAAAAAATCTTTCATTTCTGCATAGGTTAAGAGATAAATGTGACTTCATAGTATATTGGGGAGATATTGATTAGCTTTCAAATACTCTACTCTCTAATGGTACTGGAATTGATTGATGAATGTATATATTATGCCTGTTATTGTGATGGGCATAAGCAAAGATACATGTTACACTTCAAATATTCAATTAAATTTCATTGGAGGGTGCACTTTTTATACATTTAAAAATTGAGAAAGAGATGAAATATGATCTCATCTGTGTATTTTGTAGGTATTGCAACCTAAATTTGATGTGATAACATATTACAAATCAAAATGCCGAAGAGGAAAGATACAAAATGTAGTTGAGGACAAGATATGTTATTCTATGATAACCAATTTTTTTCTTTTATTTATTTATTTTTTTGTATAGTAAATATTAGTAAGCGAGGTTGATGATGCTGGCCTACAACAGAATCGCATGGAAAAGAAGTGGTTCATGTTCGTGAAGTTAAGGATAGTGAGAGTGGCTTATTTATGTAACAGTTGAATTTTATTAATCATGTTGCCCTTTTCTTTTGGTTTAGGGATTAATTCTATATGTAATTCTACTGATCTTAGTAGTTCTTCGGTTGACAATTTTTCAGGACACAAGAAAAAGTAGCCTACGTAAAAACCAGGGAAGGTATATATCTGAGTAACAACTAATTAAATGTTACTAGTACATTGGAAATGAATGACTGAGTTAGCTATGTGCTTCTGTTTTGGTGTGAATAAGAGGTCCAGAAGCAAATTTGCATTTTAATTCTCTATCTCATTATTGATCAGAATTCTTTTGTTCTCTTTTATCCATATCATCCATAGTAATATTTGAGGGTTGATGTATTGTTTGTAATGTTTGTGAATTGCAGGTTGTGTTCCTCAGTCGATGCTTGCCCAGTCAATTGCATGGGTTGCATGCAAAGTTGACTGAAGGGCAAGCTAGCGTAGTCGTCGACATAGGTTTCGAAGGTTTGTTGGACCTTAGATGCCGTTCCCTCAACCGTGTTTTATTCTTGGAGCTAGTGAAGTCTTTTTGACTTATGGCAGCAAATGATGTTTGTTAAAGGGCGCACTATCCCCATAACCTATCATGATGTAGGTTTGGCCTTAGGGCTACCAAATAAGGGTAATTTTTTCCTACCAATTAAACCTTTATGCCTTTTTTTTTCCTTTTAGGTATTTATGGTGAATTTATTCCTATATGGATGAAATGATTGTTTTATTTTACTTATCAATAGGTAAAATTTATTCATGTGCCAATTCTAATACTTTACATGTAATAGGGTTGCCCGTTCCAAAGTCTGTCAATGACGATCAACAATCGCTATTAACGACTTTCAAAGGCATCAAATATAGTCAGCTAGAACAGATGATTGGTAACAGGATGTTGATGATCAGTTTAGACGAGAATATCTGCTATATGCTTTGTCATGTTTCCTGTGCCCGACATCAGAGATAGCACCCTGTTCAAAGTTTTTGGAGCCATTGTTAATGTGCAGAATTCACACAGATACAACTGGAGCGAATTCGTCTTTTCTTGACTTGTAAGGCACATCAAAGCATACAAGACCAAGAAAGGGAAGACAAAGAGCATTGGTGGCTGCCTTTTTTACCTAATGGTATGTTGATCAAAGGCTTCTTTGGATGAATTGAGTATGGCTTGTTCATGTAGACATCTTAATAATGATTTGGCATTGCACAGATCCTATATTTCCATCCTCGACCACTGGACATAATCCAACCAAATATGGATCTTCCATTGCTTAAACAGTGGGATGCCAAGAGGATGCATTCACAGATTCAGGCGAAAAATGAAAGTGCATAGGTACAGTGAGGTTAGAACCATTTAGATTAAGTCTAGGATTGATGTTTATATGCATTTAGGAAATGTATCTATTTACACCATTACCAAGTATACTAGAATCAAGCTTTACATTATTGTTATTTCACAGGGATTACTAAACCATGATAATGATGAAGATGACATTTTCGGGGAGCTTCAACTGTATACTATGTACAAGAGTCAGGTATAGACCAAAGTACTTAGGGCACTTGAATGAGTGGATTCATTTGTCTATTTGCAACTATCTAACTCAGTTTTAAATAAATCGGCATATGTAATTCATGCAGGAAAAGGTTTGGGAAATGCTTAAGATTTGGAAGTCAGTAGATGATTGTATCATGGCTGGTGAGTCTAATGCAGAGCAAAGCATGCCTGAACAACCATTTTCCAAAACTCCAAGTGTCAGAGAATCGGACAATATCATGGATGCCGATGATGATGAGAATACGGCTATGGATGAGGAAAAAGAAGAACAAAATGAGAATAGTAATGACATTATCCATGATGGGCCTATTTTGACCAATATGGATGAGGAAAAAGATGAACAAAATGAGAATGGTAATAACATTATCCATGACAGGCCTATTCTAACCAATATGGATGACGAAGAAGATGAAGAAAATGATAATGGTAATGACATTATCCATGACGGACTTGTTCTGACCAGCAAGGGAGGTGACAGAGAAGATTTGATAAAAAAATTATATGACTATTGCATTGGGACTCAAATTGGTCCTCCAACTGAGTAGGGCCTTTTGTTAAAAAATCCACTCATTTGCAAGCACACTGTAAATGAACGATTATTGACTATATACTTTTGGTTTCTTTTCAGGGTCTTGTTTCGGATCAAAGACATATTTTTATCTCGTTATGAGGTAGCAACATTCGCACCTAGAGAGTGGATCAGCAATCTTGTAATGCTAACATTTTCCTATTAATTGTATAATTGCCCCAAATTGAACATCATGACCTTATATTTTCTTGTAATGCCCAGGTTGTTTCTTTTGCAAGTTCTATCTTTAATGAGGACAATGTGCAAAGTTCGAGGTCTCGGTATTGTCTGTTTTCATTTTTCATGGTGAGTTCAACTTACATAAGTTCAATAATGGAATTAAAATTGTTGCCCATAGTAGTGTTGTTAATTGTTGCTCAGAATTTTTTTTTTTTAATCGCAAGATGCGCTTGTAAGAAAGCTAGATGACTTCAAGAAAAGGGGACTATAGCTATCGTTGGATATACCGGACCATTTTCTGTAATGTCCTCCTCTGTACAGTGCTATGCTTGAGTCACAGTACCACACTCAGGAGTTGTTATTGTTACCTAAGCAGACCTTAACTTACAGCAACTTCAGCCGTCTTTGCAACTTCTCGAGCTGTCTAGGGATACCACAGAAATAGTAGTGAGAATTTTTAAATTCTCAGTAGAAATCTTTAACTGTTATACATAATGTCATCGTTGTCATCTCCAGTTGCTTCGGTTTATTATGAAAAAGGTGAACACGTTATGCAAACTATTTGGTTTTATAGTTCGAAAATATACTGTCCGAAACAAGGTTCATTTTATTCACACACTTGTCATTTGGGTGAGCTAATACAGAATCAAATCATGAATTACACTATGAATAATATCTGAAACGTATTAAAATGTAATAGCACGAATATATTGAACATATAAAATCTGCACATGCCTTTACTTGTCACACATATTCCAGAGTATGATCGCCGTGTCATACTCCATCGGGTTGTGATCACCATGTCATACTTCTTAGGAATATATCCTTCCTGCCACGTCCTAGAGTATGATCGTCATGTTATACTCCATCAGGATGTGATCGCCATATCACATTCCTTAGGGTGTGGGATCATTATACCACATTCCAGAGTATGATCACCATGTCATACCCCATCAGAGTATGATCGCCATGCCACGCTCCTTAGGAATATGGAACCTTCATCATATGTTCTAACTGCCTTCACAGGGAAGGACCTGAATAATTGCCTCCAAGTGAAAGGATCTCATATATTCTTTCTTTATTCATATGCACGTAAGCACCCTCTCATAAGACTAATTCATGATCATATCACCTTAACATATTCATACTTTTATAGTTGTTCATATCATAAATTTTTCGTAAAATAAACACTCATGATTTCATAGACTTCTGCCGAAAGTTCGGCAGCATAACGGATCGAGTCCGCTTTCCCATGAATAGTGCCAGTAACCAAGAAACTTTAATCAAATAGTAACCTCAATGTAGAACATTATATTCATACTAAGAATATAACAATATCAATAAGTGCAAGTTTTAAATTCTTAAGTCTTAATCTATCTTGCAAGCTTTTAACTTCTAATAATGTTCCCGAGTTTGAGCTTATTACCGACTTCTGAGTTCCGATATCATATAAGTTATGTACATAAGGTCAATATCTGGATTTTCGACTTCTGGGATTATGAATGTCTTGGTTCTCGACTTCCGATATTCGAGTATAAGGTTTCATATCCTGATACCGACTTCCGATCTCCAACATTAAGCCTCAATTGGTCTTCCAACACTTTTATGAAACGTGTTTCCTAAGTTCCAACTTCCGACCTTAATCATACCCGATCTAGTTTCTATTTCTGGGTTCCGAGTTTCGACATTAATCATACCTGATCTAGTTTTCTATTCTAAGCTCCGATTTCTGACATGAACCATACTCGATCTGATTTCTATTCACTAAGTTCCAAGTTCAACATTAGGTATACTCGATATAGCTCTCTATCTACCAAGTTTCCGAATTCGACCTTAAGTATACCCTTCTGAGTTCAACCCTGAGTATACCCTTACGAGCTCAACTTTAAGTATACTCTTCCCAATTCAACCTTAAGTATAGTCGATCTGGCTCTATATTTGCTAAGTTCTGAGTTCACCCTTAAGTTTACCCGATCTAGCTCCGTTTCTAGCTAGAATTATACTCCTATAAGAGAAAATTCACCAAAAATAGAAATCTGGGTTAAATCATACGAAATTTATATCAATGTAAAGCTAATAGAGCAAACTTTCAAATGAAATAAGTTGCATATCATTTGATGAGTATAAATTGAGATATAAGCTCTGAAACTTAACCTTACTGGATTACCCTGTTTTGACCCGATTTTGGACATAGGCAACTTCTTCGAACCATTGGGAGTAAACGGGACTGAATCTAACTCTAAATTTTTATGGGATGTTCTCCTATGTGTAAGCTTTCTAACAAACTTGGTTTCACTCAATTTGGAGTTGTGCAGGGTGAGTTACACCCTTATTAACTCATATTGCCTGGATGAAGGTCCTAATCTCTAGGTTAAACTTCAAAAATCCATAACTACCTCTATACTAATCCAATGGCCTTATATTATACATGTATGGAAAGCTCTAAATGTCTAGTTTTATATAAAAATAGTTTCCTCAACTTTAAATAGCTGTAGGCAGAGCCATACACTCCATCGTACGGACCGTCGAGGAAAAATCCTAGCAGCTTCTTGGGTTTTCTCCTTTCTTCAAGTTCTTTCATACCAATTCCAATTCTAATCACAACACACATGCAAACTTAATCATAACCATCATCATCACTCCAAATCATATGAATATTATGAGGATAACAAGATCCCTACACAGCCTAATTCAATAAAAACAAGAAGAGAGGTTGGATTCCTACCTTTTGTAGGTGTGATTTCTAGCTAGATTTAAGTTTGAGTTAGAGAAATCTTGTTATAGCTTGAAGGTTTATTGGAGATGAGATGAGATGAGATGAGATGAGATGAAGGAGAGAAGAATGGAGAGGGGTCAGCATTCATAAATGACTGAATTTGTGAGGGCAGAAAAGGAAAAGAAGGAAAACTTCTCATGCAAGTTGCAGTTGATTGGTGGATTCTTGCTTCCCATTTGAATTTGATTTTTTGGCTGCCATCTATGGCTGGAAGTGGCACCACATGAGGGGGTAATTTGCGTAAATCCTAGCCATTCATCCTAGGGCACTCATAACATAAATTCTATTAGTTTGGTTTTGACAGTTTAAGATGCCGAAATCTTACCGATTTCTCTTAAATCGGTACACTAGTTTCAAAAGAATTCTGAGGTTTCTTATGTTCCTAATGTAATTCTATCAAGCCTAATTACTTCTAAATCGCACATAATTGGCTTTAATCAAATCCTTAATCGAATTCTAATTAATCCCAATTATTTGCAAAAAATCAAACAACTCGGTTAAAAACGATTAAAATTTTTTGAGCGTTACATTACTGCCCTCCTAAAAGAAAATTTTGTCCTCAAAATTTGATTATGAAACTAACTAGTTATAGTAGCACACTATGCTTGAGTCATAGTATCACACTCAGGAGTTGTTACTGTTACCTGAGCGGACCTTAACTGGCAGCAACTTCAGCCATCTTTGCAACTTCTCGAGCTGTCTTTTCTAGGTGTGATTTCTTGCTAGATTTAAGCTTGAGTTAGAGAAATCTTGTTATGGCTTGAAGGTTTACGAGATGTAACACCCTACTAATACCATACTATGCTTAAGTCATTTTATGGCATTACTAGTTGTTACTCTTTTTTAATGGAAGTCCTTATCTTTGAAATTAGCGTAATATACGAAAATAGCGTATAATTTTTTTTTTTGTAAAAACTTTTACGCTTGAAAACTGAGCTTTTAAGCGCTTACTTACTCATATACATATGAACATTATTCTTCATATTGCAGAATTACTGATAAGACATATGACAAAATGGAAGCAACATAACATAATACCTTAAGTCAAGAATGTAATCATAGATAATCAAGGTCATCATTACATTTAATAAGCATCACATATGTAATAGGTCAAATTAAGCAGCATGACTCCCCACATGCTCTTAATTACACATAAACTGCCCAACTAGGGCTCTTAAGAAAATAAAAATACTACACTACCATCTCGATCCTCCTTAGCTAGGTGAAGAACATAGCAGCTCCTCGTTTTATCCAGTTAGTTACCGTCAGAAGTGTTACCATGGATGCCATCAGCTCCATCTGAAGACGACACGGAAACGTAGGTGTGAGAAATATAAGATTTCTCAGTAGGATCGCGACCAGACAAATATTGTGTCATCGTCATCGTCCCAGCCACTTCGGGTTTAATTATAAAAACAGTTCAACTTTTAATAGTTTTGAAAACTTAAACCCCAAAGCGGGTTGCTTTTAAAGTTAACATCATAACCACATCATCATGGCTAGCATACATATTGAAACATAGAATAAACATTCATAATGCAAATGGACAATATAATTACATGCAAAGACATCCATCATCATAGACTTAACCATGGTTATACTTAGACTTTACTTTCGTTTTTGGCACGTGCTAAACGTTCTTTTACTTTCCTTTAAAATAGACTGCTTTTGGACATGAGCTCATTCCGTGACCGTCGTCACGCAGTACTAACCAAATCAGACTTAGCCGATATTGGTTACCTCTAAGTTGGAGGGTCCTTCAAAACACCCTTGCCTCCCTCATAGAGGTTCCTTTGTGGATCGCCGTCTCTCACTTCCCGGAAGTGATCGAGGGGTCATGTCCCATTCTTTTGTTTCTTATCATTATACTTTACATGCATACTACTTCTTTGACTAGACACATGCAATGATATGACTAAGTCCCTAATTTTGACAGAAATCCGGCAGCATAACGGCTAGATCGGAGCTTCCCCAAAATGCCATTCACAAACTTTCAACCAACAGTTCATCATATCTACATCATATCATCACACTCATCATTCAATCATGAGACAAAGCTCAATTAAGCTCATCATTCATCATGCCAAATGGCATCACAGATTCATACCCTAGAGGGGTTTATAGTTGTGTTATTCTTTGTGAAGAATATTATGAATCATCATATGATTTTTCATGGTTACCCATGAGAGAATCACATAGTTAAGATATGTATATGTGGTCTTTTAGTTACTTAGTTCTCATATGAAATTATTCTTCACTTGAGTTCATGTCTTATGGAACACTTGTTCAAATTAATTAAGTTAAGTGATTGTTTCCTTTCCTTAAGATAGTGCACTTGGTGATTCCTAGGTTCATGGTATGCTCAGAGGCTCTAATCATACTTCTGTTCCCAAGGAGTTCGAGATCCCTCTAATCCTTGGGTCATGACAACGCATAACCATATCATGAACCCAACAACACCATGTTCACTAAACACCAAGGGTGATTTTTAACTTAATCAAGTTACAAAGCTTCAAGCTTTTATCTTAAAGATTAAATCTTATGAAATGATGGTTCAAGTTACTAGCTTTTTAGCTAAAAAGTCTTCTTCTTTATGAAGGTTGACTCATTTAATTATTCTAAGACCATCAAGGTCTCAACTTTATGACTTAAAGTTGTCTTCACATTACAAAGGTTCCTACTTTATCAACTAGTGACATGAAACATTAACTTTAAGGTTAACAAGTCTTAATCTTTATAAAAGCTAACACCTTTAAGCTTTGTTTTGGTTCAAGATCTAAACTTTATGAATTAAATGTTATAAAACAACACTTTATGACTTAAAGGTCTCATTCTTGACTAAAGTTTGAAACTTTATGAAAGGTCTTTTCTTTAAGGTTTGATTTCTAAGACATAAAGTGACAAGATATCATTTTCTAACTCAAAAAGGCTTATTATGCCAAAAAGCTTAGACCTTTACATGCATTCTTGTCTTCAAAACAAAACAAAAGAAAACTTTATGGTGGCACTAAAACTTGCGCCACTTTGAGTGTGTCAAGAAGCAAACTTTTTAAAGTTTTAAGCTTTTAGAATGTTCAAAGTTTTATCAAATCATGGGAACATAAAAAGATGAAGCTTTTCTAGTCATCAACTCATCATAAAAAGGAAAGAATAACTTTAAGCAAGCTACCAACAAAAGAGGGAACTTAAGAACACATGAAGAACATCAAGAACATATTTTTCCAAAAGAGGAAACTTAAGAACACATGAGGAACATCAAGAACATATTTTTCCAAATTTTTCCAAAAGAGGAAACTTAAGAACACATGAAGAACATCAAGAACATATTTTTCCAAAAGAGGAAACTTAAGAACACATGAAGAACATGAAGGATCTTCTCAAGTTTTCACTTAGAGATCTTGGTCATGAAAGAACCAAGCTCCAAGCTTTCTTGAGCAAACAAAATGAAAAAGATGAAGATCACTACCTTTCTTGAAGATGGCGCAAAACAAGAGAAGTGGAAGAAGAAGATGATGACTCCTCTTGATGATGAAGGTGGCGGTTTTGAATGACCAAGGAGAGAACTCTTGAGTTCTCTTGAAAATGAGTCTTGTAGTGTTTAGATCTTGTCTCCAAAGACCCAAAGATGAGGTCTTTGAAGGGTTTAGTGAGAAAGGTTTGGTTATGGAGGTGAAGAATGATGAAAAAGATGAAAAAGGAGAAGAGGAAATGTAGAGAGAGGTTGGAGAGTTTGAGAACTTTAGAGAGAGAATAAGAAGTTGAAAATGAAGTGAATGTGTGTGTGTTGTGTTGTTGTGGCCGAAACTTTTAGTAGGGTGGGGGGAGATATTTTTGCTTCATTTTGTGTTAATTAAGGTTTAGGGAGACAAATTGGATGATGGGGGAACAAACTATGGTCAAACTCTTACATAAAGTAGTCTTGTCTAATGCTTTTTGCTTTTATGACATCACTATTTACTTTATTGTCTAGTTGACTAAATTTGAATTTAATCATGTGATTAAGTGCTCATACAACTTAATTAAGATGATTAAGCAAGGATTAGTGATTAACACACAAGAACATGATTAACAAAAATTAATCTAGCGATTAAGCTTAATTAGCCTTAACTGAACTCGATTAAGCTAAATAAGGGCGACTACTGCTTAATTAAGCTGCCAAGGGTCTGAATTGCTTATTAGAGATTATCTAATCTCGATTAAGCACTCTCTTGACTTATCTCATCCGAGTTAACTCATAAACTCTTCGTTAATCCCTTACTTAAGCCATAATCTCATAATTTCTCATTAAGTGCCTAATTACTTAGGGTTAATGAGGTAATTTTGCACGACACGAACTTGAGGATGTTACATGAGACATGAGGTGAGATGAGATAAGATGAAGGAGAGAAGAATGGAGAGGGGTCAACATTCATAAAGGACTGAATTTGTGAGGGCAGAAAAGGAAAAGAAGGAAAACTTCTCATGCAAGTTAAAGTTGATTGGTGGATTCTTGCTTCCTATTTCAATTTGATTTTTGGGCTGCCATCTATGGCTGGAAGTAGCACCACATGAGGGGGTAATTTGGCTAAATCCTAGCCATTCATCCTAGGGCACTCATAACATAAATTCTATTGGTTTGGTTCTGACAGTTTAAGATGCTGAAATCTTACCGATTTCTCTTAAATTGGTACACCGGTTTCAGAAAAATTCTGTGAGGTTTTCTATGTTCCTAATCTAATTCCATCAAGCCTAATCACTTCTAAATTGCACATAATTGGCTTTAATTAAATGCTTAATCGAATTCTAATTAATCACAATTATTTGCTAAAAACCGAACAACTCGATTAAAAATAATTAAAATTTTTCGGGCGTTACATTTTCTGCCATTCGAGACTAAAGTCGGCGAATGCAATGAAATCCTCTATTTCCCTTTAATCTATATCTCACATGCATATTCTCAATGATGGCATTGTCATGCGCTTACACAAAACTTTTATTATTGCTGCAGATCTTTGCGCTAGCCATATTTAGTGATCATTGGTGGTGTTATGCCTTTAACAGAGATAAAAAGGACATTATACGTGCTGGATTCTCTGCCGCAGTCTCATAAGGGTGATAAGACTAAGCTTGACCGGCTGGTGGTATGACTTCAATTTATTGCTTAGTAATCAGTTTCTGTTGTCTATTCAAATGTACTTCGAATATTACTATTTTCTCAAACATTGTAGGCTTACCAATTTAAGCTTATAATGCCCATGATGGATCCAAAATTCAAACCCCCTGCCGACGAGATAAAAATTGAGAATGTCAAGGTGCCATCACAACTTAATGGGTAAGTGGTGATTGAGTTTGTGAATTCTTCTTTGATATTCATCAATGCCAATGGTTGGTTTTGCTTGTTTCTCGTGAAGAAATGACTGTGGTGTCTACACCATCAAATATATGGAGATGTGGGATGGTGTTACAACATCTGAAGAAGGCCTTACTATGCTTTCTTGGACCGAGATCAGTTTTCTATTCTCTCATTAGTATTTTGTGATTATATTAAAGTACTATAACCT
The DNA here is from genome assembly GCA_031439595.1 of Pterocarpus santalinus. NCBI lineage: Eukaryota > Viridiplantae > Streptophyta > Magnoliopsida > Fabales > Fabaceae > Pterocarpus > Pterocarpus santalinus. Next base: position 34,505,481 of record CM062529.1, on the reverse strand, counting down.
TGTGTAAGAACACATTTATTATGTCCACAGACTGATGTTGATCACATTCGACATAAGCTATTAATCGGATAGGTCCTTGATGATAGAGATGAGGCAAGGACAGAAGTGTTACAAGCTGCAAAAGTTGATGTACTGCTTTTGATTCCTGCTCAGTCCATTCAAACTCCGAATGTAGAGGATCCTAACACCGGCGAAGACAATCCAGAGACTAATGTACTTATTGTGGCAGGTTTGTGTATGAGTTTATGAATGAATGCTGTTTATGTGGATAATTATGAATTAATATACTATAATCTGAATTTTATGACATCACTGGCATAGAAGTTAGAGATCAAGATCATACAGCTGATACCCTACACAAGCCGAAGTCAAATGTTGCAACTAGAATTAAGATCTTCTGGAGAAACCGAAAAACTGGGCCACATGGAAGAACACCGTACACGACAAGGCATGTGAGGGGAAGGAAAAAATAGGATGTCATCCTTTTTTGGAGGGTGCTTTTGAAGATGGATGGTTTTGCTGTCAATGCTGGATGACCTTGACCGGAGTCTATGTAGAATCAGAGATATTGGAGTCTATGTAGAAGAGTTGTGTACTTGGTGAGTTTTCAGAAATTTCCTCCTTTCAAAATATAAATTATTGGATTCGAAACCCAATTTTCCAATTAGGTTATTAAGATCTATTAGGTTGCTGATATGTTAAGCAACTTATTTATGTTCTATGATCCAGAAAAATGTTTTTTACAACACATGTAGAAGCTATTTTTACAATGGTGGCTATCCCTGAATTGGCGTTGATATTTGTTGCTTGTGTCCAGGTTCCCTAACTCTAGCAGATTAGAATGTAAAGAAGAAGGTGGATGCCAAGAACTCTTTGCAGGACAAGTAGAAAGAGTTGGAGGGGTTGTTCAACCAAATCATTGCCAAGATGTACCAAGGTGCTGGTGGGGATGTGCCAATACGGGTTCAGATGGCATCCCTAATGGTGGCTATGGAAAATGATACTCTGGTGGCACTGGTGCAGGGCCTATGATTGAAGAAGGTGACTAAGAATGGCAGTGAAATTCTTTGGATTTTGTCTTGTAAACTTGTTGTTGCTTATGTAATGCAATGCCTTTTATAGTTTTACTTGAATTGAGTGGATTTGGTTATGGCCTAATAGTAACATCTTATAGGTTAAGGTTGTATGGTATCAAAAATGTTATACAAGAATAAATTTGACATATGCAAATGATAACCCTTATCATGTAATGATAGTGTTTTTTTGGACGCTAGTAAAATTCTTTAAGAAAGCTGGTAAGTTTAAGGCAAACGCTAGTACATATTGGGAATGTGTTGATAAGTTTCGGTTTATTGATATTTTCATGACTTTAATTTTTTTTTCTTCTTGCCATTAAATTTCTAGCCAATATACACCATGGGGCACCTAAATGACAAACAAACATATATCACTAAATATTATTCTCCAAGAAAATCAGATTTCATAGTCTTTCTTTGGACGCTAGTAAATTTCTTTACAAATGCTGGTAAGTTTTAGGCAAACGCTGGTAAATTTTACTAAGCCGCCGATAAGTTTCTATCAATTGATATTTTCATGAGTTTATTTATTTATTTATTTTTTGCCATTAAATTTCTATCCAATATATACCATGGGGCACCTGAATGACAAACAAACATATATCTATCACTAAATATTATTCTCCAAGAAAGTCAGATTTCATAGTTTTTCCTTACAAACACTGGTAAGTTTTAAGAAAATGCTAGTAAATTTTACTAAGGCGCTAGAAAGATTCTGTTTATTGATATTTTCATGACTTGAATTTTTTTTTTCCTTTTGCCATTAAATTTCTATCCAATATACACCATGGGTCACCTGAATGATAAACAAACACATATCTATCACTAAATATTATTCTCCAAAAAAATCAGATTTAAGTCTTTCTTTGGATACTGGTAAATTTCCTTACAAACGCTGGCAAGTTTTAGGAAAACACTAGTAAATTTTATTAAGGCACTAGTAAGTTTCTGTCTTTTGATATTTTCTTGACTTCAATTTTTTTTTCTTTTTGCCATTAAATTTCTATTGAATATACACCATGGGGCACTTGAATGACAAACAAATGTATATCTATCACTAAATATTATTCTGCAAAAAAATCAGATTTCATAGTTTTTCTTTGGATGCTGGTAAATTTCCTTACAAATGCTGGTAAGTTTTAGGAAATGCTGGTAAATTTTACTAAGGCGCTAGTAAGTTTTTGTCTATTGATATTTTCATGACTTTAATTTTTTTTTCTTTTTGTCATTAAATTTCTATCCAATATACAACATGGCGCACCTGAATGAGAAACAAACATATATCTATCACTAAATATTATTCTACAAAAAAAAAAAAATCAGATTTCATAGTCTTTCTTTGGACGCTGGTAAATTTCCTTACAAATGCTGGTAAGTTTTAGCAAAACGCTAGTAAATTTTACTAAGGCGCTGGTAAGTTTTTGTCTAATGATATTTTCATGACTTTAATTTTTTTTTTCTTTTTGCCATTAAATTTCTATCCAATATACACCATGAGGTACCTGAATGATAAACAGACATATATCTATCACTAAATATTATTCTCCAAGAAAATCATATTTCAGAGTCTTTCTTTGGACGCTAGTAAATTTCCTTACAAACACCAGTAAGTTTTAGAAAAATGCTGGTAAATTTTACTAAGGCGCTGGTAAGTTTCTGTCATTGATATTTTCATAACTTAAATTTTTTTTTCTTCTTGCCATTAAATTTCTATCCAATATACACCATGGGGCACCTGAATGACAAACAAATATATATCTATCACTAAATGTTATTCTCCAAGAAAATCAAATTTCATAGTCTTTCTTTAGATGCTGCTTAATTTCCTTATAAATGCTGGTAAGTTTTAGGCAAACATTGGTAAATTTTACCAAGGCATTGGTAAGTTTTTGTTTATTGTCATTTTCAACAAATTTCTTTTTCATTAACTTTTTAACCAATATTGACCAAGGGGAATTTAAAATCTAACAAGCAACTGAATATTATTTTCCAATAAATCATTTTATGGGGTTTATATAGGACGCTAGTAAGTTTTAGCCAAATGCTAGTAGATACTTTGAATATGCTGGTAACTTTTGGAGAAATGCTAGTAAATTGTGGAAAAATGCTAGTAACTTTCTCTCTTGCTATTTTTGGGGTTTTCTTTTATATTTTCAAATTTTGTAGCAAATATTGGCCATGAGAGCACTTGAATGGATAAATCTAACATATTACTAATCATGCAACCATCATTCTGTACAACCAAAACTTGAAAAAAGAAAAGGTCTTAATCTATTGTAAGCCACCAAACCCAACACAACCGACAAATGTGTATCTAATAATCATTACACCTACATTAGTTTCATTCTCCCAATCCAGCAATCACAACAGTATGCTATGAACATGTGTGAGAACTAAATTGTTGGCATGGATCTCCAGTGGTCTGATTGGGTCCTCCGAAGTCCATTGGGAATGTCATTGTATTCCTATTAATCAGTAGGTCTGTGAAGGAACAATCTTGTACTACCTGGATGAAATGATATAATAAGTAAAAGTAGCAAATAAAATTGATAAATTTTATCATTGTCTACATGCCTGTACACATGGGTTAACATCCTGATTAAAGGCTTCAGGCAGTGAGACTAATCCACCCGATTGTAGGTTGCCCAAATCTACATCCAAATAGTAATCTTCTAAATTGGGCAGTAAATTATTTTAATTTAGATGTACACCCCTTGACTGTTGCTCAACAACAAACAACAACAATCAAAGTTAATAATTGTTTATAAGCCCCACGGATTACATTATATGAGTTTCTAGCACCTTGCAAAACCTGCAAGTAAACTATAATAGACAACAATTTAGCCAGAATATAAAAACCTCCAGCATCAAATTAGCAGAATGTTTGTAGTTCAAATTAACCCTCAAATACCATAAATCAAACCTCTAAGCCCAACAATTGAAATAAAAACTGTGCTTAACATAAAAAATGCAGCCATGGCATGCAACTTGCACCATAACTAAATTAGAACAATTGTACAAATTTAACATTAAGCTTGGTGTGTAAACACACTAGGAAACTTTCATTATTCATCTCTTTAGTACATTGAATCTCGACCAAAGACTCAACACAAAAGTTTTTTCCACTGTGCTGACCAATATTGAAATCAATGGACTCCTGCATGTTCAGACAGCAAATAATGAGATCACCTCTTGTCTTCATTTGTACCAATCTGGAAAACGCATAAATTAACACAATAAAGTATACACAAACCTCAATAACCAAATTTTCAAGTCTTTGAGTGCTGTATTTTTAAGATTTTCGGCCAAGTTTTTCAACTTGACCCAATTTCCTCTTTGAAGGTGGCCTCTCTTTCTGTGTCACATGCAAGGGGCTTCAGATCTCAGTCACTTGATTTTCACAATTGGTACCCAAGTTGCTCACAATCTCCTCACCTCTAGGACTCACACTGAAATTGTGATGTAGCAAGGATGGCATAGCCTAGAAATTGTCCATAAATCCATCAAGTGTACGGTGGAGGGCACTAGTTGCATCTTCAGAATCTGCAACAACTTCTGTAACATCATAAAAATGCTTGCATAGCTTGTCAAATCTTTCCATTCTCAGTTTCAACTCAGTCATAGCGTAACTGGCCTTTATGTAAGAATGCTTTTGTCTAACCTTCTTGCTCCATCTTGCCAAAATGTACTTACATGGCAATTGCTTAACTCTTTCAAAAGTGAGCACACTAAGAAAATGCCTACATATAATACCTCTGAAATCAAATAACAAGCATTGATAGCTAAAGTCATGGCCGTCACGATTAAATAGACCTCATATGTCACCTCCTTTGCTTGGTCTCCCATGACAATCTCCTCCAACACATGATAAACAGCAATCATCCCATCTACATTCTTAAGAGATGCGTCATGTAACATCCCCATATAACGTTATAGAAAATAATGAAAACTTCCTTGGGCAAACTTTTATTATTTACAGCATTGCCCCTGAACTTTTTAAAAAATGATATTTAGGTCCCTAGATCAATAAAATTAGCAGAACAGTGCTTTAAACGAAGCAGAACCACATAGCGGAAACATAAAAACCAAATTCTTAGCCAATTGAGCCACGGAGGTGCCCACATGTGAAATGACGCGAGATGCCCCTAGACTTGTCCATAATTACGAAAATGCCATTAGTCATGAAAAACAGAAAACAGAAGGCCCTAAACTTGCACAACATTTAAGTTACCCCGTTAATTGATTTATTTGATTTTATTGAGTTTGTAAAGTTAATTAGAGGTTAACTAGGAGTTGATTAGAAGTTAATTAGAGAGATTAGGATTAAGAAGAATTAAAATAGAAACATGTAAAACCTCACAAAATTCTTCAAAACCGTTTTATCGATTAGAATTTCGGTATTTTCAACTATTAAAATCCAAACCAACCAAATTTAACCTACTAAACCCTACTTCAAGTGGCTAGAATTTAGCCACCTCTCTCATCAAAGTGGCGCCACCTATGCCACAAAGAGTGAGCATGGTTGGCTCACTTATGAGCCACTTCTTTCACCCACCACTTCTATTTCAAATTCATTAATCCTTTCTTACTTCCTACAAATTTTTAGCCTCCCTTTCTCCCTTACAGACCTCCCATCATTCCCTCTCATCTCCCTTCCTTTTCACTTTATTTCTCGTCCATTTCCAAGCTCCAAGCACCTCCAATATCAAAATTCTTCATCTAGTTAAGCTATCTTTCATTCTAGAGCTAGAGATTCAACTTTGTTCTTGTTCCTTTGGTTATGGGTGGCTGATTGGTGTAACATCCGAAAAATTTTATTGTTAACAACTGAGTTGTTCGGTTTTATCGAATAAGTGAGTTTAATCAGAATCTAATTAGACACTTACTTAAAGCCAATTAAAGGGTGATTTGAGAAGATTAGGTTTGATGGAATTAGATTAGGAGCATAGAAAACCTCACAGAAAAATTTCAACCGATTTACCGATTTAAGTGCAATCGGTAAGATTTTGGAATTTTAAACTGTCGGAACTGGATCAGTAGAAATTATGCCATGAGTGCCCTAGGATCAATGGCTGAGATTTCACCAAATAATCCACCCAAGTGGCGCCTAGGATCGCCCTTGATGGTGGAAGCAAAACCAAAATTGATAGCATGGAGAAATCTACCAATCAAAACCAAGCATCTCCAAATATCTTCACCTTTTTCTCCTTTTCTCCTCATCAAATTTCGGCCACCTTCCATCTGCTGAAGCTTTTCTCTTTCTCTCCTCTCTACTCTCATTTCCACTCCATTCTCATCCATCTTCAAGTCTCATCCCAAGTCACCACCATCAAAGACACAAAATCAGCATAAATTGCATAAGACAAGGTAGGAAATCCTACTTCTCCTCTTGTTTTCTTTGATTTGGGGCTGCATGGTGAGCATGCATAATATGAGATATGGATGTTTTGTAGAGTGATGATGATGTTTTATGACTGGTTTTTCATGTATGTATTGATTAAAATTGGTATTGAGGGCAAATAGCTTGAAGGAGGAAGACAAATCTAGAAGCTGTTAGGGTTTTTCCTCGATGATCCAAATGGCAGAGTGTATGGCTCCGTCTACTACCGCTTAAATTGGATGAAACCATTTTTATGTGAAACTAGACATCTAGAGCTTTCCATACATATGTCATGTAAGACCATTGGATTAGTATAGGATTAGTTATGAATTTTTGAAGTTTAACCTAGAAATCTGGATTCCTATCCGGGTAGTATGAGTTGAGAAGGATATAACTCACCTTATACAACTGCAAATTGAGTAAACCCAAGTTTTTTTGAAAGGTAACATGTAAAGGAATATCCCATAAAAATTTTAGAACAAAATTCATAGCCATTTGCTCCCAGTGCACCAAGGAAGTTGGCTTAAGTCTAAACCGAACTAAACTAGGGTAGTGTAGTAGGGCCAAGTTTTGGGACTCATAAGTCGAAATATATTTATGAAAATGACATGAAACTTAATTCATTTGAAAGATTATTCTGATAGCTTTAATTTGATATAAATTTCGTATGAATTTACATAGTTTTCTATTTTTAGTGAATTTTTACTTATAAGGACCCAATTCTGACTTAGAACAGGGCAGTCTAAGGTAAATTGTTTATATCTAGAGCTATACACATCAAAATGAGAGGGGGACAAAAAGGATTAGAAACTAGACATATGAAGCTGTGACATATCCAAAAATTAGATTTAAATGAGTTGAATTGAATAAAAATTGGGGCATGCCAAACTCGGGCAGAACAGGGAAGAATAAACTGAAACCTTATTGATGCTTGATTTGGAATTGTTGAATGATGCTATGAATGTATATATATATTTGCTGGTCTATACTGAAATTACAAGTTGTGCAATTGTACTAGTTTTTTGGCATTATTCATGGGGAAGCTAACTCGATCCGTTATGCTGTCGAAATTTCGGTAAAAAGTTCATATGTTATGAAAATTTATGATAACTTGAGTACATCATATGTAAAGAATCAAGCTAGATGTGCATTCATTTCATGATATTATAAAGGATTCCAAATCACTTGGGTCAGCCCCGGAATAAATTAAGGGGAATAGATCAATGGGAAGGTCGGGGAAAGTAAACCCGGCCATCCTGTATAGGAATAAGCTCGGTCTTGAAAAGCGAACTATTACCTAGGAGTATATGGCCAATGACTCTCAAGGGACCAAGGATGGAAATAAGTTCTAATAGGCGAAAGCCTCCAAGAATAAGATGCATTTTCTGATTGTATATGCATATGTATAGTATAATGTTTCTTTATTGATTGTTCTAGATCCCTGTTTATTATTCTTAATATGCTATTGTTCCACCATTATTACTGTTGAGTACATTAGTGCATCTGTTAACTAAAATTGAATTTGTTTCGGTGTATGCTTTTCAAACAAGTATTTAAGTTGAATACTATCATATTACCGTACTATTTGAAAAATATTGAACGACCGAAACAACTGGGAATGACAGCGATGACAGATGTATAGAAGCTAGGAATTTCTACTGAGAAATATTCATTTCTTACCCTATTGTATGTTCTGCGTCATTCTCAGACCATGGAGCACGCAGTGACCGGGGTGCTATTCATTGAGTTCCCTGAGCTACACATACACCTTGACCTGTTTTTGGATTCTATATATATCTTCGGCCGATGTCAGTTCCGCCTCTACTTCTTCTTCCAACGAGATTTCGCCGTCCCGCTTATGCACCCTCTTTTTGATCCTACTATCCCATACATTGCCATACCCCTCCACATGGCCTATCCATTTCCACCACCAGCAGCAGCAGCACCAGCAGCTCCAGTTCCCATGGCCCCTCCTGCTTCACCACCGCAGCTGATGTCATCAGCCTCAATCTCGGAGGAGGATCCGTCCGAGGCGGCGAGTTCCTCTTCATCATCCTCTGCTCCTAGTGCCGGTCACCCTCCAACGGACGCCGCCATGGCGAACAGGTTCCTTTCTTCAGATTCTATTTAGATAGCGTGCATGCATAGTAGGGTTAGATGTACAGAATGACCCTCTTTTGGCAGTCTGGGTCTTGGGTGGATGGGTAGATGTTAGGAATGTACATGAAATGTCCCATGGGGACCACTTGGGGTGCTGTTCATAGAAACTGGCCGTTTTGTTTTGTATTAGCGGCCTCATTTTGTTACCCTGTATCATTTTGACAAACTTTAAAATCAGATATTTATGTATATATTTATGATGCCTTTTGCAGTAGTTCTGTCTTTATTGTATTTTTTAGTAATGTTACATCGTTTACAGTATTGCTGATTAACTAAATCTATTCCGCCATCATGCAGAAAATTTTGCTATGCGATTGGGCATTCTTATGTGAGTAATTAATACTAATACAAAAAATAGAATTTAACCGGTAGTACATGTAATCACTTATCAGATAATTTATTATGACTTAGGCATTGTACTTTGTTTGGTAAGGTGTTACATTTTTGATATCAGAGCAGTTCATCCTAATATAGGCCTGAGGATTGGACTGACTATGCTTCGCATATGCTCTGTATTCCCTAGATCTTATTATGTTCTGAGTCTTGTCCATATGGATAGGATGTATGTGAAGGAGTTTGCCTAACTGTATGCTATTATTTACTAGCACACCGAACTTAGTATTGAGCCTAATCAACTTAATTACTCTTGTTTTGTGTGTTCAGAACTTAATGGCTTCTGGAAGACAAGGTAGACCACGAACTTCCCCAGCCCAAGAGAAATCCACGGAGTTCCTAGACGCAATGCGAGAGATGGCGAAGGCTATGCGCGAACAGGTAGCTGCGGCAACTCAAATGATAGGCCAATTAGGAAGGCAGTCAGAGGTAGATGGTGGGGGAAATCATAATGGCCCTGGGATGGATCTAGAATACCTCAAATTTGCCGAGTTTCGGAAGGCTAGTCCACCCAGCTTCAGGGGAGCCTTTGACCCAGATAAAGCAGATGAATGGGTTAAAGCAATGGAAAAGATTTTCTCCGTGTTAGATTGCTCAGGCCGTTAGAAGTTGACTTTTGCCACTTATATGTTAGAAGCTGATGCAGAATTCTGGTGGAATGGTGCACGGCAATTATTAGAAGGATCCCAGATAGAAATTACTTGGGACGTATTCAAAGATGCATTCTACCAGAAGTATTTCCCTGCGTCTGTTCGCAATGCGTAGGAGTTGGAATTCATGCACCTCCGTCAAGGAAATAGTAACGTATCGGAGTACATTGCTAAATTTGAAGAGTTGTGCAAATTTTCCACTATTTATTAACGGAACCCCGATGAAGCATGGAAATGTATGAAATTTGAAGGTAGACTAAGAGAGGACATTCTTGCCACCATAGGACCAATAGAGATCAGAGACTTCCTTACTTTGGTAAACAAGTGCCGCTTGGTGGAGGACTGTAACAAGAAATTAGTTGCTGCTAGAGCATCCGGCAATAACTTTAAGAGGGGGTTAGCTCCGCAAGGTCTGAGGTTCAAGCCTAACTTACAACAGTGGAGAAAATTCCAGCCGGCAAGTAACAAGGGCAAGCAACCTCAAAGGTCTTTTGGGAACCAGATTTGCAGCCAATGCGACAGGAATCATGGCGACCGCCCCTACTTGGTAGGCCAAATTGTTTGCTTTGGATATGGCAAACCAGGCCACAGAATCTATGAATGCCCTGCCAGAAATTCTCAACCGACTCCTAGGCCGCAACGCCAAGGGAGAGTTTTCACTATGGATGCACAGGAGGTCAAAAAGTTAGAAGATTTGATCCAAGACACGTGTGAAGTAAATGGTAAGACCTTAACCGGTTTATACGATTCAGGTGTGTCTCACTCTTTCATCTCTCATGATTGCATGATAGCCCTGCAGCTACCTATTTCTAAATTACCCTATGACTTGCTAGTTTCTACTCCTTCAAATGAGCCCATTAGAACCAACCATATCTGTATTAATGTCCCCTGTCAAATAGGAGGTCGAATCTTTTCGGCTAATTTAATTTGTCTTCCCTTGTCCGGACTTGACATTATTTTGGGTATGGACTGACTCTCTGCTAACCAAGCCCTACTAAATTGCTCCGATAAATCCATTATACTCCCCCCTGTTTCATTTTATGAATCAGTAATCCCTGTAAGTCTTTATTTAAGTTCTTTAATAGTGTACCCTTGTGGGAATGGGAGTCAAGGGTATATTTTCTTATCAACCAGCATAACAGAGGTTAATAAGGAGTTAAACAATATTCCAGTTGTTAGGGAATATCCTGATGTGTTCCCTGAAGATATCCCTAAGTTCCTTCCCGAGAGAGAGATTGAGTTTACCATTGAATTAGTACCAGGAGTTAGACCAATATCTTTAGCACCATACCGCATGTCACCCTTGGAACTGGCTGAACTTAAGGGGCAGATTGAAGAACTCCTAGAAAAGAAATTCATTAGGCCAAGTGCATCACCGTGGGAGCCCCAGTCTTGTTAGTTAAGAAGAAAGATAGAGGCATGCGACTTTGTGTAGATTACAAGCAGTTGAATAAGGTAACAATCAAAAACAAGTATCTGTTACCAAGGATTAATGATCTTATGGATCAATTACAAGAGGCTACTGTATTTTCCAAGATTGATCTACGGTCTGGATATCACCAGATTCGGGTTCGAGAAGAAGATATTCTGAAGACGGCGTTTTGGACTCGTTATGGACATTATGAATATACTGTGATGTCCTTCGGATTGATGAATGCACCGGCAATATTCATGGATTACATGAACCGAATATTCAGGCCATATCTTGATAAATTTGTGGTAGTGTTCATTGACGACATACTTGTCTACTTGAAGACGGAACAGGAGCACGCGGAGCATTTGCGAGTAGTTCTGCAGATTCTAAGAGAGAAGAAACTTTTCACCAAACTATGCAAATGTGAATTTTGGATGAAGTAAAATTTCTTGGCCACGTGGTATCCCATGGGGGAATTTCCATGGATCCAAGTAAGGTAGAAGCAGTATTAAACTGGGAACGACCAACAACAGTTACAGAAGTCAGGAGCTTCTTAGGGTTGGCAGGATACTACAGAAGATTTGTTAAGAACTTCTCTCAAATAGCTCTACCTTTAACCAAATTAACCAGAAAGAATGCCCCATTTGTATGGACACCCGAGTGCGAGCAGAGCTTCCAAGAATTAAAGAAAAGTTTACAACAACCCCAATACTTATTTTACCGGATCCTCATGGACCGTTCGAAGTGTACTATGATGCTTCTAAGAAAGGATTCGGGTGTGTGCTAATGAAGAATAGAAATGTCGTGGCATATGCTTCTAGGCAATTGAAAACTCATGAAAGAAACTATCCAATGCATGACCTCAAGCTGGCAACGATAGTGTTTGCCTTGAAGATGTGGAGACATTATCTCTATGGAGTGAAGTTTGAAGTATTTTCTGATCACAAAAGCTTGAAATACCTTTTTGATCAGAAGGAATTAAACATGAGGCAGCGAAGGTGGATGGAGTTTCTTAAAGATTACGAGTTCGACTTGAAGTACTATCCAGGCAAGGCAAACGTGGTAACAGATGCCCTAAGCAAAAAATCCTTGATAGTGGCATGGATGATGATCAAAGAAGCGGAGCTTATAGAGAGTTTCCAAACCCTCAACTTGGGGATCTCTGTAACCCCCAGTGCCGTTCAATTGCACCAATTTAAGATAACTAGTACTCTTAAAAACCAAATCTAGCAAGCACAACAAGGGAGTGATAACTTCCAGCATGCAGTGCAACTGGTGCAATCCGGCAAGCTAACAAGATTTTCCCAAGACGCAGATGGATTATGGCGATATCATGGGAGGATATGTGTACCCAAGGAGGACAACTTCAGGAGGAAGGTCTTGGAGGAAGCCCATAAGAGTGAGTTTATTATACATCCTGGCATTAACAAGATGTACCAAGACCTCAAGAAGATGTTTTGGTGGCTAGGCCTTAAAACAGATGTGGCCAATTTTGTGAATAAATGTTTAACTTGCCAAAAGGTGAAAATAGAGCATCAGAAGGCGGCAGGGGCATTACAACCCTTAGAGATTCCAGAATGGAAGTGGGAGAGCATTTCCATGGATTTCACGATGGGTTTACGAAGAACCCCCCAAGATATGACGCCATATGGGTCATAGTGGATAGACTAACCAAGTCTGCTCACTTTTTACCCATTCGAGCGAATTCTCCTCTAGAAAAGTTGGCTCAACAATATATTCAAGAAGTGGTACGGTTACACGGCATTCCTTCAACAATCATTTCTAATCGAGATCCAAGGTTCACTTCACGGTTTTGGGGAGCGCTTCAAAAGGCATTCGGTACTAAACTATGTCTAAGTACTACATATCATCCGTAGTTGGATGGCCAAACAGAGTGGATGATTCAGACTTTGGAAGATATGTTGCGGGCATACATTCTGGAACAACGGGGGAAGTGGGATCGATACTTACCCTTAGCCGAGTTTGCCTACAACAACAGTTACCATGCTAGCATCGGCATGGCTTCATATGAGGCTTTATATGGATGAAAGTGTCAATCTCCGCTATGTTGGTATGAACCACGAGAACAGAGTCTATTGGGTCCAGAACTAGTCAGACAAACTACAGAGCAAATCAAAAGAATCCGTGGCAAAATACTTGCAACTCAGAGCCGTCAAAAGAACTACGCGGAGGTTAGGAGGAAACCCTTGGAGTTTCAAGAAGGGGACCATGTGTTTCTAAAAATCACACCCACAACTGGGGTAGGTAGAGCCATTAAAGTTAAAAAGCTAAGCCCTCGCTTTATAGGTCCCTTTCAAATTTTAAAGCGAATTGGGCTAGTTGTATATCGAGTTGCCTTACCTCCGCATCTATCTAATTTTCATGATGTTTTCCACATTTCGCAACTCAGAAGATACCAGCCGGATCCTGCTCTCTGAATTTGAATCAATTCAATTAAGGGATGACTTGACTTTTCATGTACCCCCAGCACAGATAGTGGATAGGAGCATCAAACACCTTCAAAACAAAACTGTACAATTGGTGAAGGTAGCATGGGGACATGAAGACTCAGCGGATTGTACATGGGAGTTAGAATCTGATATGAGGAGAGAACATCCCGAATTATTCTCAGGTACTAAATTTTGAGGACAAAATTTTTTTTAGGAGGGTAGAAATGTAACGTCCGAAAAATTTTATCGTCAACAACTGAGTTGTTCGGTTTTATCGAATAAGTGAGTTTAATCAGAATCTGATTAGACACTTACTTAAAGCCAATTAAGGGTGATTTGAGAAGATTAGGCTTGATGGAATTAGATTAGGAGCATAGAAAACCTCACAGAAAAATTTCAACCGATTTACCGATTTAAGAGCAATCGGTAAGATTTTGGAATTTTAAACTGTCAGAACCGGATCAGTAGAAATTATGCCATGAGTGCCCTAGGATCAATGGCTGAGATTTAGCCAAATAACCCACCCAAGTGGCGCCTAGGACAGCCCTTGATGATGGAAGCAAAACCAAAATTGATAGCATGGAGAAATCCACCAATCAAAACCAAGCATCTCCAAATATCTTCATCTTTTTCTCCTTTTCTCCTCATCAAATTTTGGCCACCTTCCATTTGCTGAAGCTCTTCTCTTTCTCTCCTCTCTACTCTCATTTCCGCTTCATTCTTATCCATCTTCAAGTCTCATCCTAAGTCACCAGCATCAAAGACACAAAATCAGCATAAATTGCATAAGACAAGGTAGGAAATCCTACTTCTCCTCTTGTTTTCTTTGATTTGGGGCTGCATGGTGAGCATGCATAATATGAGATATGGATCTTTTGTAGAGTAATGATGATGTTTTATGACTGGTTTTTCATGTATGTTGTGATTAAAATTGGTATTGAGGGCAAATAGCTTGAAGGAGGAAGACAAATCTAGAAGCTGTTAGGGTTTTTCCTCGGTGGTCCGTACAGCGGAGTGTATGGCTCTGCCTACCACCATTTAAATTGGATGAAGCCATTTTTATATGAAACTAGACATCTAGGGCTTTCCATACATATATCATATAAGGCCATTAGATTAGTGTAGAATTAGTTATGAATTTTTGAAGTTTAACCTAGAAATCTAGATTCCTATCCGGGCAGTATGAGTTGAGAAGGGTATAACTCACACTATACAACTTCAAATTGAGTGAACCCAAGTTTTTCTGAAAGGTAACATGCAAAGGAATATCCCATAAAAATTTCAGAACCAAATTCATAGCCGTTTGCTCCCAGTACACCAAGAAAGTTGGCTTAAGTCTAAATCGAACTGAACCAGGATAGTTTAGTAGGGCCAAGTTTTGGGACCATAAGTCAAAATATGTTTATGGAAATGACATGAAACTTAATTCATTTGAAAGCTTATTCTAATAGCTTTAATTTGATATAAATTTCGTATGAATTCACATTGTTTTCTATTTTTAGTGAATTTTTATTTATAAGGACCCAATTCTAACTGAGAACAGGGCAGTCTAAGGTAAATTGTTTATATCTAGAGTTATACACATCAAAATGAGAGGGGACCAAAAGGATTAGAAACTAGACATATCCAAAAATTAGATTTAAATGAGTTGAATTGAATAAAAATTGGGGCATGCCAAACTCGGGCAGAAGAAGGAAGAATAAACTGAAATGTTATTGATGCTTGATTTGGAATTGTTGAATGATGCTATGAATGTATATATATATATATATATATATATATATATATATATATATATATATATATATATATATATATATATATATATATATAGTTGCTTTTCTATACTGAAATTAAAAGTTGTGCAATTGTACTGGTTGTTTGACACTATTCATGGGGAAGCGGACTCGATCCGTTAAGCTGTCGAAATTTCAGTAAGAAGTTCATATGTTATGAAAATTTATGATAACTTGAGTACATCATATGTAAAGAATCAAGCTAGATGTACATTCATTTCAAGATATTATAAAGGATTCCATATCACTTGGGCTAGCCCCGGAATAAATTAAGGGGAATAGATCAGTGGGAAGGTCGGGGAAAGTAAACTCGACCATCCTGTATAGGAACGAGCTCGGTCTTGAAAAGCTTGAAATTAAAAGTTGTGCAATTGTACTGGTTGTTTGGCACTATTCATGGGAAAGCGGACTCGATCCGTTAAGCTGTCGAAATTTCAGTAAGAAGTTCATATGTTATGAAAATTTATGATAACTTGAGTACATCATATGTAAAGAATCAAGCTAGATGTACATTCATTTCAAGATATTATAAAGGATTCCATATCACTTGGGCCAGCCCCGGAATAAATTAAGGGGAATAGATCAGTGGGAAGGTCGGGGAAAGTAAACTCGACCATCCTGTATAGGAACGAACTCGGTCTTGAAAAGCGAACTATTACCTAGGAGTATATGGCCAATGACTCTCAAGGGACCAAGGATGGAAATAAGTTCTAATAGGCGAAAGCCTCCAAGAATAAGATGCATTTTCTGATTGTACATGCATATGTATAGTATAATGTTTCTCTATTGATTGTTCTAGATCCCTGCTTATTATTCTTAACATGCTATTGTTCCACCATGATTACTGTTAAGTACATTAGTGTATCTGTTAACTAAAATTGAATTTGTTTTGGTGTGTGCTTTTCAAACAAGTATTTAAGTTGAATACTATCATATTACCATACGATTTGAAAAATATTGCATGACCGGAACAGTTGGGAATGACAGCGATGACAGATGTATAGAAGCTAGGAATTTCTACTGAGAAATATTCATTTCTCACCCTATTGTATGTTCCGCGTCATTCTTAGACCATGGAGCACGCTGTGACTGGGGTGCTATTCATTGAGTTCCTTGAGCTACACATATACCTTGACCCGTTTTTAGATTCTATGTATATCTCCGGCTGATGTCAGTTTCGCCTCTACTTCTTCTTCCAGCGAGATTTCACCATCCCGCTTATGCACCCTCTTTTTGATCCTGCTGTCCCATACATTGCCATACCCCTTCCATATGACCCATCCATTTCCACCACCACTAGCAGCAGCACCAGCAGCTCCAGTTTCCATGGCCCCTCCTGCTTCACCACCGTAGCCGATGTCGTCAGCCTCGATCTTAGAGGAGGATCCGTCCGATGTGGCGAGTTCCTCTTCATCATCCTCTGCTCCTAGTGTTGGTCACCCTCCAGCGGATGCCGCCATGGCAAACGAGTTCCTTTCTTCAGATTCTGTTTAGATAACGTGCATGCTGTAGTAGGGTTAGATGTACAGAATGACCCTCTTTTGGCAGTCTAGCTCCTGGGTGGATGGGTAGATGTTAGGAATGTACATGAAATGTCCTATGTGGACCACTTGGGGTGCTGTTCATAGAAACTGGCCATTTTGTTTTGTATTAGCAGCCTCATTTTGTTACCCTGTATCATTTTGACAAACTTTAAAATCAAATATCTATGTATATATTTATGATGCCTTTTGCAGTAGTTCTGTCTTTATTGTATTTTTTAGTAATGTTACATCATTTACAGTATTGCCGATTAACGAACATCTATTTTGTCATCACGCAGAAAATTTTGCTACGCAATTGAGCATTCTTATGCGAGTAATTAATACTAATATAGAAAATAGAATTTAACCAGTAGTACACGTAATCACTTATCAGATAATTTATTATGACTTAAGCATAGTACTTTGTCTGGTAAGGTGTTACAATTGGGGCTTTTGTTTTTCTCATTTCTTGATGTGGTGTTGGATGTATGTGATGATTATTGGTTGGTTTGATGGCTGTTTTTGTGTTTAAAACCGATTTAGAAGTGAAAAGGAGTGAGAGTAGGATGCAGGAGGGGCTGGAGGAGTAAAACCCTTTGGAAGTCCATACGACCGAGTGTATGGCTCTGCCTACAACCATTTAAATTTGATGAAACTATTTTTATATGAAACTATCAAGGCTTTCCATACATATATAATATAAGGCTATTGGATTAGTATTGAGAGAGATATGAGTTTTGGAAGTTTGACCTAGATTTTTGAGTTTAATTCTGGGTAGACAAGGTTGTTCAGTAAAAAACTTGCCCTGCACAACTTGGAATTGAATGAAACCAACTTTGTTAGAAAGCTTACACATAGAAGAATATCCCATAAAAACTTCAGAGCTAGATACGGTCCCGTTTGCTCCCAATGTTTTGAGAAAATTGCCCTATGTCCAAATCAAGCAAAAATAGGTAAGTTCAAAAAGGTCAAATTTTAGGGCTTATAACTCAAGCCCTACTAAAGCAAATGAAATGAAAATTCTTTGAAATGAAAGCTTATCCTGTTAGCTTTAATATGATATCAATTTCGTATGATTTGAACTAGTTTTCAATTTTTAGTGGATTTTTACTTTTAAGTGTATAATTCTGGCCAACTACAAGGCAGGCCGAGATAAACTTAAATAACTTGAGCTACATTTATCAAAATTATATGGGACTAAAGAGGTTAGAAAATAGACACATAACACTCTAACATATCCAAAATTTAGGTGCAGATGAGTTAAATAGAAATTGTGGCCTGATTTACAAAAATTGGGTTCAATGAAAGTGTTGAGACAGCAACCATGTTTTAAATGCAACAATTGTACCCGTGAATTTGATGTTTGAATTGTGAATGAAGTGTTATGATTTCTCTAAAAAAATTGTTTTCCTGAGTATTGGCACTATTCATGGGGAAGCGTACTTGATCTGTTATGCTGCTAAATTTTTGACAGAATTTTATGAAATTATGATAGTTTCTGTTATGAATATTCATGGTATGAACATGAAATTCTGCATGCAAGGATATATGAAAGTCAATGATAAAGCATATGCATGAGTGCATTTAGCATGACTATGAATGATTATGTATGAGAATGGAAGGATATGAATATATTAAATGTGGATCCTTTCACCTGGAGGCAGTCATGAGATCCCTCCTTGTGAAGGCAATTAAATAAGATAAGATTGGGTCCCTTCACTTGGAGGTAGTTAATTGAGTCCCTCCTTGTGAAGGCAGTTAAAAGATATAATGAAGGTCCCATATTCCTAAGGAGTGTGACATGGTGATCACACCCTAATAGGGTATGACATGGCAATCATACTCTAGAATATGGCATGATGAGCACATCCTAAGGACCGTGACATGGCGATCACGCTCTGATGGGGTAGGACATGGTGATCATACTCTGGAATATGGCATAATGATCCCATACCCTAAGGAATGTGACATAGCGATCACATCTCGATGGAGTATGACATGATGATCATACTCTGGGACGTGGCAGGAAGAACATATTCCTAAGGAGTATGACATAGTGATCACACCCCGATGGAGTATGACATGGCGATCGTACTTTGGAATATGTGTAACAAGTAAAGGAAGATATAAGAAGAAAAGAAAAGTATAAGTATCTGCATAAATTCAAGTACAAGTAAAGGCATGTACAGATTTTATATTTTCAGTATATTGGTGCTATTATATTTTAATACGTTTTAGTTATTATTCATAGTGTAATTCAAGATTTGATTTTGTATTGGCTCACCCAAATGACAAGTATGTAAATAAAATGAACTTTGCTTCGGACAATATGTTTTCAAACTATAAAACCAAACAGTTTGTATAAAACCAACTAGAGATGACAACGATGACATTATGTATAATAGTTAAAGAATCCTACCGAGAATTTAAAATTTTCACTCCTGTTTCCGTGTTATCTCCAGATAGTTCGAGAAGTTGCAAAGGCGACTGAAGTTGCTGTCAGATAAGGTCTGCTCAGGTAACAGTAATAACTGCTGAGTGTGGTACTATGATTTAAGCATAGTACTATATAAAGAAGGATGTTACACGCCACAATTCATTTTCTCTCTGAATTTTGTTTGAACTGTGACATCCACCGAAAATTTTCTTAATTTTTTTCCTCCAATTATTTGGTTTTTATCAAATAATTAAGATCAATTAAAAATCGACTAAATATTTATTTAGGATCAATTAATTAGCAACTAATTAAGTTTAGATATAAGGGAATTAGGTTAGAAGTATAAAAGATTTCATAAAAATTTTCTTAAACCAATTTACCGATTTAAAGGAAATCGGTAAGATTACGGTATTTTAAATTGTCTGAACCAAACCAATAGGATTTTACATCCAAATAACCCTACATTAAGTGGCTGAGAACTTAGCCACTTAACTTAACCCACGAAAGTGGCGCCGCAAAGGCCATAAAGAATGAAGGGAGTTGGCTGAAATTCAGCCTTATATTCTTCAACCAATCAAATTGCAAGATTTCACCTACCACCTCAAAGCTTTGTAAACATATTTCTTTCTTTCTCCCCTCAGCCAAATCTGTGCCCCCTTTTCCCTTGTTTCAGCTCTCTTCTTCTCGTTTCCACTCACCTAACTCCATCAAACTTTCAAGTTCAACAAGGTTTTGTTAATCCAAACTCTAAAATCAAGCCAAATCACATACAAAGAGGTAGAGGTTTAATTCTTACCTTGCTATTTTGATTGTGGATGGCTAGTGGTGACCTTATTTTCTCAATTATTGATGTGATGATTGAATGAATATGATGATATTTGGCTGGTTTGTTGGTTGTTTGTGATGTTAAAATCGATTAGGAAGCAAGAAAGGATGAAAGTAGGAAGAGAAGAGGAGCTGGAAAACCAAGAACCCTCGGCAGTCCGTACAGCGGAGTGTACGGCTCCATTTACCGCCATTTAAATTTGATGAAATTATTTTTATATGAAACTAGACATCTAGGACTTTCCATATATATATATATATATATATATCTATATATATATATATATATATATATATATATATATCTATATATATATATATATCATATAAGACCATTGGATTAGTATTGAGAGAGATATAAATTTTTGAATTTTGCCCTAGGTTTTTAAGTTTGATTCCAGGTAGACTAGGTTGTTTAGGACAGAACTCGCCCTATACTACTTGGAATTGAATAAAACTAACTTTGTTAAAAAGCTTACACATAGAAGAATATCCCATAAAAATTTTAGAGTTAGATAAGGTCCCGATTGTTCCTAGTGGCTTAAGAAATTTGCCCTATATCCAAACTGGGCCAAAATAGGGCAGTTCAGGAAGGTCAAATTTCGGGCTTATAACTTGAGCCCTACTAAGGAAAATGGAATGGAACTTTTTGAAAATGAAATATTGTCCTGTCAGCTTTAATATGAGACCAATTTCATATGATTTGCACTAGTTTTCAATTTTTAGTGGATTTTTACTTCTAAGTGTGTAATTCTGGCCGGCTACAGGGCAAGCCGGGATAAAATCTAAATAACTTGAGCTATATTTATCAAAATTAGATGGGACTAAGGAGGTTAAAAAATAGACACATAATATTTTAACATATCCAAAATTGAGGTGCAGAGGAGCTAAATAGAAATTTTGGTGTGATTTACAAAAATCGGGTTAAGTGATTGTGTTGAGGCAGTAACTCTGTCTTCGTGTAACTAATGCTCCTATGAATTGGATGTTTGAAATATGAATGAAATGTTATGACTTTTATGAGAAATTGGTGTTTTGAGTACTGACACTATTCATTGGGAAGTAGACACGTTCTGTTATGCCACCGAAATTTCGGTAAGACCTATATGCATGAGTTATAAAATACATGTGCATTTTCAAGAAAGTCATAAAGGTTATGCTATGATGAATATAAAGATTATGTTATGATGAAAGTTCCATGATACTTAGGTCAGCCTCGGATTAAAGTTAAGGGGAATAAATCGGTGGGGAGGCCGGGGAAAGTAAACCTAGCATTCCTGTATAGGAACGAGCTCGATCCTGAAAAGCAGACTATTACCCAGGAGTCTAAATGGCCAAGAACTCCCAGGGGACCAAGTAATGGAAAAGTTTATGAAGAAAGGTTCAAGAATGAGTTTTGCATGATTACACTAAATACATGATTACATTGAATAGCCATTACAAGTTATTTATAATTCGTCTATTATATTTACTTACTGCAGTATGTTCATCTATTTTGCTCACTATTCTGTATATCGTTATTAGTAATTTATCCTATTTCTTATACTGTCTTAAGTAAAATTGAGCCTTGCCTCGGACCAGACGTTTTCTTAAACTTATTAAATATGGATAATCCAGTTGAAACCCATGTTTTTATAATTAAATAAAAACCGAGGCAACTGAGAATGAATGTGACATCAGTTAAACACCATATGCGAACCCTACTGAGAATTTCTTTAAATTTTCACCTCGCTTTGCATTTCCATATCATTCTCAGATGCTGGCGATGGATTCGATGGCCACTCTTTTCATTGAGATTCCCAACCTACAACTCCACCATGTTCCCTTTGTGGATTCACTGTACATAGCCAGTTCCTGCAATTTCCATCTCTACCTATTCAGCAACAAGAATTTTGTTGTTCCCCTGTTCCACCCTGCTTTTGACCCTGCCACTCCATATGTTGCGTTCTCGTTACATGTGGCACACCCTCCTCCAGCACCTCTCGCACCCGCAGTACTTGTAGTTCCTACTGATCCTGCGCCAGAGTCTCCCCTACAGATGGTTCTAGACATACCGCTCAACTCTGAAAGTGACCCTTATGAGGCCACTAGCTCGTCATCCTCCTCGGGGCCTAGTGTAGACTACTCTCCGGCCGGGCTTGGTATGGCCAATAGCTATCTGACTAAGTAGGTCAGCCGCAGATGAAGTTGTACAGCATGGCCTTCTTTTGGCAGTGTGCAGCATTGGGTCATAGACTTTGGTGCATGTATATCAGTTAGGTTTGAAATGTCCTTTGAGGACCCCATAGGATCGTTTTACATGACACGGGCCTTATGTCTTTTGATACATCAGCCCTACTTATGTATCCTGTTTTGAATTTGTACATAAACTAAAGCGTCGGCTTCCAACCTATATATTTGCACGTATACAATTGACAGTATATTACTTATTCTCATCTTTTCTGTTGTGTTTCATTAAACTCTATCATGATTTTCCATATTGACATGTTCTTTATATACAGTGCGCCGCTTCTTCCATTTACAAAAAAAAAAAAAAAAAAGATGTGATACGAATCATGAAATGTTGGCAGAGTATCAACACGACAACATAATCTACTTAATTTCATGCTATGACTTAAGCATAACATTAAATTGGTAGGGTGTTACATGAACTTCACGAAATTTTGCAAGAGTATACTCAGCTTGGAATTGCTTTTCTGTAACATCCTCAATTTCATGTCGTGCTAGATTACCTCAGTAACCCTGAGTAATTAGGCACTTAATGAGAAATTTTGAGATTAGGGCTTAATTAAGAGGTTGACTCGGATGAGAAGAGTCAAGAGAATGCTTAATCGAGATCAGATAATCTCTAATTAAGCAAGTCAGAGCCTCATAGCTTAATTAAGCACTAATCGCCCTTAATTAGCTTACTCGAGTTTAATTAAGGTTAATTAAGCTTAATCGTAACATTAATTTTTGTTAATCATGTTCTTGGGTGTTAATCACTAATCCTTGCTTAATCACCCTAATTAGATTGTATGAGCACTTAATCACATGATTAAATTCAAATTTAGTCAACTAGACAATAAAGTAAAGAGTGATGTCATAAAAGCATAAAGCATGAGACAAGAGTGCTTTATGTAAGAGTTTGATCATGTTTTGTCTCCCCATCATCCACTTTGTCCCCTTAATCACTAATTAACACAAGATAACACAAAGTGAAGCAAAAATATCTCATCCTCCCTCCTTCAAAGTGGACGCCACTTTCTCTCTCTCCCTCCCTCATTCATTTTCATTTTCACTCATCCTATTCTCTCTCTTCAAGCCAAATTCTCTAACTTCTCTCTAAACACTTCTTCATCTTCTTCATCTTCCTCTTCTTTTCTCCACCACCACCACCCTAAACCACTCACTTAGCCCTTCAAAGACCTCATCTTTGGGTCTTTGGAGACAAGATCAAAACACTACAACCTCCATTTCCACAAGATTTCAAGAGCTTCTCCTTCCTTCTTGCAAAACCGCCACCTTCATCATCAAGAGGAGCCATCATCTTCTTCTTCCATCTCTCTTGTTTTGCGCCATCTTCAAGGAAGGTAGTGATCTTCATCTTTTTCATTTTGTTTACTCAAGAAAGCTTGGAGCTTGGTTCTTCCATGACCAAGATTTCTAAGTGAAAGCTTGAGAAGATCCTTTATGCTCTTCAAGAGCCAAAGTTTTCATTTTTGGAAAAATGTGTTCTTGATGTTCTTCATGTGTTCTTAAGTTTCCTCTTTTGGAAAAATGTGTTCTTGATGTTCTTCATGTGTTCTTAAGTTTCCTCTTTTGGAAAAATGTGTTCTTGATATTCTTCATGTGTTCTTAAGTTTCCTCTTTTGGAAAAATGTGTTCTTGATATTCTTCATGTGTTCTTGATATTCTTCATGTGTTCTTAAGTTTCCTCTTTTGGAAAAATGTGTTCTTGATATTCTTCATGTGTTCTTAAGTTTCCTCTTTTGGAAAAATGTGTTCTTGATATTCTTCATGTGTTCTTAAGTTTCCTCTTTTAGAAACATATGTTCTTATTGTTCTCTTGCTTAAAGTTGTTCTTTTCTCTTTATGATGAGTGAATGATTAGAAAAGCTTCACCTTTTTATGTTTCCATGATTTGATAAGACTATGAACCTTCTAAAAGCTTTAAACTTTAAAAAGTTTGCTTCTTGATTTCCTTCAAAGTGGCGCAACTTTTAAGCTTCCATAAAGTTCTATTTTGTTTTGTTTTGAAGACAAGAATACATGTGAATGTCTAAACTTTTTGAGTTAGAAAAATGATATCTTGTCACTTTAGGCTTTAGGAATCAAACCTTAAAGAAAAGACCTTTCACAAAGTTTCAAACTTTAATCAAGAATAAGATCTTTAAGTGATAAAAATGTTGTTTATGACATTTCATCCATAAAGTTTAGACCTTGAACCAAAATAATGCAAAAAGGTGTTAACTTTTATAAAGAACAAGACTTTTTATTCAAAAGCTAGTAACTTGTATAATTATTTCATAAAGATCCAATCTTAAGATAAGAGCTTAATGTCAAAGGCACTTACTTTCATAAAGAATGAGACTTTATGACTACTCTACTAAGAATGACAACTTTAATAATATTTAAGGC
The DNA here is from genome assembly GCA_031439595.1 of Pterocarpus santalinus. Lineage (NCBI taxonomy): Eukaryota > Viridiplantae > Streptophyta > Magnoliopsida > Fabales > Fabaceae > Pterocarpus > Pterocarpus santalinus. The sequence continues at coordinate 34,480,757 of CM062529.1, read as the reverse complement.
AAAAACCTTGGTATGTTATTAGTAACGGTTTAAAACTTTGTAACTTGAATAAGTTAAAAGTCACCCTTGGTGATTAGTGAACATTGGTGTTGTTGGGTTCATGATGTGGTTATGCGTTGTCATGACCCAAGGATTAGAGGGATCTCGAATTCCTTGGGAACAGAAGTATGATTAGGGCCTCTGAGCATACCATGAACCTAGGAATCACTAAGTGCACTATCTCAAGGAAAGGAAACAATCATATAATTCAATTAATTTGAACAAGTGTTTCATAAGACATGTACTTAAGTGAAGAATATTTTCATCCAAGGACCAAGTGACTAAAAGACCACAAACACCTATCTTAACTATGTGATTCTATCATGGGTAACCATGGGAAATCATGTGATGATTCATAATATTTTTCACAAAGAACAACACAACTATAAACCCCTTTAGGGTATGAATGTGTGATGCCACTCGGCATGATGAATGATGAGCTTGATTGAGCTTTGTCTCATGATTGAATGATGAGTGTGATGATATGATATGGATATGATGAACTATTGGTTGAATGCTGATGATTGGCGTTTTGGGGAAGCTCCGGTCTAGCCGTTATGCTGCTGGATTTCCGTCAAATTTATGGACTTAGTCATATCATTGCATGCGTCTAGTCAAGGAAATGTTATGCATGTAAAGTATAAAGATAAGAAAAGAATCAATGGGACGTGACCCTTCAATCACTTCGGTAAGGGAAGTAAGAGACGGCGATCCACAAGGAACATCTATGAGGGAGGCAAGGGTGTTCTGGAGGACCCTCCAACTTAGAGGTAACCAATATCGGCTTAGTCTGATTTGGTTAGTACTGCGTGACGACGGTCACGGAATGAGCTCATGTCCAAAAGCAGTCTATTTCAAAGGAAAGTAAAGAATGTTAAGCACGTGCTGATAATGAAAGAAAAGTCTAAGTATAGTCATTGTTACGTCTATGATGATGCATGTCTTTGCCTGTAAGTATATTGCCCATTTGCATTATGAATGTTTATTCTATGTTCTAGTACGTATGTTAGTTATGATGATGTGAGTATGATCTTAAGTTTAAAAGCAACCCGCTTCGGGGTCTAAGTTTTCAAACCATTAAAAATTGAACTTATATCTGTCCACTGTTTTTATAATTAAACCCGAAGTGGCTGGGACGATGACGAGGACACTGTGTTTGTCTAGTCGCTATCGTACTGAGAAATTTAGTGTTTCTCATTCCTACGTTTCCGTGTCGTCTTCAGAGGATGTCGACGTCGGGCACAGTGGTGATCTACATTGAGTTCCCGGTGTGGCGTTGGCGCTTTGACCCGGTCTTTAACGCCTGCTGTCGCTTTGAGCGCAAATGATGAGGGTCTACATCTTCCACGATCGCCAGTTTCAGACCCCCGTGATGAGCCCATTTTTCCGACCACATCAGCCATTCGGCGAGGTTACTATGGATGACATCCGCCCCTACTTTCAGCCACCGAGATACCCCACTGATGATGACGAGACTGACTCCGATACCCGCTTGACTCCGACTGTTTCACTGGATTCCGACCCTTCGGAGCCGTCTTATCCGAGCTTCCATGTGGAGACCGATCTATCTGAGCCCCTTTATCCGGCTCATTCTGGGGGATCTCACCGTTCGGGTTCGTCGCAGCCTTCGGTGATTCGTTTATCTTCTGATTCTTCTACTTCATCTGCTGGCCCAGCTTCACCCCCGGTTCGCAGGCGTGGGTTCATTCGTACCCGCGCTGTGCCCCGTAGGCGAGGACGTGCTCGAGGAGGGGGACGTGGTGGTACTTCTCCCGGTGGATATGGGAACGGTTTCCTCCCACCAGATGCTTGATGTGACGACTGCATGCGGAGCTGAGCACGAGGATAGCCCCTTTTGGTTATAGTTATAGGGTTATCATTCTGTTATGTGGCATGCTTGGGTAGTAGGATTTTCTGATGTATTTCCTTTTATCATGTATTGGTAGCCTTTTGGTTAGGGCCGATGTTAGATATTGAACCCACTATTATCTTATGTATGACTCTGATATGACTATTATTGTATTATCATGGATGGCCATGGAATGAATGTTACATTTATCTAAGAATTGTGGTTGCTCTTATTGTTTTATGTTTGTTAAATGCAACGTATGTATGGGATAGCGGTGTTACTTTATATGTTCACGATGCGCTCATGGCTCTCGATTTCAAAAATGGTTCACTTGTTTGAAAAAAAAAAAATTTACCCCTATTTTCGGTACAAAGTAATTTCAAAAAGGTAATGTTAGTTCCGAGAGCAAAAGTAACAACTAATAATTCCACAATATGACTTAAGCATAGAATGGAACTACTAGGGTGTTACATTTTCAATGGTGGAGTTTGACCTGCAAGGAATTGTAGTATTTATTGACTGAAAATCAACTTCAAATTCCCTTTTTGCCCTGCTTATGAGTGCATTGTCATATTGCTTAACAAATTGTTGCAAACTCGTTGTTGAATTGACATACCCATTAAAGCATGCATGTATACTCTTACTTCGTTATGTTGTGGACATCCCTACCCAAAAATTCTTCAAATAAATTGGAACCTACCTATGCCGATCTTTATACAATCCACTCAGCCATTCATTTTCTTCAAGCTCAAATTCCTTTAGTAAGGAACACCATTTGTCTTCAAATTTTTCCTCCGTTATGGTTTTATAAATGGCTGCCTTAAATGCAGTCTTTATCTTCTTGTATTCTTCATATGATCTGAGCTTCTTCGGGATCTTTTTCATTATATGCCATAAGCACCATCTATGACGAGTATTAGGCATAACTTTTTCAATTGCCTTTTGCGTAGCCCTACATTGATTAGTCACAATGCCACTAGGTGCCTTTCCAGACATGCACCTCGCCCAAGACTCAAATAGCCATACAAATGACTCAGTATCTTATGATGAGAGTAGACCATACCCTTGTAAACATGTTTGTCCATGGTGATTAACACCAACAAATGCAGTAAACGGCATATCGTACTTATTTGTGAGATATGTTGTGTCAAAATTCACAACATCTCCGAAGGCTTCATTTGTTACTCTACTCCTAGCATCAGCCCAAAACACATGTCACATGCGAAACTCATTATCTAGGTCTATGTCATACATAAAGTTACAATTCTCTTCCTTCATAGTATGAAAGTGGCTTAGCAAGGCTTTTGCATCTCCTTCCTTTCCAATTGCATGTCTTTCCTTGTGAATATAATTCCTTAAATCTTGTTCACCAAATGGCAAATTCTCGCACCTTCCTACAGCTTCGGCTAGAGATTGAAATGTTTTGTTAATTCTCACTCCTGCATCATCATTCACTTGGATTGTCCTCTTTACATGCAAGCTAATGCTCTTATTCATGTTGAAAAACCTTGACTTTGTAGGACTGAGATCATGATTGTGATCAAGAATAACTTTCTTGATGTACCAAACTCCACTTTCTCCCCTGCTTACTATAATTTTTGCATCACATTGTGCACCACTAGTTAGGAATGTCTTTATTGTTGGTAATATTTTCGGCGCACAACTCCTTTCCTGTGTGCAAGCTAGAACCAAATAACATAGTTGCCCATCAAGTCTAGTTTTTGAATTTCTTATCTTCTACTGAAAACCCTTTCTAACAGCATATGACTTGTAAAATGATTTAACTTCTTCTACTGAATCAAATACCATTCGTACAGTTGGCTCTAGTATAGAGCTTACATTTGACCCATCAACATCACAGTTGGGATCAACATCAATAGGCATTCCTTGATTGTTTGATTCGTCCATCAACATCAACAATAAAAGGTTACCACACCTACAAAAAGAGAAGGACAAAAAAATGCTAATAGATTAACAGAAGCTTAAGGACATTAAGAGAATAAAAGATTGGCAGAAGCCTAAGCACATTAAGAGAATAATAGATTAGCAGATTTGTGCTAGTAAATTAGATTTTCAAGATTGCATAAGATGTTGGTAAATTGTTAGGAAAAGCTGGTAAGTTCGTGCAAAAATGCTGGTATATTCTTAAACGCTAGCAAATTCTTAGAAAACGTTGGTAAGTATAAACCCTATAAAAAGAAGACTACGAAGACAATGAAGACCTACACTACAACACTAAAACAAAACTTAAAAAATCATTGAAGACAAAGAGAAGACAATGAGTTCTAATACCTTCATTTAACAAAACCCCCCACAAAAATAAAAATTCAGATTCAAAAGTCAATATCAAGTTCAGCATAGACAATGAGTTAAAGGCAAAGAAAGAGGCTGCTCTTATCATGCCTGGGATTGAGGAGTGGAGACTCCCTCTTGGCTACCAACTGGCTGGAAATCGGGTAGCTACTGATAGAGGATGAAGAAGTAAGAAAGGGTATAAGGGGGACGAAGGGTAGAGGTAAGTAAGAAATCATTGCTATAGCTAGTTTTGGAGAGGATGTTGGGGGAGTTGGACAAAGGGAGAGTTTTGGCACGGTTTGGGTTTCTATTTTGGTTTTTCAACTTTTTTTTACTTCCTTTTTTCATTTTGTTTGGTAACCTTTCTTACTAAATTTACCCTCGTACATGTATACGATTCTTGTCTGCTTTTGTATTTCACTCACTGTTCACTCCATATGTGTCGCGTATGCATTTGGAAAAATGTGTCCCCCAACATTTCTCTTTTTAAAACTCTTGGGTCACATTTATTAAATAAATTAAAAAAATTCTTTGACCATTTTAATTGTATAACTACTAGTGTAAGACCTTGCCCTACACAAGCAACTATTATTATTAAACAAAATAGTTCATAGATAATAAATTCTACTCTTAAAACAGTAAAATGCAATCTATTATAAGACACACACATCTACAACTACACATATGACACCCAACATCCAAACACCATGCATTGTGATTATACACACATAAAAGAATAGATATAAAAGTAGAGAAGTTGCTCTCCTCCTTTACAAATAATAAATTGTTTTACCTTGACAAAACCTAACCATATATAGACTAAAAATTGGGGGTGTTTAAAATCGAATCAACGCGATCAAAAAATCGAAGTTGAACAAAAAATTAGAAACGAAAAAATCACTATCATGCCAACCAATCCAACTATAAAATCCCTAGTTTTACTGCATTCATAACACAATATTAGTAATAATTAAATAATAATAGATTAGTAAATAAAAAGGGATATAATTATTTTCTTTTAGATAATTGAATTGATATATCATAATAGAGAATTAGTGAACACAATTAAACCAATTCTTTTATTAGTATGAGTACTGGAATAAAATAATAATATAATAATATAGTTAAAGTTTTATCTATATTAAAATAATATTATGTTTATGGTATAATTTTTATGAAATAAGTAATTAGACTACAAAAAAAAAAAAGCCTCTTAGAAGTTTTGTAATTAATCTAATAAGACTTACGCGATGTTCGGCAAACTAAAACAATAGGATAACTAAGTATAATGGGGACTAGTTTTTAATAAATATTGTTTAATAACTACCTAAATACTTTAAAACTAGTTTTTATCTAAACCAATTTGGACCTAAAACTAATTCTAAAAAAAAAATAATTTTAAATTAATTTTTATTTCATCCCAAAAATTTCTCCTTTTATTTTATATTTTCTTACGACTTATCAATTGTCCTTCATTGCTGTCCATAGCCATTCACTGCCACAATCCAGCATCATCCGCCATTGACTATTGTCAGCCACTTTTGATTACCACCGTTGGCCTCATCTGCCACCATTTGTTACCATCGTTTGTCGCCATCCATTGTTGATGTCCGTCGCTGCCGGCCACCACTGTTGGTAGCCACCGCCACCACTTACCATGGTCTGTCACCACCCACCACTGTTGGCTACCATCGTTTGCCACCATCTACCCTTGTTTACTAAATTAGTTCTTTAATGACATAGTCAAAAAGAAAAAGGTACAAAAGAAGACGAAGAAGAACACGTGTTAAAACTAATTTTTAAGTTATGGAACCAAATAATGTTTAATTAAAAACTAATTCATTTTTATATCGATTAACATAACTAATTCCATTTTGTACTATATTAACTTAGTTTTTGAGGTTGCCAAACACCCCCTTAATGTACATAAAATTAATATATTATATAGGAGGTAGGTAGAATAAGTGGTTAAGAGAGAAGCCAACTCACTTGAGAGGTGGATTAATCGTTACCAACCAAGCCACTTAACCCTCATCACACCAATCCCCAAATGACTACACACTACACACTTACTACACAAAAATCACTGTCGTCTTCTCCCCTCCATGTTTGGCCGTTAGTCTTCTTCCCCTAAACCCTGTCATCTTTGTTTCAATCATCTTCTTCCTCCTTTCAAACTCCATTCCACCTCCATCCTCTTGCACCAACACAAGCTTTCACACCAAAAAATCAAGTTAAGACCTCCATCAAAGCTTGGGAAGGCAGCACATTTGAAGGGAAGAAAGGGCTATTTTGGTGGTTTCTTGGTTGCTTGGAACTTCAAGAACAAGCATTTTCAAGGGTTAAAGAGGTACTCTATGTAACAACCTCTATCATATAAGTCATGCTCGAGTCATAGAGTTATATTAAAAGGTTGTCACTGTGCTAAGAAACCTTTAAATTATGGAAAATATAATACATGGCCCTTTAACTACTCATTTTATTACTGACTAATAGTCTCTGATACATAGATAAAAAAATAATTACACTTTAAAGGGAATTGTGACTGACATAATACGCAGCGTTTACTTCTGACTAGTTGTTAGCTAGCTTCAATAGTCTCTTGGTCTGGCTTATGCCCAATTCTTGCTCAATGAATGGCCCTATACTCTGCCTCACACTTGATTTCCAACTTGGGTGCTGGAATATTTACGGAAAAGAGAAACATACAAGTAGGCAGTGAGAACCTAAGGTTCTCAGTAGGTAAACTCAAATTATTACTCATATAGTGCCATCATAAACATTCCAGCCACTTCGGTTTATTATAAAAATATGAACACATATAAATAAATAGTGGTTCAATTTTAAGTTGAAAATACCTTTCTCGAAGTGGGTTATATTTTAACAACCACTTGCCATATCATATGACAGACATAGAAATACGGATAGTATAATATGCTTCAACAAGGATCATAATAGCATTATGACTTAACTAAATAATTGAAGATGCACATATAAATGCGTATACTTGAATGTATGCAAGTGTACTTGACTTAATTTATCTCTTCTTTAACTTGCAACTTAACCTTGCCATTCTGTACTTGGTCCCCCGGAGGTGAATGGCCTCTCTCACCCCTGGGTAATAGCCTGCTTTTCAGGTTTGAACTCGTACCTATACATGAGTGGCGGGTTTACTTTCCTCGACCCTCACACCGGTCTATTCCCCTTAAATTTGGTCGAGGGTTCGCCTAAGTCTTAGACAGTACTGCTCTGGCCCACGCTAGCTGGGTCTATGCCATGCCTCACGTGGTAGCTTAGTACGTCTTTCTTGCAAGTTCTCAGAAATCTTATTCTTCTTTGGACATGATTATACATGCATATGCTACATGCAATCATTCATATACTTCATATCATACTTAAATCATTCTTGCATATATGAATCTCATGAGCATAACATACAAATATATAACATTCATATAATTCACATATTTACTTTAATTTCTAAGATAATCTGATCAAGTTTGCTTCCCCATGAATAGTGCCAGACTACCAGAAGGATCAATCAAGCAGCAAAACCAACATAGGGTATCAAGTTTTCTAACAATAATATCAATCATATAACATGTCAACATAAATACATAACAAAAGTTTTTTGCTCATTCTACTCAATTCTGCCCGATTTTGTAAAATTCACCATAATTTCTATTCAATTCATTTGGACCTAAATTTTGAATATGTTAAAGGTCTATGTGTCTAGTTTCCAACCCTTTTGGTCCTATCTCATTTTGATTTATGTAGCTCAAGTTATTCAAAGTTTACTTCTGTCTACCCTACAACTAACCAGAATTGCACTCTTAGAAGTAAAAATTCACTAAAAATTGAAAACTAGGTGAAATCATACGAAATAAGTATATTTTGGGACGTAAGCCCCGAAACTTGACCGTACTAGACTACCCTGTTCCAGCCCGGTTTGAACTTAAGTCAACTTCATTGATGTGCTGGGAACAAATGGCAATGAATCTGACTCTGAAATTTTTATGCGATGTTTCCTTACATGTTACCTTTCAAACAGCGTTAGTTTCACTCAATTTGGAGTTATGTAGGATGAGTTATACCCTTCTCAACTCATACTGCCCAGATGAGAATCCAGATTTCTAGGTCAAACTTCGAAAATTCATAACTAATTCTATACTAATCCAATGGTGTTATATTTTATATGTATGGAAAGCCCTGAATGTCTAGTGTAACACCCTAATAGTTCCATTCTATGCTTAAGTCATATTGTGGAATTACTAGTTGTTACTTTTGCTCATGGAACTAACATTACCTTTTAGAAATTACTTTGTATCGAAAATAGGGGTAAAATTTTTTCTACAAAACAAGTGAACCATTTTTGAAATCGAGAGCCATGAGCACATCGTGAACATATAAAGTAACACCGCTATCCCATACATACATCGCATTTAACAAGCATAGAAACCATAAGAGTAACCACAATTCATAGATAAAGGTAACATTCATTCCACGGCCATCCATGATAATACAATAATAGTCATACCAGAGTCATACATAAGATAATAATGGGTCCGATACCTATCGTCGGCCCTACACAAGAAACCTACCAATACATAACAAAAGGAAATACATCAGAAAATCCTACTACCCAAGCATGCCATACAACAGAATGATAACCCTATAACTACGACCAAAAGGGGGCTATCCTCGTGCTCGGCTCCGCATACAGTCATCACATCAAGCATCTGGCGGGAGGAAATCGTTCCCATATCCACCAGGAGAAGTGCCGCCACGTCCCCCTCCTCGGGCACGTCCTCGCCCATGGGGCACAGCGCGGGTACAATGAACCCACGCCCGCGAACTGGGGGTGCAGCTGGGCCAGCAGATGAAGCGGAAGAATCAGAAGATAGATGAATCACCGAAGGCTGCGACGAACCCGAACGGTGAGATCCCCCAGAATGAGTCGGATAGAGGGGCTCAGACGGATCAGTCTCCACATAGAAGCTCGGATAAGATGGCTCCGAGGGGTCGGAATCCAGTGAAACAATTGGAGTCAAACGGGTATCTGAGTCAGTCTCATCATCATCGGTGGGGTATCTCGATGGTTGAAAGTAGGGGCGGATGTCATCCATAGTAACCTCGCCGAATGGCTAATGCGGTCGGAAAAATGGGCTCATCATGGGAGTCTGAAACTGGCGGTCGTGGAAGATGTAGACCCTCATTGCTGCACTCGCTGACAGCACAGAGGCATTCAGCACCAGGTCAAAGCGCCAACACCACACCGGGAACTCAATGTAGATCACCATCGTGCCCGACGTCGACTTCCTTTAAAGACGACACGGGAAATGTAGGAATGAGAAATACTAAATTTCTCAGTAGGATCGGGACTAGACAAACACAGTGTCATCGTTATCGTCCCAGCCACTTCAGGTTTAATTATAAAAACAATGGACAGATATAAGTTCAATTTTTAATGGTTTTAGAAACTTAAACCCCGAAGCGGGTTGCTTTTAAACTTAACATCATACTACATCATCATAATCTAACATACATACTGAAAGATAGAGTAAACATTCATAATGCAAATGGGCAACATAAGTACATGCAAGGACATGCATCATCATCAATTTAACCATGGTTATACTTTTGAATTAACTTTTCTTTTTAGCACGTGCTTAACATTCTTTACTATCTTTTGAAATAGACTGCGTTTGGATATGAGCTCATTCCGTGACCGTCGTCACGCAGTACTAACCAAATCAGACTAAGCCGATATTGGTTACCTCTAAGTTGGAGGGTCCTCCATGTCACCCTTGCCTCCCTCATAGAGGTTCCTTGTGTCTTTGTGGATCGTCGTCTCTCACTTCCCTTATTGAAGTGATTGAAGGGTCATGTCCCATTGATTCTTTTCTTATCTTTATAGTTTACATGCATAATACTTCTTTGACTAGACACATGCAATGATATGACTAAGTCCATAATTTTGATGGAAATCCGGCAGCATAACGGCTAGACCGGAGCTTCCCCAAAATGCCAATCATCAACATTCAACCAATAGTTCACCATATCTACATTATATCATCACACTCATCATCTAAACATGAGACAAAGCTCAACCAAACTTGTCATTCACCATGCCGTATGGCATCACACATTCATACCCTAAAGGGGTTTATAGTTGTGTTATTCTTTGTGAAGAATATTATGAATCATCACATGATTTCCCATGGTTACCTATGAGAGTATCACGCAGTTAAGATATGTGTATATGGTCTTTTAGTTACTTAGCTCTCGCCTGAAATTATTCTTTACTTGAATTCATGTCTTATGGAATACTTATTCAAATTTAGTTAAGTTAAGTGATTGTTTCCTTTCCTCGATATAGTGCACTTAATGATTCCTAGGATCATGGTATGCTCAGAGGCCCTAATCATACTTCTGTTCCCAGGGAGTTCGAGATCCCTCTAATCCTTGGGTCATGACAACGCATAACCACATCATGAACCCAACAACACCATATTCACTAAACACCAAGGGTGATTTTTAACTTAACGAAGTTACAAAGCTTCAAGCTTTTATCTTAAAGATTAGATCTTTATGGAATAATGATGCAAGTTACTAGCTTTTCCACTAAAAGTCTTGTTCTTTAGAAAAGTTGACTCATTTAATTATTCTAAGACCATTAAGGTCTCAACTTTATGACTTAAAGTTGTCTTTATCTAAAAAGGTTCCTACTTTATCAACTAGTGACATGAAACATTAACTTTAAGGTTAAAAAGTCTTAATTTCTATAGGAGCTCTCACCTTTAAGCATTGTTTTGGTTCAAGATCTAAACTTTATGAATTAGTTGTTATAAAACAACACTTTTATGACTTAAAGGTCTCATTTTTTATTAAAGTTTGAAACTTTATAAAAGGTCTTTTCTTTAAGGTTTGATTTCTAAGACATAAAGTGACAAGATATCATTTTCTAACTCAAAAAGGCTTATTATGCCAAAAAGCTTAGACTTTTACATGCATTCTTGTCTTCAAAACAAAACAAAAGAAAACTTTATGATGGCACTAAAACTTGCGCCACTTTAAGTGTGTCAAGAAGCAAACTTTTTAAAGTTTTAAACTTTTAGAATGTTCAAAGTCTTATCAAATCATGGGAACATAAAAAGGTGGAGCTTTTCTAGTCATCAACTCATCATAAAAAGGAAAGAACAACTTTAAGCAAGCTACCAACAAAAGAGAAAACTTAAGAACACATGAAGAACATCAAGAACATATTTTTCCAAAAGTGAAAACTTTGGCTCTTGAAGAGCATGAAGGATTTTCTCAAGCTTTCACTTAGAAATCTTGGTCATGAAAGAACCAAGCTCCAAGCTTTCTTGAGTAAACAAAATGAAAAAGATGAAGATCACTACCTTTATTGAAGATGGCGCAAAACAAGAGAAATGGAAGAAGAAGATGATGACTCCTCTTGATGATGAAGGTGGCGGTTTTGCAAGAAGGAAGGAGAAGCTCTTGAAATCTTGTGGAAATGGAGGTTGTGGTGTTTTGATCTTGTCTCCAAAGACCCAAAGATGAGGTCTTTTGAAGGGCTAAGTAAGTGGTTTAGGGTGGTGGTGGTGGAGAAAGGAAGAGGAAGATGAAGAAGATAAAGAAATGTTTAGAGAGAAGTTAGAGAATTTGGCTTGAAGAGAGAGAATAGGATGAGTGAAAATGAAAATGTGAGTGTGTGTGTGTGTGTGTGTGAAAGTGGCGTCCTACATTAAGGGAGGGAGAGTGAGATATTTTGCTTAATTTTATGTTAATTAGTGATTAAGGGGACAAAGTGGATGATGAGGAGACAAAACATGGTCAAACTCTTACATAAAGTACTCTTGTCTAATGCTTTATGCTTTTATGACATCACTCTTTACTTTATTGTCTAGTTGACTAAATTTGAATTTAATCATGTGATTAAGTGCTCATACAACTTAATTAAGATGATTAAGCAAGGATTAGTGATTAACACACAAGAACTCGATTAGCAAAAATAAATCTTGCGATTAAGCTTAATTAACCTTAATTAAACCTGATTAGGCTAATTAAAGGTGATTAGTGCTTAATTAAGTTGTAGGGGCTCTGACTTACTTAAGTAGAGATTATCTAATCTCGATTAAGCATTCTCTTGACCCTTCTCATCCAAGTCAACCCCTTATTTAAGCCCTAATCTCAAAATTTCTCATTAAGTGCCTAATTACTCAGGGTTACTAAGATAATTTAGCACGACATGAAATTGAGGATGTTACATCTAGTTTCATATAAAAATAGTCCCATCAAATTTAATCGGCTGTAGGCCGAGCCGTACACTTCGCCGTACGGACCATCGAGGGAATAACCCTAACAGCTTCTTGAATTCTTCTTGGATTCATGTTTTTCTCTAATCAATCCATCCAATCTTCAATTCAAACTCACATATACACCCTAAACCAACCTTAATTCATTATCATCACTCAAGATAACATCAGAATCTTGCAAGAAATTGGGAAGAAAGTGGAGTTCCAATCGGCCCAATTCAAAGAAAACAAGAAAGAAGTTGGAATTCCTACATCTTCTAGGTGTTGTTGTGCTAGATTGGTGCCTTGGATTGAAGGAATCTTGATGAAGCTTGAAGAGTAGATGGAGATGGAGTGAAGATGAGTTGAGATAGGAGAGAAATAATGAGAGTTCAGCAGGTTATAAATCTGAAAATAATCAAGGGAGTTGGAAGGAAATAATTGAAGACTTTTGGAGCAAGATTACATGTGATTGGTGGATGTGTTTTCCTTCTCCAATCTGATTTGGCTGCCTTCTTGAAGGCTGATTATGGTGCCACTTGTAGGGTGTGTTGGCTGAATCTTGGCCATCCATCCTAGGGCTCTCACAGTATAATTTTTATTGGTTCGGTTCCGACAGTTCAAAGTACCGAAATCTTACCGATTGCCTTTAAATCGGTAAATTGGTTTTGGAAAAATCCTATGAAGTTTCCTATACTTTCAATCTACTTCTCTCATATCTAATTTCTCTAAATGATACTTAATTGGCTCTAAGTAAAAATTTAGTCGAATGCTAATTAATCTTAAGTAGTTGATAAAACCGAACAACTACGCGAAAATGATAAAAAAATTCGGTGGAGGTGAGGCCAAGTTTCTCCACTATCTTGAGCAACACTTGGCACCACTCATATATGGTAAGGGTGGCTGAATTTCAACCACTTAAGTGAGGATTTCCAATAGAAAATTCTACTAGCTCGATTTTACTATGAAAAAAGGTGAATATGTTATGTAAACTGTTTAACTTTATAGTTCGAAAACATACTATCCGAAGCAAAGTTCAGTTTACTCAAACTAGTGGTGTTAGTGCGGAATTCTACTGATTCGGTTCTAGCAATTTAAAATACCGAATCTTTGCCAATTTTCTTCAAATTGGCAAAACTTTACTAAATGACTCTGAGAGAATTTCTATATCTCTATTCTAATTGTTCCTAAGCCTAATCCTTCTAATTAACATCTAATTAACTTCTAATTAACCCTACTTAGTCAATAAGATCGAATAAATTGCTTGTTAACGTGAAATAATCGTTCTTGCAAATTTAAAGCTTTTTTATTTTCTATTTTTCGTGGCTAATACATATCCATAATTTTGAGTAAGTCCAGGGGCACCCCACGTCATTTCACACCAGACTGCCTCCATGGCCCAATCGGTGGAGATTTAAACTTTTACGATTTTACCACGTGATTCTGCTTCGTTTAAAACCCCATTCTGCACATTCTACCGATGTGGGGACATAAAGGTTATTTTATGAAAAGTTCTAGGGTTATTGTGGAAAATATAATTTTCTAAAACTTTTGGGCAAAATTGCAATTAACAAAAGTTGATAGGGGCACCTTTGTCATTTCTTAATTTATATGGCAGTGCCATATTTTTAACGGCAGTGTTATACTACCCTATATTTCTGAGTGTGAGGATTTTCAGGGTATACCACTGCTTGAGAGATTCCCACACTGCCTAAGAGAAATAATTCAAAATTTTTATTATACTCCATTTAAGAAAATGGGGGATGTTACACTCTAGCTTGGAGGAGTGGTAGGTGTTCAAAGCTTAGTTCTTTTCCTCTCTTGAATGTAAATGATGTACTAGTGTTGCTGCCATTATTAGGCCCTTGAATAATGATGTTTAGGCTTGTATTTTAATGTTTTAAAGTTTCTTGAACTTGGTTCTTGATGGGTGCTAGGTTTGGTGATCAAAAGCACATGAGAGTATGGTTTTGTATAGTTTGTAAAACTAGTAGTATGTGCTCCAAACCACATATCTGGAGTTGGGAAATTCAAAATAAAGTGAAACTAATTTAGATGAAAGTTAACTCATTGAAGAGGCTACTCATAAAATTTTAGATTCATTGGACTTAGGGAAAGAAAGATAGGAAGTTTTGAATTTGGCTATTGGATTCATAGTGTAAAACTAAGTAGTTTGTGCTCTAGTCCATGTAACTTGACCTACATAAGTCTAAATTTGTTTGAAAACTAAACAACTCTATAAAGTTTCATATCCAAATTCCTTATGTTGAATGCCCGATAGTTTCATGAAATCCACTACCCCTTGTTGAAGCTATCACAGAACAGTCTATGTTTAAACCTTTATATCTTGAGTTAGACTTCACTAAATCAAATGGAACTAACTTCATTGTAAAGATAACATATAAGAGTGTAAAATAATAAAGATTCAGGTCCATTGGATAAAAGATAAATTTATGGTGAATTTTGGAATTTAGCTATCCTTATTTAGGCTTGCATTCAGGTAGTGTGACTACTACAGTAAATAACGGATGTTAGAGAGCCTAGTTTTGAGTAGGGCCAACTTTAAATGAAAGTAGACATATAAACCTTACTTTTCACTAAGTTTCTTAAGAAAAGAATAAGAATTGCATAATTAACAATTAATGGTAAAAATAGAATGAATTCATCCTATTAGTGAAATTTAAGGGAAGTCTTGGTTTAGTTAATTAAATTGTTGAAGTGTTGACTTGAGTTAGTGTAAAGTTTGTCCCTAAAATTTCTGCTTTCAAGACATTATTGCTAACTCATTAGAAAGTCTTCTTTTTGTGAGTTAACTTTCATATGAGTTAACATCAGGGTATTCTATGAGTTAATTATCATATAAAATGAGTTTCCCTTCATTTTAAATTTCCTAACTCTAGATATGTGGCTTAGATCACATAGTGCCAGTTTTACAAACTATGGAAAACCCTACTCTCATGTGCTTTTGATCAACAAACCTAATAGCCATCAAGAATCAAGTTCAAGAAGCTTTAAAATATTAAAGTACAAGCCTAAACATCACCGTTTGATGGCCTAATAACAATAGCAACACCAATATACCATTTACAATCAAGAGAGGAAAAGAAATAAGCTTTGAACTCCTACCTATCCTCCAAGCTAAAGTACCTCTTTAAACCATGAAAAAGCTTATTCTTGGAGCTCTAAGCAACCAAGAAAACCACCAAAACAGCCCCTTATTCCCTTCAAATGTGTTGCCTTCACATCCTTTTCCCTCGCAAGTTGCATACTCGCGATGGTTCTGGCATTGCAATTGTTTCCCATAGTGACACCTTCATCACTTACCAGCTTTACTCAAGACTCAAGAGGGAGGACGCTTCTGCTCCTTGGTTTCTTTTTTCTTATTTTGCCATAGATCCCTATTTATTATTCTCTCCAATGCTTTGATTTGCCTTTTTTTGTTAATGGCTCTACATGCATCTTTCTCCTATTCTTTTCGGTTTTCTCTAATGCTTTTAATTTCCTTAGGTTTCGATTATTTTTCTATTCTTATAACTATTATTTTCCTATTTTCTTTATTCTTTTCGGTTTTTCTAATGCTTTGAACTTCGATTCTTATTTAAGTCAATTCAGTGAATGCTTCCGTTACTTTCAATAACTTCTTTGATTTTTTTAATGCTTTATTAGTTTAAGTTATTTTTCAAATAGGTCTTTATTTAGATTATCGGTGAATGTTATCATGTTGTTTGACTTCTATTTGCTTTTATTTGGTAGGAGGAGGTTTCTTATAAATGGAGTGTAGCTGGTTGTTTAGTGTTACTCATATTTTGCAAGTGCATATCATAGCATCATGTTCTTTATTTATTTTACAATTCAGAGCATCAGTAGGCAGCTCTTTTGTTTTTGGGTCAAAGATAGTAGCTCAATAGCGTAAAAAGTAGAAGTTGATCAATTAAGGCTCATGGGCCATTGTAGTGTTTACTACTTTGCTATCTATTGGGCTATATATAAAAAAATTGGACATGTGGAATCCTTGGCAGCATGTTTCAAAAACACTATTATAGTAACAAAAAAAAAAAAAACTAACACAATCAAAAATCAAACCGAACTGAGCCAATAATTTTAGTATGGTTTGGTTTGATTGGTCAACCTGCCCAAAACTGAACATCGATCATGTTACGAAACTAGTAGGTTTGGTTTAGTTGGGACTTTTCCCAAAACTAAACCAAATCCGACTACAAACACCCTTACTAAAAAACCGCTCACAACTGTTTTAAAAAAATATATTATTGCTCAATCAAGAACATGTATAATAAAAAAAAAGTAACCACAAAAATAACAATAGTTACATTATCTAAGAGTGTGCTTGGTTTCACGCTAGTTGAACCAAGATCAAGTTTGAGGCTTTGAAAGATATGCCAAGCATGTTTGGATGACTTGAGGCAAAATCAAGTTTGGCTTCAAACTTTATTTTGGATCCTTCAACATAAAAGCAACATTTTGTTACTTTTATATTGCGTAAATTCTCGTTAAATTGTGCATTGATACAAATATCTTTTAACTTAATATTATATTATTATTTCAATATTATTTGTATAACCCTTCTGGTAATTATACATGTAAATGTAATTTTTATCAATACTATCCACATAACATTTTTCATATCAAAATTACCTTTTAAATAACTATTACCAGACATAAATCATATTACTATTAACTCAATTATGACCAAAATCAAGTTTCAAACTGGCTCAATTAATTTTGCAAACCTAATCTAGACACACTAAATCCCAAACCAATACAAAGTCAAAATGATGATTCTGAGATCATATGTAAAACACAACAACTTCTCATAACAACTAAAAATAACATATCAACTTCATGAGTGATAGCCAGTTCTCATAAGATCAATGGCAAAATAACACAAATCAAGATGACACACATACAAAAATAACTCACAACCCGACCTCTGACATCAACAACAATATTAAACCATTTTTCATTAATATTACCTACCATGGATAGAAGTAAACATTATTCATAAATAAATAAACAATCACATATAACAAATTATACAATTTTATTGAAAACAAGATGAGTCCAAAACCGCTAATATGAAGGAAATTTTCATTTAATTTTCATTTGTTTTATTTAACTTATATATAAATTAAATGAAAATTTCCTTCATATTAGCGGAACTTAGACAAAATATGGGCATGGATGATATTACTTTCTACCCTACAAATCCTCAAATAAACTTTGTCATTTTTTTTAATTCTAAAATCAACGGGCCTTTTTTTATGTATATGGTATTTGAGGAAATTATAAACGTGAATATGGGATTTGATGGTTATTTAAGGGGATATGGGTTGAGGTAGAAAACCGCCATTGGCGGTTTTTATTTTCAAATTATTGACACTGTAAAACCGCTAATGGCAGGTTTTGTTCATATAAATTTTTTTACCAATGGCAGGTTTTGTTCATATAAAATTTTTATTATAAAAACCGCCAATGGTGGTTTTATGTATTTTTATTATAAAAACCGCCAATGGCGGGTTTTGTTACATAAAACCGCCATTGGCGGGTTTTGGTTAAAAAATGCTACTGGCGTTTTTTGATTATGATAAATCGCCAGTGGCGGTTTTTATTTAGTCCATTATATAAGCTCAACTCCTCCTCATTACTCGTCGATAGATGTTTATGTTGTGATTATGAAAAAAAGAGTTGAGAATAGAGAGTAGTAGAGAATAGAAAAGAAAATAAATAAATGCAAATATAGTGGTATATTTTAATGGCGATATTGTTACAAACACGAGTGAAGGTGTGTCATTTATATGCAAGAAGCCAGTATATTTCTCTCTTCCATATACAATATCATTTGCGGATCTAGAGCATGGGCTTTGTCAATGCATAGAAGCTGAGACCCCGAAAACAGTGGAGAAGATAACATATAGATGTCCAATCTCAATTTTTGGTGGTTTCATGCAATATCAAGCAATTCCAATAAATGATGATGGTGACCTTCAACAAATGTTTCGGATATATCAACAACATCAAGCACAAATTTCTATTGCTGAGTTATACGTCAATTTTAAAGAAACTACTGTTGCCTTTACCAACAAGCTGACGATGAGGAGGAAGAGCCTGAGCCGGGCACAATTCCAGAAAGAGAGGTAGAATGAGAACAAAGCATCAGTGAAAGTGATGATGAAGACTTTGAAGCCCAATATGAAAGCGGTGATGATACAGCAGATGATGAAGCGAATGATGATACAAATGATGAGCAGCTACACATATCAAACACAATGGTGATTAGTCAGCATCCATTTGGGGAGCCATCATTTATGCGTGCTTTAGATCTTGAAGATATGCATGCACCTGAATTTCTAGAATATGCGAATTTAGGTAAGTAGTCACTGACATTTGATCTTAATCGCTATTTTTAGTTAAAAAATTTATTACCTAAGATTTTAAAATTATTAGTTATGATGTTAGATTATGCATGCAGTTCTATTATGTTACCGTATTAATTGTTATACATTTAATTTGTTATCATTTTAATTTTATTATATTTATTATTTTATCTTTATGTTTTATAGGTGATCCTGCTACAGATGGAGAATTTGGTGTTGGAATGCAATTTAGTGACAGAGAAGCTGTTATACGGGCAATTAAGCGTTATAGTATATCAAAAGGAGTGGATTACAAAGTGTATGAGTCAGAAGCAACGACGTTTTATTGTAAATGTGTGCAGCTTGGTGTAGATCGCAGATGGCTTGTTAGAGCTAGTTTCAGGAAGAATAAGTATTTTTGGGAAATCAGGAAGTATAATGGCCTACACACTTGCACTAGGGCAAGGATTTCGCAAGATCATACAAAGTTAGATTCATACACAATTGTAGAATGTATCAAACTCATGATAGAATCTGATCCTTCTTTTAACATAAAATCTGTGATTGCAGAGATTCAATCTCGGTACGGATACACAACGACATATCGAAAAGCATGGATGGCAAAGCAAAAGGCTATCGAGAAAGTATTCGGTCAGTGGGAAGCCTCGTTTGAAGCTTTGCCGCAATGGTGTGTAGTAATGTGTGATGCTGTTCGAGGATCAGTTGTTCAGCTGGATGCTGCAGAGGCTTATCGCGAAGATGAACTAGTTCTGGATGTGCGAATATTACGCCGGGTGTTTTGGAGTTTTGTTCCCTGCATTAGAGCATTCAGACACTGCAAACCACTTGTGCAAGTTGATGGGACACATTTGTATGGAAAATACAAAGGGGCTCTTTTGGTGGCAGTCGCACAAGATGGCAATCAAAATATATTGCCAATTGCTTTTGCTATTGTCGAGGGTGAGACTGCAGATGCATGGCATTTTTTTCTAGATAATTTATGTAGACATGTTGTGACCCGAGATGGAGTTGGCATTATCTCTGGTTGCCACGAGTCAATTAATGCAGCAATAAGGCGAAGTAATGGCCAATGGGAACCTCCGAGAGCATTCCACATGTATTGTATTAGACACATCGCTGCCAATTTCTTGCGGAGATTTAAGGCACCTTCCTTGCACAAACTCATCGTCCGCATGGGTAATTAATATTTTGTTTCAACTTGTGAATGGCATTTTCAGAAATACTGTATCAACCATATTGTGTTTTGCAGGGTATTCTAAGATGGAGCGTGAATTTAATATTCATTACAAGCGGATGCGAGAATGTGGAGAGGTATATACAGATTGGCTTAATGAAATTCCACGAGAAAAATGGGTTCAAGCATATGATGGTAGACATTGGTGGGGTCATATGACCACGAATCTAGTCGAGTGCGTGAATTCTGTGCTAAAGGGGGCTCGCAATCTTCCTATCACTGCACTAGTTCGAGCAATTTATTTTCGGTTGGCAGAGCTATTTGCACATAAAAGTAGTGAGGCACACGCACGAAAAAATGCTAGATATATTTTCTCTGAAGCCGTGATGACTCGACTTCAATCAAACAAGCAAGCATCTAGAAACCTCCATGTCAGTCAATTTGATAGACAAAATGAAGCTTTTCATGTTTATGAGCTATCTAACAGCCAAGATTATAGAGTTGACCTAAGACAGAGGTACTGTGATTGTGGTGACTTCCAAATAGATCGATTTCCGTGTCACCATGTGATTGCCTGTTGCTCAAGCCAAAACATTGATTAGCGAGCTTATATCAATGATGTCTACAGAATCAGTGAGATATGTAAAGTTTACAAGAAGGAGTTCGGGGTCATAGGTAATGAATGTACATGGCGCCAGTATAGAGGCCCAAGACTTTGCCCCAATCCTGCCTTAAAGCGCACAAAAAAATGTCGTCCCAAATCAACCTATTTCCTGAATGAAATGGACATGCGTGAGGTGCGAGGACCATGACAGTGTGGTCTTTGTCGAGGCGAGGGGCATAGTCGCAGCCGATGTCCAAACGCTCCTGGGTCTAGTTCATAGTGTTGAGTAGTTATTTATAGATTGCTATTATTTTTTATTCTGTAATGATTGAATTAAGTTGTTATTATTAATGAATTTGTGTATTATTAAATTAAGTTGTTATATTATTTTTATAATTGAGTTCTTAATTAATTAGTATCACTTTATTTAATATTGTATAATGGATAATCACTAGTTTTTGGTTATATTATTTTTATAATTGAGTTCTTAATTAATTAATATCACTTTATTTAATATTGTATAATGGATCATCACTAGTTTTTACAACAATACAAAGCGATTATATATATTATAATTGAGGAGTTTTTTTCTACTTTTTAAAAAAAGTAGACAAATTGGTAAAAAAAGGTAGCTAAAAAGCGAAAAAGAAGTCCATTAGTTGGGAACAAATGTAAACATTTAATTCGATTACAATAAATTCGTAAAATAAGCATAAGAATAACAACACAACATTAATTATACATAAACATGGAAACTGAATAAATACTACATTACAATAAAGTAAACATTAAAATGTTATTGTGAACTATACTAAAGAACACTACTAGCTTCTCTATCATCCAGGGGGGATATATCTAACAGGGGAATGTGTAAATGGATGTAGAACATAAGACAGTAATCCCCTTCGTCTTCTTCCTCTACCACCATTATCCCCGGCACCCTCATCTCCCCCAACCTCATCTCTCCTAACCTCATTTTCTCTAGTATCATCTCCCCCAGCCTCATGTGCGGCAACTTCAGGCTCTACTGTAGGGACAAATGCAGATATGTCTTGCGGGATCATCTCCCACTACAGGGGCACTGACCATTGATCACCTGTGGAAAATATTGGCTGAGATATAATCCCATAATTAGGTGTCACCATCTTTGGTCAATACACATCCTCCTGTACCGGCATCTCTTCATTGGACGCCTCCTTATTCAAGTCGAACTCACAAGAGGGAGCTGCTTATTGGGTAGATTGACCTTCGTCAATGACAAAATCATAGGTGCATAGTAACTTGCGAGATATTTTGCTGCTACTGCTACAGTCAACAGACCTTCTCCCCCGTGATTCCTTGCTTCTTGAACCACGACGGATACTAGTTGCATCTACAGACATTCACGCTGGTTGTTGTTGTGGGGGTTGTTGATCCCATTGAAATGGCCGCCATTGTTTTCCCCGTGGAGACCAATATAATTCCTCATTCGATTGTGCAGAAGGTGCAGTAATTTGCTGCTCGGAATACTGGTGTGCAGGATAATGGTGATGCTGGGGGTGGCGGCTCCATAGGGAACTATTGCTGTTGAGGAGGGGGTGGTTCCATAGGAAATTGTTGTTGCTGCGGGGTTGGCTGCTGCATCTGCGAGGATGACCAAAGCCAGTCAATCGCATATTGTGTATACCATTCCCAATACTCAGCAGAAAGATTATAATTGTCAATGGGAATTCCCTATAATATACGATAATATCGGTGGTCCCACAGAGTGACCCAATCATCATGCAAGGCTCTCCAATTCCTTGGTTCTCTTAATCCCCGTAAATCTTTTTTGTGGATTCCTTCTAGACTTTGGGGTGGGAGAGGAATATTTTGAGCAAATCCAAACTGACGCATTACTCGGTCAGTTGCGTGCCACTCTAATACCTCAAAGCAAATCAATGGGCTAACAGTTGACCATAATAGCTGCTTGCCTCTAACGTCATCTGGAATATGAGCATTAATAGCTTCATCCCCATATGTTCGCCAGACAAACTACATTATTAAAAATAAATCAGATATACATGAACTATTATATGCGATATTACAAGAAATATTACGGTATATTAATTCAAACCTGATGAACTCTCATCTGATCTAATGCCAATCTGATATTCCCAAGATCTCTAAATGGAGTATTATGTGGATACCGCAGTTGTCTCCATCTGTAAAAGTTTATATTAATTAGCTAATTTTGACTATAACTAATTAATAATTTGTTTAAATATAAATTACCTGAGAGCAAGAGGAAAAGCAATTAGCTCGGCTAGTATTGGAGCCAACCATGGGAGCCGATTCCACGCCTACACTTGTAGCAATATTACGCAACCACAAATTTCTCTCACATCATTGCGTGTAGCACGATCTAGCCCTCTGTACAGAAAAGCCAGGCTTGTTGATCCCCAACTATAAAGCCCAATTTCATTTAAATTCACCAACAGTTGCAAGAATTTTCCATGGATTACTGAATTGCTCTTGGTCGACATTAGAATATGCCCCAGTAGAGATAATATATATCCATGAACATGTTGTGCTCTTGCGATGTTAGAATCAATACGAAGCGAACCAAGATGCTGTGTGAGCCATGTTAATTTTATTTCACATACGTCAATATCATATTGGCCGGGTCGGTCGCCAAGTAGCTTGTCACACATATTTTGGAGGGTTATGGTGCTGGGATTAGTAGATCCAATGACCAGTAGACCATCAATACGGAGTCCGAGTAAAATAGTTATATCTTCCAAAGTGACTGTACATTCTCCGCAAGGAAGGTGAAATGTGTGTGTCTCCGGCCTCCACCGTTCAACAAGTGCATTAATAATGGAGCTGTTTATTTGCATTTGGCAAATCTATGCAACACGATCAAGACCAACTTGCCGTAAATGCTCACGTATTTCAGCCCTAGGTGGCATCATTCGTAAGTGACGAAGTCGCAATGGCCTCTTTGCTTGTTACAAACAGTAAACAAACTGAGATTAACAAAGCATGCAATATGATATTTTTTTATTATGAACATTTTTTTTACCTAACATTTTTTTACAACATCAGTTAATATGATATTTTTCACAACATTTTTTTTACTCCATGATTAGTGGAATTAAAATACTTAACAATAAATTAAATTAGATAACATATGCATTCAGTAATTAAAAGTCATTATATATATATATATATATATATATATATATATATATATATTACTTAATTTCAAATTAAAAAAAAGTCAACAATAGACCTTTAATTAAAAGCAAAAAAATTGATAATGATACTACAGTGATTACTCAAAATTATAAATGATCAGAATAAAATAAATATTTTTTTACAATATTATTAATCATTCTTTATAAATTATTTTTCATAATATTGATAATTAATAAAAAAATTAATTTATCTATTATTACTAATAATAAAATTTCACATGTAAAGAATTTGTTCGAAAAAAAATAATACTTACATTCTCAACACAAATTTGTTCTGAAATATGTTTATGTCGATTCATTGTTGAGTCACAAACCATTTTTACTTCTCTTATACTTTTTTTATTCTCTCTATTTTTTTTTCAAACAGATCACACTCTCTATTCTTTTTCTCACTTCTTCTTCCTCTCCCTTTGCAATGACGGTATGAGTGAATATATAGACACACTTCCTCGTTTCAAATAGACTTCGTCTTCTTCGCTTCCACTATTTATATACACGGTTGCAAGGAGGGAGCATGATTTGACATTGTCGTAGAGGTTCCTGACACAAAAACTGCCACTGGCAGTTTTTGTAAGATTCCCTCATAGATTCCAACGTAGGACCGGTGCTTGGTTGATTTCACAAAAACCGCCACTGGCGGTTTTACGGGAGCTTTCCACGCGTCATTTGCTGCAGTTCCGGTGCAGGGCGGGTCAGCTTTCATCTTGATGTGATAAAAACCGCCATTGGCGGTTTTTGAGGTGGCTGCCACGCTTCTCTCTGGTCGTGCATGGGTGCAGGACGCTGCAGCTTTTGCAGTGCATCAAAAACCGCCAACTGTGGTTTTTGCTAAAACCCCATATTAACGTAAATTATATCCTAAAACCATATTAACGTAAATTATGTAATCATTTATCATATTAATAATAAAAACCGAAAATCAATTGCAACTTTTCCCAACCATCCGTCGAGCAAGTCGCATCCATAGCCCTGTCCAGAACCTTCAATTTACATCTATACTCTCTACCATTGTTGACAAGTTGAACAACAATCGTTTTTGGTGTAACATGCTTTAATATTCCTACAAAATTGTTCATTAAACACATTGTTCATTAAGCATTGGTAAGTGGCTCCTACAATATTTAAGCCAAAGGGCCTTTATGCTCGATAATAAATGGTCATCTTTGCTTTCTCCTTAGGATGCATCTGTATTTGATAATAGCAAGAATATGCATCCATGAAGCTTAAGTACTGATATCTGGAGGTATTATCAGTATGCTTGTCGATGTTAGCAAGTGGGTTCTGAGTCCTTAGGGCATACTTTATTCAAATCAGTGAAGTCCATGCACATCCTCTGTTTTTCCAAGCTTTTTTACCATCACAACATCGGTGAGCCAAGTTGTAAACCTAATCTCCTTGATAAATTTTTCTTTGAATACCTTTCCCATTTCTTCTAATGCAACATGTTGTCATTCTGGCCTAAGCTTCCTCTTCTTCTAGGCCACAGGCTTGGCATGAGGATTAATTGTAATTTGTGACAAATGAGCTCGAGCACAATTCCTAGCATATCGGTGGGAGTTCAGGTCAGAATTTTCTTGCAACAATTAACTATGCTTTGTCTTGAGCTCGAGTGGTAATGTTGCCTTAATGTATATGACCTATTCATCAAATTCACCGATCTGTACTGGCTCTAACACATTTGCAAGTTGAGGTCACTCATGGAGGTCTCCTTTAGGATGAAGCTAAAAATTTTTTGGCTGCTACTCTATGTAGAAGATAGAATTCACCTGCTGTGATGGCTCTTCTTGTTGTGTTGACTTCTACAGTAGGCATTCATTCCTTCTAGTCGGTGTGCATAACGCTGACTTCAATCTCAGACACCAGGAATTTAACTGCCAAATATTGAATTGAAACAATTCCTCCTAGTATATTTAAGGATGGTCTTCCAAGTTTCACATGGTAACGACATTGATAGTCAATTATCAAGTAATACACATCTATCGTCTTGTTCTCAACTTTCTTCAAAAGGTCTTCCTAAGTTGCCTCGGACATTAACTCGTTCTCCAGAGAACCCAACTAGATCAACATTGTATGGAATATGGGATGGATTATAAAAGGTGCATATTCTAGAAAGTGGATAGGAACAAAATATCTAGCGAGCTACCTTAATCCACTAGCATTTTCCTGAATATAGAATTCGTAGCTACAATGGAAATAGTCACAGGATCATGTAGGTTCTAATCAATTCCTTTAAAATCAAAAAATGAGAATGATATTACCCAGATTGAGGTGTAAGGCCTCGACATGAATTTCATTTATTTAATGGCCCAAATAGATTTCAGATATCTCTTGCAAGCCGAGCTAGTTTTGCCATCTTTACAGGATCGTCTAGATGTGTGGAGTATGATACTTCAAATCTCATTGGTCGGTGGAGCCGAGATATTATCTTTGGGAGCGCCTTCTTCTTCTCGAGAATGACTTCTATTGTGACTTTTTCTATAGCTCACGTACTAGCTGAGGTGGCCCTAGCAAACCAGACACTCAGTCAAATCTTTGAGGATGATGCATTCCTCGGTCATATGACCATGAGTTCGGTGATAATCATACATTTTGCTCCAATTTACAATCGGAGATGTTACAGGCTAAAGCTGTATTCGACATGGATAGCCTAATGTTATGAGGCCCATTAGCAGAGATCGAGTTAAGCCCTCGATGTCTAACCCGAACATTTGCATTAGCTTATTAAGGGTCATGAGGTCATGCCTACAGTTACTCATGTCAAACCACGATTTCTGAAATAACCAGTCACGTGCAACGTGGAAATAATCGTTAGGGTTCCACCATGGGGAAAATAAGTAGGAAGGGTAGAAAGGAGTCTAAGAATCTTTCAATCTTTTCCTACTCGGTATCCTTAAGATTCTCACTGACTTTATCATCAAAGTCTCTACGGGTATCATTACCACATCGATTCTTGGCCAAAATGGGGCCCTATCATCGGTCCCAGATCAAAGAATAGGCAGGTTTACGGCTTCTGAATCGGAATCCCAGAACGAAGATCATGTTTCAAAAGCAAGAAGCCCGCCTCGAAGAGAGGAGGAGATGACCACACCTAGAACTGCTAAGCGAGTAGCTTCTAGGGTAGAACTTGCCCACAAAATTCTACCTTAGATGAAATACTCAAGGTAGACCAGGACCAGGTAGCCCAGATGATTACAGACGTGGGGAGGATAATGCTTGCCGAAGGGTCAGAAGCCGACATCGTCAAAGGAGTCAGAGTTGGAGGCCTCGGAAGAGGAACCCAAAGTATTACTCTGATAACAAATGCTCCAATAACCGAGGTTGGAATAGTTGCAAGCGACGACCAAATGAAGAGAGGACACCTCCGCTGTCCAAAGTGAAGCGAGTAGACCCACAATCTTGCTACGACGGAAGCAAGCAAGTTACCCATACTGAGAAAACTGGGCATCGATCATGACTGTGTCAGGGTACGAAGAATCATAGTATGAGGACGGGGATGAAGGTCTGCCATTCTCGAAGGAGTTTATTGCAACATCTTTGCCACCTAGTTTTAAAGAACCGACAAACATGGAAGGTTATGACAGAACCTTGGACCTACAAGATCATCTAAATGCTTTCAGATCATGTATGTACTTATCGGAAGTAACCAACGCTATTAAGTGCCAAGCGTCCCTAATTACACCAAGGAAGTCAGCTTTAAAATGGTTTAACACACTACCTTCGAGCTCTATAACAAATTTTGCTTACATTAGTTCCCCTTTCCTTACACATTTTACAACAAGCAAGAGTAAGTAGAAGTCACCAACTACTTTGCTCAGCCTAACACAAGGCTTTAGTGAACCTTTACAAGATTATTTCAAGTGCTTCAACCAGGAAACCTTAAATATAAAGGATCTATACCCACAAATAGTCCTAGTGATAATGGTGAATGGATTGCGGATAAGGGCTTTCACTAAATCCTTTATGAAAAATTATAGAGGAAGGCTAAGAAATACATCAACATGGAGGAACTATAAAACTCAAAGCAGAAAAAGAATAGTAACAAAGATGGAAAGGTCCCCAGAGGGATAAAGATTTAAGAAAGAAGGGCACCCAGGGTTGGAAGGTTCATAGAATATACTCCCCTGACAGTTTCTTTTACTGAAGTGTATAGTCAAGTGAATCAAACTGAGCAACTTCCAAAGTCGAAGCCCTTGCACCTAAGGCCTAAGGGCTAGCACGAATAGATCAGTGTATTGTGAATACCATGAGAATTATGGACACAAAACGAAAGATTACTATGACTTACAAAATACAATCAAGCAACTAGTCCGAGAACGGCGACTTGCAAAATATGTGGCCTTGTAGAGGAGCCCAAGGAAAAGAGGAGCTTCACCGGGAAGAGCCAATGATCACTGGCATCCACAAAGCTGGAGATCCCCAGATAGGCAAGCTCAGAGGGAGGATGAGAATGTTGATGACTTCGTTACTCGAATAATAAACACCATTGTTAGTGGCTTTGCTGGAGGATGCTTGATGAAATCAGTAGGCACTTAAGGGAAGTACTAAGCGTAGATAGTAGTTTGTTAAAAGGGGAGTTAATGCGGACCCTAAACATTACATTCATTGATGAAGATCCCTTAGGAAATTGCAAAGGGTCGTGATGATCCTATGGTGATATCGGCTATGATTGTCAATGTCGAAGTTAAACGTATTTTGGTAGATCAAGGTAGTTCAATAGATATATTATCCAGAGAAGCTTTCAACAAACTTGGGCTCACGAACTTTGATCTTTGAACTTATTTAGAGGAGCTCATTAGCTTCATAAGAGAAAAGATAAAACCTGACGGATATGTGCAGCTCAACACGACTTTCGGAGTTGGGGCTATATCCAAACTATAAAGGTGGAGTTCCTAGTAGTAAATTGCAGCTTTGCATCCAATGCCATACTCAACTACCCACTCTCAATAAGGTTGAAGCTGTGGTATCCACAAGCCACTTGCTGATGAAGTTCCCTTTAGAGGATGGAAGAATAATTTTAGTTCAAGGTGACCAAGCTATAGCTTGAAGATGCTATCATGCGAGCCTCAAGATCCAAGGTGAGAAGGAAAATGCCACTCAATAGGGCACAGGCCATGCAAAAGCAAGTTAAAAACTTATTAAAGGCCAGATTCATAAGGGAAATCGAATACCCGACGTGGCTTTCTAATATGGTAATCGTCCCAAAACCCAATGAAAAGTTACGGATATGCATAGATTACACAGACCTAAACAAAGCGTGCCTTAAGGATATATCCTTTGCCCAGTGTAGGTTCGTTGGTTGATTCATCTTCCAAGTTTCAACTTCTATTGTTCATGGATGCATATTTAGTTTATAACCAAATATCTATTCATCCATTCGATGAGGAGAAAACCTCATTTATAATCCAAACAACAAATTACTACTATAGAGTAATGCCATTGATGTGGTTTTGGCAAGTATAACAAGTCATACAAGCAATAAAGTGATAAAAAAGAGTATCGCTCCCATAAGAATAGATCAAGTATCGGATAGTCTAAAGGAATGACGATTTGGCTGCAATAAATTCACAAATGAAGAAATTGAAATTTGAATAAAATAAAATAGTAATGTAGACAAATGTTAATGGGGTGGACAAATGCAATGGGATGAACGCTAGGACTAATTAGTTTCACCTATTACAGACGCATTTACTATAACTTTTCGCTAATCAGCTCCTATCTAATTAACTTGCAGTCGATTCCCTTTAATTTATTCATAGCTTCTCTTAGGATCAAGCAATACTCTCTATCATAAACTAATTGCCTAATCTCTTAGTATAAACCAATGCAGGTAAAGGGTTGAAGCTATATAGGTTCCTATATTGAAGGTGTGAACTGCATTTGTTATCTCTAGTTTTCGCTCAGCTCATAGATAGTGTTTACATTAAGAGGCTTTATTCACAAACTTTCTCTCGAGTTGTTGTAAATCCCTGAATCGGTCAATTGGTGATCAAGCAATCAAAGGCATTAAGAACAAACAAAAACACTAAGTAGTTGAGCTAGAAACAAGATTAACTGTAATTCATAAGCAAAATTGTTGTACAAAAAGGGTCCAATAATGCCCTAGTAAAAGAAATTTAGTTTATGACTAAAAAAAAGAAAACAATGGAAGAGTATGAAGATGAGAAGATAAAAGAACAAAGAGCCATAAATAATTTAAGATAGAGACATGAGATTAAAATGAATATGGATCTCCTCATACAAGGTGGGAGGAGTCAGTCTAGAAAGATGGTCAGCTACCATTTTTTGCTCCCTTTTTATCTTTAATCTCTATATCAAACTTTTGAAGTAGTAGAATCCATTTAAGAAGCCTAGGCTTGGCATCCTTCTTGTCCAACAAGGACTTGAGTGTTGCATGATTTGTGTAAATAATCACCTTGGCACTTATCAAATAAGAATGGAATTTGTCAGAAGCAAATACAACAGCTAAAAGTTCTTTTTTAGTGGTAGTATAGTTAAATTGTGTTTCATTCAAAGTTCTACTGGCATAATAAATAACATGCAATAGCTTATCTTTCCTCTGTCTTAAAATAGCACCTATGGCATAATCACTAACATCACACATTACCTCAAATGGTAATTCCCAATTAAGTGCAAGAAGAATGGGAGCTGAAATTAATTTAATTTTCAAAATTTCAAAGGCATACAAACATTCATCATCAAAATTAAAAGGAACATCTCTATATAACTAACAGATTATTCAAAGGTTTAGCAATTTTAGAGGTTACTAGAGGTAGCTTGTCAATGACTTCAATTTTGGCCCTGTCCACTTCAATTACTTTGACTGAGATCTGATGTCCAAGAATTATGCCTTCTTGCACCATAAAATGACACTTCTCCCAATTTAAAACAAGGTTAGTTTCTTAGCATCGTTTCAAAATCAAAGATAAATGCTATAAACAATTATAAAAAAAGGAACCAAAAATAGAGAAATTATCCATAAAAACCTCTATAAACCTCTCCACAATATCATGAAAAATAGCAAGCATGCATCTCTAGAAGGTAGCTAGCACATTGCACAACCTAAAGGACATCCCCCTGTAAGCAAATATCCTATATGGGCAAGTGAATGTGGTTTTCTCCTGATTCTTTAGGGCAATATATGTTTGGTTATGCGCAGAGTAGCCACCCAAAAAGCAATAATAAGCATGGTCTGCTATCCACTCTAGCATTTGGTCCATGAAGGGAAGTGGGAAGTGGTCCTTGTGAGTGGGATCATTGAGCTTTGGTAGTCAATACACATTTGCCATCCTGTGATTGTATGAGTAGAAATGAGCTCATTATTCTCATTCTTCACCACTATAATCCCCTTTTTCTTGGGTACCACCTAATCCAGACTCACCTAAGCACTGTCTGAAATAGGACATATGATCCCTACATCTAGGAGCTTGGCCACTTCTTTCTTCACAACTTCTTTCATAGTTGGATTTAGCCTCCTCTATGGTTAGACCCATGGCTTGAAGTTGTCCTCTATAAAATGGATGTTAAATCTGCTTTCTTAAATGGTTTTATTTCTGAAGAAGTATATGTCAAACAACTTGGTTTTGAAAATGAAACTTTTCCTGATTATGTTTTTAAGCTATCAAATGCCTTATATGGTTTGAAACAAGCTTCTAGAAATTGGCATAAAAAATTTAGCTCCTTTTTCTTAAAACTAGTTTTAAAAGAGGAAAACTTGATATAACTTTGCTCATCATGCATAAGAAAAATGATTTTTTAATTGTATAGATTTATGTAAATGATATCATTTTTTGTACTACTAATTAGAATTTGTGCAAGAATTTTTCTAGGCTTATGCAGGGAGAAATTGAGATGAGTATGATAGGAGAACTTAAGTACTTTCTAGGATTACAAATCAAGCAACAAAAAGATGGGATCCTCATTCATCAAGAGAAATAAGCAAAGGATCTGATTAAGAAGTTTAATATGAACAAAACCAAAAATGTTGGAACTCCTATGCACCTTTCTTAAGTTTTGGAAGCTGATGAACATGGAGAGAAAGTTTCTGATAAACTTTATAGAGGTATGATTGGATCATTACTCTATCTTACAGGTAGTAGACTTGACTTGCAATTAAGTGTGGGGATTTGTGCTAGATTTCAATTTAATCCAAAGCAATCACAGTTGAATGCTGTCAAGAGAATACTGAGATATTTAGTGGATATGACTAATCTTGGTCTCTAATATGAGAAAGGTACTACTTGTGATGTTATATATTATTGTGATGCTGACTTTGTTGGAGATGGAGTTGAAAGAAAAAACACAAGTGACTGTTGTTGTTTTCTTGAAAAATCCTTTATAACACGGTCAAGTAAAATCAGAACACTATCGCTCTTTCAGCTGCTAAAGCTAAATATGTATCTGCAGCAAATTTTTGTGATCAGGTTCTGTGGATTAAGCATCAGTTGGAGGATTTCAACTTGAGGTATACCAAGATCCTTATTCTTTGTGATAATACAAGTGCAATTAACCTTGCTAAAAATCCCATCCAGCATTCTAAAGATTGTTTGTGTTATATAAAGAACCTTCTGAGCATGACTAGTTTCTAAGCATGCATTCATATTACATGTGTCCTACCCTCACTTAAGCAAAACTTAAAGCTGAGATTGCTGCTTCCAAGTGAATTTCCTTTCTAAAAAAGGACTCTTGAGAATGTCACTCAGAACTCATTCAAAAAGATCAGCTTAGAATGACTCAAAAAGAATAGAACAAAATGATTTGTAAAATATGTTCAGAAAGATACATTTAGGAATATTTCAAAAAGATCTAATCACAAGGGTATGAAGATCAGCTAAGAAAGATGAATTCAACTTGTGTTCAAGTTCAAAAGGATCCAAAAAGATGAGTTCATAATGAGTAGCTTAAAGAAAAGTTCAAATCATGAGTTCAAAAATAGGAAATTCATAAAAAAGATAACTCATGCTTTTGATCAAATATGAATGTGAAGAGTCAAGCCAAATTTGGAACTTGGGAGAAGCTTGTAACTTCCCACTTTGCCATGATCTAACGAAACTGGAATCCTAAAGCCGTATATACACTAAAACGGCACCATTTCCATCTTGAAATCATTCACATTTCATTAACCTTTAGTTATTTTCATTAACCACCAAGTCATTTTCACCTTTACTCTGATTTGGTACTAGAAAGGAATGTTATTCCTAATATTGAGGTTGCACCTTCAACCATTCCTATGTCCATACCAGCATCTACCTCCCAAGATATTGTAGCTACCCCAACTACAGCTAAGACATCACTGCTATTGATTTCTGGGCCACAATTTGGTAGAACAACAACTCCTACCCGTTCTGCATCTGCCAAGTCATTAGAAAGTAAAGGCCACCACACTGTCAAGCTGCCTACTGGGGCACTATCAAATTCAGAAACATTTCCAAATACTACTTAAGTTCATATGGATTTGTTATTGGCCAACCAACATACCATCATGGCCAATCAACGTGAACTCCAAGCTCATCAGTAAGCACTTGAAAGAAGAATGAACAAAATGGAACAATTGCTACTGCAAATACTAAAGGCACTCCTGAAAGGAAAAGGCTATCAGTAATGGCCTTCTATGATCCCTTATCCCTAGTTTTGATGATGTTAAAGGAGGAAAAGATTGAAGAAGAGCTGAAGTTAAAGGGGAGTCGATCTAGGGGGAGTTAGGAGTAAATATCTGCTACATCCATATATGATGCATATTATTCATATCATTCATGATTATTGTTGCTTTTCTGGGAACAATTTTAAGTTTCTATAGCTATACTTAAATTCACTGCAAAACAATTTTTTTTACCATCTTATTACTGTGATATACTAGTCTAAGTTTAGTTACTTATCAAGTTACTTAGGCTCTAATATTATTGTTATATTACTCTAATATATTAGTTTTATTTATGCTCTGTTATTATTTATGCTCTGATAATATTTATCTTACATTGCAAACTTATGCTAGGATACTCTTATGGTGATCATTAAAATTCGCTATCATAAGTTTTTTTTTATTTTTTATTTTTTTGCTTTAATTATCTCAAGTCTTTGATATCAGTATATGCACATTCTACTCTGTTGATCACAAGTTATAATTGTGCAATTTCGCTAAAGTTTTTGTGGTTATAGTAGTTATAATTGCCTTGATTATATTCGTATCATATTTTGCTCTAATTGTTCTTCTGCTATCATCATTGCTCTGATACTTCATATGATCTACTTTAATATTTATACACTTTATATCTTTTCTGAATAGCTCACACTTTGTTACTCTAATCTATCATGACCTTTCTTAACTAAAGTAGATTGTGATAATTTTAAAGCTTAAAATGTTCATGATCGATGATTTCTTAACTCAAAAATCTTTCTGGTTAGCTACTCTTGTTACCAAAGTTTTTGGATAACTTGTTAATTCAATACTCACTTCAGAAAGTAAATTTTTCAAATCAAAAATTTGAAACAAACAACAAATTGTATGTCAATGGACTTTTAATTCCTATTTTCAGTATATAAACTTTTCTTAAATATTGATTTGTCACCATCAGAAAAAGGGGAGATTATAAGCTCCAATGCCCTTTAGAAGCCACATTGTGGTCTAAACTAAATCGAGCTTAAAGATTTTGATTAGCAACAAAATAAGCTTTAATAAAATCTCTTGTTGACTAATAGCTTGTTTGAAGTGATTAAATTCTTTGGGAGTAAGATCATGTAATTCATACAGAAACAAGTCTTAGACAACACAAAGCTCAAAGCTCTTTTTGGTATCTCATGAATATACACTTCTTGAAAAGAACACTTTGTGGAATCTGTAACATCCCCCTTTGTATAGTACTATGCTTAAGTCATAGTACCATACTCAAGAGTTGTTATTGTTACCTAAGCGGACCTTAACTGACAGCAACTTCAGCTGTCTTTGCAACTTCTCGAACTATCTGGAGATAACACGGAAATAGGAGTGAGAATTTTAAATTCTTAGTAGGATTCTTTAACTGTTATACATAATGTCATCATTGTCATCTCCAGTTGCTTTGGTTTATTATGAAAAAAGTGAACATGGTATACAAATTGTTTGGTTTTATAATTTGAAAACATACTGTCCGAAGCAAAGTTCATTTTATCGTACACCTGTTATTTGGATGAGCCAACACAAAATCAATTCATGAATTATGATATGAATAATAATTGAAACGTATCGGAATATAATAGCACCAATATACTGAACACATAAAACCTACATATTCCTTTACTTGCACTTAAATTTATTCAAATACACATAATCCTTTTTTCTTCCTTTATCTACTTGTCACACATATTCCAGTGTATGATCGCCATGTCACACTCTATTGGGGTGTGATCACCATGTCACACTCCTTAAGGATATATTCATCCTGCCACGTCCCGAAGTATGATTGCCATGTCATACTCCATCAGAATGTGATCGCCATGTCACATTCCTTAGGGGATGGGATCATCATGTCATATTCCAGAGTATGATCGCCATCTCATACCCCATTAGAGCGTGATCGCCATGTCACGTTCCTAAGGAATATGGACTTATCACAGCATAAATAGATAGAACAGGCTTAGCATCAATCAAACATGAGATATAATTATGCAAATACACATACTTGAATTCATGCAATTGCACTGGCGTCTTTTTTTAACTTTCTTTATTTTCTTTTCTTGGCACACCTAGGCGTCACGTATCACCATCCCTAGGGTGCTTGCATATGATTTAATCTTTAGTCTTTACTGCCCTTAGGTAGTCTGATCTAGGAGTGAGCTCGTTAGCTCAACTCGTGACCGTCGTCACACCGAACTAACCTACAAGGGGATTCACGTGCCTCTAGTCTTGGAGGGATCTCATTTTGGCCATGTGCCTCTAAATTGAAGGGATCTCTTCTGGTCACGTGCCTTAAGAATAGAGGGATCTCAGCTGACCACTTGCCTTCAATATAGAGGGATCTTATCTGACCACGTGCTTCCAAGGTAAAGGGATCTCATAATTTTATATTGCCTTCAAAGGGAGGGATTCAATGTGCAACTGCCCCCAAGTGAAAGAACCCAATCTTATCTTATTTAACTGCCTTTACAAGGAGGGATCTCATAATTGCCTCCAGGTGAAGGGATTCACATTTAATATATTCATATCTTTTCATTCTCATATATAATCATGCATAGACATGCTGAATGCACTTATACATATGCTTCATCATTTGCTTTCCTATATCCTTACATATGGAATTTCTACATACATATTCATAACATATAAATGCTCATAACTTTCTTACTATTCTACCAAAAATTCGGTAGCATAACGGATCATGTCCGCTTCCCCATGAATAGTGCCAGTAGCCAAGAAACTTTAATCAAACAACAACCTCAACATAGAACATTATAATCATACCAAGAACATAACAATATTAATAGGTGCAAGTTTTAAACTCTTAAGTCTTAATCTATCTTGCAAGTTTTTTAACTTCTAATGTTGTTCCTGAGTTCGAGCTTAGTATCGACTTCCGAGTTCCGAGATCATGTAAAGTTATGTACATAAGGTCGATGTCTTGATTCCTAACTTCTAAGATTATGAATGTCTTGATTCCCGACTTCTGGGATCATGTTTAGAATTGATCTCCGAGATTGATTCTGGACTGAGTTTCGAGGTGATATGCTTACGGAGATACTAGGTTTTGGAACTACGTGTATACGAGCATTAGAGCATCCTAATTTCCTGACTTCCGAGATTCATATATAAGGTTTCATATTCTGATCCAACTTCCGATTTCCGACATTATGCCATAATTGGTCTTCCACGACCTTCATGAAGGTGTTTCCTATGTTCCGAGTTCCGACATTAACCTTACTCGATCTAGTGCTCTTATTTCACTATGTCTGAGTTCAACATTGAGTACCCTTCCGAGTTCAACCTCAAGTATTCCCGATCTAGCTCTCTGTTTGCTAAGTACCGAGTTCCGATATTAACTAAACTTGACCTAGTATTCATACATGTCTCTAGTTAGAATTGCACTCTTATGAGAGAAAATTCACGAAAAATATAAATCTAGGTGAAATCATGCGAAATTCATATCAATCTAAAGCTAACAAAACAACCTTTCAAATGAAAGAAGTTGCATATCATTTGCATGAGGATAATTCGAGATATAAGCTCCGAATCTTGACCTTCCTGAACTACCCTGTTCCAGCCTAGGTTGAACTTAAGGTAAATTCATTGATGTACTGGGGATAATTGGCAACGAATATGACTCTGAAATTTTTATGGGATGTTCTCCTATGTGTAGGCTTTCTAACAAACATGGTTTCATTCAATTCCATGTTGTATCAGGCGAGTTTTGCTCTAAACAACCTAGTCTGCCCAGAATCAAACTCAAAAGCCTAGGTCAAACTTCCAAAATTTATATCTCTCTCAATACTAATCCAATGGCCTTATATGATATATGTATTGAAAGCTCTGAATGTCTAGTTTCACAGAAAAATAGTTTCATCGAATTTGAATAGTGGTAGGCGGAGCCGTACACTCTGCTGTATGGATTGCCGTGGGGTCCCTCACCTAGATAGCATCCTAATTCTCCACTCCTTCTAGTTTTCTCCTTCTAACTTTAACTCCAACTCAAGATTTCAAGTTAATCCAACTATAAACCATCAAATACATCTAATATATCATCAAATAAGTGACGAAGAATGAAATTTCATGCAGCCACAGTTCAAAGAAATTAAGAACAAAAATTGAATCCTACCTCTAGATTAAAAGATAGCTTGACTAGATGAAGAGTTTTGGTGTTAGAGGTTGTAACGCCCTCCTGAGTATGGTATTATGCTTAAGTCATAATATCTCACCTAGGATTTGTTACTGTCACTTGATCGGACCTTGTCTGGCAGCAACCTTTGGCCACCGTCGATCGTATTAGTCAACTCCGCCTTGGAGGACCTTCTTCGGGACTTCTGAACTATCTGGAGATAACACAGAAACAAGAGTGAGAATTTTAAATTCTCAGTAGAGTTCGCTAAGAAATTCTGTACAGTGCCATCATTATTATCTCCAGCTGCTTCGGTTTATAAAAAAAATGTGAGCATGCTTACTAGACTGTTCAGTTTTATAGTTCGAAAAATACAATGTCCGAAGCAGAAATCATTTTATTCATGCACTTGTCATTTGGGAGAGCCAATACACGAAAAAGTCATGAAGCATATTACGCATAATAACTATAACATATTAAAATATAATAACACTAACATACTGGAAACTTGGAATTTTCAACTGCCGTCACTTGTACTTGAACTTATGTAGATATACATAATTGTCTTTTCTTTCTTGGTCATTATTTACTTATTATGCACATTCCAGAGTATGATCGTCATGTCATACCCCATCGGAGTGTGATCGCCATGTCACATTCCTTAGGATGTGGTCATCATACCATATTCTAGAGTATGATCGCCATGTCATACCCTATCGGGGTGTGATCGCCATGTCACACTCCTTAAAATATTTTCACCCTGCCGCATCCCAGAGTATGATCATCATGTCATACTCGTTCGGGATGTGATCACCATGTCACATTCCTTAGGGGTGGGGTCCTTATGCCACATTCCGGAGTATAATCGCCGTGTCATACCCTATCAGAGCGTGATCGCCATGTCACGTTCCTTCGGAATATGGACTCGTCATCATATCTTTTATTATAAAGTCATAAATACATAGGCTTCGTGCCTTAACCTCAAACAAATATGCTTGCTTAATATTCATACTGTAACACCCTAATAAATCCATATTATGCTTAAGTCGTATTACGGCGTTTTATTAGTTGTTACTTATGCTCGTGGAAGACTGAACTTCACTTAAAATTAAATTACGCGGAAAATACGGTAAAATTTTTTTTTTTTTGAAATATGTCGTTGCTTTTGAAAAGTAAAGCCTTGCGCGAGAAGATAGCAGTAAACGAGCATATCGCAGAGATTTCGATATAAATGGAAGGAACATGAGATAAATCATAAAGTCATACATTCAAATTATAACATCAATTACATAATATACTTAATCTCACAATATCCAAACAAATACATATAAAGGAAACACATGGTCATGCCATGGCCCCAAATATCAAAGGTACACAAGTCTGATAAAATCCAATACAAAATGAAATACAAGAGTTAAGGAGCGCAAATCAAAATAAGCCCACGTAGACATATGCTGACTTCTCTGCCCCTTCCATGCCCTTCCATCGAACGGACTCAGGTCCTCGAATGCCTAGTCCCCCATGCCGCTCGGCCTCGGGGAACGCGAGGAGTGCGAATGATGCGGGGGTGCCTGCTAATCACTTCGATACGACGGATGCGACGGCCAGGAACATAGCTGCCCACCGAAGAACGTGCCTCGGAGGGATCCTCCTCAGATGCGACAGGCCGATACTCGGGGAGTGGCGGCGAAGCTGCTGCGGCCCTAGGGGTGGCTGTCGAACTCACATCGACCACGGGAACCTCTGGCAGCGGCACAGGCTCGGCTACGGGTAGACCGGGAGACATAGGCTCCATCTCGATCTCAGACAATGGCTCGGGCGGGAAATCCCAAGGACCCAACGGCTGTCCGAGGTGTGCCGACGATACGTCCACAGGGGCTGGCGGGATCTCTGGCTCCTCCTGCTCAAAAACTCGACCCGGATAGAAGTATGTACGAACTATCGTGGTGGTCGTAGCCACGATAGCGTGGGCGTCCTCATCATAGGCCCACTCATGGTGGGGAGGCTCCATGCTCCATGTCACGTGAGGCTCCATGAGTATCTGGTGACGAGACGGAAAAACAACTAGGATGAGAAATAAGATTTCTCAGTAGGACTCGACCCTGACACACAGGTGTCATCGCCATCGTCCCAGCCACTTCGGTTTTTGAATGAAAATAGTGGGCATTCAATAGGTTCAATTATTTGATTTTCGAAAACATTACTACCCGAAGTGGATTCCATTTTTAGTACTTATCCTCATGGTATTAACAACATCATGGCATACATGAAAGCTTATATGACTATTCATAACATACATAAACATGTTGAGAGTTATACTCTTTACTTGGGTTGGACCGAAGTCCGTTTCTTTCCTTAGCTTGACTTATCTTAAGTCCTTTCTTTGCACCCACTAAACATAAGTGGTAATGAGCTCATACCGTGGCCGTCGCCACCATAGAATTTCGGTACTTACACTAGCTGGGTCATGCCATGCCTCATGTAAGTCCTATCCCCTATACTCACACTAGCTGGGTCATGCCATGCCTCATGTGAGTCGTGGGTGAGGGGAACTTAAATTAGGTCACCTTCCCTTTTGAAGGATCACACTTTATCCAATCTTTTCTTATTAAACTTATGATGCAAAATATTTCTAAGTCCACAATTTCTACAAAATTTCAGCAGCATAACGGCTAGACCGCAGCTTTCCAAAATTTTGCCAAACAGAATACCAGTATCACAGCATCATATCATATCATCATATCATATCATCATCATCATATCATCATTATCATGGCATCATAATCACATCATCATCGCATCATGCTTGCAACCTAAACATAGGCATATTCTCAAGCAAAGTCTTATGAGCTTAGCTTAGTAAATTAGGTGCAAGCTTTACATTGGCTTTCGTTTTATTGATTCCTTCTCCTCAATTATTCTAACTTGACTTATATGATTTTCATATTTTAATTTGGAAGATTTATAGTTTAGGTTTTGCATTATAGTTTGATTAGAATCTTATGAACTTAATCTAGTACATAAACTACATTTACATTCGGTTTTTTGTTTTATTCGCTTCTTTTGTTAAGGATTAGGTGAGTTTAGTATTTTATTCTATCTAGTCTTCATTAAGTAAATTATGAAGTTTCATTGCTTTAGGCTAAGGCTTTTTGCCTTTTTAAGTCATTTATGTATAGTTTTACTTAAGGTTAAGTTTTGACAGTTTTACTTTTACCCTAGGCAGTAACTTTAAAAATTCACCATAATTTGGTATTTTATCATTTTAATGCGAAATTTTATATGCTTATAGGGTTCTGAGTCTAGTTTTTAACAAAAGAAGTCCCACTCAAAAATTCGTTGTCTAACTCCAGTTATACATATTTTATTCTGACTGTTCAGTTTCTAAGTTCACTCCCGGTACAGTGGATTGTTACCTCTCATTATAATTGCTCAGAAGGAATCTGAGAAAACTGTTTTATGGGTTTGTTCCTCTATGTCTTAGCTTTCATTTAAACTTGGTCTCACTCAAAAATCATTTTTGTAGCTCGAGTTATACACATTTTAGTGTAGACTGCCCAGACAGAAACCAATCCGAGAACAGTCCACTTTGAAAAATCATATCTCACTCATTTTAACTCCGAATCTTATGTATTTTATATGTATGGAAATCTCTCTGAGTCTATTTTTATATAAAATTAGTTCCACTAATTTCTGAGTTTTCTGGAAAAATTTATACCGTTCGGTTTACAGATTGTTAGAAAATCCAGATTTCACGTTTTGATTTTTCTCATGTTTTCTCCAAAACACTCAACCTCACTTTCAAGAAACCATTCTCAAGTTATAAAACACTCATATACCATGAAAGATTAGTGAAAAACTAACATGTTGGAGTTCAAAAGTATTGAGTTCAGCCATGCATCACACCAAACCGAAAACATGTTTTCAACAAATAA
Source organism: Pterocarpus santalinus (assembly GCA_031439595.1). Classification (NCBI taxonomy): domain Eukaryota; kingdom Viridiplantae; phylum Streptophyta; class Magnoliopsida; order Fabales; family Fabaceae; genus Pterocarpus; species Pterocarpus santalinus. The sequence continues at coordinate 34,439,173 of CM062529.1, read as the reverse complement.
CCATACAAGCAACAACATCTCATTTTATGACAAGAATGGCTATGATGCCCATAATCAATCTTCAAAATCACCTAGCTATGGAGAGCATAGGAGTTCTAAAGCTTGAAAAACAAGAGAGAAAAAGAGTTTAGAGCCACTACCAAGAAGCTTTCTTTGAAGGAACTTGTGATGGAAGAAGGTGATGGTGGTGGTATTCCTCCTCTTGGATCTTGAAAGAGGCTTGATATGTGATTGTCTTTGATTCTCCAAGAACAAGAAATGGTGGCTCTTGAAGAGTTTGTGAGTGGGATGAGGAGAGGAAAGGATGAGAGAAGTGGAAGGATTCTAGAGAGAAGTTGGAGAGTTTAGAGAGAAGGAGGAGAATTTTGAAATTGAGGAGAGAGAAGAGAGCTTTGTGTGTGTGTCTTTGGGAGAGTGAAAGAATGAAAATGAGGAGAGAGGATGGCTGGTGGGTGGCGCAAAAGAGGGAGGAAAGGTGAGGTGACTTTGGCTTCTTACACAAGCAAGAGAGTGGAAAAACCTTGGGGCAAAAGGGTGAGTTGTTTTTCCTTGAGTCTTGGAGGCATTCTAATGTCCAATGTATGCTTTTCTCTAGGGGTTAAAGGGGAGTACCCCTCTTAAGATTTGGTTGCTTGTCTAAGACTCATCCAAGTGTCAAGATCTAATGGTGGATGACAAGGATCCTAGTCTTGGCTTTTGATCTAATGGTGTAGGATTAAAGAGATTGAATGAAGGGTGAGATGTTGCTCCTCCTTGGTATGTCTTTTTAGGGCATATGCATGGAAGAACTTTTATCTCTAAATGTTATTAGAATTATTTAAATGTAACTTAACTTAATTGGCTTGATTACCCATGAGTTAACTCTTGTCAATTACACTTTTTATGATGTCTTGCATTACGGTTAAGCATACGCTTAATTTGGGGTTTAATTTTTTTTTAAGAGTTGTCTTAAGTGTCTTAATCATTATAAACTTAATTAGTAAGGTTAGATTGTCTTACTTTTGTTTTGGCACCTTCGAGTAATTAAGGATTAGGCGATTAAGGTTTTATTAAAACACTTAGGACATTATGATTAAATTGTTGGCTAGACTTAATTTACTAAGCTCTTGCTGTCGGGATTAATCGATTAGTTCTCAATTAATCGCTAATCCCTTTAATTAGCCGGGAACACCGAGCTAATTAGCTTAGGTAGAAATGGGGATGTTACACATACACATCACAAAACAACATTAACACAACAACCTTTAGGATTATCACTAACTTCTGCCGGAAATTTGGCAGCATAACGGATCGAATCCGCTTCCCCATAAATAGTGCTAGCCAACCAGTACATCAATTTATCACAAAGAACATAACATCACATTTATATTCCAACATTAAACTTATATCAACATCAAATTCATTAAGGCAGAATTCCTGCCTCAGTATATTCAACCAACCCGGTTTTTATAATTTAAGCCATAATTTCTATTTAACTCATTTGGACCTCAAATTTGAGTATGTTAAAGTGTTATGTGTCTATTTTCTATCCTCTTTAGTCCCATCTAATTTTGATATCTACAACTTAAGATATTTAGGTTTATCACGGCCTGCCCAGTGGCTAGCCAGAATCAAACACCTAAAAGTAAAAATCTACCATAAATCGAAAACTAATTCAAATTATACGAAATTGAACTCATATTAAAGGTAACAGGGTAAAGTTTCATTTTCAAAAACTCCCATTCCATTTGACTTAGTAGGGCTCGAGTTACAAGCCCCGAATTCTGACCTTGTTAAACTGCCTTGTTCTGGCCCGGTTTGGACATAGGGCAACTTTCTTGGATCACTGGGAGCAACTGGGACTTATAATTCTGAAATTTTTATGGGACATTCTTCTATGTGTAAGCTTTCTAACAAAGTTGGTTCCACTCATTTTCAAGTAGTATAGGGCGAGTTCTACCCTGAACAACCCAGTCTGCCCAGAACAAGAGTCAAAACCCTGGGTCGAAATTCAAAAATTCATATCTCTCTCAATTCTAGTCCAAAAGCCTTATATGATATGTCTATGGAAAGCCCTAGATATCTAGTTTCATATAAAAATAGTTATACCCAATTTAATCAGCTGTAGGCAGAGCCGTACACTCCGTCGTACGGACCATCGAGGGTTTTTGGTTCTTCAGCCCCTCGGCTCTTCTTACTTCTATTCTTTCTTGCTTCAAATTCGATTTTAACCAAACAAAAAGCTCAAAACCAATCACATACCATCATAATCATTCATTTAACACATCAAAGAGCATGAAAATAATCTAAGCTCAGCCAGCCAAGACCACAGAACTAAAGCAAGAATCAAAACTCCTACCTTTGTTCCAAGTGATTGTGCTGGATTTTTGAAGCTTGGATGAACAAGGCTTGAATTGGCTTGATGTTGGCTAGAGTTTTTGCTGTGTGAAGAAGAGAGAAAGAGAGCTGAATGAGAGGAGAGAAAAGTGGCATTGGATGTGGTCTGAATGGGAGTCAAAAGGAGCTGAAAAATCTGATTGCTTTTTGGGTGGTTTGGCTTGAATTTGATTGGTTCAAAATGCTTGGCTGAAATTCAGCCAAGCTTCTGCACAGAGTGTGGCCTTGTGGCGCCACTTTTATGGGGCAAAGTGGCTGAGTTATCAGCCTTAGACTCTAGGGTTTTAGACTTGTAATTCTATTGGTCCGGTTCCGACAGTTTAAAATACCGTAATGTTACCGATTTCCTTTAAATCGGTAAATCGATTTTGAAGAATTGTGTGAGGTTTTTATGAGTTTCTATCTTAGCTCTAACTTCTCTAATTTAACCTCTAATCAACTTCTAGTTAACCTCGAATTAACTTTTTAATTAACTCTACAAATCCAATAAAATCAAGTAAATCGATTAATAGTGTACATTAAATGTTTTGCAAATTTTAGGGACTTCTGTTTCTATTTTTCAAAGCTAATGGCATTTTCATAATTATGGGTAAGTTTAGGGGCATCCCATGTCATTTCACGTATGGATACCTCCATGGCTCAATTGACTGAGATTTAGGTTTCTACGTTTTCGCTACGTGATCCTGCTTCGTTTAAAACCTTATTCTACTAATCTTATTAATGTAGGGACCTAAATGTCATTTTTTTAAAAAAAAGTTTAGGGGCAAGGTGGTGAATAACAAAAGTTTGTTGATATTATTTCCTATTACGTTATATGAGGATGTTACAGAGGTGCTTGGAGCTTGAAAGCAAGATGAGATGCAATGAAGTAGAGGAAGAAAAGAGGGAGAGAGCCGCAGTCTTTTGGGGCACAAAAATGAGGGATAAAAAGGAAAAGAATGGAGTTAATTAAGGTGGTAGTTGGCACACTAGCTTCCTATTGGTTCTTGACTTATATGGCTAGTGTTGAGCTAACTCTCCTCCTTTCTAAAGGCTTGTTGGTGGCGCCATTTAGGGGGAAGTGTGGCTGAGTTTGTAGCCACTAATCCTAGGGTTTATGATATATAATTCTATTGATTCGGTTTCGACCGTTTAAAATACCGTAATCTTACTGATTTCCTTCAAATTGGTAAATCGGTTTAAGAAAATTTTTATGAAATCTTCTATACTTCTAACCTAATTCCCTCATATCTAAACTCAATTAATTGATCCTAAATAAGCATTTAGTTGAATTCTAATTAATCTCAATTATTCGATAAAAATCAAATAACTAAGCGAAAACGATAAGAAAAATCCGGTGGATGTTACAGAATCTACGATCTCTTACTCAAGAATCATCTCAGAAAGTTTAAAAAGGGAGATATATGCCATCAGAAGAAAAAACATGCTATCAAAAGGATTATAGACGCTTTAGAAGGACGAACTTTCCAGAAAATTTTGCTTAGAAGGGTGACACTAGAAAGATTATTCTCATGAAGCACCTCACCCTCAAAGCTTCTTCTACACAATTCGAGGATCAATTTCAAAAGTCCAACATGACTTGACAAGATCCGAAAGAGGCACTGATAAGTCTAAAAAGCTAGTGAACCATCAACAGCTACTTTCCTTCTTTTGTGACATTTCTACTTGTTAAGGAAGAAAGCTACATCTTCCCTTTCTAGTCTTAGACCAGTGGATCAAAAAAGCTCAAGGTTCAAAATCTACAAGCTTCAACGAATATATTTTAAAGTCTATAAAAAGCTGGAAGATGATGAAGAAGTGGTTAGATAGTTGTAGCATTCTGCGCATTCATAAAGCTTCTCAATACTCAACCTTCTTAACATTCAAAAAGTTACATGTTGTAACTTCTAATTAAAAAATCTTCTCATATGCTTTGTATTAGTCTATATTCTCTTGTTGAGAGTTTAGAGAAGCTGTAACTAATTGTTGATACTCTGTTGGGAGATTTAGAGTATGAGTGTATCAAACACAAATCTAAAAAATCTATTTATTATAACCTAACCTGTTAGTGGTCTTTGTGAGCCTAAAGAGGCTAGGATAAAATACTACTCATGTAGCTTATAGAGGCTTGGTAAAGGCTACTCATCTGTATAGCTTGGAGAAGCTTGAGAAAACTACTCGGTTGTAAAATTTTGGAGAAGCATGGAAAAATAATACTTAGTTTATAAAAATCTCAACAAAGTATTGGGGACTGGACATAAGTAATAGTTGGCCAAATTAGTATAAAAATGCTCTATGTGATCTTTCTACCCCTTCTACTCTTTATTATAATTATCCATTGAATCTTTTATTCTATGTGCTAACTTATTCACTACATTCAAAATATTCATGAAGACAACAACTTTTATTTCTAACTCATTCGCCTCCACATTCCAAGTCTTAGACTTGAGAAAGTTGTTTAAAAGTTTTTTAGAAAATAAAATTATTTTAGAAGCACGATTCAACCCCTTTCTCATGCTACGTCATCCTACAACATCCACTTTTCATTCACAAAAGATGCTAAGCATTTTACATTCTGATCTAAAAGGTCATCTAGCTATAATACATAAGTATTATCATGCCTTTTAGTAGTAAGAATGATTTTATCTGATGTGGAGTCTTTTATGATGCATCTAGAATGTTCAAACACAATCTTGAAGCCTTGGTTACAAAACTAACTAATGCTCAAGAGGTTGTGAGGCAATTCTTCAACCAACATAATATCAGTAATCAAGTCAAAGTTGTTCTTATCAACATTACCTATACCAATGATCTTCAACTTGATTCCATTAGCAAATTTTACTACTCCTCCATCCTTAGGCCTGAGGTTTCTGAACCATGATTTATTTCCAATCATGTGTCTGGAATAGCCACTGTCCATATACCACTTTGACTCTTTCTAATGACGTGACTTTAGACGCAGCTGCATTAGAAATATTCTTCATCTTAGGTACTCACATCTTCTTGGGCCTCTTCGGTTAGTCACCTTTTTTGGGTTCTTCACTTTCTGTTTCTTTGCTTTTTTTTTTTTTCGAGAAAATCATTTCTCAGAAGAGTGACCCTTTTTCAAGCAACAAATACAAATAAGAACTTCATCTTGAGAGTTTTTGGATACATTTTCATTTTCTTTCTTCTCATACTGAAGTCCTAATTTTTCAAAATGTGGTCTTTGACTTCCAAGCATCAAATCAAGATTCTTAGATCTATTCTTCATTTTCTCAAGATCAGATTTAAGAAGCTTAATATTTTTTGAAGTTCAAAAACATCAGAAGATGTTTTCTGAGTAGATTCAGATACTTCAGCTTTTAAGATATTTGCATCCTTCTTGATAAGGTCATTTTCTTTTAAAAGCTCCACTTTTTCATGCCTCAGCTTCTCTCTTTCTGACTTAAGGTTTTCAAACTCAAAGGACAATTTTTGAAAACTTTTCTTTAAGGAAGCATAATGAGAATAAAGCATTTGAGAATCATCTAGAAGCTCCTCATAGACCTTTTGGAGTTCATCATAAGAAGGTTCTAGTTCATAATCCATTACCTCAGACTCATCATTAGAGACTATATTTGCCATAAAGTAAAGATTTGCAACTATCTCCTCTTCTTCTTGAGATTTTGTGCCTTATTTCTCCTCATTAAGGTCTTCCTATGTAGCTATCATGGCTTTCTTCTTCGGTGTTTTCTTTCTAGAGCTTTTCTTCAACTTTGGACATTTAGATCGTAAATGTCTAGGCTCCTTGCATTCATAATAGATGATCTTATTTTGCTTTGTCTTTCCTTTCTTGTCCTTCTTGGGAGTCACTCCTTTCTTTTTCATCCTTCTGAACCATGCTCTTGAGATCTGCTCAGCCAAATGAGCAATCTCATCTTTTTCTTCCTTATCCTCATCATTTGAAGGTTCTACTTCTTTGTTTGTTTCTTCTAAAGCCTTCCCAGCTTTGGAAGAACTAGATCTTCTTTGAGCGAACTTTAGGGCAATAGATTTGCCTTTTTTGTTGTTCTCCTCAAAAGCTTCATTAAGCTCAATCTCATGAGTCTAGATCTCAAAGAATCATCTCTCTCTTAGCATTTAGGGGGTGTATTCATCGTATTTGGACTAGGGTTGCTAGAAGTTCCTACGTTGATTATCCTTTCCACCTCGATTTCTCCTGTCATGATTATCAGCTCTCCTTTCCCTTCGATCTCTTCAGTTATGATCAGGCTCGCCATTGTTAAGCTAGGGATTGGTTTGCCAAGCTTTCACTTTCTTGGCCACCTTTATCTCCTCCATTCATGTATCCACTGCTCTTTTTTTATAACTCTACAATGGTCTTCACAAGGTGGATTACATACAAATTAGCAAAAGGTTCAAGCTTGAGGCCTAACTTTATTAAGTGTAAATCTGCAGCTGCGTTAAGATTAGGGATTTGCATGGTGATGCTATTAAAGCGAACAAAGTAATCTTTCAAGGGCTCATTTTGCCCTTGTTTGACATTGTTGAGTATGTTTGAGGTCTTCAGCAATATTTGACTAGATGAAAAAGAATTCACAAGCATGCTTGAAAGTTCGATAAAGCCATTTTATTAATCTTGCAAGGAGAGTATAAAACCACAAAAGAGCATCGAAGAAAGTTGAAAAAGCACAACAAAGAAATGGGTCAATGGCTCCACTAAAGAGCATCATAGATTTTAATATAGTACCATGAATATGTGGATCATTAGCACCATCATGCGACATAATGTTAAAGGAAGATTAACGTTGTCTGGTAAAGTTATTGATGTGATGAACGTAAAGAATGGACCTGAGTTTATGGGAGTACACTAGTAGTGACTGTTCAGTTGGACTCCTTGGATCATCTAGTCTAGGAGATATCATTCTTCTCCCTTTGGCCAGTCCTTTCTTAATGTGAAGCATCTCGAACTCGATTTGTAGCTTCAAGTTTTGTATTTATAGTCTTCAAACCATTTGTTGCAATCCTTCCACATTGTATGAAACTCCATTGTGGTTGTTGTTAGTATTGTTGTTTGCATTCTCATTCGGATTTGCACTTTGGCTCCTTGTTTATACAACCATGGTGGGCTAGGAATGTTTTACCTGGACACATGGTGCAAGACATTTCTTGCCTAAGAATTGAGGTTGATGTTGATGGCCTTTATTCTGAGCTCCTATAACTCCAATGGGGTTCTACAAAGATAATCTGATAGTCAAGTTAGACTCAGAATAGAGTTTTTAGTGTGCACGGAGCTTACTTACTTATTGTGAGAATGAGTGTGTATTTTAAAAGTTAGGGATATGTGAGTCCTTAAAACTCATTATGAGATTCTCATGAAATGAATCCCTATTAATTCTCTAGGTGGTTCTTGAATGCAAGGTTGGACCAAACAGTTTGGAAGGGCGTAATCTTCTCTAAAAGACCAAATGCGGTATGAGTATGGACCAATTGATTGTTGGCCAAGGTGTTGGGCCTATTGATTTTGTCCAGTCCATTAATTATAAATGACTTACTCAACCTGTATACACACATACACACACAACATAAAAGTGATACCTTTCTTTGTCTAATTTCTTTGAATGATATTAAGCTAAGCAAACTAGGCGTGCTTACTGTTGAACAATATAAACAATAAGATTAAAATACATTGGCACTGCCAATGAGTTGTAGCTCAAATGCATCTCCCTTAATCTTTGTGCCAAGGGGTTGTGGTGTTAGGTCAAGGGTTTGATCCCTACATGTCCATCATTTTTCCTCTTCCCCTAACTTCATTAGGAGCTCCTTAGAACTCAAAGAAAAAAAAAAAAAACATTGGTGATATGTTCTTATTTATATTACAAAAAGAAAATATTAAATTTTACCTTTTACTTGGGTGTGTATTTGATCAGACCTAATTATAATTCAATGCTTTAAATCCATATATAAATTTAAAGGAACATTTAAACATTATTCCAAAAAAAAAATCAATGCAAATAATTATTAAATTTTAATGCAAGTTATTTTGTTACTTCACAAGACAATAACTATGTTAAGATTAGATTATTTTTGTCCTAACTTATAAAATTTAGACAGGTATTTTTATTAAAATATTTTAATTATAAGTTCTTTTAAATCAAAATAAATAAGTTTGAATATATGCTAAGTATTTATTTATTAAATAAAAATCATAACTATAGATAACTGATTTATACACACGCGCATTGCATTGGATAAAATAATATTTGATGTTTTGAAGAGAAAGATTATCAAAATATAATTAAAATTAGGTTATAAATTATTTTATACAAAAAAATAATGAGTGGAAATTATAAAAGTTTTTCATATAATAAAAAAATTCACTTAATATTCAAATAAATATAAATATATAATGATTGTTTATTTAATTTTTGCTTACAAAGTTAAAAGAATATTTAGGTATTATTCCAAATAAAAATAAATCAAGTTAAAAATTATTAAATTTTAATATATGTATTTTTTATTACTTTATAAGATTATAATTATATTTATTAAAAATTTATAATTATAAATAATTAATTTATATATAACACGTGCAATGCAATGCTATAATATTGAGATGGGTTTTCAAGACATAACTAGTCTTAGTCATTCAAATGAAGCAAGTTAGTTTTGTTTAGTGGGTTATGCTCTGGTGGATATTGATTAAAATAGTCACAGATGAATATATAAGGTGGCTTCATAGTATTGGAAGAAGATTCATAGTGTATCAATACAACTATTCACTTATGATCCACTTAAGTAGTCCTCACATTTCCTTTCATAGTTGATAGCCCCTTCGCCGCCCCCAAAAAAAGCACCAATTCACCTTCTTCTTCTCCTTCATTTTGGAACTTTGGGAATCGGCATTTGAATTCACCATCATCCATTGTGGGAAGGGGAGCTGGGAGAAAGGTGGTGGTGGCTGCAATGCATTCCAATCCCAACATTCTCAAGCCCAACCACAAGTCAAGGTACGGACACGCCCTCTTGATCTACGACTTCGGCGATGAAGAAATGGACGACGATGAGGATGAAGACAAGGATGACGACAGTAGTGATTGGCTCTCTGATGTGAGTTTCCGAGGTTCCTTGTTCTATAAACTCATTGCCTATGGTTAAATTTCACCTTTAGATAGATGAATTTATCTTCTTCTTTTTTAATTCTTGAAAAAAAAAAAAGAAAGAAAGCTCGTTGCTCGTTGGTCATGTATGTTGCTAAAATTTTGAATTTTGATTGCTCATTGTTAGTCAATGCCACCCCATCCTCTGATGCCACTACCACCTCTCTCTCACAACCGCACTCACCTACCCCATGCCTCCAGCGCCACTTCCACCTTTCTCTTTGCATGCTTTTTGTGTAAAACTGTCATCTTGCTTCTTCCCACTATATAGGGTCAAGTTTTGTGTGGCTATTGGTGCCATTTTTGGAGGGGGAAAAATGCTTCAATGGAAAGTGGGTTGAAATCATAGGAAGAGGCATGGTGCTCTAAGGTGGAGAAATACTTGCATGGTCCGGGAACATCACGTGGCTATGCTCTCGGACTAATCATGTAAGTGTAGTTTACACGGGGCCTACTACTAACACATAATCCCTTGAAAATACACTTACATGATTGACCAGGAGCACATCCGCGTAGTGCTCCCAGACCATATAAAAATTTCTCTCTAAGGTGAGGGGGCGATGGGGACTATCAATTAAGAGAGAGTATGAAAACTACTAAGGTGCTTCATAAGTGAATGGTTGCATTGATACAGTGTCAATCTTCTTCCAATACTATGAAGCCACCTCACGTGTATTCACCCATGGATATTTTAACCAATATCCACGTGAAAATGACCCTTGTTTATTCTATTAAAGAGATCAATGTGAATTCTAATCCCCTATTTAGTAAAGTATCTGCGGTCCACATGCCATAGAATGAGGATGGTCCTAAATTTTGACTTACAAATTAAAAAACAACTGCGTCATGAGGGTGCAATTTTGATCATGTTGGTGCTAAGGACTAACGATAATAAATGTTTCTAACATGCAGAGCACTTTTTCTCTTTTAATTTGACGAATTGTTTTAAGAGAATTTCCCTCAAAAAATAATGTTTTTAAGAGACACTTTTTGATGCTCTATGGCTAAGGAAAAAGTTGAAGGTATGTTTTATTCATATCACCAAACAAATTCATTCGTGAGCAATGAAAAATGCCAGCATAGTTCTTGAGAATTAAAAATATGAAATAAATTAATCCTTTTTAAAGGTTAATATGTCTGATAAAAAAATATTTTTTAAGGACTAATTTGTCCATTAAAAGGATTAATTTGACTCACTTATTTAACTCTAAATGGACGAACATGGAAGGCACTCAAAGGTGGACTCATCCCCCTCTTTGAAAAGCCAATTACACCGTCTAAGCACAGCAATACTCTCCCTATTATGAAATAAGGACAACTTCTTTATAGAGGAGTCCACCCACCAATAAGGATCTCTAGATGATCCTAACTCATCCCTAGGCCAATTGCTTTTCCACGCTTGCCTGTCCAGGACTTTTTACCCTTAGCCATGATATGATATAAGAATCGAAGAACAAACGATTAATACCAAAGATCCTAAGTAATAGAAATTTCAATTAGATTACTTCATTATACATTCCAGAAAAAAAAAAAATCACAATAGCGCAATAAATATTAAATATCCAGTCAGAACCAACTAATCTAAGGTTTGCAAATAATCATAAAAGGGAAGAACTAATAAAGCGAAAGTGAGAACTTACTCAAGCAAAAGGAGAAGATGAAATCTTCAAGTAAATAAGGGACTCGAACTGTAGAGAAAAATCACTAGGAACTTGCTGAGTCTGAAAGGAAGTTGCAGAAACAGGTTCAAATGAATGGAATGAAGAGACAAAGCGTGAGTCTCTTCCTTAAGGCTTGAAAGAAGAAAATGAACTTTAAAACAACATTTTCTACCATAATGAATTGGGGCAACGTCTGCAATACACCAAGTTGAATTTTGTGTATGATGCACCAAGTAATTTAAGGATATGATAGTGGGGTGTATTCATACACCAAATCATATATAATGCATTGTAGTATTTTTTTTAGTTTAGTCAAATTTAAAAATATGATTAAATACATTTTAAAAGTGACCAAATTTTTTCTATATAATACCCAAAAAATTCTATCTGTTTATATCATCATACAAATAAAATCTAACGACTAAATTGATCATATTTTACTTGTGTATAATCCTTTTTGTATTCACAAATAAAATTTGATGATTTTTTAATTAATCAAATTTTATCTATGTGATAAATGTTACCTAATTTAAGAATCACGTAGGAAAAATCTAACCATTTCTAAAAAGTATTTAATCATATTTTTTCAAATTTAGCTAAAATAAAAAAAATACTATAATGCATCATATATAATTTAGTGTATAAATACACACCCTTGGTTAGATTACCTAATGTATCAAATGCCAAGTTTAACTCAGTGTATCACAGCATTCTCCATGAATAGATATTTCTTCTTTTTTCCAAAAAAAAAGAAAAAAAATGAAAATCTCCATGAATTGATCATGGCTGTAAGGCAACGCAAATTCACAGCTGGGGGCTAAGTGAGAATGTTCCAACAACGGCGATGGTCCTCAAAGAGGCCATGGTTGCGCATTTAATGCGTTGTTGTCTACAAACTAATGAATAGCTCCCGCGTGTCCTAGCACATTAGCCTGTAACCACCGGTCTCAAATGACTATATCAACAGTTGTCTTGCTTTAACAACCATACAATTGGACTTGAATTAAGCTTGGTTTATGGCCTAGCTAGGGGTTGTGCACTGGACTAAATACTTTGGCCTATATCTTGGCCCAAGACCCCTTCACCGGAAACATCTAGATTCATAAACAAATTCATATCCAACAAAAGCGATACTAAATACTATCTTTATCCGGGAATAATTATTCGATTTTAAATATACACATAAATTAAGAAAATAATTAAAAAATTAATATAAAAAAATTCAAATATATTTTACAAATTATTTTTATTTAATCATCTCTTTTTTATAATTATTTCTTTCTATTTACTCTTTTTTTCCTTTATTTAATTGGGTATAACTGAAAAAAAAATTAATATTATCTAAATTTTTTAAAAGAACAATTATTCGTTAAAAAATAATATTTTAAAAATAGACAATTATTTCAAAATAGAGATAATACTTAACATAGAAAAAAAATAAAAAGAAAAAAGCAAAAAATGGTGAAGGGTATGCTATTCAATACCCTAGATTCATAATACAATCGGTGTCCCGTGTGTGAAATGTCTTGAATATGTAAGAGAACCATTAGAATTGGAAGTAGTGGAAGCTTTTCTATTGTTGAACCATGTGATACATAAATTGCGGATGCATACCACGGGCAAACCTGAAGAATTAAACGAAAGTGCTTACTGTACACTAACTATTCTTTTACATCTTGATGAGTGGCAACTAATGAATATCTATCATATTCATCCCTTCTGAACATTTTACTCACTGTGTAGAATATACATGCTTTTCGTTCCAAAAATCCTTCCCCTCATGGACCAGAAGAGCATTTCTAATAATACCTTTCATGAACCCAGCCAACACATTGGAGAATTACATTACGATGGAAAAACTTGCTTTGCGGAGTGATGATAGAAAGCAGTCATGATTCGTGCATTGATGCTAATCCAACGAGAAGTCGTCTAGCCATATAAGCACTTCATTCCTCTTCCATGTCATACAACAAAATAAATGGGGCGACTGTCAGGAGTTAAAATGACAAATATCAAAGCTATAGTTTCCAAAAAAATACAATTGGAACATTGCTGAATATGTTCTGTCAGTTGCAGTAGAATAGAAGACTCAAATGCAGGTACAGTAGTAGACAGATGATGAGGAAAAAGAATTAAAACCCCTATCTTCTCATAGTAGACCTTTGTGAAAAAGGTCTTTTTTTCATTTTTTGGGGGAGGTCTGGGGGTGGGGGTGCATTCACCACGTTCCAGGAATCGAACCCTGGTCTTGCAGCTACACAAGGTGCAGATATGCCATTGTGCAAGGTAGCTAGAATCATGATTTAAATCGTGAAATCACACGATTTTACGTGCTTGCTACCTTCGGTCGATCCCAATTCCACTGGTCATGTCGCCTCCGAGGACTTGCCGGGGGATTGTCAAACAAAATTGTGGGCACGGTGGGATTGGCAATTTTTGACTGTGCTCGCACGTCCAAGATTGGGTGGGTCTCCAACCCGTTTCAGCAAATGACCTAGCCTACCATCACACCGTAACCTGCAATGGAACTCTCGGTAAGACCCTTTCCCATTGCGATTCTCACCCTCTCCCTCTCTAGAGCAAACCACTCTCCATGTCTCCATCTCTTTGCCAACGATCTCTCTCCCTCTCAAGTCTCGATTGAAGCTCTATTCCCCTTTCTTGAGCCTCTGGTCCTTCCCTCTCTCAACCCCTTCTTTGTTCTCTCATTCTCGTGGAGCTCTCTCTTCTCTTTGTGCTCGCTCCGGTCCCAACCACCACCATTTCTGTTCGGTGAAGCTGTGAAGGTGGTGTTCCTCTTTCTTTCTCAAGTTTTCGTCCTGTTTATTTTTTAGGCAGTACATTGTTGCCTTTTATTTTTAACTTTTTTCCTTATTTCTCTATTCTAGTTGCTGTTGCTTGTTGGTCTTTTAATTAGATTACTTCATGAGTTGTTGTGTCCTTTGCATTATGAGTTATGAATTATGGACTTGTAGGCTTGTAGCTATGTTATCTTTGAATTCTAAGTTGTGAGTTGTGAATTTATGCATATTTGGTTGAAGTTTAGTTATGTTGATTGTGACTTATTTGCTTATTTACGTTATGTTATGTGACATACACATTTATATAGATGTCATTATGCATTCTACTAGAATCTTACCATCCGTGTTACAATTTTACGTTTTACGATTTTCTATCCCCCATCTAATCCTACGTAAAATCTCGATTCTAGCTACCTTGCCATTGAGGCTAAGCCTCATTTGCATGAAAAAGGTCTATGTTATGAAAGGGAAGGGATTGGGCCATTCATGATTGCGCCCTTGATGTATTCTGTCACGTTAGATGTAGAAGGAATTGGGAGAGCAAGGGTCTCTCGAACACCCGCCGGACGTGTACCTTCTTGTTCTTGGGTCACCCTAATCTGGAACACCATTGAATACACACTGCTTTTGGTTCTATTTCTCTATTTCTTTGTAATCAGAACCAGTCCTAACATCTTCAGTGGGGAAAATAATATTTTGAGAAAAATTGAAATTCATAGGTTGCATCAGACTATGAAATAGAGGAAACTAGCAGCAGACAAAAATATACACAATTAATAAGGCATAAGGCAGAAAAATTAAATCAAATTCATTATGATTTGCATAGAAAGCCTTAATTATGCTGATTTCCCCCAAAAACCAACTAGTTTCATTTGGTCTTCTTGGATTGCCACTTCTGATGTTATAAACAGTTTTATGGGATAATGTACATAGTTGAAGTATGAGTAATGGAAACATCAGAGGGAATCCAACTTATTATATCTAGAGTAAAACTAAACTTTGGTCTCTAAAAGATTTGTGTTTTAACACTTTAGTCCTCAAAAAATCAATTACATACACTTGAGTCCCCCAAAGATTTGGCGTTATAATACTTCAGTTCTTAAAAGATCCATTGCATACAATTGAGTCCTCTAAAGATTTGGTATTATAACACTTTAGTCCAACAGAAAAGATTAGGTATTATAACACTTCAGTCCAATGTAAAACGGTAATGGGGTATTGAACTATTGTAATGCCAAATCTTCGGAGGACTCGAGTGTATGTAATTGATTTTTCGGGGTATGAAAACACAAACCAAAGTGTAGTTGTACTTATATCTATATATTATAGACAGATAGAATACAAGGTCCACCCCCCCCCCCCAACAAAAAAAAAACAAAAAAACAAAAACAAAAACAAACAACAAAACAACACCAAACAGTCCAAAACATACACACACACACACTCTAAAATTAGGACTCTTGTAGAATGTTTTTATTTCTTTGTTGTTATTTCATGAAACCTAGTCTATAGGGACCAAGAATTTAAACAAAGCATACATCAAGCATTTATAATGCAAATTTAATTATAGTAGAGTAAGCACCATGCATATGAAAAATGAATTGACAGCACTCATGGAGGTTTCATAGCATACCATTATAAAGCTCCATGTTCGACCCGGATCATTGTACCTTGCAAGCAAACAACCCATCTGAGGTTTAAGGCCATCTTCAACAATATTGGAGCGCAGAGTTTTCTCCTTTTCACGAACAACATCCTCTGTAGGTTTTCCACTAAACTTTACTACTGCTGCAATGCCTCCTTCTATCTTTCTCAAGCTTACTGTTTCTTGATTAGGATTTGGTAAACTGGTCAGAAGATTAAATAGTAAGCACAAATCTATAAATTCTGCTAAAGAAATTATAGATTTTTTTCCCCTTTTTTTTTTCCACAAAACTGTATTTGTTTACTAAGTGTTATGTACCCAATTGGTTTAAATGGCCTAATTGATAGACGGAAGGAAGGATTTAAAAGAAAGGAGAAACTGCAAGAAAGGCATGAGCATTGTGAGGTCATCCTCTTCTCTCTGATTCCTATTCTGCAGAATATTCATCTTTTACTTTCTGAACTCTTATTTCCCTCCGCAATTTATGTCCAGGTCTTGCAATACTTGGAGCCATTGTTTCATTGATTGCTTCTTAATTCCTTTAGCTGGTTATGAGACATTTAGATCCTACACTTGTCCATATTACTCTTAGTGTTATTGAACCTCAGTTACTAGTTTTACTCTTTCATTGGTACTCACTCAAATGTGATTAGAACCATTACACATCCGTTTCCTTTCCATTATACTTGTAATTGTGCATAACTACCATACACAAGTATACATTCATATTGAACCATTTCATTTAGTGAGAAACACTGTTGCACACCTAAGATATGCGTCTCATAAAAGAAAAGTTCTTCAAATTATGGAACCTGCAAGACGTGGGAGGCATACCTTTTTGTTTCTTTATCTAATGGAAGAACTATTTGGATTGACACTTTAGACAATTCAGCACCTATGGCTTGAGTGAAGACAGGAGTTGTCATTGATATCTTCTCCATTGTTGAATTCTTTCCAAATATATACCTGAGCATGGGGAAGTATTAACATGTATGCATTTCTGAGAGCCTAAAATTTGCATTATTACCACAGCTTTATTTGATATATAAAAACTAACCCAGCAATATCATTAAAGCCTTTTGACCCAGATAGCTTGTCTCCATTTGTTTCAACTATTATGAATGGATTATACTGTCTAACCTGTAATATAAATAAAAATAATCAACACATGCCACGTCAAATAGTTTGGTGGTGCTTTATGAAACCATGAACACTCTCTTTTTTGTACAATTGTTTGATGTGCAGTAGAGTGGTGCAGTGTAAAGAAAGCTGTGATCGCAAAAGGTAAACTCAGCATTAATGCAATCCTTTAAAGGAAATGACATATCACTTTGTTATGGTACAGTCTACTATGTGAAACATGAATTATAACATATAACATATTAATTAATGCAAAACGTTAAGTTGATGAATGACAAGATAGACCTCATAATTTGCTGTCCTTTTCAATATGTGATATCTGGGTGATTCCAAGTCTGGAGTCTTATAAATCCTCAACTGCGAAGTGTCAAGTCTTCATTGTTAGAATGGATATTAAGAGAAGACTTTGAGAGAACGATATGACAGCTCCTAGGCATACATAAAGAGTGAAATAGAGCGGCACCTGTCTGACTACATCCCATAGACCTTCGGAAGAAAAATAGTCATTATTCTCAATTGAGTCCCAGTAATCCTAGAAAATTGAGGATGAGGAGGTTAAATAACAACATGAAACAGACAGTAATATCTCATTCAATTAAAGCAAAAAATTTCAGCATTTGATAACACCACTTCTTGCTAGTTGGAAGTTGGAACCTACCACATGGCTACAGAACTTGCCATTTTCAGGGTTAATACCCATAACAGAGGTTCCTGTAAAGACCAGTTCCGGTTTCCAGGGAAGTAGTACGAATTTCATAACCATGGTCCATCTTGTAGTTATCTCATACGGCCCTGTCTATAGCAGTTCAGTCATTCCAACTGAAACAAACAACATTGAGAATAAAACGCGACTAACGATTCACTAAAATCCATAAAATAGAGTATTAAAAAGAGAAAAAGGGGGGGGGGGGCAATTTTGCAATATTGCCGTCCATACCAATTTCAAACTTTCATCCCATGTTAAATTGCTCCATCATTTAACAACTTGACATCCATACAAGATAATCAAACTCATTCAATGATGCACAGTGCATGTAAATTAGATTAAAAAAAGAAAAAAGACCTGTTTGACCCAATGCAACTGAAAGAGAGGCCCAAAGAGTGTCTTGAGAAGGGAAATGTTGAAGAGGTAACCACTCAAACTGTCATGCTTGGTGATTGGGTCTCGAAAGATGACACGTTCATCGTAGGCCGATGTATCAATCCCCTGGTCGTCGAACAGATGAGGAAGGTCGTCATAGAGAAACTCCACAAGTTGCTGCACATCGAACCGCGATTTTGGTGGGCTCTGCTCCGCGAGGCTCAGCTGAATTGCCCACTTTAAGCGACGGTTCGTTTCGGCTTCGGCTTTCAGGGACAGGTTCCGCCGTCTCCATGGGCTGGGAGGAGGTGGACGCTGCTGCCGGAAGCTGACGGCGTGGCTCGGTGGCCGGAAACTGACGCACACCGTGAGAAATGGCCGGGAAGTTGGGTGCGAGAAGTTGGAAGTGGCCACAGGCATTTCTCTAAGACAGCGAATCCTAGCCGTACAACAAATGAATGGACGAACAACGGCACCGAAATAGTCCAAAACAAATGGGGAGCAGATTTTTTCTTTCAGAACATAAAAAAAAAAAAAAAAAAAGGCCACGCGTATTCTTAACGTAGATATCAGTCTAATTTTTGTTTAATTGTAACTTTTGAAAGGTGCAAAAAAAATTTTTGATAATCGAAAGAAAAATCTTATATTTAAAAAAATACGTTTTTATTTTTCGGTTAAGCAAAAATTAAAACAAACGAATCTTTACATGGGATAATTCTTCAATGCTATTTTCTTTGACATCATAAACCTCCTAAAAATGCATACAGTTATATTTATATATCACGTTACACTTGCACAATTTTCATTATTTACTATACCATATTTTTTTACTACATTTTTATACAAAATAAGCCTATAGGCCCCATGAAAGCCAAGGCCCATGAACTTAAAGGCCTTTGGAAGCCAAGGCCCATGAAGTCAAAGTCGAAAATACGACCCACTAGCTCAGGTCCACAACCCTAAAGGTTGAACAAATTTGCCCAAGTTGGAACTCTGTCTTGTAAATTCAAAACCCCAATTCCCCAAATAAAACAATTCTAGAAGAAAACTGATTACTTGGGAAATAGATGCTCAAACCCCGTTGTCCTAGGGATTAGTAACCACTTAGCCTACTAGAAGAGTGGAACCACTACCTCAAACTTCCATATATTAAAAGGGGGTCAACAACCCAAGCAACAATCTAATCCATCTTACTTCATAATACCTCTTGACTCTTGCTAACTTAACATCAGAGTCGTCATAGGCACACCCCCAACCATCAGAGCAAAGGAGAGTGTGCTGTCTCGTGTTCCTCTAGATCCATCCTCTTTTGGCATCACGTTTGCTCCAGGTAACTTGATGGGCATCCTTGTTACCTCCAAACATTGGCATCGTTTGTGGGAATATGATAGCTGTCTAACTCCTCTTTTGCTCTAGCCATAACACTTATTCTAATGGCACC
The DNA here is from genome assembly GCA_031439595.1 of Pterocarpus santalinus. Taxonomy (NCBI): domain Eukaryota; kingdom Viridiplantae; phylum Streptophyta; class Magnoliopsida; order Fabales; family Fabaceae; genus Pterocarpus; species Pterocarpus santalinus. Next base: position 34,419,928 of record CM062529.1, on the reverse strand, counting down.
ACCGCGAAAGAAAACAACCTCTGCAATGCAGCTAAGCAACCAAACTGGGGCACTCTAACACCAAAACAAAGACCCCTTCCACCGTAGGAGAAAGATCAGCCTCGTCTAATCGACAAGGCCACAACATCGGAAAACCATTCTCATACGGGGGTAAACGATAGTTTGCAAGTACTATTGATTGACCCACCAAGGGCAAAATCGCTACCAAAAGGTCTATCCCATTCAGATATTTTCAAGTTCATACAAGGACAAGCTCAAAGGATTTGTGACCTAGAAGATGATTTGGAGTAGATTAAGGAAATCAAAAAAAAAAAAATTGACGTCATGTGGAAGAGCGGTGATGTAAAGAAGAAGAGAGGCTTCGCATTGAGGCCCAATGGCACTAAGAAAAAACAAGAAGTTTTACGCCACAAAGCTGATTGGCCTCGAGAAAAGGAGAAATGTTGTAAAGAATAAGAAGAAAAGTGATGTTGGCAAGAGGAGAAAAGCATTAGCTTAATAAAAAAGGCTACCCATTATGCACAATACTAAGAAAAGAACTTTTCTCCATTATACGACCATACTTGGGCTTACAGGAGGCCATGGTATGAGATTATAGAGGAGAAAGAGGATGTCCCATTTTTTTATTACAGCATGAATGTGCCACTACCGTCAAGTTTTAAGCACCCTATTGCTATGGAGCCATATGATAGGACAATGGATCAACAAAACCACCTAAATTCGTTCAAATCTAGGATGTGTTTGGACAGAGTCTTTGATCCTGTAAAGTGTAAAGCTTTTCCAACCACCTTGAAGAAAGCCATTCTCAAATGGTTCAACACATTACCACCGTCGAATCTTTCCTCATCTTTCCTATCTCGCTTCACCACCAGGAAATTCAAGCCGAAATTAACCACGAGTTTATTGGGACTTTATCAAAAATCAAATGAGTCTTTGTGAGATTACCCCTAAAGGTTCAATGCAAAATGCTTATTGGTGGAACACTTGCAGGCCCAGGCAGCATTGGTTACCTTACCCAATTGTCTCAAGATTGAACCATTCGCAAAGTCATTATTTAAAAACCAACCTAAGAGCTTAGAAGAGCTCCAGTGAAGTGCTGAGAAGTATATCCATTTAGAAGAAGCCATAATTGTAAGAGCGGACAATGGAAGGCAGGGCAGTGGAAACCAACCTAGAAGGGAGAGTCCCTAAGGAACAGAAAGATTAAGGAAGAGAGCTCGAACTCCAAGGGTCGGAAGGTTTAAAGAAATATGCTAAACAGAGAGATTATTGCAGCCAAAGCCAATCCAATAAAAGGCTAGTATGAGCATATCGTTATTCTATGAATATCACAACAATTATGGCCACCAGATGGAGGATTGTTACAACCTTCAAAATGCAATAGAGCAACTCATTCCAGAAGGACATTTGGCAAAATACGTAGTACTGCAATGAAGCCCACATAAAAGGCTAGCTTCTGCACAAGAGAAAGCAAAGATAGAAGGAACACAAGATCGAGGAGCACGAATAACAGGAACTAAGAGGATGACGAAGAGCGAGTAGATGATGGGGTAACTAGAAAAATTAACGTCATCTTGGGAAGGTTGGCTAAAGGAGGAACAACCAAGTCGACAAGAAAAAAGCACCTACAATAAGTCCTCAATTTATCTTGCAAAGTCTCATAGCAGAGTTAAAAGGAACCACAAATGCCAGAAATAAAATTCTCGGCATCGAACATGAGCAAATTGATAGCCAAGCATGACAACCCTATGGTCATATCGGCCATTATGGCAAGTGCTGAAGTAAATAAGGTGTTCCTCGATCAAGATAGTTTAACAGACATAATCTTATGGGACATGTTTGACAAATTGGGGCTATCAAATTCTGATGTACAGTCTTACCTAGAAGAGCTTATTGGTTTCTTAGGGGAGAAAGTACACTTGGATGGATTTGTTATCCTACACCTAACCTTCGGAATCAAGCCGTTGACATGGACAGTCAAAGTTAATTTCCTAATAGTGGATTGCCCATTAGCATACAACATAATCATTGGGAGACCAGCACTAAACAAGATTGAAGCAATCATTTCAACAACCTTATTAATAATGAAATTCATTACTGATGATGGAAAATTTGGGACAATTAAGTCTGATCAAGTAATAGCTCGATAATGCTACAACAATAGTTTGGAAGTAACCAAGAAAAAGAGAATGGAGGAAGCAAACAACTGACATCCAAATTCCTCAAAAGTCATGATGGTTGAAATAGATTCTTGTGAGCAGCGTGAAAGGCAAAGGCCGAAGCCTGAAGGAGAGATTGAGGAAGTTCAGGTGGGAAATTCACCTAAAAAACCACCAAGATAAGTAAAAGCCTCCTTATTTCAGTTAAACCTGAGCTTATCAAATTGTTAAGGGAAGATTCAAATTTGTTTACTAGGACAGCTACAGATATGTCAGCATAGATATGAAATTTATGAGTCATCGGCTCTCTATGCAACTCAAATCTCGTCCTATAGCATAGAAGAAAAGAAAAATGAGCCTTGAAAGAGCCCTTGCAGTACAATAGTAGGTTCAAAATTTGTTGGCCGCAGGATTCATCAAAAAGATCATGTACCTAACATGGCTATCTAGTGTGACAATGGTCCCAAAGTCTAACAGGAAGTGGCAAATGTGTGTAGATTACACAAATCTAAACAAAAGCTTGCCTTAAAGACTCTTTTCCATTACTAAGTATAGACAATTTAGTAGAAGCAATTTCTGGTTTTCGATTCATGACTTTCATGGATGTTTACTCCAGGTATAACCAAATACCCATGCATCTGCGCGATGTAGAACAAACAACGTTTATAACTCTAATAGGTAACTACTTCTACGAGGTAATGCCCTTTGGATTAAAAAATGTAAGGATATCTTATCAGAGGCTTATGAATAAAGTCTTCGCCAACCACATTAGTAGCCTCATGGAAATTTATGTCGATGGCATGGTAAAAGACCACAATAAAAGAAAACCTCATGTCCAACTTAAGCACAATGTTTGAATGCCTCTAATAGCACAACGTAAGGCTAAATGCCCAAAAATGTGCACTTGTGGTAAAAGCCAAAAAATTCCTTGGCTTTATGCTTACACATAGACGAATTGAAGCAAACTTGGCAAAATGCACAACAATTTTTGAGATAAGAAGTTCAAGTTCCATCAAGGATATGCATCGGCTGGTAGGATGCATTGCTTTACTCTCTCGATTTCTAGCAACATCTGTGTAAAAAGGCTCCGCCCTTATTCCATCCTATGAAGAAGAATGTTGATTTCAAGTGGATGCCAGAATATGAGCAAGCATTCTAGAATTTCAAGATATACTAATCCTACCCTCTGATCTTAAGCAAGCCTAATAAATGAAAGCTACTCTTTTTATACCTATCAGGTAATGAAAGTGCCATCGTTATTGCCCTAGTAAAAGAAGAAGCCAAAGAACAAAGGATAGTATACTTTATAAGCAAGGATTTGCAAGGACCTGAAATCTAATATCAAAAGTTTGAAAAAATAGCCTTCACATTACTCATAACAACCAGATAATTGAGTTAGTATTTCCAAGTGCACATAGTCATAGTAAGAACCAACCTACCGATCCAACAAATTCTTCATTAACTGGATATGGCTGGAAGAGTGGTAGCCTGACAATCAAAGCTCAAGTATTGGCGGATTTTTATTTTTTATTTTTTGTAGAATTCATAGATGACAAACTGACTTTCCGAGATGCTTTCATGGACCCTTTATGTAGATAGGGCTTCTAGTGCAAATAGAAGTGGGGTAGGTGTTATTTTAGAGAGAGAATACCAAGTACAAGTAGAACAATCAATCAAATATGAGTTTCCAGTTTCAAATAACTAAGCCAAATACAAAGCTCTAATCACTAGCCTATAGTTAGCTAAGGATGTAAGGGCGAAGTAACTTACAATTTGTAGCGACACGCAAATTGTAACATCGTAGGTCGAAGGAACCTACAAGCCAAAGACTCGTTGCTACAGAAATACTTAGTGTAACATCCCCAATTTTTGTCTAAGCTAATTAGCTCAGTGATCCTGGCCAATTAGAGAGGTTAACAATTAACTAAGGATTAATCGGCTAATCTCGACGAGTAAAAGCTTAGTAAATTGAGTCAAGTCAATAATTGAATCATAACGTACTAAATGTTTTAATTAAAACCTAATTATTCATTCGTAACTTAGAAATATAATCAAGGTAATCCAATCCTATTAATTAAGTACAAGACAATTGTTCTACCTTAATCGATTGAGATAGATTAATTCTTCTACCCTAATTACATAATTCATAAGAGCAATTCTTTTAGAGGAAAACGTTTTAAAAGTGTAATTAACCGAAATCGGTTAAAGAGCAATTTAACTAATCAAATTGAATTAACAACTTAGGTAATTCTAATAGCTTTGAAGATTTAAAAAATTTCTCCTAATTGATGCATCAAATTTCGGCCAAAGACAAGAGCAAAATCCAATCATCCATTTGCCTTCTCATCATGCACCATTAGATCAAGAGTCTATGTTAGTAGTATCCCTTGAGTCAAGCCAAAAGAGGTATTCTCCTCCATCAAGATTGGGACACTTGGAGTGATCCCATCCACCCAAGCCAATCCCAAGAGTGGTCATGCTTTTAATCATTTGAGGAAATACAAAATGGTCTTTATCCAAGCACCAAGACTCAAAAGAAACACAACTCTTTCTTTTACCCCATGGTTCTTAGTCTCCTTACTTGCAAAAGAAGCAAAATCCAACCACCTTATTGATTAGAGTGGGACGCCACTCTCTCTCTCCTCTCACACTCTCATTTTTGCAATTTCATTCTTTCACTAAGCCACAAAGCTCTCACCTCTCTCTAAACCCCTCTTTATTCTTCCTAATCTTCTTCTTGTTCTTCTTGCTTTTCCTACTCTAACTCATCTCATTTCCACCACCATTCTCACAAGCCCTTCAAGGACCACCCTCTTTGCTTCTTGAGGAAGCAAAAACAAACACTCACCTACCCCATTATCAAGCTCAAGGAGGAAGAGGCCACCTTCAACTATTTTCATCCTTCAAGCTTTCAAGAGAAACTCATTTGGTAGTGACTCTAACCTTCTTCTTTTATGTGTTCTTCAAGCCCTTGAACTCCTAAGCTCTCCATAGCTAGGTGGTTCTAGGACTTGTTTCCAAGGCCTCATGGTCATGCTTGTTGGTATGATGAGTTTTCATGTGTTGTGTCATTCTTTTTGGCATAAAATTTTCGGTTGGAATGAGTTATTGTTGTTGAACTAAATTTTTAGAAGTTAAAACATTCAGTTAATATCAAGATCTCAAAGATTAAAAGTGGTTTGAAAGAGAAAAGTGATCACTTGAAGAAAAGACTTGATGCTTTTACAAGAAAACTCATTGAAAACAAAACTGTGGAAACTGCAAAATTCTGACAGTCTGTATGGCGTGACTGATAACTCTTCCAATATAACTCCAAATGGAACAAAACTAATTTTAAATGAAAATAGACTCATAGATCTTTTTATACATATAAAATTCGTGAAATTTGGCCTTAAAACGAGAGAGATATGAATTTTCAAAGTTTGCTGTCCCCGGATATATTTCTGTTCGGGCAGTATGTAATAAAATCTTAATAACTCAAGTTATACAGAACATTTTTGAGTGGGACCAAGTTTTTTAGAAAGATAAGACATAGAGAAACATCCTCATAAAACAGTTTTGGCAGATTCCTTGTGAGGAGCTCGAAATAATGTTTAAAAGTCACTATACCGAGATTAAACTCAAAAGTTGAGCAGTCAGAATAAAATGTGCATATCTCAAGCTACAAAATGAATTTTTGAGTGGAGTTTCTTTTGTTTAAAAATAGACTCAGATAAGTATAATCATACCAAATTTCGGAGCAAAAGAGTAAAAGGAGAAATTATGGTGAATTTTTGAAGTTACTGCCCCACTATAAAAGTAAAACTGGTTATGGTTAAGTTTTAAAGGTTAAGGAGAAATAAGCTTTAAGACATTAAGTCCCTTATATTAAGTATCGGAAACCTTCATAATTCAACATAAAAAGTTTCAAAGAGGATAATAGATAAGATTGGTACTAGGACCTATAAAAGAATTTATACAAGAGGCAACCTCAATTAAAAGCTTGTACCAAATTTACTAAGCTAAACTCATAAGACTTTGTGTGATATGTATGCTTCTATGTGTCAATATGATGACAATGATATGATGATGATCATGATGATGATGATATGATTATGATATATTGATGATATGATGTTTAATGATATACATTAAAGGTATCACATTTGGGGACGGCGATACATAACGCCCAGATGTGGAAAGGATTAATAAATATGAACACCCTGGGGACAACAATATGTAACGCCCAGAGATGATTGATAAAGGAACCACATTTGGGGACGGCGATACGTAACGTCTAAATGTGGAAAAAGAATTAAAATAATTTTGCATCATAAGCCTTACTAAGAAGATAATGAACTAAGGATATGATCCTTCAAAAGGGAAGGTGACCCAAAGCAAGCTCCCCTCACCCACGACTTACATGAGGCATGGCATGACCCAGCTAGTGTGAGTATAGAGGATAGGGCTTACATGAGGTATGACATGACTCAGCTAGTGTAAGTACTGAAATTCTATGGTAGCGACGGCCACGGCATGAGCTCATTACCACTTATGTTTAGTGGGTGAAAAGAAAAGGACTTAAGATAAGTCAAGTTAAGAAAAGAAAAGAAAAGGAACTTTGGTCCAAACCCTTAAAAATAAAAAGTTAAGAAAAGCTTATAGCACAGTCATGTATGTTTTATGTGATTATATTTATGCCCATGTATATTATGATATAAATGATTAGAGAGTATGTTAAAATTGAATCCACTTCGGATATTCATATTTTCGAAAACCTAAGAATTGAACCTTATGCATGCTCACTGTTTTCATTATAAAACCGAAGTGGCTGGGACAATGACGATGACACCTCCGTGTCGGGTTCGAGTCCTACTGAGAAATCTTATTTCTCACTCTAGTTACTTTTCCGCATCGTCACCAGATTTTGTTGGCACATCCAATGGAGTAAAGCCTGGAGCCACCATACTACGAGCGGACATAGGATGAGGGATGCTAGACAATGTTGATTTGGACTTGTAGTTACCGTATACATTCCTTTTTGTGACGAATGATGTCAATTTATGTTGTATTTAGTATTTGGATCATGGCGCGACCATGAGCCTCCTTTGATGTAATGTTGATATATATATATATATATATATATATATATATATATATTATGAACCCATTAGATGTAATGATTAGTTATGTAATGCAATGTATTTGTGAATTACTATTTATTTATCTTTCTCTTGTTTTATGAGATTGGGTTATATATCTTATGCGACACGCTCTTTCTTTATCTGTCTTCTCGCTCAAGGCTTTACTTTTCAAAACGCTGCAAAGTGACGACGTATTTCAAAGAAAAAAAATCTTACCGTATTTTCCGCGTAAATTAATTTCAAGTGAAGTTTAATTTTCCACGAGCATAAGTAACAACTAATAAAACGCCGTAATACAACTTAAGCATAGTATGGGTTTCTTAGGGTGTTACACTTAGTAAAAGTCAAGGAACTAGTGAAAGACTTCAAGCCGATCAAAGTAAAACATGTCTCCAGAGAACGAAATATCAGAGCCAATGTACTTCCAAAACTGGCAATCAAGAAGTTTGGGGAGCAACAAAACCCTAATCCAAGAAACATTGTGATTTGTAACACCCTAATAGCCCCATACTATGCTTAAATCATATTATGACAATTTTTAGTTGTTACTTTTTCCTTGTGGAAACTTAAACTTGTATATACAAATACTTTACGTAGAAAATAAAGGTAATTTAATTTTTTTTATCTACTACTAAAATTAACTTTGAAATCGTGAGCCATAAGCACTTAATAATCGTCACGTAATCAATGAATCTCATGCATGGGTATTTGTGTTGTAGTGAACAAATATAAACATAAACAACATTCATATTCCATCATCATATATACCATAAGAGAGATATAAGTACCATGCTAAATAAAAGGAAACACAAATAACCAGCCTCCATGAATCATAAGATGACATACATGCCATAAACAAATGTAGCCTAATACTATATAATAAAAAGAAAACTGCACTAGCAATCCATAGCACAACATGTGCCATTACATAACCTCTCATCAGCCTCTAAAAAGGAGCGAAACCGTTCCTAAACCCTCTAGGAGCTTCACCATGCCTTCCACCTTGTGCATGCCCTCACTCTTGGGGTATCGCTCAAGTACAAATGAAACCTTACCCATGCCTCGAGCCAAGCAATCGGATCTCCACTGAAGATGATGTATTTGACATCAGTCGAATCACGATGGATAGGGTAGCTCTATAGGATTGGACTTGATGGTGTACATCAGCACCAAACGAGTGTCAGAGTCTAACTCCTCATCAATAGGGTGCATAGGATGATGGAAAAGGGGTCATACTACATCTAAGGTGGTGTCATTGTACAGGTCATGGGGTCGAAAGAAAGGACTATCACAAAAGAACAAAATTGATAGTCATGGAAGATATAGAATCTCATTGCTGCATGCACCATAAACAAGGTGGCATTCAACATCGGATCAAAGTGCTAGTGCCAGGTGAGGAACTCAATATAAATCACCACACTGCCCATTGATGTCCTTTGAAGACAACATGGAAACATAGGAGTGAGGAATATAATTTCTTAATAGAACTCTAACTAGACAGTTAAGTGTCATCATTATTGTCCTAGCCATTTCAGGTTTCTTACAAAAAGATGAGCATGCATAAGTTCAATTTTAAATGAGTTTGAAATCATTCATTCCCGACGCGGATTGCCTTTAATCTTTCTTTTATGACCATTTCACAATAAATAATGACATCATGAGGCATGCATGTACATGCATAGGCATAGGTATAAGACATTCATAACCATGAATACAAAAGAAACATAGATGCGTGCACATTTTATGCAATTCTATCTACATTGACTTCTCTTTGACTTCTGTAATATTCCTAATTCTGCCTAAGTTAATTAGCTCATTAATACTGACTAATTAAAGAGATTAATGATTAATCAACTAATTTCAAGAGCAAAAGCTTAGTAATTAGGAAGAAGTCAATAGGTCAACCAAAGTCAACGATCAACAAAAAAAGTCAACAATTGAACAATGACACACTAAATGATTTAATTAAGGCTATCATCCTAATCTTGCTAATTCATGACTAAGAACATAATTAAGTTAATCTAATCCTATTAATTAAGCACTTGACAAATGTTCTACTTTAATCAAATGTGGTAAATTAATCCGTACATACTAAGTACATATTAGTAAGAATCATTCCTTTTAGAGAAAAAGTCTTAAAAGTGTATTTAACCAAAATTATTTAAAGAGCAATTAACTAATCCCATTCATTAACACTTAGATAATTGTAACAACAAATAAAATTCAAAACTATCCCCATTACTCAATAGTGATTTCAGCTACACCACGTTCATCATCCACCATTCATTTGCTTCTAAATCTTATACCGTAAGATCAAGGCTTAATGTGATTAAATTAACTTAAAAAGAGATTAACCAAAAAAGGGTAATCCTATACAAGGATTTAACTAGATCTGGTATAAAATCTTAAAGCTAGATTAACTACTAATGGTGTGGTTAATGTCTTTAACACACCAAGAAAACATAAAGAGGATTAAGCCTTACATCCAAGACACTAAGTTGTAACAACCACTCTTCCACCCAAGGGTCAGTAAGCTTAATCCTAGAAGTAAGAAGCAAAAATAATTTTGCCCATTTGGCCTTGTGTGAGTTTTAGCCAGCCCTCCTCCTTCATACTTTCATTTTACAACTTTCATTCTCTATCTAAAGATTAAAAGCTCTTATTTCTCTCTAGACCTTATACCACCTTCCCCATGTTCTTCCCGTTCTTTTTGCCTTTCCTACTACATCCAACTTCATTTCCCACCACCATTCTCACAAGCCTTTCAAGGACCACCCTCTTTAGTCTCTGAAGAATAAATTCAAACACACACACTTAGCTCATTTGGTAAAGCCAATAGAAAACCTCTTCCTTTTTTCTTCCTTGTTGCCATGGCCTTTAAGCTCTAAGGAAAGAGGCCATCTTCATCCTTTCAAATCTCCAACCACTTTCAAAGCTTCTAGTGACAGTGATTTTAACTCATTTTTGTATGTTTCAATCACTAGAACTCCTAAGCTTCTCATAGCTAGGTGGTTTTAGGACTTGCTCTTAGATCTCATGACCATGCTCTTTCTTTATCAAGTTATTCTTAGTGTTCAACTATTTTCTTAAACCAAACTCCTTTTAAACTCCAAACACTATTTTATTATTAAGAATTCAAAACATGAAAGTAAAATGAGATATAAAAAAGGTTGTTTGAGGATGAACCTTAATGTTTCCCACAAACAAACCAAGGAAATAAAAATTTGAGATGCTGGAATTATGGATACTCTATGTGGCAAAAGTAATAATTTGATCTCCACAACTCAAAATGTAATGGGACTAATTGTATATTAAAATAGGCTCACAGAGCTTCATATATATAAAATATGAGTCCATTGGACTTAAAATGAGAAAGCTATGAATTTTGCAATTAGGTTATATACCCTATTGAGATTTTGTCTGGATAGCTTGCACTAAAACCTATATAACTGAAGTTTTACAAAAGCATTTTTGAGTGGGACCAAATTTATAAGGAAGCTAAGAGACAAAAGAACACCCACAAAAAGTATCTCCCAGCAGATTTCATTTGTAGAGCTCCCAGTAATTTCGCAAAGTTACTACTGCCTAAGTAAACTTAAAACTGGAATAGTAACATTGTTTAGTGCATAACTCAAGTTAAACTTTCAATTTTTGGATAGGGCTTGCTTTGTTTAAAAGAGGGTCTAGAGGATATAATCATGCAAAAAACCAAGTTAAAACAATAAAAAACAAAATTATGGTGAATTTACTAAGTTGCTACCCCACAGTTAAAACATGAATTTGGTTAAGGCTCACTCCAAGGAAAAGTGGAAAAACAAACTTGAAGACCCCAAACCCTCAACTTAAAATATTGAAACTTCATACTTCAACTCAAAAGAGTTAAAAAGAGTAATGAAAGGAACTTGCCTCCTAGGATAATAGAAGAATTGAACAAAATGAAACTCTAACTAAAAGCTTCCATCTAATTTACTAAGCTAAGCTTAGAAGACTTTACTTGAGATATATGTCTCTATAAGCAAGTATGATGATGATGATGATGATGATGATGATGATGAATATGATGTTGTGAGATGCATAACGATGATTGATGATTGAAATTCTCTGTTTAGCAAATTTTGGATAAGCTCTAGTCCAGCCATTATACTGCCATATTTCTGTAAAAATCATGAACTTGGCATAATTTTTAGCATCATATGCATTAATCAAGAAAAGATAGAACTATGGGTGTGATCCTTCGGTAAGGGAAGGTGACCCTTAAAGACAAGATAAGAGGATGTGATCATTCAGTAAGGGAAAGTGAAACCTATTTTTCCACCTCTTCTACAAAGGTTCCGGGAATTTATGATGGCGACAGCCACAGTATGAGCTCATTACCATTCAAGTTTTTGAGGGTGGTAAATAAAAGATTATGCTAAAGTCAAGTTTAATGAAAGAAAAAGGGGCATAGGCCCAACTCAAGAGAAGAAAGAAAATTATAAGATATTTATGCATGTTGCATCTATCTATATTTTCTTTCAATGCCTATGCCAATGTATTTGTCATGATAAGAATGTATGATTAAAAGGGGACCCACTTCGAAAAATTATGTTTTCGAAAATCTAATAATTGAATCGTATGCATGCTCGCTAATTCTTTTTGGAATAGCCGAAGTGGCTGGGACAATAACGAAGACACTTTCGTGTCGAGTTAGAGTTCTACTAAGAAGTGTTATTTCTCATCTTCATTTTTCCATATCATCACTAGATTCTGATGGCGCTTCCGATTGAGTAGATCATGCATCCACTTGAGTACGAGTGGCATTACAACACCGACGAGGAGGCGATCATGGCTACAACCACCACGGTTGTTCGCACATACTTTTATCTTGGTCGTATACATGGAGTTAAAGAGCTAGATGTTCCATTAGTCTACGCAGTCTTCTTGAAGCACCCCCAGCACCACCACTAGCTCCTTGGGATCGGCCGTTGTCACCTTTGCCTAACATTGAGATGGAGTCCATGTCTCCTAGGCTATCATCGATTGATATTCTGCCCCTGCCAGCTATTCCGATCATTAAGTTGAGTTCCATCGCCATTCCAATAATGGTAGCTACTTCCCTTTCATACTGTGAGTACTACATGAGTGTCACCCCGTAATATGAAGAGGACTCATCCGATAAGCTATTTATAGCTGCGAGCCATCCCCCACATGTTGCCGAGCCTAACTATGGCCTTCGTGTGGAGGTGCTCAGTAGGACATCTCGCATCATCTATACACCCTTCATTCCCCAAAGGCGAGTTAGGGACATAGTCACTCTGGATCATAATGCTCGTAGGGCCAAAGGACATGTTTGTGGATATTAGCTGCTAGGGATATGACTGTGATAAACTAGTAGTCTATTCTAATTTCTACTTCTCCATGTATTTCATGTCATGTTTTATTACCACCTGGAAACTCTGTTACATTTAGTTGTATGCATTATGTAGGCCACGACATAGCCATGAGCCATTATTTATATTTCATGACGCTATGTTTTATATTACGTGGTGTGGTAATCTTAGGCTTTGTTATGTATCAATATTCTTTTTACCACCTTTAGGGGTGTACACGGATCAGGTTGAAGGGGAAAAAAATACTTAACACAATCAATTAAGATCAGGTTGGGTTGGATTGATTTTAAAAAATTTTGGCCCTCAACCCGAGCCAACCCAACTCGATGAAAAATCGGGTTTATTTGGCTCAGGTACATAGGTTACCACTTCTTTCTTAAAAAAAAAAAAATTATTTCACATCTAGAAACTAACCAGCACTCCAGCAGCAACATTCCTCATCTTATCAATTTCTATCACTTTTGTACAATTTTATTTGGAAAAAAAGAAAAAGAAAAAAATACAATAGCTTCAAGTAACATACAAATTAACAATTAACAAGTTCAATATCATCTGATCCAAACAAAGAAAGATGCTCCAAATCTCAGCAAAAGAAGCAACCCATACAAAAAGGACTAAAGGAGCACTTTATTAACAACCCAAAGCTCACCTTTGTGGCTCTAATCTTGTTGATCTTCATGATGAAAAAAGGCAACTCAGATTTCTTGCTTATGTCTTGCAGCCGCTTGTCTTAGTGGCGTGCATGGTAGAAAAAGAAGGTGCTACGATAGCTAGCCAATAGCAGGCTTCTTTGTCATGGCAGAGGTGGAAAGGCGTTGCGAGTTGCGACTAGGAAGGAGAAGGCAAGAACCACCGATTGTAACACTCTACAAATTTGATGTTATGCTTAAATCATAGCATGAAATCAAGTAGAATGTGTTACCGTGTTAACCCTCTGTTTACCTCTCATGATTCGTGCTTCCTTAAATCGTCGTCTTTCCTTTTTTTTTTTTTACAGATGAAACGGTGCGCTGCTATATTAAAAGCAAAATGAATTTAACAAAATATCACCAAAGATAAGAATAGTACAATAACATTTCTATATACGTGCGTATATATGTATATATCAGAAGCCACTGCTTCAGTTTATGCACAGAGTTTCAAAGTAGGCTACATAAGTGGGTCGGTATACCAAAAAAACAATAATGCCCGTATCAGTTAAACATCCTATGGTCCTCAGAGGACATTTCATAACCTATTGCTAATCCTACTGTCAAGTCTATGACCCATAGCTACGTGCTGTCCAAAAGAGGGTCATGCCGTACAACATCTCCCACTGCCCGAACTACTCTGTCAGAAAGCCGTTAGCCATGTCAAGCCCGGCTGAAAAATACTCTGTGCTGAGTCCCAAGGAGGAAGAGGGTGACGAGCCGGTGGCCTTTGAAGGGTCACTCTCTGAACTGAGCGGCATATCGGGAACTGCCTGTGGAGGTGACTCTGGTGCAGGATCAACAGGAGCTAGAGGTGGGTGTGCCATGTGCAGCGGGACAGCAATGTAAGGAGTGGCAGGGTCAAACATAGGATGATGTAAAGGGACATCAAAGTTCCTATTGCTAAAGAGGTAGAGGTGGAAGTTACATGAACTAGCTATATACAAGGAATCCAACTTTGGATCATGATGAAGCTGTAAAGCTGGGATCTCAATGAAGAGGGTAGCTGTGGAATCCATCGCCAACGTCTGAGAATGATGCAGAAGTTACAAAACGGGGTGAGAATTTCAAGAAATTCTCAGTAGGGTCTGTGTACAATAGTTAGCTGACGTCACATTCATTCTCAGTTGCCTCGGGTTTTATTAAATTATAAAAACATGTGTTCAAACTGAAATATTCATTTAAATGAGTTCAAGAAAATGTCTAGTCCGAGGCAAGGTTCAGTTTTACTTTAGACAACACAAAAAACAAAATAGATTACTAATAATGATACATAGAATAATAAACCAAATAAATAAATAAACAGCAGCAAATAAACATAATAGGCAACTGTAAACATCTTGATATAACCATTCCATGTATTCATGCATTCATGTAATCATGCAAGCTCACTCTTGAACCTTCTTCCATAAACTTTTTCATTGCTTTCTATCATTTTTCCATCTCTTGGTCCCCTGGAAGTTCTTGGCCATTTAGACTCTTGGGTAATAGTCTGCTTTTCGGGATCGAGCTCATTCCTATACAGGAATGCCGGGTTTACTTTCCCCGACCTTCCTATCGATCTATTTCCCTTAACTTCTTATCTAGGGCTAGCCCAAGTAGCATGGAACTTTCATAGTAACATATTCCTTATTATAACTTTCATAGTTTTCTTGAAAATGCACATGCATTAACATGTAACTCATAGCTTATGCATGGATTCTACCGAAATTTTGGCAGCATAACGGAACATGTCCGCTTTTCCATGAATAGTGCCAGCACACCAGAACATCAATTTGTCACAAAGGTCACAACATTACATACATATTCTAACATGAAACTCATAATAACAATAATCTCATTAAGGTAAAGTTGCTGCCTCAACATAGTCAGCCAACCCAGTTCTTCTAAATTAAGCTATAATTTCTATTTAACTCATTTAGACCTCAATTTTGGATATGTTAAAGTGTTATGTGTCTAGTTTCTAACCTCTTTGGTGCCATCTAATTTTGATATCTAAAACTCAAGATATTTAGGTTTTATCCCGGCCTGCCCAATGGCTAGCCAGAATCAGGCAACTAAAAATAAAAATCCACTAAAAATTGAAAACTGACTCAAGTTACATGAAATTGGACTCATATTAAAGATAATAGGGTAAAGTTTCATTTTTAAAAAGTTACATTCCATTTGACTTAGTAGGGCTCGAGTTACAAGCCCTGAATTCTGACCTTCCTAATCTGCCCTATTCTGGCCCAATTTGGACATAGGGCAACTTTCTTGGATCACTGGGAACAACTGGGACCTTATCTAATTCTGAAATTTTTTTGGGACATTCTCCTATGTGTAAGATTTCTAACAAAGTTAGTTTTACTCATTTTCAAGTAGTATAGGGCGAGTTCTACCCTGAACAACTCAGTCTGCCCAAAACCAGAGTCAAAACCATAGGTCAAAATTCAAAAATTCAGATCTCTCTCAATTCTAATCCAAAAGCCTTATATGATATATGTATGGAAAGCCCTAGATGTCTAGTTTCACATAAAAATGGTTCATCCAACTTAATCAGCTATAGGTGGAGCCGTACACTCCACTGTACGGACTGTCGAGGGTTTTTGGTTCTCTAACCCATTAGCTCTTCCTATTTCCATTCTTTCTTGCTTCCAATTCGGTTTTAATCAAACAAATGCCCAAAACCAATCACATATCATCATAATCATTCATTTAACACATCAAAGATGGTGAAAATAATCCAAGCTCAGCCAGTCAAGACCACAGAATTGATGTAAATATTAAACCCCTACCTTTGTTCCAAGTGACTTTGCTGAATTTTTGAAGGCTTGGATGAGCAAAGCTTGATTGGGCTTGATGTTGGCTGAAGTTATGTGTGTGAAGAAGAGAGGAAGAGAGCTGAAAGGGAGGAGAAAGTGGCACAAGAAAGTGGTCGGAATGGGTGATAAAAGGATGGAAAAATCTAATTGCATTTGAGTGGTTGATGTTGATTTACTTTGGCTTTTGATTGGTTGATTTTCCATGGCTGAGTTTCAGCCAGCCCTCCTTGCTTTTGTGGCCAAAGTGGTGCCACATTTGGTGCTAAGTGGCTGAGTTATCAGCCACTCAAGGTAGGGTAAAAGAATTGAAATGCTATTGGTTCGGTTCCGATAGTTTAAAATACCGTAATTTTACCGATTTCCTTTAAATCGGTAAATCAGTTTTCAATAAAATTTTATAAAATCTCCTATACTCCTAACTTAATTCTCTCATATCTAAACTCAAGTAATTGCTAATCAATTGAGTCTAAATAATTATTTAACCGAATTTTAATTATTCTCAATTATTCGATAAAACGAATAATTAGGCGAAAAACGGTGGATGTTACATTACCACCCTCCTTAAAAAAATTTTGTCCTCAAAATTTAGTACCTGAGAATAGTTCAAGATACTCCTTCCTCATATCTGATTCTAGCTCCCAGGTGTAATCCTCCGCATCTCCTTTTCCCCATGCTACTTTTACTAGCTGCACGGTCTTGTTCCAAAGTTGTCTGCTACTTCTGTCTACGATCCGTGCTGGTTGTACGTAGAAGATCAAGTCCTCTTTCAACTGTATTGACTCAGGTTCTAGGGAGTGGGTAGGGTTAGGTTGATACTTTCTGAGTTGGGAGACATGAAAAACATCATGGAGGTTTGATAGATGTGGAGGCAAAGCGACTCGATATGAAACTGATCCGATTCGCTTCAGGATTTGAAAGGGGCCAATAAAATGAGGATTTAGTTTCTTGACTTTAATTGCTCTACCTATCCCTATTGTAGGAGTAACCTTCAGAAATACGTGGTCTCCTTCCTGAAATTCCAGAGGTTTCCTCTTGGTATCTGCGTAACTCTTCTGGCGGCTTTGAGCGGCAAGCATCTTGCTCCGTATTTTCTTGATCTACTCGGTGGTCTGCTCGACTGAATCAGGCCCCAATAGAGTTGATTCTCTTGTCTCATACTAGCACAAGGGAGATTGGCACTTTCGACCATATAATGCTTCGTAAGGAGCCATGCCGATACTAGCGTGATAGCTATTGTTGTATGCGAATTTGGCCAACGATAAGTATCGATCCCAATTTTCACATTGCTCCAGTATATAAGCTCGTAGCATATCTTCCAAGGTTTGGATCATCCTTTCTATTTGGCCATCTGTTTGTGGGTGATATGCAGTACTTAAACACAGCTTTGCACCGAACGCCTTCTGTAAAGCTCCCCAAAATCGTGAGATAAACCTCGGGTCTCGATCAGAGATAATAGTTGCAGGGGTCCCATGCAATCTTATAATCTCTTGAATGTACAATTGAGCTAATTTTTCATGCGGATAATTTGCTCGAATGGGCAGGAAGTGAGCAGATTTGGTTAATCTATCCATAATGACCCATATAGCATCATATCCTGCTGATGTCCTTGGTAACCCCATTATAAAATCCATGGAGATACTCTTTGTAACATCCGCGAATTCCGACTTCCGATCCCCATTATTGATGACATTTCCGATTTCCGAGTTTCCTTACACTTGGCCTCCGACCTCAACACTAGCTTCGACTTTCGACTTCGTTTCAAGGCTTGCAAGGGACTTCTTCCGATTTCCGACCTAAGGCATGCAGCTTACGCTCTCCGATTTAATGGATGGAGCTGACGATTTCCGACCTTGTAAGCGTGGATAAATTTTGACCTTCTCGGTATGAATTCCGACTTCCAATTTCGCGAGATGAAATGAGAGTGACTGATGCTTCCAACTTACGAGTTCGTTGTCGACTTCAGCATTCTTTACGACTTCCGATCTTATCGATCAAAGAGTAAAATGTTCGATTTCCGACTTCGTCTCTAAGGCTCAGATGAACTGAAAGTATTCGGAATTCCGACATTATGATTCACAACGGGTACGAGATCCGATCTTGAGTTCAATATTAGAAGCTCTCACTTCTATATCTTTCGAGTTCCGGATAGAAAGTTCATGATTTACGAGCCCGACCTTAAGTGCTTGGCTTCTCACCAGGCTCTACTTTTACGTTTCAATTAGACTGGATGTTTTCTGAGTTCCGACTTCATATACAGGAAGTTCACGAGGTACGACTTTATGTAGAGTACGAGTTCGATTTTGTTTCGAGAATATGCTAGAAACTCCTACCACTTGAGCGACGTGGAGAGTGATTCTACCACACAAAGAGGGCAACCAATCACAATCTTCCAAGTTAACTCCCACTCATGCCTATATAACACACTATCCTCCTTTGAATCAGACCATTATTCACGTTGCTTTTCCTCTTCTCCATCAGCTCTCTTTTCTCTTGCTCACACATCCAAGACTTAAGCAAAGTTCCAGCCTTGTTTATCCAAATTTCAAGAGCTCAAGACCAAAACACTTAAATCAAAGGTAGGGGTTTTAAATTTCTTGCATCAAATCCATGCACTTGGCTGGCTGGACTGAATTAGTTTCACCTTAATTGATGTGTGAATTGAATAATTATGCTTGGATTAATAGAAGATTTTGAGTTAGAAGTAGAATTAGAAGAAGAAAACTAAGAGGATTAAATGGTGGAGGTGCTGTCTTGGTGGAGAGTCCACGGCAGACCATATGGCGGAGCGCACGGCGCCGCCTACGATCGGTCAAATTCGATGAACCTATTTTTAAATGAAACTAGACATCTAGGGCTTTCCATAGACATATCATATAAGGGTTTTGGATCAGAATTGAGGAAGATATGAATTTCTGAATCTCGACCTAGGGTTTTAACTCTGGCTCTGGGCAGATTGGGTTATTTAGGGTAGAACTCGACCTATACTACATGAAACTGAGTGAAACCAACTTTGTTGGAAAGCTTACACATAGGAGAACAACATCCAGAGAAATCCTGAGTTTGTTATCCACTCAGTTATTCCCAGTGATTTGAAGAAGTTACCCTATGTCCAAACCAGGCCAACACAGGACAGTTCAGGAAGGCTAAGTTTCGGGGCTTGTAACTCGAGCCCTACTAAGGCAAATGAAATGGGACTTTTTGTATATGAAAGTTTGTCCTGTTAGCTTTAATACGAGACCAATTTCGTCTGATTTGAGTGAGTTTTCGATTTTTCGTAAATTTCTACTTTTTGTTGCCTGATTCTGGCCAGCTAATGGGCAGGCCGAGATAAAGTTTAGATATCTTGAGTTATAGATACCGAAATTAGATGGGACCAAAGAGGTTAGAAAATAGACACACAACCCTGTAACATACTCAAATTTGAGGTCCAAATGAGCTAAAATGAAATTGTGGCATGAATTACAAGAACCGGGTTGGTTGTATATGCTGAGGCAGAATTTCTGTCTTAATGAATTTGATATGAATTGGAGTTTCATGTTGGAGTATACATGTGAATTTGTGCTTCTTGTGATATATTGATGTATTGATTGGCTGGCACTATTCATGGGGAAGCGGACACGTTCCGTTATGCTGCCGAAGTTTTGGTAGAACCCATGAACAAGTTATGAATTTCATATGAATGTATATACATTCTTAAGAAAGTCATGAAAGTCGTGAAAAGAAGCATGTCATTATGCAAGTTCCATTCTACTTGGGCCAGCCCCGGATAGAAAGTTAATGGGAATAGATCGGTGGAAAGGTCGGGGAAAGTAAACTCGGCATTTCTGTATAGGAACGAGGTCGATCCTGATAAGGCACTATTACCCAGAGTCTAAAATGGCCAAGAACTCCTGGGGACCAAGAGAGATGGAAAAATGATAGAAAGTAATGAAAGAGTTTATGAAAGAAAGTTCAAGAATGAGTTTACATGATTACATGAATGCATAAATCCATGGAATAGTTGCATCAGGATGTTTACAATTGTCTGTTACAACCGCCATCGCTATTCATTGATTTATTCCATTTATCCTTCTGTGCACTAATATTAGTACTTATTTGGTTTCTTATGCCAATTAAAGTAAAATTGAACCTTACCTCGGACTGACATGTTTTTAAACTCATGAAAATGGACTTTAGTTTGAACACGTATTTTAATAATTAAGTAAAACCCGAGGTAATCGAGAATGTATGTGATGTCACCCAGTGTAATCAACCCTACCGAATTTTCCTGAAATTCTCACCCCGCCTTGTGTATTCCGCATCATTCTCAGATTCAGCGATGGACTCCACACCACCCTTTTTATTGAGATCCCCGCACTTCAGTTCCACCATGACCTGAGTTGGACTCTCTGACATAGCCGGTTCGTGTAACTTTCGTTTGTACTTATTTAGCGACAGAACTTTGATGTTCCTTTGCACCATCCCCTATTCGACCCTGCTACCCCTTATATTGCCATCCCTCTACATATGGCGACCCAAGCATCCTCGCTCCTCCTGCACCCACAGCACCGCCGACCGCTCCCGAGTCACCACCACAGCAGCCCCGACGCCCCTCTCGAGTTCCGAGAGTGACCCTCTGCGAGGCCACAGGCTCGTCGCCTCTTCCTCCTCGGGACCTAGCGGACTATACTCCGGCCGAGCCTGGCATAGCTAACGGCTACCCGACTGAGTAGTTTAGCGGCAGGATGTTGTACAAAGATGACCTCTTTTGGACAGCATGTAGCTTTGGGTCATGGGTTTGACTGTAGAATTAGCAGTATATTATGAAATGTCCTATGAGGACCATAGGGTAGGCTGATAGATGAGGGCAGTATGGTCTTTTGATACACTAGCCCATGTATGTGTTTTACTTTGAACCTTTGTACATAAACTAAAACAGCGTATTCTGATATATATATATACATATGTTTACACGCATGCAGTGACCTTATTGTACCATACTTATTTGATGATAGTCTATTCGGTTCATTTTGTTGATATTTCGTTTATTTTGTTTGTAATATAACAGCACGCCGTCTCGTCAATAGAGACGAGTTAAGGAGAACTTAAAGACAAGAAAGGTAAGTAAAGTATCAACATGGTAACACAACCCGACTAGTTTCATGCTATGACTTAAGCATAACATAAAATTAGTAGGGTGTTACACTCTTGCACTTCCACTCAGGGATTTCTAGGGGTTGTAACATCCCAGAAGGCTTCTGATGTTCTGCTTTTACCTTCTGACAAATCAAGCACTTGCCCACGAAGCTTGCTACATCTGACTTCATGCCCAGCCACCAAAACATTTTCTTGAGGTCTTGATACATCTTGGTTAGGCCGGGATGTACAGCGAATTCACCTTTATGTTCTTCTTCTAAGATTCTTCTTCGGAGATCGTCCCTTTCAGGAACACACACTCTATTGTGGTACCGCCAGATGCCCTCTTTATCTTGGGCAAAACCCGTTAGTTTCCTTGATTGCACGAGACTAATTGTATGTTGAAAGTTAGCATCCTGCTGCTGGGCTTGCCGAATCTAGTCCTTAAAACTACTGGTAATCTTAATTTGGTTCAACTGAAGGGTCTTGGGAGTTGTGAGAATTCCCAAATTAAGATTTCGAAAACTTTCAATAAGTTCCATCTCTTTAATCATCATCCAGGCAATAGTCAATGATTTCCTGCTCAACGCATCTGCCACGATGTTTGCCTTGCCTGAGTGGTATTTCAATTCAAATTCGTAGTCTTTAAGGAGTTCCATCCATCTCCGCTGCCTCATGTTTAATTCCTTCTGATCGAAGAGGTACTTCAAACTCTTATGATTAGAAAAGACCTCGAACTTCACTCCATACAGGTGATGTCTCCATATCTTCAAAGCAAATACTACTGCCGCTAATTCGAGGTCGTGAGTCGGGTAGTTCCTTTCGTATGGCTTCAATTGCCTGGAGGCATACACGACCACCTTTTCGGTTTGCATCAACACGCACCCTAACCCTTGTTGGGAAGCATCGCAATAGACCTCAAATGGTCCATGAGGGTCTAGTAAAGCTAACACTAGTGTCGTGGTCAATCTCCTCTTCAAATCCTAAAAACTTTGTTCGCACTCTGGCGTCCACTCAAATGGAACATTCTTTCTGGTTAGCTTGGTCAAGGGCAAGGCTATTCGAGAAAAATCCTTAACGAATCACCTGTAATATCCAGCTAAGCCCAGAAAACTTCTGACTTCAGAGAATGTGGTCGGTCTTTCCCAGTTCAGAACTGCTTCTACTTTGCTGGGGTTGACAGAGATTCCTCCAGAAGACACTACGTGGCCGAGAAATTTTACCTTCTTCATCCAAAATTCACATTTGGATAATTTAGCATAGAGTTTCTTTTCTCTTAAAATTTGCAGAACTAGCCGTAAGTGTTCCGCATGCTCCTGCTCCGTCTTCGAGTAGACAAGTATATCGTCGATGAAGACCACCACAAATTTGTAAAAATATGGGTGAAATATTCGATTCATGTAATCCATGAATACTGCTGGTGCATTCGTCAGCCCAAACGACATCATGGTATACTCATAGTGCCCGTAACAAGTTCGAAAAGCTGTCTTAGGGATATCTTGTTTCCGAACTCGAATTTGGTGATATCCAGAACACAAGTCGATCTTGGAGAATATTGTTGCACCCTGTAGTTGGTCCATGAGATCATCAATCCTTGGCAGTGGATATTTATTCTTAATTGTCACTTTGTTCAGTTGCCTATAATCCATGCATAAGCGCATGCTTCCATCTTTCTTCTTGACCAATAAGACCGGAGCACCCCATGGCGACGCGCTTGGCCATATGAATCCTTTTTCTAAAAGCTCTTCAATCTATCTTTTTAGCTCCGTTAGCTCCATAGGTGACATTCGATACGGAGCTATAGATATTGGTCCCGCGCCTAGAACTAACTCGATGATAAATTCAATCTCTCTCTCTGGAGGAAATTCAGGAATATCCTCTGGAAAAACATCCGGATATTCCCTGACAACCGGAATCTCCTCTAATTCCTGCTCAGCTTCTGTCACATTAGCGGACAAAAGGATATACCCTTGATTCTTTGGCCTAAAAGAGTTCAGATAGAAGAGTGCTGCGGTTTGGGATTCAGAAAGTGAGACAAAGGGGAGTACCACCATCTTATCAGAGCAATTGAGTACAACTCGATTAGCAGAAAGCCAATCCATGCCCAGAATTACGTCAAGACCAGATAGAGGGAGACACATCAAATTGGCGGCAAAGGTCCTACCCTCAATTCGAAGAGGAACATTGATGCATATTTGACTAGTTCTAACAGGTCCATTGGTAGGAGTAGAAACCAATAGATCATAAGGTAATTCAGAAATTGGAAATTGCAAAGCAGCTACACAGTTATGGGAAATAAACGAATGTGAAGCACCCAAATCATAGAGTACAGTTAGAGTCTTACCGTCTATGTCACAGGTGCCTTGGATTAGTCCTTCTAACTGGTCAGCTTCTTTCGCGCTCATTGTAAAGACCCGTCCTTGTCGTTGGGGTCGAGGCGGCTGTGATGGATTTCTGGTTGGACACTCATAAATTTTGTGGCCTAGCTTGCCACATCCGTAACAGACATTCTGGCCTGCCAAACACGGCCGATTGCCATGATTCTTACCACATTTGGTGCAGGTTGGATTTGGAAAAGGCCTTTGGGGCTGCTTGCCTTTGTTGCCTGTCGGCGGAAATCTCCGCTATTGCTGTACATTAGGCTTAAATCTTGGGCCTTGTGGGGCCAACCCCCTCTTGAAATTTCCACTAGATGCCCTGGCTGCAGCTAATTTCGAATTGCAATCCTCCACAAGTCGGCATTTGTTCACCAATGTGGGGAAATCCTTGATCTCCATTGGCCCTATCGCAGTAAGAATGTCTTCTCGTAACCCTCCTTCAAATTTAACGCACTTCCAAGCTTCATTTGGGTTCCTCTGATAAATTGTGGAGAATTTGCATAGCTCCTCAAATCGGGCAATATACTCGGATATTGTCCGATTTCCTTGACACAGCTGCATAAACTCCAGTTCCTTAGCATTTCAAGCCGAAGCAGGAAAGTACTTTTGGTATAACACATCTCTGAACACCATCCAAGTGACTATGGTCTGAGATTCTTCAAACAATCTTTGTACGCCGTTCCACCAGAACTCGGCGTTTGCCTCAACCATACAGGTGGCAAAAGTCACCTTCTGATGATCTGAGCAATCTAGGACAGAGAAAATCTTCTCCATGGCTTTAATCCACTCATCCACTTTATCAAGGTCATATACCCTTCGGAAGCTTGGCAGATTTGCCTTTCTGAACTTAGCAAACTTGAGATAGTCCAGGTCAACTCATGGGCCGTGAGGGTTTCCTCCATAGCTTGCCTCCGGTCGTCTGCCTAGCTGATCCATCATCTGGTGAGCCACCGCGGCTTGCTCCCGCATTGCCTGTGCCATTTCTCGCATTGTGGCCATAAAATCAGTCAGGGTCTCTGGAGCAGGTTCTATACATGGTCTACCTCGCCTTCCGGAAGCCATTAAGTTCTTAGCACACAAAACAAAAGTTATTGAGTTGATCAGGCTCAATACTAAGTCTAATGTGTTAGTAAATAACAACTCACACGGTCAGACACTTTATACACAGGCACAACTATATCTCAACCATACAGGCAAGATCTGGTGCACATTATCAACTAAAAGTATAGAATATGTGCGAAGCATAGTCAGTCCAATCCTTAGGCCTTAGCTAGGACGAACTGCTCTGATACCAAAAATGTAACACCCTACTAATTTGATGTTAAGCTTAAGTCATAGCATGAAATCAAGTAGATTGTATTATCGTGTTAACACTCTATTTACCTTTCATGATTCGTGCTTCCTTAAATTGTGGTCTTTCTTTTTTTTTTTACAGACAAAATGGCACGTTGCTATATTAAAAGCGAAACGAATTTAACAAAATATCACAAAAGATAAGAATAGTACAATAACATTTTTGTATACGTGCAAATGTATGTATATATCAGAAGCCACTGCTTCAGTTTATGCACAGAGTTTTAAAGTAGACTACATAAGTGGGCCGGTATACCAAAAAGACAACAATGCCCGTATCAGTCAAAACATCCTATGGTCCTTAGAGGACATTTCATAACCTATTGCTAATCCTATTGTCAAGTCTATGACCCATAGCTACGTGCTGTCCAAAAGAGGGTCATGCTGTACAACATCTCCTGCTACCCAAGCTACTCTATCAGAAAGTTGTTAGCCATGTCAGGCCCGGCCGAAGAATACTCTACGCTGGGTCCCGAGGAGGAAGAGGGTGACGAGCCGGTGGCCTCCGGCGGTCACTCTGAATCGAGCGGCACATCGGGAACTGCCTGTGGAGGTGACTTGGTCTGCAGGATCGAGGAATCGCCTGTCTTTGCAGTGCAGGAGGAACTGGAGGTGGGTGCACCATGTGCAGCAGAGCAGCAATGTATAGAGTGGCAGGGTCAAAAATAGGATTATGTAAAGCGACATCAAAGTTCCTGTTGCTAAAGAGGTAGAGGTGGAAGTTACACGAACCGGCTATATACAAGGAATCCAACTCTAGATCATGATGAAGCTGTAAAGTTGGGATCTCAATGAAGAGGGTAACTATGGAGTCCATCGCCAACATCTGAGAATGATGCGGAAGATACAAAATGGGGTGAGAATTTCAAGAAATTCTCAGTAGGGTTTGTGTATAATGGTTAGCTGACGTCACATACATTCTCAATTGTCTCGAGTTTTATTTAATTATAAAAACATGTGTTCAAACTGAAATACACATTTAAATGAGTTCAAGAAAATGTCTAGCCCGAGGTAAGGTCCAGTTTTACTTTAGATAGCACAAGAAACAAAATAGATTACTAATAATGATACATAGAATAATAAACCAAATAAATAAATAAATAGCAGCAAATAAACATAATAGGCAACTGTAAACATCTTGATATAACCATTCCATGTATTCATGCATTCATGTAATCATGCAAACTCATTCTTGAACTTTCCTCCATAAACTTTTTCATTGCTTTCTATCATTTTTCCATCTCTTGGTCCCCTGGGAGTTCTTGGCCATTTGGACTCCTGGGTAATAGTCTACTTTTTAGGATCGAGCTCGTTCCTATACAGGAATACCGGGTTTACTTTCCTTGACCTTCTCACCAATCTATTTCCCTTAACTTCTTATCCGGGGCTAGCCCAAGTAGCACGGAACTTTCATAGTAACATATTCCTTATTATAACTTTCATAGTTTTCTTGAAAATGCACATGCATTAACATGTAACTCATAGCTTATGCATGGATTCTACCGAAATTTTGGCAGCATAACGGAACATGTCCGCTTTTCCATGAATAGTGCCAGCACACTAGAACATCAATTTGTCACAAAGGTCACAACATTACATACATATTCCAACATGAAACTCATAGTAATAATAATCTCATTAAGGTAAAGTTGCTGCCTCAACATAGTCAGCCAACCCGGTTCTTCTAAATTAAGCCATAATTACTATTTAACTCATTTAGACCTCAATTTTGGGTATGTTAAAGTGTTTTGTGTCTAGTTTCTAACCTCTTTAGTCCCATCTAATTTTGATATCTTAGGTTTTATCCCGGCCTGCCCAATGGCTAGCCAGAATCAGGCAACTAAAAGTAAAAGTCCACTAAAAGTCGAAAACTGACTAAAATTATACGAAATTGGACTCATATTAAAGATAATAGGGTAAAGTTTCATTTGCAAAAAGTCACATTCCATTTGACTTAGTAGGGCTCGAGTTACAAGCCCCGAATTCTAACCTTCCTAATCTGCCCTGCTCTGGCCCAGTTTGGACA
Organism: Pterocarpus santalinus; assembly: GCA_031439595.1. Taxonomy (NCBI): domain Eukaryota; kingdom Viridiplantae; phylum Streptophyta; class Magnoliopsida; order Fabales; family Fabaceae; genus Pterocarpus; species Pterocarpus santalinus. The sequence continues at coordinate 34,392,912 of CM062529.1, read as the reverse complement.
TAGGGCAATTTTCTTGGATCATTGGGAGCAACTGGGACCTTAGCTAATTCTGAAATTTTTATGGGACATTCCCCTATGTGTAAGCTTTCTAACAAAGTTCGTTTCACTCATTTTCAAGTAGTATAGGCTGAGTTCTACCCTGAACAACCCAGTCTACCCAGAACCAGAGTCAAAACCCTAGGTCGAAATTTAAAAATTCAGATCTCTCAATTTTAATCCAAAAGCCTTATATGATATATGTATTGAAACCCCTAGATGTCTAGTTTCATATAAAAATGGTTTTATCCAATTTAATCAGCTATAGGTGGAGCCGTACACTCCGCCGTACGAACTGCCGAGGGTTTTTGGTTCTCTAACCGATTAGCTCTTCCTATTTCCATTATTTTTTGCTTCCAATTCGATTTTAATCAAACAAACAGCCCAAAACCAATCACATATCATCATAACCATTCATTGAACACATCAAAGATGGTGAAAATAATTCAAGCTCAGCCAGCCAAGACCACAGAATTGATGCAAATATTAAACCCCTACCTTTGTTCCAAGTGACTTTGGTGGATTTTTGAAGGCTTGAATGAGCAAAGCTTGATTGGGCTTGATGTTGGCTGAAGTTATGTGTGCGAAGAAGAGGGGAATAAAGCTGAAAGGGAGGAGAAAGTGGCGCAAGAAAGTGGTCAGAATGGGTGATAAAAGGGTGGAAAAATCTGATTGCATTTGAGTGGTTGATGTTGATTTACTTTGGCTTTTGATTGGTTGATTTTCCATGGCTGAGTTTTTGCCAGCCCTCCTTGCTTTTGTGGCCAAAGTGGCACCACATTTGGTGCTAAGTAGCTGAGTTATCAGCCACTCAAGGTAGGGTAAAAGAATTGAAATGCTATTGGTTCGGTTCCGACAGTTTAAAATACCGTAATTTTACCGATTTTCTTTAAATTGGTAAATCAATTTTCAATAAAATTTTATGAAATCTCCTATACTCCTAACTTAATTCTCTCAAATCTAAACTCAAGTAATTGCTAATCAATTGAGTCTAAATAATTGTTAAACCGAATTTTAATTATTCTCAATTATTCGATAAAACTGAATAATTAGGCGAAAAACGCTAGATGTTACATCGATCGGGAAGGATAGATGAGCGATGTGGCAGAGAAGCACCGATGTTGACACAACGGCAAAAGGAGATTGAAGGAGAAGAAGAAGAAGAAAGTGGCGATGGAGGGTCTAGGATATGGGTTTCCTTTCTTTAGAATTAGAGGGAGAGTGATTTTCTCACCAAAAATAGAGGAAAAGTGATGTGGGGGTGGGGGTTCAGGTATTAAGTCAAATATACATATACATATAATATAAGTCCCGCTGTGGTTAAGGGCAGTAAGTCAGTGGTTGGGATTTAAAAGAATTATTTAAAAGTGACTTTAAAATGAGGTTTAAATAAATTTATCAGCAAAAGGAGAATATTAATGTTTAGTTCAACAGATAAAATTAATTGGTTAAATCTTATCATGATTCTTTATTGAACCTAAAGAAACTGGTATCAGTAGGGGAATTAAAATTATGTTTTTCCGATCCCTCTCTCACCGTTTTTCTATTGGTTCTTCATTTTCTTCCTCTTCTAATGATCATGAAAATGATCATCAAACAAAAAACAAAACAAACAATATTTTCAAAGAGGAAATCCGATTTGAAGATATAAACGATGAGGATCTAGGAACTTGGGAAATGCCCAGGATCCCTGATACTCAAATCTGCAAAACTGAAAAGAAAACCTTTTTCTCAAAATCTGACTATATTGTTAGAACTGTAGAAGAAGTCGTCCCTCTGGATGAAATTGAAAAAACTTTTCAACTTCTTTCAAACAGATCAATCAGAAAACACAAAGAAGAATTTAATTTTCTTCACAAAGGGTGCGTTCAAGTATCCCTCAAACCAACCATCAGATTGGGTATGAACACCTCTGTCCTAATCTATCTTCGTGATGCTAGACATAATCAGTTTCATGATTCTCTTATTGGAACTATTGAAACTAGTATTTGTGCTGGGCCAATTTACTTATATTGTTTCCCAGATCTTACAGTTAGTCTCGCTGATAGAAATATCATTGATGTACTGACTCTTAATCTTTTGATATCTGGACTTGATATGAAGTCCGGATCTGTACCCATAAACTTAACCTATAGGGTCCAATACAAAGTCATGAATTCCATGATCTCTAGGGTCCTCAAACCAAAACAAAATGGAGAGACTACTTTGTTTCTCACAGACACAACTAAAGCCAAGGTAACGATACCTAAGGCTATTCAATGGAGTGAAATAAATTTTCCTCAAAAATGGACACTCGACAGAGTTGTTCCTGCTAAACCAAAACCAACTCCTGACTTTCAGGATATCAAACAATATGACACTGGGAAAGTTGAGTTATTCTTTGACAGAAGAAACTCATTCCATTTTGGAACTTCCTCCAGGTCTGAGGTCTCTGAGGATTTTAAGACAGCAGCTTCTGTCATGTCTAGAAAGTCCTTTTCCACGACCTCACAAACTGAAATCCCAAATATCCGACTTCGTGGGTTGGATATGTCTTCTGATCTTCCTAGACCAGTCTATCAAAAGGAAGACAAAGACCAAAAATCTATTCAATCTCCAACATCTTCTTCTATGAATGAACCTTATGATGTCTGAGTTCACCATAGATAAAGAATCCCTTAGGAAAAACTTTTACTCTGAGGATTTGGCCCCTCAAAGAAATTGGTTTTTTCAAAATTATCAGGGAAAAAACAGGAAAGATATCCAAGAAAATTTTTATGATTTTCTTAACAGGGTCAAACAAAACATATTTTTCTTTGACTGGTTTCACGCTTATTCTGTTAAAAATAAGGTTAATTACCCTTGGAAAACAGAGTTTAGTGGGAAAACCTTAGATGTTCTTTGGCATCTTAAAAACAATGAAACTGTTCAATCAGAACTTCCTCCTGAAACAAAATTCCAGCTTCCTAATATTAAGGATGCTGATGGCAAACCTATCATTGCATCGCCTTTCAAATTTAGAAAGGATGATGAACCTTTGAATCCAAGAGACATCAAGAGTCTCATGGAACAATCCAATTATACAAACAAATATCTTCAAATTATAGGTCCGAAACTTCTTGCGAAAACTATCAAGGTTAAAGAAGAGTCTTCTTCAAAACCTGATAGTTTTCGCAAGAAGTTTCGGACCTATAATTTGAAGATATTTGTTTGTATAATTGGATTGTTCCATGAGACTCTTGATGTCTCTTGGATTCAAAGGTTCATCATCCTTTCTTTACCAATAAAAACGAGGTTTTTATTCTAAGGTTTTGATTTTCAATCACAGCCTCAGAAAGTTTGAAATTGATTTTGAGTTTTGAGCCACTAGCAGTACTTAGTTGTTCAGAAGTTTTTTCAAAATATTTTGTCGGAACAAGTCCTTCCTGTATGCAATTTGAATCTGCACCAGTATCAAACAATCCAACAATTTCAAGAACAAAATCTTTTATTTTTATTTTGATGTTGATGTAAAATTTTTGGATTTTTAACATGTTAATTAATCCAAGAAATTCATCATCGTTGGAAAGATTTTGAGAGCTATCATCAGAAATAGCATCAATTTTTTGATTGTTTAGCAGAGTATCAATGATTTCCTGCTGAGAATCTTGTTGTTCTTTAAGAGTCTTAACTTCAACCTTGAGATTCTGGATCTCGTGTTGAAGATCATGAATAGTAACTGATTTGACAGAATTTTTCTCAATTTTTTTGAGAGTTTGACTAAGACTAAATTTATTAGTCTGAATTGAAGGTTTGGCTTTAGAAGAACTAGCTTCTAAAGTATTTTTCAGTTTGTTGAGATAAATTTTTTTCTCATCAGGGTCTGGAATAGCGTTTATAGCTTCAAAAAGAAGCTCTTGTTCTTTGGAGAGAACATTAATGGATGATTCTTCAGTAATATCTTCAGAAGATATTTCTTCAGTATCATCAGGAATAATAGATTCTTCAGAGGATATCTCATATTCCTCTTCAGAAGTTTCAGTAAGCTGATTATTGATCTGCTCTTCGATATTGGGCTCAAGGTTTAGGGCCTTTATTTTTTCTTTAAGCCTACAGTTTCTAGCTATGTGACCCGTTTTACCACATTTGAAACATGTAATAGGCTTGTCAGTTTGATTAGGTTGAGTGTTGGGTTTCCTCGGTGGAGGCTTAACCCTTTTTTGTGGTTTGGGCTTTGGGGGAGGCCTTTTGTTTTTGGGCTTGGATCGCTTTTTTGGGCAAGGCAAACCAAATTGTTCGCAAAAAGTGCCCATTTCGCGTCTATTTTGGTTTTGATTTTGATTGCCCTGTTAGGACAATTTCTTTTCCTTTTTCTTTTTCTTTTGTTTTTCCTCCTTTAGAGGAGGATGATGATTTTGGCATTCTTTTCCCTGCAAAAATTCACGTGTGAGGTAATCAGGGAGAGAGTTTGCAGTGCCTTTGAGATACTCTATGTCAAAATCAAAAACACTTAATATTGCTTGCCATCGTGCAAAAATTTGTTTTGATGCAAGATTTTTAACATCTTTTTGCAAAATGTCTTTTGTTGACTTACAGTCTACACGAACCAAAAATCTTTGATTCAGTAAATCAGATTGAAATTTTGAAATGCAGAGAACAATTGCTAATTTTTAATTGTAGAATACTTCTGTTGAGCGATATTCCAATGCTTTGAAGTATATGCAATGACATGCTCTCTATCATTCATTTTTTGTTTTAAAATGCCGCCAAAACCTAAGTCGGAGGCATCGGTTTCAACAATTTTGAAAGCCTGAGGGTTTGGTAAGTAAAGACAGGGAAGAGTTTTGACCTGTTCTTTGACTTGTTTGACAATGTTAGTATGAACGTCTGTCCAAGGTGGAGGAGCCTTTTTAAGACGATCATGGAGTGGTTTGATAAGATTATTAAGCTGAGGAAAGAAGTCAGAGGCATAATTTAGACAGCCTAAAAATCTCTGCAGTTGAGTTTTGTCAATAATTTGATTGGGAAAATTATCAGCAAAATGGATTGCCCGATCAATAGGGATAATGGTTCCTTGAAAAATATTATGTCCGAGAAATCGGATTTTTGTTTGGAAAAGATCAATTTTTGTTTTAGAAACAGCAAGGCCATTTCTTTTGATTATATTCACAAAAATATGAATATGTTTGAAATGTTGATCAATGGATTGAGAGAAGATTAAAACATCATCTATATAGACAATGATAAAGTTTGAATAAGAGTCAAAGATGTCATTCATGATTTTTTGAAATTCAGATGGGGCATTTTTTAGTCCAAAGGGCATTACATTCCATTCGTATTGCCCGAAAGGAACAGTAAAAGCTGTTTTATAGCGATCACTTTCTTGAATTTGGACTTGCCAAAATCCAGATTTCATGTCAAATTTTGAAAATATTTTGGCTGAATGCAAACGATTCAGGAGATCTTTTTTGTTTGGGATCGGATATCTGATCCATTGAAGGGCTTTGTTTAAAGGCTTATAATTAATCACAAGCCTTGACGTGCCACGTTCAATCTTAGTAATACGGTGATCTTAGGAACACCCTTTATTAGGTCTCTTTTCCCATTAAACATCACTAGTGAAGGTATTTTTACCAAATATCTAGGTGAGATAATCAGTTTTCCTTTTTTGAGAAAACCGATTTCAAAAAAGCTTAACTTGATTCAAACAATATATATATATATATGTATATATGTATGTATGTATAGATTCAGATCATTGGGTCGGGTAACGGGTAAAATATTTATGACCGTTACCTGACCCAAGGAAAGAACGGGTTAAACAAAATTTACCCGATTAGACCTATTTACTTGATCCAACCTGGATTTTTGTGTTTAGGTTAGGTTGGGTTGATCAGGTTCATGGATCTACTCAGACCCATGAATACCCCCAAGCAACTTTATGCTTTATTGCTTTATGTTTAGATTCACATGTCCAACGACGTGTTTCAAATGCTCCAAATGCAACAATGTGTTTCAAAAAAAAAAAAAGGAATTTACTGTATTTTCCACGTAATATATTTTCCAAAGGAGCTTAAGTTTTCTGCAAGTATAAGTAAGAATTGATAATCGGAGTAAATATGACTTAAGCATAGTATGAGATTATTAGGGTGTTATATTATGGTATTAGAGCAATTCATCTTGATAGAGCTGAGGTTAGATTGACTATGCTTTCAAGCATAATTTTGCGTATCCTATATTAAGTCATGCTTTGGATCTTGTCTGTATGATAAGATATGGGACTTAGAATGCATGACCATTATGTGAGACTGCCTTCAGTTACAACCCTGCTTATGCTTAGTATTGGGCCTAATCAAATCAATATCTTTTGTTTGGTGTGTATAGGAACTAATGGCACTTCATCGATGTTCCTCTAATGACAGCAGCGATAATGCAAACATTGTTGAGTTCATGAGGACCTTCTAAGTGATGGCTAGCGCAATGCAAGCCCAAGCTACGACAACTGAGCACATGATGGAACAGTTGAATCGGAAGTACGAAGAGTCTGCCAACATGGATGCCAAATACCATAAGTTCTCAAAATTCTGAAGGGCAGATACACCCAACTTTAAGGGGGCTTTTGACCCCAATGAGGTTGATGAGTGGATCAAGGAGATTGAAAAGATCTACTCAATGCTAACTTGCTCAGAAACCTAGAAAGTGGCCTTTGTTGCCTGCATGCTGAAGTTAGATGTCGAGTTCTAGTAGAAAGGAGCAAAGAGACTATTGGAAAATGATCAAAGAAAGATAACGTGGGATGTTTTCAAAGCAGCCTTTTATGAGAAGTACTTCCTTCTTTCTGTGAAGAATGCGACGGAGATAGAGTTTTTAAGGCTATACCAAGGAGGTATGAGCATTGCTGAGTATACAGCAAAGTTTGACGAGTTATATAAGTTTTCAATAATATATCAATTAAACCTTGATGAGCACTAGAATTGGATAGAGTATGAAGGAGGACTGTGAGCTAACATTCTGGTGTGGGTAGCCCTATTGGAAATAAGAAACTATGTGGCACTAGTCAACAAGTTGAGTAGTGGAAAAGTGCAATAGAAAGCTGACTGTCCAAAGATCAAAGAACTACAAAAGGAGAGAGGCATCTCAGGGGTAGCAACCAAAGTAGCCTTTGCAAAAGAATCTTACCTCGGTGAAGGTTTTAAAGGCAAGTAGCCATAAAAGTTTGCTGCCAACCCTCCAAAACCTGGCACTCAGCCCCTGAGCTTTGCAACCAATCCAGCCTGCCCAAAGTGTGGAAAAAATCACAAGGTGACCTGCTTTATCGGTCAAAATGTCTGTTTTAAGTATGGGCAACCCAGGCACCATGCCAAGAACTGCACCAAGGATGCACCTGCCTCCAAGCCACAATGCCAAGGGAGAGTCTTCACTATGAATGCTGAGGAGACATTGAGTCTGATAATTTCATTTGAGGTAAGTATGAAGTTAATGGTAATATCTTAACTGTAACATTATGGCGCTACGCACTCTTTTATTTCTCATAATTGCATAAGCAAACTAGGTTGTCTGTTTTTGAAATGCCTTACATATTGCTTGTTTCTACTCCCACCAGAAAACCTATTAGAACTTGCTTGTGTTGTTTAAAACATTGTTTTGAAATTGACAGTAGAACCTTTGGGTTTTATTTGATTTGCCTTCCTTTATTTGGTTTGGACTTGATTTTAGGCATGGATTAGCTTTTGGCCAACTGTGTCATGTTAGACTATGCTGCGAAATCTATTGTGTTTCCTTCTATATCTGTTGAATCTATTAATTTGAATTTGAGACCTGTTGTGTCATACTGTTGTAAGACTGAAAATCAAGAATATGTTCTCTTATCAGCTAGTGAGGTTGAACTTGAGCTAGCTTTGAGTGAGCTTTCTGTAGTTAAGGAATACCCAAAGTTTTTCTTGAGGATAGCCTTGAGTTTTCCCCTGAGAGATAGAGTTTTCCATAGAATTATTGCCAGATATGGGGGTGATATCTATAGCACCCTACAGAATGTCCCCGTTGGAGCTGATGGAGCTAAAAACTCAGTTGGATGAGTTATTGGAGAAGAAGTTTAAGAGACCTAGTGCCTCACCTTAAGGAGCTCTGGCATTATTTGTCAAGAAGAAGAATGGAACCATGAGGTTATGCGTTGATTATCGATAGTTAAACAAGGTCACAGTGAAGAAAAAGTACCCCTTACTAAGGATAAATGACTTGATGGACCAACTGAGAGGAGCAAAAATGTTTTCAAAGATAGATCTAAGGTTTAGATACCCTCAGATTAGAGTAAAAGAGGAAGATATCCCCGAAATGGCCTTTAGGACTAGGTGTAACATCCCCATTTTACCTAAGCTAATTAGCTCGGTGTTCCCGACTAATTAGAGGGATTAGCGATTAATTGAGAACTAATCGATTAATCCCGAGAGCAAGAGCTTAGTAAATTAAGTCTAGCCAACAATTAAATCATAATGTCCTAAGCATTTTAATAAAACCTTAATCGTCTAATCCTTAATTACACGAAGATGCCAAAACAAGAGTAAGATAACCTAACCTTACTAATTAAGTTTATAATGATTAAGACAACTCTTGAAAAATTAAACCCCAAATTAAGGATATGCTTAACCGTAATGCAAGGTATCATAAAAAGTGTAATTGACAAGAGTTAACTCATGGGTAATTAAGCCAATTAAGTTAAATTACATTTAAAGAATTCTAATAACATTTAGAGATAAAAGTTCTTCCATGCTTATGCCCTAAAAAGACATACCAAGGAGGAGCAACATCTCACCCTTCATTCAATCTCTTTAATCCTACACCATTAGATCAAAAGCCAAGACTAGGATCCTTGTCATCCACCATTAGATCTTGACACTTGGATGAGTCTTAGACAAGCAACCAAATCCTAAGAAGGGTACTCCCCTTTAACCCCTAGAGAAAAGCATAAATTGGACATTAGGATGCCTCCAAGACTCAAGAGAAACACAACTCACCCTTTTGCCCCAAGGTCCCTAGCCCTTTTGCTTGAAAAAGAAGTAAGACACACCTACTCTCTCTTGCTTCTTGAAGAAGCAAGGGCAATCAGCCCCCCCCTTTGGTACGCCTCCCTCCGTCTCTCTTTCTCTCTTCATTTTCATTTCACTCACCCTCTCCTCTCTCCTCAATTCAAAAGTTCTCCTCCTTCTCTCTAAACTCTCCAACTTCTCTCTAGAATCCTCCCACTTCTCTCATCCTTTCCTCTCCTCATCCCACTCACAAACTCTTCAAGAGCCACCATTTCTTGCTCTTGGAGAATCAAAGACACTCACATATCAAGCCTCTTCCAAGATCCAAGCGGGGGAGCACCACCCCCACCACCATCTTTTCCTTCAAAGAAAGCTTCTTGGTAGTGACTCTAAACCCTTTTCCTCTCTTGTTTTTCAAGCTTTAGAACTCCTATGCTCTCCATAGCTAGGTGGTTTTAAGGATTGATTTGGGCATCATAGCCATTCTTGTCATAAAATGAGATGTTGTTGCTTGTATGGTGGTTTGTTGAAAACATGTTTTCGGTTTGGTGTGATGCATGGCTGAATCCATTATTTTTGAACTCCAACATGATAGTTCTTCACTAATCTTTCATGGTATATGAGTATTTTATAACTTGAGAATGGTTTCTTGAAAGAGAGGTTGAGTGTTTTGGAGAAAACATGAGAAAAAGCAAAACGTGAAATCTGGATTTTCTGGCAGTCTGTAAAGCGAATGGTATAACTTTTTCAAGAAAGCTCAGAAATTAGTGGAACTAATTTTATATGAAAATAGACTCAGAGAGCTTTCCATACATATAAAATATATAAGATTCGGAGTTAAATTGAGTGAGATATGATTTTTCAAAGTGGACTGTTCTCGGATCGGTTTCTGTCTGGGCAGTCTACACTAAAATGTGTATAACTCGAGCTACAAAAATGATTTTTGAGTGAGACCAAGTTTAAATGAAAGCTAAGACATAGAGGAACAAACCCACAAAACAGTTTTCTCAGATTCCTTCTGAGCAATTATAATGAGAGGTCACAATCCACTGTACCGGGAGTGAACTTAGAAACTGAACAAGTCAGAATAAAGTATGCATAACTGGGGTTAGAAAATGAATTTTTGAGTGGGACTTATTTGGTTAAAAACTAGACTCAGAACCCTAAAAGCATATAAAATTTCGCATTAAAATGATAAAATACCAATTTATGGTGAATTTTTAAAGTTACTGCTTAGGGTAAAAGTAAAACTGTCAAAACTTAACCTTAAGTAAGACTATGCATAAATGACTTAAAAAGGTAAAAGACCTTAGCTCAAAGTCATGAAACTTCATAATATACTTAATGAAGACTAGATGGAATAAAATACCAAGCTTGTCTAATCCTTAACAAAAGAAGCAAATAAATCGAAAAACCGAATGTTAATGTAGTTAGTGTACTAGGTTAAGCTCATAAGATTTTTAATCAAACCATAATGCAAAACCTAAACTATAAATCTTCCAAATCAAAATATGGAAATCATATAAGTCAAGTTAGAATAATTGAGAAGAGGAAATCAATAAAGCGAAAGCCAATGTAAAAGCTTGCATCTAATTTACTAAGCTAAGCTCATAAGACTTTGCTTGAGAATATGCCTATGTTTAGGTTGCAAGCATGATGTGATGATGATGTGATTATGATGCCATGATATGATGATATGATGTGATGATATGATGATGATGATATGATATGATGATATGATATGATGCTGTGATACTGGTATACTGCCTGGCAAAATTTTGGGAAGCTGCGGTCTAGCCGTTATCTGCTTGAAATTTTGTAGAAATTATGGACTTAGAAATATTTTGCAACATAACTTAACAAGAAAGGATTTGATAAAGTGTGACACTTCAAAAGGGAAGGTGACCGAAGTTAAGTTTCCCCTCACCCACGACTCACATGAGGCATGGCATGACACAGCTAGTGTGAGTATAGGGATAGCGCTTACATGACGCATGGCATGACCCTGCTAGTGTAAGTACGGTAATTTTATGGAGCCGACGGCCACGCTATGGCCTCATTACCACTTTTGTTTAGTGGGTGAAAGAGAAGGACTCAAGATGAGTCAAGTTAAGAAAAGAAAAGGACTTAAGATAAGAAAAAGAAAAGAAAAGGGACTTCGGTCCACCCCGTGAAGGAGGCATAGCCAGAAGCAGGAAAGTTACAAGTCAAGTAAACCAGATAAGAGAGATAAGAAAGAGACTTCGGTCAAGAAAACTACTAACTCATGAAATGTCTGCTTTCATATGTTTACCTATTTTACTTCAATGCTTCTAATAAGAACGTATGCTTAAAAGTGAATCCACTTGGATAATTATGTTTTCGAAAATCCTAGTAACTGAATCTTGTATGTTCACACCTATTTCTTAAGAAAACCCGAAGTGGGTGGGGACGATGACGATGACACCTCTGCGTCGGGTTTTGAGTCCTACTGAGAAATCCTATTTCTCACTCTAGTTATTTTTCCGCATCGTCACCAGATTTTTGTGTTGGCACACCCGATGGAGTGGAGCTTGGAGCCACCGCACTACGAGCGGACGTACGACGTGGAATGCCAAACGAAGCTATTTTTGGGACTCATAGCGACCGTCACTCTACATCTTCGCATATTCTTTTGAGAGGAGCTTTGTCATTGAAGTCTGTAGTAGTACCTAGTACTTAGGTCATGGCACGACCATGAGCTTTCTTCGATGTAATGTTTATATATATATATATTATGAACTCATATGGATGTAATGATCAGTTAATTAATGCAATGTATTTGTGAATTTCTATTTATTTACCTTTCTCTTGTCTCATGATATTTGGGTATTTATTTTATGCGACACGCTCTCTCTCTATCTACCTTCTCGCTCAAGGCTTTACTTTCCAAAGCGATGACGTATTTCAAAAAAAAAAAAGAAAATCTTACCGTATTTTCCGCGTAATTTAATTTCAAGTAAAGTTTAGTGTTCCACGAGCATAAGTAACAACTAATAAAACGCCGTAATACGACTTAAGCGTAATATGGATTTATTAGGGTGTTACACTAGGTATGGACATTGTGAGTTTAGAGTAATGTCATTCGGATTGACTAATGCCCCAATGATGTTTGTGGATTATATAAATAGAATCTTTAGGCCATATTTGGACAAGTTTGTGATGGTCTTCATAGATGACATCCTCATCTATTTGAGAATGAAGGAGGAACATGATGAGCATCTTAGGATTGTGTTGGAAATCCTAAGAGATAAAAAGCTTTATGCTAAGTTGTCAAAGTGCGAGTTTTGGATGGAGAAAGTGAAGTTCTTGGGTTGCATGGTGTCAAAAGGAAGGATTCCATGGATCCAAGTAAAGTGGAAGCTATGATGAATTGGGAGAGACCAACAATGGCGATAGAAATCAAGAGTTTTCTTAGTTTAGCCGGATACTATCGGAGGTTTATTAAGGGATTCTCTCAAATATCCTTAATTTTGATCAAGTTAACTAGGAAGAATGGCGCCTTTGTATGGACCACGAAGTGTGAAAAAAGTTTTCAAGAGTTAAAGGAGAAGTTCACCTTTACACCCATGCTAGTTTTACTCAACCCTAAGGGAGCTTTCTAGGTTTATTGTGATGCTTGTAGGAAAGGTTTAGGTTGTGTATTAATGCAAAACTGAAATGTGGTAGCCTATGCCTCTAAGTAGCTGAAACCCCATGAAGTAAACTACCCAACCCATGATTTGGAACTGGCAGTAGTGGTGTTTGCATTAAAGGTATGAGGACACCACTTGTATGGAGTTAGGTTTGAGGTGTTCTCGAATCACAAGAGCCTGAAATACCTATTTGACCAAAAGGAGCTTAATATGAGACAAAGAAGGTGGATCGAGTTTTTGAAGGACTACGACTTTGGATTGAACTCCACCTTGGTAAGGCCAATGTGGTAGCTAACGTGTTGAGCCGAAAATCATTGCACGTGTCATAGATGATGGTTAAGGAAGCTGAGTTGGTTGAAAGTTTTAGAGACCTTAACCTTAGAATCACCCTAACTCCACATAGTATAAGAATGAACCAAATAAAGATGATAAGCAATTTCAAAGGCCAAATTACTCGAAGCCAAATGGGAAATGAAGAGTTTTTGAGGATAGTAGCCCAAGTAAAGGAAGGAAAACTAAAAGGATTTGCTCAAGGTACTGATGGGATGTAGAAGTATCAAGGAAGAATTTGTGTACTTGTTAGGGATAATCTAAGGAATATGATTATGGAAAAAGCTCACAAAGATCATTTTACCATGCATCCTGGCATGACAAAGATGTACCAAGACCTCAAAGGGATATTTTGGTGGCCAGGCATGAAGAAGGATGTGGCGGACATGGTGAATGAGTGCTTAGTTTGTTAGAAGGTGAATATTGAGCACCAAAAGCCCTCGGGCATACTGCAATCTTTGGAGATCCCCGAGTGGAAGTGGGATGGAATCTCCATAGATTTTGTGATGGATTTACCCCATACACAAGCTAAATGTGATGCTATATGGGTTATTGTGGAAAGATTGACTAAGTCTACTCACTTTTTACCTATACAAGCAAATTATCCTTTGGATAAGTTAGCCCAGTTATACATCCGAGATTGTAAGGCTACATGGAGTACCTTCAACCATCATATTAGATAGAGATCTAAGGCTTACCTCTAAGTTCTGGGGAGCCTTGCAAAAGACATTTGGGACGAGACTTTGTGAAAGTACAACATATCACCCCCAGACTAATGGGCAATCAAAAAGAACCATACAAACCTTAGAGGACATGCTAAGAGCATGCATAATGGATTAACCTGAAGGTTGGGATAAAACACCTACCCCTTGTAGAGTTCGCCTACAATAATAGTTTCCATGCTTGCATTGGAATGGCGCCTTATGAAGCCTTGTATGGTAGAAAGTGCCAATCTCAACATTGCTGGTATGAACTTGGTGAGCAAAAGCCTCTTAGGAACATTAGGCAAACTACCGAGCAAATAAAGAGAATTGTGAACACCATATTTTGTCCGAGATAAAAAAAAATAAAAAATAAAAAATAAAAATTAAAAAAGAAAAAGACAGAAGAAGAGATAAAAAAAAGTTGGCCCAAATGTTTTGACCCAAAAAAAGAAAAAAAAATCAAATCAGAATAAATAAGAATAAATTTGGTCAAATCTTTTAATTTTGGCATTTGTATCCAAATCAGATCAAATCCGCTAATTACCATTAAGGCAAAATTCCAAATAGAATCAATTAGATTAATATCATTTGATCCCTTCAACACGTATAAACAGATCAAATATTGAGAGGGGAGGGGGCCTTTTTTTTTTGAAGCAAAGCAGCAGAGATTAAGAGGGAAGAAATGTGATTGTGTGCAAAGGGGGAACAGAGAGATTGAGACAAAAGGACGAGACAAAAATATTGCAACAATAAGGTCCAGATAAGAAGATTTACCCGAGGGCAGTCATATCGGTATCGACGTCATTCTTTTAGTTCTTGCCTATTGCACCTGATACCTTTTCCAATCTTCATCCTTCCTTGTGCATCAATTTAGTTTATGTCATAGACGCTGCCAAGCATTTTTTTTCTTCTTTGCAACACAGTGCTTTATTCTTTTGCCTTGTGACCGAACCGTTTCCTTCTCTCTCACAACACACATTTACCTTAGCTTTCGCATCAAATCATTCTTCCTGTCTTAGTTCAGTATACAACTCGTTTTGGGTTGATAAAGCTATTGCTTATGGTAGACTACCATTATGTGGGAGTATTGGTGTGCCTCTTTCATTTATTTATTTCCTTTATCTTTTTTTTTCTTCATGTTCTGTCGTTTCTTTTCAAAATGTTGGTTTTTTATTGTTCTTCATCATTACCTTTTTTATTTTTATCCCTTTTTATTTTTTTTTTGTTTTTTGAAAATATACACAAAATGAGCTTTTTTTTTTACTCAAATAATAAAAAAAATTCTTTTTTAAGTCTTTAAAATCCATACAATAATCTCTAACATTGATATATGGTTAGACCATTCTCAAAGGGTTATGAGAATTGTAAGGGTTTATTGTATAGCTTACGCTATCCTAAACCTTGTGCAAAAGTGGATTTGTTTTCTTTCCTTTTTTTTTTTCAAGTAAAATCTTTCCATAAATAAAATCAATCCAACCCACAATCATTTTCTATAAGAACTACGTGATTTTGAATTCCTCATTGCACTAGAGGATACGTAGGAGCGGATAATCCCCGCCAAATCAAAAATTAAATTTTCTTAAATTTTGTTCAATTTTAATTCATTAAATAATGGTAACATTAAGTTTACCTCATTTTCCATTTGTAAATAATTTTTAGATTAGTTTTTATTTCTTTTAATCGTAAAATTAATTCTACTTTCTTTTTCTTTTGTAAATAATTATTATGTTAATTTTTGTTTCTTTTGTAAATAATTGTATATTAATCTTGCTTTTTTTTTGGGGAATATTTATCATATCAATTTTACTTTTCTTTCCTTTTATAAATAATTATCAAATTAATTTTATTTTTTTCTTCTCTTTTGTAAATAATTGTGGTATTAATCTTTCTTTATTTTGTTTGTAAATAATTATTATGTTCTTAAGGGGAAAAATTAATATTTATCATTTTAATTTTTTTCTTCTCTTTTGTAAATAATTGTGGTATTAATCTTGCTTTATTTTGTTTGTAAATAATTATTATGTTCTTAAGGGGAAAAATTAATATTATCAAAGTTATTAATTAATTTGCATAATAAACTGTAGGGTAACCGTTGCAAAACGGATGTATTAGGGTTGTAGTGGAATTAAATTTCCACCCTTCCTTATGCATAAATAGACTCCCGAATCCAATATTTTTAAAAGAGCAGTTTTGCAAACATTAAAAGGTTTTTTCCGATTTTTCCCATAATAAAAATTGGTGGCGACTCCATTGAAATTATATTTTTCAATATTTCTTGTTGCCTCTCGTCGCGGCGCCCTTCGAGCACGCTGTGACAGTTTGGCGACTCCACTGGGGACGGTTAGAGAGTCAAGTACATTAGAGTAAATTATGCAAATTATATAACTAAAATAATATTTATTTTTCCCCTTCTTGTTTCTTTTCAATTTTTTGGATTGTAAATAATTATTTTTGTATATAATTTTTATTTGTAAGTATTTATTTTATTTGCAATTATTTGTCATTCAAACTTTAGGGTAGCAGATTTATTTTTGTCTTTTCTATATATTGTATATATCTCAAATTTTAGGATTGTCAACTTTTGGTATATATTGTTTGGGCTTTATTGTGTAGTTTTAGGGCTTAGGTCTTTATGCTCCTTGCACACATTTCACCATCACTTTTCTCACACACCATTTGGGCTCTATACCCGAGCCTTGGAAAGCCGTAGGGCTAGAAGGAGTTTTGACGGGGTTATTGTGAGGCTTATGCTTCCCTAACAGTCATTAACTCTTTGCTCAGATTGTTACTGGGATTGTGAGTTATCATATTGTGACTTCTATGTCCCTATGACTTTGCTCATAAGTCCGGGTCCTTATCCTATAAATAGGGGCAATCTGGGGACCTTGATTTTTAAGGTGTCTAGATCTATCCTAAGAACCATACACTAATAGATTGAGTTTAGCAACTATCAAAATTAGAGTCTTAATCTTAGAAATACCTAACTGCTAGGTCCCACCTTTTTAGGACACAAAGGAGCATATTTTTCTCATCATAATCTAAATCGTGCAATATGGCATACATACATAAGCAAAAAAAAAAAAAATCATTGAACCCGCATTTTTCATTCTTTCTCTTTTCTATTCCTTCTATACATTCACCATATGCATAAAAAAGTAAAAAAAAAAAAAAATCTCATTCATAACATTGCATATTTCCTTTTTCTTTCTATCATTTCCATAAATTCATAGCATGCACAAATTAAAAAAAAAAAACCCTTCAAACTTGTATTTTTTCTTTCTTCCCTTCTATACATTCACCACATGCATAGAAAAGCAAAAAAAAAAAAAAAAAAAAGTCATTCATAACATTGCATATTTCCTTTTTCATTCTATCATTCCCATAAATTCATAGCTTGCATAACTTGAAAAAAAAAAAACTCTTTGATACATTCAACATATGCACAAAAAAGGCTAAAAAAAATCCTTCATAACATTGCATATTTCCTTTTCTCTTCTATCATTTCCATAAATTCATAGCATACATAAATTTTTTTAAAAAAAACTCTTCAAACTTTCATTTTTTCTTTCTTCCCTTCCATACATTCACCATATACATAAAAAAGTAAAAAAAAAAAAAATCTCATTCATAACATTGCATATTTCCTTTTTCTTTCTATCATTTCCATAAATTCATAGCATGCACAAATTAAAAAGAAAAAAAAAACTCTTCAAACTTGTATTTTTCCTTTCTTCCCTTCCATACATTCACCACATGCATAGAAAAGCAAAAAAAAAAAAAAAAGTCATTCATAACATTGCATATTTCCTTTTTCTTTCTATCATTCCCATAAATTCATAGCATGCATAACTTAAAAAAAAAAAAAAAACTCTTTGAACTTGCATACATTCAACATATGCATAAAAAAAAGGCCAAAAAAATCCTTCATAACATTGCATATTTCCTTTTTTCTTCTATCCTTTCCATAAATTCATAGCATGCATAAATTTAAAAAAAAAAAAAGCTCTTCAAACTTTCATTTTTCCTTTCTTCCCTTCCACACATTCACCACATGCATAGAAAAGTGAAAAAAAAAATCTCATTCATAATATTGCATCTTTCCTTTTTTTCTTTTATTCTTTCCATAAATTCATAGTATGCATAAATTTAAATGAAAAATCTTCGAACTTGCATTTTTCCTTTCCTCCTCTTCCATACATTCATGACATGCATAGATAAGAAAAGTCCCCAAAAAAAACAACAATTCACAACATGCATGATTAAAACAAAAAAAAAAAAGTCCATATAACATGCCATTGTCTTATGCTCACAAACACTCATGACATGCATTAAAAAGCAAAAAAAAAAAAAAAAATCACTTAACATGCATTTTTCTTCATTTTTCTCGTACATAATAACATACATCAATAAGCATTTAAGAAGAATTCATCTAACCTACATTTTTCCTTTATCTCTTCCATATTACTCATACATATCATGCACATTCTCTCATTTCTAACATACATTTTTTTCTTGAAAAATAACTTTGGAAAGAGGATGCATCGTTTTGTCTCTAAACATTGCTCACTCAAGGAAAACTTTGCTCAATCTAAGTAGCCGTGTTTGAGAGTCATGAGCAAAAAAAAAAAAAAAGGAGAAAAGAAAAAATAGAGAAAAAAAAGGAAAAAGAGATAAAGTGGAAGTAAGAAAATTAGAAGAAAGGGATATGACTGAAGAAAGGGATACAACCCAAGGAATCACTGAAGAGAAGATCCTACATATTTGAAAGTTGATCATGCATACTTGGAAGTTGTTCCTAGCATTGGTAGAAGCTGCGGCACTCGATCTTGATGAGTCCATTAAAACTTTGAAAGATATAAAGAGACGTGTTTATTGCAAAGAAGAGGCATTAGACAATTAGTGATGGGAATCTTGATCTGACTTAATGTATCTTGAGCATTGAATACTAGGCTTTTATTGCCTTTGTTTTGTATTTGAGTTCCATTGAAGTAATGAAATGATTATGCATGGTTTCTTCTTTTAAATCAACACATTATCTTTCATGTCTTGTCCATACACTCTCTTTTTCTTTTGCACCCTTTACAAGGTTATTTCTTCCTTTCAGAATCTCTTTCCCATGCAGATAATCATGAAAAATCCATCAATTGATTCTTCTGTTACAGTGGGCATGAACTATTATGAACATAATAAAGGTCCTTAGCTATGCAAATAATTTGCTGAGATATTGAACTTAGTGGCAAAATGGCAAGGTAGTTGTAACTAGAGAGTGAAATATTGCCCCACTCATCCAATTTAATTATCAACTGGGGCAATCTTATGTTGTTGTATGAAGATAACTCCCAAAGAATTGAATCTAATTGACGAGAAACATTGAGCTGCCATGGGTAAATATATCGAAGATGATGGGAAGAGCACTCTAGCTTAAACAGTTTAGCTAGATGACTTCTCAACTCAAGAAGACAACTGAGATAGGAGGGCATCAAGAACTTCACAAGCTAGTCAAGTGCTAGTGTCTCCACACAAAAAAAAAAAGAAGAAAAGAAAAAGGAAAAGGCTCGCTAGATCACAAAACTTAAAAGGTTGATCTAGGCAAAAGTTAGAGCCCAAAAAATAAATAAATAAAAAGGCTCGCTAGATCAAAAATGCAAAAATGGTCTAGGCAAAAATTAGAGCCAAAAAAGAAGAAGAAGAAGAAGAAGAAGAAGAACGTGTGCTACTAGAGCGACCTAGGCAAAGGTGTATCACTTGAGAAGCTGAACAAAAAACTCCGTGAACAAGAAGTATCAAAAGAATACTTAACTGGGACAATTTAATCGTGAGGAGTCAACCGTTAAGGGCAAATTTGTTTGTCGCATAGCAAGGGATTTTAGTTTTGATCATGAGTTCTAGTCTAAGTAACTAAAGAATTAATGAAATGGATCAACCATGAGAAATCTACATTGTAAGCCCTTTCAACCTCACTATACTCCATCTATCTCTCCATACTTGTCATGTCTTGTAAACACTTCCAATTTTGACCTTAATAAATCTATCTTATTCTTTACTTTCCCTCTTACTTTCATTATCTACTCTCTCTCTTTCTCATTATCATCATCAAAGGGTGCATTTTGGTTAGTTCATATGTTTTCTTTTAATCATGCATAATCAGAACATTAGATTTAGAATTCACATTACAATGATAAAAAAAAAAGAGCTCGTTAGATTGAAAACCCGAATGGACAATCTAGGCAAAAGTTAGAGCGGAAAAAAAAAATAGAGCTTGCTAGATTGAAAACTCAAAAGGGCGGTCTAGGTAAAAATTAGAGCATAAAAGAAGAAAAAAGAAATTAAAAAAAATGTCAGCTAGATCGAAAACCAGAAATGGCGGTCTAGGCAAAATTAGAGTGAAAAAAAAAATTGGCTCGCTAGATCAAAAACCAACAATGGCAGTCTAGGCAAAAATTAGAGCAAAATCAAAAAAGAATAAAGATCCAAAGCATGCCAAAATAAAGAATCAGTCGAAAGTGAAGGTTAAGGCAGAAAATTCAAGAAGAAAGCAATTCACAAGAAAGGCTATTCAGCATGCAAGGCCACACATCAGAAGTCAAAATGGAGTCAGAGAAAGGAGCATGAGACAAATAGTTCACAAGAGTTGTTAAATGCAATGACTCTTCAAATAGAACAGCTTACTTGAATTTAACAAGGATTTTCCCAAAAGTACAATATTTAGAAACTGTAAACTGGGCCAATTTTTTTCACTTTCTCATCATTCATCTTTTGCATCATCATATCATCTAGGTCAATGCACATATCGCTAACACTAACTCATTCTTTATACCACCTTCACCGTATCATTCACTTTTCATATCATTTCACAAAGTGGGGCAATTTTTTCTTTTCATTGTTTCCCCTCATGCAATGCCATTCATCCTTTGCATCATTAAGTCATCTAGGTCTTATAGTCAATACACAAGTCATTCTTCATATTATCATCACCATATCATTCATTTTTCATATCATTTCATAAACTGGAGGAATTTTCTTGGTATAATCTTCTCATCCTCATTGATCATTCAATTTTTTTTTTTATATACATTATCAAAATCATGACATCATTCATCATATCATCGTCACATCATCATCCTTAGACAATTTTCACAGCACAAATCATTTTCTTTTTTGTAAATATAGCATGTCATAGACCATTCATTTTCAATAGTTATTATAAGTCATTTCCTCTTCTGTAAATATCGCATATTATGGATCATTCATTTTCAAGTCATCACAAATCATCTCCTTTTGTTAATATCCCATATCATAAATCATCTACTCTTCTGCGATTATCACCATTACTTTACTTTTCTGCAATTATCACCATCATTTTACTCTTTTGCAATTATCACTATCACTTTACTTTTCTGCAATTATCACCATCATTTTACTTTCTAGCAAATTATCACAAGGCATTTCAATTCTGCAAAGTTACATTTTCAATTTCAATTTCAATTTCAAATCTATTTCAATTCTGTAAAGCTGCATTTTCAATTTTTCAAAGTTGCATTTTCAATTTCAATTTCAACTCTATTTCAATTCTGCAAGTTGAATTTTCCAAATCTTTTCAATTCTGCAAAGCTGCATTTTAAATTTCAATTTCAAATCTATTTCAATTCTGCCTGCATCTTCAAATTTAATTTCAAATCTATTTCAATTCTGTAAAACTGCATCTTCAATTTCAAATCTATTTCAATTCCGCTTGCATCTTTAAATTCAATTTCGAATCTATTTCAATTCTATAAAACTGCATCTTCAATTTCAAATTTATTTCAATTCTGCTTGCATCTTCAAATTCAATTTCAAATCTATTTCAAATTTATTTCAATTTTGCTTGCATCTTCAAAATTCAATTTCAAATCTATTTTCAATTCTACCTGCATCTTCAAATTCAATTTCAAATCTATTTCAATTCTACAAAGCTGCATTCTCAATTTCAAATTTTGCAAAGCTTCATTTTCAAGACTGCATCTTCAAATTCAAAGTCAATTTCAAATTATGCAAGATTGCATTTCATTCGCATTGCTGCATTTCATTTTTCATTTCGCAAGGCTACATTCCATTCTCAAGGCCGTAAGGCTGCATTTCATTTCATTGGCAAGACCATAAAGTTGCATGTCATTTCATCTAGGCTGCATTTCTTCTCATTTGCAAGGCCATAAGACTGCATTTCATTTCATTTGCAAGGCTGTAAGGCTGTATTCCATTTCATTCGCAAGACTGTATTTCATTTCATTCGCAAGGCTGCATTTTCATTCACAAGGCCACATGGCTACATTTCATCTCATTTGCAAGGCCATAAGGCTACACTTCATCTGCAAGGCCGTAAAGCTGCATTTCATCTCATTTGCAAGGCCATAAGGCTACATTTCATCTCATTTGCAAGGTCCAATTTCATCATTTTCCTTGCTCGGACAAAAATATGTGTTTATATCTTTACTAGTTTCTCACCACAAAAATATTAAAACTATGATTTTATATTTTTTAGTAAGAAACAAGTAAAGAGGGGCAACTGTGAACACCATATTTTGTCTGAGACCAAAAAAATAAAAAATAAATAATAAAAAGCAAAAAAGAAAAAGACAGAAGAAGAGATAAAAAAAAAAGTTGGCCCATTTGCTTTTTGGAATAAGAGAACAGCCCAATTATAAAATGTTTTAACCCAAAAAAAGAAAAAAAAATCAAATCAGAATAAATGAGAACAAATTTGGTCAAATCTTTTAATTTTGGCATTTGTATCCAAATCAGATCAAATCTGCCAATTACCATTAAGGCAAAATTCCAAATAGAATCAATCAGATTAATATCATTTGATCCCTTCAACACTTATAAATAAATCAAATATTGAGAGGGGAGGGGGCCTTTTTGTTTGAAGCAAAGCATCAAAGATTAAGAGGGAAGAACTGTGATTGTGCGCAAAAGGGGAACAGAGAGATTGAGACAAAAGGACGAGACAAAAATATTGTAGCAATAAGGTCCAGGCAAGAAGATTTACCCGAGGGCAATCATATCGGTATCGACGTCATTCTTTTAGTTCTTGCCTATTGCATCTGATACCTTTTCCAATCTTCATCCTTCCTTATGCATCAATTTATTTTATGTCATAGACGCTGCCAAACATTTTTTTCTTCTTTGTAGCACAGTGCTTTATTCTTTTGCCTTGTGACCAAACCGTTTTCTTCTCTCTCACAACACACATTTACCTTAGCTTTCGCATCAAATCACGCTTCCTGTCTTAGTTTAGTATACAACTCGTTTTGGGTTGATAAAGCTATTGCTTATGGTAGACTACCATTATGTGGGAGTATTGGTGTGCCTCTTTTATTTATTTATTTCCTTTATCTTTTTTTTTTCTTCATGTTTTGTCATTTCTTTTCAAAATGTTGGTTTTTTATTGTTCTTCAGCGTTACCTTTTTTATTTTTATTCCTTTTTATTTTTTTATTTTTTTTGTTTTATTAAAATATACACAAAATGAGCTTTTTTTTTTACTTAAATAATTAAAAAAAATTCTTTTTTAAGTCTTTAAAATCCATACAACAATCTCTAACATTGATATATGGTTAGGCCATTCTCAAGGGTTATGAGAATTGTAAGGGTTTATTGTATAATTTACGCTATTCTAAACCCTGCGCAAGAGTGGATTTGTTTTCTTTCCTTTTTTTTTTTCAAATAAAATCTTTCCATAAATAATATCAATCCAACGCACAATCATTTTCTTCAAGAACTATGTGATTTTGAATTCTTCATTGCACCAGAGGATACGTAGAAGCGGATAATCCCCGTCAAATCAAAAATTAAATTTTCTTAAATTTTGTTCAATTTTAATTCCTTAAATAATGGTAACATTAAGTTCACCTCATTTTCCATTTGTAAATACTTTTTAGATCAGTTTTTATTTCTTTTAATCGTAAAATTAATTCTACTTTCTTTTTCTTTTATAAATAATTATTATATTAATTTTTGTTTCTTTTGTAAATAATTGTATATTAATCTTGCTTTTTTTGGGGAATATTTATCATATCAATTTTACTTTTCTTTCCTTTTATAAATAATTATTATATTAATTTTATTTTTTTCTTCTCTTTTGTAAATAATTGTGGCATTAATCTTGCTTTATTTTGTTTGTAAATAATTATTATGTTCTTAAGGGAAAAAATTAATATTATTAAAGTTATTAATTCATTTGCATGATAAGCGTTAGGGTGTCCGTTGCAAAACGGATGTATTAGGGGTACAGTGGAATTAAGTTTCCACCCTTCCCTATGCATAAATGGACTCCCGAATGCAATATCTTTAAAAGACCAGTTTTGCAAACATTAAAAGGTTTTTTCCGATTTTTTCCATAATAAAAATTGGTGGTGACTCCATTGAAATTATATTTTTCAATATTTCTTGTTGCCTCTCGTCGCGGTGCCCTCCAGGCACGTTGTGACAAGAATAAGGGAGAGAATTCTCACTGCCATTAGAAAGTCATGCTAACAATAGGAGAAAACCAATCGAGTTGCAAGAAGGAGAGCACGTATTCTTGAAAATCACTCCTATAATAGGTATAGGCAGAACCATTAAAGTCAAAAATTTGAGCCCACGTTTTCTTGGTCTTTTCCAAATTTTGAAATGAATAGGGACCTACCAAATAGCACTACCACCCTAATTATCAAACCTTCATAATGTTTTCCATATCTCCCAATTAAGAAAATACAACACCGACCCTAGTCAACTACTTGAGCCTGAAAATGTACAGTTAAGAGAAGACCCAACCTTCGACCTACCACTTATGAGAATCATAGATAGGAAGGTCAAACAACTTAGAAACAAGTCTGTGCCCTTGCTAAAAGTGGGCTAAGGAAGGGAAAGCTTGGAAGAGCGCACATGGGAGCTTGAGTCAGAGATGAAAAGAGAATATCCTAGCTTGTTTACAGATAACGAATTTTGAGAGCAAAATTCTTTTTAAGGAAGGAAGAAATATAATATCCCCAATTCTGCCTAAGCTAATTAGCTCAGTATTATTAACTAATTAGAGAGTTAGCGATTAGTTAAGGATTAATCAACTAATCTGAAGAGTAAAAGCTTAGTAATTAGGAAGATGTTAACAAGTCAACCAAAAGTTAATGATTAACAAGAAAGTCAACAATTGAACAATGACATACTAAATGATTTACTTAAGGCTTAATCACCTTAATTTTGCTAATTCATGACCAAGAACATAATTAAGGTAATCTAATCCTATTAGTTAAGCACTTGAGAAATGTTCTACTTAATCAAATGTAGTAAATTAATCCTTACACACTAAGTACATATTAGTGAGAATCATTCCTTTTGGAGAAAAAGTCTTAAAAGTGCATTTAACCAAGATTGTTTAAAGAGCAATTAAACTAATCTAATTCATTAACACCTAGATAATTCTAAAAACAAAAAAAATTCAAAACTCTCCCCCATTATTCAAGAGTAATTTCAACCACACCACCTCCATCATCCACCATTTATTTGCTTCTAAATCTTACAACATAAGATCAATGCTTAATATGGTTAAATTAACTTTAAGAGAGATTAACCAAAAAAGGGTGATCTTACACAAGGATTTAACTAGATGTGGCATAAAATCTAAAAGCTAAATTATAACTAGATTAGTTAAAAATCTAAAAGTTAAATTAACTACTAATGGTGTAGTTAATGTCTTTAACCCACCAAGAAAACACAAAGAGGATTAAGCCTTGCACCTAAGACACTAAGTTATAACAACCACTCTTCTACCCAAGGGTCACTAAGCTTAATCCTAGAAGTAAGAAGCAAAAACAATTCTACCCATTTGGCCTTGTATGAGTGTCGGCCAGTCCTCCCCCTCCATGCTCTCATTTTACAACTTTTACTCTCTCTCAAAAAATCAAAAGCTTTCACTTCTCTCTAGACCGTATATCACCTTCCCCTTGTTCTTCTTGTTCTTCTTGCCTTTTCTACTACAACCAACTTCATTTCCCATCACCATTCTCACAAGCCCTTTAAGGATCACCATCTTTGGTCTTTGAAGAACACATTCCAACACACACTTCGCTCCATTTGGTAAAGCAAACACAAAACCTTTTCCTTTTTCTTCCTTGTAGCCATGGCCTTCAAGTTCCAAGGGAAAAGGCCTTCTTCATCTTTTCAACTCTCCAAGCACTTTCAAGCTTCTACTGATAGTGACTCTAACTCATTTTTGTATGTTGCAAGCACTAAAACTCCTAAGCTTATCATAGCCAGGTGGTTCTGGGACTTGCTCTTAAGTCTCATGACTATACTCTTTCTTTATGAAGTTATTCTTAGTGTGAAATTATTTTCTTGAAATATGTTTAGTTTGTACACATACTTTTATGAACCAAACTCCTTTTAAACTTCGAGCACTATTTTATTATTAAGACTTCAAAACATGAAAGTAAAATGAGAGATAAAAGTGGTTGCTTGAGGATAAACCTTAATGTTTCCTACAAACAAACTAAGGAAATGAAATTTTGAGATGCAAGAATTTTGGATAGTCTATGCGGTGAAAGAAGTAATTTGATCTCCATAATTCAAAACATAATGTGACCAATTTCATATTAAAATAGACTCACAAAGATTTCTATACATGTAAAATATGCATTCATTGGACTTAAAATGAGAAAATTATGAATTTTGCAAATGAGTTATACTTTATGGAGTTTCTATCTAGGCAGATTGCACTAAAACCTTTATAACTCGAGTTGTACAAAATATTTTTGAATGGCACCAAATTTTTAAGGAATATTTGAAATAAAAGAACACCAGCATAAAGTATCTTTGGTAGATTCCATTTGTGGAGCTACCAGTAATTTCACAAAGTTACTACTGCCTAGTAAACATAAAAATGAAATAGTAACATTGTTTAGTGCATAACTCAAGTTAAACTTTCAATTTTTGGGTGGGGTTACTTTATTTAAAGAGGCTCCTGAGGAGAATGATCCTACAAAATACCAAGCTAAAATGGTAAAAGACAAACTTATGGTGAGTTTACTAGGTTACTGCCCAACAATGAAAAGATGAATTCAGTTAAGGCTAACTCCAAGAAAAAGTGGAAAAACAGACTTGAAGACCCCAAACCCTCAACTTAAAACATTGGAACTTCATACTTCAACTTAAAAAGTTTAAAAAGAGTAATGAAAGAAACTTGCCTCCTAGGATGATAAAAGAATCGAGCAAGATGAAACTCTAACTAAAAGCTTCCACCTAATTTACTAAGCTAAGCTCATAAGACTTTGCTTGAGATATATGTCTCTATGTGCAAGTATGATGATGATGATTATGATGAACATGATGTTGTGATATGCATAATGATGATTGATGATTGAAATTCTTTATTTGACAAATTTTGGGGAAGCTCCAATCTAGCCATTATGCTATCGGATTTTTGTAAAAATCATGAACTTGGCATAATTTTTAGCATCATATTCATTAATCAAGAAAAGACAGTACTAAGGGTATGATCCCTCGGTAAGGGAAGCTGACCCTTAAAGACAGGATAATAGAATGTGATCCTTCGGTGAAAGAAGGTGATCCTTCAGTAAACGAAGGTGAAACCTATTTTTCCTCTCTCCCGTAAAGATTCCCATAATCTATGGTGGGGATGGCCACAGTATGAGCTCATTACCATTCAAGTTTTCTAGGGTGGTAAAAAAAAGATTATGATAAAATCAAGTTTAAAGAAAGAAAAAAGGCATAGGCACAACCAAAGAGAAGAAAGAAAATTATAAGATCTTTTATGCATGATGCATCTATCTATATTTCCTTTGTATGCCTGTGCTAATATATTTGTCATGATAAGAATGTATGATTAAAAGGGAACCGACTATGGAAAATAATGTTTTCGAAAATCTCATAATTAAACCATATCATGCTTATTAATTCTTTTTGGCAAGCTTGGAATGGCTAAGACGATAACGAAGACATTTTCGTGTTGGGTTAGAGTTCCACTGAGAAATGTTATTTCTTACCTTTATTCTGATGGCATTCCTAATCGAGTGGATCATGGATCCACCTATGTATGAATGGTATGTCACAACCTCTATCATATAAGCCATGCTCGAGTCATGAAGTTATATTAAAAGATTGTCACCGTGCTAAGAAAATCCTTAAAATGTGGAAAATATAATACATGGCCCTTTAACTGCACACTTTATTACTGACTAATAGTTCATAAACTTCGTTATCTTTGATACATAGAGGATAAAATAATTACAATTTAAAAGAAATTGTGACTAACATAATACACAGAACTTGCTTTCGATTGGTCGCTAGCTAGCTTCAATAGTCTCTTGGTCTGATTTGCACCCGAGTCTTGCTCAGAAAATGTCCCAATCCTCTGCCTCGCACTTGATTTCCAACTTAGGTGCTAGAATGTTTATGGAAAGAAAAACATACAAGCAGGTAGTAAGAACCTAAGGTTCTCAGTAGGTAAACTCGAACTATTACTTATACAATGCCATCATAAACATTCCAGCCACCTCGATTTCTTATGAAAATGTGATTACATATTCGCAGGCAGTGGTTCAATTTTAAATTGAAAACATCTTTCTCGAAGTGGGTTATATTTTAACAACCACTTAGCATATTATATGACAGACATAGAAATATGAATAGTGTAATACATTTCAGTAAGAATCATAATAACACCATGACATAATGAGATAATTAGAAATGCACATATAGATGCTTGTACTTAATTGTATGCAAGCGCACTTGACTTAATTCACCTCTTCTATTAACTTGCAACTTGATTTTGCTCTTTTCCGTATTCGGTCCCCTGGAGGTGAATGGTCTCTCTCACCCTTGGGTAATAGCCTGCTTGTCAGATCTGAGCTCATACCTCCCCAACCCTCACACCGGTCTATTCCCCTTAAATCTGGTCGAGGGCTAGCCCAAGTCTTAGACAGTATCGCTCTAACCCACGCTAGTCGGGTCTATGCCATGCCTTACATGGTAGCTTGGTACGTCTTTCTTGCAAGTTCTCAGAAATCTTATTCTTCTTTGAACATGATTATACATGCATATACTACATGCATTTATTCATATACTTCATATCATACTTGAATCATTCTTGCATATATGAATCTTATGAGCATAACATATAAATGTTTATAACCTTCATATACTTCACATATTTCTGCCGGAATTTCGGCAGTATAACGGATCGAGTCCACTTCCCCGTCAATAATGCTAGGCTATCAATACAATCAACTAAGTATGTAATTCAATGTAAAACAACAAGTTACAGCAACATTATTAACCATATGGTATGTCAAAATCAATAGAAATATAAACAGAGTTTTCTGCTCACTCTACCCTCTTCTGCCCGAATTTTGTAAAGTCCACCTTTACTCCTATTCAACTCATTTAGACCTGAATTTTGGGTACGTCATAGCTCTATGTGTCTAGTTTCCAACCCTTTTGGTCCTATCTCATTTTGATTTGTATAACTTAAGTTATTAGTATTTTAACTCAGACTTCCCTGTACTTAGCTAGAAATGCACCCTTATAAGTGAAAATTCACTAAAAATAGAAATCTAGGTGAAATCATACAAAATTTATATCAATGTAAAGCTAACAAAACAAGGTTTCAAATGAAACAGGTACCATATCATTTTCATAAGTATACTTTGAAATACAATCCCTGTAACTTGACCCTACTGGACTACTCTGTTCCAACCTAGTTTAAACTTAAGGCAACTTCATTGATGTGCTGGGAATAATTGACAATGAAGTTGACTCTGAAATTTTTATGGAATGTTTCCTTATATGTTATCTTTCAAACAACATTCGTTTCACTCCATTTAGAGTTGTGTAGGGTGAGTATCCTTCTCAAGTCATACTACTTAGATGAGAATCCAAATTTCTAGATCAAACTTCAAAAATTCATAAATAATTCTATACTAATCTAATGGCTTTATATTTTATATGTATGGAAAGCCCTGAATGTCTAGTTTCATATAAAAATTAATCCATCAAATTTAAATGGCTGTAGGCAGAGTTGTACACTCGTCCATATGGACCATCGAGGGGAAAACCCTGACAACTTCTTGAATTCTTCTTAAATTCATGTTTTCCTTAAATCAATCCATCAAATCTTCAATTCAAACTCGCATATACACCTTAATTCATCATCACCACTCAAGATGACATCAGAATCATGCAAGAAAGTGGAAGGAAAGTAGAGATTCAATCAGCCCAATTAAAAAAAAACAAGAGGATAGATTGAATTCCTACCTTTCTAAGGTGAGATCTTGTTGAATTGGTGCCTTAGATTGAAGAAACTCTTGATGAAGCTTGAAGGGATGATAAAGATGGAGTGAAGGTGAGTGTGAATAGAAGCAAAAGATGAGAGCTTAGCAGCTTATAGTGGCCAAAAATTCAAGGGTAGAAGAAAGAAATTATTTCAAGACTTTTGAAGGAAGTTAGATTGTGATTGGTGGATTTCAATCCTCATTCAAACTTGGCTTGGCTTCCCTCTTTATGGCTGATTTGTGGTGCCACTTGTGAGGAGTGTTGGCTGCATCTTGGCCATCCATCCTAGGGTTCTCACGGTATAATTTCTATTGATTCGATTATGATAATTTAAAATACCGAAATCTTATCAATTTCTTTTAAATCGGTAAGTTGGTTTTAGAAAAATCCTATGAGGTTTCCTATGGTTCTAATCTAATTCTATCAAGTCTAATCTTTCTAAATGACATTTAATTGGCTTTAAATGAATGCTTAATCGAATCCTAATTAATCCCAATTATCCGATGAAAATCGAACAACCTGATTAAGAACAATAAAATTTTTCAGACGTTACATTCTTACTCACTTGGCAGCTAATTGGCGCCATCTATAGGGGTAGAAGTGGCTCAATTTTCAGCTACTCAAACTAATGGTGTTAGTGTGAAATTCTACTGACTCGGTTCTGGCGGTTTAAAATATCCAATCTTCATCGATTTTCTTCAAATCGACAAAACTTTACTAAATGACTCTGAGAGAATTTCTATATCTCTATTCTAATTGTTCCTAAACCTCATCCCTATAATTAACATCTAATTAACTCCTAATTAATATTTAATTAACTTCTAATTGCCCTTACATAACTATTGAAATCGAATAAATAGATTAACGGCGTAAATTAGACAATTTCGCAAATTCGGAGCCTTTTGTTCTCTATTTTCTGTAGCTAATGGCATTCCCGTAATTTTGAGCAAGTCTAAGGACACCCCATGTCATTTCACACTAGATTGGCTCCATGACCCAATCGGCAGAGATTTAAACTTCTACGGTTTCACCATGTGACTTTGTTTTGTTTAAAATCTCATTCTGCTAATTCTATAGAAGTGGGGATATAAAGGTCATTTCATGAAAAGTTCTAGGGTTATTGTGGGAATAAATTTTTGGGGTCAAAATATAATTTCTAAAAATTCTGGGTATCACTGCAATTAACAAAAGTTTACAACGGTACTTCTGTCATTTCTTAACTTTTAACATATGGTAGTGCCATATTTTCAACGGCAGTATTATAGTGCCCTATAATTTTGAGTGTGATGATCGTCATGGTATAGCACTGCCTGAGAAATTATCACATTGCCTAAGGGAAATAATTCAAAGTTTCCATTATGCTTGGCTTATGAAAGTAGGGATGTTACATTCTACCCACCTAAAAAAAAAATTTGTCCTCAAAATTCCAGGGCTAAGAATGGTTGAGGAAGATTTTCTTAATCCACAAGGGCACTTTTCTTTTTGAGGTTGCCTCTTATTTTGAGATTGCTTGTTGGTAACTACGAGGTATTGATTCAGTACATACAAAGGATCCATAAGGAGTATGTTGGCGTCCAAGCGTATCTTGTCTTTACGATGCCCTGAACCATCATTTAGTTCATTGGAGACTTCCCTCATCTTCTTCACTTAGTATTCTACTACTTTCGCTTAATAGTGGCCGTTAAACTTTCTATTGTTTGTACTCGAGTCTCCGTAGCCATTAAACTTTCTATCGTTTGTACTTGAGTCTCCAAATATCAATTTGCGTAGATTTGCAGTTTTTAAAGACAACCAGTTGTCACCATAATTGACATCAATATGTAGTAATGATGATGAATGTGTCCAAGATTTAGGAGGTGTGTATAACATTTCTCAAGATTCTTATTTGCCCAGTTACCGTTAGTTCAATCATAAATTTGCCTCCAATACCACCCTTTAGAAGTATAAGCTTAGGTCTCTGCTCAAAATTATAACTAGAAGCTTTATCTTAAAATTCCTTTTCCTTATAAACTTCACTTCGTGCTCCATTACTTGAGGGAAGATCTCAGTTCACTCCTACTATATGCTTAAAGTTTATAAGATTCATAGCTCTTCTTATTACCATCCTCTTGGTCTCCTTGATTTTTAGCTATCAAAGTATATGTGATTTGGCGTAGAGATGGGGGTTTATAGCCGTATTTCCTTAGCAAAGCTGCAGACTCTTCCTTATCCCATTTCTTTTCCACGAGATACCTTCCTAACATGTCAAGATTCCCCACAGATTGTATAACCGCCCAAAGTACACTTTATCTTGATGATAGCCTGATCTATTAGCAAGCTCGTCGAGAAAGTTACTTATCTTTCTTGCCATGTGTCTGACTACTATTGCATTGTGATTTCTGGTAAACTCTTTATGTTCTATCATTACCCTGGGCTATTATCTATAGCAGCAATTAATTTCGACAGGTAATGGTCATGGGGCCCTATTAAAGTTTTTGGGAAATCGATTTAGGAATTTCCAAGGTTTTGGTCCACTTGACCACCTTTGATCAATGATGAGTTCCCTTGTGTTGAGTCTAGAGTATAGGACTAGAACATTTTTGTAAACTGTGACTATAGGCCTTGCTTTGAAATCTCTCCTCTCCTTATTGGCTCTATTCCATTTTTTCTCATTATCTGCTAGTCGGATTTCGTGTCATCCCTGTTGAGCTTCTTAATGACTATTGCAATATCTTTTTCCCTAGAATATGATCAATTCAATCTGAGAAAAAGGATTGTTGAGCTAAAAAGATTCCATCACTCTCCTATCTTCTTTAATTTGATAGTGAGGAGATTCCTTGTTTATTATATTGACATCCACCTTCTTCTAAACTTTAAATACCAACTTAAGGAATCTCATGGTTACCAACACTACATTTCTCATTAATGGTCAATCCTAGTATAATATATATCAAGTTTATGGTTAAACTTTACATTACTCTCACTACTGAGCCTTTTGGTTATCCCTTGTAACATCTTGCCCCTAGGATGTAATCCACTTGCTATGAGGGATGGAAATGATGGTCTTGCTACCCTGTTGAAGTTACAATATGAGGACTTCCCGGAAGGTCATCCATCTTAATATTACTCTCATCCAAGCACGCTTAACTATGGAACTCTGATGGAACCTAGTGCGTTAGTGATGATCGCATTTAATCTGGCCCAAGATATGGAGACTCTTCTGACTGCCTCTAATTCGTACATCGTAGCCTTGCCCCTCATGGGGCATGTTTCCAAATCCTTTTTGATCTTATATTGGTGCATCATCCAGGCTTGCTTAGGGTGCATTGAGTCTATTGCACTTATAACCGGTGTCAAGACAACCCTGCTTGGTATTTTGTACATAATCTTATTTGCACCATAATCTCATACTAGGTAGCTTTTCTCTTTTTGATGGGACAGTCAGAAATCCAAACTTCCACTTTTCCTACCTCGTTCCTACTATGTTCTATTATTCCTGCAGAAACTTGTCTATTTTCATTTGTCAGAACCTACCTTGCTATTGCTCCCTTGGTCTATCAGGATTACTTGCATACTTTAAGTCTTTATTACTCTCGCCTGAATCTGAATACATTCCTCATCGAGTTACTCCACCCATAGCATATATAATGGTATCTAAAAGTAATTGTTAGACTTTGCTTTTCTCCTCTAAATAGCCTTATTCCTCTACTAACATGTTGAAGATAATCCTATCACCCAGTTCCTGTGGTGGCTGAGGTTGATAGAATTTGAACATGACTAGATTTTCTAGCACTTCCTTTTTCCCTGAAAGGTAGGAAAATTTACACTTGGTTCGTATGCCACCTCTAGTCTGAAAGTGTTCCTACTTCAGGTTAGTAGGAGATATACTGCCTCTCTTTCTTGTTGCACTTATAACTTCATCGGCTTTCTATACCATGTATAACCGTATCTCTATCTTGATTCAATGTATAGTTGGATGGGTCTCGTTACAGTTTGCTCAACTGTTTCCCTTTTAAAGCCAAGATTCCACTTAGCACTCTTCCAATTTGCAATTACTACAAGGTTAGTCCCCAGTACCCTTGAGGAAGAAACCACTCCATCTTCTGGGTGGGGACTTAAAAAGTCTTCCATATACCTAACCGAAGCTTCTATCCTTAGCTTCTTTCACTGATTCTTTGCTTCATTCGTCCACTCTACAAATTTCTTAATGAAGGATTAGGTCTTTCTAAGGTGGTATTACCACAATCCAAAATAAAAACCATTGACTGAATTTGCTGGTGAGGTACCTTCGGGTTAATCTCATCTATGGAGAAAATAAGGGCACTATCTATGCCATATAAGATAACCTCATCAGCGAGTAATTACCTTACTCTTGTTGAGTATTAAAGTTACAAAACGAGGTAGAAGAATCCCCTAGATTCAATCTAGAGAAGATAGCCTAGATCGAGTAATTGCAATGAAGCTTGAAACAAGCCCCATCAAGGTGAAGAAGATTCTTACTCAACTCGTCTCCAACTAAGATCCTGCCCTTGATGATAGGAAATCTTCAGCTACCCAGCAACACTTTGCAAACCAACTTTTTTGATATAACTAGGCTTACTATGTCCATAGCAAACTGTTCGACACAATTCCTTTAATTGAATCCCCAATTCTCTACACTCCTTAACTTGCTCAATTGTCTACCCTTTTATACATCGCTACTTTCTAAGAGTTTAATCCCTCATAATTATGTTTAGAAGGTTCCTAATAAGCATGCAGGGTGTCATAGGCTTCTGTTTACACAAAACCATATATTGAGGTGATCGGGCTCAACATTCAGTCAAGTGCAATAAGCAGTCCACGACACTCACAACAAGGCTACCATGCATAATATTTCTATGTCCTCTTTATGCGAGGACCTAAAGCATGATTTATCTAGATTCTCAGAGTATGCATCAGAAGCATAATCAATCCATCCATGGGCCTATACAGGACGAACTGCTCTGATACCAATAAATGTAACAACCACTATCATATAAGCCATGCTCGAGTCATGGAGTTATAATAAAAGGTTGTCACTGTGCTAAGAAAATCCTTAAAATATGGAAAATATAATACATGGCCTTTTAACTGTACACTTTATTACTAACTAATAGTTCATAAACTTCATCATTTCTAATACATAGAGGATAAAATAATTACAATTTAAAAGAAATTGTGACTAACATAATATACAGAACTTGCTTTCGACTGGTCACTAGCTAGCTTCAATAGTCTCTTGGTCTGATTTGCGCCCAGTCTTGCTCAAAAAATGTCCCAATTCTCTGCCTCGCACTCGATTTCAAACTTAGGTGCTGGAATGTTTATGAAAAAGAAAAACATACAAGCAGGCAGTGAGAACTTAAGGTTCTCAGTAGGTAAACTTGAACTATTACTCATACAGTGTCATCATAAACATTCGAGCCGCTTCGATTTCTTATAAAATTGTGAGCACGTATTCGCAAGCAGTGGTTCAATTTTAAGTTGAAAACATCTTTCTCGAAGTGGGTTATATTTTAACAACCACTTAGCATATTATATGACAAATATAGAAACATGAATAGTATAATATACTTCAGTAAGAATCATAATAATATCATGACATAATGAGATAATTAGAAATGCACATATAGATGCTTGTACTTGATTGTATGCAAGTGCACTTAACTTAATTCATTTCTTTCTTTAACTTGCGCAACTTGATCTTGCTCTTTTCTGTACTCGGTCTCCTGGAGGTGAATGGCCTCTCTCACCCTTGGGTAATAGCCTGCTTTTCAGGTCCGAGTTTGTACCTATACATGAGTAATGGGTTTACTTTCCCTGACCCTCACACTGGTCTATTCCCCTTAAATCTGGTCGAGGGCTGGCCCAAGTCTTGGACAGTACCACTTTGACCCACACTAGCTGGGTCTATGCCATGCCTCACATGGTAGCTTGGTACGTCTTTCTTGCAAGTTCTCATAAATCTTATTCTTCTTTGGACATGATTATACATGCATATGCTACATGCATTCATTCGTATACTTCATATCATACTTAAATCATTCTTGCATATATGAATCTTATGATCATAACATATAAATATTTATAATATTCATATAATTCACATATTTCTGCGGGAATTTTGACAGCATAACGGATTGAGTCTGCTTCCTCATCAGTAGTGCTAGGCTACCAATACAATCAACTAAGTATGCGATTCAATGTAAAACAGCAAGTTACATCAATATTATTAACCATATGGTATGTCAACATCAATAGAAATATCAACAGAGTTTTCTGCTCACTCTACCCTCTTCTGCTCGAATTTTGTAAAGTCCACCTTTATTCCTATTCAACTCATTTGGACTTGAATTTTGGATATATCATAGCTCTATATGTCTAGTTTCCAACCCTTTTGGTCCATCTCATTTTGATTTGTATAACTCAAGTTATTAGTATTTTAACTTAGACTGCCCTGTACTTAGCCAGAAATGCACCCTTATATGTGAAAATTCACTAAAAATAGAAATCTAGGTGGAATTATACAAAATTTATATCAATGTAAAGTAACAAAACAAGCTTTCAATGAAAGAAGTTTGTATCATTTGCATGAGTACACTTTGAGATATAAGCCCTGTAACTTGACCCTACTAGACTACCCTATTCTAGCTCGATTTGAACTTAAGGTAACTTCATTGATGTGCTGGGAATAATTAGCAATGAATCTGACTCTGAAATTTTTATAGGATGTTTCTTTATATGTTAGCTTTCAAATAACATTGGTTTTATTCAATTTAGAGTTGTCTAGAGTGAGTTACACCCTTCTTAACTCATACTGCCCAGAGGAGAATCTAGATTTCTATGTTAAATTTCAAAAATTCATATCTAATTCTATACTAATTCAATGGCCTTATTATTTATATGCGTGGAAAGCCCTAAATGTCTAGTTTCATATAAAAATTAATTCATCAAATTTAAATGGCTGTAGGTGGATTTGTGCACTCCGCCGTACGGACCATCGAGGGGAAAACCCTAATAGCTTTTTAGATTCTTCTTAAACTCACGTTTTCCTGAAATCAATCCACCAAATCTTTAATTCAAACTCACATATACACCTTAAATCATCATTATCACTCAATATAACATCAGAATCATGTAAGAAAGTGGAAGGAAAGTGGAGACGCAATCAGCCCAACTCAAAGAAAATAAGAAGATAGATTGAATTCCTACCTTTCTAAGGTGAGATCTTGTTGAATTGGTGCCATAGATTGAAGAAACTCTTGATGAAGCTTGAAGGGCTGATTAAGATGGAATGAAGATGAGTGTGAATAGAAGCAAAAGATGAGAGCTCAGCAACTTATAGTGGCCAAAAATTCAAGGGGAGAAGAAAGGAGTTATTTCAAGACTTTTGAAGGAAGTTAGATTGTGATTGGTAGATTTCAATCCTCATTCAAACTTGGCTTGGCTTCCCTGTTTATGGCTGATTTTTGGCCACTTGTGAGGAGTGTTGGCTAAATCTTGGCCATCCATCCTAGGGTTCTCACAGTATAATTTCTATTGGTTCGATTCCGACAGTTTAAAATACCGAAATCTTATCAATTTCTTTTAAATCGGTAAGTCAGTTTTAGAAAAATCCTATACGGTTACCTATGGTTCTAATCTAATTCCATTAAATCTAATCTTTCTAAATGACCCTTAATTGGCTTTAAGTAAATGCTTAATCGAATTCTAATTAATCCCAATTATTCAACGAAAACTGAACAACCTAATTAATAACGATAAAATTTTTCGGACGTTACACTCTCCAGTCACTTGGCAGCCAATTGGTGTCATCCATAGGGGTAGAAGTGGCTCAATTTTCAGCCACTCAAACTAGTGGCGTTAGTGTGAAATTTTATTGATTCGGTTTTGGCAGTTTAAAATACCGAATCTTCGCCGATTTTCTTCAAATCGGCAAAACTTTACTAAATGACTCTGAGAGGATTTCTATATCTCTATTCTAATTGTTCCTAAGCCTCATCCCTCTAATTAATATCTAATTAAATCCTAATTAATATTTAATTAACTTCTAATTGCCTTTACATAATTATTGAAACTGACTAAATAGATTAACGGCGTAAATTAGACATTTTTGCAAATTTGGAGCCTTTTGTTTTCTATTTTTTGTAGCTAATGGCATTCCCGTAATTTTAAGCAAGTCTAGGGACATCCCACCTCATTTCACACTAGACTGTCTCCATGGCCCAATCAGTAGAGATTTAAACTTCAACGATTTCATCACGTGATTTTGCTCTATTTAAAATCCCATTCTGCTAATTCTACAGAGGTGGGGACATAAAGGTTATTTCATGAAAAGTGCTAGGGTTATTGTGGGAATAAGTCTTTAGAGTCAAAATATAATTTCTAAAAATTCTGGGCATCATTGCGATTAACAAAAGTTTACAAAGGCACTTTTGTCATTTCCTAATTTTTAACATATGGCATTGCCATATTTTCAATGGTAGTATTATAGTACCCCATAATTCTGAGTGTGAAGATCGTCATGGCATAACACTGCCTGAGAAATTATCACATTGCCTAAGGGAAATAATTCAAAGTTTTCATTATGCTTTGCTTACGAAAGTGGGGATGTTACATGGTATTATGACACGGACGAGGAGGCAATCGTGGCTTCGACCACCACGGTTGTTCACACCTACTTTTATCTTGGTTGTATGCATGGAGTTGAAGAGCCAGATGTTCCACCGGCCCCTGTAGTCATTCCTAAGGTACCACCTGCAACCCCATTAGCTCCCTGGGATCTGATGCTATCACCTCTACTCGACATTTAGATGGAGCCTATGTCTCCCAAGTTGCCAACGGTCAAGATTCTGCCCTTGCCAACTATTCCAATTTTTAGTTGAGTTCCATGGCTACTCCGATGTTGGTAGCTGCCTCCCGTCCGTGCCCTAAGTACCACCCAGGTGCCACCCTGTCATACAAGGAGGACATGTCCGAGGAGCCATATACTACTGCAAGCCATACCCCATATGTTACTGAGCTTAGCCGTGCTCCTTGCATGGAGGTGCTCAATAAGACACCTCACATCATCCATACATCCTCCATTCCTCGAGGTTAGGGGATGTGGTCACTCCGGATCACAATGTTCATATGGCCAAGGGACGTGTTTGTGGATGTCAACTGCTAGGGATATGATTGTGATAGGATAGTCATCTGGTCTAGCTTCTGCTTCTCCATGTATTTCATGTTATGTTCTATTGCATTTAGTTGTATATATTGTGTAGACTATGGCATAGCCATCAGCCATTATTTGTATTTCATGACATTATGTTTTATATTATATGGTGTGGTAATATTATGCTTTGTTACGTATTTATACTCTTTTTACTGCCTTTATACTTTATTGCTTTACATTGAGATTCGCATGCGCAATGCTTACATAATGCTTCTTTCATGCTTGAGGTATAACACCCTAATAATACCATACTATGCTTAAGTCATTTTATGGCATTACTAGTTGTTATTCTTAACTAGTGAAAGTTCTTATAGTTGAAATTAGCGTATTATACGAAAATAGCTAGTAAATTTTTTTTTTTTTTAACCTTATGCTTGAAAACTGAACCTTTAAGTACTTAATTACTTGCCTACATATGGAAGTTGTTCCTCATATCGCAGAGTTACTAGAAAGACGTATGATGAAATTGAAATAACATAACACAATACCTTAAGCCAATAATGTAATCATAGATAATCAAGAGTCGTCATTACGTTAATAATTATCACATATGTAGTAGGTCAAATTAAGTAACTTGACTTCGCATATGCACTTAATTACACATAAACTGCCCAACTAGGCTCTCAAGAAGGTGAAAACACTATGCTACTATCTCGATCCTCCTTAGCTAAGTGGAAAAAACATGGCAACTCCTTGTCTTATCTGGTTAGGTACCATCGGAAGTGCTACCATGGATGCCATCAGCTCTGTCTGAAGATGACATGGAAATGTAGGAGTGAGAAATACAAGATTTCTCAGTAAGATCCCAACTAGACCATTAATGTGTCATTGTCATCGTCCCAGCCACTTGAAGTTTAATCATGAAAACAGTGAGCATGCATAGATTCCATTTTAAAGGGTTTGAAAACATAGGTTCCCAAAACAGGTTTCTTTTAATCTTTCCTTATATAAACATGATGTAAAGAAACTCGAAACTACAATATAAGAGCATATACATATGAGAGCATAGTATAAACATTCATGACCATACAAATGAGAGAATAAAGATGCATACACATTCATGTAACTTCTTAGACTAGACTTGAGTCTTTCTTTAACTTTACTTTTATATTTAGCATGTACTTGACATTCTTTACTTTTCCTTTAAAATAGACTACTTTTGGAGATGAGCTCATTCTATGACCATCGTCATACAGTACTACACCAAATCAGACTAAGCTAATAATGGTTACTCTAAGTTAGAGGTCCTTTATGTCACCCTGCCTTCCCTATAGAGGTTCCTTGAGTCTTTGTGGATCATTGTCTCTCACTTCCTTGAAGTGATCAAGGAGTCATATCCCATTCTTTCTTTTCTTATCATTATACCTTACAAGCATAGCACTTCTTGACAAGACACATGTGGATATGTAATAATATAACTACATGCACAATTTTGACAGAAATCTGGCAACATGACGGCTAGACCAAAGCTTTCCCAAAATGCCAATCATCAAACTTTCAACTAACAATCCATTACATCCATCTCATATCATCATACCAATCATTCAATTATGAGACAATTCTCAATCAAAAGTTGTTATACATCATGCCTAATGGCATCATACATTTTTACCCTAAGAATGTTCATAGTTGTGTTATTCTTTGTGGAAAGTCTTATGAGCCATAATATGATTCCTCATGTCTACTCATGAGAGAACCATATAGTTAAAATAAATGTATATGTAGTCTTTTAGTTACTTAGTCCTTACCAGAAATTACTTTTTGCTTGAGTGCATGTCTTATGGAACACTTGTTCAAGTTAACTAAGTTAGATAATTATTTCCTTTCCTTGAGATAGCGCACTTAATGATTCCCAGGTTCATGGTATGCTCAGAGGCCCTAATCATACTTCTATTCTCAAGAATTTCGGGATCCCTCTAGTCCTTGTGTTATGACAATGCATAACCACACTCATGAGCCCAACAACACCATATTCACTAATCACCAAGGGTGATTTTTTTTTTTTTTTTAGCTTATCCAAGTTACAAAATTTCAAGCATTTTTCATTAATATGACAAAATTTTACCTTTAATGTTATAGAAGTTATCATTCTTTATAAAGTATTATAGAGCTTCATTCTTTTGAAAGTGTGAGTCTCCAAAATCATTTTCTTATCTTAAGGATTCAATATTATGAAATAATGGTACAAGATACTAACTTTAGAACTAAAAAGTTTCATTCAATTCCAAGACCATCAAGGTTTTAACTTTATGAGTTAAAGTTGCCTCATGATTAAAAAAGGTCTTTTCTAAAAGGAAGCTTAACACTTTATGCATTATTTAGACTCAAGATACAAACTTTATAAAACAAAAGTTGCAAGTTAACACTTTTATGACTCAAAAGTGACATTCTTGATTAAAGCTTAAAACTTTACTCAACATTTTCATCTCAAGGTTCAACCTTTACAAGACTAATTGCAAATTTCTAGCTTTATGACTTAAAGTTACTTTCTTGATTAAAGTTTAAAACTTTATGAAAGATCGTGTATTCAAGAGTTTATCTTTAAAATATGAATTGACAAGATATCATTTTTATAACTTATAAGGGCTTCATATTCCAAAAGCTTAGAGTTTTACATATGTTCATGTCTTCAAGACAAGACAAAATAAAACTTTATAAGAGCACAAAACTTGCGCCATTTTTAAGGTTGCAAGTAACAAACTTTTTGAAATTTCATGCTTCAAGAATGTGTTTAGTCTTGTCAAATCAAGAGAAAATGATAAAGATGACAACTTTTCCAATCATAAGCACCATCATAAGAAGATAAACAACTTTCAACCCAAACACCACCAAGAACATCAAGATCTCATGCATCAAGAAAGGAAAATAGAAACTTTGAAGAACTTAAAGAAAGGAACTTTTCAAAAAAAAAAAAAAAAATCAAGAACAACTCATGAACAAGAGCATGAATATATTTTACCAAAAATAGAAACTTTTGCTTATGAGGAGAATGAAAGATTTTCTCAAGCTTCAAGCTTTCTTGAATAAACAAAAGAGAAAAGTATCACTACTTAGTGGCAAAAGAGGCGTCCTTGAGAAAGGAGAAGAAAATGAAGAAGACTCCTCCTTGGTAGGTGATGGTGGCAACTTGGCTTAGAAAGGATGACAGCTCTTGAGAGCTCTTGAGTTCTCTTGAAAATAAGTCTTGTAGAGTTTAGATCTCTTCTCCAAAGACCAAAAGGTGTGGCCTTTGAAGGGCTAAGTGAGAGTTTTAGTGGTGGTGGTGGAGAAAGGAAGAAGAAGATGAAGAAGAAGAAGAAGAGTGTAGAGAGAAGTTAGAGGATTTGAGATTTTAGAGAGTGAATGAAAGTGTGAAAATGAAAAATAAGTGTGTGTGTGTGTGTATCTGTGTGTGTGCATGTGTGTGTGTGTGCGTGCATGAATAGTGGCCGTAGCTTTGAATAGGATGGGGGGAGATATTTTTGCTTCATTTTGTGTTAATTAAGGTTTAAGGAGGCAAATTCGATGATGGGGGAACAAAACATGTACAATCTCTTACAAAAAGCAAACTTGTCTTATGCTTTTGTGCTTTTATGACATTAGATTTGATTTATTGTCTAGTTGACTAAATTTGAATTTAATCATGTGATTAAGTGCTCTTGCAACTTAATTAACATGATTTAGCAAGGATTAGTGATTAACTCATATGATCATGATTAATAAAAATTAATATTGCGATTAAGCTTAATTACCCTAAATTAAGCTCAATTAAGCTAGTTATGTGTGGTTAGTGCTTAATTAAGCTATTAAGAGTTTGACTTGCTTAATTAGAGATTATCTAATCTCGATTAAGCATTCTCTTGACTTTTCTTATGAAAGTTAACTCATAAATACTTCATTAATTCCTTAATTGAGCATTAATCTCATAATTTCTCATTAAGTGCTTAATTACTCAAGGTTACTGAGGTAATTTAGCATGACAGGAAATTGAGGATGTTAAATTTCTCCTCACCTTTAAAAAGAATTTTGCCTTCAAAATTCGTTACCTATAAACAAGTCGGGATACTCATTCTTCATCCCAGATTCTAGCTCCTACATATATTCTTCCATATTTCCTCTACCCCAAGCCACCTTAACAACGGTATGGTCTTATTCCTCAGCTGTTTTATCCCATGATCCATGATCCAAGATGGCAGTAGATTGAAGGTTAAGTCTTCCCTTAATTGTACACTTTCAAGTTTAAGTAGATGACTAGGATCGGAATGGTATTTTCTCAGTTGAGATACGTGAAAAACATCATAGAGGTTTGACAAATTCGGAAATAAGGCCATTTGATAAGCAACTAACCTAACATGCTTTAGAATTTGGAGAGGATTAAGAAAACGAGGGCTTAACTTTTTTAACTACATGGCTCTAACTATGCCAGCTGTAGGAGTGACTTTCAGGAACACATGTTCTCTTTCTTCAAACTCTAGAGGCTTTCTCCTTTTATCTGCATAACTTTTTTGATGGCTTTGAGCCACAAGGATTTTATCCCTAATCCTTTTTATTTGCTTTGTGCTTCTGCCTCACAAGATTAGGTCCTAATAGGCTCTACTCGCCCGGTTCAAACCAACACAGAGGAGATTGACACTTCCTTCGATACAAAGCTTCATAGGGTGCCATACCAATACTTGCATGATGATTATTGTTATAGACAAACTTAATCAAAGGTAAGTATCTATCCCAACTTCTATGATTGTCCAACACACAAGCTCTTAACATATCCTCTAAAGTTTAGATAATTCTCTT
The DNA here is from genome assembly GCA_031439595.1 of Pterocarpus santalinus. Classification (NCBI taxonomy): domain Eukaryota; kingdom Viridiplantae; phylum Streptophyta; class Magnoliopsida; order Fabales; family Fabaceae; genus Pterocarpus; species Pterocarpus santalinus. The sequence continues at coordinate 34,348,923 of CM062529.1, read as the reverse complement.
TGATTGTCCATCCGTTTGGGGTTGATAAGCTATTCTTTGGCAAAGCCTTGTCCCAAATGCCTTTTCCAAGGCTCCCCAAAATCTAGAGGTAAATCTCGGGTCCCTATCCGAGATTATGGTTGAATGTACACCATGCAATCTTACTATCTCTTGGACATACAACTAGGCTAACTTTTTCAAAGGATAAGTAGCTCTAATGGGCAGAAAGTGAGTAGACTTGGTTAATCTATCAACAATTACCTATATCACATCAAAACCAACTTGCGTTTTGGATAAATCCATTACGAAGTCCATAGAGATACTTTCCCATTTCCATTCTCAGATCTCCAATGGTTGCAACACACCAGAGGCCTTTTGATGTTCAATATTTACCTTCTAGCAAACTAAACACTTGCTCACCAACTCTGCAATGTCCCTCTTCAATCCCGGCCACCAGAACATCTTCTTAACATCCTGATACATCTTTGTCATACTAGGGTGTATGGTGAAATGGCTCTTGTGGGCCTCCTCCAAAATCCTTTTCCGGAGCTGACCATTAGCGGGTACACCAATTCTCCCTTCAAACCTCCATAATCCATCTGTACCTCGAACAAAACTCTTCAACTTTCCTTCTTCCACCAATGCTAGGGTTTTCAGGAAATCCTTTTCTTTACTTTGGGCTCTTGAAATCGCTTGTCACCCTAAGCTAATTCAATCTTAAACTATGGGGGGTTAACACCACTCCAAGGTTAAGATCTCTAAAGCTCTTTACTTGCTCATCCTTCTTGACCATCATCCATGATGCATACAAAGATTTCCGACTTAGAGCGTCTGCCACCAAATTGGCCTTCCCAGGATGATAGTTTAACCCAAACTTATAGTCCTTCAAAATCTCTATTGATCTCATTTGCCTCATATTCAAATCCTTTTGATCAAAGAGATACTTGAAACTCTTATGAACAGAAAATACCTCAAACCTCACACCATATAGATAATGCCTCCATATCTTTAGGGCAAACACTATAGCTGCTAACTCTAGGTCATGGGTTGGGTAGTTTACTTCATGAGGCTTCAAACGCCTAGAGGCATAAGCCACCACGTTCCTATTTTGCATCAAGACACAACCCAAACCTCTTCTAGAAGCATCACAGTAAACCTCAAATAGTCCACTTGGTTTAGGCAATACTAATACTAGGTTGAGGTTAACTTTTCCTTTAGTCTTGAAAGCTTTTCTCATAATCTGCAGTCTACACAAATGGGGCATCCTTCTTTGTTAACTTAGTTAAGGGCAAAGATATCTAGGAAAATCCTTTTATAAACCTACGGTAGTAACCAGCTAAACCTAAGAAACTCCTTATCTCAGTTACTAAGGTTGTTCTCTCCCAATTCATTACAGCCTCAATCTTACTTGGATCCACAACGATACCTCATTCCGACACCACGTGTCCTAAGAACTTTACTTCCTCCATTTAGAATTTACACTTAGACAACTTAGCATAAAGCTTCTTTTCCCTCAAAATTCCTTAAAAGAATACCATTCTGATCCTAGTCATCTACTTGAACCCTTATGGAAGTGATTGAAGGATCATACTCGATTATCTTGTCTTTGTGAATCACCTACCTTTATGGAACTGACTGAAAGATCATATCCAGTTATCTCTTTTCTTTTCTTATCACAACACTTAGTGTTCTGATCTATTTCTTGAGATCGTTCGATGTTGTCCTCTTCAAGTCTGAGCTCTCACCTGCTTCTCTGGTGGGGAACCTACAAAGGACTTCGATGCTCAAGTCAAAACTCCATTCCATTCAAGTGTGAGTAAAAAGGATTAGTTGCTTACCTTTGGCTCTTCTTGAGCTCTCTCTTATATCTAAGTTCAAATTCATATTCCCCTATTCCTCTGTGATTCCAAGTCTCCTTACTTTCATGGGATTCCCTAATGCTCGATAAATAACCTCAATAGATTAGCTAAATCCAGGCGTTGACTTAGTTTGAGTTTACAGCGAAGGAATTACTCTAGAAGGCCCTTGTTGACGTTCTCTAGGTTGAGTTCTAAGGCCTAGTAAATTTGTTTAGTCCACAACCCCTAAGCTCGATTGTTATTATCAATAACGATTGGAGCTTATATTCCCAGTTCCTATTTCTGAGCTCTACGACCAAGCTTAAGTCTTCCAACTTCCTTTTTGAGTTTATATTATGAGCTTATATTGTTGGCAATGATCTAGAAATATTTTAACTCCCTTAGGGGCTATGGGAAAACGTGCATGAACACATGGCACATTATGAAGCCCCCTACTATCATGTTATTACTGCCCAATTATTATTACAATTCCTGCTTTGAATTTGAGCCGTTAGATCAAGCCCCCACCATTAATTCCTTGGATGGCTAAGACCTGCTTGAATTGGTGGGAAACGTTCTGATCCATTAGATCATTTCCAATATTCTAAGAGTAGGCTTAAAACCTATTCCTTCGATCTTTTCCATTCTTTATGAACTTGTTTACACATTTCCTCAAAATCTTACTATTTTCATTCCTACTTTCCTCTTAATATCCATTGCTTCCTATAATCTTCTATTACCACAAGGCTTATTCTAGTTCTAGTATCTTAGTCGTTACCTTTTCCTTCTCCAGAGACATTTTAGTAAGTATGTCATTCCTTCTTCTCTTTTTCATTTTTGTTCTTTAAGTCTTTTGTAATTTTTTGTTGAAAACACTAGGTTAGTGAACAATTGGCTTCTTATTCTCCTTCCCACATTCACTAGTTTATTTTTTTTTCTTCTTCCTTTTTAAAGAGGTTAGTCTGACCCCTCGATTTCTCTTCATCAATAGTGGTACTCAAGAAAGCGCTAAGAATGTTGAAAGTTGTTTGCAAAAGAAAGAAAAATTAGATTTTTACTTTTGGCTGAGTGATGAAGTCAAGAACGCTTATTCCTTATATATGGATGAACATATCCACGACCATTTCCTTAGAGATAGTAGGATAACTCATTTTAGGAAAAAGCACCTTATTGTATGCCTACCTTGTAAACCCAATGATCGAGTTTGTCATATAAATAGGATTTTGATGATATAAAGCCAAATTTCTTCTTTGTCTCATGTCTTTTGTAACATCCTTCTCTATATAGTACTATACTTAAGTCACAGTACGATACTCAGGAGTTGTTACTGTTACCTGAGCGAACCTTATCTGACAGTAACTTCAGCCTTCTTTGCAACTTGTCGAACTATCTGGAGATAACACGAAAACAGGAGTGAGAATTTTAAATTCTCGGTAGGATTCTTTAACTATTATACATAATTTCATCGTTGTCATTTCCAGTTGCTTCGGTTTATTATGAAAAAGGGTAAACATATTATACAAACTGTTTGGTTTTATAGTTCAAAAATATATTGTCCGAAGCAAAGTTCATTTTATTCACACACTTGTCATTTGGGTGAGCCAATACAGACTCAATTCATGAATTACACTATGAATAATAATTGAAATGTATTAAAATATAATAGCACTAATATACTGAAAACATAAAATCTGCACACGCCTTTACTTGTAATTGAATTTATGTAGACACACAAAATTTCCTTTTCTTCCTTTATCTTCCTTTACTTGTCACACATATTCCAGAAGACGAACACCATGTCATACTCCATTGGGGTGTGATCACCATGTCATACTCCTTAGGAATATGTTCTTCCTGCCATGTGTAACGTCCTCAATTTCATGTCATGCTAAATTATCTTAGTAACCTTGAGTAATTAGGCACTTAATGAGAGATTATGAGATTAAGGCTTAATTAAATGGTTAACGAAGAGTTTATGAGTTAACTCGGATAAGAAAAGTCAAAAGAATGCTTAATCGAGATTAGATGGTCTCTAATTAAGCAAGTCAGAGCCTTTATAGCTTAATTAAGCACTAATCACTCTTAATTAGCTTAATTGAGTTTAATTAAGATTAATTAAGCTTAATCGCAAGATTAATTTTTGTTAATCATGTTCTTGTGTGCTAATCACTAATCCTTGCTTAATCATCTTAATTAAGTTGTATGAGCACTTAATCACATGATTAAATTCAAATTTAGTCAACTAGACAATAAAGTAAAAAGTGATGTCATAAAAGCACAAAGCATAAGACAAGAGTGCTTTATGTAATAGTTTGACATTCTTTGTTCCCCCATCATTCACTTTGTCTCCTTAATCACAAGATAACACAAAATTAAGCAAAATATCTCCCTCCCTTGCTTGATGTAGTTGACACCACTTTCTCTTTCTCCCACCCTCATCCATTTTCATTTTCACTCATCCCATTCTCTCTCTTAAAATCAAATCCTCCAACTTCTCTCTAAACACTTCTTCATCTTCTTCATCTTCATCTTCTTCCTTTCTCTACCACCACCACCAAACCACTCACTTAGCCCTTCAAAGACCTCATCTTTGGGTCTTTGGAGACAATATCTAAACACTATAACTTCCATTTCCACAAGATCTCAAGAGCTTCTCCATCGTTCTTGCAAAACCGCCACCATCATCGTCAAGAAGAGCCATCATCTTCTTCTTTCTCTTCTTTTGTTTTTGCGCGATCTTCAAGAAGATGTGGTGTTCTTCATCTTCTTTATTTTGTTTGCTCAAGAAAGCTTGGAGCTTGGTTCTTTTATGACCAAGATCTCTAAGTGAAAACTTGAGAAATCCTTCATGCTTTTCAAGAGCAAAAGTTTCCATTTTTGGAAAACTATGTTCTTGATGTTCTTCAAGTGTTCTTAAGTTTCTACTTTTGGAAAAATATGTTCTTGATGTTCTTCAAGTGTTCTTGATGTTTCTACTTTGTTCTTAAGTTTCTACTTTTGGAAAAATATGTTCTTGATATTCTTCAAGTGTTTTTAAGTTTCTACTTTTGGAAAGTATGTTCTTATTGTTGAGTGTTCTTGATGGTATCTTGTTTGAAGTTCTTCCTTTTCTTATGATGAGTTGATGGTTAGAAAAGCTTCATCTTTTTATGTTTTCATGATTTGATAAGACTATGAACATCTTGAAAGCTTAAAACTTTAAAAAGTTTGCATCTTGATTCCTTAAAAGTGGCACAACTTTTAAGCTTCCATCAAGTTTTATTTTGTTTTGTTTCGAAGACAAGAATACATATGAAAGTCTAAGCTTTTTTGGTATAATAAGCTTTCTTGAGTTAGAAAAATGATATCTTGTCACTTTAGGCGCTAGAAATCAAACCTTAAAGAAAAAACCTCTCATAAAGTTTCAAACTTTAATCAAGAATGAGACCTCTAAGTCATGAAAGTGTTGTTTTGTAACATTTAAATCATAAAGTTTAGATCTTGAACCAAAACAATGCTAAAAGGTGTTAACTTTTATAAAGACCAAGACTTTTTAACCTTAAAGTTAATGTTTCATATCACTATTTGATAAAGTAGGAACCTTTTTAATGTAGGGACAACTTTAAGTCATAAAGTTGAGACCTTGATGGTCTTAGAATAATTAAATGAGTCAACCTTCATAAAGAACAAGACTTTTTAGTCAAAAATCTAGTAACTTGTATCATTATTTCATAAACATCTAATCTTTAAGATAAAAGCTTGAAGCTTTGTAACTTGATTAAGTTAAAAATCACCCTTAGTGTTTAGTGAACATGATGTTGTTGGGTTCATGATGTGGTTATGCATTGTCATAACCTAAGGATTAGAGGGATCTTGAACTCCTTGGAAACAGAAGTATGATTAGGGCCTCTGAGCATACCATGAACCTAGGAATCACTAAGTACACTATTTCAAAGAAAGGAAACAATCACATAACTTAATTAATTTGAATAAGTGTTCCATAAGACATGAACTAAAGCAAAGAATAATTTCATATGAGAATCAAGTAACTAAAAGACCATGTGAACACATCTTAACTATGTGATTCTCTCGTGGGTAACCATGGGAAATCATATGATGATTCATAATATTCTTCACAAAGAATAATGCAACTATAAACCCCTTCAAGGTATGAAGGTGTGATGCCAGGTGGCATGATGAATGATGAGTTTGGTTGAACTTTGCCTCATGATTGAATGATGAGTATGATGATATGATATAGATATGATGAACTGTTGGTTAAAAGTTGATGATTGGCATTTTGGGGAAGCTTCGGTTTAGCCGTTATGCTGTCGGATTTCCGTTAAAATTATGGACTTAGTCATATCATTGCATGTGTCTAGTCAAGAAGTATTATGCATGTAAAGTATAATGATAAGAAAGGAAACCATGGGATATGACCCCTCGATCACTTCCGGGAAGTGAATGACGGTGATCCACAAGGAACCTCTATGAGGGAGGCAAGGGTGACATGGAGGAACCTCCAACTTAGAGGTAACCAATATCGACTTAGTCTGATTTGGTTATTACTGCATGACGACGGTCACGGAATGAGCTCATGTCCAAAAGCAGTCTATTTTTAAAGGAAAGTAAAAGAATGTTAAGCATGTGCTAAAAACGAAAGTAAAGTCTAAGTATAACCACGGTTAAGTCTATGATGATGCATGCCTTTGCATGTAATTATATTGTCCATTTGCATTATGAATGTTTATTCTATGTTTCAGTATGTATGTTAGTCATGATGATGTGGTTATGATGTTAAGTTTAAAAGCAACCAGCTTCAGGGTTTAAGTTTTCAAAACCATTAAAAATTGAACTTATATATGTCCACTGTTTTTATAATTAAACCCGAAGTGGCTGGGACGATGACGATGACACATTGTTTGTCCAGTCATGATCCTACTGAGAAATTTTGTATTTCTCACTCCCACGTTTCGTCTTTAAATGGAGCTGATAGCATCCATGGTAACACTTCTAATGGTACCTGACTGGATAAGACGAGGAGCTGCTATGTTCTTCACCTAGCTATGGAGGATCAAGAGAGTAGCATAGTATTTTTATTTTCTTAAGAGCCCTAGTTGGGCAGTTTATGTGTAATTAAGAGCATGTAGGAAGTCATGATGCTTAATTTGACCTATTACATATGTGATACTTATTAAATGGAATGATGACCTTGATTATCTATGATCACATTCTTGGCTTAATATATTGTGTTATGTTGCTTGCATTTTGTCATATGTCTTATTAGTAACTCTGCAATATGAAGAACAACGTTCATATGTATACGAGTAAGTAAGTGCTTAAAGGCTCAGTTTTCAAGCATAAAGGTTTTACAAAAAATAATTCATATGCTATTTTCGTATATTATGCTAATTTCAAAGATAAGGACTTCCGTTAGATAAGAGTAACAACTAGTAATGCCATAAAATGACTTAAGCATAATATGGTATTAGAAGGGTGTTACATTATGGTATCAGAGTAGTTCATCCTTATAGAGCCTGGGGATGGACTAATTATGCTTCTAAGCACACTCTGTCATGTGCTAGAAATAATGCCATGGATATTACCACAAAAGTAAGATATAGGAATTAGGTAGGCATGACTGCCTAGTTATGAACATGATTAGCTACTACCACACTTAGCTCGGTATTGAGCCTGATCAACTCAATATCTTTGTTTATGTGTCCAGGAATTGATGACGAATCTACCACCTTTGGTATGGCGGATGTGACGAATATTTCTCCTACACTGGTTTCAGCTGCGAGGAGACAAGACATTGTATCTAACCAAGCATTAGGAGGAATAGCAGGAACTGAGATTGACCCAAAATACTTGAAGTTTGCTAAGTTTATGAAGACCAACCCACCGACTTTCCATGGAGACTTCGAGCCTAAGGAAGTTGAGGGATGGATCGAGGCACTGGAAGGGAAATTCTTTGTGTTAGGCTGCATGGGGTTGCAGAAAGTAACATTTACTATCTACATGCTAGAGGCTAGTGCTGAAGCCTGGTGGGCCAATGCCAGTAGGATGATTAAGAACTCCCAAACCCTCGTTACTTGGGAAGTGTTCAAGGCTGCACTCTATAGTAAGTGCGTTGTGCCAAAGAAAGACGCTTCTAGGAAAAGGATGGTTTTCCAACGCCGAAGGACTTGGCATAATCCATACTACAAGATACAACTATAGTTTGTGAAGGACACGTGCGGTCAAGTACCAAAGCAAGTGGTGATCCCTTGGTGCCCTAAGTGCGACAAGAATCATGGAGGACGACCCTATTTAGCTAGACGAGATGTTTGTTTCCGTTGTGAACAGCCTGGACATGTGAGCAAGCATTGCACTGTCAAGTTGGCATTTCCTGCCAACAAGCCCCATCACCAAGGAAACGCCTTCGCCCTTAATGCTGGGGAGGCTACTCAGTCCGAAGATCTGATCCAAGGTAAGTGCGAGGTCAATGGTAGGACCTTAACTGTGCTGTATGATCCTGGAGCTATACACTCCTTTATTTCTCATGATTGTGTAGATAGATTGGGATTGTTTGTGCCTGAATTACCTTACATGTTAATTGTTTCTACCCCTGTTGAGAAACTAGTCAAGACTTGTTATTATTGTTCAATTGTCAGTTTCAAATTGATGGTAGGTCTTTCATAGCAAATTTGATTTGTTGCCTTTGTCTGGTTTGGATTGATTCTAGGCATGGATCGGCTTTCTGCTAACCATGCTATGATAAATTGTTCTGAGAAATCTATTATTCTTCCTCCTATACTTGTTGAGCCTGTTGAACTTGTTAGTTTGTTTTTGAATTTTGCTAAGATAGGGAGTAGTGAGTCTGGTAATCAGGGATATGTTCTCCTTATGGCAAGCGAAGTGGAACTTGAGCAGGTATTAGAAGAGATCCCCGTAGTTAGGGAATACCCAGATGTGTTTCTTGACAATATACTCGAGTTTCCCCCAAAAAGGGTAATCAAGTTTTCTATAGAGTTGGTATCGGGAACGGGGCCAATCTCTATAGCATCCTATGGGATGTCCCCACTGGAGTGGTCGGAGTTGAAGGGACAATTAGAAGAGTTGTTAGACCTAGTGCCTCACCTTGGGGAGCCCCGATGTTGTTTGTGAAAAAGAAAGATGGGAGCATGAGACTATATGTGGATTATAGGCAGTTGAACAAGGTGACTGTTGAGAACAAGTACCCTTTTGCCTAGGATAGATGATCTTATGGACCAACTTCGAGGTGCAGCTATTTTTTTTTCTAAGATTGATCTGGGATCCGGATATCATCAGATAAGGGTGAAAGAGGAGGATATACCCAAGGCAGCTTTTAGGACAACTATGGGCATTATGAGTTTACGGTGAGGTCATTTGGTTTGACTAATGCCCCTCCTATTTTCATGGAGAATCTTTACACCCTACATGGATAAGTTTGTAGTTGTTTTCATAGATGATATTCTCATCTATTCGAGAACAAAGGAGGAACACGAAGAGCATTTGAGAGTTGTGTTGGGAATCTTGAGGGAAAAGAAGCTTTGTGCCAAGCTACCTGAGTGTAAATTTTGGATAGAGGAAGTAAAGTTCTCAGAACACGTGGTGTCACAAGAAGGTGTTGCTGTGAATCCGAGTAAAAATGAGGCTGTGATGAATTGGGAGAGACCAACCTCAGTGACTGAGATAAGGAGTTTCTTGGGTTTAGCTGGTTACTACCGCAGGTTTATAAAAGGATTTTTCCATATATCTTTACCCTTAACTAAGTTGACAAGAAAGGATGCCCCGTTTGTGTGGACAATGGACTATGAGAAGAGCTTTCAAGAGTTAAAAAGTAAGTTAACCTCAACCCAACCTCAACCCCAATATTAGTTTTGCTAGACCCTAGTGGACCATTTGAGGTTTACTGTGATGCCTCTGGGAGATGTTTAGGCTATGTCTTGATGTAGAATAGGAATGTAGTGGCTTATGCCTCTAGACAATTAAAACCTCACGAAGTGAACTACCCAACCCATGACTTGGGATTAGCAGCTATATTGTTTGCACTAAAGATATGGAAGCATTATCTGTATGGTGTGAGGTTTGAGGTGTTCTCTAATTATAAGAGCTTGAAGTATCTTTTTTATCAATCGGAGTTGAATATAAGGCAAAGGAGATGGATGGAGTTTCTGAAGGATTATGATTTTGGGTGAACTAGCATACTAGGAAAGCCAATATGGTGGCTAACGCATTAAGTCAGAAATCCTTGCATGCGTCATGGATGATAGTCAAGGAGGATGAGTTAGTAAGGAGTTTTAGAGACCTTAACCCTAGAGTTATGTTGACCCCCATAGTTTAAGATTGAATCAGCTTAGGGTGATGAAATATTTCAAGTGTCAATCTCCCCTATGTTGGGTTGAATCAGGTGAGCAAAGCCTACTAGGACCTGATCTTGTGAGGCAAACCACAGAGCAAGTTAGAAGGATTAGCGACAGAATCCTTACGGCCCATAGCCGTCAAAAGAATTATGTGGATAAAAGGAGAAAGACTCTAGAGTTCAAAGAAGGAGAACATATGTTCCTGAAATTCACTCCGACGATCGGCATAGGTAGAGCCATGAAGGTCAAAAAGTTAAGCCCTTGTTTTCTTGGCCCCTTTCAAATTCTAAAACGCATCGGGTCAATTGCTTATCGAATGGCCTTACCTCCAAATTTGTTAAACCTTCATAATGTCTTTCATATTTCTCAATTGAGAAAATACCATTCTGATCCTAGTCATCTACTTGAGCCTGAAAGCGTATATTTAAGGGAGGACCTAACTTTCAATCTACCATCGTCTCGGATCGCGAATCGTAGGGCAAAACAGTTGAGGAGTAAGATAGTACCCTTGATCAAGGTGGCTTGGGGTAGAGGAAATGTGGAAGAATATACGTAGGAGCTGGAGGCCGAAATGAAGAACGAGTATCCGAAGTTGTTTACAGGTAACGAATTTTGAGGGCAAAATTCTTTTTAAAGGTGAGGAGAAATGTAACATCCTCAATTTTATGTCATGCTAAATTACCTCAGTAACCTTGAGTAATTAGGCACTTAATAAGAAATTATGAGATTAAGGCTTAATTAAGGGCTTAACGAAGAGTTTATGAGTTAAATTGAATAGGAAAAGTCAAAAGAATGCTTAATCGAGATTAGATGGTATCTAATTAAGCAAGTCCGAGCCTTTATAGATTAATTAAACACTAATCACCCTTAATTGGCTTAATTGAGTTTAATTAAGGTTAATTAAGCTTAATTGCAAGATTAATTTTTGTTAATCATATTCTTGTGTGTTAATCACTAATCCTTGCTTAATCATCTTAATTAATTTGTATGAGCACTCAATCTCATGATTAAATTCAAATTTAGTCAACTAGACAATAAAGTAAAAAGTGATGTCATAAAAGCATAAAGTATAAGACAAGAGTACTTTATGTAAGAGTTTGACCATGCTTTGTTCCCCCATCATCCACTTTGTCTCCTTAATCACAAGATAACACAAAATTAAGCAAAATATCTCCCTCCCTCCCTTGATGTAGTTGACGCCACTTTCTCTTTCTCCCTCCGTCATCTATTTTCATTTTCACTCATCCCATTCTTTCTCTTAAAACAAATCCTCTAACTTCTCTCTAAATACTTCTTCATCTTCTTCATCTTCTTCTTCTTCCTTTCTCCACCACCACCACCAAACCACTCACTTAGCCCTTCAAAGACCTCATCTTTGGGTCTTTGGAGACAAGATCTAAACACTACAACCTCCATTTCCACAAGATCTCAAGAGCTTCTCCTTCCTTCTTGTAACATCCCCAATTTTTGTCTAAGCTAATTAACTCAGTGATCCTAGCTAATTAGAGAGGTTAACGATTAACTAAGGACTAATCGGCTAATCTCGATGAGCAAAAGCTTAGTAAATTGAGTCAAGTCAATAATTAATCATAACGTACTAAATGTTTTAATTAAAACCTAGTTATTCAAACCTCATTAATTCGTAACTTAGAAATATAATTAAGCTAATCCAATCTTATTAATTAAGTACAAGGCAATTGTTCTCCCTTAATTGATTGAGATAAATTAACTTTTACACCCTAATTACATAATTCATAAGATCAATTCTTTTAGAGGAGAAATGTCTGAAAAGTGTAATTAACCGAAATCGGTTAAAGAGCAATTTAACTAATCAAATTGAATTAACAACTTAGGTAATTCTAATAGCTTTGAAGATTTAAAAAATTTCTTTTAATTGATGCACCAAATTTCGGCCAATGATAAGAGCAAAATCCAACCATCTATTTGCCTTCTCATCATGCACTCTTAGATCAAGGGTCTATGTTAATAGCATCTCTTTAGTCTAGACAAGAGAATTACCTTCCTCCCTTAGGATTATGCCACTTGGAGTGATCATATTCACCCAAGTCAATCCCAAGAGTGGTCATGCCTTTAACCACTTGAGAAAATACTAAATGGTCTTTACCCAAATGCCAAGACTCAAAGGAAACACAACTCACCCTTTTACCCCAAGGTCCCTAGCTTGCTTGCTTGAAAAAGAAGTTAAACTCACCTACTCCTTGGCCTTGATGTGAGACACCAATCAGCCCCCTCATTTACTCTCTCATTTTGCAAACTTCTACTCTATCTCTTAGACACAAAAGCTCTCACTTCTCTCCACCTCTCATTGTTCTTCCTACTCTCCATTTTGTTCTTGTCACTTTTCCATCACCATCACTCTCATCTTCTATCACCACCCTCATAACTTATCAAGGATCACATTCTTTGGTCTTTGGTAGAGCAAAACAAACACTCACTTAGCCCCATTATCAAGCTCAAGGAGGTGGAAGGTCATCTCCAACCTATCAATTCTTTCTACTCCTCAAGAAACTCATTTGGTAGTGACTCTAACCTTCCTCTTTTATATGTTCTTCAAGCCCTTGAACTCCTAAGCTCTCCATAGCTAGGTGATTCTAGGACTTGTTTCGAAGGCCTTATGGCCATGCTTGTTGGTATGATGAGTTTTCATGTGTTGTGTCCTTCTTCTTGGCGTGAAATTTTCGGTTGGAATATTTATTGTTGTTGAACTAAATTTTTAGAAGTTAAAACATTAAGTTAATATCAATATCTCAAAGATTAAAAGTGGTTTGGAAGAGAAAAGTGATCACTTGAAGAAAAGACTAAATGTTCTTACAAGAAAACTCCTTGAAACCAAAACCGTGGAAACTGAAAAATTCTGGCAGTCTGTATGGCGTGACTAATAACTCTTTCCATATAACTCCAAATGGAACGAAACTAACTTTAAATGAAAATAGACTCATAGAGCTTTTTATACATATAAAATTCGTGAAATTTGGCTTTAAAATGAGAGAGATATGAATTTTCAAAATGTGCTGTTCCCAGATGTGTTTCTGTTCGGGCATTTTTGAGTGAGACTAAGTTTGTTAGAAAGCTAAGACATAGAGGAACATCCCCATAAAACAGTTCTGGCAGATTCCTTGTGAGGAGGTTGCAGTAATGTTTAAAAATCACTGTACCGAGAATAAACTCAAAGGCTAAACAATCAAAATAAAATGTGAATAACTCAAGTTGCAAAATGAATTTTTGAGTGGAGTTTGTTTTGTTTAAAAATAGACTCAGAGAAGTATAATTATACCAAAACTTGAAGCAAAAGAGTAAAAGGTGAAATTATGGTGAATTTTTGAAATTACTGCCCCACTGTAAAAGTAAAACTGGTTATGGTAAAAGTTAAAGGTTAATGAGGAATAAGCTTTAAGACATTAAGACCCTCACTTTAAGTATTAGAAAACCTTCATAATTCAATTTAAAATTTTCAAAAGGAATAATAGATGAAATTGGCCCTATGCCTAATAAAAGAGTTTACATAAGAGGCAACCTTAATTAAAAGCTTGCGCCAAATTTACTAAGCTAAGCTCATAAGACTTTGTGTGATATGTATGCCTCTATGTGTCCATATGATGACGATATGATGATGATCATGATGATGATGATATGATATGACGATGATGATTATGATAGTGATACGATGATGATCACGAATGATGATGATGATGATGATTATGATAGTGATATGATGATGATATGAAAATGAATGATGATGATATGAATATGATATATTGATGATGTGATGCTTAATGATATACATTAAAGGAATCACATTTGGGGACGGCGATACGTAACGCCTAAATGTGGAAAAGAATTAGAATAATTTTGCATCATAAGCTTTAATAAGAAGAGAAAGTAACTAAGGGTGTGATCCTTCAAAAGGGAAGGTGACCCAAAGTAAGCTCCCCTCATCCACGAGTCACATGAGGCATGGCATGACCCAGCTAGTGTGAGTATAAGGGATAGGAAGGGATAGGGCTTACATGAGGCATGGCATGACCCAGCTAGTGTAAGTACCGAAAATTTATGATGGCGACGGCCACGGTATGAGCTCATTACCACTTATGTTTAGTGGGTGAAAAGAAAAGGACTTAAGATAAGTCAAGTTAAGAAAAGAAAGGGATTTCGGTCCAAGCCCTTAAAGGGAAGAAGTTAAGAGAAGCTTATAGCGCAGTCATGCATGTTTTATTTGATTATACTTATGCCCATGTATGTTATGATATAAATGATTAAAGAGTATGTTAAAATTGAATCCACTTCGGATTTTCATGTTTTCGAAAACCTACGAACTGAACCTTATGAATGCTCACTGTTTTCATTAATAAAACCAAAGTGGCTAGGACGATGATAATGACACCTCCGTGTTGGGTTCAAGTCCTACTGAGAAATTTTATTTCTCACCCTAGTTATTCCTCCGTATCGTCACCAGATTTTGATGGCACATACAATGGAGTGGAGCCTAGAGCCACTGCACTATGAGTGGACGTAGGATGAGGGATGCTAGACAATGCTGATTTGGACTTGTAGTTGTCGTATACATTCCTTTTTGTGACGAACGATGTCAACTTAAGTTGTACCTAGTATTTGGATCATGGCACGACCTTGAGCTTCCTTTGATGTAATGATTAGCTATGTAATGTATTTGTAAATTACTATTTATTTACCTTTCTCATGTTTTATGATATTTGGGTATGTACCTTATATGACACGCTCTTTTCTCTATCTACCTTCTCGCTCAAGGCTTTACTTTCCAAAGCGACGACATATTTCAAAAAAAAATCTTACCGTATTTTCCGCGTAATTTAATTTCAAGTGAAGTTTAGTTTTCCACGAGCATAAGTAACAACTAATAAAACACCGTAATACGACTTAAGTGTAGTATGGGTTTATTAGGGTGTTGCACTTCTTGCAAAACCACCACCATCATCATCAAGAGGAGCCATCATCTTCTTCTTTCTCTTCTCTTGTTTTTGCGCCATCTTCAAGAAGAGGTAGTGATCTTCATCTTCTTTATTTTGTTTGCTCAAGAAAGCTTGGAGCTTGGTTCTTTTATGACCAAGATCTCTAAGTGAAAACTTGAGAAATCCTTCATGCTCTTCAAGAGCAAAAGTTTCCATTTTTGGAAAAATATGTTCTTGATGTTTTTCAAGTGTTCTTAAGTTTCTACTTTTGGAAAAATATGTTCATGATGTTCTTCAAGTGTTCTTGATTTTTCTACTTTGTTCTTAAGTTTCTACTTTTGGAAAAATATGTTCTTGATGTTCTTCAAGTGTTCTTGATGTTTCTACTTTTGGAAAAATATGTTCTTGATGTTCTTCAAGTGTTCTTGATGTTTCTACTTTTGGAAAAATATGTTCTTGATGTTTTTCAAGTGTTCTTAAGTTTCTACTTTTGGAAAGTATGTTCTTATTGTTGAGTGTTCTTAATGGTATCTTGTTTGAAGTTCTTCCTTTTCTTATGATGAGTTGATGGTTAGAAAAGCTTCATCTTTTTATGTTTCCTTGATTTGATAAGACTATGAACATCCTAAAAGCTTAAAACTTTAAAAAGTTTGCTTCTTGATTCCTTAAAAGTGGCGCAACTTTTAAGCTTCCATAAAGTTTTATTTTGTTTTGTTTTGAACACAAGAATACATGTAAAAGTCTAAGCTTTTTGGTATAATAAGCTTTCTTGAGTTAGAAAAATGATATCTTGTCACTTTAGGCCTTAGAAA
Organism: Pterocarpus santalinus; assembly: GCA_031439595.1. Lineage (NCBI taxonomy): Eukaryota > Viridiplantae > Streptophyta > Magnoliopsida > Fabales > Fabaceae > Pterocarpus > Pterocarpus santalinus. The sequence continues at coordinate 34,333,000 of CM062529.1, read as the reverse complement.
TCAAACCTTAAAGAAAAGACCTTTCATAAAGTTTCAAACTTTAATCAAGAATGAGACCTCTAAGTCATGAAAGTGTTGTTTTGCAACATTCAATTCATAAAGTTTAGATCTTGAACCAAAACAATGCTAAAAGGTGTTAACTTTTATAAAGATCAAGACTTTTTAACCTTAAACTTAATATTTCATATCACTATCTGATAAAGTAAGAACTTTTTTAATGTAGAGACAACTTTAAGTCATAAAGTTGAGACCTCGATGGTCTTAGAATAATTAAATGAGTCAACCTTCATAAAGAACAAGACTTTTTAGTCAAAAATCTAGTAACTTGTATTATTATTTCATAAAGATCTAATCTTTAGGCTAAAAGCTTGAAGCTTTGTAACTTGATTAAGTTAAAAATAACCCTTGGCGTTTAGTAAACATGGTGTTGTTGGGTTCATGATGTGGTTATGCGTTGTCATGACCTAAGAATTAGAGGGATCTCGAACTCCTTGGGAACAGAAGTATGATTAGGACCTCTGAGCATACCATGAACCTAAGAATCACTAAGTCAAGGAAAGGAAACAATCACATAACTTAATTAATTTGAATAAGTATTCCATAAGACATGAACTAAAGTAAAGAATAATTTCATATGAGAATCAAGTAACTAAAAGACCATGTACACACATCTTGACTATGTGATTCTCTCATGGGTAACCATGGGAAATCATATGATGATTCATAATATTCTTCACAAAGAATAATGCAACTATAAACCCCTTCAGGGTATGAAGGTGTGATGCCAGGCGGCATGATAAATGATGAGTTTGATTGAACTTTGTCTCATGATTGAATGATGATATGATATAGATATGATGAACTGTTGGTTAAAAGTTGATGATTGACATTTTGGGGAAGCTCCGGTTTAGCCGTTATATTGCCGGATTTCCGTTAAAATTATGGACTTAGTCATATCATTGCATGTATCTAGTCAAGAAGTATTATGCATGTAAAGTATAATGATAAGAAAAGAAACCATAGGATATGACCCCTCGATCACTTCCGGGAAGTGAAAGACGATGATCCACAAGGAACCTCTATGAGGGAGGCAAGGGTGACATGGAGGACCCTCCAACTTAGAGGTAACCAATATCGGCTTAGTCTGATTTGGTTAGTACTGCGTGACGATGGTCACGGAATGAGCTCATGTCCAAAAGTAGTCTATTTTTAAAGGAAAGTAAAAGAATGTTAAGCATGTGTTAAAAACAAAAGGAAAGTGTAAGTATAACCATGGTTAAGTCTATGATGATGCATGTCTTTGCATGTAATTATATTGTCCATTTGCATTATGAATGTTTATTCTATGTTTCAGTATGTATGTTAGTCATGATGATGTGGTTATGATGTTAAGTTTAAAAGCAACCCACTTCGAGGTTTAAATTTTCAAAACTATTAAAAATTGAACTTATATATGTCCACTGTTTTCATAATTAAACCCGAAGTGGCTGGGAGGATGACGATGACACAATGTTCGTCTAGTCATGATCCTACTGAGAAATCTTGTATTTCTCACTCCTACGTTTTTGTGTTGTCTTAAGATGGAGCTGATAGCATCCATGGTAACACTTCTGATGGTACCTGACTAGATAAGACGAGGAGCTACTATGGTCTTCACCTAGCTAAGGAGGATTGAGATAGTAGCATAGTATTTTTATTTTTTTAAGAGCCCTAGTTAGGCAATTTATGTGTAATTAAGAGCATGTATGAAGTCATGCTGCTTAATTTGACCTATTACATATGTGATACTTATTAAATTTAATGATGACCTTAATTATCTATGATTACATTCTTGGCTTAATATATTGCATTATGTTGCTTGCATTTTGTCATATGTCTTATTAATAACTTTGCAATATGAAGAACAACGTTCATATGTATACGAGTAAGTAAGCGCTTAAACGCTCAGTTTTCAAGCATAAAGGTTTTACAAAAAAAAAAAAATTCATATGCTATTTTCGTATATTACGCTAATTTCAAAGATAAGGACTTTCGTTAGATAAGAGTAACAACTAGTAATGCCATAAAATGACTTAAGCATAGTATGGTATTAGTAGGGTGTTACACCACGTCCCAGAGTTTGATCATCATGTCATACTCTATCGGAATGTGATCGTCATGTCACATTTCTTAGGGTGTGGGATCATTATGCCACATTCCAGAGTATGATCGCCATGTCATACCCCATCAGAGCGTGATCGCTATATCACATTCCTTAGGAATACAGACTCATCATCATAGAATCTTTATATGCCACATTCCAGAGTTTGATCACTATGTCATACCCCATTAGAGCTTGATCGCCATGTCACATTCCTTAGGAATATGGAACCTTCATCATCTCTTTTAACCGCCTTCACAGGGAGGGACCCAATTAACTGCCTCCAAGTAAAGGGATCCACATTTAATATATTCATATCCTTTCATTCTCATACATAATCACGCATAGACATGCTGAATGCACTCATAGATATGCTTCATCATTTACTTTCATATATCCTTGCATCTAGAATTTCATATTCATAACTTAATTCTTCATAACACAAGCTATTATAACTTCATATAATTCTGCCGAAAATTTGGCAGCAAAATGGAACTTGTCCACTTCCTCATGAATAGTGCCAGACAACCAGGAAATTTTAATCAAACAAAAAACTCAATATAGAACATCATATCTCCATTAGTTATCACACACAACAAAGTCTTAATCTACCTTGCAAGCTCTTAACTTTTATAGATGTTCTCGAGTTTGAGATTAGGACTGACTTCCGAGATTACTTGTGTTCCGAGTTCCGAGATTATATAAGTCCCGACCTCTGGGGTTATACTCGATCTCCGAGATTGATTTTGTATCGAGTTCCGAGGTTATATACTTACTGAGATACCGATTTTAGGAATTGCAGGCATAAAAGTGTTAAAGCATCCTAGTTCCCGACTTTCGAGATTGTTTTATGTGCTTGAAATTCCGATTTCCGACACTAACTATACCCGATCTAGTTTTCTATTCACTAAGTTCTAAATTCAACATTAAGTATACCCAACCTAGCTCATTGTTGGCCAAGTTCCAAGTTCAGATGTTAACTCAAGTTGTTTGTGTTGTATTCCAGACTACTCTATATCTAGCCAGAATTGCACTCTTATAAGAGAAAATTCACCAAAAATAGAAATCTGGGTGAAATCATGCGAATTTTATATCAATATAAAGTTAACAGAGCAGGCTTTCAAATGAAGGAAGTTGCATATCATTTGAATAAGGATAAGTCGAGTTATAAGCCCCAAAACTTGACCTTCCTGAATTGCCCTATTTTGACCCAGTTTGGACATAGGGCAACTTCTTCAAACCACTGGGAGCAAACAAGACCAAATCTAACTTTTTATAGGATGTTCTTCTATGTGTAAGATTTCTAACAAAGTCTGTTTCATTCAATTCCAAGTCATATAGGGGAAGTTTTGTCCTGAAAAACTTGGTCTGCCTAGAATCAAACTCAAAAACCTAGGTCAAATTTCCAAAATTCATATCTCTCTCAATTCTAATCCAATAGCCTTATATTATGTATGTATGAAAAGCCCTGAATGTCTAGTTTCATATAAAAATAGTTTCATCAAATTTAAACAACTGTAGGCAGAGCTGTACACTCTGCCATACGGATTGCCGAGGCATTTTGGTTTTCCAGCCTCTCACATCTTCCTACTTTCACCCTTTCTTACTTCTTAATCGATTTTAACATCAAAAACAACGAACAAAGCAGCCAAAGATCATCATATTCATTCAATCATTACATCAAAGAATGAGAAAATAAAGTCACAATCAGCCACCCATAACCAGAATATCAAAAACAAGATTCAATCGCTACCTTTATTTTGATGTAACAACTAGCTAGTCTTGAGTTTTAGTGAAGGATATGGATGCAAAAGGCCTGATGGAGGCTGAAAGTGGAAGAAGGAGATGAAAAGGATGAAGAAAAGGAGAGAGGAAGGCTACTCGAAGGAGGCGTAAGTTAGCTGAAATGAAAGGAGAAAAATCTGATTCATGTATTAAGTGGGTAGTTGGAAACTTGCAATTTGATTGGTTGATAACTTAAGGCCAAATTTCAGCCAACTCTCTTCATTTTGTGGCCTTTGTGGCGCCACCAAGGAGGGATGAAGTGGCTGAGTAATCAGCCTTGAGTCATAGGGTTTTGGGTATACAATCCTATTGATTCGGTTCTGACAATTTAAAATATCGTAATCTTACCGATTTCCTTTAAATCGGTAAATTGGTTTTGAGAAAATTTTTTATGAAACACCCTATGCTTCTAACCTAATTCCCTTATATCTAAGCTCAATTAATTGCTAATTAATTGATTCTAAATAAATCTTTAGTCGAATGTTAATAACCCTCAATTATTTGATAAAAACCGAACAATTAGGCGAAAAACGATAAGAAAAATTCCGGTGGATGTTACATCTTTTTTACCACCCTCGGCCTTAGGCTCGCCTTCACTTATTTTGAGGTTGAGTGCCTCAATTTTGTAAATGTAGCCCTATCCTAATTTCATTCAAATAGTTGTGCCTTTATTCATTCCTTTGAGAATCTCATGAAGTTTCTAAATGCTCCTCTAATTACTGGGGTACCCTTCTCACTGTTCCAAGTGAAGGATGTCAAGAAAGGGAAACGGATTTCTCCCAGCAGTCAACCCAAGAAGAAAATTTTCAAGCTGGTCACCTCAAACTTCAAGCGGCTCAAAGACCAATTCGTCAAGGTCCTAGCTTCCGAGCATGAATTCCCTCTTTTCCTGGATAAAAAAGGCCATGCCCAGTTTCCCCTATATTAGAATAGATTTCCGAAGTGAGTTCTCAGTGTGAACTATCACAGCCTCCCCATTTATGTCCAAGTTGTGCTCAGCTTCCTTTCCAAGCACTTGATAAGAAAGAAAAAGGTTTTGTCTTGCATTGACTTGTTGAAATAGGATTCCAAGAGGGTCAAGCTGCACAAACACCTCAGTAAGTTCCTTACAGTTTTTCCTTTTTTGTTATTCTCATTATAATTGTTTTTCTAACTTTTCATCCTTGATTCCCTTCCATTTGTAGAAGAAATGGCCCTAAAAATGTCAAAGGATTCCCTTTAGGCTACCCTTGCCTACTGTCGAGCACAGGCAGCATAGAGGAATGCCCCAGGGATGAGTTTAAAGCTTACCAAGAACAATTCCGAGATCACTTCGGACTTCCAACCCCTAATTATCAAACAGGGACAAAAGGGCTTTGGATGACATTGTTGATTTGGAGGCCACCTTTATGCCAATCCACTCCTCCCTTTACGGCAGATAATTCTTCTAGTTTGAAGAAGGTCCATTCTATGTTTTCTGAGGACTCTCGCCTCCTCTAAAACTTCTTATCCAATGCTCCTTCCTTCTCCCTATAGTGCCCTAGATTTTCATTCCATCAGAAGGGGGACAATCGCCTAAAGTCGAACTATGACTTCAACATGTTTGAATCTGTTAGGCCATCAGAATACACAAATGGTTTCAAGTGGCAAGCTTGCGCTCTTGTGCAATAGCTCACCATTTAGAGTTGAGAGAACATTCCAATGGCAAGGCCATCACCAAGCTAAAAGAGGAGCTTGTGAAGCTAAGGGAGACTCATTTTGGGGAGATTCGCTTCTTAAAAGACAAGGCTAAAAGGGCTAAGGACAAGTACTTGGTTAAGGAAAAAGAGTGGGTGGCTCAAGAGAAAATACTTCAAGACAAAGTCACCCTCCTGGAAAATAAATTTAATGAGCACAAGGACTTCTATGCCACCGAGGTTGTCGAACTCAAGGATGCGCTTGCCGCAAAGACAAGTGAGGCCGAGAACCTCAAGGATAAGGTAGCTGAGCAGTAGGCTGAGGGGTTTGACAAAGCTATAAATCAAGTCAAATTCTTCTACATTGATTTGGACGTCTCTTCTTGTGGCTACTTTAAGGAGGTTCGGGATGGGAAGTTGGTGGACAAGCCATTTTCAGGTGCCAATGCTGCCGAGATTAAAGTAGGGGATCTGATGGAGACTCCTGATGATGCCGCCCCCTCGATGAACCACCACTCTCCAGCAACCACCTAGTTTGTCCTTTTATTGCAGTACAACGATATTTTTCTTTCCCTTATATATGTTGGTTAGTTGTTCAGTACATTTATTTCTTTCTTTGTTATTGATATATTTTGCAAATTCTCCAAGTCATCCTCGACTAGTTAGTATTTCCAAATGTGCCTTTACTATTGAATTATTTTTTTGCACTTAATTTAATGTGTTTCCTTTTCCGTGCTTAATTTTCCCTTCAACCCTGCTTTATTTCCCAAGTTTCTATGCAACAATTTTCGTGCTTGATGTGAATGCCAAGCTCGACCAAATTAAATTATCAAAATTACACTTATAGAATAGGTGCAATCCAGATCATCTCTTAAAGGACCTTAAATACTATTATTAAATTATTGACAATTAAGAAAAATGGGGGTTTTGTTTGCCTAAACAAAAATTAAAATTATGAAGAAAATCAATAAATTACAACAACCAACTCAAAAACTATCGAGAATAGTCAATTATGGTCTATCATGGATCAAAAAGATATTTTTTCCCAGTTTCATGGTTTTTTGAAGTTGAACTGAAAGCTCAAACTCAACCTGGTATTCTCAACTAAGGAAGCTCCTAGAATTCAACTAATCAAAGACACATAAATTCATGAAACTATAAAATTCATGAAGATCAAGACTAATTTAAAAACCAAAATAGGAAAAACCCAAGAGCATGAAGCCGTAACCCAATTCTCTATTTTCAAATGATAAAATCAAGATTAAGCAACCCAAATTTTATCACAAAAATCAATTTAAATCAACACAATTGGAGAAGCCTCGTTCATGAAAATCAAAATTGAGAAGAAAAAAAAAAAGGAGAGATGAAATTGAAATAACAAATACATTAAAGAACAAAGATCTCAAGACCAAACCAAATATCCTTCAAGGTTCTTGAATTGATCACAAAAGCCTAGCTTCCACAGCCATCGAAGACATCAAAATAAAATCTTGAAAGTAGAAGAAAGATAAAGATGAAAAGAAGAAAAACAAGGGTTCCTAAACTTGAGAAAGAAAAGTGTCTGTATTTTTTTTAATTTTCGTTTTTCTATCTTCCTTTAAAAGCAAAACCCTAAAAACAATCAAACTCGATATTACTTTCAAATTCCACATGGTCCTCTGCCTCTTAGCTTCAATTGGAGATATGATTTGCATTAGTTCGAGATTTGATGAGAGATTTATACCAAAAATGCTCCACTAATATCTCCTACAAGATTTTCAAGCAATTTAAAGACCCTTAAAACACAGTCTTTTGGCTTAATGACCTGAAGAAAAGTTGTAGCCCCATCTCTTAAAATATGTCCAATGTTAATCAATTAAGCATAAAAGTGGTCCAAGAGACTAAATATAAAGGTTAATCAATATATCAAAATATTATTTATCAGATCTCCCTATACTTAACTTTTTGCACATCTTCATGCAAAATCTAAGACAGGCTCTAAGGATGAAAAAGAAACATTAACTAAACAACCAACTCCAAAAATAGAATATAACAATCACCAAAATAAACTTACTTTCCAATGGATCTTCAAGAGTGCCAAGTTTTGAAGCAAGTAGAACATACAAGGCATGAAGAATTCTCAACAGTCAAAACACATCTACTTACCTCTCCTAAGTACAAGCAAGGCAAAATCATTCAAAATGCATACACTAAGCATAAAGGACGTCACGAGGTCGTGTATCAAGAACTCTCAACTTTCAAGTGTAATAGACTGTATCACTCAAATCACCTTATTAGAAAATGCACTACCATAGGCTTGCTTATCTTCTACTTCTCCACTACTCTGCAACATAAGCATACACAAATCAAGAAGACTTTAGTTAAGGTTATGATGGAGCTAAGGCAAAAGCCAGGAAATAATGAGGATATAATAAGGTAAAAACTAAAGAGAATGACAGAATATTAGCAAAGACATGAGGTCACATGTGTAAGAACTCTCCCTAAATCCAAACAATGAACAAACAACTCTATTTATTCCATCTTTTCTTACTTCAAAATTGGCCTAAACTTATTCTACTTCCGCTTCTTCTTCTTCATCTCTCTTTCTCTCTCTCTCTCTCTCTCTCTCTGTTTTTTGCGATAGCAAGCACTTACACATACACTTGCATTAATGCAACCTCTAATGATAACTAATGTCCTTCTATTCCCTAAGGTCAGGTAGAATCATGGTTTTTTAGTTTAGGCTTGTAAAATGCTAACACAAAGAATGCTCAATAAGGTTCAAGGGGGTTAAGCAAGAAAAAAAATGTACAAGGATGGCTATATGGCTAAAGTGGCTAAATGAAATGAACACTTCCATCATGTTCATGTATGCAAATGAAAAGGTTGTCTTGAAGAGAATCAAGGCTAGTTCTAGTATGAGCTCTCTAGCTCTAGAACTCCTAAACTCTCCATGACTAGGTGGTTCTAGGACTTGCTCTAAGGCTTCATGGCCATGCTCTTTGTTATGAAGTTTTTTCTTGTGTTATGGCTCTTCTCTTATAATATGTTTCTAGTTATGCACATATTTTGCTTCAACCCAACATTTTAGAACTCAAAATATTGATTTGTCATCAAGATCTCAAAGTATAAAAGTGGTTTGAGAGAGAAAAGTGGTCACTTGAGGAAAAAACTTAATGTTTTTACGAGAAAACTAATGAAAACAAAAACTGTTGAAGCTGGAAATTCTAGCAGTCCGTATTGCATGACCTATAACTCATTCAATACAACCCAAAATGCAATTAAACTAATTTTAAATGAAAATAGACTCATAGAGCTTTTTATACATATAAAATACATGAATTTTGTCCTTAAAATAAGGGAGATACGAATTTTTAAAGTGGGTTGTCACTAGATATGTTTCTGTTTGGACAGTCTGTACAAAAAATTTAACAACTCGAGCTATACAAAACATTTTTAAGTGGGACCAAGTTTGTTAGAAAGATGCAACATAGAGGAATAATACCCATAAAATAGTTTTGGTACATTCTTTGTGAGGAACTCTCAGTAGAGTTTACAAGTCAATGTTCAGAGATAAAACTAGAAGACTAAGCAATCATATTAAAATATGCATATCTTAAGTTAAAAAATGAATTTTTGAGTGGGACTTGTTTTGTTTAAAATAGACTTAGAGAAGTATAATTGTAACACTCGAAAAATTTTATCGTTAATTACCGGGTTGTTCAATTTTTATCGAATAAGTGGGTTTAACTAGAATTCAATTAAACATTTACTTAAAGTCAATTACATGTGATTTAGAAGTAATTAGGCTTGATGGCATTAGATTAGGAACATAGGAAATCTCGCAGAATTTCTCTAAGACCGGTTTACCGATTTAAGAGAAATCGGTAAGATTTCGGTAATTTATACTGTCGAAACCGGATCAATAGAAATTATACTATAAGAACCCTAGAATGAATGGCTACGATTTAGCCAAGATACCCCCACATGTGGCGCCTCTTTCAGCCATGATGAGTGGTGTAACACCCTAATAGTTCCATTCTATGCTTAAGTCATATTGTGGAATCATTAGTTGTTACTTTTGCTCGCGGAACTAACATTACCTTTTAGAAATTACTTTTAACGAAAATAGGGGTAAATTTTCTTTTGAATAATAACGAGTAAGCTATTTTCAAAACCAAGAGCCATGAGCGCATTGTGAACGTACAATACAAACGTCGCTATATCATTCGTACATCACATTTAACATAAATAGAAGCAATGAGAATAACCACAATCTAAATAAAGATAACATTCATTCCATAGCCATTCCATAGTTAATATAGTAGTAGTGATAGCAGAAGTCATACACGAAGATAATAATGGGTCCGATACCTACTGTCATCCCTATAAAGTACCCTAACAAAATACATGATAAGAGGAAATACATAAGAAATCCTAATCTGCCCATACATGCCGAATGAAAATGATAACCCTCGCTATAACCAAAAAGGGGCTATCCTCATGCTCAGCACCGCATACAGATCAACACCTCACTCATCTGGAGGGAGGAAACCGTTCCCAAATCCACCGAGAGTAACATCACCACGTCCCCCACCTCGAGCATGGCCACGCCCACGAGGCACGGCACAAGTGCGAATGAACCCACGACCGCGAATTGGGGGTGATGTGTGATGAGGGACTGCAGAAAAAGAAGATGAATCGGATGACAGACGGATCACAGACAGGTAGGAAGGCTTAGACGGGTCTGCCTCCACATGATAGCTCGGATAATACGGCTTAGAAGGATCGGAATCCAGTGAAATTGTTGACATCAGACGAGTGTCCGAATCAGAATCTCCATCAGTGGGGTACCTCAGATGATGGAAAGGCGGGTGAACGTCATCCATAGTGATGTCCTCGAATGGCTCATAAGGGCGGAAAAACGGGCTCATCACATGTGCACGAAACTGCCGGCTATGGAACATGTAGACTCGCATCGCTACCTGAGCAGTCGGCATAGATGCATTCAACCCCGGGTCGAAATGCCAATGCATCACCGGAAACTTAATGAAAATGACCACCGTGCTCGACGCCGGCATCCTCTAAAGATGACACGGAAATGTAGGAGTGAGAAATACTAAATTTCTCAGTAGGATCACGACTAGACAAACACAGTGCCATCGTCATCGTCCCAGCCACTTCGAGTTAATTGTAAAAGCAGTGGACAGATATAAGTTCAATTGTAATGGTTATGAGAACTTAAACTCTGAAGCGGGTTGCTTTTAAACTTACATCATAAGCACATCATCCTAACTAACATATATACTGAAACATAGAAAGAACATTCATGATGCAAATGGACAATGTAATTACATGCAAAGATATGCATCATCATAAACTTAACCATGGTTATACCTTGGCTTTACTTGCATTTTTTTAGCACATGCTTAACATTCTTTACTTTCCTTTGAAATAGACTGCTTTTGGACATGAGCTCATTTCGTGATTGTCGTCACACAGTACTAACCAAATCAGACTAAGCTGATATTGGTTACCTCTAAGTTGGAGGATCCTCCATGTCACCCTTGCCTCCCTCATAAAGGTTCTTATGGATCACCGTCTTTTACTTCCCGAAAGTGATCGAGGGGTCATATACCATGGTTTCTTTTCTGATTATTATACTTTACATGCATAATACTTCTTGACTAGACACATGCGATGATATGACTAAGTCCATAATTCTGACGGAAATTCGGTAGCATAACGGCTAAACCGGAGCTTCCCCAAAATGCCAATCATCAACTTTTAACCAACAGTTCATCATATCTATATCATATCATCAAACTCATCATTCAATCATGAGACAAAGTTCAATCAAACTCATCATTCATCATGCCGCATGGCATCACACCTTCATACTCTGAAGGGGTTTATAGTTGCATTATTCTTTGTGAAGAATATTATGAATCATCATATGATTTCCCATGGTTACCCATGAGAGAATCACATAGTTAAGATATGTGTACATGGTCTTTTAGTTACTTAATTCTCGTATGAAATTATTCTTTACTTTAGTTCATGTCTTATGGAACACTTATTCAAATTAATTAAGGTATGTGATCATTTCCTTTCCTTGAGATAGTGCACTTAGTGATTTCTAGGTTCATGGTATGCTCAGAGGCCCTAATCATACTTTTGTTCCCAAGGAGTTCGAGATCCCTCTAATCCTTGGGTCATGACAATGCATAACCATATCATGAACCCCACAACACCATGTTCACTAAATGCCAAGGGTGATTTAACATAATCAAGTTACAAAGCTTCAAGCTTTTATCTTAAAGATTAGATCTTTATGAAATAATGGTACAAGTTACTAGCTTTTTAACTAAAAAGTCTTGATCTTTATAAAAGTTAACACCTTTTTGCATTGTTTTCATTCAAGATTTAAACGTTATGAATTAAATGTTACAAAACAACACTTTTATGACTTAAAGGTTTCACTCTTAATTAAAGTTTGAAACTTTATGAAAGGTCTTTTCTTTAAGTGTGATTTTTAAGACATTAGTGACAAAATATCATTCCTCTAATTTAAAAAGGCTTATTATACCAAAAAGCTTAGACTTTCACATGTATTATTGTCTTCAAAATGAAACAAAAGAAGACTTTATGATGACACTAAAACTTGCGCCACTTTTTGTGTGTCAAAAAGCAAACTTTTTAAAGTTTTAAGCTTTTAGAATATTCAAAGTCTTATCAAATCATGGAAACTTAAAAAGATGAAGTTTTTCTAATCATCAACTCATCATAAGAAAAGGAACAACTTTAAGCAACATACCATCAAGAACATTCAAGAACATATTTTGCCAAAAGTAGAAATTTAAGAACACTTGAAGAACATCAAGAATACATTTTATTAAAAGTAGAAACTTAAGAACACTTGAAGAAAAGGTAGAAACTTAAGAACACTTAAAGAGCATCAAGAACATATTTTTCTAAAAATAGAAACTTAAGAACACTTGAACTTAAGAACACTTAAAGAGCATCAAGAACATATTTTTCTAAAAATAGAAACTTAAGAACACTTGAAGATCATCAAGAACACATTTTACTAAAAGTAGAAACTTAAGAACCCTTGAAGAACATCAAGAACATTCAAGAACATTCAAGAATATATTTTGCCAAAAAGGGAAACTTTTGCTCTTGAAGAGCATGAAGGATTTTCTCAAGTTTCCACTTAGAGATCTTGGTCATGAAAGAACCAAGCTCCAAGCTTTCTTGAGCAAACAAAATGAAAAAGATGAAGATCACTACCTTTCTTGAAGATGGCGCAAAAACAAGAGAAGTGGAAGAAGAAGACGATGACTCCTCTTGATGATGATGGTGGCGGTTTTGAATGAGCAAGGAGAGAACTCTTGAGTTCTCTTGAAAATGAGTCTTGTAGTGTTTAGATCTTGTCTCCAAAGACCCAAAGATGAGGTCTTTGAAGGGCTAAGTGAGTGATTTAGGTGGTGGTGGTGGAGAAAGGAAGGAGAAGATGAAGAAGATAAAGAGAGTTTTAGAGAGAAATGGGAGGATTTGGTTTGATGAGAGAGAATACGATGAGTGAAAATAAAAATGTAAGTGTGTGTGTGTGTATGTGAAAGTAGCATCCACATAAAGGAAGGAGAATGAGATGTTTTTGCTTCACTTTGTGTTATCTTGTGTTAATTAGTGATTAAGGGGACAAATGGGATGATAGGGAGACAAAATATGGTCAAACTCTTACATAAAGTAGTCTTGTTTCATGTTTTGTGCTTTTATGATATCACTCTTTACTTTATTGTCTAGTTGACTAAATTTGAATTTAATCATGAGATTAAGTGCTCATACAACTTAATTAAGATGATTAAGCAAGGATTAGTGATTAACATACAAGAACACAATTAACAAAAATTAATCTTGCGATTAAGCTTAATTAACCTTAATTAAACTCGATTAGGCTAATTAAGGGCGATTAGTGCTTAATTAAGCTATAGGGCCTCTGACTTACTTAATTAGAGATTATCTAATCTCAATTAAGCATTCTCTTGACTTTTCTTATCCAAGTAACCTTTTAATTAAGCCTTAATCTCACAATTTCTCATTAAGTACCTAATTACTCAGGGTTACTGAGGTAATTTAGCACGGCATAGAATTGAGGATGTTACATTTCTCCTCACCTTTAAAAAGAATTTTGCCCTCAAAATTCGTTACCTGTAAATAAATTCGGATACTCATTCTTCATTTCAGCCTCCAGCTCCCACGTATACTCTTCCATATTTCCTCTACCCCAAGCCACCTTGACCAAGGATACCGTCTCAGCTGTTTTGCCCTGCGATCCACGATCTGAGATGGTGGTAGATTGAAAGTTAGGTCCTCCTTTAACTGTACACTTTTAGGCTCAAATAGATGACTAGGATCAGAATGGTATTTTCTCAATTGGGACACATGAAAAACATCATGAATGTTTGACAAATTTGGAGGTAAGGCCATTTGGTAAGCAACTGACCCGACACGTTTTACAATTTGAAAAGGGCCAAGAAAACGGGGGCTTAACTTTTTGACCTTCATGGCTCTACCTATGCCGGTCGTAGGAGTGATTTTCAGGAACACATGTTCTCCTCCTTCTTGGAACTCTAGAGGCTTTCTCCTTGTATCCACATAACTCTTTTGACAGCTCTAGGCCGTAAGAATTCTATCCCTAATCCTTCTGACTTGCTCTGTGGTCTGCCTCACCAGATCAGGTCCTAATAGGCTTTGCTCACCCAGTTCAAACCAACATACGAGAGATTGGCACTTCCTTCCATACAAAGCTTCATAGGGTGCCATACCAATACTTGCATGATGGCTATTGTTATAGGTAAACTCAATCAAAGGTAAGCATTTGTCCCAACTTCCTCGGTTGTCCAACATACAAGCTCTCAATATATCCTCCAAAGTTTGGATAGTCCTCTCCGACTATCCATCTGTCTGGGGGTGATAAGCTGTACTTAGGCAAAGCTTCGTCCCAAATGCCTTTTGCAAGGCTCCCCAGAATCTAGAGATAAACCTCGGGTCCCTATCTGAGATTATGGTTGAAGGTACACCATGCAGTCTTACTACCTCTTGAACATACAACTAGGCTAACTTTTCCAAAGGATAAGTAGCTCGAATAGGCAAAAAGTGAGCAGACTTGGTTAATTTGTAAACAATTACCCATATTGCATCGAACCCAGCTTGCGTTTTGAGTAAACCCATCACGAAGTCCATAGAGATACTTTCCCATTTCCATTGTGGGATCTCCAATGGTTGCAACATACCAAAGGGCTTTTGGTGTTCAATCTTTACTTTTTGGCAGACTAAACACTTGCTTACTAACTCCGCAACGTCCCTCTTCAATCCTAGCCACCAGAACATCTTCTTAACATCTTGATACATCTTTGTCACATCGGGGTGTATGGTGAAATGGCTCTTATGAGCCTCCTCCAAAATCCTTCTTCGAAGGTCACCACTTGCGGGTACACAGATTCTTCCTTCAAATTTTCATAGCCCATTTGTACTTTGCACAAAACCCTTCAACTTCCCTTCTTTCACCAATGCTAGAGTTTCCATGAATTCCTCTTCCTCGCCTTGGGCTTGAGCAATTTGACTCTTGAAATCGCTCATCACCCTAAGCTGATTCAATCTTAAACTATGGAGGGTCAACATAACTTCAAGGTTAAGGTCTCTGAAGCTCTTTACTAGCTCATCCTCCTTGACCATTATCCATGACACATGCAAGGATTTCCGACTTAATGCGTCAGCCACCACATTGGCTTTTCCAGGAGGATAGTTCAACCCAAAATCATAATCCTTTAGAAACTCCATTTATCTCCTTTGCCTCGTATTTAACTCCTTTTGATCAAAGAGATACTTCAAGCTCTTATGATCAGAGAACACCTCGAACCTCACACCATACAGATAATGCCTCCATATCTTCAAGGCAAACACTACTACTGCTAGTTCCAAGTCATGGGTTAGGTAGTTCACTTCGTGAGGCTTCAACTGCCTAGAGGCATAAGCCACCACGTTCCTATTCTGCATCAAGACACAACCTAAACCTCTCCCAGAGGCATCACAGTAAACCTCAAATGGTCTACTAGGGTCCGGCAAAACTAATACTGGGGTTGAGGTTAACTTACCTTTTAGTTCTTGAAAGCTCTTCTCACAGTCCATTGTCCACACAAACGGGGCATCCTTCCTTGTCAACTTGGTTAAGGCTAAAGATATCTGGGAAAATCCTTTTATAAACCTACGGTAGTAACCAGCTAAACCCAAGAAACTCCTTATCTCAGTCACTGAGGTTGGTCTCTCCTAATTCATCACAGCCTCAACCTTACTTGGGTCTACAACAATACCCCCTTGTGACACTACATGCCCTAAGAACTTTACTTCCTCCATCCAGAATTCACACTTAGATAACTTGGCATAAAGCTCCTCCTTTTCCCTCAAGATCCTTAACACAACCCTCAAATATTTTTCATGTTCCTCATTTGTTTTCGAATAGATAAGAATATCATCTATGAAAACAACTACAAACTTGTCCAAGTAGGGTCTAAAGATCCTATTCATATAATCCATAAAAATAGCAGGGGCATTAGTCAATCCAAATGACATCACCGCAAACTCATAATGCCCATACCTTATCCTAAAAGCCGTTTTGGGAATATCCTCCTCCTTCACCCTTATATGATGATATCCAGGTCTCAGGTCAATCTTAGAGAACACAGCTGCACCTTGTAGTTGGTCCATGAGGTCATCTATCCTAGGCAAGGGATACTTGTTCTTAATAGTCACTTTGTTTAATTGTCTATAATCCATACACAGCCTCATACTGCCATCCTTCTTTTTCACAAATAACACCGGGGCTCCCCAAGGTGAGGTACTAGGTCTTACGAACTTCTTCTCCAACAATTCTTCCAATTGTCCCTTCAACTTCGACAACTCCATTGGGGACATCCTATAGGGTGCTATAGAGATTAGCCCAGTACCCAGCACCAACTCTATAGAAAACTCGATTCCTCTTTCCGGGAAAAAATTGGGTATGTCATCAGGAAATGCATCCGGGTATTCCCAAACTATGGGGATCTCATCCAATACCTGCTCTAGTTCCACTTCACTTGCCATAAGGAGAACATATCCCTGATCACCAAACTCACTACTTCCTACCCTAACAGAGTTTAAAACAAACTAATAGGCTCCACGGACTTAACAGGTACAAGGGGAAGAACAATAGATTTTTCAGAGCAATTTATCACATGGTTAGTCAAAAGCCAATCCATGCCTAGAATCAAATCCAAACCAGACAAAGGCAAACAAATCAAATTCATTACAAAAGACATACCATCAATTTGGAATTGACAACTCAAGCAACAATGACAAGTCTTAATTGGTTTCCCAGCAGGAGTAGAAACAATTAACATATAGGGCAACTCAGACATAGACAATTCTAATTTATCTACACAATCATGAGAAATAAAGGAGTGTGTAGCTCCAGAATCATACAGCACAGTTAAGGTCTTACCATTGACCTCGCACTTACCTTGGATCAGATCGTCGGACTGAGTGGCCTCCTCAGCATTAAGGGCAAAGACCCTTCCTTGGTGTTGGGGCCTGTTGGTAGGGGACAACAGCTTGCAGTGCAATCTCTTGCCATATGCCCAGGCTTTCCGCATCAGAAACAAGCATTCTGGCCAGCTAAACAAGGGCATCCTCCATGATGTTTGCCACACTTAGGGCACGCTTGACCATTCGTTAGCTTGGGTGGATTCCTAGTAGGCATTTGGGGTTGCTTTCCTTTGAAACCTCCACCTTGAAATGGTTTTCTCAGGGGTTGGGGCTTGAACTTCTGCCCTTGCGGTGCCAACTTCTTCTTGTAGGCTTCAGACCTTGCTACCGACAGCTTGCAGTTGCAATCCTCCACCAAACGGCACTTGTTGATGAGTGCAGCATAGTCACGGATCTCCATTGGTCTTACAGATGCCAATATCTCCTCACATAATCCCCCTTCAAACTTCACACATTTCCAGCACTCATCCGGGTTCCCTTGATAAATGGTCGAGAACTTGCATAGCTCCTCGAACCTAGCAGCATACTCGGCAATAGTCATGGTCCTTTGTCGCAGACTCATGAACTCCAGCTCCTTCGCATTCCTCACGGATGCGGGAAAATACTTCTCGTAAAAGTGCGTCTTGAAAATCTCCCAGGTGATGTGGGTTTGGGCTCCTTCCAATAACTTCTTCGTGCTTACCCACCAGAACTCGGCATCAGCTTCCAACATATAGGTAGCAAAGGCTACCTTCTGTTCCTTGGTGCAGGCTAACACCATGAAAATCTTCTCAATGGCTTTGATCCACTCATCAGCTTGATCGGGGTTGTACGTCCTTCTAAAGCTCGATGATTCGCCTTCCTGAACTCAGCAAACTTAAGTTACTCAAGGTCTACCTCGGCTCCTTCATTATGCCCTTCGGGATTCTCTTCATCCCTTTGCTCCATTTGCTCCATCATGCGATAGGCAGCAGCAGCTTGCTCCCTCATGGTAGCAGCCATTTCACGGAGCATCCCCATGACTTCCTCGGGACCTTTCGACTCGTTACGAGGCCTACCACGTTTTCCTGAAGCCATTAGTTCCTAGTACACAAGACAGAAGATATTGAGTTGATCAGACTCAACATTTATGTTGAGTGAACCAGCAACTAACCACATTCAAAATAGATGATCATGCACATCTAATTCCTACGTCTCATCAAACAGACGAGACTCAAAGCATGACTTAATTAACACGTATGCTTAGAAGCATAGTCAGTCCATCCCCAGGCTCTTCAAGGACGAACTCGGATACCAAAATGTAACACCCTAATAGTTCCATTCTATGCTTAAGTCATATTGTGGAATCGTTAGTTGTTACTTTTGCTCGCAGAACTAACATTACCTTTTAGAAATTACTTTTAACGAAAATAGGGGTAAATTTTTTTTTGAATAATAACGAGTAAGCTGTTTTGAAAACCAAGAGCCATGAGCGCATCATGAACGTGCAATACAAATGTTGCTATATCATTAATACATCACATTTAACGCAAATAGAAGCAATGAGAATAACCACAATCTAGATAAAGATAACATTCATTCCATAGCCATTCCATAGTTAATATAATAGTAATGATAGCAAAAGACATGCATGAAGATAATAATGGGTTTGATACCTACTGTCATCCCTACAGAGTACTCTAACAAAATACATGATAAGAGGAAATACATGAGAAATCCCAATCTGCCCAAACATGCCGAATGAAAATGATAACCCTTGCTACAACCAAAAAAGGGGCTATCCTCATGCTCAGCTCTACATACAGATCAACACCTCACTCATCTGGAGGGAGGAAACTGTTCCCGAATCCACTGGGAGTAACATCACCACATCCCCCACCTCGAGCACGGCCACGCCCACGAGGCACAGCATGGGTGCAAATGAACCCATGACCGGGAAGCGAGGGTGGTGTGTGATGAAGGCTGCAGAAGAAGAAGATAAATCGGATGACAGACAGATCACAGACAGGTAGGAAGGCTTAGACAGGTCCGTCTCCACGTGATAGCTCGGATAAGACGGCTCCGAAGGATCGGAATCCAACGAAATTGTCAGCATCAGACGAGTGTCCGAATCAAAATCTCTATCAGTGGGGTACCTCGGAGGATGGAAAAGCGGGCAAACGTCATCCATAGTGATGTCCTCGAACGGCTCATGAGGGCGGAAAAACGGGCTCATCACAGGTGCACAAAACTGGCAGCTATGGAACATGTAGACTCGCATCGTTGCCTGAGCAGTCAGCACAGATGCATTCAACATGGGGTCGAAGTGCCAATGCATCACCGGAAACTCAATGAAAATCACCACCGTGCCCGACTCCGGCATCCTCTGAAGACGACACGGAAATGTAGGAGTGAGAAATACTAAATTTCTCAGTAGGATCGCGACTAGACAAACACAGTGTCATCGTCATCATCCCAGCCACTTCAGGTTAATTATAAAAGCAGTGGATAGATATAACTTCAATTTTAATGGTTTTGAGAACTTAAACTCCGAAACGGGTTGCTTTTAAACTTACATCATAACTAACATATATACTGAAACATAGAAAGAACATTCATGATGCAAATGGACAATGTAATTACATGCAAAGACATGCATCATCATAAACTTAACCACGGTTATACTTTGGCTTTACTTGCATTTTTTTAGCACGTGCTTAACATTCTTTACTTTCCTTTGAAATAGACTACTTTTGGACATGAGCTCATTCCATGACCGTCGTCACGCAGTACTAACTAAATTAGACTAAGCCGATATTGGTTACCTCTAAGTTCGAGGGTCCTCCATGTTACCCTTGCCTCCCTCATAGAGGTTCTTGTGGATCACCGTCTTTCACTTCCCAGAAGTGATCGAGGGGTCATATCCCATGGTTTCTTTTCTTATTATTATACTTTACATGCATAATACTTCTTGACTAGACACATGCAATGATACGACTAAGTCCATAATTTTGACAGAAATCCAGCAGCATAACGGCTAAACTGGAGCTTCCCCAAAATGCCAATCATCAACTTTTAACCAACAGTTCATCATATCTATATCATATCATCATACTCATCATTCAATCATGAGACAAAGTTCAATCAAACTCATCATTCATCAGGCCGCATGGCATCACACCTTCATACCTTGAAGGGGTTTATAGTTGCATTATTCTTTGTGAAGAATATTATGAATCATCATATGATTTCCCATGGTTACCCATGAGAGAATCACATAGTTAAGATATGTGTACATGGTCTTTTAGTTACTTAATTCTCGTATGAAATTATTCTTTACCTTAGTTCATGTCTTATGGAACACTTATTCAAATTAATTAAGTTATGTGATTGTTTCCTTTCCTTGAGATAGTGCACTTAGTGATTCTTAGGTTCATGATATGCTCAGAGGCCCTAATCATACTTCTGTTCCCAAGGAGTTCGAGATCCCTCTAATCCTTGAGTCATGACAGTGCATAACCACATCATGAACCCAACAACACTATGTTCACTAAACGCCAAGGGTGATTTAACTTAATCAAGTTACAAAGCTTCAAGCTTTTATCTTAAAGATTAGATCTTTATGAAATAATGGTACAAGTCACTAGCTTTTTAACTAAAAAGTCTTGATCTTTATAAAAGTTAACACCTTTTTGCATTGTTTTGGTTCAAGATTTAAACTTTATGAATTAAATATTACAAAACAACACTTTTATGACTTGAAGGTTTCGCTCTTAATTAAAGTTTGAAACTTTATAAAAGGTCTTTTTCTTTAGGGTGTGATTTTAAGACATTAGTGACAAAATATCATTCCTCTAACTTAGAAAGACTTATTATATCAAAAAGCTTAGGCTTTCACATGTATTCTTGTCTTCAAAACAAAACAAAAGAAAACTTTATGATGGCACTAAAACTTACGCCACTTTTTGTGTATCAAGAAGCAAACTTTTTAAAGTTTTAAGCTTTTAGAATGTTCAAAGTCTTATCAAATCATGAAAACATAAAAAGATAAAGCTTTTCTAATCATCAACTCATCATAAGAAAAGGAACAACTTTAAGCAAGATACCATCAAGAACATTCAAAAACATATTTTGCCAAAAGTAGAAACTTAAGAACACTTGAAGAAGATCAAGAATATATTTTACCAAAAGTAGACACTTAAGAACACTTGAAAAACATCAAGAACACATTTTACTAAAAGTAGAAACTTAAGAACACTTGAAGAACATCAAGAACACATTTACTAACAATAGAAACTTACGAACACTTGAAGAACATCAAAAACATATTTTTCTAAAAGTAGAAACTTAAGAACACTTGAAAAACATTAAGAACATTCAAGAACACATTTTACTAAAAGTAGAAACTTAAGAACACTCGAAGAACATTAAGAACATTCAAGAACATATTTTGCCAAAAAGGGAAACTTTTGCTCTTGAAAAGCATGAAGGATTTTCTCAAGTTTCCACTTAGAGATCTTGGTCATGAAAGAACCAAGCTCCAAGCTTTCTTGAGCAAATAAAATGAAAACGATGAAGATCACTACCTTTCTTGAAGATGGCACAAAAACAAGAGAAGTGGAAAAAGAAGATGATGACTCCTCTTGATGATGATGGTGGCGGTTTTGAATGAGCAAGGAGAGAACTCTTGAGTTCTCTTGAAAATGAGTCTTATAGTGTTTAGATCTTGTCTCCAAAAACCCAAAGATGAGGTCTTTGAAGGGCTAAGTGAGTGATTTAGGTGGTGGTGGTGGACAAAGGAAGGAGAAGATGAAGAAGATGAAGAGAGTTTTAGAGAGAAGTAGGAGGATTTGGTTTGATGAGAGAGAATAGGATGAGTGAAAATAAAAATGTGAGTGTGTGTGTGTATGTGTGTGTGTGTGTGTGTGTGTGAAAGTGGCGTCCACATAAAGGAAGGAGAATGAGATATTTTTGCTTCACTTTGTGTTATCTTGTGTTAATTAGTGATTAAGGGGACAAATGGGATGATAGGAAGACAAAACATGGTCAAACTCTTACATAAAGTAGTCTTGTCTCATGCTTTGTGCTTTTATGACATCACTCTTTACTTTATTGTCTAGTTGACTAAATTTGAATTTCATCATGAGATTAAGTGCTCATACAACTTAATTAAGATGATTAAGCAAGGATTAGTGATTAACACACAAGAACACAATTAACAAAAATTAATCTTGCGATTAAGCTTAATTAACCTTAATTAAACTCGATTAGGCTAATTAAGGGCAATTAGTGCTTAATTATGTTATAGGGGCTCTTACTTACTTAATTAGAGATTATCTAATCTCGATTAAGCATTCTCTTGACTTTTCTCATCCGAGTAACCCTTTAATTAAGCCTTAATCTCACAATTTCACATTAAGTACCTAATTACTCAGAGTTACTGAGGTAATTTAGCATGGCATGGAATTGAGGATGTTACAAGTGGGAAGCAAAACCAAAATTGAAGGTAAGGTGAAATCCACCAATCAAAGTGAACTTGCTTCAAAAATCTTCACCTTTTTCTTTCTTTCTCTCCTTGAAACTTTCGGCCAACCTAGCTGCTGAAGCTCCCACCATTTCTCTTCTATTCATTATCCTCTTCACTCTATCTTCATCCCCTCTTCAAGTCTCATCTAGATTTGCTTCCATTTAAGACACTAAATCAACCAAGTTTTGACTAGACAAGGTAGGATTCTTCAACTTCTTCTATTATTGGTGCTATTGTGGTTGAGTAGAATTCCTATTCTTTCCATTAGTTTGATGATATATAGTGTTTATATGGATTCTTATGGCTAGATAAATGTATAAATGTTGAGTTTGGATGAGAACTTAGGTGAGAATTTAAAAAGGGATGCAAAATAAAAGCTGAAACCTTGAAAACCTTACGGCGTCTGTATTGGCGAAGTGTATGGCTCTGCCTACAGCACTAAAGACCATTGGATTAGTATTGAGGGAGATATGAATTTTGGAATTTTGACCTAGGTTTTTGGAGTTGATTCTGGGCAGCCTGGGTTGTTAAGGGCAAAACTTGCTCTATACGACTTGAAATTGAAAGAAACCAAACTTTATTAGAAAGCTTACACATAGGAGAACATCCCATAAAAATTTCAGAGTTAGATTCGGTCCCATTTGCTCCCAGTGGTTTGAAGAATTTGCCCTATGTCCAAACCGGGCCAAAACAAGGCAGTTTAGGAAGGTAAAATTTTGGGACTTATAACTTGAGCTTTACTAAAGCAAATGAGATGAAACTTCTTTCATCTGAAAGCTTATTCTGTTTGCTTTACATTGATATAAAATTCGCACAATTTCACCTAGATTTCTATTTTTGGTGAATTTTCTCTTATAAGAGTGCAATTTTGGCTAGAAATAGGGTAGTCTAGAATAAAACACAAATAACTTGATTCAATATCGGAACTCGGAACTCGGAACCTAGTAAACAAAGAGCTAGATTGGGTATACTTAATATTGAACTCGAAGATTAGTGAATAGAAAGCTAGATTGGTAAAGATAATGTCAGAAATCGGAATCATAGCACATAAGACCCCTTGAAATCGGAAGTTAAGGACAAGAATATAAGACTTAAAATACTTAAATCTGGAAATCAAGGATTTTAATATAAACTCGGAAGTTGGTACTAGAATAGGAAACCTTACACCCAAATCCCGAACGTCGAGAAAACTAGAATGCTTCAAAACACTTATATATGTCGTTCCGAAACTCAGTCCAGAATCAATCTCGGATATTGATTCTAAGTATAACCCCAGAAGTTAGGAATAAACGTTAACCTTATATATATACATAATCCTGAAAGTTGGAACTTATATAATCTTGGAACTCGGACTAATATAATCTTGGAAGTTGGTCCTAAGCTCAAGCTCGGGAACATTAATAGAAGTCCAAAACTTGTAAGATAAATTAAGACTTAAGATTTTAAACTTGCACCTAACTACCTAAACTTTGCTCATAAGACTTTGTTATGGTGACAACTAATGAAGATATGATGATCTATATTGGGTTTGCTGTTTGATTTAAAATCTCCTGGTTATCTGGCACTATTCATGGGGAAGCAGACTTGATCCGTTATGCTGCCAGATTTTCGACAGAAAGTGTAAGATTAATGGATTGATAGTTTTTACCAGTCAAGTTGATTATTTATAAATTTAAAATTATGAGTAAGTATATATGGTGACTATGATGATCATGCATACAAATATGATTAAAATATAATGTGAGTCATGTACAAGAATGTAAAGCATTCACATGCATGATCAAAGGTGAACAGCTATACAATTATGAATGATACGATCATGAATTATTCTTATGAAAGTATGCATATTTGCATATGAATGAAGGAAGAATATATGAAGTCCCTTCACTTGGAGGTAGTTATTTGGGTCCCTCCAGGTGAAGGCAGTTAAAAGATAAAGATGTAGGTCCCTTCACTCGGAGGCAGTTGCACATTGGGTCCCTCCTTGTGCATGTAGCTAAAACTTTGGGTCCTTCTATGTTGGAGGCAGATTGCCAATTGAGTTCCTTCGACCTAAAGGCACGTGGGTCCCCTTGCAGGTCAGTACTGTGTAACAGCATCATGAGTTGAGCTCACTCCTAGATCAGACTACCCAAGAGCAATAAAGACTAAATATTAAAACATGTGCAAGCACCTTAGGAATGGTGATATGTAACGCCTAGGTGTGCCAAGGAAAGGAAGTCAAAGAAAGTTAAAGAAACACAAGTGCATTCTGCATGAACTCAAGTAAACGTAGTTGTATATGCATGATTTTATGATGAATAGTATATACTCACCAATAATGTTTGTTATTATCATCATTATGATATTGCAAGTAGGCTCCTATTATCAATATTATTATTATGAACTATTATTGTAGTCATGCTTGAATCCTTACTCTGTCTAACAAGTGCATGAATAAAATTAACTCTGCTTCGGACCATATGTTTTCAAACTATAAAATGGAACCGCTCGTATAACATGTTCATTTTTTTGTTAATAAACCGAAGCAGCTGGAGATAATAATGATGACACTGTATGAAATTCCTTAGTGAATCCTATTGAAAATTTAAAATTCTTACTCCTATTTCCGTGTTATCTCCAGATAGCTTGAGAAGTTTCGAAGATGGTCAAAGTTGCTGTTAGGAAGGGTCCGCTCAGTTAATAGTAACAACTCCAGAGTATGGTACTATAACTTAAACATAGTACTGTACAGAGGAGGACGTTACAATAATCATACAAAAATTCAAGACAAAATGGTAAAAGATAAAATTATGGTGAATTTTTTAAATTATTGCCCTACCATAAAAAGTAATTCTGGTTATGATTAAGTTTAAAGGCTAATAAGAAACAAGCTTGAAAATATTAAGATCCTCAAACTAAGATATTTCAAAACTTCATATTTCAACTTAAAAGTTTTAAAATGGATAATAGGTGAAACTTTCCCTATACCTAATAAAAGAACCAAATGAAACGCAACCCAATTAAAAGCTTACACCAAATTTACTAAGCTAGCCTCATAAGACTTTGTATGTTATGTATGCCTTTATATGCCAACATGATAATGTTGATATGATGATGATGATAATGATGCTTAATGATATGTGAGATTAAACTTTTCGTTTTGCAATTTTGGGGAAGCTTCGATCCAGCTGTCATGCTGCCAGAATTCCATAAAATTTATGGACTTAGAATAATTTTGCATCATAAGCCTTAATAAGAAGAGATTGAACTAAGGATATGATCCTTCAAAAAAGGAGATGGCCCATAATAAGAAACTCCTCCTTCACCCACGGACTCGCATGAGGCATGGCAATGGACCCAGCTAGTGTGAGTACCGGGGAAGGGCTTACATGAGGCATGGCAAAGGACCCAGCTAGTGTAAGTACCAAGAATTTATGATAGTGACGACCACGGTATGAGCTCATTACCAGCTATATTTAGTGGATGGTAAATAAAGACTTACGATAAAGTTAAGTCTAATGAAAGAAAGGGACTTTGTTCCAACTCAAGTAAAGACTGAAACTCCTAAAATGTTCATGCATGATACAATTAGTTATATAAGCTCTTATGTACACCATGATGTTATTGTTATAACGAGAATATGTATTTAAAATTTAATCCACTTTGGATATCGTGTTTCAAAAATTCAATAATTGGACCTTATGAATGCTCACTATTTTTATTAATAAGACTGAAGTGGCTAGGACAATGACAATGACACTTTCGTATTGGGTTCAAGTCCTACTAAGAAATATTATTTCTCACCTTGGCTATTTCCCATATCATCACCAGATCCCGATGGCATATCTGATGGAGTGGAGCATGGATCCACCACACTGTGAGTAGACGAATGATGAGGGAGCACAGGCTATCGTGGCAACGACCACCAGGGTGGTTTGCACCTACTTTTACCCTAGTTGGATGCATGAAAGAGTAGAGGCTGGAGTTCTGCCTACCCCAATTGATGTTCCTGCAGCATTTCTTAGTCAGCCATTAGCTCCATGGGATTTCCTGCCGAAACCCTTGCCAAACGTCGAGATGGAACCATTGTCCCCAGAGTTATCGGCAACCAAGCTCGGCCCTAGCTAGCAATTCTAGTGATCGAGCTGAGCGCCACGACCTCTCGGACCATAGTTGCCTCTCCACTTTACCCCAAGTATCATCCAGAGACTGCTCTGACAACTGAGGAAGATCCTTCTGAAGAGCAGTCTTCCACAACCAGCTGTGCTCCTTGTCAGGCCAAGCTGAGTCACTGCGGTCACTACATCCAGGTACTTTGTAAGCATCCACACATCATTTGCACACCTTTTGTACCTCGGGGTCGAGGAGTAAGGGGAACCAAACACTCGAGGGCTTGACTCCATGGGGCTGAGAGGCGGGACCAGAGCATGGACACCAGGATATTTTGTTTTAGGCTTGTAGTTTTGTTGCTCTGCATCTTCATGTATTCCTTTTTGTGATGAATATGTCATTTTAGTTTGTATTTAATATTTAGTATTTGGGCCGTGGCATGACCATGAGCCTTCCTCTATGTATTTCTTTTTATATTGTGAACCCATATGGATGGAATGACAAGCTATGTAACGCGATGCATTTATTACTACTATTTATTTATCATTCTCATGCTTTATGATATTATGGTATGAATTATATATACACGCTCTTTCGATATCTATATTCTCACTCAAGGCTTCACCTTCTAAAATGCTACAAAGGGACGACATATTTCAAAAAAAGAAAAATTTTAGTATATTTTCCACGTAACTTAATTTACAAGCAGAGTTTTAGTTTTTCTGCAAGCATAAGTAACAACTAATAAATTACCGTAACACGACTTAAGCATAGTATAGGTTTATTAGGGTGTCACATTGCTATTCACGGTAAAGACTGGTTAGTTGATTGAATTCCGCAACAGTGTGGGGTACTTACAAGAACTCTGCTGCTCAAGTCAATGAGTGCAAGAGGTACAAAGTTCAAGAGAATGTAAGCGTAACAAATTTGATAGTGTCTGCTCTTATTTATAGGTGAGGTTTGGTAATAACAGTTGCTTTAACACTTTCGAGATTCTTGCGTAATGGTCTTGGGTTCATAACGGCTTCGTGAACATTATGGAATCAGAGTTCATGCATTACCTAATCTTGATTAAGTGCCTGTGTAACAAAATAAGCATCCATTACTTTATCATCAACAGTCTCCGATTTGGGCTTATGGGGGCCCAACCTTGGTATTGGGCTTTTAGGTTTAGTCTGAAATAGCATACAAGTACAAAATTTAAACCTAAATGGTTATTAGCAAAAAACTATTAACCTAATTCAAAGTCGGCAATCAATTATCCAAAAATCATTCTAGGAGATGGTTTATTCTTGAAAATAACTTCTATTGTTAATCTCTCAACCATTCCTACATTTTGTAAATCTCAACTGCTTATATTCTAGTCTTTTGACATTATTCCTTAGTAGTTGCCACTGACTTGATTTTAAATTATCTTCTCAGATTCATTTGGCCATTATACTTTCAACCAAATTATCTTCAAGAATAAGATGCATTTTCCAATTACACATTAATATGTACAGTATGATACTCCTTAGTTGATTGTTCTAAATGCTTGCTTATTATTCTTAATATGCTATTGTTCCATTATAATTACTGTTTTAATTGCATTAGTATATCTGTTAACTAAAATTGAGTTTGTTTCGGTGTATGTTTATAAATAAGTATTTAAGTTAAATATTACTATTGTGTCGTACTATTTTGAACTACATAAAGACCGAAACAACTGGGAATGACAGCGATGACAAATATGTAGAAGCTAGGAATTCCTACTGAGAAATCTTTATTTCTCACCCTGCTGTATGTTTCCGCGTCATTCTCAGATCATGGAGAATGCCGCAATCGGAGTTCTATTCATTGAGTTCCCCGAGCTCCATATCCACCTTGACCCATTCCTGGATTCTGTATATATATCCGGCAGGTGTCAATTCCATCTTTATTTCTTTTTCTAGAGAGATTTTGTTGTATCGCTTATGCACCAACTTTTTGACCCCGCTATCCTATATATTGCCATTCCCCTTCACATGGCCCATCCATTTCCACCTCCACCAAAGAAGAAGACCAAAGAAGGGCAGCAGCTCTAGCTCCTATGGCCCCTCCTGTTTCACCACCACAGCAGATGCCCTCAGTCTCGATGTCTAAGGAAGATTCGTCTGAGGCGGCGAGTTCCTCTTCCTCATCCTCTACTCCGAGCGTAGGCCACCCTCCTGTAGACGCCAGCATGGCGAATGGATTTCTTTCTTCAGATTCTATTTAGATAGTGGGTCTGTCATAGCAGTAGTAGATGTACAGAATGGCCCTCTTTTGGTAGTCTAGGTCAATGGCAGATGGGTAGAAGTTAGGAGGTGTACATGAAATGTCCCATGGGGACCATCTGGGGTACTATTTATAGAGACTAGCCGTTTTATTTTGTGTTAGCAGCCTCATTTTTTTTGTTTTTACCTTGTATCGTTTTGATAAACTTTGAAAACAAATGTCTATGTCTATATTTATGATGCATTTTGCAGTAGTTCTGTCTTATTGCATTTTTATTTATGTTACGTTATTTACAGTATACCAATTAACTAGTATTTATTCCGCCATCAAGCAGAAAATTTTGTTACGCGAATAGTCATCTTTATGTGGGTAATTAATAATGACATAGAAAATAGAATTTAATCAGCACTACACGTAATCACTTATCAGATAATTTATTATAACTTAAGTATAGTACTTTATCTGGTAAGGTGTTACATTTTTGGTATTAGAGCAATTCGTCCAAATATAGCCTGAGGAATTGGACTGACTATGCTTCGCATATGCTCTATATTCCCTAGATATTATTATGCTCTGAGTCTTGTCTATATGGATAGGATGTACATGAGGGAGTTTGCCTAACTGTATGCTATTATTTACTCGCACACCGAACTTAGTATTGAGCCTGTTCAACTCAATTAATCTTGTTTTGTGTGTTCAGAGCTTAATGGCTTCTGGAAGGTGAGGTAGACCGCGAACTTCCCCAGCCCAGGAGAAATCCATGAAGTTCCTGGACACAATACGAGAGATGGCACACGCTATGCGTGAACAGGCATCTGCGGCAACTCAAATGATGGGCCAAGTAGGAAGGCAGTCAGAAGTAGATCGTGGAAGGAATCATAATGGCCTTGGAATGGATCTGGAATACCTCGAATTTGCTGAGTTCCGGAAGGCCAACCCACCCAGCTTCAGGGGAGCCTTTAACAGAGATAAGGCAAATGAATGGGTTAAAGCTATGGAAAAGATTTTCTCCGTGTTAGATTGCACAGATCGTCAGAAGGTGACTTTTGCCACCTATGTGTTAGAAGCCGATGCAGAATACTGGTGGAATGGTGCACGGCGATTATTAAAAGGATCCCAGACAAATATTACTTGGGAGGTATTCAAAGATGCATTCTACTAGAAGTATTTTCCTGCGTCTGTCTGCAATGCCAAGGAGTTGGAGTTCATGCACCTTCATCAAGGGAATAGTAGCATGTTGGAGTACATTGCTAAATTTGAGGACTTGTGCAGATTTTCCACCATTTATCAATGAAACCTTGATGAAGCATGGAAATGTATGAAATTTGAACGTGGACTGAGAGAGGACATCCTTGCAACCATAGGATCGATGAGATCAGAGACTTCCTTACTTTGGTGAACAAGTGCCGCTTAGTGGAGGACTGTAACAAGAAATTAGTTGCTGCTAGGTCAACCAGCAATAACTTTAAGAAGGGGTTAGCTCCGCAAGGCTCGAAACTCAAGCCTAACTTACAGCAGCAAAGAAAGTTTCAGCCAGCGAGCAACAAAAGCAAGCAACCTCAAAGGCTTTTTGAGAATCAGACTTGCAACCAATGCGATAGAAATCATGGCAACTGCCCCTGCTTGGCAGGTCAAAATGTCTACTTTGGATGTGGTAGATCGGGCCACAAAATCTATGAATGCCCTGCCAGAAACCCTCAACCGACTCCCAAGCCACAACGCTAGGGGAGAGTTTTCACTATAGATGCACAGGAGGTCAATAAGTCGAAAGATTTGATTCAAGATATGTGTGAAGTGAATGGTAAGACCTTAACCATTTTATATGATTCAGGTGCATCTCACCCCTTCATCTCTCATACGTGTATGTCAGCCTTGCAACTACCTATTTCTAAATTACCCTATGACTTGCTAGTTTCTACTCTTACAAATGAGCCCATTAGGACCAACCATATTTCTATGAATGTCCTCTATCAAATAGGAGGTCGAACCTTTTCGGCTAATTTAATTTGTCTTCCCTTGTCCGGACTTGACATTATTTTGGGTATGGACTGGCTCTCTACCAACAAAACCCTGTTAAATTGCTCTGATAAATCCATTATACTCCCCCCTGTTTCATCTTCTGAATTAGTAATCCCTGTAAGTCTTTATTTAAGTTCCTTAATAGTACACCACTGTGGGAATGGAAGTCGAGGGTATATTTTCTTATCAACCAGTATAGCAGAGGTTGATCAGGAGTTAAACAATATTCCAGTTGTTAGGGAATATCCTGATGTGTTCCCCGAAGATATTCCTGAGTTCCCTCCCGAGAGAGAGATTGAGTTCACCATTGAATTAATGCTAGGAGTGGGACCAATATCTTTAGCACCATATCGCATGTTGTAACATCCACCAAAATTCTTTTATCGTTTTTCGCCTAATTATTCGGTTTTATCGAATAATTGAGAATAAATAAAATTCGGCTAAATAATTATTTAAAATCAATTGATTAGCAATTACTTGAGTTTAGACATGAGGGAATTAAGTTAGAAGTATAGGAGATTTCATAAAATTTTACTGAAAACTGATTTACCGATTTAAAGGAAATCGGTAAGATTACGGTATTTTAAATTGGCGGAACCGAACCAATAGAATTCCAACTCTTCAACCCTACTTTAAGTGGCTGAGAACTCAACCACTTAACACCTAAATGTGGCGCCACTTTGGCCACAATCCATGGGGAGGCTTGGTTGAATTTCAGCCATACAAGATTCAACCAATCAAATCCCAAGGAAGCCAACTACTCCTACTCCTTTAATCAGATTTTTCCTCTCCTTTCTCACCCATTCAGACTGCACTGCCTTCTCCCCCTGTTCTAGCTCTCTTCTTCTCTTCTTCACTCACATAACTCCATCAAACTCTCAAGTTCAACTAGGTTTTGCTCATCCAAGCCCCAAAAACCAAGCCAAATCACATATAACAAAGGTAGAGGTTTAATTTTTGCATTAATTTTGTGATCTTGGCTCGCTGAGGGTGGATTATTTCCACAATCTTTGATGTATTGATTGAATAATTATGATGATATATAGCTGATTATTGGCTGTTTGTTTGGTTAAAATCGAATTGGAAGTAAAAAAGAATGAAAATAGGAAGAGCTGAAGGGCTAAAGAACCAAAAACCCTCGGCAGTCCGTACGGCGGAGTGTACGGCTCCACCTACCACTGATTAAATTCGATGAAACCATTTTTATATGAAACTATACATCTAGGGATTTCCATACATACATCATATAAGGCTTTTGGATTAGTATTGAGAGAGTTATGAATTTTTGAATTTTGACCTAGGTTTTTGACTTTGATTCTGGGCAGGCTAGGTTTTTCAGAGTAGAACTCGCCCTATACTACTTGAAAATGAATGAAACCAACCTTTTTAGAAAACTTACACATAGGAGAATATCTCACAAAAATTTCAGAATTAGATAAGGTCCCGTTTGCTCCCAGTGATCCAAGAAAATTGCCCTATGTTCAAACCAGGCCAGAATAGGGCAATTCAGGAAGGTCAGAATTCGGGGCTTATAACTCGAGCCCTACTGAGTCAAATGGAATGGAACCTTTTGTAAATGAAACTTTGCCCTGTTAGCTTTAATATGAGACCAATTTCGTATGATTTAAATCAGTTTTCGATTTTTATTCAATTTTTACTTTTAGGTGTTTGATTCTGGCCAGCCACTGGGCAGGCCAGAATAAAACCTAAATAACTTGAGCCATAGTTATCCAAATCAGATGGGACCAAAGAGATTAGAAAATAGACACATAACAATTCAACATACCCAAAATTGAGGTCCAAATGAGTTAAATAGAAATTATGGCTTGATTTATAAAAACTGGGTTGACAGACCTTATTGAGGCGGAAACTCTGCCTTAATGAGATTAATGCTATTATGAGTTCAATGTTAAAATATGTATGCAATGTTGTGACCTCTATGATAAATTGGTGTTCTGATGGATTGGCACTATTCATGGGGAAGCGGACACGTTCAGTTATGCTGCCAAAATTTTGATAGAATCTATGCATAAGTTATGATATACACGTTAATACAAGTGCATTTTCAAGAAAGCTATGAAAGTTAGGATAAGAATTATGTTATTATGAAAGTTCCATACTACTTGGGCCAGCCCCGAATAAAAAGTTAAGGGGAATAGATCGGTGGGAAGGTCGAGGCAAGCAAACCCAGCATTCTTGTATAGGAACGAGCTCTATCCTGAAAAGCAGACTATTACCCAGGAGTCTAAATGGTCAAGAACTCCCAGGGGACCAAGTGATGGAAAATGATAGAAGTAATGAAGGAAGAACCAAGAATGAGTATGCATGATTACATGAATGCATGATTACATGGAATAGTTATGTTAAGATGTTTGCAGCTGTCTATTATGTTTACTTACTGTCGTTTGTTCATTTATTTTGTTTATTATTCTGTGAATCATTATTAGTAATCTATTTTGTTTCTTATGCCGTCTAAAGTAAAACTGAACCTTGCCTCGGACCAGGCGTTTCCTTAAAACAGATAGTCTAGTTTGAACACATGCTTTTATAATTAAATAAAAACCGAGACAACTGAGAATGAATGTGATGTTAGATGAACACCATACATGAACTCTACTGAGAATTTCCTTAAATTCTCACCCCGTGTTGTATTTTCGCATCATTCTCAGACGCTAGCAAAAGGCTCAATGGCCACTCTTTTCATTGAGATCCCAAACCTGCAGCTTCACCATGACTCCGAGTTGGACTAGTTGAACACAGCCTGCTCCTGCTAGTTCTGCCTCTACTTTTTAGCAACAGGAATTTTGATGTTCCTTTATTTCATCTGCTTTTAATATATATATATATATATATATATATATGTATAAACTGAAGTGTTGGCTTCCAACCTACATATATACGTATACAGTTGATAATATATCACTTATTCGTATCTTTTTTGTTATGTTATATTAAACTTTATTACGTTTTATAATGCTATTCACGTTTATTATATAACAGCACGCCGTTTCAACTGTTTTGTGATACTAATCATGAAAATTAAGCAAAATATTAACACGGTAACACAGACTACCTAATTTCATGCTATGACTTAAGCATAACATTAAATTAGTAGGGTGTTACACATGTCACCCTTGGAACTAACCGAACTCAAGGGGCAGATTGAAGAACTCTTGGAAAAGAAATTTATTAGGCCAAGTGCATCACCATGGGGAGCCCCAATCTTGTTAGTTAAGAAGAAAGATGGAGGCATGCGACTATGTGTAGATTACAGGCAGTTGAATAAGGCGATGATCAAGAACAAGTATCCGTTGCCAAGGATTGATGATCTTATGGATCAACTACAAAGGGCTACTGTATTTTCCAAGATTGATCTATGGTCTGGATATCACCAGATTCGGGTTCAAGAAGAAGATATTCCGAAGACGGCGTTTTGGACTCGTTAAGGACATTATGAATATACTGTGATGTCCTTCAGATTGATGAATGCACCAACAATATTCATGGATTACATGAATCGAATATTCAGGCCATATCTTGATAAATTTGTGACGGTGTTCATTGATGACATACTTGTCTACTCGAAGACGAAACAGGAGCACGCGGAACATTTGCGAGTAGTTCTGCAAATTCTAAGAGAGAAGAAACTTTACGCCAAGCTATCCAAATGTGAATTTTGGATGAAAGAAGTAAAATTTCTTGGCCATGTAGTATTCCATAGGGGAATTTCAGTGGATCCCAGTAAGGTAGAAGCAGTATTAAATTGGGAACGGCCAACGATAGTTACGGAAGTCAGGAGCTTCTTAGGGTTAGCAGGATACCACAGGAGATTTGTTAAGAACTTCTCTTAAATAGCCCTACTCTTAACAAAGTTAACCAGAAAGAACACCCCATTCGAATAGACACTCGAGTGAGAGCAGAGTTTCCAAAGATTAAAGGAAAAGTTAACAACAGCCCTAATACTTATTTTACTGGATCCTCATGGACCGTTTGAAGTGTACTGTGATGCTTCTAAGAAAGGATTAGGGTGCGTGTTAATGCAGAACAGGAATGTCGTGGTGTATGCTTACAGGCAATTGAAAACTCATGAAAGAAACTATCCAACACATGACCTCGAGCTAACAGCAATAGTGTTTGCCTTGAAGATATGGAGACACTATCTCTATGGAGTGAAGTTTGAAGTATTTTCTGATCACAAAAGCTTGAAATACCTTTTTGATCAGAAGGAATTAAACATGAGGCAGCGAAGGTGGATAGAGTTTCTTAAAGATTACGAGTTCAACCTAAAGTACCATTCAGGTAAGGCAAACATGGTAGCAGACGCCCTAAGTAGAAAATCCTTGACAGTGGCATGGATGATGATCAAAGAAGCGGAACTTATAGAAAGTTTCCAAACCCTCAACTTGGGAATCTTTGTAAACCCCAGTGCCATTCAATTACACCAACTTAAGATAACTAGTATTTTTAAAGACCAAATCCAACAAGCACAACAAGGAAATGAAGACTTCCAGCATATAGTACGACTGGTACAATCTGGCAAGCTAACAGGATTTTCTGTAGATGCAAAAGGAGTATGGCAATATCATGGGAGGATATGCGCACCGAGGAGGACAACCTCAGGAAGAAGGTCTTGGAGGAAGCCCATAAGAGTGAATTTACTATACATCCTGGCATTAACAAAATGTATCAAGATCTCAAGAAGATGTTTTGGTGGCCAAGCCTTAAAATAGATGTGGTCAATTTTGTGAATAAATGTTTAACTTGCTAGAAGGTAAAAATAGAGCATCAGAAGCCGGCAGGAACATTATAACCCTTAGGGATTCCGAAATGGAAATGGGAGAGCATTTCTATGGATTTCGTGATGGGCTTACCAAGAACCCCCTCAGGCTATGACGCTATATGGGTCATAGTGGATAGACTAACCAAGTCTGCTCACTTTTTACCCATTCGAGCGAATTCTCCTCTAGAGAAGTTGGCTCAACCGTATATTCAAGAAGTGGTACGATTACATGGTATCCCTTCAACAATCACTTTAGATCAAGATCCAAGGTTCACCTCACGGTTTTGGGGAACGCTCCAAAAGGCGTTCGGTACTAGGCTATGTCTAAGTACTACATATCATCCACAATCGGATGGTCAAACAGAACGAACGATTCAGACTTTGGAAGATATGTTACAAGCATGCATTCTGGAACAATGCGGGAGTTGGGATCGATACTTACCGTTAGCCGAGTTTGCATACAACAACAGTTACCATGCTAGCATCGACATGGCTCCATATGAGGCTTTCTATGGACAAAAGTGTCAATCTCCCCTATGTTGGTATGAATTCGGAGAATAGAGGCTATTAGGTCCAGAACTAGTCAGACAAACTACAGAGCAAATCAAAAGAATCTGTAGCACAATACTTCCAGCTCAGAGCCATCAAAAGAGCTACGCAGATATCAGGAGGAAACCCTTGGAGTTTCAAGAAGGAGATCACGTGTTTCTAAAGATCACCCCCACAACTGGAGTAGGTAGAGCCATTAAAGTCAAAAAGCTAAGCCCTCGCTTTATAGGTCCCTTTCAAATTTTAAAGCGAATCGGGCTAGTTGCATATCGAGTTGCCTTACCTCCACATCTATCAAATCTTCATGATGTTTTCCACGTTTCTCAACTCAGAAAATACTAACCTGATCCTACTCACTTTTTGGAACCTGAATCAATCCAATTAAAGGATGACTTAACTTTTTATGTACCCCCAACACGGATAGTGGATAGGAGCATCAAACACCTTCAGAACAAAGTCGTACAGTTGGTGAAGGTGGCATGGGGACATGAAGACTCAGTGGACTGTACGTGGGAGTTAGAATCTGATATAAGAAGGGAACATCCCAAATTATTCTCAATACTAAATTTTGAGGACAAAATTTTTTTTAGGAGGGTAGAAATGTAATATCTGAAAAATTTTATCGTTAACAACTGAGTTGTTCAGTTTTTATCAAATAAGTGGGTTTAATCAAAATTTGATTAAATATTTACTTAAAGCCAATTACGTGTGATTTAAAAAGATTAGGCTTGATGGAATTAGATTAGGAGCATAGAAAACTCCACAGAAAATTTTCAAACTAGTTTACCAATTTAAGAGAAGTCGGTAAGATTTCGGTATTTTAAACTGTCGGAACCGGACCAATAGAAATTTTCTATGAGTGCCCTATGATCAATGGCTAGGATTTAGCCAAACCACCCCCTCATGTGGCACCTTGATTAGCCATTGAGGGAAGGAAGCTAAGCAAAATTGGATGATGAAGTGAAATCCACCAATCATCATGCATCTTGCTTCCAAAAATCTCCACCTTTTCTTTCCTTCTCTTCTTGTCATTTTCGGCCACCCGATTAGCTACTGAAGCTCATCTCTTTCTCTTCTGTTTACTCTCATTTTCACTCCATTCTCATCCATTCTCAAGTCTTATCACAAGTTGCTTCCATCAAAGACACTAATCAACACAAATTCAACTAGATAAGGTAGGAAATCCTACTTCTCTACTTACTTTCTCTAATTTGGGGCTGCATGGTGGTCATGTATAACCTGATATATTGATGTTATATAGAGTGATGATGATAATTTATGACTACTTTTGCATGTATGTTGTAACATCTGAAAAATTTTATCGTTAACAACTGAGTTATTCGGTTGAGGGTTTTTGGCAGGGCATTCATAGATTCTGTGGCCTGGTTTGCCACATCCAAAGCAGACATTTTGACCTGCCAAGCAGGGGCGGTCACCATGATTTCTACCGCATTGGTTGCAAGCCTGGTTCCCAAAAGGCCTTTGAGGTTGCTTGCCTTTGTTGCTCACCGGCTGAAACTTTCTTTGCTGCTGTAAGTTAGGCTTGAACCTCGAGCCTTGCGGAGCTAACTCCTTCTTAAAGTTATTGCCGGTTAACCTAGCAACAACTAACTTCTTGTTACAGTCCTCCACTAAGCGGCACTTGTTCACCAAAGGAGGGAAGTCTCTGATCTCCATGCTTCATCAGGGTTTCGTTGATAAATGGTGGAAAATTTGCACAACTCCTCAAATTTAGCATTATATTCCGACATGCTACTATTCCCTTGATGAAGATGCATGAACTCCAACTCCTTGGCATTGTGGACAGATACAGGGAAATACTTTTGGTAGAATACATCTCTGAATATGTCCCAAGTAATATCTGTCTGGGATCCTTCTAATAATTGTCGTGCACCATTCCACCTTCTAACGGTCTGTGCAATCTAACACGAAGAAAATCTTTTCCATAGCTTTAACCCATTCATCTGCCTTATCTGGGTTAAAGGGTCCCCTGAAGCTGGGTGGGTTAGCACTCCGGAATTCAACAAATTTGAGGTATTCCAGATTCATTCCAGGGCCACTATGATTCTTTCCATGATCTACCTCTGATTGCCTTCCTAGTTGGCCCATCATTTGAGTTGTCGCAGCTACCTATTCGCGCATAGCGTGCGCCATCTCTCGCATTGCATCCAGGAACTCCGTGGATTCCTCCTGGGCTGGGGAAGTTTGCGGTCTACCTCGCCTTCCAGAAGCCATTAAGTTCTGAACACACAAAATAAGAGTAATTGAGTTGATCAGGCTCAATATTGAGTTCGGTATGCTAGTAAATAATAGCATACAGTTAGGCAAACTCCCTCACATACATCCTATCCATATGGACAAGACTCAGAGCATAATAATGTCTAGGGAATACAGAGCATATACGAAGCATAGTCAGTCTAATCCTCAGGCCTATATTAGGATGAACTACTCTGATACCAAAAATGTAACATCTTACCAGACAAAGTACTATGCTTAAGTCATAATAAATTATCTGATAAATGATTACGTGTAGTGCTTATTAAATTCTATTTTCTGTATCATTATTAGTTACCCACATAAAGATGATTATTCGTGTAACAAAATTTTCTACTTGACAGCAGAATAAATACTAATTAATTGGTATACTGTAAATGACATAACATAAATAAAAATGCAATAAAGACAAAACTACTGCAAAATGTAACATAAATATATACATAGACATCTGTTTTCAAAGTCTGTCAAAACGATACAGGGTAAAAAAATAAATGAGGCCGCTAACACAAAACAAAACGGCCAGTCTCTATGAACAGTACCCCAGATGGTCCCCATGGGACATTTCATGTACACCTCCTAACTTCTATCCATTTGCCTATGACCCAGACTACCAAAAGAGGGCCATTCTATACATCTACTACCGCTATGGCAGACCCATTATCTAAACAGAGTCTAAAGAGAGAAATCCATTCACCATACTGGCGTCTGCAGGAGGGTGGCCCACGCTCGGCGCAGAGGATGAGGAAGAGGAACTCGCCGCCTTAGAGGGATCTTCCTCAGACATCTACTGTGGTGGTGAGATAAGAGGAGCCATAGGAGCTAGAGCTGCTGCCGCCGCTGGTGGGGTGGAAATGGATGGGCCATGTGAAGGGGAATGGCAATATAAGGGACAGCGGGGTCAAAAAGTGGGTGCATAAGCGGTACGGCAAAATCTCTCTGGAAAAAGAAATAAAGATGGAACTGACACCTACCGGATATATACACAGAGTCCAGGAATGGGTCGAGGTGAATATGGAGCTCGGGAAACTCAATGAACAGAACTCCGATTGCGGCATTCTCCATGGTCTGAGAATGACGCAGAAACATACAGCCAGGTGAGAAATAAAGATTTCTCAGTAGGAATTCCTAGTTTCTACATATTTGTCATCGCTGTCATTCCCAGTTGTTTCAGTCTTTCCGTAGTTCAAAATAGTATAACACAATAGTAATATTTAACTTAAATACTTATTTATAAAACATACACCGAAACAAACTTAATTTTAGTTAACCGATATACTAATGCAATTAAAACAGTAATTATAATGGAATAATAGCATATTAGGAATAATAAACAAGTATCTAGAATAATCAATTAAGGAGTATCATACTATACATATGAATGTGCAATTAGAAAATGCATCTTATCCTTGAAGGCTTTCGCCTCTTAGAACTTATTTCCATCCTTAGTCCCCTGGGAGTTACAGGCCAGATACTCCTGGGTAATAGTTCGCTTTTCAGGACCGAGTTTGTTCCTATACAGGATTGTCGGGTTTACTTTCCCCAACCTTTCCACTGATCTATTCCCCTTAAATTTGTTCAGGGGCTAGCGGAAGTAATATGGAATCCTTTACAATATCATGAATTGAATGCACCTCTAACTTGATTCTTTCAAATATCATGTATTCATGCTATTGTAAATTACGCAACATATGAATTTCTTGCCAAAATTTCGGCAGCATAACAGATCGAGTCTGCATCCCCATGAATAGTTCCAGACAACCAATACAATTGTACAAACTTGCAATTCAATATGGGCTAGCAAATATATATATTCATAGCATCATTCAACAATTCCAATTCAAGTATCAATGGGGTTTTCGGTTTATTCTCCCCTGTTCTGCCCGAGCTTGGATTACTCCACTCTTAGTTCAATTCAACTCATTTAAATCTAATTTTTGGATATGTCATAGCCTTATGTGTCTAGTTTCTAACCCTTTTAGTCTCACCTTATTTTGATTTGTATAACTCAAGATATAAATATTTTACCTCAAATTGCCCTGTTCTTAGTCAGAATTAGGTTCTTATTAATAAAAATTCATTAAAAATAGAAATATATATGAAATCATACAAAATTTATATCAAATTAAATCTAACAGAACAAGCTTTCAAATTAATGAAGTTTCATGTCACTTTCACAAGTATATTATGAGTTATGAGTCTCGAAACTTGACCCTACTAGACCACCCAGATTCAATCCAGTTTAGATTTAAGTCAAATTCCTTGGTGCATTGGGAACAAATGGTAATGAATCTGGTTCTGAAATTTTTGTGGGATATTCCTTTACATGTTAGCTTTCAAATGACCTTATGTTCACTCAATTTGGGGTTGTGTAGGATGAGTTATACCCTTCTCAACTCATACTGCCCGGATAAGGATCCAGATTTCTAGGTTAAACTTCAAAAATTCGTAACTAATTCTATACTAATCCAATGGCCTTATATTTTATATGTATGGAAAGCTTTGAATGTCTAGTTTCATATAAAAATATATTTATTAAATTTAATTGGTTGTAGACGAAACTGTACACTCCGCCGTACAGACCGCTGAGGTAAACCCCAACAGCTTCTTAAATTGTTCTCTATTCGTCAAGCTATTTCCTATCAAATTCAATTTTAATCACAACATACATGCAAAATTAGTCATGAACTATCATCATCACTCTACATAACATCAACATCTCAGGTTATACATGACCACCATGCAGCCCCACATCAGAGAAAGGAAGAAGAGAAGTAAGATTTCCTACCTTGGCTAGTTGAATTTGTGTTGATTTAGTGTCTTTGATGGAAGCAACTTGTGATGAGACTTGAGAATGGATGAGAATGGAGTGAAAATGAGAGTAAAGAGAAGAGAAAGAGATGAGCTTCAGCAGCTAAAGGGGGTGGCCGAAAATGACAAGAAGAGAAGGAAAGAAAAGGTGGAGATTTTTGGAGGCACTTCTCTTCGATTAGTGGACTTCACTTCATCATCAAATTTTGTTTAGCTTCCCTCCCTCAATGGCTGATCAAGGTGTAACACCCTAATAAATCCATATTACGCTTAAGTCGTATTACGGCGTTTTATTAGTTGTTACTTATGCTCGTGGAAAACTAAACTTCACTTGAAATTAAATTACGCGGAAAATACAGTAAATTTTTTTTTTTGAAATATGTCGTTGCTTTTGGAAAGTAAAGCCTTGCGCGAGAAGATAACAGTAAACGGGCGTATCGCAGAGATTTCGATATAAATGGAAGGAAAATGAGATAAATCATAATGTCATACATTCAAATTTCAACATCAACCACATAATATAATTATCCGCATAATATCTAACAAATACATAAAAGGGAACTCATGGTCATGCCATGGCCCCAAAATATCAAAAGTACAAGTTTGACAAGATCTAATACAAAATGAAATACAACAGATAAGGAGCAATATTGGGATAAGCCCACGTAGACATATACTGGCTTTTCTGCCCCTTCCACGCCCTTCCATCGAACGGACTCAGGTCCTCGAATGCCTGGTCCCCCACGCTGCTCGGCCTCGGGGAACGTGAAGAGTATGGATGATGCGAGGGTGCCGGCTGTTGACCTCTACGCGACGAATGCGGCCCGGAGTATAGCTGCCCACCGAAGAACGTGCCTCGGAGGGATCCTCCTCAGATGCGACAGGATGGTACTCGGGGAGCAGCGGCGAAGCGGCTGCGGCTCTAGGAGTAGCGGTCGAACTCACTTCGATCACAGGGACTCCTGGCAGTGGCACGGGCTCGGCTACGGGTAGACCCGGAGACATAGGCTCCATCTCGATCTCGGGCAATGGCTCGGGCGGGATATCCCAAGGACCCAACGGCTGTCCAAGGTGTGCCGATGATACGTCCACAGGGGCTAGCGGGATCTCTGGCTCCTCCTGCTCAAAAACTCGACCCAGGTAGAAGTATGTGCGGACTATTGTGGTGGTCGTGGCCACAATAGCGTGGGCGCCCTCATCATAGGCCCACTCATGGCGGGGAGTCTCCATGCTCCATGCCACGTGATGCTCCATGAGTATCTGGTGACGAGATAGAAAAACAGCTAGGATGAGAAATAAGATTTCTCAGTAGGACTCGACCCTGACACACAGGTGTCATCGTCATCGTCCCAGCCACTTCGGTTTTTGACTGAAAACTGTGGGCATTCAATAGGTTCAATTATTTGATTTTCGAAAACATTACTATCCGGAGTGGATTCCATTTTTAGTACTTATCCTCGTTGTATTAACAACATCATGGCATACATGAAAGCTTATATGACTATTCATAACATACATAAACATGTTGAGAGTTATACTCTTTACTTGGGTTGGACCGAAGTCCCTTTCTTTCCTTAACTTGACTTATCTTAAGTCCTTTCTTTCCACCCACTAAACATAAGTGGTAATGAGCTCATACCGTGGCCGTCGCCACCATAGAATTTCGGTACTTACACTAGCTGGGTCATGCCATGCCTCATATAAGCCCTATCCCCTATACTCACACTAGCTGGGTCATGCCATGCCTCATGTGAGTCGTGGGTGAGGGGAACTTTAAATTAGGCCACCTTCCCTTTTGAAGGATCACACTTTATTGAATCTTTTCTTATTAAACTTATGATGCAAAATATTTCTAAGCCCACAATTTCTACAAAATTTCGGCAGCATAACGGCTAGACCGAAGCTTCCCAAAATTTTGCCAAATAGAAAACCAAGATCACAAAGATCATATCATATCATCATATCATATCATCATCATCATATCATCATTATCATGGCATCATAATCACATCATCATCATAACATCATGCTTGCAACATAAACATAGGCATATTCTCAAGCAAAGTTTTATGAGCTTAGCTTAGTAAATTTGGCGCAAACTTTTAATTTAGGTTACCTCTTGGGTGTTCTCTTTTAATTGTTGTAGGGCCAATTTTATCTAATATACTTTTTGATACTTTTTGAGTTGAGTTATGAAGGTTTTCTAATACTTAGTATAAGGGTATTAATGTCTTAAAACTTATTCTTCATTAACCTTTAACTTTTACCCTAACCAGTTTTACTTTTACCGTGGGGCAGTAACTTCAAAAATTCACCATAATTTCATCTTTTAGTCTTTCGTTTCGAATTTTGGAATGCTTACACTTTTCTGAGTCTATTTTTACACAAAAGAAACCGCACTAAAAAATTCATTTTGTAG
This sequence comes from Pterocarpus santalinus, assembly GCA_031439595.1. NCBI lineage: Eukaryota > Viridiplantae > Streptophyta > Magnoliopsida > Fabales > Fabaceae > Pterocarpus > Pterocarpus santalinus. The sequence continues at coordinate 34,289,191 of CM062529.1, read as the reverse complement.
CTTGAGTTATGCATATTTTATTCTGACTGTTCAGATTTGAAAGTTCATCTCGGGTCAGTGACTTTTAACATTGACTGTGAACTCCTCACAAAGAATCTGACAAAACTGTTTTATGGGGGTGTTCTTTTATGTCTTTTCTTTCCAAAAAACTTGGTCCCACTCAAAAATGTTATGTATAGCTTGAGTTATACACGTTTTATTACCTACTGCCCGGACAGAAACCCATCCAGGAACAGCAGACTTTAAAAATTCATATCTCTCACATTTTAAACCCAAATCTCGTATATTTTATATGTATGAAAAGCTCTTTGAGTCTACTTTCACAGAAAATTAGTTTCATTGCATTTTTAGTTTTGTAGCAATAAACATACCGCACGCTTTACAGGCTGCCAGAATTCCAGATTTACTAGTTTTTAAGTTTTTCACTTCAAGCTTATGGAGAAATTGTTATATCACTTTAAAACACCATTTTCATGTTTTATCTCAACATTATCATCAATGTTTTAGTTACCAAATCAGCATTTTGAAACAAAATAAAGCAAGACACATAAAACCATCATGCCACAAGATTTTCTTTCAAAACAACACTTTTCAATAAGACAAGAAAGCTCATAGAACAAGGAATGGTCATGAGACCTTGAAGCAAGTCCTAAAACCACCTAGCTATGAAGAGCTTAGGGGTTCTAGTTCTTGAAAAATATATGGAGAGGAAGGGTTAGAGTCACTACCAAAAAGTTCCTCTTGAAGGCTTGGAAGATAAAGATGGTTGGAGATGGCCTCCTTCTCCTTGAGCTTGATATTGGGACTTGTATATGAGTGGCTTTGTTTCTCCAAGGACCAAAGATGGTAGTCCTTGAAGGGATGGTGAGTGTGGTGATGGGAGATGAGGGTGATGGTGGTAGAAAAGTAAGGACTTAGGGTAGGAAAACAAGAAGAACAAGAAGAAGAGTAGGAAGAACAAAGAGAGGTTTAGAGAGAGGTGAGAGCTTTGTGTGTATTCTTGAGAGAGGAAATGAAAAATGAATGGAGGAGAGAGGGAGGGCTGAAGGTGGCGCAAAAGAGGGAGGAAAGGTGATGTGATTTTTGCTTCTTACACAAGCTAGGGAGTGGGAAAAACCATAGGGCAAAAGGGGGTGTTGTGTTTCCTTTGAGTCTTGGTACTTGGGTAAAAGGCTTTGTAGTGTTTTTGTCAAATGGTTAAAAGCATGAGCTATCCTAGGATTGGCATTGAATGATTGTGATCACTCCAAGTGTCACAATCTTGATGAAGGAGAGTACAACTTTTGTCATGACTTAAGGGTTCTACTAACATGGACTCTTAATCTAGTGGTGTATGATGAGAAGGCAATTGAATGGTTAGATGTAGCTCTTGCTTTGACCAAACTTTTAAACAATAATTAAAGGGAAGTTTCTACATCTTTATAATTATTATACTTATCTAAATGTTGATTAATTCAATTGGTTTAAATTACTCATTAGCACATTTTAATTAAGAAGGATTTTCCTCTTTAATTATATAAGAAGATGTGAGGGTTAATGTGATTGAGTTTTGAGACTTATGTGCTCTTAGTTAATTAGGTTAGATCACCTTGATTTTATGTTCTAAATCATGAATTAATAAGGATTGGACAATTAGGCTTTTAATTGTAACTTTTAATGCCTTAAGCTTCAATTGTTGACTTGCCTTAATTTACTAAGCTCTTGCTCTTGCTCTTGAGATTAGCCGATTAGTTCTCAATTAATCGCTAATCTCTCTAATTAGCCAGGAACACCGAGCTAATTAACTTAGGTAAAATGGGGATGTTACATTACTCCCCTCCTTAAAAAGAATTTTGCCCTCAAAATTCGTTACCTATAAACAGGTGGGGAAAATCTCTTTGCATCTCTGCCTCGAGTTCCCACGTGTGCTCTTCCAAGTGTCCTTTTCCCCAGGCCACTTTCACTAGGGGCACAGACTTGTTCCTCAGCTGCTTGACCTTCCTATCTATGATTCTCATAGGCGGTAGGTCGAAGGTTAGGTCTTCCCTTAACTGTACACTTTCTGGCTCAAGAAGGTGATTGGGGTCGGAGTTGTACTTTCTTAGTTGGGAAACATGGAAGACATTGTGAAGGTTTGACAAATGAGGCGGTAATGCTATCTGGTAGGCAACTGTTCCTACTCGTTTCAAGATTTCAAAAGGGCCAAGAAAACAAGGGCTCAACTTTTTGACTCTAAGGGCTCTACCAATGCCTGTTGTAGGAGTGATTTTCAAGAATACGTGTTCTCCCTCTTGGAACTCGATTGGCTTCCTCCTCTTGTCCACATAGCTCTTCTGACGGCTTTGTGCTGTGAGAATCTTTTCCTTTATCCTCTTAATTTGCTCGGTGGTTTCTCTAACCAGATCAGGCCCTAAGAGGCTTTGCTCACCCGGTTCATACCAACAAAGCAGGGATCAGCACTTCCTACCATACAGAGCTTCATAAGGCGCCATCCCAATGCTAGCATGAAAACTATTGTTGTAGGCGAACTCGATGAGGGGTAGGTGTTTGTCCCAACTTTCGGGTCGATCCATTACACACGCCCTCAACATATCCTCTAGGGTTTGTATGGTTCTTTCCAATTGTCCATCAGTCTGGGGGTGGTAGGCTGTACTTAAACAAAGTTTCGTCCCAAATGCCTTTTGCAAGGCTCCCCAGAACCTAGAGGTACACCTTGGGTCTCTATCCGACACAATGGTTGCAGGTACTCCGTGTAGTCTCACGATTTCTTGGATGTATAGCTGGGCTAGCTTATCCAAAGGATAATTCGCCCTTATGGGTAAGAAGTGGGCAGACTTTGTCAATCTATCCACAACGACCCATATGGCATCAAATCCACCTTGGGTTCGGGGTAAACCCATCACGAAGTCCATAGAGATTCCATCCCATTTCCATTAGAGGATCTCCAATGGTTGCAGCATGCCTGAGGGTTTTTGGTGCTCAATCTTCACCTTTTGACAAACTAAGCACTTATCCACAACATCTGCTATGTCTCGTTTCATGCTTGGCCACCAAAACATCCTCTTGAGGTCTTGGTACATCTTCGTTATGCCAGGATGCATGGTGAAATGACCTTTGTGGGCTTCTACTACAATCGTCCTCCTCAAGTCATCCTTAGCAGGCACGCATATCCTCCCTTGATACCTCCACACGCCATCAATGCCTTGAGTAAATTCTTTCAGCTTTCCCTCCTTCACCTGAACTACAATCCTCAAGAACTCTTCATCCTCTTCCTGAGCCCGCATAATTTGTCCTCTGAACTCACTTGTTACCTTGATCAGACTCATCCTTATGCTACAAGGAGTCAGGGTAACTCCGAGGTTCAAGTCTCTAAAGCTCTCAATCAACTCCGCTTCCTTGACCATCATCCACGACACATGCAATGATTTGCGGCTCAGTGCATCCGCCACCACATTGGCCTTACCAGGGTGGTAGTTCAACCCGAAATCGTAGTCCTTCAAGAATTCCATCCACCGCCTCTGCCTCATGTTAAGCTCCTTCTGATCAAACAAGTACTTCAGACTCTTGTGATCCGAAAATACCTCAAACCTAACTCCATATAGATGGTGCCTCCATATCTTCAAGGCAAACACCACGGCCGCTAACTCCAGGTCATGGGTCAGGTAGTTAACTTCATGAGGCTTCAGTTGCCTAGAGGCGTACGCTACCACACTACGATTTTGCATCAGAACACAACCTAACCCTCTTCCAGAGGCATCACAATAAACCTCAAAGGCTCCCTTAGGGTCAGGCAGGACTAGTACAGGTGTAGAAGTCAACTTCGCCTTCAACTCTTGAAAACTTCTCTTACACTCTTGATCCACAAAAGCAGCATTCTTCCTAGTGAGCTTAGTCAAAGGTAGGGATATTTGAGAAAATCCCTTTATAAACCTCCGATAATATCCGGCTAGGCCGAGAAAGCTCCGAATCTCCGTCACCGTCGTCGGCCTCTCCCAGTTCATTCTGACTTCCACCTTGCTCGGATCTACGGATATCCCTCCCTTAGTCACGACGTGACCCAAGAACTTCACTTCTTCTAGCCAAAACTCACACTTCGACAACTTCCCATACAGCATCTTATCCCTCAAGATTTCCAACACAATCCTAAGATGCTCTTCGTGTTCCTTCTTCGTCTTTGAATAGATGAGGATGTCATCCATAAAGACCACCACAAACTTATCCAAATATGGCCTAAAGATCCTGTTCATATAATCCATAAACATAGCTGGGGCATTGGTCAATCCAAACGACATTACTCTAAACTCATAATGCCCATATCTAGTCCTAAAGGCCCTCTTGGGAATATCTTCCTCCTTCACTCTAATTTGATGGTATCCCGACCTTAGATCTATCTTTGAAAACACCACTGCTCCTCTGAGTTGGTCCATTAAGTCGTCTATCCTTGGTAAGGGGTACTTGTTCTTCACTGTGACCTTGTTCAACTGCTGATAATCCACGCACAGCCTCATGCTTCCATCCTTCTTCTTGACAAATAACACCGGGGCTCCCTAAGGTGAGGTGCTTGGTCGCACAAACTTCTTTTCCAGCAACTCCTCCAATTCGGTCTTCAGCTCTTCCAACTCCAAAGGGGACATTCGGTAGGGTGCAATAGATATTGGTCCAATCCCTGGCACCAATTCTATGGAAAACTCTATCTCTCTCTCAGGGGGAGACTCAGGGATATCCTCAGGGAAGACTTCAGGGTACTCATTCGCCACAGGAATCTCATCAAGAGCTTGCTCTAGTTCAACCTCACTAGCCGATAGGAGAACGTATTCTTGATTCTCAGTCTTACAACAGTATAACACGATAGGTTTCAAGCTTAAACTAATAGGTTTAGAAGGCAAGGAAGGGAATACGATTGTTTTGGCTACACAATCTAACATAACATGGTTGGCTGAGAGCCAATCCATGCCTAAGATTAGATCTAAACCAGACAAAGGAAGGCAGATTAAATCAGACTCATAAGTTCTACCCTCAATATGAATTTGACACTTCAAACAACACAGACAAGTTCTAACTAGTTTCCCAGTGGGAGTAGAAACAAGCAACATATAAGGCAGCTCAGAAATAGACAACCCCAATCTACTTACGCAATCATGAGAAATAAAAGAATGCATAGCGCCAGAGTCATATAGTACAGTTAAGATGTTACCATTCACTTCGCACGTACTTCGAATGAGATCGCCAGACTCCGTGGTCTCCTCGGCATTCATGGTGAAGACCCTCCCTTGGCGTTGCGGTTTGGGGGCAGATGTGTCCTTTGTGCAGTTCTTGGCAAAATGGCCGGGCTGTCCACTTCTGAAGCAGACGTTTTGTCCAGCATAGCAAACCCCTTTGTGTTGCTTCCCACACTTAGGGCAGACGGAATTGGTTGCAGGCTTCGGAGGCTGGCCGACGGGTCTTGGAGGATTGGCAGAGGATCTCTGTGGTTGCTTGCCTCCAAAACCTTCACCATGGTAAGGCTTCTTTTGTGGGGGCTGCATCTGGTGTTGCCCTTGAGATGCTTGCCTTCTCTTATGGGCTTCCGACCTCTGGATAGCCAGCTTGCGGTTGCAGTCCTCCACCACGCGACTCTTATTGACAAGGGCCGCATAATTCCGAATCTCCAGCGGGGCCACGGACGCTAGGATGTCAGCCCTTAACCCTCCTTCACACTTCATGCACTTCCAGTGCTCATCGGGGTTTCGCTGATAAAGCGTGGAGAACTTACACAGCTCCTCAAACTTTGCTGTGTAATCAACAACATACCTCCCTGGTAGAGCCTCAGGAACTCCATCTCCTTTGCATTCCGCACAGACATAGGGAAATACTTCTCGTAGAAAGCTGTCTTGAAGACGTCCCAAGTGATTTCCCTTTGGTCGCTCTCCATCAAGCTCTTCGCCCCCTTCCACCAGAATTCAGCATCCGCCTTCAGCATATAAGTAGCAAAGGCTACCTTTTGGGTCTCCGAGCAAGTCAGCACAGAGTAGATCTTCTCAATCTCTTTAATCCATTCGTCAGCTTCCTCAGGGTTGAAGGCCCCCTTGAAACTGGGCGGGTTAGCCTTACGGAACTCCGAGAACTTCTAATATTCCGTACTTGCCCCATTTCCACCGACGGACTCTTCAGACCTTCGGTTTAGCTGATCCATCATGTGTTCAGCTGCCATAGCTTGAGCTTGCATGGCGTTCGCCATCTGTTGAAAGGTCCTCATGAAATCAGCAATGTCCGTGCTGTTGCTGGGCTCAGTGGTGGTACGTCTGCGTGTTACCATTAGTTCCTGAACACACCAAAACAAAAATATCGAGTTGATCAGGCCCAATATCAAGCATAAGCATGGCAGCAACTAAAGGCAATCTCACACGACGGTCATGCATTCTAAGTCCTACATCCCATCATACAGACAGGGTTCTTAGCACGACTTAACATAGCGCACGTAGAATTATGCTTGGAAGCATAGTCAGTCCAACCTCAGGCTTTATTAGGATGAACTGCTCTGATACCATAATGTAACACCCTAATAAATCCATATTACGCTTAAGTCGTATTACAGCGTTTTATTAGTTGTTACTTATGCTCGTGGAAAACTAAACTTCACTTGAAATTAAATTACGCGGAAAATACAGTAAATTTTTTTTTTTTTGAAATATGTCGTCGCTTTTGGAAAGTAAAGCCTTGCGCGAGAAGATAACAGTAAACAGGCGTATCGCAGAGATTTCAATATAAATGGAAGGAAAATGAGATAAATCATAATGTCATACATTCAAATTTCAACATCAACCACATAATATAATTATCTGCATAATATCCAACAAATACATAAAAGGGAACTTATGGTCATGCCAAGGCCCCAAAATATCAAAAGTACAAGTCTGACAAGATCTAATACAAAATGAAATACAACAGATAAGGAGCAATATTGGGATAAGCCTACGTAGACATATACTGGCTTCTCTGCCCCTTCCACGCCCTTCCATCGAACGGACTCAGGTCCTCGAATGCTTGGTCCCCCACGCTGCTCGGCCTCGGGGAACGTGAGGAGTATGGATGATGCGAGGGTGCCGGCTGTTGACCTCTACACGACGAATGCGGCGACCCGGAGTATAGCTGCCCACCGAAGAACGTGCCTCGGAGGGATCCTCCTCAGATGCGACAGGATGGTACTCGGGGAGCGGTGGCGAAGCGGCTGCGACTCTAGGAGTAGCGGTCGAACTCACTTCGATCACAGGGACTCCTGGCAGCGGCACGGGCTCGGCTACGGGTAGACCTAGAGACATAGGCTCCATCTCGATCTCGGGCAATGGCTCGGGCGGGATATCCCAAGGACCCAACGGCTGTCCAAGGTGTGCCGATGATACGTCCACAGGGGCTGGCGGGATCTCTGGCTCCTCCTGCTCAAAAACTCAACCCAGGTAGAAGTATGTGCGGACTATTGTGGTGGTCGTGGCCACAATAGCGTGGGCGCCCTCATCATAGGCCCACTCATGGCGGGGAGGCTCCATGCTCCATGCCACGTGATGCTCCATGAGTATCTGGTGACGAGACGGAAAAACAGCTAGGATGAGAAATAAGATTTCTCAGTAGGACTCGACCCTGACACACAGGTGTCATCGTCATCGTCCCAGCCACTTCGGTTTTTGACTGAAAACTGTGGGCATTCAATAGGTTCAATTATTTGATTTTCGAAAACATTACTATCCGGAGTGGATTCCATTTTTAGTACTTATCCTCATTGTATTAACAACATCATGGCATACATGAAAGCTTATATGACTATTCATAACATACATAAACATATTGAGAGTTATACTCTTTACTTGGGTTGGACCGAAGTCCCTTTCTTTCCTTAACTTGACTTATCTTAAGTCCTTTCTTTCCACCCACTAAACATAAGTGGTAATGAGCTCATACCGTGGCCGTCGCCACCATAGAATTTCGGTACTTACACTAGCTGGGTCATGCCATGCCTCATGTAAGCCCTATCCCCTATACTCACACTAGCTGGGTCATGCCATGCCTCATGTGAGTCGTGGGTGAGGGGAACTTACAATTAGGTCACCTTCCCTTTTGAAGGATCACACTTTATTGAATCTTTTCTTATTAAACTTATGATGCAAAATATTTCTAATTCCACAATTTCTACAAAATTTCGGCAGCATAACGGCTAGACCGAAGCTTCCCAAAATTTTGCCAAATAGAAAACCAGTATCACAGTATCATATCATATCATCATCATCATATCATCATTATCATGGCATCATAATCACATCATCATCATAACATTATGCTTGCAACATAAACATAGGCATATTCTCAAGCAAAGTTTTATGAGCTTAGCTTAGTAAATTTGGTGCAAACTTTTAATTTAGGTTACCTCTTGGGTGTTCTCTTTTAATTATTGTAGGGCCAATTTTATCTAATATACTTTTTGAGTTGAGTTATGAAGGTTTTCTAATACTTAGTATAAGGGTATTAATGTCTTAAAACTTATTCTTCATTAACCTTTAACTTTTACCCTAACCAGTTTTACTTTTACAGTGGGGCAGTAACTTCAAAAATTCACCATAATTTCATATTTTAGTCTTTCATTTCGAATTTTGGAATGCTTACACTTTTCTGAGTCTATTTTTACACAAAAGAAACCGCACTCAAAAATTCATTTTGTAGCTTGAGTTATGCATATTTTATTCTGACTGTTCAGATTTGAAAGTTCATCTCGGGTCAGTGACTTTTAACATTGACTGTGAACTCCTCACAAAGAATCTGACAAAACTGTTTTATGGGGGTGTTCTTTTATGTCTTTGCTTTCCAACAAACTTGGTCCCACTCAAAAATGTTATGTATAGCTTGAGTTATACACGTTTTATTACCTACTGCCCGGACAGAAACCCATCCAGGAACAGCAGACTTTAAAAATTCATATCTCTCACATTTTAAACCCAAATCTCATATATTTTATATGTATGAAAAGCTCTTTGAGTCTACTTTCACAGAAAATTAGTTTCATTGCATTTTGAGTTTTGTAGCAATAAACATACCGCACGCTTTACAGGCTGCCAGAATTCCAGATTTACTAGTTTTTAAGTTTTTCACTTCAAGCTTATGGAGAAATTGTTATATCACTCTAAAACACCATTTTCATGTTTTATCTCAACATTATCATCAATGTTTTAGTTACCAAATCAGTATTTTGAAACAAAATAAAGCAAGACACATAAAACCATCATGCCACAAGATTTTCTTTCAAAACAACACTTTTCAACAAGACAAGAAAGCTCATAGAACAAGGAATGGTCATGAGACCTTGAAGCAAGTCCTAAAACCACCTAGCTATGAAGAGCTTAGGGGTTCTAGTTCTTGAAAAATATATGGAGAGGAAGGGTTAGAGTCACTACCAAAAAGTTCCTCTTGAAGGCTTGGAAGATAAAGATGGTTGGAGATGGCCTCCTTCTCCTTGAGCTTGATATTGGGGCTTGTATATGAGTGGCTTTGTTTCTCGAAGGACCAAAGATGGTAGTCCTTGAAGGGATGGTGAGTGTGGTGATGGGAGATGAGGGTGATGGTGGTAGAAAAGTGAGGACTTAGGGTAGGAAAACAAGAAGAACAAGAAGAAGAGTAGAAAGAACAAAGAGAGGTTTAGAGAGAGGTGAGAGCTTTGTGTGTATTCTTGAGAGAGGAAATGAAAAATGAATGGAGGAGAGAGGGAGGGCTGAAGGTGGCGCAAAAGAGGGAGGAAAGGTGATGTGATTTTTGCTTCTTACACAAGCTAGGGAGTGGGAAAAATCATAGGGCAAAAGGGGGTGTTGTGTTTCCTTTGAGTCTTGGTACTTGGGTAAAAGGCTTTGTAGTGTTTTTGTCAAATGGTTAAAAGCATGAGCTATCCTAGGATTGGCATTGAATGATTGTGATCACTCCAAGTGTCACAATCTTGATGAAGAAGAGTACAACTTTTGTCATGACTTAAGGGTTCTACTAACATGGACTCTTAATCTAGTGGTGTATGATGAGAAGGCAATTGAATGGTTAGATGTAGCTCTTACTTTGACCAAACTTTTAAACAATAATTAAAGGGAAGTTTCTACATCTTTATAATTGTTATACTTATCTAAATGTTGATTAATTCAATTGGTTTAAATTACTCATTAGCACATTTTAATTAAGAAGGATTTTCCTCTTTAATTATATAAGAAGATGTGAGGGTTAATGTGATTGAGTTTTGAGACTTATGTGCTCTTCGTTAATTAGGTTAGATCACCTTGATTTTATGTTCTAAATCATGAATTAATAAGGATTGGACAATTAGGCTTTTAATTGTAACTTTTCCCCAGGCCACTTTCACTAGGGGCACAGACTTGTTCCTCTGCTGCTTGACCTTCCTATCTATGATTCTCATAGGCGGTAGGTCGAAGGTTAGGTCTTCCCTTAACTGTACACTTTCTGGTTCAAGAAGGTGATTGGGGTCGGAGTTGTACTTTCTTAGTTGGGAGACATGGAAGACATTGTGAAGGTTTGACAAATGAGGTGGTAATGCTATCTGGTAGGCAACTGTTCCTACTCGTTTCAAGATTTCAAATGGGCCAAGAAAGCGAGGGCTCAACTTTTTGACTCTAAGGGCTCTACCAATGCCTGTTGTAGGAGTGATTTTCAAGAATACGTGTTCTCCCTCTTGGAACTCGATTGGCTTCCTCCTCTTGTCCGCATAGCTCTTCTGACGGCTTTGTGCTGTGAGAATCTTTTCCCTTATCCTCTTAATTTGCTCGGTGGTTTCTCTAACCAGATCAGGCCCTAAGAGGCTTTGCTCACCCGGTTCATACCAACAAAGCGGGGATCGGCACTTCCTACCATACAGAGCTTCATAAGGCGCCATCCCAATGCTAGCATGAAAACTATTGTTGTAGGCGAACTCGATGAGGGGTAGGTGTTTGTCCCAACTTTCGGGTCAATCCATTGCACACGCCCTCAACATATCCTCTAGGGTTTGTATGGTTCTTTCCGATTGTCCATCAGTCTGGGGGTGGTAGGCTGTACTTAAACAAAGTTTCGTCCCAAATGCCTTTTGCAAGGCTCCCCAGAACCTAGAGGTAAACCTTGGGTCTCTATCCGACACAATGGTTGCAGGTACTCCGTGCAGTCTCACGATTTCTTGGATGTATAGCTGGGCTAGCTTATCCAAAGGATAATTCGCCCTTATGGGTAAGAAGTGGGCAGACTTTGTCAATCTATCCACAACGACCCATGTGGCATCAAATCCACCTTGGGTTCGAGGTAAACCCATCACGAAGTCCATAGAGATTCCATCCCATTTCCACTAGAGGATCTCCAATGGTTGCAGCATGCCTGAGGGTTTTTGGTGCTCAATCTTCACCTTTTGACAAACTAAGCACTTATCCACAACATCTGCTATGTCTCGTTTCATGCTTGGCCACCAAAATATCCTCTTGAGGTCTTCGTACATCTTCGTTATGCCAGGATGCATGGTGAAATGACCTTTGTGGGCTTCTTCTACAATCGTCCTCCTCAAGTCATCCTTAGCAGGCACGCATATCCTCCCTTGATACCTCCACACGCCATCAATGCCTTGAGTAAATTCTTTCAGCTTTCCCTCCTTCACCTGAGCTACAATCCTCAAGAACTCTTCATCCTCTTCCTGAGCCCGCATAATTTGTCCTCTGAACTCACTTGTTACCTTGATCAGACTCAACCTTATGCTACGAGGGGTCAGGGTAACTCCAAGGTTCAAGTCTCTAAAGCTCTCAATCAACTCCGCTTCCTTGACCATCATCCACGACACATGCAATGATTTGCGGCTCAGTGCATCCGCCACCACATTGGCCTTACCAGGGTGGTAGTTCAACCCGAAATCGTAGTCCTTCAAGAATTCCATCCACCGCCTCTGCCTCATGTTAAGCTCCTTCTGATCAAACAAGTACTTCAGACTCTTGTGATCCGAAAATACCTCAAACCTAACTCCATATAGATGGTGCCTCCATATCTTCAAGGCAAACACCACGGCTGCTAACTCCAGGTCATGGGTCGGGTAGTTAACTTCATGAGGCTTCAGTTGCCTAGAGGCGTACGCTACCACACTACGATTTTGCATCAGAACACAACCTAACCCTCTTCCAGAGGCATCACAGTAAACCTCAAAGGCTCCCTTAGGGTCAGGCAGGACTAGTACAGGTGTAGAAGTCAACTTCGCCTTCAACTCTTGAAAACTTCTCTTACACTCTTCAGTCCACACAAAAGCAGCATTCTTCCTAGTGAGCTTAGTCAAAGGTAGGGATATTTGAGAAAATCCCTTTATAAACCTCCGATAATATCCGGCTAGGCCGAGAAAGCTCCGAATCTCCGTCACCGTCGTCGGCCTCTCCCAGTTCATTACAGCTTCCACCTTGCTCGGATCTACGGATATCCCTCCCTTAGTCACGACGTGACCCAAGAACTTCACTTCTTCTAGCCAAAACTCACACTTCGACAACTTCGCATACAGCTTCTTATCCCTCAAGATTTCCAACACAATCCTAAGATGCTCTTCGTGTTCCTCCTTCGTCTTTGAATAGATGAGGATGCATCTATAAAGACCACCACAAACTTATCCAAATATGGCCTAAAGATCCTATTCATATAATCCATAAACATAGCTGGGGCATTGGTCAATCTAAACGACATTACTCTAAACTCATAATGCCCATATTGTAACACCCTAATAAATCCATATTACGCTTAAGTCGTATTACGGCGTTTTATTAGTTGTTACTTATGCTCGTGAAAAACTAAACTTCACTTAAAATTAAATTACGCGGAAAATACAGTAAATTTTTTTTTTTTTTGAAATATGTCGTTGCTTTTGAAAAGTAAAGCCTTACGCGAGAAGATAGCGGTAAACGAGCGTATCGCAGAGATTTCGATATAAATGGAAAGAACATGAGATAAATCGTAATATCATACATTCAAATTATAACATCAACTACATAATATACTTAATCTCACAATATCCAAACAAATACATATAAAGAAAACTCATGGTCATGCCATGGCCCCAAATATCAAAGGTACACAAGTCTGATAAGATCCAATACAAAATGAAATACAAGAGTTAAGGAGCGCAAATCAAAATAAGCCCACGTAGATATATGCTGACTTCTCTGCCCCTTCCATGCCCTTCCATCGAACGGACTCAGGTCCTCGAATGCCTAGTCCCCACGCTTCTAGGAACGTGGCGGAGTATGGATGATGCAAGGGTGCCAGCTGTTGACCTCAACGCCGATTTAACGCGACGGTCGGAGTATAGCCGCCATCGAAGAACGTGCCTCGGAGGGATCCTCTCTCGATGCAGCAGTCGATACTGGGGAGTGGCGGCAGCCGCCGACCCTAGGGGTGGCCGTCGAACTCACATCGATCACGGAACCTCTGCGTACGCAGATCGCTCGGCTACGGGTAGACCGGGAGACATAGGCTCCATCTCAATCTCAGGCAATGGCTCGGGCGGGAAATCCCAAGGACCCAACGGCTGTCTAAGGCGTGACGATGATACGTCCACAGGGGCTGGCGGGATCTCTGGCTCCTCTTGCTCAAAAACTCGACCCGGATAGAAGTATGTGCGAACTATCGTGGTGGTCGTGGCCACGATAGCGTGGGCGTCCTCATCATAGGCCCACTCATGGTGGGGAGGCTCCATGCTCCATGCCACGTGAGGCTCCATGAGTATCTGGTGACGAGACGGAAAAACAACTAGGATGAGAAATGAGATTTCTCAGTAGGACTCGACCCTGACACGCTGGTGTCATCGTCCTCGTTCCAGCCACTTCGGTTTTTAAAGGAAAACTGTGGGCATACAATAGGTTCAATTATGTGATTTTCGAAAACGTTACTATCCGAAGTGGATCCCATTTTTAGTACTTATCCTCGTTGTATTAACAACATCATGGCATACATGAAAGCTTATATGACTATTCATGACATACATAAACAGGTTGAGAGTTATGTTCTTTACTTGGGTTGGACCGAAGTCCCTTTCTTTCCTTAACTTGACTTATCTTAAGTCCTTTCTTTCCACCCACTAAACATAAGTGGTAATGAGCTCATACAGTGGCCGTCGCCACCATAGAATTTCGGTACTTACACTAGCTGGGTCATGCCATGCCTCATGTAAGCCCTATCCCCTATACTCACACTAGTTGGGTCATGCCATGCCTCATGTGAGTCGTGGGTGAGGGGAACTTAGATTAGGTCACCTTCCTTTTTGAAGGATCACACTTTATCCAATCTTTTCTTATTAGACTTATGATGCAAAATATTTCTAAGTCCACAATTTCTACAAAATTTCTAAGAAGATAACGGCTAGACCGCAGCTTCCCAAAATTTTGCCGCATGTAATACCAAGATCACAGCATCATATCATATCATCATCATCATATCATCATCATCATATCATCATTATCATGGCATCATAATCACATCATCATCACATCATGCTTGCAACCTAAACATAGGCATATTCTCAAGCAAAGTCTTATGAGCTTAGCTTAATAAATTAGGTGCAAGCTTTTACATTGGCTTTCGTTTTATTGATTCCTTCCCCTCCATTATTCTAACTTGACTTATATGATTTTCATATTTTAATTTGGAAGATTTATAGCTTAGGTATTGCATTATAGTTTGATTAGAATCTTATGAACTTAATCGAGTACATTAACTACATTTACATTCGGTTTTCGTTTTATTCGCTTCTTTTGTTAAGGATTAGGTGAGCTTGGTATTTTATTCTATCTAGTCTTCATTAAGTAAATTATGAAGTTTCATTACTTTAGGCTAAAGGCCTTTAACCTTTTTAAGTCATTTATGCATAGTCTTACTTAAGGTTAAGTTTTGACAGTTTTACTTTTACCCTAGGCAGTAACTTTAAAAATTCACCATAATTTGGTATTTTATCATTTTAATGCGAAATTTTATATGCTTATAGGGTTCTGAGCCTAGTTTTTAACAAAATAAGTCCCACTCAAAAATTCGTTGTCTAACTCCAGTTATGCATATTTTATTCTGACTGGTTCAGTTTCTAAGTTCACTCCCGATACAGTGGATTGTTACTTCTCATTATAATTGATCAGAAGGAATCTGAGAAAACTGTTTTATGGGTATGTTCCTCTATGTCTTAGCTTTCATTGAAACTTGGTCTCACTTAAAAATCATTTTTGTAGCTCGAGTTATACACATTTTAGTGTAGACTGCCCAGACAGAAACCAATCCGAGAACAGTCCACTTTGAAAAATCATATCTCACTCATTTTAACTCCGAATCTTATATATTTTATATGTATGGAAAGCTCTCTGAGTCTATTTTCATATAAAATTGGTTCCACTAATTTCTGAGTTTTTTGGAAAAAGTTATACCGTTCGGTTTACAGACTGTCAGAAAATCCAGATTTCACGTTTTGATATTTCTCATGTTTTCTCCAAAACACTCAACCTCACTTTCAAGAAAACATTCTCAAGTTATAAAACACTCATATACCATGAAAGATTAGTGAAAAACTAACATGTTGGAGTTCAAAAATATTGAGTTCAGCCATGCATCACACCAAACCGAAAAACATGTGTTCAACAAACAACCATACTAGCAACAACATCTCATTTTATGACAAGAATGGCTATGATGCCCATAATCAATCTTTAAAACCACCTAGCTATGGAGAGCATAGGAGTTCTAAAGCTTGAAAAACAAGAGAGAAAAGGGTTTAGAGCCACTACCAAGAAGCTTTCTTTGAAGGAACTTGTGATGGAAAAAGATGATGGTGGTGGTGCTCCTCCTCTTGGATCTTGAAAGAGGCTTGATATGTGATTGTCTTTGATTCTCCAAGAGCAAGAAATGGTGGCTCTTGAAGAGTTTGTGAGTGGGATGAGGAGAGGAAAGGATGAGAGAAGTGGAAGGATTCTAGAGAGAAGTTGGAGAGTTTAGAGAGAAGGAGGAGAATTTTGAAATTGAGGAGAGAGAAGAGAGCTTTGTGTGTGTCTTTGGGAGAGGAAATGAAAAATGAATGGAGGAGAGAGAGATGGCTGAAGGTGGCGCATAAGGAGGGAGGGAAGTGAGGTGACTTTTGCTTCTTACACAAGCTAAGGAGTGGGAAAAACCATGGGGCAAAGGGAGTGTTGTTTTTCCTTGAGTCTTGGAGGCATTCTAATGCCCAATTTATGCTTTTCTCTAGGGGTTAAAGGGGAGTACCCCTCTTAGGATTTGGTTGTTTGTCTAAGACTCATCCAAGTGTCAAGATCTAATGGTGGATGACAAGGATCCTAGTCTTGGCTTTTGATCTAATGGTGTAGGATTAAAGAGATTGAATGAAGGGTGAGATGTTGCTCCTCCTTGGTGTGTCTTTTTAGGGCATATGCATGGAAGAACTTTTATCTCTAAATGTTATTAGAATTATTTAAATGTAACTTAACTTAATTGGCTTAATTACCCATGAGTTAACTCTTGTCAATTACACTTTTTATGATGTCTTGCATTACGGTTAAGCATATGCTTAATTTGGGGTTTAATTTTTCAAGAGTTGTCTTAAGTGTCTTAATCATTATAAACTTAATTAGTAAGGTTAGGTTGTCTTACTTTTGTTTTGGCACCTTCGAGTAATTAAGGATTAAACGATTAAGGTTTTATTAAAACGCTTAGGACATTATGATTAAATTGTTGGCTAGACTTAATTTACTAAGCTCTTGCTCTCGGGATTAATCGATTAGTTCTCAATTAATCGCTAATCCCTCTAATTAGCCGGGAACACCAAGCTAATTAGCTTAGGTAGAAATGGGGATGTTACACATATCTAGTCCTAAAGGCCCTCTTGGGAATATCTTCCTCCTTCACTCTAATTTGATGGTATCCCGACCTTAGATCTATCTTTGAAAACACCACTGCTCCTCTGAGTTGGTCCATTAAGTCGTCTATCCTTGGTAAGGGGTACTTGTTCTTCACTGTGACCTTGTTTAACTGCCGATAATCCACGCACAGCCTCATGCTTCCATCCTTCTTCTTGACAAATAACACCGGGGCTCCCCAAGGTGAGGCGCTTGGTCGCACAAACTTCTTTTCCAGCAACTCCTCTAATTGGGTCTTCAGCTCTTCCAACTCCAAAGGGGACATTCGGTAGGCTGCAATAGATATTGGTCCAGTCCCTGGCACCAATTCTATGGAAAACTCTATCTCTCTCTCAGGGGGAAACTCAGGGATATCCTCAGGGAAGACTTCAGGGTACTCATTCGCCACAGGAATCTCATCAAGAGCTTGCTCTAGTTCGACCTCACTAGCCGATAGGAGAACGCATTCTTGATTCTCAGTCTTACAACAGTATAACACGATAGGTTTCAAGCTTAAACTAATACGATAGGCAAGGAAGGGAATACGATTGTTTTGGCTGCACAATCTAACATAACATGGTTGGCTGAGAGCCAATCCATGCCTAAGATTAGATCTAAACCAGACAAAGGAAGGCAAATTAAATCAGACTCATAAGTTCTACCCTCAATATGAATTTGACACTTCAAACAACACAGACAAGTTCTAACTGGTTTCCCAGTGGGAGTAGAAACAAGCAACATATAAGGCAGCTCAGAAATAGACAACCCCAATCTACTTACGCAATCATGAGAAATAAAAGAATGCGTAGCGCCAGAGTCATATAGTACAGTTAAGATGTTACCATTCACTTCGCACGTACTTCGAATGAGATCGCCAGACTCCGTGGTCTCCTCGGCATTCATGGTGAAGACCCTCCCTTGGCGTTGCGGTTTGGGGGCAGATGTGTCCTTTGTGCAGTTCTTGGCAAAATGGCCGGGCTGTCCACATCTGAAGCAGACGTTTTGTCCAGCATAGCAAACCCCTTTCTGTTGCTTCCCACACTTAGGGCAAACGGAATTGGTTGCAGGCTTCGGAGGCTGGCCAACGGGTCTTGGAGGATTGGCAGAGGATCTCTGTGGTTGCTTGCCTCCAGAACCTTCACCATGGTAAGGCTTCTTTTGTGGGGGCTGCTTCTGGTGTTGCCCTTGAGATGCTTGCCTTCTCTTATGGGCTTCCGACCTCTGGATAGCCAGCTTGCGGTTGCAGTCCTCCACCACGCGACTCTTATTGACAAGGACCGCATAATTCCGAATCTCCAGCGGGGCCAAGGACGCTAGGATGTCAGCCCTTAACCCTCCTTCATACTTCATGCACTTCCAGTGCTCATCGGGGTTTCGCTGATAAAGCGTGGAGAACTTACACAGCTCCTCAAACTTTGCTATGTAATCAACAACGCTCATACCTCCCTGGTAGAGCCTCAGGAACTCCATCTCCTTTGCGTTCCGCACAGACATAGGGAAATACTTCTCGTAGAAAGCTGTCTTGAAGACGTCCCAAGTGATTTCCCTTTGGTCGCTCTCCATCAAGCTCTCGCCCCCTTCCACCAGAATTCAAAGATCCGCCAAAGATATAAGTAGCAAAGGCTACCTTTTGGGTCTCCGAGCAAGTCAGCACAAAGTAGATCTTCTCAATCTCTTTAATCCATTCGTCAGCTTCCTCAGGGTTGAAGGCCCCCTTGAAACTGGGCGGGTTAGCCTTGCGGAACTCCGAGAACTTCTGATATTCCATACTTGCCCCATTTCCATCGACGGACTCTTCAAACCTTCGGTTTAGCTGATCCATCATGTGTTCAGCTGCCGTAGCTTGAGCTTGCATGGCGTTCGCCATCTGTTGAAAGGTCCTCATGAAATCAGCGATGTTCGTGCTGTCGCTGGGCTCAGTGGTGGTACGTCTGCGAGTTGCCATTAGTTCCTGAACACACCAAAACAAAAATATCGAGTTGATCAGGCCCAATATCAAGCATAAGCATGGCAGCAACTAAAGGCAATTTCACACGACGGTCATGCATTCTAAGTCCTACATCCCATCATACGCATAGGTTCTTAGCACGACTTAACATAGCGCACGTAGAATTATGCTTGGAAGCATAGTCAGTCCAACCTCAGGCTTTAACAGGATGAACTGCTCTGATACCATAATGTAACACCCTAATAAATCCATATTACGCTTAAGTCGTATTACGGCGTTTTATTAGTTGTTATTTATGCTCGTGGAAAACTAAACTTCACTTGAAATTAAATTACGCGGAAAATACAGTAAATTTTTTTTTTTTTTAAATATGTCGTCGCTTTTGGAAAGTAAAGCCTTGCGCGAGAAGATAATAAAGAAACTAAGATCGCAGAGATTTCGATATAAATGGAAGGAAAATGAGATAAATCATAATGTCATACATTCAAATTTCAACATCAACCACATAATATAATTAACCGCATAATATCCAACAAATACATAAAAGGGAACTCATGGTCATGCCAAGGCCCCAAAATATCAAAAGTACAAGTCTGACAAGATCTAATACAAAATGAAATACAACAGATAAGGAGCAATATTGGGATAAGCCCACGTAGACATATACTGGCTTCTCTGCCCCTTCCACGCCCTTCCATCGAACGGACTCAGGTCCTCGAATGCCCGGTCCCCCACGCTGCTCGGCCTCGGGGAACGTGAGGAGTATGGATGATACGACGGTGCCGGCTGTTGACCTCTACGCGACGAATGCGGCGACCCGGAGTATAGCTGCCCACCGAAGAACGTGCCTCGGAGGGATCCTCCTCAGATGTGACAGGATGGTACTCGGGGAGCGGTGGCAAAGCGGCTGCGGCTCTAAGAGTAGCGGTCGAACTCACTTCGATCACAGGGACTCCTGGCAGCGGCACGGGCTCGGCTACGGGTAGACCTGGAGACATAGGCTCCATCTCGATCTCGGGCAATGGCACGAGCGGGATATCCCAAGGACCCAACGGCTGTCCAAGGTGTGCCGATGATACTTCCACAGGGGCTGGCGGGATCTCTGTCTCCTCCTGCTCAAAAACTCGACCCAGGTAGAAGTATGTGCGAACTATTGTGGTGGTCGTGGCCACAATAGCGTAGGCCCACTCATGGCGGGGAGGCTCCATGCTCCATGCCACGTGATGCTCCATGAGTATCTAGTGACGAGACGGAAAAACAGCTAGGATGAGAAATAAGATTTCTCAATAGGACTCGACCCTGACACACAGGTGTCATCGTCATCGTCCCAGCCACTTCGGTTTGGACTGAAAACTGTGGGCATTCAATAGGTTCAATTATTTGATTTTCGAAAACATTACTATCCGGAGTGGATTCCATTTTTAGTACTTATCCTCGTTGTATTAACAACATCATGGCATACATGAAAGCTTATATGACTATTCATAACATACATAAACATGTTGAGAGTTATACTCTTTACTTGGGTTGGAGCGAAGTCCCTTTCTTTCCTTAACTTGACTTATCTTAAGTCCTTTCTTTCCACCCACTAAACATAAGTGGTAATGAGCTCATATCGTGGCCGTCGCCACCATAGAATTTCGGTACTTACACTAGCTGGGTCATGCCATGCCTCATGTAAGCCCTATCCCCTATACTCACACTAGCTGGGTCATGCCATGCCTCATGTGAGTCGTGGGTGAGGGGAACTTAAAATTAGGTCACCTTCCCTTTTGAAGGATCACACTTTATTGAATCTTTTCTTATTAAACTTATGATGCAAAATATTTCTAAGTCCACAATTTCTACAAAATTTCAAGAAGATAACGGCTAGACCGAAGCTTCCCAAAATTTTGCCAAATAGAAAACCAGTATCACAGCATCATATCATATCATCATATCATATCATCATCATCATATCATTATTATCATGGCATCATAATCACATCATCATCATAACATCATGCTTGCAACATAAACATAGGCATATTCTCAAGCAAAGTTTTATGAGCTTAGCTTAGTAAATTTGGTGCAAACTTTTAATTTAGGTTACCTCTTGGGTGTTCTCTTTTAATTGTTGTAGGGCCAATTTTATCTAATATACTTTTTGATACTTTTTGAGTTGAGTTATGAAGGTTTTCTAATACTTAGTATAAGGGTATTAATGTCTTAAAACTTATTCTTCATTAACCTTTAACTTTTACCCTAACCAGTTTTACTTTTACAGTAGGGTAGTAACTTCAAAAATTCACCATAATTTCATATTTTAGTCTTTCATTTCGAATTTTGGTATGCTTACACTTTTCTGAGTCTATTTTTACACAAAAGAAACCCCACTCAAAAATTCATTTTGTAGCTTGAGTTATGCATATTTTATTCTGACTGTTCAGATTTGAAAGTTCATCTCGGGTCAGTGACTTTTAACATTTACTGTGAACTCCTCACAAATAATCTGACAAAACTGTTTTATGGGGGTGTTCCTCTATGTCTTTTCTTTCCAAAAAACTTGGTCTCACTCAAAAATGTTATGTATAGCTTGAGTTATACACGTTTTATTACCTACTGCCCGGACAGAAACCCATCCAGGAACAGCAGACTTTAAAAATTCATATCTCTCTCATTTTAAACCCAAATCTCACATATTTTATATGTATGAAAATCTCTTTGAGTCTACTTTCACAGAAAATTAGTTTCATTCCATTTTGAGTTTTGTAGCAATAAACATACCGCACGCTTTACAGGCTGCCAGAATTCCAGATTTACTAGTTTTTAAGTTTTTCACTTCAAGCTTATGGAGAAATTGTTATATCACTTTAAAACACCATTTTCATGTTTTATCTCAACATTATCATCAATGTTTTAGTTACCAAATCAGTATTTTGAAACAAAATAAAGCAAGACACATAAAACCATCATGCCACAAGATTTTCTTTCAAAACAACACTTTTCAACAAGACAAGAAAGCTCATAGAACAAGGAATGGTCATGAGACCTTGAAGCAAGTCCTAAAACCACCTAGCTATGAAGAGCTTAGGGGTTCTAGTTCTTGAAAAATATATGGAGAGGAAGGGTTAGAGTCACTACCAAAAGGTTCCTCTTGAAGGCTTGGAAGATAAAGATGGTTGGAGATGGCCTCCTTCTCCTTGAGCTTGATATTGGGGCTTGTATATGAGTGGCTTTGTTTCTCGAAGGACCAAAGATGGTAGTCCTTGAAGGGATAGTGAGTGTGGTGATGGGAGATGAGGGTGATGGTGGTAGAAAAGTGAGGACTTAGGGTAGGAAAACAAGAAGAACAAGAAGAAGAGTAGGAAGAACAAAGAGAGGTTTAGAGAGAGGTGAGAGCTTTGTGTGTATTCTTGAGAGAGGAAATGAAAAAATGAATGGAGGAGAGAGGGAGGGCTGAAGGTGGCACAAAAGAGGGAGGAAAGGTGATGTGATTTTTGCTTCTTACACAAGCTAGGGAGTGGGAAAAACCATAGGGCAAAAGGGGGTGTTGTGTTTCCTTTGAGTCTTGGTACTTGGGTAAAAGGCTTTGTAGTGTTTTTGCCAAATGGTTAAAAGCATGAGCTATCCTAGGATTGGCATTGAATGAATGTGATCACTCCAAGTGTCACAATCTTGATGAAGGAGAGTACAACTTTTGTCATGACTTAAGGGTTCTACTAACATGGACTCTTAATCTAGTGGTGTATGATGAGAAGGCAATTGAATGGTTAGATGTAGCTCTTGCTTTGACCAAACTTTTAAACAATAATTAAAGGGAAGTTTCTACATCTTTATAATTGTTATACTTATCTAAATATTGATTAATTCAATTGGTTTAAATTACTCATTAGCACATTTTAATTAAGAAGGATTTTCCTCTTTAATTATATAAGAAGATGTGAGGGTTAATGTGATTGAGTTTTGAGACTTATGTGCTCTTAGTTAATTAGGTTAGATCACCTTGATTTTATGTTCTAAATCATGAATTAATAAGGATTGGACAATTAGGCTTTTAATTGTAACTTTTAATGCCTTAAGCTTCAATTGTTGACTTGCCTTAATTTACTAAGCTCTTGCTCTTGCTCTTGAGATTAGCCGATTAGTTCTCAATTAATCGCTGATCTCTCTAATTAGTCAGGAACACCGAGCTAATTAACTTAGGTAAAATGGGGATGTTACACAAGGCGCCACATGAGGGGGCAGTTTAGCTAAATCCTAGCCATTGATTCTAAGGCACTCATAGAAAAATTTCTTTTAGTTCGATTCTGACAGTTTACAATACCGAAATCTTACCGATTTCTCTTAAATCGGTAAACTGATTTGAAAATTTTCTGTGGGGTTTTCTATGCTCCTAATCTAATTCCATTAAGCCTAATCCTTTTAAATCACACTTAATTGGCTTTAAGTAAATGTTTAATCAAATTCTAATTAAACTCACTTATTCGATAAAAACTGAACAACTCAGTTGCTAACAATAAAATTTTTCAGACATTACATTTGTCCGAAAAATTTTATCGGATGTTACATATGTTGTGATTAAAATTGAATTTGATAGCAAGTAGCTTGACGAATAGAGAACAATTTAAGAAGCTTCTAGGGTTTCCCTTGGCAGTCCGTACGGCAGAGCATACAGCTCTGCCTACAGCTGATTAAATTTGATAAATCTATTTTTATATGAAACTATACATCTAGGGCTTTTCATAAATATAAAATATAAGGTCATTGGATTAGTATAGAATTAGTTATGAATTTTTGAAGTTTAACCTAGAAATCTAGATCCTTATCTGGGCAGTATGAGTTGAGAAGGGTATAACTCACCCTACATAACTCCAAATTAAGTGAAGCTAAAGTTGTTTGAAAGCTGACATGTAAAGGAATGTCCCATAAAAGTTTCAGAACTAGATTCATTGCCATTTGCTCCCAGTGCACTAAGGAAGTTGACTTAAGTCTAAATCGGGCTAAATTTAGGTAGTCCAGTAGAGTCAAGTTTTGGGACTCATAACTCAAAATATACTTATGCAAATGACATGAAACTTAATTCATTTGAAAGCTTGTTCTGTTAGCTTTAATTAGATATAAATTTTATATGATCACCTAGATTTCTATTTTTAGTGAACTTTTACTTATAAGAACCCAATTCTAGCTAAAAACAAGGCAGTCTGAGGTAAAATATTTATATCTTGAGTTATACAAATCAAAATAAGATAGGACCAAAAGGGTTAGAAACTAGACACATGAGGCTATGACATATGCAAAAATTAGATTTAAATGAGTTGAATTGAACTAAGGGTGGGGTATACCAAACTCAGGCAGAACAGAGGAGAATAAATTGAAAACCCTATTGATGCTTGGATTGAAATTGTTGAATGATGTTATGAATATATATATATTTGCCGGTCCATATTGAATTGCAAGTTTGTACAATTATACTGGTTGTCTGGCACTATTCATGGGGAAGCGGACTCGATCTGTTATGTTGCCAAAATTTCGATAAGAAATTCATATGTGGTGCAATTTGCAATAGCATGAATACATGATATTTGAAAGAATCAAGTTAGATGTGCATTCAATTCATGATATTGTAAAGGATTCCATATTAATCAGCCCCAGAACAAATTTAAGGGGAATAGATGAGTGGGAAAGTCGGGGAAACTAAACCTGGCAATCCTGTATAGGAACGAGCTCAGTCCTGAAAAGCGGACTATTACCCAGGAGTATGTGGCCAATGACTCCCAGGGGACCAAGGATGGAAATAAGTTCTAATAGGTGAAAGCCTTCAAGGATAAGATGTATTTTCCAATTGCACATTAATATGTATAGTATGATACTCCTTAGTTGATTGTTCTAGATACTTGCTTATTATTCTTAATATGCTACTGTTCCATTATAATTACTGTTTTAATTGCATTAGTATATCTATTAACTAAAATTGAGTTTGTTTTGGTATATGTTTATAAATAAGTATTTAAGTTAAATATTACTATTGTGTCGTACTATTTTGAACTACGGAAAGACCGAAACAACTGGTAATGATAGCGATGACAGATATGTAGAAGCTAGGAATTCCTATTGAGAAATCTTTATTTCTCACCCTGCTGTATGTTTCTGCATCATTCTCATACCATGGAGAACGTCGCAACTAGAGTTCTGTTCATTGAGTTCCCCGAGCTCCATATCCACCTCGACCCATTCCTGGATTCTGTATATATATCCGGCAGGTGTCAATTCCATCTTTATTTCTTTTTCCAGAGAGGTTTTGCTATACCGCTTATGCACCCACTTTTTGACCCCGCTGTCCCTTATATTGCCATTCCCCTTCACATGGCCCATCCATTTCCACCTCCACCAACAGCAGCACCGGCAGCGGCAGCAGCTCCAACTCCTATGGCCCCTCCTGTCTCACCACCGCAGTAGATGCCCTCAATCTCGATGTCTGAGGAAGATCCATCTGAGGCGGCGAGCTCCTCTTCCTCACCCTCTGCTCCGAGCGTAGGCCACCTTCCTGCAGACGCCAGCATGGCAAATGGATTTCTTTCTTCAGATTCTGTTTAGATAGTGGGTTTGCCATAATGGTAGTAAATGTACAGAATGGCCCTCTTTTGGCAGTCTGGGTCGTGGGCAGATGGGTAGAAGTTAGGAGGTGTACATGAAATGTCCCATGGGGACCATCTGGGGTACTGTTCATAGAGACTGGCCATTTTGTTTTGTGTTAGCGGCCTCATTTTTTTGTTTTTACCCTGTATCATTTTGATAAACTTTGAAAACAGATGTCTATGTATATATTTTTGATGCATTTTGTAGTAGTTCTATCTTATTGCATTTCTATTTATGTTACGTTATTTACAGTATACCAATTAACTAGTATTTATTCCACCATCAAGCAGAAAATTTTCTTACGCGAATAGTCATCTTCATGTAGGTAATTAATAATGATACAGAAAACAGAATTTAATCAACACTACATGTAATCACTTATCAGATAATTTATTATGACTTAAGCATAGTACTTTGTCTGGTAAGGTATTATAGAATCATAGTGTGCCAGCAAGTCAAAAGGTGCCGGTTAACACTACGCCAACCTTGCTAAACCAAGCTGCACCATTATCAAGGTGTTGCCATGTGGCACCAGTTAACTTTCACGTGACTCCCAACTTCTCTATAGATCTGTCATCTATGCTATTCATATGCATACTCCAAATTTTTAAACTTATACTCTTTCAAACTCTTTGTAGTCTCAAAATTTTCAATTTCTATACACTCTCTCGAACTTTATCTTGCTCTTTACAGTCTCTCAATATTTAGCTAGCATATGAAACTCTCGCTTAAAACTCTCCGCAGTCTTTGAATTTTTTAGCTTCTATATCTTTGTCAATTTTTTTTACAAGCCTCTTCTTTTCTTCTTAATCTGCTTAAAAAAAGGGATGAGTACTTTTATTGTGTTTGTATATTAGCATGGTAGAAATTTTGATGGCCACAAGGAAGTACTTTTGAAAGTGACAAGAGATCAATTAAAATACAAAGAGATCTAAGTTTTAATGCACTAAAGAAGAAGATTGCTGCCAAATTGAAGCTTCAATCCCAGCAAACAATTTCAAGTCTCACTTGTAGATTTTCAATTGCTCGAGATATCAACACCTTTGAGCAACAGTCTCCTTTGATAGTGCTCAAACTGTATACTGAGATTAATGTTACAAGCAATTCATTCTTGCCCGTTGCCTTTATTATTCACTCTACTGTTGTATTTGGCAATTGTTATAGTGTTGACGTATGCTTATCAGATAAGATGAAGATTGCATTAGGGATATATTGTCAGACGAAAATGAAGATGATGATGAAGGTGAGATTCCAAATAGCAATTCTTCTAAGTCTGAGGCTAAATTGAACTCTCCGACTATTGCAGTTTCTTTTATTGCATCCTCATTGCATTTTAGAGAACAACTTCTACAACAAGGCAGTTAGTTTTCATAAAATTATTTGTATATATTGTGATTTTACTAGAACCCTTTCATGATTTGATGATACTTTTATAGGTGTACCACATTTGACGGAGACTTCATTCTAGAATGTGTCTCCACATTATAATTATATTAATTGGGACTACCCTGATCAAGAAATGGATGAATTTCCTGGGTTGGATGTGCCTGGCTCCTGACGTGTAGAAGCTAAGCTATATGTTGGCTTACTGTTTGATAGTAAAGAAGTTGTATAAATGGCTATCAGACATTACTCTATGAAGGTCCATAAAACATATATTGTGATCGAATCAACACCAACAATTTTATATACAAAGTGCACAAGATACAGAGAAAGTTGCCCCTGGTGAATGAGAGAAATTTTAGAAAAAAAGACAAACAAGTGGCAAATAACTAAATGGGGTGGTTGTCATATTTGTGTTAATCCCATGCTATCTCAAGATCATTGTAAATTAGATTCAAACTTTATTTGCACAAATGTACTAGGTGTGTCACTGAGCTATATATGAATTATGTGCTTCATGATTATTAACTTCATTTGTTGATAATAATTTGATTGCTTAATTTATGTTAGGGTTGGTTAAATTGGAACCATCGATTCCAGTTTCTTTGATCAAAGAAAGAATTAACAGCCAATATAGGTTTCAAGTATCATACCGGAAGGCTTGGAGGGGTAAGCAAAAGGCAATAGCAAAGGTGTTTGGTGATTCGGATGAATCATTTGCAAAGCTAACTAGATGGCTTGCATATTACAAATGTTTGGACTAGATTCTATCTAAAAAATTGAGACAACTAAATTTGTCATCAATAATCAAGTAGATAATTGGTTTTGTACATTTCGTCGTGTGTTTTGGACATTCAAGCAATGTTGCGATACCTTTAGTTTTTGCAAACCCATTATACAAGTTGATGGCATATTTCTATATGGAAATTATCATGGTACACTCTTAATTACCACTACACAGGATGGCAATAGTTGCATTTTACCGATTGCTTTTGTTATTATGGAAGGAGAAACCTTAAATGCCTGGTCATGGTTCTTGGGAAATGTCCGGCAATATATGAGAAGAAAGCAAGGTTTGTGTCTTATGTTTGATCAGCATGCAAGTATAAAATGAGCTGTGGCAAATCAAAACATCGTTGGCAACTTCTATATGCATATCATGTGTATTATATTCACCACATTGCCAACAATTTCAACCACAAGTTCAAGAATATGAAATTGAAGCAAGACCTATTGAAACTTAGTAAGAAGTAGTACATTTTCATAACTTTAATATTATATGTATGAATTTTGTTTCCTTTTGAAATTAACATTTAATTTGTGTTAATATAGGGTATATGACTTGCATGCACTAATTTGATAAGAATTTGGAAAATTTTCGTCAAACTAGTCCTAAAATTCAAAGATAGATTGATATAGTATACCAAAGGAGAAATGGAGTCAAGAGCATGATATATGAGGACTTAGATCCAGGCACATGACAACAAACTTATTAAAGGCTATGAAGAAAGTCTTGAAAGGTGCTAGAAATCTGCTAATAACTATGTTGGTTAAGTGCACATATGGGAGGATAGTAGAGTACTTTTTGCAAAGAGAAGTAGAGGCTAGGGCAGAGCTAAGTGTTGGAAATAAGTTTTTGTAAGAAGTTAGTCGACACTATTAGAAAAAATCAAGGCAAATGACATAGAGACCATAAGGTTTGAGGTTGAAGAGGAATTAAACCCTATGACACAAAGTAGTGGTCATACATGGGCCCTAAACTTAAGAAAGGGTACTTGCTAGTGTAGGAACTTTCAAGCATATAAATATCATGTAACATCCTCCCAAGCATAGTACTATGCTTAGGTCATAGTAGCACATTCGAGAGTTGCTACTATAACTTCAACGGACCTTGTATGACAGTGCTCTTCAGTTATCTTCAATATCTCTAGTCAACTCTACCTATGGTGGCCGCCTTCGGTATTTCCTAAGCTATCTAGAGATAACACAGAAAAGTACATAGAAGTGAGAATTATAAATTCTTAGTAGGATTCACTAAGAAATTACATACCATGCTATCATTATTATCTCTAGCTACTTCGATTTATTATAAAAAGGTGAGCATGTTATATAAGTATTTTCAATTTTATAGTTTGAAACCATATTGTCTGAAGCAGAGTTCATTTTAGTCATACACTTGATAAACAATGTAAGAATTAAAGTATAAACATAGCAGATTGTGAGTGATTTCATAATAATAACAATAATAATAATAATAATAGTAATAATAGTAATAGGAACATAACTTGTGCATGTGCAATGGCTTATCATGAATTCATGTGAATGCACTATACCTCAAGTACAGTCTTTCCCAATTTCCTTTACTTTCTTTAGCTTTTTTTAATCTTTACTTCCCTTTGGTAGCCTAAACTCAACTCGTGACTGTCATCACACAGAACTAACCTACAAGGGGATCCACATGCCTCCAGTCTTAGAGGGATTTCATTTTGGCTACGTGCCTTCAAGATAGAGGGATTTCATAACTTTTACTGCCTTCACAAAGAGGGATCCAAATAACTGCCTCCAGGTGAAGGGATCCAATCTTACACAATCATATATTTTCTTCATTTGTATGCAACTATGCAAACTTTCATAAAGAGGATCATGATCATATCATCATATAATATTCACAACTCGTACTACCAAGAACAGAACACAGGATTCCTGGGTAAACTTCAAAAAATCATATCTCTTTCAATACTAATCCAATGTCTTATAATTTATATGGTTGGAAAGCCCTGAATGTATAATGTCATTTAAAATTGGCTTCATCTTATTTCGAGAACTGTAGAGGAGTTCTTACACATCCGAAGTATGGACGCTGTAGGGTTTTTTGAACTTATCCTATTCTGGTTGTTCTTTTTCATGAATTTTCATGCAAATTTCAACCAAAACTCAAGAATTTCATGCCGAACCAATCATGAATCATCATATATTGGTGATATACCATCTAACAAAGGGTGGAAGTCCCAACCCTCATCAGCTATACACAAGAAAACTATGACGATTATTGAACCCAACCTTTAATCTTTGATGCCCAACTAACTAGATTTGAGTTTCTCGTAGAAAGGGAAGTGATTGGAACTTGAAGATGAGGTGAAATAAGGTGAAATGAAGAAAGAAATGGTAAAGAAGATGCAGCTGAAGGCGAGGCATCCAACTAAAGGGTTGAGGAGGAATTTTTGAATGTTAAAAAAGTGGTGGTAATTGGCTTAGTGGTATTTGATTGGAGGATGCTTGTGTGGTCCAAAATTCAGACACTTCTCCCTATTCTTTGTGGCTAATTGGCGTCTAAATGGGTGAAGTGGTGGCTGGGTTTTGGCCACCCAATCTAAGGTTTCTAGTGTAGATTTCTACTTGTTTGGTTCCGACAGTTTAAAATACCGAAATTCTATAGATTTCCTTGAAATCGGCAAAATGGTTTTGAAGAATTTTATGATATTTTCTATGTTTCTTTTCTAATTGTTTCTAATCCTAATCTCTTTAATTAATATCTAATTAACTCCTATTTAATCCTTAATTAACCTCTATTTAACCTTACTTATGCATTAAAATCAAATAAATCGATTAATAACGCAAATCAGTAAAACATTGCTAATAATCGTCTAAAATTTTCTACATTACTATTTCGAATTCTTCATTCATTAATCTCTTTATAATTCATTCCTAATGGCTTTCACACATTTAATAAAATTGAATAAATTGATTTGCAGTGCAATTTAAATATTCAAAAAAAAAATTCAGACATTACACATGCTCTCATGCCATTGTTGCTTGTGCAACTATGAGTATAGACTTCTACAATTTAGTTGATCCAATTTATTCCATCCAAAATATTATCAATGTGTATAGTGAACAATGGTGGCCAATTAGCAATAAGAATTACATTACAGCCACATCAAACTGGACATTAATTCTAGATCCGTCAACCCTTCACGCTAAGGGTAGGCTGAAGTCCACACGCATAAGGAATGAAATGAATTTGAGAGAGTCATAGCATAGGTAGCAGTGTCAAATATGTAAAAGGGAAGGTCATAATCGACATCTTTGCCCTCATCTTACTGCAAGTCAAAGCTCTCAACATGATACTGACACTATAGATGATGAAGATATTTAAGATTGTGTCAAATTTGTCCTCAATCAATTGGTGTGATTACTTTTTAATTTGAAAAAAAAAAGCTTTCATTTGGTTATTAATTATTCTCTTGCCATTGTAATTCTCTAAATTGCCTTGTTTATTTGGTGGTCATTATCTAAAAACTTAGCTTTAATAAATTTTTCCTAATGATGATAAAAAAATTGTTTAGCCTTATAGTTGAGTTTTTATCTTAGTAGGCTTCCTTTTGATATTATACTATTATAAGCTCAATTAACAATTTAATTTTTTAAAAACTTAATAGTTAATTAAAAATTATATAAATTGAAATAACCAAAAAAAAAAAGACTTTAGAAGACATTGTTTTGCAATAAATAATTGAAGTATTAATGAAAATATCATATTTTAAGAAAATTAAATTATTAACTTAACATATTATTGAATAATTCATGCTTTGAATAATAATAATTTGGGAATTTTTGAGTTTCTTAAGAAGAAAAACCTTGATAATTAAAAGGTATGCATAAAAATTATAAAATAAATAGATTAATTTTTTTTAAAGAAAACTATAGCTAAAAAATGTTTCAGTGATTTTTTTATATATATTGAAAAGAATAAATTCTAAAAAAAAAAAAAAAGGCTAACAAATTTACATCACACACATACATTTTTTTAAAAACTTAAACAAACAAAGCGTCTTTAATAGATCGTCTGTAATTATTTTTACCTAGACTATAGAAGATAAATTAAATTGAATAGAATTAATCACATACATACACCAATAAAATAAAGGGTTTTCATTAATAAACAAGAAGATACATCCATAATCAATTAGGTGGAGAGTTAGGCGATAATATACAACCACGTCGCCTATCTCTCACTCTATGATGCGGGTTTCTTCTCACATCAGTCGCATCATCCTCAAATAAAAAATCTTCATTCAAGTCATTACCCAATGAAGAAACAACATTTACACCACATGGAGTGTAAATGGTTTCATGTGAAAAGAAATCCATAAACCCTGGAGGTGCACTAGATGCAAACTTTGGTGGCACATATGCAGGTGGTGTAAAATGTGATGGACTCGGTGCGGAAGGGGCGTACACCTCATCTAGGCTGTATAAATGATATGCAGCATGGGAAGAGGATGCGCCTGCTGGTTGATCTTGAGGTGGCCAATAATAAGTTCTTTCAATCTTTCTGGACCTGAATCCATTGGGTTAGCTAATGATGCTAACGAAACATAATATTGGTCGTGACCACATTCGGGAAGTGGAGGAAGGGTATAAACTTTTGCTGCCTTTTACCTTCTATGCCACTGAAGTCCCCGACCTTCCACCCAAGTCGAAGGTATTGCCACATTCACCTCAGCTTGTAGAAGAGGCTGCTATTGAAAACAAGCTACCGCAGGTTCAGTAACCTTGTCTAATTCGTCACACTGCTACAATAACTCTATTATCACGTCTCTAACATCCTCCATCAAAAAGCTTGAGTCATTAATAGAGGATAAATAATGTATCTGCTCCAGTTGCTTATGCTATTCAAATAGACACAAACATTATATAGAGGTGCTAATAACACAAAATAATTTAATAAAAAAAAAAAAGCAACAGTACTTACTATCTATCTTCTACATGCACTATCTCTATTGATCCAACGACAAGTGTGTCTTGAATATCACCTTATATAGGGATCATTCTCACTTATTAACCTATTTGTTGATCACTAATAGCCACATATTGTGCCTTGTCTTACCATATTTGGATAACAAAAGCATACAAGAGCATCCAATTATCACCCTACTCGTCGCACAACATAAGATCATGGAGTTGTTCAAGCTGACATGGTAGTTTGGAGTACCCTGCTACAAGCCTAATTGATGCATCATTCGATCCAATTGATGCTACTCCACGATGTGAAAAAAATATCAATGGCACAACAGCTCTCCAAACATGAAAGCCTTTAAGGCATATAGGCGGGAGTAACCCGTAAACTTCAAGATAGGGTTCCCATACAATTTACAAAATGAGAATAATTAATATTAAAAATTCTATAGAGTTAAAATGATCAAAATTTTAGAGGCATCAATAAGAGATTCTTACATCTTTTTGCTTTAATTGATCAAGCCTATGACGATAGTACAATAAGTCTCATCGTACTGCCATAAAAGTTCTACCACCTATCCATCTATTATTTCACACATTCAACCAAATATTATAAACATGTAATGATTATCTAAACACAATTTTTAAAAAAAAAAAAAAAAGAAGAAAAAAAGTCGTGTCAAGCACCGTGTAGGGCATGGGTGGTTTTCAATAGAGAAATTAGGGCAATTGATGGGAATCTATCCCACACCCATAGCTGAACCAACATAGCCATGCCTCCAATCTCATGCCGATTATAATCCATACACTTGCAAAGCTCACAATATAAATAAGAGAGTACCACTGATCCCCAACTATATTGTCCAGCCGTAGTAAAATCCTCTAAAAATGGTAGAAGCTTTAAAGGTATCAAGTTTCTAGAATGATCTGAAAACAGAAGTAACCCCATCAACTGCAAAATATATGCTCGAGCAAATCGCTGAAAGCTAGACCTTATTACCAATATGATTATTTATATCACCAAAGTGAGTATCTAACCACGCCATTTTCAATCGATGACCATGGAAAGTGTTCTGCAGGAGAGTTGCGCCTAGCAATTGCTAGAGATAGGATTGTCACGAACTAGAAGTATTGCCAGTAATTGGTCTGCCATCAATATGAAGACCTGTTTGGATAGTAATATCTTGCAGCGTAATGGTGCATTCTCCCAAAGGCATATGAAATGTATGTGTCTCCAGTCTCTGATGCTCTATTAGAGCAGATACCAGTATGTGCTCAATTTGTAAAAATTCAAGCATTGCAACTTTAACAAACCATGCCTGCTCCAAGTATAGAATAATCTAGGTAGGAATTTGCTCATCCCTACTACGAATAAAGGATTTTCCTCTAACAACTAACATCCGATAAGGATATCCATTCCAAATATATTGTGAAACATGTGTCTCTTACATCGTCAACAACGATGCATCTTCTACCTTGGGATGAATGACGCGTGATCAAGAAGAACTAGATAACATTTGTAATTATTAAAAAAAAAAAAGGTATTAACTATCAAATTATTTATATGCTTTGGTACATAGAATAGTAATATAATCACTTTTATTTAATAGTCTTCTTACTATATTTGTTTAGTAATATAAATTAAAATTTACTTGTTACACTTTCCACAAAAATTTGAAATATTATGTGAAGATACATGAAAAAAAATATATTACTAAAGTTATAATAATCATATTATAATAATTAATGTTTGGACTAATAAATTTTTTATTAGAAACAAAATTACATATATCCTAATAAAACTTTTTAAAACAAAACTCATAAAAAAAATTAACTAGATGCTCTTATATTTTTTTAAAACATTAATAATATTTTTTCAAATTCAAGTCATTGATAAAATTAGAGTCTAATATTTAAAATAAAATAAAAAATCCTAAACACATAGATAAATAGAATATTTTTTAACACAATGATTTTTGAAAAATTGAACTCATGAAGAAGATTAAAGCCTAATGTTCAAAAATAAATATATCCTAATAATCTCTTTAATAAATTTTTTATTATATAGCCTAATGTTTCTAATTAAAATTTGTTAGAAACAAGATTATAAGTATCCTAATAAAATTTTTAAACTAAACTCATAAAAAAAATTCACGAGAAGCTCTTATAATTTTCTTAAAAAAATTATTAACATTTTTTCAAATTAAACTCATTGATAAAATTAAAGTCTAACCTTAAAAAAGAAAAATAAAAATAAACTCATAGATAAATAGAATATTTTTTAGCCCAATAATTTTTAAAAAATTAAACTCATTAAAAATTAAAGCCTAATATTTAATTTTTTTAGCAAAATTATTATACTTATGGACTGAAAATTAATTAATTAAAAATTGTATTAAACAAATAAATTTTAAATTACTTTATAGAAACTGTTGAAAAATTTCATATTTATGAACTATACAAGATCACCTAATTTATATCAATATAAGGCACTTAAAAAAAAAAAATTGAGCAGGTGTATGGGTTGTATTTGCATGGGTGAGGAGAGGGGAGAACGCCATTTTATAGCAGCATCAGTGCTAGAAGGAGGGAGACCAACAAGGCATGTGGCAGCATCTAGCTAATGGTGCTACTGCATCCCACGCCATTCTGTGCATGTGGACACATGGCGCTACCTTGTGAGTGGCGCAACTTGATCCTACTCCACCTAAGAAGCCCATGATTGTGTTGTCTTGTCCTTCTGGATGGCATTAGTTGATGCTACGCCATCTATAAACCTGTGCCCGATTAGTCTCATTGTGTAGAGAATCTCTGACAGGCAATATGGTGGCATAGGTTGCTTTAGCGCCATGAGTTAAAATAAAAAATTATTGCAACCCTCCATCGGGGCACTAACAACAACAAACAAGTAAATTATTTCAAAATAGCTACATTCTAGTAAATTGTTTGTAAAAGTACTTGTGTTAAACAGCCGTAGGCCTTGGACCAAACAAAGTGTGTAGACTTTGATAGCAATCTAACTTACTGTGGCCTATTAACTTTTAATGATGATTGATTATTGGTGTTTGGTTCATCAAAATATCTTACTTGTAAAATATATTCTTTATTAATTTTATAAGAATATAATTTTTATGTACCATTATTATTTAAGTAATTTACAATGTCATGGAATTATATATTATCATATTTGAAAATTTTGTTTTGATATAATTGCTTCGAAAGCAACACATATAATAACAATATATGATTGATTTTTTTAAGCGAACAATATATGATTGATTAATAAGTGAGAAAGGTTTGCATTAATAATATATCAAAATAAAACTCATTTTATGATGATTTAGATTTAATATAATAATAATTTGTTTATATCTGATAATTTATATTATGATATATTATTAAAATAAAAATTTATTATAATATCAGTTAATCTTATATTGTAATGTATAAATTTTAAAATAATTATTATATGAATTAAATATTTTTAATAATATAATAGTAATTAATTAATTAATTGATCATATAAAATATTTTCAAACTCATAGTATATTAAAAATTAAATCTTTATCATATAATACCAAACTAGTTTTTATGTTCTGCTTGTAATCCAATACCTAGTCAAAAAAAATTTCTTGCTCAGCCTGTCCATTTTGATCACTCGGTGGCATGACTCACGACTCATCC
Source organism: Pterocarpus santalinus (assembly GCA_031439595.1). Classification (NCBI taxonomy): domain Eukaryota; kingdom Viridiplantae; phylum Streptophyta; class Magnoliopsida; order Fabales; family Fabaceae; genus Pterocarpus; species Pterocarpus santalinus. The sequence goes on along the minus strand of CM062529.1, from coordinate 34,252,972 downwards.
CAATGTAATGAATAATGAGCGCACGCGAGGTCTACTTAAAATTATCTGGTGGAGGATCACCACGCCACTAGTACTGGCTCAAATTCGTTCTTTCTTACTAGTCCTTATTCTTTATAGGAGTGTTGTCAAATATATACTAGGAATATTGAGGGAATTACCGATGTAAGAATTACCACTTAAATTGTCACTTTTTTTTTTTTTAAATCTTTATTCTTACTAAGTCTAAGAATGTCCAAGAATGTTCAGAAGATGGAAAGAATCATTTCAAACAAACAAAACATTTCTCATTCTTTATTCTCGGTTACAAAATCAGAAGCAGCTCAGTACTGCTACTAGCCACACCCTTAGCTCCGCACCCTCAGACCATTTTATACGTCGCAACGGCCACAGCCACCCCAGCATTAACCCGAACCAAAGAAATTCCTTTTCAAAAAGTCAAATGGCTCACCATTGACACCGCCGATGACGACGATCAACAACAGTACTACATCTTCGGAATCGTTGCGGGTCAGTTGTTCTCTGTGGCCACTAATAAGCCCTCACATAATTAATCAAATCCAGACGTCTTTGTCTAATCAATAAACAAACCCCATCAATCCTACATCCTTGTCAAAAGCCAACCACACCCAGACAACGACTTCTCCATATAAATTTTATTAACCAATCCAACCTCCCACACCCCAACTACACCCTCCCAGCAAAAAGTAAAATCCTAAAGCCTTCCTCACTCATCACTGCTCTAGTAACTTCCCCTCACCCTTTTTTACATGGACGATCATCGAAATTCAACGCCCAACGCAATTGGCCTCTGTCTGCTTCCACAAGAGCTCATCCAGAACATCTTCCTCTCCCTAGTGTTACCAGAAATCGTTCGCTTGAAACTGGTCAACAAGTCTTTCTCCCGCATCGTCTCCGACCACAGCTTCGTTCGCCAGTGCAACACCCTCTCCAGCTCCACCACGTGGCTCTTCGTCTACAAGAAGCGCTGGCTCCGCGACGCCGTGCTCCACGCCTTCACCGACCGGAGCTCCGATCGCTGGTTCCGGATCCCCATCGCCGACCTCCTCAAGCCTGTCCACTTTCGCGGCGACGACGACCTCTACTTCCTCGCCGCCTCCTCCAACGTCTTCCTTTTCGCCTCCAACACCGTCCGCGAGGTCATCGCCGTTAACTTGGTCTCCGTCACCGTTAAGAGGATCCCCCCATCCCCCTTGGGTCCACGTGGCACGTCCTCCTGGAGGAGATCCGGCATGAGGCTTGTATCCGACCCGGACGGTTCGGAGCATTTCCGCTTCTTGTTCGCCGAGTTCGTGGGGAACCGCCCCGTTCTGTTTGTCTACGATTCCGAGACGGACACGTGGAAGTCAACGGAGGCGGAGGAGAATGGGGCCAATGGGATGCTACCACGTGGAGGGGGACGTGTTTTTCTCAGCGTGGTTCATGGACCCAGAGAGAGCGTCTTGGTTGCGTCGACGCCCCGGTGCGACGAGCCGGTGGTTCTGCGGCCGACATTTGATCCGAGGGGTGGCGGCGGAGATGATGGAGGGCTGACCGTTGGATTCAGCTGGGGGAACGTGATCGATCGGCTACACGTGTACGGTGATGGGTACATGATGATTGTGAAATCGGAGGGCGCGAGTGGAGTTGTTGGGAACCTGAGGGTGTTGAAGGGTGTGGAACTGCGGGGGTTGAGTTTGGACGGGAGCAACTGGGAGTTTGTGTCGATGGTTCCTGTTGAAGTGATGAAGGTGATTGAGAAGCCTTATGGGGTAATGATGGGATGCTTGGAGGAGAAAAATGGGATCGTTAGGGCTGTTTTGGTGTCCAATTGTGAGGGATTTTGGGATATGATATGGCTGTCCTTTGATACCAAAAGCAGCCACTGGACTTGGATACCGCTGCCTGATTGCAGAATGAAGGGATGGAACATGGCTGGAATAAGCTTCTCCTCCGGACTTACCTTGCCATGATCCAACACACAAAAAAAGATGGAAAACATGTCATCTCAAAACTTAAAATGCTTGTCTGTATGTGTGTGTATATCTAGATTTTTTTTTTTTTTATTTTAAGTAATACTGTATGAGGCATGCCAATTGTGCGTAAGCTTATATATAAGTCCAAAAGTCTTGAGATAAAAACTATGTAAATAAGATTATAATAGTGTTATTGAATGAGTGAGCATAACTCGATGCAATTTGTCCACATTTTATTTCTTAAAACCATTTACTGGTTGAGCTATAATATATGGTATCGAAAATAAAAAAATTGTGATTAGGAGTAATGCTAGTGCCACATCCTATGTATTGAGACGTGGTCACACTGAACACTTATTAGTAACCAAACTGTGAAATTGAAAAGAGTTCCCGTAGACGACATCACTAGAAAGTGATGCGAGACCTTTTCTCATCGTTTTCATGTGGTAGGAAAAGATGTGTAATTAAATAGCTTCAACTTAAAGTTCAGTTCTTATATATATGAAGAAAGCTAGGGAGATTGCTCCCAATTCAAATGCCACTCAAGAGGATATATTGAATGTCAATAAAAGTAAATTGGAACCTAGACCCACATCCACCACATCTAGCACTGAACCCCTCCTTTTCTCTCCTTTTCTCACCTACTTGTTCTGTATCAATCCGTGAGATGCAATAACGTGATGGTGTCAGCAAAAGGAACGGAATGGAGGCAAATTGTAGACCCGACTGTCCCAAACACAACACGTTCTCACAGACAGGGACCCTTTTGAGATTTGGTCCTAAGTTCCCCAGCCCAACACCCCTTCGCCCTATTTCCCTTTCCCACTCACTCACGCACACCGTTACTGTCACACGCGTTCACAACTATTTTTTGGAACGCTGCCAGGCCAGACAGAGGTAACATACTCACACACTGGACGTGGCCTCATTCTATTTCCTCCTATACACCACAGGGCCAAGGTTCTCCTCCTCGATGCTAGAGCACTTCTCTCAAGTCCGTGCCTTTTGAGCTTCGTGAATGGTCCCCCAAATTACAAGTTAACTTCCTGGACCACTTTTTACAGCTCACTAGCTCTCTTCCTATTTGAGGAACTCCAATTAATTTTCAGCCCCTCAACATGGCAAGGCAAGAAATCCGATGCTGAAAAATAATATGTAATACTAGAAGTATATTTAGATTGAATACTAATTTCCCTGTTCAATTCTTTTGCCATTTCTATACCGCCTGATGGTTTTCAAATTCCGAGAAATCTAACCATGTATCCTCTCAGGTAATTTGGAATGGTCCCTAATTTATGTATGGACCACGTTAGTCCCCCATGTACGCCAGGGTTGGCTTTTGCCCTTTTGAATTGGTGGTATAAGTCGCTTATCGAAGTATACGAATGCCTTATACAGCCCCATATTCCCTAGAGCATATACAACCACGCTATGACCTTTTGTAGCATCGAAGTCCACTGATCTCTCCTTTTCTCTCTCCCAATAATTGCATATATTTTAAGCTTAAATGTTTATGTTTTAAGCCCAAGTCATTGGATGAAAGAGAATAAACTCTTGAATTAGCACTTCGAAATAAACGAAAATCGTCGTAATGTCCTCAAAACATACACTTACGCAGCATGAGCATTAGAATAATGAGCAGAACCCTGTCTAAAATTGACTCACTGAACTTACAAACAGATGACTCTTCACTATTCCAATATAATGCCTGAATTTCTACGTCTTTGTGAGAACGATATAGACAACCATGTTATTCAATTAAATTTAGTACAACTAGTCATTCTCGATCTCACAACACTAGTTTTCTTAATATAGTGCCAAGGCTGGCGGGGTACGCACTTTTTTTAAGTAGCTAAATTGTGAACTAAATTAGTAGCCAATTTATTTCTTGTCGTGATTACGTTATTAATCACGTAATTTAATATGTTGTTAGATGTTACTTCAAATGATGTTGGATGCTATAGTTTTAAAATGATTTAGCAGCAATTTACCTGTAGATGCCTTTCTTTGCCACATGGATCTGAGAGGAATATTCTAATTACTATGACGTCATACGCTTAAAGGAACGACTGTACTTTTGGGATACCTTACAATGTCCATTAATATAACTTTTCTGAGACTAAGTATTAATTAATCAAGTAGAGAGAGGGCTTAGCAGAGCAACGGCAGATGGCCACTTTCAATACAACACAAACTGGAAAAAGCCATTTACCAGTGGAATTGGAGAAAGTTTGATCAAATTAAAACAGCCTTATGTGCACAAGGGCGTTAAAGTTTGATCAAATTAAAACAACCTTGTGTGCACAAGGGCGTTGCACAAAGCGTGCAAATTATTAGATGCATAGTCTGGGAAAGGACAAACATAGAATAACGTTGTTTTATTGGGACAGTAATGAGTACTTGGATAATGACTATTTAACATTGAGCTCGTTACACTCAAATAAGGTTTACGGGCAATATGGGTTATATTCGTCATGTGCCTCTCAATTTGGACTGCTTGTGATTTGAGGCAATGTTACAAATTGTTTCACCAAAATGGATCAGCAATCTCCTATACGTGTACCGCGGAGAATGAGCATAACGAACAGATAATGTAGAAACTGGGAAACTTAATATGACCCATCAACCTTTGCTTCCTTCGTCGGGTATCCAAATCAAACTCCCATGTCCAATTATAATGTAAGATGTATTAGTGTGTGCTTAATTTGTTTTTTTTTTTTTTTTTTTGTGGGTACCTCTGAAGTACAGTACAATTATACCTGTTAAACAAAAGTTATAAAGATCTTAAGTATGGTCTAGCATAGAAAATGATAAGTCAAGACTAAGGTAAAGAGTGATAGGAAATATCAACATAAAAAAGATGTAATGGTTTTTGATAGAAGGAAGGGTCAAAAACTTGAAAACAAGGTCGAGATATCAATTGATGCGCTCAACACGACAAATCATCATTGAGATAACAAGGATATAATCGAGAATCAAAGAAGTGCATTTTTGTTATCTATGGTGGTTGGTCTGGAATGAAGATCGAGAGTTCAAGGATAATATTTCAATTAAAGTCAAAGAATCATTTGAATCTCAATAAGTGGATAATGATGGAGCAGAAAATGATGCAGGCTATAAAGAGGGACCCACACATGACCATCAGATGTGGGAAGAGAATTTGGGATAATGAAGAAAGTAAGGGTGAACGTGGGTTTCAAAGAAACGAATTACAAAATGTGGGGGTTTAATCGGTCTAATCTCTAGTGATCCATTTGGGCTATGAATAGGAAAATTGGGTAGCATTAAAGGAGGGACTTTGGTATACTTGAAAATACCTCTCAGCACTCTATCAAAATACTTACTCTAACATTAAGGAGTACCGTGGAGCTCAAGTAATTGTCCTTTTCTCTTTTATGCATTTAGTCATTTGATTTTGTTTTCTCCATTTAACTTTAGCTTTCTGATGTTTATTGACCATTGATGTTATTCTCACCGTTTCATTTTAATTTGAGATTTAATTAGATTTCTTTCCTTTCATTTTGTTGATACTTTTTAATTTATGAGAATCCATCAGCGGAACCATTTCCATTCTTCGAATTGAGATATGTGAAGTGAATTGATATAGTCGGTTTATTTGTTTTATCGACTAAAAACCCAGTAAATAAATTGGCACGCCCAGTGGGACCCATAAAAGAAAAGTGTCAAAAAAAGAGAAATTTTTATACAATGTATGATCTTGAGAAGTGGCACTATTTTATCCAACATGGCAAGATCAAGAACATCATCATCTAGAACATCTTCTGGTGATGAAGTGAACAATGAGGGAGAACACCCTCCTATTGCCACTCAACATTTAGAACCAGTCTTGATGCCAGTACCGGCTACTAATGGCTACTCAAGCTCCTAGTAGTGTGAGTACAATGGTAGTTAGTACAATGCCTATGTATGGAATGCCACTTGGTTTCATACCATTTGTGGCAACACAAGCTCTAATACAACCAGGATTCGGAGCGATCCTAACGACTTTTCAAAACTCATTATGCACTAACACTATTTTGGTCAATTTGCCACCTTTTGAGTCACTACCAGGGCGTTCGATAGGCCCAAATATGGTAAACCCAATAAGGGCCCTATATACCTGAATATGCCTAGGTCAATACCAATGGCAACACTGTCTGACACAAATGAATCATTGGCCACTTTTCGACAACAGCTCAAAGAAAGCCATCATGAGTTGGTTAACATGCTTACTCATCAAATGGCTACTATACTTGCACCACTACTAGAGTGAAACAGCACTATATATGAGCAATTAGCTCGACAAGTCAATCGTATAACCTCAGTAGTCGACACTATCAATGAGCCTCTTGATTAGCCTAGGGTAAGAGATAACATTGATAATGTTAACCTAGAGAATGTTATTCCACCCCAACCAGAAAACCAAATGATTGATGGCATATAGTTTGTCAATCGAGGAGAAAATATGGACCAAGTGCTACAAAGGTTGACGCATAATAATGTCGGGGGGCATCACAATTTAACTAAGATAGTCAAACAAGTCTTGAATCGCTTCAGTTTTAACATAGGCTATGCAAACCAGCCTTATTTTGTCTCCGCATTCCCCAGTTATATACAACAGGTGAAGCTTTTGCAAGGATGGAAAGCTCCAAAGTCATTAACCAAGTTTTCAAGGGAAAACAAGGAATCTACTGTCGAGCACATTGCTTGATATACAATAGAGATTGGAGAGATGGCTAATGAAGAATATCTTGAGATGATATTTTTTCCTTCTTTTTTAACCAAGAATGCTTTTACCTAGTTTGCGAATTTACAACTGAATTTGATTCTTTCATAGAATCAGCTTGAAAAAAGTTTTCATGAACAATTTTTTAGAGACAAAATGAAGGTAAGTTTGACTGATTTTTTCACAATAAGAAGGGGGCAAGGGGAATCGATCGATGACTATTTAGCAAGGTTTAGGATGATGAAAAATCGATGTTTTACCCCTATCTTAGAATTTGAAATGGTTAAAATAGTTACTAATGGACTTGATTATAACATTAGGAAAAAATTGATCAACTGACAATTCCTAGATTTAACTCAGCTAGCAGAAAAGTTCGACAGATCAAACACTTAAAGGCCAAGAAAGATAGGACCGAGAGAACTAGGCTTAGAAAGGCCTTTAGGAAAGAACAAGTAAATTTTGTGAAAATGGAGTTCGATGAAGATAAAGACGATTTCGACTCTAATGAAATAAATTTGGTTGAAATTAGAGCAGCCGAATTGCGGGCAGGTCCTCCCTATGTTTGTGCCTCACTTAAACCAAGAAACGGGAAGGAAAAGACTAATACTAGTAACAAGTCCTATTCTTTTGATATAACCAAGGCAAATCAAATCTTCGATATATTGCTAAAAGACAAACAAATTGTCTTGCCAAAAGGAAAGAAAATACCTTTTGTAGAAGAAATAAAAAATAAAATTTTTTTTAAATATCATCAGATTGTTGGATATTCAACTAAACTGTATCTATTTCAGGGATTTGATTCAGAAAGCAATCAAGGAAGGACATTTGAAGTTTGAAGAGAAGCCTTAGTCAAGTATGACTATTGATGTTAACCCATTTGAAATGAATTCTGCCTTTGTTAAACCCATACATATGTCAATCAATACAGTAGGTTTTGAAGAGAAGGCAGAAGAGAAAACGAAAGAAGAAATGGTGCTTGATGCATTCAAAAATACTGAGAGGCCAATATATCCCAAGGCTAGAGAAGACCTGCTCCATTTTCTCCTAAGGCAAAGGGATGCTGATGCAAATGTGACTATTTGCCCAAGGTATAGTATGGTATTTGGCAGTATTTGACAAAGCAGCAGCAAAGGTATTCGAAGAAGAGAAGAACGCTGAGGCGAGCAAGAGAAAAGAAAGACCGAACAGAGGAAGGTAAGGTAAGGTAGCCTGACTCAAGGCAGAGATGGACTCGATCAAAGAATATTTGGCATCACCATCAGTAGCCAAGGCACCCAGAGGATGATTTAAGAGGGTTGAGATCGAGCTGACGAGATTGACAAGAACCTTGATGGCGAGAATCGGGATTGGTGGGGGAGCATGAGTTGAAGTCGAAGAAGAAGGGTTCCTGAATGATTTCTGTATCTCTAAGCTAGACACAGCTATAATCTCCTTCTTAGGAACTGCAAAGCTCGCTGATAGAATATCATCAAAAGCATTGAGGTCGCCGAAATTGACTTCGTCATCATCATCATCATTAGCTTTTGAGAGCAGAATCTGGACAGATTGTGGAGGAGAGGCCGGCGCTCGCATCGACCTAGAAATAAGAATAGGAAGATATGAGATAGGAGGTTTTTTCGGTTGATCGACAACTTCTTTCTCATCATCTACAGGAATGGCATCCTTGTCAAGGGCAGAAGAAACTACGCTATCATCCCATTGAAGGTTTTTCTACCCAGAAGTAGTCTTCAATACTTTTGCTAAATTTTCTTTTTCAACCTCCTCTCCATGCAACAAAGCATCATCCTGTAACGAAAAAGGAATGAGTAATTTAAAACATATATAAGGATGGGGAAAGTTGAAATACCTTTGTGCTCGATGATTCCTTGTCATCTTGGGACCCCATCGAATTAATAGAAGGAGAGTTACTCAAGACTTTTGCTACCCCCAACTAAAAAATAAGGAAGAGAAAATAATTAAATTTCTATTATAAAAAAAAGAAGAAAAAGAGAGAAAAAGGGGGATAAAGAGGTTACTTTGGTAGAAGGAGCTTTCTTTGAAAAACGGCTCGATAAGAAGGGACGCTTTTTAGCCTGGCCTTCCTTTTCTTTCCCCTTCTTTGGAGCAGGGGCTTTTCTTTTTCAACCCTAGCAAGAGCCTCCTCTTCATCTTTAGGATAATCCCAATTCTAAATAGCCTTGGATGGGTCTGGGGCAGCATCAGTAATCTTAATCGACTCGATGGCTGCAAGAGAAAGTTGCAATAATAAATCAAAAATATTGAGTGGGTAGGAAAAATGAAGGAAATAAAATACCTAGCAGAGGGTATTGCATGACCCTTGATCGGGACTGAACGAAATGTTCAGTCACGTTCGACAAATAAAGATCAGTGAAGATCATAGCTTTATGTCGAGGATGGAAATAAAGAACCCCAAAGGGACCTTGAGGCGAATCCGGATGGCCATCAGCAATACCAATTGAAGCATTTGGCAATGGGGGGGGGGAATAAAAAAGGAGTCATGTAGGACTCTTTTCGAGCAAAGGGGTTAATGGACTTAGCTTTCTCGAAAACATGCCAACATTGATCCTCATGCTATTCTTTCTTCCGTTTAAAAACATTTGTGGCTTCCCAAACCACCCTCAAGACATCCCATGGATTATATTTAACTTTAAAGAAATGTTCAAATTGAAGGATTTCTCAAAGACGTGTACCTTTGGTTTTCATCGAAGCCGCTTTTTCCTGCAAAGAAACATCAGGAAGGTTAGCAATCAATCTTTCTTTGCAAATTGAAATTCTTTGGCATTGATATTTGTAATATTCAAGCCACCAAGTAATAAAGGATGGAGTTGCAAAGAAACTGGGCTCAAAATCTACAGGAAAATATAGACTTTGTTTCTCATCATTTCTGACAGGAAATATTCCAAGTCCGAAAAATCTCCTAAGGAGGCACCACATAGTTGGACATGGTGGTCAAGTGAGTAAGGAGCAAGTATGGATTGAGAAAAATCGAGTTGTCAAGCAACGAAAGAAGAATTGTGGAGTTCAACATTCTTGTTTTCCATATTGGAAGACTCGTGGGAAAAACTTGTTAACATAGAAAATTGGACCAGATCTCATCCAATTCTGGTTAATCAGAAAAGATAGGGGCAATCCTCAAGCAAGTAAACCAAGGAGGCTTGACAGTTCAATCACTATAAGGAGAAAGGTTTAAGCCTCTAGTGTCGGAAAATGATAATTGATGTAGGTGTTTAAAAAAGAAGAAAAATTCATCAATCATGGGTGCTCCTTGGAACAACTCGTTGAAGATGGCAGAGTCGAGGCCCGTCAATATCCCGAGGAAGCTTGTTTGAAGAAGAGTCTTGAAGAAAAGACTAGAAAACAGCATTAGCCCATAACTGCAAAAACCATATTGGGTCCCTAGGATTGATCGAATCATTATGTTGAAGTTTGGTGACAATGAGACCCATTTCTTCATACAGTTGGACTATGATTAGTTTCGCCAAACAAAGATGGCAATCTTCGTGAAGCATAACTGCCAAAGAAAAGTATAGGGGTTGCAGTTGTAGACTTTGACCACAAAAAACAACTTGATTGAGCCAATATGAAAGAGAGGCTATGTGTTCAGCATCTGTAACAAGGGTCGAGGTAGAACCCATGTTATTTCGAATGAATGCCGAATAAAAAGGCTCGGAATCATCAAAATTGTAGTTTTTCACATAGTCTGGCGTGAGATTGAAATGAATAATCTTTCCTGTAGGTCGAAGACTAGTAATAGCAGCTAACTCGAAAAGGGTAGGGGAAATCATACCATAAGGAAGTTGAAGAGTATTAGTGGTTTTGTTCCAAAAATAAAAGATGGATCCTAACATAGCAGGATTAAAGGATATCTAATATCAAAAAAGTTGGAGGAAATTAAAGATGCCAATCTCTTTCCAAAAATTACCCTTAAACGATTGTACCCTATCTAGCTAATTAACAAATTCAAGGGTATTCTTGGGAGGGTTCTTGAAAGGATGTTTAGATAGTACAAACTATTTAATAAAAATTTCCTTCTGGCTAGCAGGGATGGATTGGTTAGAAGTGCAAAGGGAAAAAGCTTGAATCGTTTGGATTTCTTCAGGGGTAAGAAGAGGACCAAGGAATGCGTGAATGGAAGAACCAAGAGAAAAAGGTAAGATTACCTGACTATGGAGCAGTTCCCTGGCCTCAAGATCCAGTGCCATGCGACGGTTACCATCAATGAGTGGCTCTAAGGCGGAAGCCACCATGCATGATTGAGAATCTTTAGCCATTCTAGACAAAGAAGAGTGGAAGAAAAGAAAGATAAGAAGGAACAACGGAGTTTCAGAAACAAATATGGAAGGAAGGAGAGACGTCAAGAAGGAGGATGAAAAGTAGAAGGCAGAAAAGGACGTGAAAAAAGAGGAGAAATAGTGTAAAAGGAGTATTTATAAGAGTGAAAAAGGAAGAAAGAAAGGGAAATATTAAATTGAAATGACAAGAGAGGCATGGGTCATGACACGAGTATTCAAGTGACAATAAACCATTTAAAAAGAATACAAAGTTAAAGATTTGATTTTTAGTCTCTCTTAAAAAATTCAAATCTTGGGGCATCATGTTAAACAAAACGTTATAAAGATCTTAAGTATGGTCTAGCACAGAAAATGATAAGTCAAGACTAAGGTAAAGAGAGATAGGAAATATTAACATAAGATAGATATAATGGTTTTTGACAGAAGGAAGGGTCAAAAACTTGAAAACAAGGTCGAGGTATCAATTGATGCACTCAACAGGACAAATCATCCTTGAGATAATCAAGGATATAATCGAGAATCAAAGAAGTTTATTTTTGTTATCTAAGGTGGTTGGTTTGGAATGAAGATCGAGAGTTCAAGGATAATATTTCAACTAAGGTCGAAGAATCATCTAAATCTCAAGAAGTGGATAATGATGGAGTAGAAAATGATGTAGGCTATAAAGAAGGACCCACACATGACCATAAGTCGTGGGAAGAGAATGTGGGATAATGAAAAAAGCAAGGGTAAACGTGAGTTTCAGAGAAACGAAATGCAAAATGTGGGGATTTAATGGACCTAATCTCTAGTTTTTTGTTTGGGCTATAAATAGGAAAATTGGGTAGCGTTAAAGGGGGACTTTAGCATACTTGAAAATACCTCTTAGTACTCTGTCAAAATGCTCACTCTGATATTAAAGAGTACTGAGGAGCTCAAGTAATAATTCTTTTCTTTTTTATGCATTTACTCATTTGTTTTTGTTTTCTCCATTTAACTTTAGTTTTCTGATATTTATTGACTATTGATGTTATTCTCATCATTTCTTTTTAATTTGAGATTTAATTGGATTTTTTTCCTTTCACTTTGTTGATATTTTTTAATTTATAAAAATTCATTAGAGGAACCATTTCCGTTCCTCAAATTGAGATCTATAAAGCAAATTGATATAATCGATTTATTTGTTTTATTAACTAAAAATCCAATAAACAATCCTTTGGTTATACTTTTGTTCTTCTGCCACTTTTCTCCTTACTTGTTCTTGGGTAAGTCGAGGTCCCAAACCAACTATCGAAAAAATTTCTCTAAAGTACAGTTCATCTGCAGCAAAAACATAGGTGCCAAATGAAGAAAGTAACAAAGCAAACTCGTGAAAACCAAGGGCTGTCCACCTTCAGGTTTTCGTCTTTGAGATCTAATTCAACATGCTTTCCTGCACACTCTGCAAGTATAAAAAAGCAAAATTGAAAAAAAAAAAAAAGTTTCAGCTGCGTGTGAAATTAGACTTCCAAACGGGTTTGGGTTATAAATTTGAATTTACTGCAGGGAAGGGATGCTATTACATAAATCTCATCATATTTACATCAACATTAACATTAATATTGAATTTAAAATTAAATAGAGATTAATTTTAATACATGGTTATATTAAATCAATAATATCTCATATTTTTTCATAACTTTTACTGTAATTATATTAAAAGTCAAATAATTTTAACAACATAATTTTATATAACTAAATAAATGTCTAAAAAAAATTATGCTAATATTATATTAAAATTAAATCCTATATAAACATTTATTTTATGTTATATTAATATGTATTATATTTTGATAATGGTTTCTACTGGCATCACTATATAGCATTTAAATAATGTTTATACACTATATGCTTACAAAACGTTTTGTTTATTTAATCTCATTATTTATACACTAAGATTAAATTTAGAATCAAATCTTTGTTATATAAACATGTATACATTCATTTTAGTTTAATATGTATTATTTTTTTGTTAGATACTTTAGTATGTATTATATTTTGATATTGACTCATTCTTGTTTCAACATATAATATTTATATAAGAATAATATTATTTAAACATAAAAATAGATATAAGAATAGGTATTTATAAAAAAAAATGATTTTTTATAATAATAGAAAAGATTAAGAGTTTGTAATTTATTTTTTATATGAGTCTCAACTTTTGTATTATATTTTATGTCTGAATAATCCACCTTTTATATAGATAAAATATTCATAAAATACTATCTTCATTACAATTTAATATTATAATTTATTTGGTTGCTGTTAGTCAGGTGAACTACAGCAATTCACTGATTTTATTGAGAGTTTTGAGGGGAGAATCCTCCCAAATTGAAATTGCATGAAATAAGGTTATGTATATATTTTGGCTATTGAATTTTTACCTTTTATACATTTTATTATTTGAAGAGAACTTAACTAATAATTAAGATATACATATAATTTTAGAATTTAATTTAAATACACTGACAGTATAAAATAGTTTTACAGTATTAGCCAATAGAAATGGTGGAAAGTGTCAATTCACACAAATAACTACTCATTATAATGAGGGACCCACCATAATTTCTCACTTTTCCCTATTTCTATTGGTTGACAGTGTGAAACTATTTTACATTATCGGTGCATACCAATTAAACTCATAATTTTATCATATAAATTTTCAATATGAAAGAATTCTCTCCCAAAAATTCGGGTGTTGTACTCTGGTCATTGGCTACAGGATTTTCACTAGTCAAAACGGTGAATGGCAGTAACCAGCCCTCCCAAATCGGAAGATGGGACTGGGCGGCATCTAAATTCTCTAGTTACCCCGTCACTTTTCTAGGCTACTAAAACTCGAAGAGACGATACTGCGAGACTAGGGTACCTACGAAAAGAAGCACAACTATATAAGGAAAAGATTCTTTCAGCGCTTATGGTATAAAAATCATATAGATATTATATATTAATGGCAGTATAAATTTATAAGTAATTTTGGCAATTTAGAAATAAAACACGAGTTTCAAATTTTAAAAGTAATTTAAATAGATCAAACTTATAAAAATTTCTTATAATTTTGTCATAATTAAGTATTACTGTAGGCATGTATTGAAAAACAAAAATTATTTATGCATAAGAGAAAAATAATATATGTAATATTAAATTATGATATTCAAATATTATCACTAGTTACATAATTAGCGGTATCTATCAATTTGATGATTAGTACAGCCGGTAGCTACACAACAACCAGTAGCGACACACCATGGTCATACATTATACATGGCAGCCCCTCCGTTGATTTCCTCCCCCATCCCTGTCTATCTTTCTCATTCTCTTTCCTTCCCTCTCTTTCATCACTCACTTTTCATTTCATTTTTTCACTCCGCAAGTCCAACACCTCTTCATAGTTCCTAGTGCCTCAAGCACACACTTTCTCCCTCACAAACACTCGCATCTCTGTCTATAACTCCTCCCATATGACATGATCCACAAACTCAAAGCCGAGTAAAGCAAGTAGAGAACTCAATTAGTCTCATTTCATCCAACACACTGCCTCAGCCATAGCCATGGACATGGGGTCCTATGATGAGTCCGCCGCATCCAACGGCGGCTCTTCCAGCTCCGCATCCAAAACGAGGGACATCGATGGCCTCCTCGCCGGCGTCGGCTACAAAGTCCGGTCGTCGGAGCTCCGTCAAGTGGCTCAAAACCTCGAACGCCTCGAGAACGTCATCGTCAACTCTTCCGTCGCCGACATCTCCCAGCTCACTTCCGACACCGTCCACTACGACCCCTCCGACATCGGTTCCTGGGTAGACGCGCTCCTCTCCGAGTTCGACCACAACATGTCCCTACCCTACGAACTCCCCCACTTACCCGATCTCGCCACCACGGCTCCACCGCAAGACCCCCACCAGCAGCAATTAACGTTGGTAACCACCGTTGAAGAAGACTCAGGCATAAGGCTTGTCCACATGTTGATGACGTGTGCGGATTCCGTACAACGTGGCAACCTTTCCTTAGCTGGCTCGCTCATTGAGAGCTTGCAGGGTCTGTTGGCACACGTCAACACCAACTGCGGCATCGGAAAAGTCGCGGGATACTTCATCGATGCCTTGATGCGCCGAATCTTCGCGCCGCAGCGCCAAAACGTGGTTTTAAGCTCTCCTTGCGAGAACGATATTCTGTATCATCACTACTACGAGGCTTGCCCTTACCTCAAATTCGCTCACTTCACCGCCAACCAGGCCATACTGGAAGCCTTCAACGGCCACGATTGTGTCCACGTCATCGACTTCAACCTCATGCAGGGCCTCCAATGGCCGGCGCTGATCCAGGCCCTCGCGCTGCGCCCCGGCGGGCCTCCCTTGCTGCGCCTCACAGGCATTGGCCCTCCATCGCCGGACGACCGCGACACGCTACGCGAAATCGGGCTGCGGCTAGCCGAGTTGGCTCGCTCGGTCAACGTCCGGTTCGTGTTCCGCGGCGTGGCGGCCTGGCGCCTCGAGGACGTGAAGCCGTGGATGCTTCAGGTCAGCCCGAAAGAAGCCGTGGCGGTGAACTCCATCATGCAGCTCCACCGTCTTCTCGGGTCAAAATCCGACCCGATCCATGGGGGTTCGGGCATCGAAGCGGTTCTAGGTTGGATCCGGAGTTTGAACCCGAGAATCATGACGGTGGTGGAGCAGGAAACGAACCATAACGAGACCGGGTTCTTGGAGCGGTTCACGGAGGCGCTGCATTATTACTCGACTGTTTTCGACTCGCTGGAGGCGTGTCCTGTCGGACGGGACAAGGCGCTCGCGGAGATGTACCTGCAGAGGGAGATTTGCAATGTGGTGTGCTGCGAGGGAGCGGCTCGGGTCGAGAGGCACGAACCGCTGTGTATGTGGAGGGAGAGGCTCGGGAAAGCCGGGTTCAGGCCGTTGCATTTGGGCTCGAACGCGTTCAAGCAGGCGAGCATGCTGTTGACGCTGTTCTCCGCCGAGGGTTACTGCGTGCAAGAGAACCAAGGGTGCTTGACGCTGGGTTGGCATAGCCGCCCACTCATTGCGGCTTCGGCTTGGGAAGCCCATGCCGCGCCTCTGCCAGAGAGGGAAACGCTACGTTTAGAGCAGTGAAGAAGAAGGGAACTGCTGCTTGATGTGGTAGACGTAGAGAAAGTCAGGGAGACAGAGAGAGAGAGAGAGGGGGGCATTAGCTCATTGTAAATTTCTCTTTTCTATTGTTAATCAAACTCTTTTTGGATCATTTTTGGCCGTAATTCTACTGTGCCTTTTCTTTCTTCTTGAATTTCACAGACATGACTTCGGGGGCTTTCACTTTTTGGGTGGACTGTTTCTCTCTTTTCGTTCCGCGAACAAAACGTGAGAGCGAAACGGCTGTGGATCTGGTGCGGGTCAAGTAAGTGAAACAGTTTAGAAACAGATGACCAAATTATTGAGTCCAACTGTGACTACTTTTGAATTGTAGAATATTTACTATTAATTGAGAAAGGTTTCTCTCTTTCCGCCAGAATGAACACTTAGGTCACAGGGTAATAGAGAATCGCCAAACATAACCATAAATATCAACAACTCCATGGACAACAATTGATGTTAGGCTTAAAATGCATCCGTGTTTGTGGGTCGTTGAGGCTGATTGTCAACAAAAATCAATTATGTGGATATATGGTTAAGATTTTATTTTGATAATATTTTGAAGTCGAGAAAAGGAATTTGTATATATAAATTTTTAAACACCTTAAACACCTTTTATTTTTTTCTTCCATTTATTTTGTCACTTTTTTTTTCTTTTCTAATTTTTTTCCCTTCTCCCCTCTTTAGGTGTCGATCTATGTCCAGGACGAGAGTGGGCCAAATAATATCACTATTTGAAGTCAGGCAATAGAACTGTGTAGAAGATAACTCCAAGACCAATTATTTTAAAAGATACAACGGGTTCTTTGCCACACTCACAGCTAAAGTCGGCTTGAGGGTGGAGATGTTGGAGGCTGCTGCTTCTTGTGTGTGTTGCGCAGAGGTGCTACATGCAAAAGTAATGAAAAAAAGAGAACACTAAAAGCTCGTATCAGTTCAAGCGTAAAGTATATGCAATGAAAATGCGAGAGAAAGTGACGGCAGGTCAACTCCCTTCGGTCGATCTATTCATCCACTAAAATTAGGTTGGTGGCTGGTTGCTGTAACTCAAATAACACCATCTTTGGTCTTTGTGCCAAAGAGCCCAAAGATTCTATAAACCTATTTCTTTTGTATGAGAAATAAAAAAGTTGAGGTATTTTTATTTTTTATTTTTTATTTTTAAAAGTTAAAGAGTATTTTTGAGAGATTTCATTAAATATTTTTTAGAGTTAGTTTGTAATTTTTAATATTTAAAAAATTGATATAACTTTATTTTTTTAATAATAATGATAGTAGAAACTATTCTCTTTAATATTTATGTCAATAATCATTATTTTAGATTTTAAAAATAATTTTATTAAATATTATTTTTATAATTTTACTTATTAAAAGTAATTTTTATATTATTTTATCAAATACTATTACTATAACTTAATTATTAAGAGCGATTTTTTGAGAGTTCAAATAATTCAACAACTCTAAAAAAAAGAAAAAACACTTCAATACCGACCCAAGCCCTAGTCTGTTTACCCACTTTATTTATTGATTTGTTTATTTATTTTTAATGGTTTGCCACACTCATTCAATACCTTACAAAGCCTATTGTGTGTGGAGAGTGGAGACATAAGCAAGCCTAACCCATTAGTCAACGCATTAACCACAAGTCCAATACAGCTTAAAAAATGACTTAAATTAGGTTTTAAAAAAAAGATTAATTTTAATTTACTTTCAGTATAAAGAAGTTTTATACTATTGTTCAACTAGCATTTTCTACTTGTGCAATGCACAGGAAAAATAAAACATATTGTATTAAAATCAATTACACTTATATTTTGCATTGTACGGATAAAATATGCTAGTTTAATATAATAAGTTTACTTTCCCATTCATTTTAACATCATTCATTAATAAACTTAACTTTTATTGTTTTAATAATTGAAAATAGTCATCTTTTGCAATGAATTGCATGGGTGAAAAATGCTAGTTTTATAAGAAATTGTGAAGTTGAACAATTTTATTAATTTAATTATAAAAGCATGTGAAAGGGTAATTTAGTAAAATTAACAAATAGGATTGCTGAGTGAAAGTGACAATAGACAAAAAAGAATTGCAAAAGCCACTCCCCACATAGTGAAGCAGTCACCTTTTGCCTCTTAACAACTTTATAATTACATGATTGATAATTGATGACAACTATTTATTAATAGTTTTTATTAAATTTTTCATTAAGTTTCCCTATTATAAATTCATCAAAAACTGATGGATATTACTGACGGCAATTATCCATCGAAAATACCGACAGAAGATTCATTGGTAAAATTAAATATATGACTGACTTGTGAATTTATTGACAAATAAATATTTCATCGATAAAAATATCAATAAACGTTCCCACCGTATTGTGCTAAACTATTATCAACGAAAAATCTGACGATAAATAATAATAATTATTTTTAATTTAATAAAAAATATGAAAATATTATCAAGGGAACTTCTGTCAATTTTTGTCCTCAGAAAATTGTATTTTTATATTACTGATTGATAATCCGTCGGTATTTAAAAATTGGATTTGACTGCCATTGATTGTTCATGTTCCATATGACTAACAGATTTTTTGTTGGTAATATTTATTTAATGAAATGATTCATTTCGTTGTAATATTATTGACGGAAACGCCATTGGTAAAATATGATTAATGAATTGAATCGTTTCATTAACTTTTTCGGTCAGTAAAAAAAATATAGATCATTAAAATGCGAGCTCGTTTCTTCTTCTTTGTCATTTTCCTTCTTGCATCTCTCTCTCTTTGCCTCTCGTTCTCTGTTGTTTGGCAAAGCTTTCTTTGCCATTTTCACCATTGCTGGAGCCTCCACTTCGCGATCGGAGACTATCATTGTGTTCCTGGTATGTTATTTAACATTTTAATCGATTTAGTTGTTTAGTTTAGCCTTTTTTTTCAATTCCATTTCTTTACTCAAAATTTTATGTTTCTGTGTTAGTTAACTGACGTATTTTGTTATTTTGATTTTGAATTGTTAAAGATCTCATTTGGAGCACTTGAATCACTTCCATTTTGGTGCTTGTGTTTTTGAGCTTTGTGGTAGTTTAGGTATTTACAATGTATTTTATATTTTAACTTTATGTTTTTTGAAGTATTAGGGATTTAAATTTTCGAGGATAAAATTGTAGGATAGGATAGGATTGCGTGATTAGCGGGAGGTTTAGAGTTCCTTCCCATTATTTGAATTGTGTGCTATGGTGTTGTGCGCTCTAGATTGGTTTTTAGGATTAACTTTAGAACACTATGGTTATGTAATTAATTTTTGTTGTGTTATGAAATGCAAAATTAATTTTTGTAGAGGCTCTTAATTTAAAGGGAGACTCTGCCAAAAATTTTTTGGTCATTTAAAATATTCTTAGAATTAAATAATTATTATTATGCTAAGTGTGTTATGCCTTTATTTAGTTAGCACATGTCTTATATTTTCAATTTTCAATATGTTTTACATATCACTTGTGATAGGATGAAAACCTAGTTTTGGACAAGGTAGGGGTAGACTGAGGAAGCATGGTCTACCCCTTTACACCCGTGCCCCACCCACCACCTCCACTATGCTTGCCTCTACCACTTTTCGCTAGTGATGCCTCCTCCCTCCTATTCCATATATCTAGGAGTTTGTTATGATACCCAACCCTGGGTATGTGGAGTTAGCTCAACCTTCATTACCCCAGTAGCCTTCTCCATCTCCACCTCCACCTTTAGCAGGTGAGGCTCACACCTCACCTATACCTAGTTTTGTACCTTCCTTTACCCCCAGTCAACCTAGCTTGCAGGGTGCCCAGGGCTCCACGAACTAGCACATGAAGTTTATATATGATGGTAAATCCTAGTGAATAATTTAAAATTTAAATTTATTATAAATTTTAATCGTTATAAAAAATTTAACTAACAGATATCTGTCATAATCTATTGTTTATGACATAGCTAGATTGCACCACAGTCGGGGTTACACAGGATTACAGAGGTATTCGAAGAGAATTTTCACATCTCGCATACCATTTTTCTGCAACCTCTGAGGCCATATAGGAGTACTGGTGGAAAGAGTGGAAAGTAAAATAATTATTATTTTTTTCTTTTTCATTATTAGTTTTGATTTTCACTTCATTTGCTGACTATTCTGTTCCATGTATGCAATGTGTGTTTATTATTGATCTATGCAAGGAGGCTTTCATCTAAAAGGCGTGGAAGATTAGGCCCAAGAAGCGCCTCTGTGATATGTTTCACAACATTCGCAAGAAGGGCGCGAGCACCTGTTAATTCATGGATGAGATCCTTTAGACATTGAGGGGCCACTAGGACTTGCTCACATTTAAGGTGCAGTAGGTGAAGGACCAAACAAGCAGAGATCAACCCATGGTGGCTTTCTACATACTAGAGGCTCCAATACTATCAATGGTATGCAGCTGAGGATAGTAAATATCGTCCTTTACTCATTTAGTTATTTTATTTTCGTATTAAATATTATATATATCACGTAAAAATTATTTAAAATATAGGAGAAAGCGATTAGTAGGCCGCCGACTTAGGGGAAGCTATTATGGGAGACCCACACCCGGAAGCAAAACAAGTCCTAATGGGTTGATACGTGGTTAGAGACCACATACGGAAGTACTTATACTTTTAGTTTTCAATATTTTTAATTTATTATGATTATTATTCTTTAAATCTAATTTGTTTTATATCTTCCAATTGTAGCATGAGTTCATCTAGCGGCTGATTGAGGCTCGATTACAACAGTCATAACAAGGGAACGGGAGGAGTCCATTGGCCCACTTGTTAGCGACGGTGAGGCATGGGCCCAGATAGTCGACGACCACTACAAGGGTTGGATTTACGGGTTGGGGATCTCTTACAATAGGTCATATTCTTCAAGCTTTGTGTCTGGAGCTAGGCCTACCGGGATCGATCCGGAGTCCATCTGTGATTAGGTCCATGCAGTAAATGAGTCGGTGTAGAGGTAACTCAAAGAGGTCGACAGGAGATACATGGAGCTGTATGAGTGCCATGAGAAGGATAAGCAGCATTGGATGCAACAGATATAATTGATGGAGCAGAGGATGATGACTTTGTGCAACATTTACAAGCAGATGCGGTATGGCAGTTCTTCATCCACTGCACAACATCCACCACCTCCACCTCCACCTTTACTGCCTCAGTCTTCTCCATACGACCACCCATCCGGAGATGGAGACGATAACAACGATGGCGACTGCATCTCGAGTACTAACAATGGTCAATATTCGTAGATTTTATGTTTTTTTAGAATTACATTGTAAATATTTTTAGAATGACATTGTATATATTTTTATTTAATCAATAATTTTTTAATTTCTTTTGCAATTAAAACCAAAAAAACAAAAATCTTTATTTAAATAAAAAAATTAATTTATTTACAATAATATTTATTAAAAATAAAAAATAAATAATCTTATTTTATTAACGAATTTTACGTCGGTAAATTTATAATATAAAACATTATTTTTGCAATTACCAATGGATAATCCATTAGTAATTATTAGTAATTCGTCGGTTTAATTCTATCAGTAACACTTTCTTATGCTATTATTATTGACATGTTTTTGTTTTACCGATGGATATGTTTTTCCGTCGGTAATATTCATTTTTTTATTACTGACACGTTAATTACCAATGGACATTTTTGTCGGTATTATACTTACCAATGGATTTGTATCAATTTTCCATCGATAAATTCATTGGTAAGTAGTGCATTCCTTGAAAGCAATCTATGTTCCTTGCTTTCAATATTCCTATAGCCAAAAAGCTAACAAAGTTGGCTTGTATTTGCTTGTCTCTTTGCTACAACTGAAATCTTTAAATCAACTTTCTAACCAAAGTCCAATGTTTGACAGATCCTTAGGAGATGAGGTGAGCTATAATTGCGATCCAAACCATACCAGTTTTATCCAAAGGCCAATCAAAAGGGCATGCTCAACAAATTCACCAGCCTGGGTAGATATGGAACATAGTGAGGAGGTAGCAAGATTCCTGTTTGCTAGATTGTCCTTAACAAGTAAGGCATTATGACACGCATTCCATAAAAATAGTTTTATCTTCGGAATTGTACCTGGAGACCCCGTGATGAGTTCCAAAAGGCTACATTGAGGGAATTAGATGTAGATGGAAAATCTCTTACTAGACTTTTGATTGATTTAGCTATCTGGTAGCCAAATTTAATAGTATAATCATCATCTCTAATGTGTGGCCAGACAAATTTGTTTGTTAATTCAGTGTGAGTAATTGCAATCTGCACCACTTGCTTTGCTAGATTTGCTGGTAGAATAGATTTACTTTCTGAATGTCCAAAGCTCTATTAGGCTGATCTATGAGATGAGATACTCTGAGTTGGACATTAAAGTTTGAGTTAGGAGAGGTGATAATATTAGGAGGCAAGTGTCCTCCCACACTCTAATCATGCGGCCATCCCCATAACCGATCTCCTTCATTGTATGAGTAAATCTCTGCCCTATAAGATACTGGCCTAGACCTAGGATGACCCTTTCTTCTTTTTTTGCTTCAAAAAGGGAACAATTAGGAAAATATACAACTTTGAGAGCTTGCACCCATAGTGCATTTGGTTGTTGAAGGATTTGCCATACTTGTTTGGCTAAGAAAGGTAAGTTCGTCGAATTAAAATCTTCAAATCCCTTGTCTCCATTCTTTTACTCTACGTAATGAGATCCCATTTTGTCCAATGAATGCTCTTTTCCTTGCCAGCCTTAGCCCACCAAAAACGCGCCACTCTTGCACATATTTGATCACAAAATTTTTTAGAAAACTCAGGATAGATGTAACACCCTAATAAACCCATACTACGCTTAAGTCATATTACGGCGTTTTATTAATTGTTACTTATGCTCGTGGAAAACTAAACTTCACTTGAAATTAAGATAGGCAGAAAATACGGTAAATATTTTTTTTGAAATACGTCGTTGCTTTGCAGCATTTTGGAAAGTAAAGTTTTGAACGAGAAGACAGATAGAGAAAGAGCGTGTCACATAAAATACATGCCCCAATATCATAAAATAGGAGAAAGGTAAATAAATAGTAATTCACAAATGCATTGCATTACATAACTAATCATTACATTCATATGGGTTCATAATATATAATATATATATATGTACATACATATATATCAGCATCACATCGAAGGAGGCTCATGGTCGTGCCATGATCCAAATACTAGATACTAAATACAACTTAAATGACAAGGCTCATCTCAAAAAGGAATATGTAAAGGTGCGGAGCGGCAATCGCTATAAGTCCCAAAACAGCTTCGTCTGGCATCCCCTATCATACATCCACTTATGATGGGGTGGCTCCATGTTCTACTCCATAAGGTACTCCATCAAGATCTGGTGACGATATGGAAGGATAACAAGGGTGAAAAATAAGATTTCTCAGTAGGACTTGAACCTAACACGAAAGTGTCATCGTCATTGTCCCAGCCACTTCGGTTTTATAATGAAAATAGTGAGTATATATAAGGTCCAATTCTTAGATTTTCAAAAACATAGCCATCCGAAGTGGATTCAATTTTCAACATATCCTCTGATCATTTATATGATAACAAGCATAGGAACAACTATAATTACATAAAATATGCATGGTTATGCTATAAGCTTCTCTTAACTTCTTCTCTTCAAGGGTTTGGACTGAAGCCCCTTTTCTTTTCTTAACTTGACTTTATCTTGAGTTTTTTTCTTTTCACCCACTAAACATAAGTGGTAATGAGCTCATGCCATGGCCGTCGCTACCATAAATTTTCGGTACTTACACTAGCTGGGTCATGCCATGCCTCATGTAAGCACTATCCCCTATACTCACACTAGCCGGGTCATGCCATGCCTCATGTGAGTCATGGGTGAGGGGAGCTTACTATGGGTTAGCTTCCCTTTTGAAGGATCATACACTTAGTTTATTTTCTTCTTATTAAGGCTTATGATGAAAAATTATTCTAATGCTTTTCCACATTTAGGCGTTATGTATCGCCGTCCCCAAATGTGATTCCTTTAATGTATATCATTAACATATCATATTCATATCAGCATCATTCATTATCATCATCATATCACTATCATAATCATCATGTCATATCATCATTATCATTATCATGCCATCATCATCATGATTATCATCATATCATTGTCATCACATTGACACATAGAGACATACATATCACACAAAGTCTTATGAGGTTAGCTTAGTAAATTTGGTGCAATCTTTTAATTGAGGTTGCCTCTTGTGTAAACTCTTTTATTAGGCATAGGGCCAATTTCATCCATTATCCTTTTTGAAACTTTTAAGTTGAATTATGAAGGTTTTCCAATACTTAATATAAGGGTCTTAATGTCTTAAAGCTTATTTCTCATTAACCTTTAAAACTTAACCATAACTAGTTTTACTTTTACAGTGGGGCAGTAACTTAAAAAATTCACCATAATTTCATCTTTTACTATTTTTCTTTGAATTTTGGTATGATTATACTTATTTGAGTCTATTTTTAAACAAAATAAATGCCACTCAAAAATTCATTTTGTAACTTGAGATATGCATATTTTATTCTGACTGCTCAGCTTTTAAGTTTATTTTCAGTACAATGAATTTTAAACTTTACTATGAGCTCCTCATAAGGAATCTGCCTAAACTTTTTATGAAGATGTTCCTCTATGTCTTAGATTTCTAACAAACTTAGTCCCACTAAAAAATATTCTGTATAACTTGAGTTATTAAGATTTTATTACATACTGCCCGAACATAAACACATCTGGGGACAACACATTTTGAAAATTTATATCTCTCTCATTTTAAGGCCAAATTTCATGTATATTATATGTATAAAAATCTCTATGAGTCTATTTTCATTTAAAATTAGTTTCGTTCCATTTGGAGTTATTGAAAGAGTTATTAGTTGCACCATGCAGATTGCCAGAATTTTCCAGCTTCAACAGTTTTGGTTTCAATGAGTTTTCTTGTAAAAACATTAAGTCTTTTCTTCAAGTGACTACTTTACATTTCCAAACCACTTTTATACTTTGAGATCTTGGTAAAAATCAATATTTTGAGTTTTAAAAAGTTTGGTTCAAAATAAGAATAAGTGCACAAGTCATTTTCCGAGAAAAGAGCAAAAATCACAAACAACTTCATATAATGAAAGCATGGCCATAAGGCCTTTAGAGCAAGTCCTAAAACCACCTAGCTATGGAGAGCTTAAGAGTTCTAGAGCTTAAAAAACATAGAAAAAAGAGGGATTAGAGTCACTACCAAATGGGTTTTCTTGAAAGCTTGAAGAGTGAAAATGGTTGGAGATGACCTCCTCCTTCTGACAATGGGGCTAAGTGTGTGTTCAAGTATATCCTTCAAAGACCAAAAGAGGTGGTCCTTGAAGAGCTTATGAGAATGGTGGTGAAAGGAAAGAGGGTTGAATAAGGTGAGAAAGAGAGAAGAAGAACAAGAAATGTTGAAAGAACAAAATAGCTAGGATGAAGTTTAAAGAGAGGTGGGAGCTTGGGCTTGTAGTGAGAGGATGAAAATCACAAATGAGAGAGTAGAGGGCTGGTTTGCGGTGCAAAAATAGGTGAGGGGACTGATGGCTTTTGCTTCTCCAATAAGCAAGGAGAAGTAGGTGAGTTTAACTTCCTTTTCAAGCAAGAAAGCTAGGAACTTTAGGGTAAAAGGGTAGGTTGTGTTTTCCTTAAGTCTTGGTGCATGCTATGGACTATTTTGTGTTTTCTCAAATAGACAAAAGCAAGGACCCCTCTTGGGATTGGCTTGATTGAATGAGATCACTCCAAGTGGCATAATCCTAAGGGAGGAAGGTACTTCTCTTGTCTTGACTGAACAGATACTACTAACATAGACCCTTGATCTAAGAGTGCATGATGAGAAGGCAAATGGATGGTTGGATTTTGCTCTTGTCCTTGGTCAAAATTTGGTGCATCAATTAGGAGAAATTTTTAAATCTTCAAAGCTATTAGGATTACCTAAGTTGTTAATCAATTTGATTAGTTAAATTGGTCTTTGACCGATTTTGGTTAATTACACTTTTAAAACATTTCTATCTAAAAGAATTGCTCTTATGAATTATGTAATTAGGGTGTAAGAATTAATCTATCTCAATTGGTTAAGGTAGAACAATTGTCTTGTGCTTAATTAATAAGATTGGATTAGCTTAATTATATTTCTAAGTTACGAATTAATGAGGTTCGAATAATTGGGTTTTAATTAAAACGTTTAGTGTGTTATGATTCAGTTATTGACTTGACTCAATTTACTAAGCTCTTGCTTATCGAGATTAGCTGATTAGTCCTCAGTTAATCATTAATCTCTCTAATTAGCCAAGATCGCTGAGCTAATTAGCTTAGACAAAAATTAGGGATGTTACAATAGACATAGCATAGGAAGGTATGGCCTAGATAACATATTTGATGAGAACTTCCTTCCCTGCTTCATTAAGGAGTTTATCTTTCCACCCCTCAATCTTCCTGAAAATGGCATCTTTCAACCAAGCAAGAGTAGCTGATTTAGACCTACCCTATTAAGCAGGAATACTGAGATATTTCCCTGGTTCCTCCCACCTAGGAATCCCCAAAATTTGGCTGATCTGATTTTGTAAAGGCCAATGGACTTTTTTCTCCTGAAGACGAGCCTAGATTTTTGTATATTCACCTTTTATCCTAAAGCCAATTGAAACTTGTTAAGAATATTCATGAGTTCATAGATATCTTAAGGATCTGCTTTCATAAAAAGAATAATATCATCAACAAAAAATAGATGAGTTAGAATTGGAGCACCTAGAGCAATACGTGTAACATCCCCATTTTTCTTAATATAACATAATTGAAACTTTGAATTATTTCACTTAGGCAGTATGAGAATTTCTCAGGCAACGCTATACCATGATGATCTTCACACTTAGAACTCTAGAGAAGTGTAACACTGCCATTGAAATTATGACACTGTCATATACTAAAAATTAGGAAATGATGAAAATGCCCCTATAGTGTAAACTTTTGTTATTTGTAGTTTTGTCCCAAAACTTTTGGTAATCACACATTAACGCCAGAGATTATTTCCACATTGACCATATAACATTTTAGAAAATTACATTTAGGTTCCTACATTCATAGAATTAGCAGAAAAGGGTTTTAAATGGAGTAGAATCATATAGTGGAACTATAGAAACCTAAATCTCAGCCTACTGAGCCACAAAGATATCTAAGTGTGAAATGACATGGGATGCCCCTGAACTTGGTTAAAATTATGAAAATGCCATTAGTTATAGAAAATAGAAATTATAGCAGAAACTCCAACAGAAAATAGATAGAAAATGCTAAAGGGCTTATAGAAGAACAAAAATTACTCAAAAAACCCCAAAAATTCTAGGAAAATTATAAATATATTTTTAATATATTTTAGAAGACAAATATTAAGTTTTAGCAAATTTGACCATTATTTGCATAAGTACATAACAATAAACTTACCAGGGTGCAAAGTGGACCTCGAAAACCCTATAAGACCCCTTAAACTTGCACTATGGCAAAGAATCGGTGAAGTTTTGGGCCTAGGCTTGAAGGACCACGTGATTGGACTTCAATTGGGCCTTGATAGCTACAGTATTGGGCCAAACAATTTTTGAAAATTAATTGGGCTTAATTACATCTAATTACACCAAAAAGGCCTAAATTAAGTCATAAATTATAAAATAAATTAAATAAAATATAAAATCCTAACCCTAACCCTAATCCCAAACTTAATCTTAACCACGCCCTAACTCATCCCAAAACACCCCTGGTTAATTTGAGTCAGATTTAGAGTTAGATTAGTCAAGATTAACATCATGTCACTTCCAAAATTCAACATAACATTAATTAACTTTTACCAATTTGATTAACGTTTTACCCAAATCAGATTTTCACCTCATTTTGTCCCCTGATACTGATGATCTAGCACATCTTGCACATGGAGTTGCTTCAGATTTTTATTTTTTAATTATGAGATAGTTAATTAGGTTAATTGACCACAAATAAACATATTTAAGGCTAAAATTCATATAAAATACTAAAAATTATAGAAAAAATTCTGGAAGAATATGAATATTATCTAACATATAATTAAACATAGATTTAATAATAGATTGAATAAATTAAATTGTTTGCTAATTATTTTATTAATTAAAACCTAAATTATTTTAACTAGTTTTAGAAAAACCACTAATTAAGCATTAATTAAGTGAAAAACCATTTTAATCTTTTCTTAAACTTTAATCACCATGTAATCTGAATATTATTTTATGTCTAAATCAGTTTGGTGTGGTGATTAGACTAATTAATCATTGGTGTCCTAATTAACCAACACAACTACCTAATTAAGTCAAATACTAATTATATGATTAAAACTAATAAATCTCACCTTTTGTCTATATAAGGACACACTTATGTTGACCCTAA
The DNA here is from genome assembly GCA_031439595.1 of Pterocarpus santalinus. Taxonomy (NCBI): domain Eukaryota; kingdom Viridiplantae; phylum Streptophyta; class Magnoliopsida; order Fabales; family Fabaceae; genus Pterocarpus; species Pterocarpus santalinus. The sequence goes on along the minus strand of CM062529.1, from coordinate 34,224,324 downwards.
CACACTTTAGAAGTCCCTCCATCAAGCCCCAACAGCCCAAAACCGTGCAACACCTTACTCCTCCTTCAAACCTCCATTTTTCTCTCAAATCCTTCACAAAATACGATCAAAACACTATCAAATCTTCACCTCTTCTAATCATCCTTAAGCTTTACCATCCTACACCGTTAAACCTCACAAATAAGCCTTCAAAAAGGAGCTGAAATTCATGGTTGCTTGCTGCCTTCAGCTCGTGCAGTTTGAATTTTAATTCACCAAACAAGTAGGGTTTTTCTTTCACTTTTTTAGGTTCATGCATGAGTTTCATGCTAATTCTTGATGTTATTTGAAGCTTTGGGTGTTTATTCTTAGAATATATGATGTTATTTTGAACCTCTAATAGTTTGGGATTGATTGGGTTTATGATGAATTCTTGAAGGAATTGTGTTTCTAATCATGTATATTCATGTTTTCATGGCTTAGAACATGGTTTCCTGCATGTATTTGAATCTAATCTTCTTGTGCCTCACTATATCGCTCACAGTCATATAAGGGATGAGGGGTATTTAGTTAGTTTGTTTGATTGATTTTCATGAGGTTTCTATGTTATTTGATATTGCTAAAGATATAGAAGTATGTTCACTTGAGTTTTGAGTAATTAAGAATAAAAAATCTTTGATTTTGGCTACTTGAATCCCACGGCCTCATCTATGGCAGTGGAAAGATCTTTTATTTTCACGTGTTATTAGATGATATAAATGATGATTCAAACTTTTAATATGGTGCACTTGTCATATATGAGCTTGATTCTTAGAAACATGCAATTTTCACTCTATGCTTTGTGAATTTCTTATGTTCAAGTATGCGTGTTCTATTTTGGTGGCATCTTTCAACATGTTAATTCATGTTTTTAAGCATGGAAACTTGTTATTTAGATGTCACTTAATCTATAGATTAATTATATGTGCTTATATGTTGATCTTGCATGAATTTAAGCATAAGAAACTTTGATTTTGTTGATTATGTAAGCTGCTCTGTTTTGGACAGTAAGTATACCTATTTTGTATCATGTATCTAAATGGTTGGTTTTATGTCTTCATTAATGAGTTTTCATTGGAATAAATTTTGAGTTAGTATATGTAAGATTACAAGCTAATTTATTACCTAAATCACTTGATGCACTTGAATATGTTTGAGTTCAAGATTCTGCACCCTTTGGCTGTGCACTTCCAGCAGGTTTTTTGAAAGTGTTTTTATGCCCTTACATGTTGTATTGATGTTAGAGAATCTATATGATCATGTTAAGTAATTGTATGGCAAGTTTCTTGTGTTTTTGTGTTGGTTTTCTAAGTAAAAGTTAGATTTTATTTTCTGCCCAATTTTGGACTGCATGTATATCATTTTTATTTCTCTTGATTTAGTGTTTTATAAACTTCATTTGATGCTTGAATCATGTAATTTCACTTGATTAAGCTTTGTGCAAAAGTATGAGAAGTTTTGAAACAAAATGCTTAGTTTTTGACCTCATATACATTTCGACCATACACTATTTTTCTAATAACAAGTTATTTTAATTAGTTTGTCACATTGAAGTGTTTTCAAACCTTTGAGCAAGAATGAATTAGTGTAGTTATGTGATAGTTTCTTTTTGAGACCATTAAGACTTAATAAGACATTAAAAGCTACTTAAAACTTAATAAAATGAACGATTACCTTTGCTTGGAGCTTGTGACCATGACCTATGCTATTGGCATTTATATGGACTCATTTGAATTTCTATGAGACTATGACACTTATATGAGACTTATTTGAGACCTGTTAAGGTCATGCTTATACATTGGAGTACCTTTGCTTGGACATGAATCATGGACCTTGAACTATGGACTTTGGACTATGACTATGGACTGAATCACACCATTAAACACATTAAAGAACCTTAAACATAAAGATTTAATTTAAGGGTCCCATTAGAAATGTCACTATCTGGTTTCTTGCTTGAACTGATTTTCTAAACTTTAGTTTAAGAACAAGAGTTTTGAACTATTCTTGAATTATTTGTGAAAGCTTGATTTGCATAAGAATACGATCATTTTTATGTATGTGGCTTTTGAAAATTATGCATAAATATGTATGTGAATCATATGTGTTCTTATATCTTTTGAACATATTTGAATAAGATGCTATAACACATGTCCATGTATAATCTATGTTTAAGTTCCTCTTTCCTATATATGATTATGATTATGAGAGTTTCTTGCTATGAAATATGGGTGCACAACATCATGAATATGAGCTAAGATATTATGTGCTTTTGGTGCAAATAATGATTCCTAGTTGATGGTTATAAGTTTTATGTGTGCATCGAGATATGAATGAAATAGTTGTGTTATGTGCACTCTGTGATATAAATGAATTTATGCACAATAGAAATTACATATGTGCACCCTGTGTCTGGCTATTATATATATGATTCAATGAAGAACTGAGTGTGTGGGCCCTACCGTGTAGTGGACAAGCCATGTATTTCACTAAGTGACACCTTGAGCCCCACCTTGTTAGCAGATTAGGACTTTGTGATCACTAAGTCTGGCAGTGGATTTAAAATGGCACCTTAGGCCTTGCCAACTTAGCGGATAAGGACTTGATGTCCGTTATGTGAATGCCTTGGGCCTTGCCAAGTTAGCAGATAAGGACTTGGCAATTCACTAATCTAACTAGGGGATGCCTTGGCTATGAAAGCTCTCGCAGATCTAGATAATTGATGTAGACCCTGCAAACTTCAGCCACCAGAAAAGAAAGCAGTAAAAGGACCAACAATATACTTATTATTAACTCTATCTATTTGCTTGATTATATTATCCCTTGATTATATTCTTGCTTTACTGTTTTTAATATTGTGACACACTTCCATCTTGCTTGACACTAATATTACCTAAGAATGATAATTTAACTTATTAACTGTTGTGGTTTGTTATCTGTCACTTTGCTGCTAAATGTTCTGATAGTGTTCTGATTGGTTATATGACTTACATATTGCTGCACTCCCACCTTTGTTCCTAGCATTTTTGGGATGAAGCGGGATTCCCTTGGGAACACCATCATACTGGGAGATTTCTCTCACCCTTTTTTCTTTAGTGTTTCCAGATGGCACGGATGATCCTCAATATTGAGACAGACGTGGCTTATGAGCTTGATTTGCTGAATAATAAAATTATAATGTATATTGTGGATCGTATTCTTATTATTACTATAATAAATGACTAGACCTTGGCATGCTATGATGTAACTTAGGGCGAATTTTTGGCATCTTCATCTGTCATATTCTTCTTTGTAGTTTTGTTGGCTGTATAAAGGTTAGGTGAGGATGATTAGTAGTATAGGCATCCCATCCCCTTTATATATTATGGGTTTTGAATTATGACTATATTATATACCCTATGATGCAATATTTATGATGTATGTTTTTTGTAGATAGTAGTTGCCCTATATGTGGATTTCTCCGACTAGTATATAGTAGTAACTCCAACTAGTATAGGATAGTATTATCTCTACCACGCGAAATAATTAATCAATGACTAATATTGGTAATAATAAATAGAGAAAACAAAAATTTACTCGCGTAAAATTAAAGCTAGTAAGTTAGTAACATCCTACTAGCTAATTATTATCAAAATTAAATAAGGTGAATTAAGCGGTGCAATAATAGTTAGTTAATAGGGTGTTACAATACGAGTGCTTGACATCTTGTTATTATCTAAGGCACCCTTTAGGATGTAAGTAAGGGCATCCATTTGCTAAGATAAAAAGATAAGGTAAAAAGGGATCCCCTTGTCTCAGACCTCTTGAGGCACCAGCTTAGGAGATGGAGCACCATTGATCTTGAAACTATATGAAACACTTTTCATGCATTTCATAACTTTATCCAGCCATATCTCTACAAAACCATAAGCCCGAAGGCATTCTTCTAGGAAACTCCACTCTAGCCTATCATAGGCTTTGCTCATGTCAATCTTCATGACCAATCAATCTTTCCCTACCTTCGGGTTCTTGAAAAGAGAGTACAAGATCTCATAAGTCACAAACAATGTCGTCCTACATAAGTCTACCTCCATGAAGGCATTTTGACTATGGGAGATAACTGTATTCATAAACCCCTTCATTCTAAGAACTATAATTCTGGAAATCACCTTGTATATGAAGTTGCAATAGCTTATGGGATCAAATTGACTAATCTCCTCAGCCTTAGGGATTTTAGGGATAAGCACCACTTGAGTTTCATTTGTATCTTTAGGTAACTTTCCTATAATGAAGAATTCTTTGACTACAACACATACTTCCTTACCAATAATATCCTAGTAACGTTGATAAAAAAGGCCATTTAAACCATTCGCCCTAGAGCTTTTAAAGCCCTTAAACTGTCTGCATCTATCTTGATTTTGCTCTTTATCATCTTCTTGCAAAGTTGATCGTTCATTTCATCTATAACCATAAGTGGAATAAGTGAACTGTATTTTCTCATATTCTGAACTCCTAGAGACATAAATAAGTCTTTATAGTGGTTCGAAAGGGCATTGGTTACTTCCTTATGTCCTTCAACCCACTCACCATTCGGGAGCTTCAAGCGATGAATCCTGTTTTGGTCACGCTTTTAGACAATTGATGCATGAAAGAATTTAGAATTTTTATCCCCAATATATCTCCTTCTATTCCCAAAGCCTTCTAATATCTTTCTTAATTGTTGAGATTATATCAAAATTTGAGTTATGACTCCTTAAACTCATAATCTGAGCCAAATTAGTTTTAAGCCTCCTAATATCTTTTGGAAGATTCTTAAAAGTAGCATTGTGCCAAGACTTCAGCTCTCGTTTGTAAGATTTTGTCTTTTCAATAAAATTCCACCATGTTCCTTGATCAATCCATCTTTTGTAACATCCACCGGAATTTTTCTTATCGTCTTTTGCCTAGTTATTCGGTTTTTATCAAATAATTGAGATTAATTAAAATTTGACTAAATATATATTTAGAATCAATTAATTAGCAATTAATTGAGTTTAGATATAAGGAAATTGAATTAGAAGTATCAAAGGTTTCATAGAAATTTTCTTAAAATCGGTTTACCAATTTAAAGGAAATCGATAAGATTACGGTATTTTAAATTGTTGGAACCGAACCAATAGAGTTACATGCCCAAAACCCTATAACCCAATGGTTGAATACTCAACCATTTAAGCCTCTAAGGGTGGCACCACAAAGGCCACAAAAGTGAGGAGAGTTGGCTGAAATTTGGCCTTAAGTTCTCAACCAATCAAATTGCAAGTTTCCAACGACCCTTTTTATATTAAATCAGATTTTCTCCTTGCATCCCATGCTAACTTGCGCCTCCCTCTCCTCTGATTCCAGCCTTCTTCTTCTCTTCTTCTCTTCTCCTCTTAACTGACTCCATCAAACCTCTAAGCTTGAGAAGGTTCCATCAACCTAAAACTCCAAAATCTAGCACAATCACATACAAGGAGGTAGAGGTTCAACTTTATTCTTGTTATTCTGGTTATGGGTGGTTGATTGTGTTTTCATTTTCTCATTTTTTGATGTGATGATTGAATGTATATGATGATCTTTGGCTGGTTTGTTGGCTGTTTTTAATATTAAAATTGATTAAGAAGTAAGAAAGAGGGAAAGTAGGAAGATGTGAGAGGCTGGAAGACCAAAATCCCTCGGTAGTCCATACGGCGGAGTGTACGGCTTCGCTTACAGCTGTTTAAATTTCATGAATCTATTTTTACATGAAACTAAACATTCAGGGCTTTCCGTACATATATAATATAAGGCCATTGGATTAGTATAGAGAGAGATATGAATTTTGGAAGTTTGACCTAGGTTTTTGAGTTTGATTATGGGTAGACCAGGTTATTCAGGGCAAGACTTCCCCTATACGACTTGGAATTGAATGAAACTAACTTTGTTGGAAAGCTTACACATAGGAGAACATTTCATAAAAATTTCAGAGTTAGATACGGTCTTGTTTGCTCCCATGGCTCAAAGAAGTTGCCCTATGTCCAAACCAAGCCAAAATAAGGCAGTTCAGGTAGGTTAAATTTCAAGGCTTATATCTCAAGTTATACTCATTTAAATGATATGCAACTTATTTCATTTGAAAGCTTGCTCTGTTAGCTTTATATTGATATAAAATTTGCATGATTTCATCTTGATTTCTATTTTTGGTGAATTTGCTCTTATAAGAGTGTGATTCTGGCTGGAAATAGGGCAGTCTGAAACAAAACACAAATAACTTGAGTCAATATTGGAACTCGAAACTCAGGGCTTGGCAAACAATGAGCTAGATCAGGTATACTTAATGTTGAACTCGGAACCTAGTGAATAGAAAACTAAACTGGTAAAAATAATGTTGAAATATGGAACTTAGGGAACAATCATAAAAGTCTTGGAAGACCAATTAGGGATTAATGTCGGAAATCGGAATCACATAGCACATAAAACACTTTGAAATCGAAAGTCAAGGACAAGAATATAAAGCCTAAAATACTAGTACCTGTCAGTTGAAGATTTTCAACATAAATTTAGAAGTCGATACCAGAATATGAAACTTCATACCCGAATCTCAGATGTCAAGAAAATTAGGATGCTTTAAAACTCTTATACACATAGTTCCAAAACTCGATCCAAAATCCATCTCGGAGATCGATTCTAAACATAGCCCCGGAATCAGGAATCAAAACATTAACCTTATATACATAACCCCAGAAGTTGGAACTTATATAATCTCGGAGCTCGGAACTAATGTAATCTCGGAAGTCGGTCCTAAGCTTAAACTCAGGAATATTAATAAAAGTTTAAAACTTGCAAGATAGATTAAGACTTAAGATTTTGAACTTGCACCTAACTACCTAAGCTTGCTCATAAGACTTTGTTGTGTGTAACAACTAATGGAGATATGATGTGTCATATTGGGTTTGCTGTTTGCTTAAAATTTCCTAGTTGTCTGGCACTATTCACGGGGGAGCGGACCTGATCCGTCATGCTGCCGAATATCCGGTAGGAATTAGAGATAGTTCTAAATGTTGATGTGTTAATATTGTTATATGACGTGTATGAATACTGTGCAAGTATTATCATTTGAGAATAATATATGAAGCCTATGTATTTATGAACCTATGATGAAAGATATGATGATGAGCACATCTTACGGAACGTGACATGGCGATCATGCTGTGATGGGGTATGACATGGTGATCATACTGTGGAATGTGGCATATAAAGATTCTATGATGAAAGATATGATGATGAGTCCATATTTCTAAGGAACGTGAAATGACGATCACGCTCTAATGGGGTATGACATGGCGATCACATCCCAATGGAGTATGACATGATGATCATACACTGGGACATGGCAGGAAGGACATATTCCTAAGGAGTATGACATGGTGATCACACCCCAATAGAGTATGACATGGCGATCGTACTCTAGAATATGTGTGACAAGTAAAGGAAGAAAAGAAAATTATGTGTATCTGCATAAATCCAAGTACAAGTAAAGGCTTGTGCAAATTTTATGATTTCAGTATATTGGTACGATTATATTTTAATACGTTTCAGTTATTATTCATAGTATAATTCATGAATTGACTTTCTATTGGCTCACCCAAATGACAAGTGTATGACTAAAATGAACTTTGCTTCGGACAGTATGTTTTCGAACTATAAAATCAAATAGTTTGTATAACATGTTCATCTTTTTCATAATAAATCGAAGCAACTGGAGATGACAATGAGGATATTATGTATAATAATTAAAGAATTCTACTGAGAATTTAAAATTCTCACTCCTGTTTCCGTGTTATATCCAGATAGTTCGAGAAGTTGCAAAGACGGCTGAAGTTGCTGTCAGATAAGATTTGCTCAGGTAACAGTAACAACTTCTAAGTGTGGTACTATGACTCAAGCATTGTACTGTATAGAGGAGGATCTTACACCTTTTGTCCAGCCTGATTGAATCACTTTGTGGCAATTTGGGTGGTATTCTCAGAAGGCTTCAAATCTGAACAAACCATTGATACCAACCTTCAATTTACCATAGAGAATAAGAGGCCTATAATCTGAAGATATTGGGGAAGGTACAATTACCATTGTATTAGGGAACATTTGCCTCCATCCCCAATTTGCCAAGACTCTATCTATACACTACTTAACTACTATCCCATTTCTAGGATTGCTATGCCAAGTAAATTTGCACCCTTTGAATTCCATATCCATTAAATCATTTCTATTAGGAAGTCTCTAAATAGGTTGATTTTATGTTGGGAATGTGGCTGAAGACCCTTATTCTCATCCTGATGGTAAAGTTCATTGAAATCATTAGCAAATAACCAAGGCTATTCATTCCCAGTGTGCAATCTTTCAATTTTGCCCCATAAATATTTTTTTCATTAAATTTAGGGTTGCCATAAGTGAATGTACAATCCCAGGAAGCCATGACTTGTTTACTTCTGCAATGAGTGTGAATATAGATTCTGCACTCATCCAAAAGTTCCACTTCCATTTCCTTTTCCCAAAATAGACATAAGCCACTTGAAAAACCAATTGGTTAAACACAAAAACAATCATCAAAGCCTAGTTTTCTCTTTATCTCCTCAACATTCTCCAACTTTGCTCTTATTTCCATGAGAAACAAGAGGGCAAGCTTGACCTAATTACACAGGTCCTTCAATTAATGAATTGTTAAGGTAGCTGCCAGAACTCTGCAATGCCAGCTTATGATATTCATGGCTGATGGTGGGGCATGATAAGGCCTGCCTCTTCAGCCATGACATTTTCTACATCTTGATTAGTCACCTCCCCATTTCTAACACTTTTCTTCGCTTCCCAGCTAGTTATTCTAACAAAAACCCATCCTCAGAAGTGTCATAAACACCCTCCTCTCCCAGTTCTTTTCCTTTCTAAGCTTAGAGTATGTGAGAATGCATTCACTAGTTGAACAGCAAACTAAGATTCCTTCCTTATATCAACTTCATCAAGATGGGCCTTATTTTCCTTTTCCGAAAATTGAACATAGTAAACAGAGTTTGTAGAAACAATATTTGCTCCTTCCCTTGCTGAACTACAATCAAAAGTTCTATTACTCATAGATTTACCCTCTTATTGCTTAGCTTCTAGCCCATCAATTTGAGGACCAGAAAAGTTTGTCCAATACAATCTCTTTTACTTGGGCCAGTTACCCCTTCCTTTACAACGAGAAAATCTTGGCCTACTCTATCATGGGTCTGATTGGGGCCGCTAGACCACTTATGAGTTGATAATCCTTTAGTATTGGTTACCTCTTGTGTTACCTGCCCCATACTTTCTTCCCTAAATGAGTTCTGCCTTTCCATTCCATTTATCAGAGTCTGTACTTCCTATGGGGTTATATTATTCTTGTCACCACTGTCCACATTACCAGAGTTGGTTGCCTTACCCCTTTTGTAGCAACCATATCCTCAGTAGGATTACCACCCAATTCCTCTGAACAACTACTCTTCTTGTGCCTTTTCCCTTTTCCTTTCACACTTTGACATGCGTTTGTGGTAGCAGGAATAGCCTACGCGCCTTCAACCTCCTCCTCAGCAATGTTGCCTATCCTCCTTGCTTTATTTTCCTTGATAATGGCTACCATGGATTTTGCAACTATAACCCCCAAGCTTGAGCCATATCTAGGAGCCTTCTAGTTCAATAAGGACAGGCCTTTTCATTCGTGCACACCTTCTATCATGCCCAATCACACCACTACATGAATAATAGTAAACTTGCAACTTCTCATATTTGACAAAAGCCCACACATTGCCTCTCCTTTCTTAGCACCCAAAAGCCTACAACAAGTGGCTTGCTAATGCCAATGGTCACCCATATCTAGAAAAAGGACCTTAGCAATTTGCCTTCCTTATAAGGATCTTTAACTTCCATAACACCTCCAAGTCTACTCCTTATCTTCTCCATAGCTTTAACAGTTAATGCCTCCAAGGGAACTCCATGAATCTGGACACAGAAGTCTACCAGTTATACTTGACGTCTGCAATGGATGTCCAAGGACATCACCATTGTGGACTTAGTAAGTAGCCTATGACATGCCATGATCCGTCCTCCATAATCTTTTTTGGTCCTTCCTTTTCCATGAAGTTGTTTTACCATATCTACAATGGACATAGATGATGGGTTCCCCTAACCTTTAGCTATGAAACTCTTTACCACTCCCCGATTTAAGGCTTTCCCATAGATGACTTTCCCTACTAGTGTTGTTATAGTAATGGCCTTTGCACTACCTTCACAACTTTTACAATCTTCCAAGGGAACAATATCCCCTTCAGGGGGGACTTGTATCTCCATTCCTTCTAACTCTTCCTCCACCGACTTAAGGAAGAACCTACCATAGTGAAATAAAAGCTTAGAATCTCTTAACTTCGCTTTTCCAAAGATCGGACAAAAAACTAGCACAAGAGAAGATTGTACTAGAGCAGAGGTAGTTTCACTCAGTGAAAAGAAGGCTCTTCTGAGAGGATTCTAGGCTTTTAATTTGGGTGTATCCATTTGCCATTAAATGGGCTTTATATCGCTCTATGGATCCATTGACCTACCTTTTAATTTTGTAAACCTGCTTATTTCCAATGGGTTTAACACCACATGGCAAATCCACATAAATCCAAGTTGCGATCTAATTTGAGGCAGAAATCTTATGGTCCATAGCTTTGTGCCAGCAGTCATGGTTGTTAACTTCACTATATGAGGTTGGCTCTGACTCAGCATCTAGTGCGATGGTGAAGGTCTGATATGCCGGTAAGAGATTTGCATAGGATGTAAACTTGAAGTAGGATAAAGACTTTTCAAGGGCCCAAGTTCGGTAAGCCTGTTAATTACATTGTAGCATAGGAAGTCTCTCAGTATGTAGGAGCATGGCTAGCCCTGGTGGATTAGTGAAGTAGTGTGCAATCCAAAGTGTTGGTTGATGTAATTGGGTAAACACGATTATTGGGCCTAGATAATGTATCATTAGATCCAGAGGCTGAAGTGGTCTGTATATCACTGAAGGCCTTTGAGGGAATATGAGGAGGAGTGGTGACTTAAGGATTGGGCCTAGAATGGTAGATGGCTATGGTTGGCAGTGTGTTTGGGCTCAAGGGTTAGAGGTCCAAATTGGGCGAAGGACCATGATTGGGTCTTTGTTTCAGTTTGTGTAGTGGCACAAGGGAACACTTCGTCCACAAATATGACATTTTGGGTGACATTTATCTCCCCAATAACCAAATTGTAAAATAAGAATCCCTTAACACCAAGTTTGTAACCTAGAAAAACTACTTTATATGCTCAAAATTTGAATTTGCGTCTTTGATTATGTAAGGTAGAAACATAGCAAAGACACCCAAACAGTTTTAGAGCCTAATAGTTTAGATGTTTATCATATAATAATTCAAAAGGTGAAGAATTATTTAAGATGGGAGTAGGTATACGATTGATTAGGAACACTGCATGCAATAAGGCACATGACCAACAATTTTTAGGCTAGTGTGATTGAAATAGTGATGCCTAAGCTACATTGAGGATGTATTGGTGTTTACACTTAACATGAATGTTTTGTTGTGGTGCTTCGAAAACTTTGTGGAGTAGAAATTTGTTAAAGTAAATTTAGGGCTATTATTAGTGCGAATGTATTTTATTTGAGTATTAAAATGCACTTATACAAAAGTGACAAAATCTTGCACCTTAGTGGGCACTTCAAATTTTGTTTTGATTTAGTAAATCCATGTAAATCTACTATAGTCATCCAAAAGAATCAAGAAATATTTGTGCTCGTTGATTGTGTGATATTAAATGGTCCCCAAATATCAAAATGAACAAGTTCAAAAGGCTTGCAAGCATTGTGTTAACTAATTGAATATGGTAGACACTTTTGTTTTGCCATTTGACAAATTTCACATAATGAAGAAACGTTACTAGAACATGAAACATAAGGATATTTTTAAGTCAACAAAAAGTTACGGTGGCGATAAATGCCCTACATGGAAATTTGCATCTCAAACTATCAAAACATCGCATCCAATTTTCCATCCCAAAAATAAGGTCATAAGTCATACATTGCCATACATATATAGATATGCATCTATGTAAAAGCATGCCAAAAATAACATCAACTATGCTATTGATCCCTAATAGAGTCAAGAAAAATATCACAGAGTCATTAAGCTAGAAAAACATGGACACCAACAAACAACCATGAGAAAATAATTTCTTAATAGGTAACGAAATCACATAGCATACAAGTGTCTTCATCATTATTCCAGCTGCTTTAGTTTATTTAGAAAATCTCTTTAGACATATTAATAAATTCAAGGTTTTATGTTTCATTTGAAAATGTTCAATCCGAAGTAGGTTATTTTTAAGGCACACAATGTTGTTTAAAACACAAAATGAAGAATGCACATACATGTAAGCTTTCATGCTAAACTTCATGCTTCATTATGGTTTCTTAGAAACATAAACCATATCCTAGGTATCATAAATGAGATGTGCATGCCATGACTGTCATATGCTTATAATTTCTTTGCATGTGCCATCATTCCATATTTCCTTTGAAGCAGTTGCATGGCATGCCTTACTCTTAGGGATTGGCTCCCTTCTTATGTAATCTTGTCTGCTTCAATGTAGGATACGAGCTTATTCTTTTGTGTGCAACTTTCATAACTTACTTAGTCATAAAAGGGAATTCTTTGGGATTCATACTCATTTGATCCCTAATGCATGTTCATCTCATGTAACCATGGAAGTAAAGGTTGCATGTTTCAAGCATAGGCATCAAACCCTCAAGGGACTAATATATTACTAACATACCATTTTACTTACCACCATACATAATGCAAACATGTGTATATGAGGGAAGCAAGTGTAGATAAGATAATGCTTGACATCAAATGACTTCATGCAATTACACTTTGAACTTGGCCATGTGATTAAGTTAGTTCCAATCCTTTAGTTCTGTAGATTGTACACTTATGTGAAGACATTGTTTGATCATGCAAACCTATGGTAATTATTCTAAAACATGGAGAGCTAATAATCTTACATGCCTTCTTGCAAAGGCAATAAGTCCCTTGAAAATCCAATATGGTTAGCATCACCTATTCATCCAAGTTAAAAGTTGTTTGCACTAGTTTTTGTAACATGATGGAGACTTTAAAAATTCACAGTAATTGCAAGTTAAGTCAAATGGATCTGAGATTTGGTGAACTACTAGTATTGTGAGCAAGTGTTCACAAAACCATCCTAAGTTAGGATTATGCGAAATTCGAAACTTTGAGTAATTATTGGGAATTAACCTTAAGTATAAAAATCCTGAAAATTGGTGGAGATGTTCTGTATGTGTTAACTTTTCAAAATTGATTTCATTAAATTTAGACCGTTATAGCTTAGTTTATGTAATCTAGTTTAGGTGCTGTGTTGTGAGTGTGTTGTACAAAAGACAACAAACTTTAAGAACTTGATGAGAGCTCAATATAAGTCTAAAAGCTCTAAAAATTGGTGGACATATTCTTCTACATGTTAGCTTTCAAAGACAAGTGGTCCCATTGATTTTTGAATCTTATAAGTAAGTACTGTGTAGAATGTATGTTATGCAAAAAAGCCAAAATTTATAAAGCTGTTGGGAATTCATCTTGGCTTTAAAAGTTTTGAAACTTAGTGGGCCCATTCTTATATGTTAGCTTTCAAATGGAGTTGGTTTCACAAAAAATTGGACCTTTGTAGCTCATGTTATGTTGAAACATATGCTACCCTAGGTGGCTATAATGCAGAATTTTGTATATAGTTCATGTATATTTTCTAGTATGTCATGCACTTACCCTAGCAACATTTAGGGCAACTCCTATGCATGCATAACCCATCATTGCCACTACTTTTTATTGAGTTAACTTCTATTTCTCTATCCTCTGCATTGCTATACACATAATTTGTTAGCTCCAATGCCCTTTAGAAACCGTTCTGTGGTTGCAAACCAGAAGAAGCATTAAAGTTTTGATGAATACTATATTAGAGTTTAAGCTAATCTTGCTATATATGAATGAATTGTTTCTAGAAGTGTTTTCTTTCATAATCATGTGCATTATATGCTTGAGAATCAACAAAGCTGTGTTATCCATTGATATTTTAATTTGAATATACTTCATATAGAATATATGCTTTATGTACTTCTGGAGTTATCATGGAAGAAATAGGAAAGAAGGGTTAGAAGGATGAAATTGCAACATGAGAAGGGAAAACAGTGCCTCAAGAGCAAACACTGTTCATCCATAAATATGACTTAGTCCAAAAGGGAAAATCTCCATAGACATGCTTCTCA